>CM054122.1:174024869-175392369 GCA_028751855.1 Ambrosia trifida
AGTGTTTTTTTTTTGTGGAGAATTGTGAGAAGGATTAAAAATTGATACTTAGACATCATTTTTTGAATTTAGTCGTGATGTTTTGGATTGTTTTGCCTATAAAAACACCAAACATAACAATTAAAAACCGAAAAACAATGTATTTTAGGCTTTAAAACTTAAAAAACCATGCTAGAACATTAGCAGTGTGTTTTAAGCGTTAAGTAGTATGTTTTAGCTGTTTTTTAAAACTAATGACTATAATACATTGTATTGTGTTTTAGATTGTTGTGTTTGGTGTTTTTCAAGTTAAAACAACCTAAAAAAATCATTCCTAAATCCAAAACATGTTGTCTACATGTCAATTCTTAGTCCTTCTCACACTTTTCACGAAATATGTCCTTTGTACAGGATCCTAAACCTATATTATATATATATATATATATATATATATATATATATATATATATATATATATATATATATATATATATATATAGATTTAGAATATTTATTGAAAATATTATCAACCTTAAATTATTAAGTTTAAACACACATGCCCATTTTAAGACACATATGTAGAGAACTATTATACCCTATGCTTAATATATAAACTTCCTTATCTTTGCACATTTTGAGGCTCAAATTTGTGACCTACATTAATATTATAACCTTTGATGAGAATGTAAAACACAGAAAACTTGCTTATTACCTCATTGTCATACCTTTTTTTTTTTTTTTGAACGATCAACTAAAGTATTACCTCATTATCATACCTTCCTTCACAATAATCTAACGATATTTTGGACCAATACAAGCTTGCCACGCCAGCAAAACAATAAATGCATTTGATTAAAATTAAAACACAAAAAACAAGATAATTTTCTTGTGATGTATCATCAGTTACCCTATATTTCGTCTCTCCTTTGCCCCGGTGCTTTGGTGATTTAAAGATAATTTCTCCACTAACACATTTATATATTTATTTAAGTAGGTTATATCTCGAGAGCTTTCTAAAATTGAAAGAATAGCAAGATATAAAGGAGGAAATAATTTATTTTTATTATAATTTTTACTTAGAAAATATTAATTTTATATGATTTATCTTCTTTATTCTTGATAAAATCACTGCTTTGAGGAATGAAAAATATTGTAATACACAAAACATATTCAACCCAATTTATTCATGGTATTAGAGTAGGCATTTCGTTGCTTCACCAAACCAAAATCGTAGAATCCTTTGAAGCCGACACCATGATTAGACCACAACAACCTTTGTCGTTAGTAGGGGTGTTCAGAATTCGATTCGAAGTCGAAAAATTTGAAATTTGACTTAATTCGATTCGATTATCAAAAATTCAATTCGATGATCAAGAATTCGTATTCGAATTCGATTCAATTCGAGTTCAATAACTCGAATACGAATCGAATACGAATTTATAATTTTAAATTCAATTCGATTCGAAATTCGAATAAAAATAATACATATTTATTTATATTTAAAAATATATAATTATATATACATATATAACTTTAGAACTTGGGTTAATTTATAAATTTAACCTAAGTCATAAATTAGCCCATTACCAAGCCCAAGCTCAACTAAAGCCCATAACTTAAGTTTTAACCTTAAACGAATTTATTCGATATCGCTTCGAATTCGATTTTCTTATACGAATTCGAATTGATTTTTTTATTCGAATACGAATTCGAATCGAATTGATCAGCTTTTAATCGAATTCGAATCGAATACGAATTCAGTAAAAAAATTAATTATTCAAAAAATTCGATTCGAATAATTCGAAAATTTGTTATTCGATTCGATGAAAACCCCTAGTCGTTAGCATGAAAAGCCCATTACCCGGTTTAAACAAAGATCAGTTCAACAATTTTCGGGTATTTTTGCAGCAAACATTACTTCAATCGAAGATGAAGGTCTGCTTGTCGCCTATATGGGAGGTAAAATCAATTCTAACAACAAATGAATTGTGGATTCAGGTGCCACCGATCACATAACTCATAAAATAGATTGGTTTCATAATGATTTTAAGACAACAAATGAGTTGTCGGTTTTCATACCCTACGGCTCTTTTATATATGTCGAGGGAAAGAGGCCGTGCACTCTGCCTAACAGAAAAAAATTAGCGGACTTCTACATGTCCCAAGATTCACTTGTAACCTCTTATCTATTAGTCGATTAGCAAAGGATTTACATATGTAGTGACATTTTTTCCCGAATTTTGTGTAATGGTATCCTTGAACTCTAGAGATTAATTGGAGTTGGTAAATGCAAGCAAGGACTCTATCATATGGACATGGTGGTGATTGAAAGGAAGGCAGTGGTGGCTACTTATGATGTTTGGCATAAACGTTAGCCGCACGCCTCAAGCAATAAGATATATTGTCTTGATTTCATTAAGAATGCTTCTCTAAAGACTAGTATTGAGATTTTTTTTATTCATGTGCAAAGGCCAAACATACCAGCTTACCTTTCCCTGTAAGTTTTATTAAGACAAAGGATTGTTTTCAACTCTTGCAAAATGATGTATAGGGAAAATACCGAACTACATCACTTACGCAAGCGAATTGTTTTTTTTAACCATTGTTGAATATTACAATTGCTCGGTATATGTTTTCCTTTTGAAACATGAACACCAAGCTGGTGACATTCTGATTATGTTTCATAAATTTGTCAAAAAACCCATTTTGGCAAGATTATCAAATGTATCCGATGTGACAATAGTGTTGAGTTCATCTCAAACCGTATGACTAGTTTCTACACATAAGAAGTGATTTTACTTGAGACCACCTGTCCAAACACACCACAACAAAACGGTGTGGTGGAATGGAAACAATGTCATTTATTCAAAATGGCTCGAGCGTTAACGTTTAAATTTGAAACAATTAAGACTCCTTTTGAAATTGTTTTTAACCAAAAACCAAACTATGAAGACTTAAAGGTATTTAGGTGTCTTACATATTATTGAAATACATAAACCAATGGGATAAGTTTGAGGAAAGGGTGAAATTGTGGATATATTTGGGTTAACCTCAAGGAACTAAGGGCTACAAGATCTTTGATATGGGTAAAAACTAGATGGTTATCTCAAGAGATGTTAGTTTTGTTGAAGCCATATTTCCTCTTAGCTTGACAAAGCCTCTAGCCGAAAATGAAGAACCTGCCATTTCTGAGTTCCCTCCTTAGTAGTATGACGAAAGTGTCACACAAGGTCACAAAAGTAGCCATGACCGAATTGTAAAAGAAATTGGTGATGTTGGAAATGATGACGTATATGATCAAAGCAACACGGAGCAAGAAACAGAATGTAATATAGTAGCCCAAGAACATACCACTATACAGATCGAATGTGATAATTCTCCATCACAAACTGAGAATGAGTCAAATTCTTTTGTTGAAACTGTAATACAATAGTCCTACTCGAGAAAAAAGGGAACGATTTCTCTTAAAACATCTTGACGGTTATAGTGTAGAATTCCCGCCATCCATTGATCCATCATTACTCACTGACAATCGAAGTTTTTCAAACACCCCAACCAATAACGGAAACATCGAGGTTCCATATAGTGACGATTGTTCAATAGCTCATGGTACTTAATAAGTTTCAGTAATCAATTAAATTCTAGTAAATGAATTACATATAATTGTTCTAAAAGAAAATGTACATCAAATGAGAAACACTAAATATAAATCTCCAAGCATGAATTCTAGTCTTCAAGCAACAATATAACCTGAAACATGTTAAGTTGGAAAATATTTTGGGTCAACAAAAGTTGGTGAGAAATACATAGATTTGTGTAATGTATCAAGTGTATAAAATTTATGCAATTCTAGTGTCATGGCATGTCACACCCCAACCGATGGCGGAATACATCGGGGCGAGACTTGGGATATATTGTTCAAAGACTTCATGACACTAGAATTCGTGACAATATGATTTAAAGATAAAATTTCATTCATAGCATAATCATCGTCTAAAAAGATAATAGAATACAAATTGTTTTCATGAAAAGAGAAATATGACATCCAAATATAGAACTTAAACTAGCGTGAGTTTCTAGTCCAATCCTAAGTAGATTTCTAGAATATCCTGCATCAAACATTTCCTGCAACATGTATAAAATATCCGTCAACACATAAAGCATTGGTGAGCATACTAGTTTTGGTTTACATACGTAATAATTAGAATGATTTACTCGAATCTCATACTATAGCATTGCACATACATACCATACAAAGAACATAACTCAAACCCGCGAGTCCACTGCATATACCTAACATATTCATGCTAGGTCCGTTTGATTCTTAACAATGACCCATAAAGGGGGCGGGGTGCTACTCCTATAGCGCTATACATGTTAAGTGGGCTAATAATAGTTAATGAATTATATTTAAGTATCAAGAATCGTAAGCATGACAATTAGCATATAAGTATGTTTATTAGATTGAGCATGTGTGTCTATAAAAGAATTAGTGTGTTTTTCATACGATACATGTTGGTCCCAAAAGTGATAAAAGAAAAAGGGACAAGTATGACTCACCTTTGGGTGCGTTTAGTAAGACTCCAAAGACGAGTATTGGGAGGTTAGTTCCTTAGCCTTGGTTAACTAGAATTAGAGAATAAAGGGTCTTAGGTTCGAGTTTAGATTATAGATTCACGAGAGTCATGCAAGCCTTTTAGGCAAACCAAGCACAACTTGCCTTTAGGGCAATCCGGATGGTCATGAGATTAAGTTAGACCAAGCACAAAACCATCATAGATGATTCGGATGGTATAAAGTTAGGAATGTGAATCAATTTGATAGGTTCATGTCATAACCACTTCGCTTATGGAATAAACGTGGGTCTTGGACACGGGATTTCCCCTTTCTAGTGTGGATAAATCCGTAGCACAAGAAGGATCAAGAGAGTTGGTAAGGTAGGGTGTAACCATAAACCTTCCAAAGATTAATAATAAGCTAGTAAGATAGAAACTTGAAAGTATATGTTTATATTATTATATAGTATAGCTAAGAAGTTTAAGCAAAGTTTGGGGACTGATTTGGATGAGTCTTGACTCTCCTTTGTCACCCAATACCATAGCACAAATCTCTCTAACATTAGATTGTTAGTAGACTTGGTTGGTTCCTTCACAACAAACTATCTTAGGACATAAAAACAATTCAGAAAACAACCACCTTTTGGACCTCTTTTAATTGCTCTACCCTTATCACACTTCTGTGGATAAATATGGGGAAGATCCTAGAGGTTTCTCCAAGGAGTTTTAGATGAAACAGGAGAAGAAAAATAGAATGAAAGTTGAAGTTTTAAGCTAAGAAACTTACTGATGCAAAACAGGGAGTTTGGCTTGAAAACTTGAAGATTAGAGAGTTTTAGAGAGGGTTTTAGAGATGAACAAAGGATTAAGGGGTGGAGAGGAGTGGTATTTATAGGTGGGTTAAGGTGGTAGGGTATTAAATAGAGTTATTAGGGTGGTTGGGAGGAGATTAAATGGGGATTAATTTTAATTATTATAAGTAATAATCCTAGGGTTCATGGTACTGATCAATCGAGTTTTTTTTTTTAAAAGAATCAAACGAAAACATAAGTCATTATGTTGTTTGTTATTGTTGTCACAAAGTGACTACTTAAGTCACGTTTTTTTTTCTTTGCATTTATTTTTTTTTTCAAACTTAAAGTATTATTATAATATATATATATATATATATATATATGTGTGTGTGTTATTTAAAATAAATATATATTAAGATCTTAACTAAATGAGTTTCTTGTTATGACGTCTAAATTGCTTAGGATAAATTATAATGACGACTCGTCACGAATTGGAAAGAGTAACATAAAAAGATACGAATAAGGCGAACTTGGAATTTGTTTAAGTAAAGAATTTATAATACAAGAAAATTAAAAATCACGCGTCGTTACATAAAGTTTGTGTCACGTAGAATTTATAGAATAAATGAAATAGATTAAGATTAAATGCAATTGATAAAATACTTTTCCATTGATCATAAGCTCAGGATTACAAGGGTACAAAATGGAAAGATACAAGAATACAAAGACTAGAACAGAAAATACGAAAAGTACAAATGTTACATGGCAATTCTAGTTCATATGTGGAAACAAATACAAGGAAATAATGTTTGCATAATCAAACCTTGTGACATGTTTAATGTGGTTCATCCCACACGCATGTGGTTCACATGTTTATGTTTAAGTCTGTGTTAATCGATAACAATCACCCATGTTTCCCCATAACAATGGCCCACGTATTCGGCTGGGATTATCAATCCAATAGATCTATCACTGTGTATGGTCGGCTTGTAAGGAGTTAATGATTACACGTGTTTAATTGTGTCTACCTAAGTATTGTTCAAGACATAATATAACATAGAAATCACACCAAGACACGTATGTTGAATTGCATAAGTAAATGTAAACATTTTCACCCCAAAAGCATGAAAAATGTATAAAAATGGGGCTATGTAAACTCACCTTGATTGCTAGTCTTGAATATGCTAAACGTTGCAAAGTAAAATTGGCAAGATCCCAAGGTATTATCTTGGACCGAAGGGGTGTGAACCGGAACACGATAAAACCGAATAAAAGCACGAAGGATTTGATCAAACAGTTGTTTGAATAGTGAAATTGGTAGAGGGTTACTTCAAATCGGGTTTAGAGTATGTGCGTCTGGTTAATTGAAAACTATCAAGCTATAAATAACGATTTCAAAAATTAGGTTTAGAAAAGTTTACAAAACGCAAGGAATCTTATAATTAGCCAAGATTTACAAGATTTTAATTGAAATTGATAGCTCATAAACTATAAACTAGGGAACAAGATTTCGACCCGAATGGAAGCTTTTGATTTTGGAAACGAAGGCCATAAACATGTTAATTGAATGATTTGGAATTGGCTTGATTTTTTCTTGTTGACCATGGATCAAAACATGGACCATATATGATTATTTAGATCTGAATCTTGTTCAAAACATAAGCTCAGCCCAGTTGGTTGTTTGGTGTGTTTATAGGGATTGACCCGCCTATGAATGCGGGTTCGAGCTTCAAATGCCTTTTTTTTTAACTTTTATTTGATTATTATTTTGATCATACAAACACATATATGCAATATCTAGCTTAATTAAAAACGTCAAACTATTATTGAACACTTATAATCTTGTTTTTTAGATGCAAAAATGAATTGTAGAGATTTTCATTAATTTAATATTTGCGAAAAAAATACAAAAGGTTACACTCGACAGAACATTCTACGGCCAACTATAGTTCTTATAATAAATTCTCAAAATCTCATAAAACTTTTCTAACATCTATCACTGGAAATGAAGCCAACAACTTTTAACTAAGTTATGCAAATAAAAATCGGAAAGAACCGTGAAAAGAGAAATAAATGCTCTTGAGTTGAATGGAACTTGGATTCACGAGCAGCTACCAAAGGGAAAGTGTGACACCCGGCATATTCAGGTTAATACGTTTCATACTTTATATAATACGTTTCATACTTTACATACATACGTTTCATACTTTGCATACATACGAGTCTACCTCAACGAAAACATTGAAAACAACTACTTAATATCATACTCGACCAGGTCGGTTGAGTCGTGTTGATGATTTGGGAATCATCGGGAGTCGTTGCAATGGTCCGAGAGATCATTGGGTGTCGGTCCATAACCATGTGTACAAGGATCGGCGATTTGTAGAATCGCCGGGCTTATTGCACACACGCAAGTCTCGAGTCCCGGGAATTGGTGATCGGATGGGAAAGTGTTAGTTATCATGCATTATGTACTTATAATCATTATATGACTTGTCGGTATATGAAAACGTGTGTAAATACGATAAAATAGGGTTTAGCGCGCCAAAAACTCGGACACTTAGGCTATAGGCGATTAGGGCATGTGGGATAGCCCTAATCGCCATTAATGAAGCGAGTAGAAGGCCCCTTGGGGCGAGTAGGGGCTAAATGCTAGTTGTTACTAGCGAGTAGGGGCTAAATGCTAGTTGTTACTAGCGATTAGGACCCCTAATCGCTAGTAACAGTTCTGTACTCGCATGAACTACAGGTGACGACTAAAAACACCTATAAATACCACCCTTATGTTTTAAAACATCATTTGTGAAACCCTAATACACCCCAAAGCCACCCTACACCTTATCCAACCTCTGCAACACGTTTTTGAGCAAGAAATCATATTTCCAAGCCTTATAACCCATAATCTCACCATTTCAAGGTGTGTTTTTCATCCCAAACCTTTATAATGATATTGTTTTGATCCCTAAAGGTCCAGACCTGATTTATGAACATTTGTGTCTTTGAAAACTTATTAAAATCGGTTTCAAAACAAACCCACACATATATACTTGTTATATGTGTTGTATTCATGCAAGATAGGATTTTTATCGTTTAAACATGATTGTTCTTGTGTTATTATTACGTTTCTGATCTAAATAAGTTAATATGATGATAACCTAGGAGTTTGAAGGTTCGTAGATGTGTAATATTGATATTAGGCGTTTTGACCCGTTTGAGTGATTATGGTGGATTGATGATGATATGTTGTGTTTTGTTGATTGTTTGAGGTTAGGGTTTACTCTAGGATGATGCTAGAATGATAGGATAATGTCAGATAACGTCGTTATAGGATGAAATCTGAATAATTGCTATTTAGGGCAAGTTTTACATGTTGGTGTGATGCTTACATGCAAGTTATGCTATTTTGGGAAACCACATGCATTCGGGACGACTAGGGTGGTGATAAATTAGGGGTTTTTGCTTGAAATAGTTGGGTTAATGTTTTGGGTTGGGTATTGGGTGTTTACACATGTTTAAGATCTGATTTGGAGGGTTAAACGCGCAAAAAGGGCGGAACAGTGCAGTACTAGCGAATAGGAGCCCTATTCGCCACCTTACTAGCGAATAGGAGCTCTATTCCCCACTTCTACTAGCGAGTACAGCTCTATTCCCCACTTCAACTAGCGAGTACGGGCCTATTCCCCACTTTTACTAGTGATTACGATCCTATTCACTAGTTTGATTCTCCTAATCACTAGTTGACTTTCCTAATCACATGTTTGATTCCTAATCGCGTGTAATGCTGCTGTATGTATATTTTAACATCCTGAAACACGGATTGACGCCTAGGAACATGTTAGGAACCCCGTGACATGTCCAATGACTTGGTAACACGTGTTCGGACTTAGTTATACGTTAATTGACTGATATGTTAGATAAGGTGAACTCTTGCGCGCATTAAGTGTTTAATTGCATATGTTGCATGATATCTTGCTTTCGGCTAACACGTGGGATGTCGGGTCACCAATGGGATGTTGGGTCTTGTCTGGTGTGGTCGGTTAAACGTTTAAACATCATTTCATATGTACACGGTTATGGTCTGGACTGCTAGGGACTAATCAACCTACGGGTTGTTAGTCTAACACCTTATACGCTCGTCATGATAGGTCACCGGTACTTGGTGCCGTCTATTGAGCAGGTTTACTTGTCTTAGTGTGGGAAGCAGCATCAGGTGAGTTTCACGGCCCCACTTTACGTTTTACATTTTGGGGGAGACACATGCTTATACTTATTTCATAAATTATCATGTTATACTAGTGTTAATTCATTTACATACTATACGATACGTAAAGTCCCGGGGAAACCATGAATGTGCGGGGCACAACGGGGGAAATGTGGATAGATCTATTGGGACTGACAGACCCCACCCGTCGGCTGGGAGCCGGGCGGGTGCATATTGTCTCGGTCATAACGCTACCGGGGAATGGTAGTGCATAATCGTTTCGGGCCAAAATCATATATCGTTGTCTGTAATGGTTTCCGGTCGTAGTAGTATTACTAATGCGTCTAGCTAACGCTATCATTTCTAACATAGTGATAACATGATGGCTTTTATTACTTAGACGTTTAACATAAAACCTGTGAACTCACAGGCATTATTTGCTGACGTTTTTAGCATGTTTGTCTCAGGTCGTTGAGGTAGCAGCTTATCATAGGCGCACGGAGTCTCACGGCGTCTAGGATTCATATGCATCTTATTTAGCTTTTCAGACTTACGTACTTTTGCATTTTGGGTTGTAATAAAGTTTTACGCTTCCGCAGCGATGGATTATTTATGAAAACTTGTTGGTTTGTTTGTGTCATTTTTACGTATCATATAGTGTCGTTTATTGTGACCGTTGACTTAGATCCTGGTTTGTCACGCGCCTCGCGGTAAAACCCCACACGTGGAATTTGAGGGTGTGACAGAAAGAGAGCCATTGATTCGATATATAGAAAGGTACAAAGAGATATTGATGGCGAAGGGCTTCACCCAACTGGAAGGTATTGACTTTCATGAAACCTTCGCTCTCGACCATTCCACACGCTGCCTAGCAGAGGCGTGGTTATCTGAAGTGGATTCTCACTTTTATAGTAAATGCCAAACACATGGTAAAATTAGTCACTGTACAAACATTACTGGTGATCGCTATCAAGAAAAGTTGAACAATCCACCTACTTGATGTTAATAACGCTTTCTGTACGGAGATTTGAACGAAGAGGTTTATTTTAAAATTCCCTGAGGGTTAATTTGTTTAGATGCCGAACCCATGTAATATAGTTTTTTGTTTAGAATTTAGGGCTTTAAGAATGTGGGGACCCAAAGCCCTTGCTTTACTTCAATTCCCTTTGTGTCGGCCCTGCCAGAAATTACAATGGGACCTTGTTGCAACACTCAAGTTTTGCAATATAAAAATCTTCAAGGTGTTATTGTTTAAATGCAACAAATCTTTTCTTAAAAAACTTAATGCTTGAGGTTGTTCTGGTTTTGCAATGATATATATATATATGCACGTGAATCTTTTGTGCGCCAGTTAAATTTTCAATCGTGACAATTGCTTTCCTCATACTTTTGCGGTCGCCTTTTTTACTTTGTTCATATTCAACAACTTGCGGAGATTTCCGGCTTGACATTCTCTTTAAAAACTACTTTTTAAAAGACTGTGGAAATGTTAATTGAAAATCTGGCAATAAAAGTAGCTATAGACCAATAAAACACCCATACAACAAATTAAATCGGAAGAGTATCAAACAAGAACCTAAGCCGATCGATCTAACCATTCTATGTTCGCTAGTTTAGATCTATTTTTATCGAAAATAAGCTTAATTATATATATTTGATCTCCTCGAGTAGCTTACTATTCAATTTACAACTTTATCTCACAATAATTAAAAAAACAAGTTTTTTCTTCTTTTTTTTTCCTTTACTAAGAATAGTTACATTATTAAATTATAGAATGCTTCTTGTGCTACATGTCTATAAAGTGATAGTTTGAGGTGAAGAGATAAAAGTGATTACTCTAGTTTGTATGGTGTATGACACGTTCTAAAGTAGTTTATTTTGCTTTCTAATGAGTCTCTTCAACTTGATTTACTTTTTATTAATTTATGAATCTATGTTTAAATAAAATTCTGAAATTGTACTTTCAAACATTCTTTTTGACCTTCTCACTTGGTAGTGTACTACTGTTGCTTGTTGAAATATACTACACTCTGACTTCATAAATAAAGTTATAAAATGATAAATAACACACAACTATATTACATAAATCGATTACACGATATATGTATAGGTATAAGTTCCTATACAAAGTATATTTTTCGTACAAAATGTTAGAAGTCTATGTAGTCGTTATGTTTAAAATTTTTGCTATGATGTTTCCAATTCCTTTTGCATTGTATTATATTGAAAAACACCAAACGCAACAATTTAAAACACAATCAAATGTGTGTTAGACATGAAATTTAAAACATACGGGTTACTTTCTTTGCATGGTGTTTTAAATTGCATGTTGAAAAATGCATTAACTAGTGTTTTAAATTGTTAAGTGTTGTGTTTTTCTATATAATACTATACCAAAAGAATATAAAACATCATGCTTAAAATTTAAAACACAATGCATACATAGACTTCTCATACTTTATATGAAAAATACACTTTATACAGGAACCCCAAACTATATATATATATATATATGTGTGTGTGTGTGTGTGAGAGAGAGAGAGATCTGAATCATTTAAAAACTCCTTATTGTGAGAACTTGAGTACTTTGTTGGAAATCCTACGTCCCATAATATTTTTTAACCATTTTTTTAAAACATAAATGAATATCTAACTAGGAAATCAGCCAAAAAAAAAAATTGTGTTCATGCATTTACATAGTTGCAAGTAAAATGATGTTACACCACATTTGCACCACTTTTGTATGGACTTCGGACACTTGTAAAAATTTTCGTATACGTTTTTATTTTCTTTATTTTTCTATCTTTCCGTGACAATAAGATAAATTTAAAATATTTTAGAAAAAAGATGGTATTGAAATTTAACCCATAAAGGAATTAATTTTTTTTATTGATAATCATTCACTGAAATTTATGTATTAAAATCATCACAACAATTTGATATGTCAAATACTTTTTGTAGAAGAATATTCACTTAATCCATCTAGTTTAATAAATGATCAGTTAATCATAATTATGTGAAATCTTTGTTTGAAATTCATTATGGACAGAAGCTTTCTTCTCCGGTCATAGAATCTGGTGACGTATAACTAAATCAAACTAGACATGTTTACATATATGAGTATAACGTAATAATTTCAAAATTCTAACCGTTAACTCTTGAATCAAAACACAACTTTCATTATTGATTTCTCGATTTCTTATAGTATTATCAAATTCATAAAACGTTAACTTTTATAAAGTACTTAGTTCTATATAAAAGATTATGACAAAACATGTAGCATTATGAATTGTTTTTATATATTTTCTATTCAATGTGTTCAAAGTAATTGTATAATTAGATGTCATGAACTCTTATAAACATGTCTTGACTCTTGACTTCATTTTGATTAAATACAGTGTTTTAAAGATAGCTTTGCCCCAAAAAAGTAGTTATTATATGCATTGTGTGTTGTACATATGCAATCAAATGGATTTTAATACTCCCAACTATTGCCTGTTGACGGATAATACTTCCAACTATCACTTTGGCCATTAGCACTCCAAACTTTCAACTTGTTTGCTTTTATCACTCCCAAACTAACTGAGGTCTAACCTGATTAGTTTTCATGGCCAAAATGTAAAAATCAAAACTTCTATGTGGCCAAAATATAAAAACTAAAACATAAGGGGCATTTTTGAAACTTTATATTATTATTATTATTTAAAGTTTATAAACACCCCCCCCCCCTTCTTCTTCCTGCTAACAAACCCACCCCTACCCTTTTCTCTCTCTAAACCACCACCACCCTTCACCTTTATCCATCACCACCACCCTTCACCACTATCAACCACCACCCTTTCCAATCATCTTGAGAGAGAAAACGTGAGGAAGAGAGAGAGACCTTCGATCTTCTTCTTCAGGTAACACCCGGATCCGGCCACAACAATAACAATAATACCAAGACCCAAACCCAACACCTTCATAGTAGAAGGTAAAGCCATTATTCCAGCACAAATGATGGTTGTTGAAAGATTCATAACAGCCCCCGACATTGATGCTCTATTAAACTTTTTTCTTGGGTATTAATGGTGATTTTTTTCTTGATGGGTGTTTGTGTTTTTTGATGGCTTGGGGTTCTGATTGGATTGTCATGGTGTTGGGTGGTGATTGAGGTTGTGGATGATGGTGGAAGATGGAGATGATATTATTGAAGGGAAGGTGTTTGATGAAATGCGTGAGAGAGTAGTGGGCTTAGTCAGCGTTCTCCTCCCTGGTCGGAGCTCCGCCGTGGTGGGTGGCCGGAGCCACGGGAGAGAGAGATGATATTATTGAGGTTATAGTGGGTGGTTGGTTTGTGGTGTGGTTGTACCATGGTCGGAGCTCCGCCGTGGTGGGTGGCCGGAGCTCCTCCCTGCTCCGCCCTGTCTCTCTCTCTCCGGTAGCTGTGATGATGATGGGGGTGGTTGTGATGATGATGGGGGTGGTGCCGGAGCTCCTTCATGCTCCGCCCTGTCTCTCTCTTTCTCTCTATCTCTCTCTCTCTCTCTGAACTCTCTCTCTATTGATGATTTGTATAATATAATATAATAATAATAATAAGTTTCAAAAATGTCTCAAAGTTTTGGTTTTTACATTTTGGCCACGAAAACTAACTAGGTTAGACCTCAGTTAGTTTGGGAGTGATAAAAGCAAACAAGTTGAAAGTTTGGAGTTCTAATGGCCAAAGTGATAGTTGGGAGTATTATCCGTCAACAGGCGATAGTTGGGAGTATTAAAATCCATTTTCCCATATATATATATGCTAGTGGGGAGCCCGCACGATGCGGTGGGGACGACACTTTGAATTTCCGTATTCGTTTCTAGTCATTTTCTTATTAGTAGCATTATTGTGGTGGCTATACATAAGCATTACATATTTATCAGGTACTTCAAACACTATTGATGCAATAAAGTAACACACGAATAAGGAAAAAAATAAGTCTTAAAAATAAAATTTGTAAAGTAAAAGATGTGAACTACTTGCAACGAAATCCATGCCTTAGAGCAAAAAACATAAGTGTAATATATCATGGCCCACTCGTGATACAACCGTCGTAGAAACCCTTTACCATCATCATGTCGTTATATCAAGTCATTGATCTTGTTTGATCAAAAAGTTGCTTTTTATATTTATCCTAAACATAAAAGTTAAAAAAAAAAAGTAAAAGCTCACATGTAAACTACTTGTAACGAAATCCATACCTTAGAGCAAAACCATAACTGTAGATATTCCTACCCACTCGTGACGTCATAGAAACCTATACCATCATTGTATGCAAAATTATATGCCCACTCATGTTGCAATTGTCATAGAAACCTATACCATTATTGTGTCCAAAATTATAACAAGGCCTTGATCTTGTTGGATCAAAAAGTTATTATTTATCATTCTCCTGTGAGGAAGAGTTTATGAGTTATTCATCACGCTTTAATTCTGAAAATCATATTTGACTTATAAAATTGACATTACCATAAAATAAATGTTTGTTTTCCAATTATGAACCCGTGAGCTTTTAACATATAGGTTTTGACTTGATTACTTGTTGTTCATGAACCTGTGATCGATCATGGCAGTGTGCGTCGATTGCGTTGCCCATCCTGAGAGGGCATTGAAAGAGATCCTAGGGAGACGACCGCAAAATTATGATGGTCATCGTATGGTTGTGGTGTTGTGACAGTGGTGCTAAATAGAGACGAGTAGTTTCAGAGAGGCTCAAAATGGAGTAGTGTGGTTTGCTAGAATTAGAGTTGTCAAGTTATCATCAAATGAATGACAAACGAACAAGGAAAGTCATTGACGCATTATAGCTACATGAATCCATCGGTTGAATATATCTTTGGAGCAAAAGAGTCACCGTGCACTAATGCTAGTCGGTTACAAAAACTTCCCTATCATGTGTACTTAAAATGCATTTACCAACTTTTTATCACAATATATATATACATGGCAATTCATTGAATCCATAACTACCCATTTCATAAAGACAACTTTACCTACGAACCAACCTTATTTAGTATTGTACCATAAGTATAAAAAAATGTATCTACTTAAATTTTGTAGTCATCCTTCTTAAATGCTTTATAATATAGTATAGATATATACAGATTAAGACTTTTCTGTTTCCTAAATTCACAACTCTATTAGATAAATCTGATCGTTTTGGCATTATATTTATATATATGGGCAAATTTTAAAGAGTCATGTTATTTACACAATATCAAAAAGGAAGTTTGCACAGCCCTCTACGGCCCGTAGAGGGCTCTACGGGCCGTATAGGGGGTCAGTGTAATAAATGCTCAACCCTCTACGGCCCGTAAAGCCCTCTACGGGCCATAGAGGTGGATTGGTCGAGTGCATTTAAACCCTAGACGGCCCGTAGAGGGCTCTACGGCCCGTAGGCAGTACGAGGTACGATGTCATTGAATGAAGTGTCTGACATTCAGTGTGTCAGTCTGAAAAAGCTAACCCTCTACGGGCCGTAGAGGGCTATACGGCCCGTAGAAAACCTGGTTGTTGGGAGCATTAAACCCTATACGGCCCGTATAGGCCTCTACGGGCCGTAGAGGGTCCAGATATATTCTTCTTCCTTGTCTTCTTTCTTCAGTTAACGAAAGAAAATTTAAAAACGCGGTGCACAAAAATCCGATCGATTCCAAGCTACCACGATGTCTTCGGGTCACTACGGTAATGTTTCGGATGAATGGGAGCATTCGTTTAGCCTATCTCACGTCTCAGAAAGCCTTTTCGGAGCCGTGGTGGAACGTGGTGAGGAGGAGGTTAGCTCCGTTGTTCGCTATGGTGACGGGAATGCACTACCCGATTTGAACCTGCTGCCCGATTTGAACCAGGAGTACGTAGAAGAACCGGGGTCATTTTACTTGCCTCCGCCAAGTCATCCACGGTACGAGGGAGGTGATAACGGTGGCGAGGAACCTGTCCCGGATGTTTCGTACGAAACGAATCAGGTGTGTTTATGAATTTGCACTTGTTTATAATTTAGACCCGTGTATATTTAGACTCGTATATTTAGGGTTTGTGAGATATTTAGACCCGTGTACATATTTAGACTCGTATATTTAGTCCCGTACCTAAATTTGTTTTAGGGTTTGTGAGATTTGAACTCGTATATATTAGTTGTTATTTGAACTCGTAGGGTTTGTGAGATTTGAACTCGTATATATTAGTTGTTATTTGAACTCGTAGGGTTTGTGAGATTTGAACTCGTATATATTAGTTGTTATTTGAACTCGTAGGGTTTGTGAGATTTGAACTCGTAAGGTTTGTGAGATTTGAACTCGTATATATTAGTTGCTATTTGAAGTCGTATATAAATTTTGCAGGTATTCAGGTCTCTTAAAGACCTCACAGAGTGGGTTTATCAAAGAGCAAAAAAAAAATGGTTACATTACCGTATACTCACGTACTGTTTCGGAAGGCAGGGGGCCGAATAGGAGGGTAACGACGGCATGGATACGATGTGACCGTAGTGGCGTACATCATAGTGTAGCCACGGTTCGAAAGACGGGCAGTAAAAAATGTAATTGCCCGTTTCAACTAATAGGGAGATACCACTACGGCCACGATGGTTATATTTTGGAGGTCCAAAACCAAACACATAATCACAAACCTTTCCAACACATCGAGGGTCACGCGTATGCTAGGAGGCTGGGTCCGGCCGAGTTAAAATTGGTGGATACACTTTATTTTCAAAATGTTACGCCAGTAGACATACATTCGGCCGTTAGAAAACAAAACCCGGATAGTCCCTGCATCTTAAGAGACATACATAACACAATAACCAAGGTTAAGCATTTGTTATACGGCGGCAGGACTCAAATGCAGGTATTATTATTATTATTATTATTATTATTATTATTATTACTTCTTTATTATTATTTTTTAATTATTATTATTGCTATGCAGGTACTCGAAGCCACATTGGTGGAAAAAAAATTTGTTTACTTCACCCGGAGGAATGACTCGACAAATGCGATCGAGGATATTTTGTTTGTCCATCCCACCTCGCACAGGTTATGGCGTGCGTTCCCGCATGTGCTGATGATTGATGCGACCTACAAAACAAACGAGTATAAACTTCCGTTTGTTCAAGTTGTGGGTATGACATCAACATCCAAGTCGTTTTGTGTCGCCCATGCATTCATCTCCGGTGAAAAAAAGGATAACTACCTATGGGTGCTACAAAGGCTTAAAGAGTTGCTAGAAGATAGTACGGAGCCCCGTGCTATAGTAACTGATTGTGAGAAAGCCTTGATGAATGCATGCGACATTGTATTTCCAGCAGCTTCGAAGTTGTTATGCAGGTATACATATTATTATTATTATTATTATTATTATTATTATTATTATTATTATTAATTATTTTTATTATTTTTTTTTATTATTATTTTTTTATTATACATTCAGGTATCACATTCAACGAAATATATTGAAGCACTGCAGACAAGCCTTTGGAAATGCAGATCGGGAAATATTCGTGAAATCTTTTAAGCGATTATGTAGATCTTCATCTCCGGAATTTTATAGTCTCTGGTTAGACCGATTCTACAAACGACTATGTCAGGACGAACGAGCTGGTACATATTTTATTAATTTAGTTTAAAACGCATACATACACACATTAACAAATATCTTTTTTCTATCTTTTATAGGTGTTTTTGAATATATAGACCGGGTCTGGCTCCGTGACTACAAAGAAAGGTTTGTTTCTGCATGGACAGACACAAACTACAACTTTGGTCAGTATACGACCAACAGAGTTGAGAGCCAGCATGCAAGGTTTAAGATGCACATTAAGGGGGCTAACAACTCACTCCACAAACTTGTGATGATTGTAGACGATGTTGTAACGTCACAAGAGAGGGCAATAAACCACTCGTTTGAAGAGAGTTTATCTGTGAAAAAGGTGCACCATGACATACCTCTTTTTGAGGACCTACTCGGTAAAGTTTCCCATGCAGCGATCGAGAAGTTGATAAAAGAGATAAAAAATATAGAGAGGTTGAAGGAACGAAAAATGAGTTGTGGTCACCAGCTTTTCACGAGTTCTGGGTTGCCGTGTTCATGTCAATTAGATTCGTATATAAATAAAGGTAATACCATTACTTTATTATTATTATTACTATTATTATTATTATTATTATTATTATTATTATTATTATTATTACTACTACTACTACTACTATTATGTTTATGTTTATGTTTATTGAATACAGGAATAAAAATACAGCTGTCCGAAATAGACGTCTTCTGGACACGACTGAATTACGAACCGGAAGTAGTATGGGGGAACGTGACCTTGCGAGTGAGTGGGAGATAGTCAAAGAGACACTGATGTCTCAATCACCACGCGTTCAAAGAAATATGTTGTCAAAAATAAAGTCGGTGGTAAATCCAAGTATGACTGACACTCAACCTCCTGAGGTACAAAAGAATACTCGCGGACGCCCAACTACAAAATTAAAGAAAAAAAAACAGCAGGAGGATGCGCAAGAAGATGTTAGTATTATTATTATTATTATTATTATTATTATTATTATTATTATTATTATTATTATTATTATTATTATTATTATTATTATCCATTGTAGGAAGACGAGCCTGTTAGAAGACGTAGGCCATCAGACTCGGGTAAAGATAAAATGAGAGTGTGTAGCAAAAAGTATCCACTCTTAGTAGGGGACAGGTACATAAATAACTATTTATACATACATACATATGTACACATCCCCTAATCATGATTTCCCAATGTTTGGCGGTGACAGGTATAAATTTGTGCTTAGACAATTTAAGCATCAGATTGATCCCCTTTATCGACGGTTTGTCACGCATATTCAAAATGTTCAGCCAGACGGTAACTGTGGGTTCCGATCTGTAGCTTTGGCTTTGGATATGGAGGAGGAAGACTGGCATTTGATCGGCCACCTTCTTAAAGAAGAGATGATGGGTCAATACCGTGAGGATTGGTACGAGATTTTGAACCAATTCGACGATAACGGTTTCGCCCGCATATACTCGTCCTTAGATTGGACGGGAGTCGGGAACACACCTAATTCAAAGTGGATGGAGATGCCTTTGACTGGATTAGTGATTGCTCAGGCATTTGGTGTGGTCCTTCAATTCTTCAGTCCTCTTGGAACGAGCACATTCTTCCCTATTCACAAGCATCCTCAAAGCGTGCCAGAACATCGGGTCATTTCGATGGCCTTCGTGAACGGCAACCACTTCATCATGCTAAAGCTAACAGACGACGCTCCGATGCCTTATCCGAATGGAACATGGAGGCGTTGGGTAGATGTAAATCACAACCCATGGTTAGCACTATACAGGGATCGTCTTGATGAGGGGCGTAGGCTATCTCAAAGAGATCCAGAGTTGTTTGACCTAACAGGCTGTCCTGATTCTTCTGATAGTTCGGTGTAAATTTGTTTTTATAATGTATAATGATTTATTAAATACATTTTTTTATTTTTTATTATTATTTTACATATACAATATGAAATGAAAACGTTATTTTATAAAAAAAACCTATACCACCTAATTAAAACTAACAAAATTTAAAAAAAAAAACAAAACTTGTATTGGGCCGTAGAGGGCCCTATGGGCCGTAGGTAAGATTTATCTACGGGTCGTAGGGCCCTCTACGACCCGTAGGCTTCTGGGACATGCTCGTAGACACCATCTATGGCTCGTAGAGGCCATTGAGCCTACGAGCCGTAGACACCATCTTTTGATTTCTAAAAACTTTGTAAAGTTTATAAAAAGTTAATCAGTAGTTTTTAAAAAAAATGGAGTCTACGACCCGTATAGGTCCCTACGGGCCGTAGACGAGGATTTTTTTTAAAAAAATTTGGTTTTCAGTGATATGTTATATATAAATTTTCTGGAAAATATTCCAGCGAACTGGTAGCCCAGATGGTTTGTGTGTGTGTGTATAACGTGTGTTTGATAAAGTGCCCGGGTTCGATCCTTGTCCCAACCATTTTTTTTTATAGTTATCTACGGCCCGTAGAGACCTATACGGGCCGTAGGTAAGTTATTAAAACCCCCATTTGAACAGACGATCTGTTCATTTCTCACAAAACAAAAAATAACCCAACCCTAACCCCCTCTGCCCCCTTTCTTCTGCTATCGCCACCACCACCCTAAACCACCACCACCACGACCGGCCCACCACTGCAACCACCACCACCACCCGAATCCGACCATCAAGACCCTAATTTCAACCCGGATCCATCCCCCATTTTCGAAACAGGTTATTTTTTTTTCAGTTAATTATAATTAGTTTTTATGTTTTAATTAGTTAATTGTTGTACATTATTGTTGATGGTTGTAGATAATTGTTAGATTTTAGTTTTTTTTTTTCATTTTTTTTCAGTTTTTTCAGATTTAGGGGTTTAGGGGTCGTCGTGGTGGTTTGTTGATTGGGTTTGTTGTTGATTGTTGTTGATTGGGTTTAGCGAGTATAATGTTATTAGTTTTGGCGATTCTTTTGAATCGCCAAAAACTATATAGTTTTGGCGATTCTTTTGAATTGCCAAAAACTATATAGTTTTGGCGTTTCTTTTGAATCGCCAAAACTAATATAGTTTTGGCGTTTCTTTTGAATCGCCAAAACTATATTAGTTTTGGCGATTCTTTTGAATCGCCAAAAACTATATAGTTTTGGCGATTCTTTTGAAACGCCAAAACTATATTAGTTTTGGCGTTTCTTTTGAATCGCCAAAACTATATTAGTTTTGGCGATTCTTTTGAATCGCCAAAAACTATATAGTTTTGGCGATTCTTTTGAATCGCCAAAACTATATTAGTTTTGGCGATTCTTTTGAAACGCCAAAACTATATTAGTTTTGGCGATTCTTTTGAATCGACAAAACTATATTAGTTTTGGCGATTCTTTTGAATCGCCAAAAACTATATAGTTTTGGCGTTTCTTTTGAATCGCCAAAACTATATAGTTTTGGCGATTCTTTTGAAACACCTTAATTATAGAAACGCCCTAACTAACTATATATTCTTTGATTTTGCAGTTATGGCAGATTTTCTAGACGAGCAGTACATGGGCGAGGAGGAGGAGGAGCAGCAGCAGGAGGAGGATGAGGCCGCGGTGCAGGCGGGGGCTGCCATGGCAGGGGGTGACTTGTCAGGCTATGAGCATTGCATTTTTCTGCGAGTCGATTACGCGGGTGCCAGATTTCATAGGTTGAGGAAGAAGAAGATTGTGCCGGCGCGTGGGATTTCTTGGGCCGCGCTTCGGGCGTGTAGGGGTGCTGAGGCGATTGCCCGACAGTGGATCCCGGAAGGGAGCCCACTGGACAGGTTTTTCGACGACTTTTGCGCGCCGTCCCATAGGCCGTTGGTGATAGAGTTTCTATCCACCTTTCGGTTTCGCCCGCCCGGTGCCGGATCGTCGGACGCCGGATCGTCGGGCGCCGGATCGTCAGGCCGCCCACCGAGGGATATTGAGTTTTCCATACTCGGCGTTGAGTATGGTTATTCTCTAGATGAGTGGGCTACGCACATCCGGTGGTACACTCGCGACGACCTTGTAGAGGTATTAATATTATTTTTATTTTTATTATTATTATTTTTGTTTTTGTTCTTATTCGAAATGTTAATGTTAATGTTAATGTTCAGGATGTCTACACTAGGGCGGTGACTACTGTCGCTGATAACGACCTCTATGCGTGGTGGCCCACCATTGGCGGTCCCGAGTTCGGCAACCCGGCACAGAAGTATTATTATTATTATTATTATTATTATCATCATCATTATTATTATTTTTCAATATCTTTGTTCTGATTATTATTACTATTATTATGCTGTGCAGGGAGAGGTGTGACAGGGCATCCAACATTCGTCACCCCGTAGTTTGTTACATTCACCGTTGCATTACTTATTCCCTAACGGCACGGGGGAATAGTAACGAGCGGGTGACGAAGACGGACCTGATGTACCTGCATTGCATACTCACCGGCAGGCCGATTGCCTTGCATCGGGTCATGGCCGAGTTTTTTGCCTCCTTCCCCCATAAGCCGTTGAAGGGAGGCATCCCATGCGGGGGGCTCATCAGCAGGATTGCTGAGCGCTGCGATGGCGTGAAGTATTACGGTTATGTTAACCGTAATCGGTTTCCGTCACTACCGCCCAGGTATTTCGGTTATTAATGTTATTATTATTATTATTATTATTATTATTATTATTATTATTATTATTAATGTTAATGTTTTTGAGTTTCTTTCAGCCCAATAGGTCTACAAACGATGAAGGCTATGCTTTGTGCGGCGAAGAAGGCGAAGACGCCGGATCATGATGAGTTCCACTATCTGATTGGTCCCGGTGGCGTGGAGTTTGTGCATGAGCCGTTAGTACATCAGGGCCTTAGAGGTATTATTATTATTATTATTATTATTATTATTATTATTATTATTATTATTATTATTATTATTATTATTATTATTATTATTTGGGAAACTTGTAGACAACTTGTGTTGTCTGGTTTGCCTAAAAACAGG
The DNA here is from genome assembly GCA_028751855.1 of Ambrosia trifida. Classification (NCBI taxonomy): domain Eukaryota; kingdom Viridiplantae; phylum Streptophyta; class Magnoliopsida; order Asterales; family Asteraceae; genus Ambrosia; species Ambrosia trifida. The sequence goes on from CM054122.1 coordinate 174,047,954, forward strand.
GGAAACTCTGCCCAATTTTTTTATAAAATCCTGGAATATTATTATTATTTATTGTTATCCATTGCAGGTGATGCTGTGGAGGTCGGGTTGCAGTTTGTGCATGAGCAGGAGAGGGGCGGTCTTAGGGACGTCGAGATGCCTCAGCAGCAGCCTGAGGACGTGCAGATACCGGCGCGCGTTTATCACTCCCTCAGGTTGCCTCCTGATGTTAGGACGGACGTTCGTGCGGCTGCCGAGGAGGCTGTCGAGATGCGTGCGTGGCGTCAGCAGATGGACACCTGGCGTCAGCAGCAGGACACCTGGCGTCAGCAGCAGGACTCCTGGCGTCAGCAGCAGGACGCCGATACGCGTCAGTGGCGTGATCGGCAGGACGACGCGATGCGCTGGTTGATTGCTGGCCAGCAGGATATGTATCGCCACCTAGGCATGCAGGCTCGTGTCCCACCGACTTTAGGGACCAGCACGCACGAGCCCGTGACGTCCTCCCAGCAGCCCGACACGTCTTCGCAGGAGCCCGGGACCGCGCCGCCGACTGACTCTACGATGTTTTATTTCTGATCATCTTATGTATTTAAACAATCTTTATTTTGAACGCTTCTGTTAACTTTTAGTTTTATTTTGTTGCGTATATAAACGATTAGTTTTATTTTGAACGTTTCTGTTAACGTTTATTTTACACGCTTATCGAGACGACGTTGGTTTATATTGGTTTATGTTATAAACAATTGTGTTCACGTTTTACATGCTTGTGTTAATGTATTACACGCTCGGGATTAATTATTACATAATTAAAATGATTTAAAAAAAAAAAAACCCTATCTACGGGTCGTATAGACCTATACGGGCCGTAGAGGCTGCCTAAGACTGGTTTATGTTATATTAAAACTTTCCAACTAAGAAACCAGCGAACTGGTAGCCCAGATGGTCCCCATATGCTTAATAAGACTTTGTGTGTGTGATTGTGTGATAATGTGCCTAAGATCGAACCTCGTCCCAAACGTTTTTGGTTTTTTTTTTGTCTACGACCCGTAGGGGCCTATACGGGCCGTAGGCACCATAAAACACCAATCTTCTGCTTCTTCATTCTCAAAAATATTAAGACTACTTCTACGAGCCGTAGAGGCCTCTACGGCTCGTAGGCAATCATTAGCAATGATTGTATGATTACCAATCATTGGTAATGAGTACCTACGAGCCGTAGAGGCCTCTACGGCTCGTAGAAGTCTTAAAAAAGTGGCTCTACGAGCCGTAGAGCTCTCTACGACCCGTATAGGGTTGTCTGAATAAAATTACTTCTTGTGCAAATATCCGGAGCCATTTTAAAACAGAAAATCACCAAAATATCTTTTGACCAAGGTTGAAAGTCAAAATAAACATAAAAAAGGGCTAGCACATAGGGGCTTCACACAACCAAATGTGTTCAAATGTTGACATGTATGCCTGTAAACGAACCGAACGAACACGAACACGAACACATAATCGAACACATTTTTGTGTTCGTGTTCGTTCATTAAGAAATTTGTCGTGTTCGTGTTCGTTTATGTTCGTTCATTTAAACCTAAATGAACAGTTCATGAACATAAACGAACACAAATGATCAATATAAACGAACACAAATGAACATAAACGAACACAAACAAAAATAAGTTAATAATGATTCATGAACATAAATGAACGTTAGGGTTAGGGTGGAGAGCGGTTGTGAAGTGTGGGGCTGTAAAGTGTGAAGAGCGGCTAATAAGTGACATGTTTAGAATGTTAGGGTTAGGGTTAAGTTTTTAGAACATATGAATTAAGGTTACTTAATAAAAGGAAATAAATAATAAAAATAAAGCTAAGTTTAATTAAACGAACATAAACGAACAAAATAAACGAACATAAATGAACGAACATAAACGAACATAAATGAACGAACATAAACGAACGTTCATGAACATAAATAAACGAACACAACGTGTGTTCATGTTCGTTCGTTTAATTAAACGAACAAAAAATTGTGTTCGTGTTCGTTCATTTATTTAAATAAACGAACATAAACGAACTTCCCGCCGAACAGTTCACGAACAATTCATGAACGTTCGGTTCGTTTACAGGCCTATTGACATGTGTGGGAAGAGCCTAAGATGTAGTCGTTTCGATAGTTTTGAACCCACAAGCTAGTCTCTAATCCATAGTCATTTCCTCTACCTTCCTAATTTTTTAACGACTCAACTAGATGTTTTGTGTTATTATTATTATTTTGTTCCTAGACGTTTCCCTAATTTTTTTAACGGCTCCACAAACACGTTTCTTTTGTTATTATTTTATTCCTAGACATTACTGTACATGGTATGAACGTTTTAGGGTTTAGTACAATTTTTAGACGTGTAAGTACATGCATAGGCGTTTTCGTAAAGAGTTTATTATTTGAATGCTCCAAGTTTCTAGGGTTTATGGGGGTTGCTTGATGATGAAGATAGTTAGCTCAAGCAGTGTTGGGCTAGCTGGTGGTGACTGGTGGAGGCAAGTGGTAGGTGCTGGGCCTGGTGGCAGATGGAGGTGGTGGATTAGAGAAGAATACGTATTAGTAGGACTCATGAATGCCCATGTATCTAAATTTTGTTTCGAATGTGAAGTTAACTTGAAACTCGTCTTATGCTAGAAACCCTATAAAACTCTTATTGTTTCTTATAACAGGTTAGAAGCCTAAATATTCACATGATGAACATTTATAGAAGTTAAATTAGTACATTTTTTTGTACCTATAGTTCACATTAATGTTTTGGTGGTCACTTTTTCGTCAACATCTGAAACAAAAGTTGATTTTAGTCTTCAGTGTGTGTTTATAAATGCAAAGGCCACAACCGTAGATTGCTTAATTAAAGCAGTAAAGGGATGGTTGAGAGCTGATAAATTGATGGTTGATGGTGAATGATTTGGAATAAACTAAATGTTATAATAGAAACCAACGGTCATGCAGTTTCTATGAATAATAACATTTCATAACAATATGTTTTATGGGGCCATGGGGGAGGCATATACGGGGTAAGGTATTTGGTAAAGATGGCAAAGAAATATTTTGATGTCGAGATGTAATGTATTATTTTCATATTTTAGTGTATACTAGTGGGGAACTCGCGCGTTGCTGTGGGAGAATCGCGTGTGAGCCCCTACGTATGTGTTTGGTAAAAAATTCATTTATGTGAGCGACATACTGTAGTTTGAACCTACACGTCGCAACGGAGACGACAATATGTTACATTCCTTTTAATTGCTTCTGCATTGAAGATAGAACCAGTTATCCTTATTTTTTGCATACAAACACTCTGAATTAGATTGTTTTGTAGCATTCATGTATCGTAAAAAAACGTCGTTCAACTTTTTCTTATGTCACGTTTCTTTTATCAGGATGTTTATATTTTATCTTTTTTAAACACACAAATTTTACTAAACATTGTCTCAATTTCAAATTTTTATGTCGGAGTTTAATAACCCACCAATTGTTTGTTTAAATGCATAACAAATTGATTTTGACAATTGAAGTGATTGTCTCCCAAAATTGAATATTATTTGGTTTTCAAATGGCTACTTCAACAGATGAAGGATCGAGGCATCCTTAAGGTGTCGAGGTTATTTCGTGATTTGAGGGTCATATTGTGTTACTACATCATAACTTCTATATATAAAGAAGCAACAGCTACCTGGTCATATAGAGTCCATTCTGCAAATTTTTGAAATAAAAAATCGTTTATCATTATTTAGTATGTCAACATGTCTGGTGTTATCAAGATGTTCAGAAAGACAGATGAAACAAAACTAAAAAGTTAAATAACCCATAAAATCATATCACTTTCTTTACTCCTACAGTTTCACACTCCACAAAAGCATGTCTAAAAAGAAAACCAAAAACTACAAAACAACATTAGGTGCATAACTCATGAAAAAAAGAACAAAATATAGAGTTCATACCTTATTACTAAAAACATAACCCCTTTTGTGTGTAACAAATACGGATCTTGGGATTGGGGATGGCGTATAAAAATGACTTTAACACTGAGTTACAGTTTATTTTACAAAATCAACCACAGCTTGAGTCATATTTCAAGTTACCAAAATGCAAAAAATTTTAAGACATTACCTTCAAACCAAACTAAAGATCTTGTCATGATATTGATGAGAATGATCTTCTAGAAGATTTAGACGAACAATAGCGCGGACCTAATTAAAGGCAAAACAAAAAAAAATAGTTCTTAAAGCTACCAAACATCTGATACAATTATCTGCAAATTGCGATTATGTTTTATGACAAAAGGAAAAAAATAACATGTGTAATTAGGCTAATCCAACGCTAACTTTTGAAACCATAGTTTGTTTCAAACTAAACAATATTAGAGCATCCAAATATCAAATCCAACATAACTAAAAGAAATTTAAATTGTATTTCTTAAATTCATCAGGAATGACAGTGATCACTATTAAAAATTTTTATTTAATACATATGATGTTGATGAAAGTATAAGTGATTACGGATAAAGGGTCGTGAGTATCTTACCAAGATTAAGTTCCAGAAAAGCATTATCAGGTGAATATGTTGATGCTCGAATCCATGATAGCATAATGATAACAATCAGAAATAAAAAAGAATAACATAATTCATAGATTATTAAATTCGTTAAGGGGTTTTAACATGCATGGATTAAGATAAGAGATAAGTACCGAATTCCTGTTTCATTGATGTCACAACATTTTAAGTATTGCTTCCTAGACGATCTGATGTTGAAGAGCATGAAAAAATGTCTAGGAATTTTGCAAGAAATCATGAGACTATCAATAGAAATTGAACAAGAGCAACTAAGATATTAAGAGATTCATATGTACTTACCGGACTAAAGGTAATTAGTAGTCATTTGTGTTCCTTAGCTTTGAAGAAGTCCATTGTTTGATCATTGGACAAAGAGAGAGATATAGAGATGTGAATGTTAGTGTGTTTTGTGAGAGAAATGAAAGGGGCCTTTGGGATATGAAGGGTCTGGTGGTTATTCCACTTCATGAGAATTAATGACTTGCAAAGAAACTCTTTGAAACCAAAGTCCTTTAATTTAGGTTTTATTGGGTGGAGTTATGTATTAATTTGAATAATCAATTATCCACTTAATTAGTTTTAGATGATTATATATTATTTGCATTACCACTCTTAATTATAATTACTTAAAAACTCTTAAATTTGTGTAGAATGACTTCATTAGTATTTGCTAAAAAGACAACTTTACCCCCCAAATTAACTTCATTTAGTGTTGTACCATAAGCATAAAAAATGTATTTACTTAAATTTTACCGTTATTATTCCCTCATTCTTTATAATATAGTATAGATATAGATATAGATATTGTTTTTATTTTGGAATATTTGATTTGAGAAAATATAGGTTACAAAGTATCCTTAACATAAAAAGTGTAGGAAGCCACTGTAACTTGTCACCTTTCAATTTAACCTAACCACAGTTAAACCACAATTTACCTATTTTCTTCTTCCCTTATCTAAATTTTCAGAACATAAACCTAACTCACCCTCTCTCCTTATTCCACTTTTACAATTACCACTGCAACTCCCATCACCACTGCAACTACCCACTTTCACAAACCCTAAATCGTAATTAATCAAAAAGTACGGGAAGATCAGACCAAACGATTCGGTGCACATCAATGGTGACAGTAACGAAAAAAGCCATCGTTGAAGAATCCGTCAACAGAAACAGTCTGCTGATGCCAAACATTCTGGATGCCAAACTGCACCCATGCAGCTTAAAAATCTTCCATGACCAAGCTCGTAATTACATCCTACACATATCCTACAACCCAAAAAAAAAGTGATCAGAAAATGTATAAAGAACAAGAACTATAGACTTAAAATGAAGTGGTAAGGTGAAACAGAATCTAATCACTGTAACGTGTTGCATCTCTCTCTCTTTTGATCTCTACATTTGCATATCTCTCTCTCTCTACATTTTCTCTCTCTAAACAAACCATGCCCCTTTCTCTCTTCTGTTTTCTAACACAGTCACGATGTCAACAAAAATTGAGAGTTTTGGACTTTGGACGCACTTGAATTTTTGGGATATAAAAGACGTACGTTTAAAATACACCATTTTTGTTGACTAGATTTACAATAAGTGCGTTTTAACTTTTTGTTTAAATGCACTTTATAACTGAGAGTGTGTCCAAATTTTCAATGAGTGCTTCTAAACTTTTTAATGAGTGCTTCCAAATTTTTATTGAGTGCTTCCAAATTTTTAATGAGTGCGTCCAAATTTTCAATGAGTGCTTCCAAATTTTCAAAGAGTGCTTCCAAGCTTTTTAATGAGTGCTTCCAAATTTTTAATGGGTGTGTACAAATTTACAATGATTGCTTCCAAATTTTCAATGAGTGCTTCCAAATTTTTAATGAGTGCTTCCAAACTTTTTAATGAGTGCTTCCAAATTTTCAATGAGTGCTTCCAAATTTTTAATGAGTGCGTCCAAAATTTCAATGAGTACTTCCAAATTTTCAATGAGTGCTTCCAAATTTTCAAATGAGTACGTCCAAATTTTCAATGAGTGCGTCCAAATTTTCAATGAGTGTGTTTAAAGTTACATGTTGTCATAGTCATCTTCTTCTTCGCCTTGCAACTTTTTATAGCCCATTTTTATCTTTAATTCTTGTTCTAGAATCAAAATCGAGTGCTTCTGACAAATAATACGTTCGTTTTTAATGTTGATTCATATGATTTTCGACTGGTTTATTGTATAATTATAATACTCTGTTTTTTTTTTTTCAATTGCTGATAATGAATGTATTCGATGTTTGTTTTCTGTATTTTGATTGTGTAATCATTCAGATTGGTTTAATCGATCTCAATCGATGAAAAATTATGTTTTGATTTTCGTTATTTTGATTCTGTTTTTACGATTTCAAAAAAAGTTAGACGTTTTTTCCTAATTTATCCTTGGTTAGTTTGACCCAAGTATGATTAGGGATTTTAATCATCATCCAGTCATCTTGTTAATCTAATGGCTGAGATTGCTTCCTACGCTTCTCACGTTAAGGTTACTTTGTACGTTATCTCTACCCATTTGATTTATATAATCTCAACTATTAGCATTTGGTAGCCATTAGTCATAACTAACGAAATATGTGTTGGCGATCTCACTTTTTAACATTTTGGCCTCTAAAGAAATATTCATGCTAAAGAAAATTATCATAGATTTTTTATAAAGAATTAGTTTGAAAAACACATTAACAATTATATATCATACTGAACCTAACTCATTGCAAAAATTCTTCAAATTTTTTAGGTTTTTTACACAAATGCATAAAACATCTAACATGTTATAACCTTGCGTTCAACTTCTTTGATTTGACGGCTTAATATAATTACCTTTTATGTACATGTATATAATGGTGTATGTAACTATGGGCCCTTCATTAGGTTGGTTGTGGGGGTGTGTCTATAGTATGGGACTCCTCTGGATAGTCGAGCAGAAATGTTTGTTGACCGTTCAAAAAAAATTACAATGGTGTGGCTGTGGGTGTTAACTAGGGGTGTTCAAAATCGGATAATCCGAATTTCGGATATCCGAATTTCGGATAATCCGAAATTTCGGATAGTCAATATTGAGATCCGAATCCGAATCCGAAATTTCGGATATCCGAAATTCGGATATCCGAAATTTCGGATTCGGATTCGGATCATCCAACGGATAATCCGAAACTTAAAAAAATTTAAAAAAATTTAAAAAAATAATAAAAAATAATAAAAAAAACTATAAAAAACGTTCTCCTTTATGCCTAAAACGTGAACCTATTAAAAAAACAAAAATCGAAGTTAGATAAACGAAATTTGAACAACAAATATATAAAAAAAAAAAAACTTATTATTTTGATGGAAGGGGGCTGTGGAGGTCGGATACGAGGTGGACGGGGGCTGTTATAGAGGAGAGAAGAGAGAGCAACAACTATGGATTAGAGGAGTATGGACTTAGAGTTAGAAGGATTAAGAATTTAGGATTGTGTATTGTATTATGTAGTGTATATAATATTATATATTTATATATATATATATATTTAATATTCGGATTCGGATAATCCGATTATCCGAAAATTTTCAAAATCAGGATCCGAATCCGAATCCGAAATTTCGGATAATCCGATTTTCGGATATCCGAAAATCGGATTATCCAAAATTTCGGATAATTCGGATTCGGATTTTCGGATTTTTCGGATTCGAATTTTGGATTATCCGATTTTGAACAGCCCTAGTGTTAACAAGTCAAGTTGACGTAAGCTACTCAAGATCAATTTGATAAAAACACAAATCTAGCTGAGCTTAAACGAGTTCAAGCCTAAATTTAAGGTTGTTTAATAAATGATCCTAAATTCAAGCCAAAATACGCCCCCTTTGTGATTTTCATACATCCTTTTTTTTGGAAAATAATCAAATATCCCATTAAAAAAACAAAATAACAAATTATCTCTGGATAGTAGGTAAGCGAGCAACAAGCTGCGCGTTATCCCCTTATAAATCGTAAAGCCTATTCAACTGAACACAAACCCTTGGTTCCTAGGACCCTACTAGTTACTGTGGACCACCTTCTACATTCGCTCCAAGAAGCGAACCGTCTCACGGGCCAATGATCCAAATGTGTCAAAAGGAAAACGGAAGAAACACGTACTGATTCTCTAAACATGTTGCCTCATGCTTAGCGACTTTCCTAGCTTCCGCCTTCAAAATCATCTACCTTGGAACAAAGCCATTGTCTCGTATGCCCACCAATGGGGACACCCCAGCGAGGTCGACGGCACACGCATTCTTACCCCCTACTCAACCAAACACAAGGACATTTACAGGACGCAGGGTAAATCTACCCTCACGTGGGTCAGTCAGAAAATTAATTGGGGCTTCTTTCTTGGAAGAGATCCCAACACGTCTAAGCACGTTCCATAAAACATCTCTAACCCAGTCATGCCGATACTTGAAACCCGGCAATTCCATATGGTGAAGGGGATGTTCGCCAAACCTATCCAAACATGTCTTTTTTACAAATGCGGCATGGTTCATTTGGAGAGAACAAAGGTATCATAAGGCGATATTTGAGGATGGCCCTATATTCAACCGCTGAAATCTGTTGCCCAAGTCTTTCAATAGGCACAACAGGCAAAAAATCCTAAGCATAGGCCCCCTGGAGACATGCAAGAACTACCTTTTGATGCGGAGTTATATCAAACCGCTCCTCCATATCGTAAACGTGTTTACCATAAAGAGCACTCGTCAAGGTTTGTTGAGGTCTCCTTATCAGTAAAACTGCCTAGATCAAGTTCCGGAAGAGTTGTTCCAATATTGTCAAGTGCAAGGGTGTAATCAGGATCCACCCCTACCACACCAGCACTTCGCAAGATGTGATCTTGCAATTTCCCCGACCGGGACCTGAACGCAACAAAGGCATATGCTGAGACGTCGTCCATTGAGAAAAGCCCCAACCCCCCATATCGCATAGGAAAGGATGCTAACATCCACTAAAGGTCTCCAAAATGCGCCCCCCACATACAACAATGTTTTCAACTGCCCCTGTAAGCCTGCATCAAAGATTGACACAACCTTTATTACATGCTCAGGCTAACAAGTCCGAAGCCCGAATACTAATTTGGCTACCCCCATGTAGGTAAACTTGCTAATATATTTATTCAAATTAATAGATTTGTTGATTATCTGATAGTTGATCTGCAAATAGTTTAAACCAAGTTCTTAGGCCTTGGGGTGTACCTTGACATCTGGAGTGTTAACGGTGACATGACATGTTAATCTGTGCATGGCACCACCCCCTCTTTGTGTTAAGGGGCGTTGAAGAAGTTATTGTTAACATATTAACGTGCCGTTTAGAGAATGAATTAATATTTTTTTCTAAACCTAGCTAAAACCACTAAAAATTCGGGTTATAAGAAGTGAATGGGATTAAACCATTTTCTTAAGGTAAAGCGAAATGAAATGAGAAAAAGTGGATGATGTGACATCTTAGTAAAGTTGAGGTGGGTTAAAACATACCCGAAGTCCTTAGAAAAATCTCTCATGTATTTGGTTTGTAAGATTATCAAATCAAACTCATAAGAAAATCTTATGTTCGAATATTCTTATCGTCTTCAACCTTTTAAGATTTTACTTTGGGGAAACTATAATAAATAAATAGAACTAAATCATTTAGAATAAAAGTAAAGAAGTGCAATTGGTTAAAAAGCCTCCCCCTTTAAGTTTAATGACTTTAATTACGTCGCCCACCACCTTTAAGTGATTAAAGCAAGGACATGTGTCACGAATACTTGGAAGCCGTCGCTAAAATACTAGTAATGCGTTCTGTCTCCATCACTTGTTGCTATTATATTGCGATGAACATGACGCTTTCATGCATTTAGCTGTCACGTTAAATAGTTCCAAATATGTAATCGTGGTACTTAGAATTAGGTTGGGGAGTGTATGTGTATAAATTAGTATATGTATATGTGTTATAATATAATACAATGATAAGTTAATTATTTTGAGTGGATCTGTAGCTTTTTGCTTAGAAGTGACAGATATATAGGTTATAAAAGTTAATAACTCATCAATACATTAAAGGTAATGGTTATTAGGTGTACCATAAATATTGGGAAACATTTAGTATATTTTTAGTAAAGTATAGTTTAAGTAAAAATTATGGGAATAGAATAATATGTTTTGATGGATAAATAAAAGTTAAAAAGAGAGTGAGGTAGATCTCTATAATTAAATTAGAAACATATGTGTCTTTAAATTTTATTTATTTTTTAAAAATTTGCCATATTCAACTCTCCATTTTATCTCTAGCTATTTTATTCACAAACACTTATTTTATCATTTACTCTTTCTTATACACATTAAACACGCAATTGTAATATTTAGAGAATTAAATACGATTACATAAGCCTTCAAATATAAAGGTATACTTTAGTTTTCGATAAAAAAATCTCAATAATAGAGAATTCATTTCAATTAATGGGGTGTGTGACATCACATTTTGAGGTATGTGGCAAACTCCTATTAGAGTGTGATGTGGGTTAAGATGTATGCTTTCTAATTATGGGTGTATGATTCCTAAATATCTATTCCTAATTAAAAAACATGTGAAAGATATGTCATATGTCCGGTTGTCTTGTCTTGTTCATGATTATTATTGAACAAATGAATCCAAAAAAAATGGGAGCAAGGATAAGTTGTGCGACATCAGCCTATAAATACTATACCCATTAGACTATATGTAGCCACGTACAAACTTGATAATGAACACGTATGAATAAAGCTGAAACTCGAACTGTATTTACACCATTGTTCTAATCAACCATGGTTGCCTTGATCAAATAGTGAAGACAACTGGCAAGGGATAGAGATGATGAGAACCACTCCATATATATGTGGTGCTAGTGAGGATGACTCGGATAGGAGAACATAGAGATTAGGATGTCACTCACACTAATGTTTAGTTCATATTTAAATTCCAGATTAATCACAAACTTTTACTTTGGAATTCCAATAAAAAAAAAGCTCAATAATATATACCCTTAAGATAAAAAAAAATATATATATGGTTTAGTATTTCTCTTTATATGCAGTTGATTAAGTCTGTCCGGAGTGGGGGCGGGAAAGGGGCGGGAAGAGGGGGAACACCGCCGCCGGTCATGGCGTGGGGGGGAGGGCGGGAGGGTGGGGGCGTGGGGCAATCCACTGGCGTGGGGCAAATGCATGGGACACGTGGCACTAAATTATTGGTCAGGTTTTTTTTTTTTTTTACTTTAACACAATATAATATCATTTCCTTCCCCCCCTTCCACTCCCCACAATTTTTTTCCCTCCACAAGGGTCTCACAAGTGTCATATGGCGCTTCATCCCCCTCTTTCCCCCACCACTCCGGATAGTCTAATATGTCACTTCTTGAATCATCTTTGTATTCGAGCTACATACTAATAAAAAAAATGTTTATAGCACTTTGGCGGCCCACGGGTTGGTTGTGTAAGTTTTTCTTTATCCACACTGTATAACCAATGTTGTAAAAAATTAGGATTAATCGGTGATTAATCGCTAGTCGGTAGGTTAGTAATTTTTCATTAACCAACCCATTAATCCTAGTTGGACCTAATCGACCGTAGTTGGCCAGCCAAAAATCGACGATTCAAACAAGATTTTGGCGAAAATCCATAACTACGTCCAACTTTCGGACAAATTCTGGCCAAAACCTGTAAATTTCAGCAAGTTTCCAACCAAACAATGTAGATTCTGGCGATTAATCATGTACACTTAAAAAAGATGGGTCGATGAGGGGTTAAAAGATGTCTATTTAAAATATTACCTATAAAAATGTGTGTATATATAATATACGTACAGAAAATAACATATAAAAATCCCAATCCGATTAATCGCTAGTCCTCACCCCGCCGACCAGCTAACGTCTAGCAAGTTCTACAATACCGAGTGTAACAAACATCAGAAAAATTATATAAATTTTCCCAAATTTTCAAAATAGTATTGGTAGCAGTTGTTGCTACCAACTTGCTCCCAGAGAGGTTCGGTCGCAAGTTCCGTCGCTAACTTACGAAGGAAATTCCAGTCGCAATAATATTTTGATCGCAAAAGTACGACTTTAATATTATATATATCTATTAAGTTATTGACACTTCTACAGTGAAATGATTTGATTGGCTTAATGTGACGGCTGTTAATATTATAGTATTATAGTATCAACACACGACACTGGACCCGGTGACCTTAAGCTAGCCATCTTGATAAACTATAAATGAAGTTGCTATGCATGACGTATGTATTATAAGGGGCTGTTTGTTTAGCCTCTTAATGATTCATTAAGAGTCTGGCCTCTTATTCGGACAGAGGCTTGGCTGTTTGGTTGCAAAATCATCCACCTCTTAATGAAATCTTTCAGTCTGTATGGTACAGACATAATTTGATGCTGAATAAAAATTAGACAAGGATACCCTCACCACAAAACAAACCCTTCCATTCTTTCAACACCAACACCCAACCCTCCGCCCCCAACCCTGTCCTCACCACCTCCGCCTCCTCCCTCAGCGCCGCCGCACCCTCCTCCGACCCCCAACTCTGCTCATCTTCCTCCGACGACGACGACGACCACCCGCCGCCGCCGCTGTTACTGGAACCACCAAGGTCGACCGGAGACCATGGCCACCTCCCTTCACCTCTGTTCCTCTCTTTCTGCAGATCTCTTCTCTCTCTATTGATCTTTCTCCTCTCTCTCTTGAATATTAATCGGGTGAAGTGTGGAGATGAGGGTCTGGTTGTGGAGGTAAGGGTGTTGGTGTGAGATGATATGTGTGGTGTGAGATGATAATGTATAAAGTGTGTGTGAAAATAAAATGAATGTACAGATGTACATATGTGTGTGTCTTTATAATAATAATAATAATAATAATTATTGATATGGAAAAGATTTTGATATGGATTTTTGGTAGTTATATGCAAGTAATAATTAAGAGGGTAAAATAGTCATTCTGCACAGTCATTCAGAGATACAGCCAAACAGCTCTTATTGATTCAGCACTTACTGGTTCAGAGCCTCTTAACCATTCAGACCTCTTATTGATTCAGCACTTACTGGTTCAGCACTTGCCAAACAGCCCCTAAGTGTTGATTATTTTGAAACCATATTAGCCATCTTGATAAATGTTGTTTTTTGGCGCCCACGCGAGAATAGCAGTCACTTAATGTTATCTTTAATGTCCACGAAACCCTCAACGCAACAAGAGTTCCCGCAGCGAAGCGCGATCTTTAACGTTCACCAAACGCACAACACAATATGAGCTCCCGCAGCGAAAATTGGTGGAAATAACTAGCGACCGTTATTTTAGAATAATTTGAACAAATTATAGTTGCCTAAAATTATCGTTAATAATGTTATTTTTAATGGCCACCAAACCTACAGCGACACGAGTTTCCCCGCGGCGAAGCGCGGGTAACTAAAACACTAGTTAGTGTTTAATTTAGCAACCACTGAAACCGATAGAAAAAGGATATTTACGTCCGCTTTACGACACTTTTATCATTTACAAAACGGTACCTTTTTAGTAGTTAATAAAAAAATAAACAATAGTAACTTGATAAGAAAAAGAACCTGTATAATAATATAGTGATAAAAACTAAAAAGGTTCCAATATGAGATAGTTTCAATCATAATCATTGAGATAGATATCCTATATCATTTAGAAAATGTTTTCTGCGTACTATGTTTTAACTTTTGATTGGGAAATGCCAAGCAAACAAACATGATGCCCATTTGTTCACCCATTAATTTGCTGCCATGAAACTTCATATATTTGTCATTTGATGATCAAACTTTGAGAATAAAAGATGATTGAGTCTTTATCTTTTAAGGTAAGATCGAAATAGATATGGGCCCCAATAAGTAAGAGATCTTTTGCCACGAAGCATGTATATAATAAGTTGATGATAACAAATAGAGAAAGTTTGCTTTCTGGTCTAGGTTAAGAGGTTGTTGGTTCGTAGAACGATGAGCTGGAAAGGTAAAAAGGTTCTAGTTGGATGGTTTGATCAAGCTAGTTGTTAAAAAGGTATGTTATTTACACAAAAAAAAAAATTAGGTTTGCACAATCCTCTACGGCCTGTAGAGAGTGTCAGTGTATTAAATGAGGGTTATCTCTACGGGCAGCAGAGACCTCTACGGCCCGTAGAGGTGGGTTTGTGAAGTGCATTTAAACCCTAGACGGCCCGTAGAGATCTCCACGGCCCGTAGGCAATACGAGGTACGAGGACAATCAATGAACAGACTGACTTGCAGTATATCAGTCTGAAAAGGCAATCCTTCTACGGGCCGTGGAGGCCTCTACGGCCTATAGAAAACAGGGTTGTTGGGAGCATTAAACTCTCTACGGGCCGTAGAGGCCTCTACGGCCCGTAGAAAACAAGGTTTGGTGGGAGCATTAAACCCTCTACGAGCCGTAGAGGCCTCTACGGGCAGTAGAGGTCCAGATATATTCTTCTTCCTTGTCTTCTTTCCTCAGTCGACGAAAAAATTCAAAAAAAAAACGGAGAACGAAAATTCCGATCAATTCCAAGCTACGGCGATGTCTTCGGGCCACTTCAGTAATGTTTCGGGTGAATGGGAGCATTCGTTTAGCATATCTCACGTCTCGAAAAGCCTTTTCGGTCCCGTGGTGGAACGTGGTGAGGAGGAGATAGATCTGTTGTTCACTGTGGTGACGGGAAGGCGCTACCTGATTTGAACCTGCTGCCCGATTTGAACCAGGAGTACGTAGAAGAACCGGAGTCATTTGACGTGCCGCCAAGTCATCCACGGTACGAATACGGGACTTATCATTCGCACAAGAAGGGTCATGGCAGCTTCAAGGAATCGCACGAGGGAGGTGATAACGGTGGCGACGAACCTGTCCCGGATGTTTCGCTTGAAACAAGTCAGGTGTGTTTATGTATTTACACTTGTTTATAATTTAGACCCGTGTATATTTAGTAGTGTACATATTTAGACTCGTATATTTAGGCCCATACATAAATTTGTTTTAGGGTTTATGAGATTTGAACTCGTATATATTAGTTGTTATTTGAACTCGTAGGGTTTGTGAGGTTAGGTTGTTGTATGTTGCTGAGGGGGAGGGGGCGTTGAGAGGGACGTCGAGATGGCTGAGCCGCAGCCTGAGGAGGTGCAGGTTCCGCCGCGCGTTTATCACTCCCTCAGGTTGTCTCCTGATGTTAGGGAGGACGTACGTGCGGCTGCCGCAGAGGCTGTCGAAATGCGTCAGTGGCGTCAGTGGATGGACACCTGGCGTGAGCAGTAGGACACCGAGATACGTCAGTGGCGTGAGCGGCAGGACGAGGCGATGCGCTGGATGATTGCTGGCCAGCAGGATATCTTTCGCCAGCTGGGCATGCAGCCTCGTGTCGCACCGATTATAGGGCCCAGCACGCAGCGGACCCCGCATGAGGCCGGTATGTCCTCGCAGCAGCCGCCGACTGATGATTCGCAGTTCTTTTAGTGTTATCTTTTGTGATCATATTTTGTAAACGTTTTAAACAATTTCTACTTTGTATTTACTTTTTTGAACTCTAATTATGTTAATTAATGTTTATTTATATCTGTTTGTTTATATAAACGCTTGTGTTAACGCTTACACGCTTATCGAGACGACATTATTAAAAACAACACGCATTCTTATTATAGTTACATAGAAAAATCTTTAAACAATTAAAATGTGTTACCAAAAAAAAAAAAGATTGTCTACTGGCCGTATAGTACTCTACAGCCCGTAGAGGCAATCAGAATCTTGGTAATGTGTGTGTCTGATAATATGCCCAAGATCGAATCTCGTCCCAAACCGTTTTAATTTTTTTTTTCACCTAAGGCCCGTAGAGGGTTATACGACCCGTAGGCAACACTTTACCATCCATCCCACCCAAATTGATCTTTACTTTAATTAGAAGTTACCTACAAGCCGTAGTGGTCGCTATGGCCCGTAGAGGTGATAACAATCATTGGTAATCATTACTGTACCTCGTACCTCATTTTCAGGTTTGCCTACGGGCCGTAGAGGCCTCTACAGCCGGCTCGTAGATTGATCAAAAAATGATCCCTACGGGCCGTAGAGCCCTTTACGACCCGTATAGGGTTGTGCAAATAAAAAGCCTCATTGTGTGAATAACCGAAGCCTTGTTAAAATGCCTTAGGTTCTTTTTGTTGATCACTACACAATACAACTAAAGTATCATTTTTAGTCACTGAGATCTTAGTGACAAGGAAAAAAAGACATGTTACTATAATTGAGTACGGGCTCGATGTGGACCTTTCGTCAAGACCTACCTCCACAGGGAAGAATTAAGTATCATCCACAAGCTTACGAACGCTTTTTTCAGTTTTAGCATACATATCTCTAGTTATCTCTATATATTTAACATGAACCCTCTACTCTTTAGACTAACCCAAATCAGTCAGTGTGGCAAACTATTATACGCCTTTTGAGGTCAATCAACATCATATATGCAGATCTTGTTTTTCTCTCTATATTTTCCCTTCAATCATCTTAGCATATGTATTGCCTCTTTAGTGGTCCGACGTGACATGGTTATAAATGGATTTACCGTAACCTATCTAGTTCTAGTCTCAAATTTTTTTTTCAATAATTTTGTTAGCAGCCTAATCCACATCGATCTAGTTCCCATAATATTGTGCGTCTTCTTTATTCTTATAGAAAGGAAGTTCAACACGAGTTTTCGAGTGATCTGACATTTTTCTTGGTTTGAGAAAGAAAATTAAACAGGATACTTAACAACTAAACTCCTTCCTTGCCCGGACATTTACACGTTAATGGGTATGTTATCCACACCAAATGTCTTAGCCCTTCTCATCTTTCTAACTCCTAACTGTACTCCTCACCCCGTCTTGTGTGATACTACAACAATAGAAGTTATTCCGTTGGTTCCGTTGAGTAGTGAGGTTTTCGCCTTCTTCTTTCTAAGCCATCCAGTTGTTTGAAGATTGTGAAATTAGGTTTACCATCTCAACTTGAAGTGCTATGTGACAATTGTGAGACCCGTGTTTGAAAGGTGAAAATTATGGGGAGTGGAAAAGGGGGGGGGGGGGGGGGGGGGGGTTGGGGAAGGGGGTGAAGAGAATAATATTATATTATTTAGTTTATGTGTTAGAATTTAAAAAAACAAAAAAAAAAAAAAGTGGCCAATCACAAGCCTCCAACTCAAGTCCACCCTTGCCCCACGCCCGTGAGAATTCTCCAGCCCAAGCCCCCCCCCCCCCCCCCCCACACACACACACACACACTCCGTGCACTCTTAGAATGTTAAACTTAAGACTTAAATAACTGTTATTGATCTATGTTTATCCTTAAATATATTCCAATACACATCTGGTTGATCCTTGCGTGTACGACCCGATCCAACATAACTCAACCCCACGCTAGTAATAACATGAGTCATCAGGGGCGGACTTACCTTGGGAGGAGGGGTAACGCCCGCTAGCCCTCAATTATTCTGGCGTAGTGGAAAATTTTTGTATTTTAGAAAGAAAAATAATAGCCCAACTAAAAAATAAACTTAAAAATACGAATTTTATTAAAAAAAATAGGTTTTCAAAACAAGAAACATAGAAAATGAAATTAAAAAAATAATAATTCCAAACATTATAATGATCAGTGCTCTTTTTCCTTTCTAATGATCATGTTAATAATCAATGTTTTTAAAACCAGACTGCACGTCAAACTGGTCTCCTTACTGATTCACTGGTCAAACTGGTTGAACCGGATTTAAGAACCAGACTATATATATTTCAATCCTGGTCCACACATCCGATTAATTCACTTACCAAATGGCCCAATATACATTTTAAACAACATGCCCATCAACCTTTTTTTAACAACAAACTTAAATTTCATTCACCACCCAAAATATGTACAAGCTTCTATAAGCAAGATGTTATTTAGAAGCGGAAAACTACATCACCAAACAACACAAATCCTTAGTAAAACTTTTACAAATCAAAAGACCTCCATTTATTCTAGTCCCATGTTTGTTGCTTTATCCGGCTTCGAACCCACATATATGAAGTTGTTTAATGTCGCCCAACATTCGATCCAACACCACTCTTTTACCGTTAAAAAAAACTTGTCATTTCTACCTTTTCAAATGATCCAGCAAGTAGTGAGTATGGTGGCTTTCAACACCCTTTTCTTAACCCGACCAAGCCCATTATGCTTTCATATATCCGGCAAATCTCTAACATTGAAAGCAAATATGGGTTGAATTATGCACCATTCACTAATATTGTTCCATATATTGGCTGCAATGATACAAGAAGTGAATAAATGGTTTGCCGATTCCGAGCACTCCCCACATAGCGGACACCTATCTGAACCCTGAATTACGTTTCTTTTCATTTTGCCTTCTAGTGTTGGTATTCTTTCTTGTTCAACCCTCCTAGCTAGAAGATTTACTCTCCTGGGTACCCACTTCGACCACTCGAATGGATAATAAGGAACCACTGCATTAATTAGTAACATCCTACAAGAGGCAACAGAAAAGCCACGCCCTGGATCTGGTCCCCAGCTCCAAACATCCCTCATATCCGTGATCCTGGTGTCTTGTATTAACGTGACACAACACGCCATTTGCTGCAGTTCGGCAGGCAACATCGGTTTCCTTTTCCACAGCCATCGAGCATCCAATCTGTCCCTATTTTGTTGTGTTCTTTCTGCAAATGTGCATCGTTTTTTTGTCTCCAAAATGAACAGGTTTAGATATTTAAACATCAACGGCTCATCCTCCACCCAGTTATCTATCCAGAATCTGATTGACGACCCATTACCCACTTTCCCTTCGATCAAACATGAGATTTGAATATTGTTATCATCAAAATCCTTCCCAGCCTTTATAATCGAATCCCATATCCCAGCAATGGATGTTTTGACCGGTAAGTAGGACAATGATCTATCATTCGTATGAATAGCCCCAATCACTCTCCTCCATGATCTTGTTTCATTTTTGTAGCGCCACCACCATTTAATTAGAAGGCTTAAATCCATGTGCTTTAAGGACCCCAACCCAATACCCCCTTTATTCATTGGCCCAATCACCCTTTCCTAAAATACCCACAATGTCTTCCTCTTTTCGTCATTACCCCCCGAAAAGAAAAGTTTCCTAAGTCATTCTAACTCATGTATGATACACTTGGGAGCCTTAAATAAAGAAAAATGGTACATAGGCAAGCTATCCAGGAACGATTTTAGTAGAACAACCCGACCTCCCATTGATAATACTTTCGTTTTCCATTTTGTCAACCTTGCCTTGCAAACATCTACTACTTTTTTCCAATGCCTACCCTAATTCATATGTGTACCTATTACAACTCCCAAGCACTCACATAGAAACGCACGTTGGTTAACATGAATTAGACTAAACACTACCCATCGGCCCTTCATCAACTCCAATTCTGAATAACTTCGGCTTTTGGTGGTTGACCTTTAAACCTGAAATCAAGTTGAAACACCTGAGCAGTCGCGTTACATTTCTCATTTTCTGAAAATCCAACTACCCCATTATAATCACATCAACTGCGTACATTAGATGAGACATGGACGGCCCATGATTGGGTAACTGAATTCCTTTGATTAGTCCTTTAGCTTCGGCTCTTGAAAAGAAGCAAGTTATAGATTCCATAGCAAATATAAAAATAAAAGGGGACAGGGGGTCTCCTTAACGAACACCTCTAAAGCATTGGAACTCCTAAGTTGGCGATCCGTTAACTAAGACCGATGCTTGAAAGAATTCCAATATTCCATTGATCCACCTCCTCCACCTATCCGGGAACCCCATTTGTTCGAGAACATTATCAATGAATTTCCAACTAATGCTATCATATGCCTTTCTCAAATCGACCTTGAAAAAGAAAGCCTGCCTTTTATAATTTTTAGCCCACAAGATGATCTCATTCAAGATGAATGGACCATCAAGAATATTCCGGTTCGCTAGGAAACCAAATTGATTTTCGGATACAACTTTCTCTACCATCAACTTAATCCGATTTGCAAGCACTTTTGAAATAATTTTAGAGATACACCCCATAAGAATACATTTAACGATAACTGGTCAGCATTCTTGGGAATGAGGACAATGAATGATGAGGCACATCCACGGCCAAGGACCTCAGACTCGTATAACGCGTCCATCATATTGAATACATCTTCTTTCAATATATCCCAAAAATGCTTATGGAAAGCAAAATTGAAACTGTCCGGCACCGGAGCTTTGTCATTCCCACATTCCCACATTCCCACACAACGTCTTTAATCTCATTCCTTGAAAATTGCGAAGCAATTACCTCTGCATCAGCCTTCGAGGTTCTGTTAATATTTGGACACGAAAAAATGGCCTTTGTTGTAACGGCTACGGATATTTATTGGCGAAGAACTTCCTAACCTGCCCATCATCCTATCCAAATAAAATGGTTTGCCTAGATGTCAATATTAATGTTTTTTTGATGTCGGCCCATATTAGGTGAATTTCAAATTTTCGTAATCACTTTTGACATTTCTCTCCACACATCACGAGACTAGACTTGCCCTATGCTTTTCTTTCACGCCATCTTTCTTTTTCATTACTTCATCTTCTCCGCCTCATTTATTCCATAACATCATGCTAGCTACTTGCTGCAAATCGGTCGATTTCTCTTAGATTGAGGCGAAAGATAGTTGGAAACTGCCGATTCACTTCAATTGAGGAGGAAGATGGTTCGATTTCATGAAAATAGTAGCGACCTACCGATGAAAGATGGATGTTGTTATATAACGATGGAAGATATTGTCGGACCAACCGCTTAGTTTCACTGGTCCGTCAATACCATTGCAGTGAAGTGGAAGAGACATTGGTGGACAATGATAGAACACCCGGGGGATCCTGGGTTCGATTCTTGAGCCAGACGGGTTTTGCCGGTAATTTCATTGTCGTGCCTACGGGCGGTGGGTTACCGGGTTTTTCCCGTAATTGCTGTTTGACAACTTGGGTACTCTCGGAGTGCTTGAATTTGTCGAAAGGGTGCCCCGAGAGTGCTCGAATTTGAGTTGTTGGCCGTTCGAAAAAAAGTTTCACCAGTCCGAGTCTCACAACATTCTTGATAATATCATTTTTAATATCTTTTTGATACCGCAAATATATATTTATACTAATTTGGGTGGTAAAATGATGATTTTGGTCATTATAACGGTCATATAATGGCCATATACAAGCCCAATGTTTGAAAATTCAAAAAAAAAACATTTTTTGATCCCAGCGGCTCGAACTGGTTTTTCCCAAGCCTGTTTCACACACACACCGACTCGGTTCCTAGGCTCGAAGAGGAAAATCAATTGGGGAAACTACGGTTCGAATAGGGATCGAGACCGGTTCGGTTCGGGTCCCCCGGTTAAACCGGTTTTTTGAATTTCAAACCTCTTAGGAAATTATAACTACATCTTTTAATTTGACCCATTGGGCAGGCCCAATTGGCCTAACAGTAGAGTAGTTGTTTTAGGCCCCAAATATTTAGGCCCAGTTAGTATAAAACTGTTTAATTTATATTGGAGTTTTTAATTTAGTTTGTACTGGACTACTACTGGTGCATGTAAGTATGTAATATGCATACATAAATGAACTTTATTACCGTTCAACGGCTAAAATGGGATTGTTATATTCGTCTATCGTTTCTTCCCTTGCCTCACGATACTTGGAAATTTCTGTCTGACTTTCCGGCGACTACAAAAACCACATTATAACCACAACTCAATGTCAAAATCACCTAAGGGGGAGGTCATGGGTTCAAGTCCCACTAGGAGAAGAAATTTGCCGTTCAAAAAAAAAAAAAAAAAAAAAAAATCACCATTTCGTATCTCTACTCCTCACGACTAGTGGCGGATATAGAAATGTTTTTCAGTAGTAGGCTAGTAGCGTTTTTCATTTTTTTTCATTTTGTTAGCAACGTTTTCCAAATTTCGTAAAAAAACCAAATTTTCCACTATGCGCGCGAAGTTGAGCCGCAACAGACGCGGCACCTGCTTCTTCATTAGGTCCGTCCCTGCCCACGGCCCTCGACAAACATTTAGAGCTTTCAAAACCACGCATCAGTCTCGTTCGAACTCCCAATTGTCTCGCATGTTTTCGATCTACCACATCGAATGTTGGTAATTACTGAATACTTGAGCTTCAAGTCGGTGGTGTTTAAGGTGGACTTTAACAAGTTGGTTAGAACTTAGATCCCACATTCTAGAAATTCACTTTGTACTTAAATAAGTAAAGAGAGTTATTAACATATATAATTAAACCGAGTTATGGTTTAGACTGTAAGGAGTGGGGGCGGGAGAGAGGGCGGGAGGGGCTGGAACACCGCCGCCACAGGGGCGGGAAAGCTGGCGTGGGGCTGGGGGCGGGGAGAGGTTCACCGGCGTGGGGCTTGGGGTGGGGACACGTGGCAGCAGCAGATTGGTCAGTTTTTTTTTTTTTTTTTTTTTTAACTTTAACACAATATAATATTATTTCCTCCCCCCCCCCTCTTCCCCCCTTCCACTCCCCACAATTATTTCCCCCCCCCCCCCCACAAGGGTCCCACAAGTGCCACATGGCGCTTCATCCCCCTCTTTCCCGCCCCCCCACTCCTTATAGTCTTACAACAGGGGGCGGACCTAGGCCTGCCCAAGGTGGGCGGGAGCCCCCCTTGAAAAAAAATTAGTGTTATATACGCGCGTTAATCCCGTCCGTACCCCTTGAAAATTTTCAATCGCACCCCTTGACTTTTGAAACCAATGTTTTCAATCACAACGAAAAGGGTGAGGTTGTCGTTTTTGAGTTTTTTCGGCATGCGGGGTATGATACAATGGTCATGAGTCTGTATATACATACAGAGAGAAATAACAAGGATGATGAAGAAGGGTAGTTGAAAATGAATACAATAATTTATTCTCTAGTCAAATTGGTAAAAAAAGACCCGGTTCGTTTAAAGGCCCATTACCCAATTAAATACTTTTTATATTATATAATTTATTTTATTTTTCTACATGACAGCACACGGTGTCTGTCACTTCACTACTTGCCTCAATCATCTTTTAAATATTATTTTAAGTCAAGTACTACTATTCTTAGCTATTAAAAAAATATAAACAAATGTATAATACGATGATTTGTTAGTGATTATCGTTAGTGAATTCCATTTTTATTTTATTTCTATTACTAAATTGTTTAAGTTTTTATATATTTATTAATTAAAAACTTATTAAATCTATATAATCACAAATGTTTTTATCATTTCCGTTTATAGATTATTTTCTAGACTTACAAAGGAAAAAAAAGCTAAAATCCTACATTATTAATTAACTGAATATGTTAAATACCTATAAATGTAACGAAAAATAAGTAAAAAAAAAGTAGCGTTGCGTAGGCCAATTATTAATGTAAATTAATAATCGTAGCATCTTTCTATTATAGCCTTAAACAAAAACAAAGGGCCATCTAATAAATAATAATGGTCTTCAAACGATGTTATACGATTAGCCAAGATGTATCAACAACTTTAGATTTTAGAATTTTGTTATGCATATGTAACGACATTTATTTAATTTAATTTTAGCTTTTGGTTTCTTTTTGTTGATTATATAATTTTATTATTATTATTTTTGGTATACGAGTCGACCCGACCCGACCTGGGCCACCTGATCGATAAACGACCCAGGGGCTTAGAGATTTCGTACCTCATAAAAACAATTTCTAGGTCCACCACTGGTTTACAATTGAAATCAAGTTTTTGAGTAAAATGATTCTTGGTTGTAATAAACGTTTAAGAGTTATCCACATTTGTGTTTTGTTTTACCAATTCTAGGACTTGAATTGGTAATTGGTATAAGAGCCAATCAAGCCACATTCACAAAACTGTTGATCCATTAACAATCTGCCTACAATAAAAAATTTTTGGCAGTTCTTCTCACACTTAGGGCTGCAAATAAACTAAACTTTCAATGAATAGTTCAGAAGTTTGTTGGTGTTCGTTTAGTTGAACGAACGAACATGAACATAAACCGCGTTCGTTCGTTTATGTTCATTTGTGTTTTACAATTCAATAGGGTTTTTAATTTTTATAATTTTGTATATTCTTTTATTTTTATTTATTTTAGTGTCCACGCTCATTATATGTTTCCACCTTCTGGCGTCAACGCCCTCCACCTCTGACGCCCTCCGAAGCCCTTCTCCATCCACCTCTGATGCGAACTTAGTTTTTTTTTTTTTTTTTTTTTTTTTTTTTTTTTGATAATTAAGTTATATTTTAGGTGGATCTAGCTAATGTCTTAATATATGTGAATTTGATATTACTCAAAAGTTAATATATATTTGTGTTTGTTTCCATTCATGAACACTTCTTTGTGTTCATTTGTGTTCATGAACACCTGTTTATGTTTGTTAATGTTCGTTTATGTTCGGGTGCATTCATGAACAAAACGAACATGAACATAAGTGTTTTCTTAATAAACGAACACAAACAAAAAATCTCGTTCGGTAAGTGTTCGTGAACACACAATTTCCTTAATAAACGAACACGCACAAGACCTTGTTCGTGTTTGTTCGGTTCGTTTGCAACTCATCAAGCCCTGCCAATAGTTGTGTTATGCATTAAAATTTTCCTAGGTATGTATGTTTGTTTTTATTATTTCAAAAGATTTTTTTGATATATCTTTGGCTCAGTGTTTTTATATATAATCTTAATCTTATTAATCTTATATATGAACACATTTTATAGAAAAAAAAATGTAGTATAAAAACTTCAGTTGTTTATAAATATTATATGAGTTCTTATATATACCTTCAAGAGTGATTATTTTTATTATTTTTTAAGCTCAACACTCTTTGAGGTTTGTGAATATTGCCATGATTTTTGCTGTAATCGTGTTGGTTGGTTGATGCACGGTTGTTATATGGGCATATTGAGGATGGCGCTTTTGTTTTGTTTGCAAAAATCCATTTTTGAGATGTGATACACAACTTAATCGTGACTTTTTTATTTTTTGATATATTTTGATGTGATCGAGATAGTTTATATGAGAGATCTGGTTATACTTATATGAGTAAAGTAGCATTTAACTCACATATCAACAATTTTTAGCATCATAAAATGATAGAGTAAATATACCAACACTTTCATTCAAATAATTGTATTGGGTATTTGCTTCAATTGTAGAAGGTTAAGGTTAAGGTTATGTTTAGCCTATGTTGAGGTAGTGACTTGTGATCGGTTCTCTCCACCGAAAATGAGTAATTATTTGTATGAATTATGGGCCGACCATGTGGGTAGCTTATCTCCATTTGAAAGTAGTGAAGTAACACGGTTTCACATTTAGATGGTGTTTGTGATTGTGTTTTGAATCTGATTTTCAGATTAAAGGTAACTTTGCTAAATAGTAACCTAGTTTTAGGAGTGTTCCTATCAAGTCACTTATAAAAAAAAAATTGTTCCAATTAGGTAATTAAAGTTATTTTAATGTTCTAATCTTAGATATTTACCCATTTAGAAGGTCATCCATTTTTATTAATCATTTTTTTTTTCACAATTTCTATAATTAAAAAAATATAAAAAATATAAAATATAAACACTTTTAAAAAATTTGCATTTTTTTAAATATTCACAATTTTTACAAAACATTTTTTTCTAATTCGATAAGTCAACTTTACTTTGATGTTCTAATCAGATCACTGAAGTTTACTTTAATGTTCCAATTATAGATATTATACCTGCTATTCGGGTAAACTATATAGGATTAGAACATAAAATAAACTTTAATGATTTGATTAGCACAAATATTTTTATGAGTGATCTAATTAGAACATTAGTAAAACTTGATTACTATTCTATAAAATATTCCCTTCAGATTATTGCGTTTTGAAAACGTGGATAATCAGTTTTTAGTGTTTGGGATTGCGTTTTGAAAACGCATATAATCAGTTTTTTAGGCTACCAAAACGCAATACTCTATAAGCAGCTACTCCCCTGCTTTTCCAAAACGCATAATCTGTTTTTAATAATCAATCCCAAACACCCCTTAGAGTGATAGGTGTTTGAATTTCTCTGCCTATGATTGAGAAAACTTTAAAACACTCTCAATGATAATTTAATAATCTATTGACCTCTACTGAATTATTTCATGAGATGCTATTTTTAAATTTAGGCATGTGGGTGACATTCAATTCAAAAGAAAATAGGCAGTTTTACTATTATTCAAAAATAAATAAATTAAAAGTGAGTAGCTATGACTTTAAATATCTTATTTATTAAGTGGACGGCCTGCCTAATTTTTGGTCCATTTGATCAATCAAATATCAAAAGAGTGTGAGACCAAAAAAAAAAAATTAGCATATAATTAAATAGGTTGTTTTAGGAATACATAAGACACAACCTCTAATCTTTATTGTTTTCTTTTCAAATTTACAACAATGTAATTTAACTCATGGTTTTTTAGTGTATTCAACTCTTTAACTTTTAACATCGTCACTTACATCTCCACAACTTTGTAAAATTTTTGTAGAATGTCATTTTGACCCCCCTGTTTATTTTTATATATATGGGTCAGATGTAATATGTTTCCGTGCTTATTATTATGTACGTTTTTTGGTTGGTCTACTTTTTTTCAGAAACGAGTCGGTCAAATATAATACCTTTTCACTGGGCGGTATATATTCGAGTTACGTTACATTTCGACTTCTCCACAGCGGGTGGTACAGTGTTTAACGTAAAAAACACTATTTTCTTATGTGCTTATTTTTAAAATATATAAGTACATTTCGTTATAAATCTAAGTTGGTTTACATCTCGATGTAAAATTTCTCGGTAATGAGTCAAGTCAAACATAATATGTTTTCATGCTTATTTTCACGTGCGTTTTCAGCTGGTCAACGTTTTGACGTAAATTTAATTTGTTCGGAAAGAGTCGAATCGAATATTTGGTGGTATAAATTCAAGTTAATTTAAGTTTCGACATCAACGAGTCAAAGTACTAGTTGAAAAACAAGTTACAAGGGTTATCATTTTAATAAAAAAAAAATAAGATAGATTTTAATAATCCAAATTATTACTTATTGATTAAACGACCAATAGTAGCAATATTATTAGTGCCACTACTAACTTTCGTTTACATTGCTAATAGCAATCCTCCTTTAATGAAAAAAAAATGTGGATGCTGCTAATGAACAACTGAAAAAAAAAAAAAAAAAAGTTAAGAGGAGGTGAAGTTACTTTTTCGTAAGGGTTATTGTCATTGACAACAAAAATAAGAGTTATGAGCTAGTTTATTTATTCGTTACCAATGTATTTGATACGTCTACATAATTAGAATCAAATTTACTTCCATTTTATTATATATAAAAAAAAAATCAAAACAAAACAAACTTGGGTTGTAAACCACTCAAAGATGCATTTTGGGACTTCCCTCATGTGCATATATTTCTTTGGGGTGTAGTTATGCTTTGATCCTTGTCACATACTTGTTCTTAATCTCGAGAACAACAACGGTTCCATATTTTATAATCTGAATATTTGAAAATAAAACATATATTTTTAACAAAACAACATGCAATCATATTTAAAAGGTAAAATGATTTGGCAAACTTTATAAAATGAAAAAGTATGAAATGGTCTCTTGAGTAATGCACGGTCCACCAATCATGTGCAAATCTTGTAGAGTGGGCACACATGTTCTTTTACCTTCTTTATTAGAAAATTATTATACCGAAAAAGGATTTCTGAGTTAGCATATATTAAAAAAAAAAAAAAAAAAAAAACTTTAATGCAGGAGCATGGATGCTCATTCGTGTGCCAATATGAGGATAACCCACTTGATAAATTAAAAAAATATATATTTAACGTAGGAGCGTGGATGCGCATTCATGTGCCAATATGAAAATAACCCACTTGATAAAGGCTTATGTGTTTTAGAGGGGAGACTTTAAGTTTAAACTCGAGCAATGGCGTATTTAGATAAATTTTGTGTAAAACAAAGTAAAGGTAGCATTAGTCGGTAGAAAAATGTATGCTCATTTATGTAGTGAACAAATTGTTTTAAGAAAAGTTAATCTTAAGTCGTAATCGTATTCGAAAAAGCTTTGATTGTTATATAAACATAGCTGAATGAAATATTTACAAGCACATTTAACAACGAAGACACATATACATAAACTCATGCAAACATAATATGTCATAATTTATTGTGAGAGCAATTTGTTGAAACTTCACTATGTTATACACAAGAATAGCGGCGGACTTATCCCTCAAAATATTTTAAAAGTCCAACGTTTTTCGTATTGCGCTATCACATTACCATTAAAACTTAAAAGTCCAACGTTTTTAAAGTCTAGCGCCAAAATCAAGTGATAATGTTAAAAGACAACACTCCCAATCCCAAGTGAAAAAATCCAAGTTAATAAAAAATGGATTAGTCGCCTCTACTCTCTTGCCCTCTTCCCAGTTCCCTCCCATTGACAGACCTGGAAACCTCACGATAGTAGATAAGCACAGCTCAAACCTAAAACCTCCGGCCAACAAGACCGTCACCTTTGTTCCTCATCCTTCCAATCGAGTGTGTTGTTGTGCAATTGGGTATTTTTCAAGACTTTGAATTATTGATTTAATTATGGTTTACATTTGAATATTTTATTAAAGTTTATTTACCTACAATTAAATAATTGATTTCGGTTTACATTTGAATATTTGATTAGGGCTTATGTGAAATGGATTTTAGGGTTTATTTACAATTAATTTTAGATTTTTAGGGTTTTTCACTTTATGTGCAATGGTGAACTAGATTGTTGGTTACATCTTCTTTCTTCTAATATTAGGGTATATGGAACTTGGAAGATAAAACCACAATCTAAATCTAAGCAAGTTCTTCTTAACAATCTTTTTAAAAGAAAATTCCAAGATAGTGACATGTTCTTAAATGTATATGAACAGATTTAGTAAATAGGAAAGAGGGTATATTTCAGGTGATGTTACGGTCTTTTATCACACTTTTAGAAAAATGGTAAATTTGCAAAATTGGATAGAATGTGTGACCTAGTTCGTTTAATGGAGAAACCGGAAAACATAATACTTTTCTAGTTTTCGGATATTGAAGTTGTGATCAAAGATTGAACTTGCGCATATCTGACGTTGTCCATGTCACGTGAAGAAGAAAAATCGCCAACCAATTCTAGGATTCGAATGAATATGAAGCGAGGAATGGATGAAATATAAGAGGGAAATTCTCCACCACCATCGTTGAAAAAGCAAAACATCGCCAACTATCATTTTAGAAGTGGGAATTTCATATATGGCCAAGGTAAACTTTAGATGTGAGGAATGACAAAATGTGTTGTGGAAGAAGCATTTTGTATTTTAATGTCTTTTTTTATCTGTTATAAGAAGCGTAAGATTAACTTTTTACATGGAGTTAACATAAATTTTAAAACGACATCCAGCTCACATATAAAAAAGTTAGGTATGAATGAGGGGAATGACATAAAGGGAATAGCCACATTTATTGATTTTCTCTCTCTCCACGTGCAAAACACAAGGATGACAAAAAATGGAGCCCCACAACTATACCCTATACCCGAAATATATGGGATGGTTTTATTTGAAAGCGATGGGTATGAGATTAGTTAAAAAAAATTGCGGGTTTGGGTTGGGTATGAGATTAAGTGATACCCGACCCGATTACCCAAAATCACATATACCCGTTTACCCAAACTATATACGCGATCATATACCTGGAATTTTTTATTTATATTTTTATTTTAGTAGATTCATTATGTGAACAAAGATTTTTTTTTCCAGAATATGTATTTGTTATTTTTATATTTTTTATATTGTAAAGCATATACATGAAGCTATTTAAACTTTATAAATTATTATTTATTTATGAAAATTTATATATATATATATATATATATGTAATGTATATTTTAATTTATAATAATTGTTAGATAAATACACATTCTATAAAGTAACAATTATAAATGTGAATTAATTCTTTATTGGTTCAAATGACTTTACTTTATTGGACAAGAATTGCATTTTTTTCTTTAAATAGTTTTCTTATTGTTTCTCAACTTTAATTAACCTTAATAGATCCATAAGTTTGTACTCATGAACTTCAATAAATTTATATTTATACTCATGAACCTTATTTTTTTTTGAACGGTAAATTTCTACTTCTGTGGAACTTGAATCCATGACCACCACAACTTAGGTGTTCATAGAAACTTTGCTTCTACCATTAGCCCACCAACCACAATGGCACTCATGAACCTTAATAGATCCATAAGTTTAAGTCTCTTTTTAGTTATTATTAAGTTAACTTATTATAATTAAAGCTAACTTTTAACTCTAAGAATGTTTACTCGATCATGGTGCTTGCTTATTTTTACCATTGCTAAGACTAAAGCTTACATAGTTTATATTAACCATTCAATATACCAAGTAACAAATCTAATTGATTTTGTAGT
This sequence comes from Ambrosia trifida, assembly GCA_028751855.1. Taxonomy (NCBI): domain Eukaryota; kingdom Viridiplantae; phylum Streptophyta; class Magnoliopsida; order Asterales; family Asteraceae; genus Ambrosia; species Ambrosia trifida. Next base: position 174,079,027 of record CM054122.1, read on the forward strand.
TACCTTATTACAGTTAAAGTTAACTTTGAACTTTAGACATGTTGAATGCTTATTTTTACCGTTATTTAGTTTAACATCTGTCATGTAGCAAAACATCCTCGCCAACATCCTTCTATGATCCCGTAGCGAAGCACAGGATCCAAAACTAGTTATATAATAATTATGATAATAAAAAAATGTGTTTGGATGTCCCAGTAGGTATCTTTTAACAAACTAACGGGCATACTAGATACTCGACGGGTAATTACCCGTCAAATACCAGACGCGTATTGGGTCGCGTATTGTGTCTTTTCTTTATTTTCGTCATTGCGTCATTTCTGCGATTCATTGTCTCTTTTTTCCTTAACATTGTGTTATATTTATTGACATTGTGTAATATTTTGTGACTTATTGTGTTATATTTCGTGATCCATTGTTTTTTTTATCCTATTACTCTTCTCATTTTTGTTATAACGTGTAGAATAACTTGACCCTCATTTTAAAACGTCTATCCCAAGAAGCTCCCGAAATATAACTTAGTTTACTTTATAAAGACTTACCATTTATTCCCATCACATTATTAGTTTACCAAATAGTTTTGAAATCTTATTAAGAAAAAAGTTAAATAAATATCCATCATCTGCCGTTACCTTTGACGCATTAATCCATTTCATTAATGGAGTCAACAATCAACCACCGGTAGCCGTCCCATTCAGTCATTCACCTACTCTTCCTTCCCTTCCCTCCCCTTCTAGAGAGAGAAACAAACAAACAATCAAAACAAACAAACAATTTTAGAGAGAGAGAGAGAGAGAGAATAATAGCGATGCATGTAGTTCACCCACCAAAGCCATCCGATGCCGTCGACGGTGACAACCATCATTCGCCGGAGCTTCTCCGGACTTACCAAACATGGAAAGGAAGCAACGTATGTTCACTCACTTCCTTCGTCTTTTTCATTTCAGTTGTTATAAATCTTGATCTTGATGTGTTATAGATTGATTGTGATCATGTTTAGTTTCAAGATCTATGAGTAATATTAAAAATGTAGTTTTTGAAAGATTTAGCTTTATTGTTGAAAAGGGGTTGCGGTGTAGCTTGTTAGATGTTTACCCATTTGCCCGTTTACCTTCTGTTTCGATGTATTAGGCGTATTTTTGTTGGATTAAGAAAAAAAAAAAAGTAAAAGGGTGTTTTTGATGCTGATTGATAGATGAGGGTAAGGGATTGTTATGGGTGCCTTTAATTTTAGGTACTTATGTGGTCCGGGAACGATAATAGCGTCTTTAAACGAAGAAAGTAATGAATTAGGATAATGAAATTGATGTTTGTTGATTGGTAAAAGGATTTAATAGATGGATTGTTATGTGTGTTGTTAGTTTTAGGCAATTGGTGGGCGTACAAGGTTGGACCATATAAGAAATGAGGTTTTAAGGGAAAGTTTAGGAGTGAATCAGTGGCGAAGCTTGACCCGAAGGTTCGGGGGGTCGGGAGTCACTAGTTTCGGGAGTCGAAAACCAGTTTCGGGGGGGGGGGGGGGGGGTCGAAACCCTATATTTCCAAAATTTTCTATACGGGGGGGTCGAATACTATATAATCGGCACTTCTACGCGAAAATTCGGGGGGGTCGGCCGCCCCCGCCGGCCCCTAGTGAGCTTCGCCAGTGGAGTGAATAGTATATCAGAAAGAGATTGAGGTGGTTTCGGCAATCCGGCTTGTGAAAAGAAGACAGATTACATAATGGTTAGGGTAGTGGAAAGTGGAAACTCTTACTGTGAAGGGGAAGAGGACTAAAGGCGGACCAAAACTGATGTGGGATGAGCGGATTAGGCAGGATTTGATAGACTTGCACCTATTTGAGGACATGGGCGACGGTAGGACTTCGTGCAGACGTAGAATTAAGGTTAAGGACTTTTATAGACGGTATATAATTGTCCTAACTTTTCCTTAGGAGCTTTATTTATATATTTTTATTTATAATGGCCTTTGCATTTTACATAAATCTTGCCTTTGTGTCTTTATGGAGTTTATGGTATTTCCATTTGTTAAGGTTAATTTTTCTTCCGACATTGATATGGTTTAGGAGTCAGCGGTCTCATTGGAAGCAACCTCTCTATCCTATGGATAGAGGTATGGTTTGCCTACATCCCACCCTCCCCAGACCCTACGAATAGCTTGGCTACGGGTGGGATTTACTGGGCATGGTTGTTTTAGTGGTCCGTGAACTATACTGTCGTGTGTACGATACTAGATGGTGTGCTTGTTTGATTACTATGAAATGATGTGCTTCATAGGTGAGTAGTTTGCTAAAGGAAGAAAGTGATTAGAGGTTTGAGTGTCATAATTTTATGCATTTTTTTATTAAATCGGTTTATTTTATCCTGTGCAGATATTTTTTCTTGGCGGACGGTTTATATTTGGACCGGACGTCGGATCTGTTTTCCTATCCATGTTCCTAATAGTTGCTCCTGTTGCTGTTTTCTGTGCATTTGTTGCAAGAAAGTTGATTGATGATTTTTCTCATCATCTGGGAGTGTTGATTTTGGTCGTGGTGATTGTATTCACATTTTATGTAAGTTCTCTCACCTTGTTAAGATATTTTTATAATCTAAGCCTTTATACTTCCTATATACGAACTTGCAATTGGAAATTTGGAATATCGTTAGACTGGATGAGAATATAAAGTCTTGGTTAATAGTGTAACACATTGCTAGCACTATTAATTATATGCATATTACAATATTCCGGACCGGTAAGCATAAGAAGTTAGGTAACCACGGGAACATAAATTTGGTATCAATGGTGATTTTACTTTGCATCAAAGACTCATGACTTAAGTGTCTGCTAAATATGGAGTTTTATTTGTTGTTATGCAAGCATGTTGTAGAATTGTTTTCAATCTGAACAGTTGCGTGCAATTTTAACCAAAAGTTACTTCTTTTGTGAAAGTAATTTTATTATGTTTGCTGTCATTGTGCAGTAAAATTTGGATTTCTATTTGTATAAGATATTTTGTTGCGATCACTCTTTAGAATAATGATGATTATTATTCTAAAGTGTTCATGTGTAACAAGTTAAATGCTATAGAAAGATTTTTTTTCGAATTAAATGGCATAGCTCATGTGATCACAGTTCATGAAAAACGATACGTTTTATGGTTTTGCAGGTAATAATCCTTCTTCTAATGACGTCTGGGAGGGACCCGGGTATAATTCCTCGAAATGCACACCCTCCACAACCAGATACTATAGATCAGGGGATAGAAGTCGGGCCAGGTCAAACTCCACAGTTACGTTTGCCTCGGGTCAAAGAAGTAATAGTCAACGGGATGACCGTAAAAGTCAAATACTGCGATACTTGCATGTTGTATCGACCCCCACGCTGTTCTCATTGTTCAATATGTGACAACTGTGTGGAAAGATTCGACCATCACTGCCCGTGGGTTGGACAATGCATTGGACGGGTAAACAACATTCTTCGTCTCTTCTTTTAGTGAGCTTCACTTGTTTTTATATGATATCATCGTACGTACACGTGGCAACGGGTAACTTTTTGTATAAATCTAGATATATAACATATTAAGAAATAATACAACCTATTATGTGCTTATAATATAAAAAATTATAAAAAAAATTAAGAAATCTCAAATATAACAATGATAATAAATTATTAATTTTGAAGGTATTTAACTAAACTTTAAAAAAAAAGACGTAAATTTATCATCACTGTGATTCATTCATTATGTTTACGAAAGAAGTTAAACCATCATTCCATTCCTTAAAGGAAAGAAGGGAAGGAATCACATTCATTCCTTTTTAATCCAGTTAACAAAACACATTCTATATTGTGTTGGATTGATCAATTCTATTTTGCGTTGCCTTCCAGCATACTAAACACTACCATCATTTCAGTGATGACCTAATTTGTTTACTAAAATTATTTATGAGGTTTTGTGTGTTAAAACTTAAAGCGACTCTCAGTATTTCTTTGTTTTCTATTTCACTGTTTTGCCTGTTGGGATAAAACATAACCGATACTGACCCATTAATACTGACCCATTAATAAGCAAATCGGTATAAAATGCAACCTGTAATATTATACCGACTGATTATTTTTTGTAACCATCGTTGATGGTGCTAGCTTTCAGAACAACTACTAAACTTGCAAAAAGTAGTTTACGTGTGAAGATGATTGTTTGGGACAACTTTTGAGTTTTGACTCGGTATTTTATTCTTCTTGCTTATGTGGCAAACAAGGGACAAGTTTTTGGTAATCGTGCATTTGGGGCTTCAAAATAATTGTTTTCACTTTCAAATTTAGCAAAAGAGAATCATAGAAAACCATAATATTCATATTGCTAATTGCTATATGAACGAGTGATGAAGCATCGGATTGGATCAAAAGTTGTCGTAATTTTTCTGTGCAATGGTATATTGATGTATGTATAATAGTTGTTTATAAATTTCAAGTGGTGGTCAAATACACAATTAACAACATTTGTTGACGATAATTTTTTTTTTCTTGATGCAGCGTAACTACCGGTTCTTCTTCATGTTTGTCTCCTCGGCAACTCTGCTTTGCATTTATGTGTTTTCCTTTTGTTGGGTGTATGCCATAAGGATCATGCACAGCGAAAACACTTCAATTTGGAGAGCATTAATCAAGACTCCTGCATCAATTGTGCTTATAGTCTACACTTTTTTGGCAGTTTGGTTTGTTGGTGGCCTCACCATCTTCCATCTTTATCTCATCAGCACAAACCAGGTATGAAGTCGTTTTCTTTAGGTCTATGCTAGTGGTTGCAACTTGCAACATGGACAGGTTGGATCAAAAGGGTCGGGTCTTGTCTAGTCTGGTCATGGCCTGGTCAAAACGAGTTTGTTGTCTGTTTTCTAATGATTCAAAAAGTATTAATTATGGTTACTTTGAAGTCGTTTTGTTTAGGTCTATGCTAGTAGTGGCAACACGGACGGGTGGATCGAAAGGTTCGAGTCTGGTTAAGTCCTGGTTGAAACTTGAATTGGTTTTGGGTCGTAGGGGAGGGGTGAGTTCTTAGTACGCGCTTAAAAGGGTTAGGCCCGGTTTTGGGTTTGTATTATGACTTGCACAACTTTTGTCCATTACAAATGTCTTTAAAGATTATTAGTTATGGTTAGTTTGGATCGAAAAGGGTCGAGTCTAGTCTAGTCAGGTTTGTTTGACCCACAAACACTATTTTGTCCATCTTAATGTTAGGGGCTGTTTGGTTGATTAAGTGCTGAATCATTAAGATGTCTCAATGGTTAAGAGACTCTGAATGATTAAGTGCTCAATGGTTTAGCTATGCACCAAGTCTGAATGGTTCAGCTCTTAACCATTCCATTCAGAGCCTTTTTAGGTTGAAACAAACAGTCTGAATGCTGAACCATTCAGAGCTGAATGGTTCAGAGCCTTATTAAGAGGCTACCAAACAGGCCCTAAACTAAAACTAATTAATTCGTTAATTTTGATTAAAGAAACAATATTCTTTTAATAAAAGTTGTCTCTTTTGAGATTTAACACAGTCCGAATCGCCCGTTAAGTAAATGGTTTCAAATTGTCTCAACCTAGACACTTGGAACAAGTGGCATGCCATACCATTATTCAAATTAGTAAATTTTAAACTCTTGTTTACATCTATTCTTGCAGTCCACATATGAAAACTTCCGATACCGTTACGACCGGTCCGAAAATCCATACAACAGAGGCATTTTCGAAAACTTCAAGGAAGTTTTCTGTACCAGCATTCCACCATCCAAGAACAAATTCAGGGCATTGGTGCCCAGAGAGCCTAAACCTCCAACAAGAGTCACTAGTAGCAGTTTTGTAAATTCAAACATACCGAAAGTCCCAAGCGACGTTGAGATCGGTAGCATGAAGGCTATCCGGAAGGACGAGGCTGCAGCCGGAGATGATGGAGGCGCTGGTGTCGATAGGCGGTCTAGCTTGGGCCGGAGTGGAAGCTGGGACCTGCAAAATGATATTGCTTCAGTTGTAGGTATTGGGTACTCAGACCGGTTTGGAAGCAATGGCAGCTTAGGTGGCAGTTTGGAGGTGCCAGTCAAATGACAGGTCAGCTTTGACTGTATGAAGACATTAAGGGAGTTGTGTTTGTGTATACCCTTTAAAATTGGGGTATAGTTATAGTGGAGGACTTTAATTGTGTATATTTTTTTAATGATTATAATTTATGGAGATAATTAAACTTGTTATCCAATATATTTTTTATAGCTTAAAAACAAATGTCATTTAGAGAAGGCAAAATGGATTTTGATTTCTATGTTGCCGGATAATAATCTCAACTAAGAATATTTTTGTTGTCAGTTTCACTTGTCTTACTATTTTTTTTAATACACCCTTGTTAAAAAAACTTAGCTCATTATTTTTGCTCAAGTGGATAGTATTTGCTCATGTGGATGTAGAGGTGTTAAAAAAAACTGGTTTGAGGACCGGAACCGGAAGAACCGACCTGAACCGGTTCCGGTTTGGGACCGGTATTAGCCAAACCAGTGCTAGGACCGAAAAAAACTATAGGTTTCCAGACCGGTTCCCCCTCTCCACGAGATAAACCCAACCGAACCGGTTTTAAACCAAACTGGTTTGGGAACCGGTTTGAAAAACCGGTATTTTTTATTAAAAAAACTGAATTTTATATTAAAAAAAATTATATAGAATAAAAGTATACAAAAAAGTTTCCACACATACAAATATATACTCATACATCTTAAAAAAATTATAAGAGTCAATAAAAGTTGAACTATATGTAAAAAAAAAAAAAAAAATTTTGTGTTGCCTTTTTTTTTTTTTAAAGTGCGCGCAAGAATCGGTTCACGAATCGAAACCAAAACAAACCGAAACCGAAACGAAATCGGTCTCCAAAACCGGTCAAACAAACCGACAAAACTGGTCCAAAACCAAACCGGTTTGACCAAAAACCGGTACTGTAGCGAACCGGTTTGGCAAAAAAAAAATAACCCCGATTTGTACACCTCTATGTGGATGACAATGTGGACATGGACATTAAAATTGTTTTTTTTACACGTCATATATCCACGTTAGTAAAAACCTAACTAGGTTAAGGCTTTTTAACGAGGTTGTGTTGATTAAAAACAGTACGAAAATTTGGACTGGCGGCAAGAATATCATTCATTGAGATAATTATTGACCAACTGGAAAAAATGTAAGATTGTTAAAATTCATTTTTCTTGTAGAAAAAAAAAGAAAAATATAGGGCGTCTTTATTTAAAAACTAATATCGTGTTAAAAATTGTATGAATCCTTTGGACATTTCCACTCTGTCATATAAATCAACTAGGTTACGTCTCGGGAGGTTCTCGGCATTGACAAATCTGTTATGAGTAACACAATGTGTTTTATTACATAGTATAGAAATCAATATACTACAATATGAGAAATCAACAATTTTAATCATGTAAATAAGAATGAAATGTATTTTAAAAAGAAAATATACGTTTGGATGAGGAGCAGAGACAAAAACCATTGCATAGTGTGATTGAGTCGGTGGTTTTAAAGGTGTAGCTTTATTACAAGCAACCAATCACATGTGAATTTCAATATGTTTGAGATTTATTTTTTAAAAATTAGATTATTGATGACATTCTCCTGTATATTAATGGTGTTACACTTATTGATGACATTCTCCTGTATATTAATGGTGTTACACTTTAAAAGTGTGGCGTTACTAACGTATTTCTATTTTGCTAATGTGCATCAATGTTTAAAAACTTTTTTCTTAGTAAAGCCCTTTTTTAAGGATAAGCATTTAGTATTGGGTGTTGATTTTTTCTTCCATATTATGAATGAACATTTGGTACCAGGTATTCGTACTGAACCGGTATTTTCAGTACCGGTGAAGTGGAGAATCGAACAAGTAGTGTCTTAATCTCGGTACCAATACCGTATTCGTCTTTATAGTTTTCTCAATATCACTGTATAAAATCTATTGAAAATTAAGTTATATTAGTAACAAAACATTTATTCGGTAATTTCAGCCTTTCTATTCTGATGCGTACATAACTTAAATCGCGTCCCGCGACAACGTGCGAGTAACAACTTCTCTAATTTTATCTATATGCATCTTAAAAGAGTATTTTAGTAATTGCAACCATCTTCTTTAACAATTAAATAATGCTACCTAATCAACTTTCATCATTGATTCTTTGATTCTTAGCTACATAAACTTCTACTATCATTAAAAGTCAAGATGTAAACCTAACAACTAGTTAAAATATGCTAAAATTGAAGGACCGGAATTTGATTTATTGGCTATCGGCATAACATGAGATAAAAATTAAGCGCAATCAAAATCTTCTTATTCGTTTATTATAGTTCTCGCTCTTAAAGTTACAATTGTATCATTTGCTTTAACAATAATGTCAAGTACATGCATTTGTGAAGAGGGTATGATGTTTGTAAATAATGAAGTTTTAATGAAGAAATACAAAGGAGTGATTACCGAAGTGATATGGTAAAAACTTTTGCAAGAATTCCATCTTGATTGGTGATTAATAATGAGAGATGAGATAAAAACTAAAGCACTATGAAAATCACCTTATTCACATTTTATGGTTCTCAACATGATATTAGCTCTTAAAGTTATGACAAGTGTATTATTCACTTGTACAATTTGCTTTAATAGTAACGCTAGGTACGGGTATTTGTGAAGAGAGAATAAGGTTTTTGAGTAGTAAAGTTTTAAATGAAGAAAGAGAAAGAGAAAATAGAGTGAGTGGTAAAAGCTTTTGTAAGAAACTAAGAATTTTCATCTTTGTATTAGTGATGGTCTCATTAATTTATCAATGCACTAGTTATCACATGTTTTAACATAATACTTTTTTTTTGAACGGCCAACAAATTTACCAATAACTTCCTTCAAAGTCTTTACTCGGTTAAATCACCCCTACACTCGGCGTAGCCAGACAGTATAAGGGAGCTTCTAGTTCACCTAGTTCATCAATTCCGAGAAAAACCCGACTATCCGCTCGCTCGAAAGCACGACAACGAATAATCAGTAAAACCCACCCCCTTGGGGATCGAACCGGTGATCATTCTGTCCCTGCTCTCCCTTCATCGGGCCACCTACCACTAAGCTATACATAGCGGTTAAAATGTATAGTTTTTTATCATTCTTTTTATATATTTTACATAAAATAAAATATGTATGTGTACATAAAAAAATCATCAAATTATTTTATTCATTTGTCTTTAAATTTTTACTATTATCTTCAGGCGAAGCTTAAAAAAATAGTGGTGATGGCTAAAAATCACGAAACTCAAATTTTTTTTCTTATCGGTGAGGCCGGACTCAATTAATATAAAAATTACTTACGAAATCGTAAACTTTCACTACTAAACCAAAAAACGAGGAGAGAGTGGGACACCCCCCTAGCCCCATTATCCTTCGGCCCGTTCACATGTATTACATACGTAAGTAATCTAACCTATGCATACGTGTGAGGTATACACATTAATGAAATTTGTTCATATTTGTCTACGAGTTTCAGAGACGAATAGATATTGCATTCATATATCATGTTTTTTTATTTTAAGATTCACAAATCATCATCATCATACTCATCATACTCAGTTATCCCATTAATAGCAAAAATTAAAGTAGGGTCTGAAAATGGTAAGATTTAGATAACATTACCTCTACCCTGTAAAAATAGAGATGCTGCTTCCAGTGAGACCCTTGGCTCAATAGTGGTTTTGTATTAAGCCTTAAATATAAGACACATAACACTTAGCAATCGGGACAAACCCGATTGGTGCATGTACCCCCTTGTCTTTTGGCTATCAATGTCAATATTTGATGCATGATTAACCGTCCGTCATTTTTAATGTTATTTTCACTAAATTAGTAAAATAACGTTAAAATTAGTGCAACTTCACTTTTGCCTCCCAAGAGCCACACATATATTCATTACTAGTGGGAAACCCGCGCGTTACGTTGGGACCGTTAAACCGAACAAAAAATAAGCAAAAAACACATAGTCAAACACACACATGGCGGTGAGTTAACTCTCTATATTAAAAAAAAAGTTCAAATTATGTTAGAAAAAACTAAGTAAGTCGAAATCGTAACATAACCACATAAAAAAAGAAATAAAAAAAAACTAAAAAAACCGGTCATGACTTATTCGCCTATGCTTAGATGAATTGTATATTATCACACACAATTATGTTTTAAACGAAACTTACATTCAAACGTATATAAAAATAAAACCAACATAATAACTTTTCCTTTCTTCTTCTTCTTCTTCTTCTTCTAAATACAAGATAATATTATAAAAAACAATAAGTACGACATATTTCATATAATTTTTTTTGAGGATATGAGACAAATTTTCTCCATAACATAAATTTCTATTTTCAATCCTTTATACCTAGAGTATTAGGAATATACAATTTTATAATAATACTTTTATAAAATAAAAAATCAAATAATACTTATCTAGCAAACTCCAGAGGTTTTTTAATAATCATTCAACCAAATTTATAATATATTAAAATCATCGTAAAATTCGATATCGAGTTTTTGTATATTACAATATGTCATATACCTTTTGTAGAAGAAAACTCACTTCTATATAATTTAATCAATTGATCATAATTACATGAAACAGTTGTTTGAAATTAATTATAAACGAAAATTTTCTTCTCCAGTCATAGAATCCGATGACGTATAGTGTAGATAAGATTAGGCATATTTAGGTATATCAATATAACGCAATGATTTCAAAATGCAAATCGTTACCTCACAATTAAAAACACGGTTTTTATTATTGATTTCTCGATTTCTTATAGTATTATCAAGTTTATAAAACTTTAACTTTTATAAAGTACCTAATTTGTATAAGAAAATATTATAACAAAACATGTAGCATTATAAATTGGGTTTCTATTTAATGTGTCTCAAGTAATTATAGAATTAAATGTCATGAGTTCTCATAAACAACACTTAACTCTTGACTTCGTTTTGATTAAATATGGTGTTTTAAAGACAACATTGCCTCTAAAAAGTAGTTATTATATACATTGGGTGTTGTATCATAAGCAATTAAACTTGTACCTCTTTAAATTTAAGAAGTCCTTGTCAAATGCTTTATAATATAGTATAGTTATGCGCGCAGCCATAAGCGGGACTGTATTTTAAGATTTACAAAATAAATGATTTATTTTGTTTTGTGTGTGCAGACAATATTTAGTGTTTTGTGTGTATAAACAACAACAACAACCTTACCTAGTAGATCCCACAATTAGCAAAGCTAAGAGTAGGGTTTGGGAGGATGAGATGTAGGCAAACCTTACCCCTATCCTTGCGGATAGAGAGGCTGCTTCCAGAGAGACCCCTAACTCGTAATACACAATCGAAAGGCAACTTACACTAAAAACTGATAAAGAGCTACAGAATTTAAAGAAACATTTAAAGCGTCACGTAGTAAGACAAATGTATATATGCCTTCAAGAAACAACATAGACCATAAACACCCAAATACAATTCATCCTAACAGGCCTCCTACCAGTGTAAAAAAAAGTCTAACCTCCTAGAACCGCGCTACGGAACACTCAACCCTCCCTAATAATCCTTAACTTTAATCTTGTGCCTCCACGAACCCCTATACTTGACCATGTCCTTAGAGAGGTGCATCTCTACTAAATCATGTCTAATCCGCTCATCCTAAGTCAATTTGGGTCTTCCTCTACACCTCTTTCCCTCTACAGTGACTCAGTGAGGGTTTCTACTACTCTAACTGGTGCCGTCATTGACCTCCTCTTCACATGCCCATACCATTTTAATCTTCCCTCTTTTGCGTGTATGCAAAGACTAAATGAAAAAGTATGACAACTACATCATACATTTATACGAAAGTTCTTAGCCGATTTACTTGAAAATAGAAAGTAGAATTATGTTAAAACAAAGTAGCAATACAGTTCTCTGTTATTTATGTAAACATCCTTCTCTACACACACATACAATGGTTTGCATTGATTCTAGAAGCATGCTATATTCAAATGCTAACATTGAAAACTTTTTAAAGCACTAAAAAAAATACGGTGAATGGATGGTGATAGGAAAGAATCTTTACGGCTTGAAGTCTGAAGTTGCGGTGTTGCTTGAGATTGAAGTATTCTTCCAATATGTTGCTTGAAATTGAAGTTCTCTTCAAAACATGTTTTGTTACAGTTAAAAAAACTACCATCAACTAATTTATTAAAAAATATATAAAGAAAAGTTACTTCTCAAGCAAGGAAAGCACCTATGCTTGTGTTTCCATTACTTGCTAAACCTCCATTGCTCTTAAAGTCTTTCATATACAAACCAAAACTCATCAAGTCTTTTAGAAAATGATTTGGATCTTATTTTTCTGGATTTAAAAACTAGCTAATGGGAAAGAAGTCTTTGTTGGATTTATGACCTTTTATGTCATATATCCATTAGTCTAAAAGTCTTTTATGTTAAAAAGCAAGCAACTTCAAACACAAAAAAATCATAGCACGTGTCCAAGAAGGGAGAATTTGTCAAAAGAAATGTGAAAACTTGTTTTTCTTGTTTACAATAATTGTGAAATTGAAATTCTAGTGTTAAATTCAAAAAAAGAAACTACCCTTAAAATGTAGTTTTATTGACATTCTAAGTAAATGCGTTTCCGTTTACTTAGAAACGGTATATGAAATTGTATTTGGATTGATGCAACAATGCATGTATCAGATACAATTTAAGACGTTATTTAGAACTAATAAGCTTATTTAAGAATCACACTAGACCGGGTCTTGTCTGTTGTCGGGTTGCTTGTTTTACGACCAAAATGTCAAATTTTTATAAAGTAGTTGTTTATACATTAAAGTGCTAAATCTTTTACATTAAAAATGAAGAAAAACATCTAGGTAAGAATCAAAAGCCAAAAGCCTAGAAATCAATTAGGTATGTGGGACAAAGGCAATTGCATTTGTGAGACATTATGTATTTACATTAAAAATGAAGAAGAACATCTAGGTAAGAATCAAACGCCAAAAGCCTAGAAATCAATTAGGTATGTAGGACAAAGGCAATTGCATTTGCATTTGCATTTGCATTTGTGAGACATTATGTATATGACTCAAACTATTCAAAGGATGCTTTTGGTTACTAAATAACAATTCCAAAATTAAGTAATTCCACTTTTACTTTAATGTCCATATATAGTTTGTACTATTTTCACCAAAATTTATAAAAATAGGTTTCCTATGTGCATGATATGCTTGCAAAACTTAAATGACAAGTATCACATGGTATATGTTCCAAAATGATAAAAAGAAAAGTCCTTTAGTTTGATTCTAAGAGCATCTAGTATATATAGGACACTCATATGCTCACTACTTCAACTTAGACTTAACCATTCCTCTTCTTTTTCAACCTCTCTTTTAGGGTTTATTATAACTTTGATGTCAATCCATCAAAATAAACATGGAGAAAAGGTTAACATGGAGATATCAAAGCTAAATTTTATTCAAGATGGAGCCATTAGCTTACCACCTGGGTTTAGGTTCCAACCAACCGATCAAGAGATTGTGTTTCAGTATCTAATTCGTAAAGTTTTCTCGTGTTCTCTTCCTGCTTCAATCGTTCCTGAAATCACCAACATTTGCAAGTTGAATCCTTGGGACTTGCCTGGTTAGTAATGTTATATTGAAACAATGTTAGCAAAATAATAATAATAATTTTTTTTTTTTTTTTTTTTTTTTTTTTTTTTTTTTTTTTGTAGTACAAATAGCTTTTATGTCTTGTAATTATTTTTTTAGTATTTTTGTTACTTTAATCATCTAAGTCTAATCATGAACATTATGCTATATATGTCTAATGTTGTAATATTTAAGAACGTGCATGCTACGTTTACACGTGTTGTTTACAACCCTAATAACTTTTCATGCACCTTATTATTATTATTAAGTTTAAGTTCAATGTTTAATAGGGGATTGGGAGCAAGATAGATACTTTTTCAGCAAGAATGAAGCTAAGTATGGCCATGGATCAATTACTAGACCAAGCGGTGACGGATATTGGAAAGAAACCGGTTTTGATAAACGGATCACAAGGTGTTGTAATAACAATTTGATTACTAGAAAGAAAGAGATCATTATGGGGATGAAGAAAACACTTGTTTTTCACAAAGGCAAGTCTATGAACCGTGGATCGATCATAGGGACCTGTTGGATTATGCACGAATATCGCCTTGTTCATTCAACTTACTCGCCAAAAACAAGCTCAAATGATAAGGTAATGTGCATGTTTTATATTCGTAGCATAATATGTATATTAGAGAAAATATATTAGCTAGGATTTATTGTATATTATTTACCATGCATAAACACGAGATATTATTTGATTAGATTTTCTTTATAATTAAATATCGTCATAATAATCATATATTATATTATACTATACATAATCATTACCGTAGATATCTTGGATGCAATTGGGAAACTGGGTTCTATGTCACATATTCTTGAACAAAAGAAGAAGAAAAGCAGGAGTAGCAGATGATAAGTCAATATCAAGTGGTTCAACTCCACAGACAGAGTTTCTGCATCATGGTTTTATGCTAAGATATGATGATCAGATGAATTTCCAACAAGAACTACCACCACCACCACCATCATCGTCTTCATCTTCATCATCTTGTGGTTCCAGTGAGGTGAATCAAGAAGTTTCTTCTAAGTAGAAAGTTCTTGCATCATGAAGTTTAGTAACCACTTAATTAGTCATGTAGCCTTTGTTACTTTTGTTCCATTTTAGTGTTTTGTTTTGTGTTAAATATGACATTTCATGTTAATCGGCTTTACACACCACTCTCTCCTTATGCTAAGAGGTGTTAAAGGGGTTACTTGTTAACATTTTAACTAAGTGCATGTTAAGAGAATGAATTAACTCCTTTTCCTCCCCCTTTAAACCAAAAACCATTAAAAGATGTGATTATATGAAGTTAAACCATTTTTCTTAGGGTGAAATGGAGAGAAATGATCAATGGGTGTGATCGATAGGGCTGTAAACGAACCAAACAAACACGAACAAGGCTTTGTTCGTGTTTGTTTGTTAAGGTTTCTTGGACAAACGAACCGTTCACGAACACACTAACGAACATAATTCTATGTTTGTGTTTGTTTGTTAAGAAATTCAGTTGTTTGCGAACTGTTCGTGAACACGGGTCTTGAACACAAACAAAAAAAAAAATTTAATCTGCAACTAACTAAAAAAACATTGTTAATATTAACCGTTAGACAAAGTACATATAATAAACGATGCCGATAAGTCAAATTGTACTAACTTAGACATAATTATCTAAAATTACTTAGGCATAGGCATGAATACATGATATTCCTAATTCAAAAGTTCATAATTATCCTAAGTTTTAACCAGTGATCGAACATAAACAAACATACACGTACGGATATAAATAAACGAACGTAAATAAACACATTGCCGAACGTTCACGAACGCAATCGAACGAACGAGACAATTGTTCGTGTTTGTTTGTTTAGTTAATCAAACTGAATTCTTTGTTCGTGTTCGTTTATTCATTAAACAAACGGACACAAACAAACTTCCCGCCGAACGGTTTACGAACTGTTCACTGAACGTTTAATTTGTTTACAGCCCTAGTGATCGATATGACATTTAGATGGAGTTGAAGAAGATTAAAGTGTTAACTATACCCAATAGCCAACAAAACACATTCACAATATATAAACAATAATCTTACATTTTCTATTATCACAATATTTTAAATATGTATTTTTCACAAGTAAAATTAGTTATTATAATACATTATTTAGAAATTTCAGACCGTTGAAAATTTATACGCACAAACTTATAAATATATACAAAATAGTTTTTTTACTCACGGCACGTTGCGGTTGCGCATTATGCGACATGATCAAGTATAGACTACAACTAACTCGACTTATTTTTGAACTAAATTTACGTCGTAACGTAGAGTAATCCGAATTCATACGGCTAAACGAAAATGTATTATATCTTATCCATAAAATTTACACAACATAAAATAAACACGTGTGGTGGCGTCGTACGGGTGTTATAAAATATAGACTATCGACAAGACTTGTTACCAAATTAAACTTACATCAAAGCGTATGGCCAATCACTCAAATTTATACCGTCGAATGAAAGCGTATTACATTTGACCCGATGTGACATCCGTCACCTTCGTCTTTCGTCTAATTGCCAATAATAGCCCTTCCAATATTTTCATCATAGTCCCTGTAAGTTTCGTCGTTTTCAAATTTAATTTTAAAAGCGGACTAAAAAAAATACGCTTATATTTATTACGGATCGGGTATAAGTTTTAATCAAATGCGTATATTGAAACGTATTCGTAAAATATATTATAAAAAAAAATATAAATTTTCAAAAAGCTTAAAAAAAAAAACATTTAGGGTTAAGTTAGTTAACTTGGTTAGTTTTTATAAAGGAGAAACTAACTAAAATATAATTAAACTAACTTGGTTATAGTTGAGGGACCTAAAGTGTCAAAGTGGGAAAGTTTCAAAAAATCAAAAATGATTTGCCTCCTGCTCACGTTTTTCCGGTGGACACTTTTCCGGCCGCCGGAAATTGTTCCGGCCATCATAAATCTGATCATTTGGGGCGTTTTAACTCGTTTAATTATCACCAAACGTCTTCTCCATTAATTTTAAGTCAGTTACAAGGATTATCTAACGCATATAATGAGTTATAACTGTGATTTAATCGGGTCCAAGTTCATAACCGTCGGACCTTTAATGCGGGTTCAAACGGCTGTTTTTCATGGGTAACATTATAAATTGAACTCACTATTTGATTTCCGCACTCATTCTAATTCAAAACCCACTTTTAAATCGGTCTGATCGCGTCCAGAAGCTTATCAAGTTGGTGTGAAAAGTCGTAGCCCTTACTACCCTATTTCCGGTCCAAAACACGATTGTAAGTCTTGTTTCTCGGTGTCGTTTTGTTTGTTATATCCCTCCGATCATTAGCCCTCTGTTACAGAATGATCATCAAGCCGAATCGGGTTAATTGAATTTGAAGGGTAGGGTTAGGGTTCTTAGGGTGATTTGGGGAAGAAGATGACATTTATTATAATGATTAAGATTAAAATTGTTTCAAAATATAACTAAGTTGATGGGTTGGTTCAATGGTTGGGGCTGTTGATTATTACTGTAGGTATCAAACCCTTGCACCACCATTTTCCTTTCTTTTTAATTTTTTCAGCATTTCCTCCTTTATTCCCATTTAATTGATTATATATATATATATATATATATATATAATACATATATATCTTAGAATATTCATAATAAATTCGTTTTTGCTCCAAAAATTATAAAAATTTAGGTGTAGCTTCTTGATACCTCATAGAAAATTGTCATATTTTTAGTTTTCTGAAAAATATCTATTTTCATGATTTTATTAATTTAAATTGTTTTAATCATAATTAATTGATTAAAAAATCATTTTAATGATTTTTTATCTCAAAATTTTTGATAAATTATTTCTAATCATCATGATCTTAATTAAAATTATTGGTTCAGAATACCTTTATTTTTATTGATTTTCCTATTTTTAATCGTTTAAACTGATTTAATCTTATTAAATCAGTTTTAAATATAAATAAGTTTATAAAAATTATGGGAAAGATCATTTCATTGATTTACATCAGAAAGTATCAATTTTCTATAAAAAATAGCATTTTTTATCATGTCTTGTATTATTAGTTTTATTTGTGTTTAATTAGACATAATTAATCATGTATTTATTTATACATCTATATTATAAATAATCTTCTTGTAAAATAGAAATATTTCTATGTTTGAAAATCTTAATTACAATTTGTTGAATTATTGTGTAACTCATAATCATTTAGTTATACATTTATAATTATTGTATTTATTTACAATAATTAGTTATAGTAATTAACTACATCGCTTTATCTTAATTAGTCAAACATAATTTTTATCAAAATATTTAATTGGTAATAAATATATTACCTAAACCGTAGTTTTAAACTTTGGTATATTATTATACAACTTTTATATTAATCCAGTTTACCATAAAGCTCTAATTCCCCAAATCGACTTAGCAAACCCTAATGCCTTAGACTCTAGTTACCTTAGACTTTTTAGACACTTCCTTATTAGTATTCTTACACATTATAGGTTGAATTCATCGGAATTCCCATTATTAGCTCACGACCGCTTAAGTGGATTTTTGTAACACCCCAACCGATGGCGGAATCATCGAGGTGTCACGTAGTGACGATTGTTCAAAAGCACATGGTACTAAAATGTAAATATTATTGAATAAACCAAAATTTGTCTTACATGGAAATGGAAAATACATTGTCTAAATGAAATGTAAATATTGAAATAACTGAATTAAAATAAAGCACTAAATGTCTCTTGCTAAAGCACTAGATCAAACTGCACCTGAAACATGTACAAAAATAGGTTTGGTCAACATATGAAATGTTAGTGAGCATTCCTAGTTTTGATATATATAGTAAGTTAAAAAGATATACAATTCAAGTGCAAGCTACAGTGCAAATATGTAAACTATGTATCATACAAATGAGCGAAATCAATCCTGTGACTGTATAATGTACTGTATGAACGGTGGTGTACTCATCCAATAAATGGGTGATCACTTAACAATGGCCACGGATTCTCCGATGAAAAAGGGGGAGAATCAATCTAGGCGGGTTGTCAATCCAAATAGCGCTATCCAATGTTAAGGTCGGCATGTACCATGTTAATGATTTCACTAAGTACAAATGTAATCCACATGTATTGTCTAAGCATAAAGCACGTTGTAAGCAATGCACATAGTACTAGAATTGTATTGTGAAAATGTAAATTTGTATTTGAATTTGTAATAGTGTACATGTAACACCCCAAAAATGAATATAAGCAAAAGGGGATAGGAATACTCACTGTCTACGTAATAGCTTGAAATTGAACTGGACAACGAAATATGCGTTGGATTATCCCAAAGGATCAACCTAAAGAATTTGATAACGTGTAAGGGAAATAATTCTAGGATACATGTATTTCTAGGGTTTCGAATTGGGGATAGGTATTTATTTGATTAATGAACAAATTGTTTATTAAATATAAGAAGTTTAATAAATAAATAAAAGTCTTTTTGTAAATTTTTAAGTTGAATATAGTCACAACATAAGGTTTTAAGTTTGAAAATAATTTTTATAAAATTATTTTCTTGAAAATAGAATATATAATATATTTATTTCAAATTGTCTAAATATAACTTTAATATCCAAAAATATTAAAATTAAAGAATTTCTGAATTAAAAATTGTATTTCAGTTCTAGATAGTTAGAAATAATTTATATAAAATTTTGGTGCAAAAATATTGAAAAATGAATTTATTATGATTTATTTATGATTAAAACTAACAAAAATTAATTAAAAATATAAACTGAGCGGTTTTCTGAAATAAAAATATTTTCTGGAATGTTTAAGAATATACAAGTTTAGGATAATTTTTGTGAGATTTAATAAAATCGTTTAGATATTTTTATAGAATTTAATAAATATAAATGAATAAACTTGTATTATTAATAATATATATTAAATAAATTATTTTTGAAAAACTAAAAATTGTAAAATGAACTTTACCATTAGAAGGTCATACAGTATTTTTTGTAGAATTTATAAAACACTTTTAGTATTTAAAAACTATTTTAAAAGATTTGATATATTAAGTATATATATAAAAATGGCAAAAAAATATTTGTTGGTTATGGGAATCGAACCCGGGCCTCTGGCCGGTTCGGGTTTTTATCACAAGCGTGGCCACCAACTGAGCCACACCCTGAGAACGAGTTATATTGGATTGTAATTAATTATATAGGTTAAATGTATTGGTTTTGTAAAAAGGTTTAAATAAGAAAAAATAAAACAAGGTTGTGGGATTCGAACCTTGGCCGTAGGCCGGTTCAAGCTTCACAACAAAGGGGGTAAACCAACTGATCTAGATCAGTTGGTTGTTTATCTTCTGTTCTAAAATAATTATATACACTATCAGCTTCATGTGTTCTTCCCCAATTCGTGCCCTAATTTACCAAACTGATTCAATTCGTGTTCAATAGCCCCTGAATCTTTGGGGCTATTGTTCACAAGGGGCCGATGAGTGAAACCCACAAAAAAAGAAGAACTTACACTGAATCGTGATCGGGTATGCAAGCTTGTCAACGCAAAAACGTCAAACACGATTGGAGCTTCGAATGCAGATTGTTTAAACAGAAATTGAGAGTGGGTAAGAGATTTTCGGCGAGTTAGGATGGTCTAGGGGTGTTCAATTTATAGTGTGAGGGTCGGATTAAAGATTTGGTAAGGTTGACTATGGCTTGAATGCGATGACGCGAGATGTGTGTATTTTGGGCATGATTATTGATAATTGACCGGGTAATTGACGCGTACCAGTCAATGGTGATCAATACCCTTCCATTGTGTATTTTGGGCATGATTATTGATAATTGACCGGGTAATTGACGCGTACCAGTCAATGGTGATCAATACCCTTCCATAATTGGATCAAAAACGCGTTGGATGGATTGATTTGGTGATGCACGATTCAAACAGTTGACTTTTGCAGTCAACTGTGCGATTTCAAGTATGGTATATAATTATTTCAGTGGGTTTCTAAACAGATTGTTGATGTAGCCTAGTTGGTTGGTGTGTGATGTGTATGTATTGAACCGGCTTGGGACGCGGGTTCGAACCCCGTCCCAAGCATTTATTTTTTTTTTGACAAAGTTTTAACTATTATATTATTATTATAAACATATATTATGATAAAACAACCCAAATGTATCACAGAATATTTTTTTAAAACGTTCGAGAATAATGAAAATGTAACGTCTTATTAACTGAGGTTTAACGTACATAGGATTATTAAAAAGAAAAAAAAACAAAGAAGAGTGACGGATGTCACAATTTTGGTCGCATTCGCAAACTATGAGTATATTTTTCCCCTTTTTATTGTTTCACTATTCTGGGGTGACTCATGTACTTACTATCAAGTTTCTATTTCTTTTACTAAATGCAATTCTCATGTGTGTTTGCTTTATGTTAATTGGTGTGTCTATGACTTGTCAAAATCATTAACCGTTCTGCGGCCTAGCATTTCAATGAATAGTACTATGGTATACCCCCTTGAGACTCTGTTAAGAGAATCTTGGTCATTGTCTTGTTAATTCATTATTCAGTTGGTTAGTCATGTGTTAGTCATTATTCATAGGCTTGGTTTTGAACGGATATTACTTATTACATAATTGCAAATGGTACCGCACATGAATTGCTAAACACTTTCCTACTATATTTATTCAAAACAGGGTATGCTCACCAATACAATTTTTTATTGACAAAATTATTTTGTACATGTTTCAGGTTATTTTGAGATGCATTCTTTAAGCTTTCGGATTTATATTTAGATTTTGACTTATTGTATTTCAGTTTAGTTGCCATTTAGAGCCGTTGTATTTCTTTTCAATGTAATAAACTATTTAATCAATGTATCAATATTTACACTTTTAGTCCATGAGCTATTGAACAATCGTCACTACGTGACACCTCGATGTTTCCGCCATCGGTTGGGGTGTTACACCCGATTTATTTTCAAACAAAGTTTATATCAAACCGTAGCCAACTTAAAACATACATAAAAAAACATTTTATCATTGACCTGACTTGTTTAATGTTAAAGCTTAGACGATCTCAAATTTATACAGACACACCCATAAAAATGAAAAGGCAAGAAATTAATTTCAGCAAGTTCCGTAGTTCATTATGGTACCCGCATTCTCTATTGTAATCAAAAGAGAAAACCTAAAAGTCCTAATACATCTAGAAAGTTACGGATACATATTTGGTTCGTTGGAATTTTTAGTTGCAATTGAAACTCCTGCCCCGCCTTAGGGACCCCTAAAGTGAACTCCTGCTGCTTAGGTCATGCATGGGGGTCGCTAAGTTACTTTTTGGGTTGCGAACTTGTCAACCCCACTTGATGGTGGATGTGGTATCCCTTTTCGATGATGGCCTCCGGGAGGCTATTGAAGATATTGTTGTGTGTGGTGGCCCCTTCTTCGGGGACCTCCAGTGGCGCTTGGCATCCTTGCCGATGCATTTAGGTGGCTTGGGCCTCCTTTCAGCTCGAGATGTTGGGATTTATGCCTTTGTGGCGTCTAGAGCTCAGTCTTGGAAACTTCAGGATCATATCCTTCAAAACAGTGGGGTCATCAGGCTAGACCCGGACTATCAACAGGCGCTTGAACGGTTAAATGTCTATCTCCCGGACTTTGATATTGGCGGTTTTTCTAATAAGGACACCGCCCCCTCAAAGCCACAAAAAACTTTGGCGAATGCTCTGTTTAGCAAAACTGTGCTCAGAGCCTGGGAGAAGTTTTTGAGTTGTCCTCCCGCCAGAAGGCGTTGATTGAATGCCTAAAGGGTCCTCATGCTCAGGATTTTTTTACCGTTATTCCGATTGAGGGTTTGGGTCAGTGCATGTCCGCAGTGGAGTACAGGGCTATACTCATGTACCGGTTGATGATCCCTATGTATCCGGAAGATAAAACATGCCCCATCTGCCGTAAAGCTTGCATGGATAAATACGGGGAGCATGCAATTCATTACAAAGAGCTCTCTGGGTTCAAATACCGGCATGACTGGGTGAGGGACGTTTTGTGGGACATCCTGAGAAAAGCTGGGATTTCAGCAAAAAATGAGGCCCCTGTAAATTTTCCCACAGACCCTGCGGAAGGGAGATCAGATCCACCCTACAACCAGCAGATCTGCTTGTCTTTGGTTGGGAGAGGGGGAAACAGGCTTGCGTGGACCTCACAAGGGTATCTCCTTTGGTTAGGTTAAGGGAAACAGGGTTTGTAGCTGGGCAAGCATCGAGAAAGGCGGAATCGAAGAAAATAGATAAGCATGCTAAAGCTTGTGCAGAGAACCAACATGTCTTTATCCCTTTGGCGTTTGATACCTTTGGCTCCCTAGCGCCAGAAGATATTCGTTTCTTGACCAGGGTCCAACGGGTCGTCCACAACAATAGTTCATCTCCAGGGGGCAAGGATTTGTCTTTAGTAGACTAGGGTTCGCAATTCAGAAAGGGGTAGCGGCGCAACTTGTTGCCCGTTTACCTTCTATTGTGATATAACTTTCGTATTTTCTTTTAATGAAAAACCATTGTTATTTGGTTCAAAAAAAAAAAAAAATTGAATAAAAATTTAAAAACAAACCATGAGTAAAAAAATGGAAAAAACAAAAAGAAAAAAAAAAAGAAAAGCAAAAGAAATCAAAATCAAAAAATAAAAAACCTTTTAAAAGTGCAAAAAAATAGCAATTATATTGACTTGGCAAAAGATCAAAAATGGACTCCTTTGTGAATGCGGGATGCTTGGCTTACCCATTTTTAAGGTTTGAAACGAGCTAAAAATCCAGGGCCCCGGTCTCCTTCTAAAGGTCATATTGTAACCCTGAACATTACACGAACTTGATACATATTTTAGTTTGTGATTCCATTAGAGCTTCTTGTTTTTGTTTTTTGTTGCTTTCTTTTTCTTTTAGAATGACTGAATTCATACTTCCGGTTTCTATTTGAAATTATAGAAAGCATCTCTCAAACCATTATGTAAGTCTTACTGATAAGTAATTTATGAATATAACATAACATAACAGATAAAAGACACAATAACAAAATGTCAAGTATTTTTTTTTTTCCAATTGAAACGAAATACGAAAGTTACATCACAATAGAAGATAGACGGGCAACGAGTATTAAAATTCAAATTCCAAGTAACACAATTTCATGTAATACAATAAAAAAATCTACATTCCAAGTAGCACAAAGACACAAGAATATATTATAGCAAAGGATTTAAAAACTTTAAGTAGCGTTCATTTCAAAGAATGAAATGGAATTGAAATCTCAGTTCGAATCTTTATCGTGTTTGGTTGGCAATAGAATTGGAATTGAAATCCTTCAAAAAAAATTTAATTAAATGAATTCAAAATATTTTCAACATGTGAAAGATTTCAAGTAATTTATTGGAATCTTCAACCGGTTGACGTCGTCGCATCCGCCACCTAAACCACCATTCATCGCGCTTGACCTCCAAGTCACGTTGCGACCCAACCTGACCCGTTAACGACCCCGGGCATTTCGGCCAGATCGAGCCCATCAACGATCTGAAACGTTTCAACCTGAACTGGGCCATTTTGACCCGCACTGTTTTGACCTGACGAGGCCCGTTAATGACCCATAACGTTTCGACCCTATCGGGCCCGTAAACGACCCGGACTGTGTTGACCCAACTGGGCCCGTAAACACTTAGACCGTTTCAACCCGACACGTTAATGACCCATTTTTTTGTGATTCATTTATTGTACACTTTTAGTGATTCATATATCATGTATTTTCACTCTCGGTCCTTGTATTTATGAGGTCCATTTTTTTTTTATTTTTTTTTTTTGCATTTTTTTACATTATATATATTTTTTTGTAATTTTTATATCTATATCTATATCTATATCTATATCTATATCTATATCTATATATATAATAAACCAAAGCATTTTTAATGACATGTTATAATATTATGCAATCTCTCTTTTGAGAGATGCCACATAGGATCTCATGTGGCAACTCTAGACCAATTAAAAAAAGGAATAAATATGGTTTAAATATGATTTAACATAATCTATTAAATACATAATCTACTAAATGTAAATATTAAAACTTTATTATTTTCTCTCTCATGTTTCATCTCATAACTTTTAAATGTTAATATCTTTTATATACGAGATTTTTAAAGAAAAAAATTACACCAAATTAACGAGCGTTTTATTATCTTTTCAACGAGTACCATAGTGTTATATAAAAATCGGAGAAAAAAACCCGACTATTTTTTGTAACTCGACAGGTATTGTGTCAGCATTGTAATTAGTTTAAAAAAATTGTGGGTTTTGGTCGGGTCTGGGATTAGGTGACCCGACCCAATTACCCTTTTTTTATATTAGAATATGATAACTTATGGCAGATATTTGTTTAAAATAATAATAATAATAATAATAATAATAGTAATAATAATAATAATAATAATCATTAATCATATATTGGCAGATGCCATTTTTATAGTTTAGATACTTCTAATTTTATTCACTTTACTTAGATTGCTCAACCTGGGACGCTCCCGAGGTATAAACTAGTTCTATAAATATACATATACACGTGCATATACATTTACGCGGGTAAATTTGCAAATACAACTTCCCGATACTTGGTTTCTTGTGTTTTTCATAAGAAAATGTAAGTTTTTGTTTTTTGTTATTTTTTAGTAAAAAAAAATTGACCTGCAACTTTTTTTTTTTTTTTTTTTTGAGTAAACTGCCATTTTCGTCCTTGAGGTTTGGCACTTTTTGCCAGTTTCATCCAAAAGTTTTTTTTTTCTCAACTGGATCCACTAGTTTTCAAATTTTTGCTCGTTTCATCCAACTCGTAAACGACGTTAGTTGAACTCAGTTAAATAAGGGGCAGTTTTGTCATTTTATCTTTTAACTTAAGGGCATGTACGTCAATTCGTTAGTTTTATCAACTCCATCTATATAAAACCTAAATCAGATCAAAAACCCCAAATCATCATCTTCTTCAAAATCTTCTTCCAAAAACCCTAATAAATCAAAACCCAAAATTGAACCCATCAATGGCATGGACTTATGATCTGAGCAATCATTTCTGCTAATTCCTTCTCATGATCAGACTTTATCTTCAGCTTCTGCAGAAAGACACCCACAAGCATATGATAAAAGGCAGAGAAGGAGAAACTTCTAGAAGCAGTTTATGGTAAATCAAACAAGAGACTCACGATGGCGTCATGGATTTTGACATAAGTGTTCTTCAAGTCACACAGTCTTTCCAGTTCAGCTTGAAGTGGATCATAAGGCTTCTTCTGTGGGGCACCTTGGTTACGATTGCCAGCTTGATTACCATTCAAAAGGTTTGAGACATGCGGTGTAACATCTCCATATGGAGCTTGTGCGCTAGACTCAGTAAGTAGAGGATTTTGTGTATCAGGCTGGTGTTCGCTGAGATGTATGCTAGATTGATTCTCGGATGGTAAACATGGTTCTTCATCACGCTGAAGTAATGTAGCTTCTTCCAATCTGACTGTGGCCATAAGTCCATGCCATTGATGGGTTCAATTTTGGGTTTTGATTTATTAGGGTTTTTGGAAGAAGATTTTGAAGAAGATGATGATTTGGGGTTTTTGATCTGATTTAGGTTTTATATAGACGGAGTTGATAAAACTAACGAATTGACATAAATGCCCTTAAGTTAAAAGATAAAATGACAAAACTGCCCCTTATTTAACTGAGTTCAACTAACGTCGTTTACGAGTTGGATGAAACGAGCAAAAATTTGAAAACTAGTGGATCCAGTTGAGAAAAAAAAGCTTTTGAATGAAACTGGCAAAAAGTGCCAAACCTCAAGGACGAAAATGGCAGTTTACTCTTTTGGTTTTAAATCTCGTAGTTAAGTAACATATTACTAAATAACAATTTTTTTTGTTCAATAAATTAGAGGTGAGAAAAACTAAGATTTAAAAAATCACCCATTTTGGTAAATATTTTTCAAAACACCCATTTTGGTAAATAAGTTTTTCACCTACACCTATTTGGGAAAAAACTCCAAAACTATCAAGACATTAAACTTTTTGAACTTTCAATCTCCTCGCTGTAAGATAAGAACATTAATTTACAGGTTCTCCACGATGCGCGAAGAGATCCTTTGACCCAACGAAGACTTTAGTTCTTCGCGTTGTATCAGCTTCCTCCCTAAGTCGACCAAGGGTCGATTCATCTTGCCATTTTGCATGTTTCCTCGTACAATTCACCTTTAATACCCGAAAATTACTAAAACTTTAGATTAATAAAATAATCCATTTATTTTGTCAGAACTTAAATGAATTTTACGTGTCGTATAACCGCTCAATTATTAGCAACATACACCAAACATTTTTTATTTACTAAACTATTATTTAATAATTATCAATAAAATAATAATAATAATAATAATAATAATAATAATAATAATAACAATAATTGCCACTTAGGCTATAGGCTAGTGTTAGAGAGGAAATCATCTCTTAGAGTGCCCGGAGTGGGGGCGGGAAGGGGGGGGGGGGGGGAATACCGTCGCCGGTGTGGCGTGGGAGGGGCAGGTGGGGGCGGGCGTGGGGCGAGTCACCGGCGTGGGGCTTGGGGTGGGGGTGAGGTGTCATTTTATGATGTAGGGTATAATTATTAGTTTATATATAAAAAAAATCATATACTTTTATTTTTTGCCGGTTAGTTTAAAACAAAAAAAAAATTAAATAAAAAAAATTAAATAAATAAAAAACATTACATAATTAAATTAAAATAACCATTACATAATTAGTTAAACAATCATTACATAATCCTAATTCCTAAATTACTTATTTAAACACTAGATAATTCCTAAATTACTTTTTTAAACACTAGATAATGTTCTCCACTATGGAGAGTAGTTGTCCCAGTCCTCGATTGTGTAGTATTCGGGGGACACGGAACGTGAGCTATCCCGTCCATCGGATCTCGCATCCAAGGGGAACCAATAGTACTCACGAGGAGGGGTAGGTCGGCTCCAGAGGCGTTCCTCCTCCTCAATTTCCCTGAGGGCTTCCAAGTCCTCCTCAGTTGGGGTAGTCTGGTGGGAGGTGGGGGTAGTCTGGTGGGGGTGGGGGTAGTCTGGTGGTGGGGGGTAGGGGTAGTCTGGTGGTAGGGGTGGGGATAGCAGCAGTCCGGGGGGTGGGGGCCGACAACATTAGTCGGTCCATTTCACTAACAGCCATGACATAATCCATGGCCCAGACCATTTCCTCATCCGTGAAGTCATCATCGGCTTCAGAAGGAGGAAAGGTTGGTTGTGTAGCAGCAGGAGGAGGGGGATATAACCAATGTTGTGGAGGAGGAGGAGGAGGAGGAAGAGGAGGTTGTGCAGCAGTAGGAGGATGAGAGGAGGTGAATGGTAGTCTCCGGGGGCGGCCCCGTCCCCGGACCCGGCGAGAGTACTGCCGGACATTAGACGGTCCGGCAGCTCCTGGTTGAAAACCATCACCCATATTATTCATTGCTTTGAGGAGGAGGAATATGTGTGACTGAGAACTAGGTTAGGTGTTGTATTTATAGGGTTAGAAATATGACCGTTTGGGGGGGGGGACAAATTTAAACGTTTTGGGGGGGGGGGGGGGATTGAAATTCAAACTGTTTGGAACAGTAACCGTTTGATTTTCAAATTTTGAATATAATTTTTTAATATTAATTATTTTTTTTATTAATTTAATATATTTTCGGTTTAAATTATTATTATTATTATTATTATTATTATTATTATTATTATTATTATTATTTTATTAATATATGAAAGTTTTTTATAAAAAAAAAAAGAAAAAGAAAAAAGAAATGTCACATGTCACTCCCCCTCCCTTCCACTCCCCACAATTCCCCCCCCCCCCCCCCCACTCCGAGTAGTCTTAGGCTATGGGGTGTGGAACCCTTCCCTCTTCCTTGTCCACATCAACGGCACGTCATTTTTCCCCTTCCCCTCCCCCAAACAAGGGAAATGGTTCCCCCTTTCCCTTCTTTTTTTATTATTTTATTTAATATATTTAATTATATATTTATATTTTAAAAAATACATTAAAATTTAAAATATATATACATTAGCCATTCATTAGGAAACACAATCATAATATGTGGTGACCAAAATATTTAGAGGTTCAGAAAGTTTTATATTGCCAGATTATGACGTGGCCCTTCATCACCCCACCATCACCTGCCGGAGCTCCACCACCACCTGCCGCCGACAAAAGCTTCAACAGATCCTCCGCCGGCAACAAAAGCTCCACCACGACCCGTCGTCTCCGGCAATAAAACCCAGCCGGCTTCTCTCTCTCTCTCTCCCAACGTTCCTATGGCCCCCAACGGTCAAAAAATCCTCGAAAAATGGGACGGGGTGGACAGGGTGGATTCACCGCTGGCACCGATTGTGAAACGGTGGGGGCGGTGTTCCCCGACGGGGACGAGGGCCACGTCACTTCCCCGACCCCCTCACCGATCCCACACCCCACAGTCTTAGAGGAGGTTGGGAATTCAAATTCAAGGGGTGCAAAAAAGGGGTAATAAAAGGTTGTAAAAATGAGTGTAAAAAATGGAGAGGAAATTAGTTGTTAAAAAAATGTTTAGAAACAATAAACAAATGTTAAAAAAATGTTTAGAAACAATAGTCCAACACTTGTAGCCCAGTTGGTTGAGGGCCTAAAGTTTCCTATGGGATGCTTGGGTTCAATTCCTACTAGCTACATTTGGAGGACATTGGTGGAGGGGAAATGAGGGATGACCCGGCCATTGGCTTGGGTTCGAGTCCTGATCCCGACCGGTTTTACCGATTATTTCACTGTCATGCCTTCGGGCGGGTGAGTGGTTGGGTTTTCCCGGGAATTGGTGGCAATTGGTGGCCCGAGTATTCTCGAGTACCTGATTCGCCAAATGGATACCCAAAAGTGCTCGGAAATTGATTTGTTGGCCGTAGACCATTCATATCCTGTTAAATAAATATAAGGTTAGATGCTATTTTTTCTAACGGCAAATTTTTATTACACTTTTATTTCACCTTCCCTTGTATTTGTAAGGATTTGAACCTACAACCTTACATTTGTAAGGGGGACACCATACCACTAGACCAAGAGGTCATGGGTGTTAGATGCTATTTAGAGGTAAAAGAATGATGTTCACACCAACATTTAAGAGGAAAAGAAGTCAAGGAAAAACGAGTCAAGGTGAAGAAGGATCTTTCTTTTTTAAACATTTAGCTGTTGAGATATTTAATACTTCTTGAAATGATGGGGGCAATGTAGAAAAGATTGATACTAACTAATCTGAACAAATCAACCAGAAACAACAACAAGAATAGCGACAAAACGGTGACTGAAAAATATTATTAACCCAAACCAAAAAACCCCAAACCAAACCCTAGAACTCAAACAAATCGTTTGAGTTCTTAGTGAGATACAAAGTCTCAACTCTCAACAGATCAGCTGATGATATGACAAATACAAATACAAAAGGAAATAAAGACGAACGATACAAAGACAGACGTAACAGACGTAAACCCTAGACAAAGAAGACGATTACAAAAAATAAAGACTAACAGATTAGAAACCCTAAACAAGTGAGATGTAAAGGCTTTATATAGGCAGGAGAGAAGCTTCTCGATCACACCAAAAATATCTGTACGTACAAGGCCTTTATGGGCCGGATCATGGGCCAGAGTTTATAACAAGTTTTAACCAATAACTGGGCCATCTCAGTTGGGCTTTAAATACCCACATAACTTCCAGACCACAATCTTTCCAACAGCCCAACCTGTATGAACTTAAACAACATATCATAACTCAACATATCGTAACACTTGAATTATAACATAAGATTTATATTTTCAACATCCCCCCTTAATTCAAGTGTTCAAACAAGTTTTTCAAACCCAACTCTTTACATAGAACTTCATGTTGACCGCTGTACAATCCCTTAGTAAAGATATCTGCAACTTGTTTTGCAGAATCTATTTTAAGGGTTTGCACAAATCCTTTATTCACCTTCTCTCGTAAAAAATGTAAATCGATTTCAAAATGTTTTGTCCGGTCATGAAATACCGGATTCGCAGCTATCGAGATAGCAGACTTACTATCACTATAAAGTTTGATTGGCAAACTAACTTTAACACCTAATTCATTCAATAAATTTGACAACCAAACAAGTTCACACGTCGTAGAACACATGGCCCGGTATTCTGCCTCAGCAGAAGATCGAGACACGGTGTTTTGTTTTTTACTTTTCCAGGAGATTAAATTTTCTCCCAGAAATACACAATATCCCGTAACCGATTTCTGAGTTTCCAAACACTTTGCCCAGTCAGCATGGAAAATGCTACCAGGTCAAAACTACTACTCTTTTTAAACATAATGCCCTTTCCTGGAGCACTCTTAAGATATCTTAACAGCCTTAAGGCCATCTTTAACACAGACTCATTCGGTTTATGCATGTATTGACTCAAAAAATGAACAGTGTAAGATATATCAGGTCTAGTAAATGAAAGATAAATTAGTTTTCCAATAAGTTTCTGAAAACCAGTTATGTTTTCAAGTGGCTTATCAGATTGACTATTCTTAACTGAAACTATATAATTTTGTTCAATTGGAACACTCACCGGTTTACAACCCAAGTACCCAAACTCGTTTAACAATTCCAAACAATACTTACGTTGATTTAAACATATACCATGTTTGTTATACAACACTTCTAAACCCAAAAAATACTTCAACTTACCTAAATCCTTGATTTTAAAGTTTTCATTCAAAACTTTCTTAACATAATCGATTTCACTCTCACAATTAATGGTAACAACAATATCATCAACGTATACAAGTAATGCTAAGAAAACATTATCTTTAGACTTAATAAATAACGAATAATCACAAATACTTTGTGTAAAACCTAACTTTATCAAAACCTCAACTAATTTCTCGTTCTACTTTCTCGGAGCTTGTTTTAATCCGTATAATGATTTTACAAGTTTACACACTTTTGACCCATCATTATTGTAATAACCCTCGGGTAATTGCATATAGACATCTTCATCAATAGACCCATATAGAAACGCGTTATTAATATCAAGTTGAAACAAATTCCAACTGTTTTGAACGGCTAAACTAATAACACTCCTAACCGTGACCATTTTAACTACCGGAGAAAACGTCTCTCCAAAATCTAGACCTTCCCGTTGACTATACCCTTTGGCTACGAGTCTAGCCTTATATCTCTCAACCTCGCCACTAGACCTATACTTGACCTTATATATCCATTTACAACCTATAGCTTTTCTATTAGGTGGTAAATCTGTTATGACCCATGTTTGATTCCTATGAAGTGCTTCTATCTCACTATTCATCGCTTCAATCCATTTCGGATCCTTTGAAGCCTCCGAATAGTTAGATGGTTCAGCAATTTTATTTAGATTTGCAACAAAACAAGAATTTTCAAACGACAAATTAGAGTCGTTTAACACTTTCTCTACACCATACTTTACCTTACCCTCTACCACATAATCAGAAATTTTTTAGGTAAAACAGACTCCCTGTTGGACCTTCTAACAGATCCAACACGGTCTCCCTCAGGAGTTATAGCCTCATCATGTAATCCTTCAACAACCGGGCTGTCAGTCCCCCTACCTTCAGTACTACCAGGTTGTTGTTCACAGGGGTGAACTACATCACTGGCAGCTCTGGGAGAGTCGTCTAACGAGTTCCCAGGTGAAGGATTATGAGAACTATTTGTTCCCCCTTCATCATCGGGAGGACTTGGACTAGAACGACTATCACTTAACGAACTTTCGGAATCATAGTTATCATAAAATTCAAATGATCAACATTTTCAAACACATTTTCTTCAAATTCAGACTTAAATGGACAAATATTTTCGTAAAATTTAACGTCTCTCGAAAACAGAACTTCTTTAGTTTCTAAACACCACAATTTATAACCTTTCTTTAGAAAAGAATAACCAATCATAACACATTTACTTGCACGACTACAAAGCTTATCAGGATCATCTAAAATCGTTTGAAAACACAGACACCCGAAAGTTCTTAAGTGATCTAACGTGGGGGGGAACCCATACATCAACTCATATGGACTTTTACCAGGTAGTTTGATGTAATATTCCTCTACTATTACAGAAATTATTAAACTGTTTATTAACAAACTCGGTTCCGTTATCACTTCTAAAAATTTTTACAGTTTTTGTAAATTGAGTTTTTATTAATTCATAAAAACTAAGCAGATTTTCATAAACTTCTCCCTTATTTTTTAACAAATAAACCCAGACAGACCTTGTATAATCATCAGCAACTGTTAAAAAATACCTATATCCTTCCCTACTAGTGACCTTGTAGGGCCCCCATACATCAAGATGTACAAGGTCTCCTACTTCTTTAGTCTTGTGGTCACTAAGAGGGAATGGCACCCTGACTTGCTTTGCCTTATGACAGATATCACATGGATGCAAATCAGGTTCACCAATGTTTAATACATCTCTTAATAGAGCTAAGACCTGACCAGATGGGTGCCCTAGTCTACTATGCCAAAGACTGTGTTCACTCACACTATTAAAGCATAAACTACTAAAACTCACATCTCCTCCTACAAAATACAACCCATCTTGTTGTCTACCAGTCACCAGGACATTCCTTGACTTGGAATCCTGAACATAACATGCATTCTCATTAAACAACACATCAAGTTTATTATCTTTAGCCAATTTATGTATTGACACAAGATTAACACAATAATCTGGAATTAACAAAACATCATTTAAAATTACACCATTAGCAAGTTTTACATCTCCAATTTTAGTGACTTTTGCATGTGTACCATTAGGATGTTTGACCTCAACATTATATTTTGACACATCAACAATATTAATCATGTTTTTATCACTACCTATCATGTGTTGATTAGCCCCAGAGTCCATTATCCAACCAAGAACTAAAGCAAGTTTTACTAAACTAGAACAACTGGAAAAGTTTTTAAATAGACCAGACAACTTAGACAACACAGATAAACCAGAAAAACCATTTATAACAACTCTCTCACCTCCAACATTCGAACTCTGGGGATCAGGTGTCACACCACGACAATGGCGGAAACACGTGGCGCGACGGTTCAAAGCATAAAGTCAAGGTCATTGCTAAACACAAGTAATTTAAGAAAATGGGTCATTTATTATGACGTCAAATCTGTTTCAAACATTACACAAAAGTAAATTGTTTTTAAGTTAATCATAGAGGTTTCTCATATATATCCCAAATGCCTTGGGAAATAAAAGTGAAACCCCGCAAAAGTTTGACGCCGCATTGGAGAATTCCTTGACCCAGCTTGTCCGGTTCTCCTTCATCTAGTTACCTGAAAGATATGTTTAAAAGTTTCGTCAATATAAAATATATTGGTGAGTTCACAGGTTTTTAGTTTCCAAAACTTGATTACTTGGGAAATACCATGTTATGACAATATATAGGAGTTGCAAATTCCTATAACTCTACTTGAGACTATAATCAAACCAAGACGTATAAAATAAATATGCCCCGCTCCAAGTCGTTACTCGGTTTCCCACGACTTAAGTTCAGAATATATGCACCCCAGGCATAACCTAATGCATAATCGACGCTATCGATTAGGGGTGGGCCTTGTCAGGCACCAATAGTACTATTCAATATTCCTCTGGTTTCATTTCCCTGAATAAATGATTATAGAGGCGAGGACTCAACCCCGAGTGGCGGTCACACCTCAAGTAATAAATCCGTCAAACATTTTCCCTAACATATCTTTTCCCCGGAAAACGTAAAAATAGTTTAAAATGGGGCCGTGAAACTCACCTGAAACTCTGTCTGGATTACTAGGCGGATAGCAAAGATGGTCTTGCACCTACAAACGTCCTAGACGTATAAGTCACTATTCCTATAGTGCATGTGCCTTGGCAAGTTGTACACCCAACTCCCGACCACAAGTTATTCCAAATCCCGTTTAATTAAGCGCGTATCCTAGGTTTCGTTGGCGTTACATTACCCTTTGTGTTACAAGTTATATATTACTCTTGTTAATATTTCCTTAACTTGTATCTTATTATCATCGGCTCGACGTCACTTAACATATAATTATTTTCCCATTTAAATAATTATACTTAAGATCGCATCGCTCGATATAATATATATTTCAACCCTCGATCCGTCTCACTTTGCCGCACATTTGTTTTCCCATTTAAACAAATATACTAAGATTTTGTCGTTCGATTGTATATTCTTAACACCCGATTCAACTCACCATACCGTATATTTATTTTCCCATTCAAATAAATATACTAGGATCTCGTTGGTACGGCATACACATATATATATCTTTGTCTTCTCGTCGCGGCTTTCCTTCCCACATATCTACTTTCCCATTAAGTAGATATACTAGAATTTTGCCGAGACGAGCGTACATATATATAAATGTGTAATTTTTCTTGTTAAGTATATACGTTTGTTTAACGTCTTGTTTGTTTATGTCATGTGTTTCTCCCACGAATAATTCCTTTAACACTTAGGAAAGTGTTTATTAGTTTTCACCCAATGTATATATATATTTTACTTCTTAAAATATATATTTTTCTTATCTTGCCGCAATGGCATTTTTCTCATGATTTGTCCGTGTACGGTTCGTTAACGCGTCTTAGTTCGATATCTTAACTCGATTAGTTAATTTTTCCAAGTTTTTCCCAACATGTATTTTATAGAAATATTATCCATATTTCTTCCTCTTTTCACATGTTACTTGGATGGTTTATAATACTTATGTATTTTTAACCCAACTTGTTAACTTAACTACAAAAATGTTTCCAACACTTTTATATTCCCATTTATATAAAAGTATTCATTTTTGTTTAAGTTTCTCAAGTTTGTTTAATATTTTTATAAAATCTCTATTTTATAAAAATCCTTATGTTAAAACCCTCTATATTTTTATAACTTTCAAAAATACACTTTTATACAAAATACCCAAGTATATCTACTAGTATTTACCAAAATCATCCTTAGAATTTATTACTTACATTTTTGACACCAAACTTTCCATGCTTGCATTTTTGGACTAATAGTTTCTAAAATATCCATTTTAGTCCTCTAACTTTCAAAGTTACAATATTAGTCCCTTAACTTTCAAAAGTTGCATTTTTCCACTCTAACTTCCAAGGTTAATATTTTTCACTCAAAATAGTAGACTTTGAAGATTCAACTTTTTATTGGTAAGTTATTTTTGTATCAAAACACTTTTGTTAGTCTTGTATTTCATATGGAAGACCACTTGTATGTGTGTTTTATGTATTTCATCAACATAACCAAATTTCATTCACCTAAGTAAGCTACTTTAATTTTTCATCTTCTTTATTTATGAACTTTTAGCATGTTCCACCATATATTATACCATGTATGATCATAATAAGATGATTTAAAGTTACTTTTAACATATTCAAGTTCATTCCATAATCTTAACCAAAACATCATCCTACTTAGTTTTAAATGCAAACTTTACATATTTTCAAGATTAATACATCATCATCATCAAATCCATGGTTTATTTTCATATCTTTAATCATCCATTTTACACATGTAAAACCTATTAAAGATTATGTTCAAACCACCTTTTAAACCCTTCATGTACAACTTGCTTCTAAGAACACATACATGAATAATAATAATCAAAAACAAGGTTAAGAAGCTTACTACTAGCACAAGGCTAGGGAAGACAAAACCTTTGATTTTGAGAGGGGTTTAGTGTGTTCTTCCTTAATGGTTAAGCTCCAAGCTTGAAACACACAATAGGGGTTTGGATGATGGATTGTTTTTAGTGTTTTGGAGATGTAAAAACTTGTAAGAATGATGTGTGGGGATGGTGAGAAACTCACGGCCACAAGAAAGGAAGAAGAAGAGTTGTTTTGCTTGATGCTCCAAGTCTCTAACACATGTTATATAAAGCCTTATCACATGTAATCATTCCAAAGATTCAAGAAATCTTATGGAGGATTGAGTTGTGTACTTGGGATATTTTTGAAAGATATGATATGTGTGTGTGTGAAAGTTGCCGTGTATGTATGTATGTGTAGGTAAGATTGCTTGTAAATCTTGGTTAAATCCTTGTTATCTATCATGATCTCTATATACAAGACCCATCACCATGCATGCATACTAGTGTAATGATGGTTTGATTTGTGTCTTGGCTTATTAGGGCCATGTGGCCGAAATTTTCATCAAGGGGGACAAGGATTGCAAGCTTTTTGTACTTGTGTTTACTTACACCTTTTGTCTTTACACAAGCATGCTTTATCTTAGACTTAGGTTATTATTATTAACACTTGCATGGACACAATTCTTGGCCTTTAGGCCGGCCCCCAAGTGGGTTTAAGTGGGGTCCACAACTTCAAATATTTACCCATTGTTTGTTATGTTTAATCCCCCGTCGTTCGGGTGTCGTTCGGGTATTTTTCGGGTTTTAATCACGCGTTATCCGGACATTAAAAACACCTTTAATAACCCTTAAATATAGTCTAATTTAAGCGTTGATTGGTTATTTAGGCCTTTGCCGGGTGAAATTATGAGTTATACGCGTATCGGGTGCGGTACGCGCATTTTATTCGTTACCGGGAGATTTGTACAAGACGTTTTCATTTATGGTTTTGGAGTTCCAAAACTCATTATATTTCATGAAAATACCCTTTATTTTATATCCTGGGTGTCCGGGATCCTTTTCGTTTATTTAATTATTACCGGGTAATTGCCAACGTCCATACCGGATAGCTTATTTACACATGATCCAATCATGTTTTACCATTAAACGTATGCATTCCTATGCACTATTTGGAAATTGCTATCCCCTAAGGCCTTGATAATTAAATCACACATAATCGCATTTAATTACGTTAATCATATATTAATTAATTTGTACGGAATTACCTTATTTTTTTGCCGGTTGTTACATCAGGTACCGACTTCTCACTAATCAAACTCATCAATTTAGTAATCTGTTCAGAAGTAAAAGGAGTAACAGTAGACGTGGAAGCACACACATTATTACTGGACACACTAGACCTTCCATTAAACCTGTTATTATTTGTGTTATTATTCCTAACACCTTGTGTAACAGGTTTCCTTTTAAAATCAGGTGGGTATCCAACAATTTCAAAACATCTATCAACAGTATGTCCAATTCTGTTGCAATGTGTACATTTCAGATTGGGATTTGGTCCCATATTATTAGTTCTCCTAACATTATTTACCAGATTACTAGAATTATTTTTAGACAAGAATGACACATTTGTACCTTTGTTACTACTATTAGACTTCCTATGTGACTCTTCTCTAGACACAATAGAGAAAGCATGTTTAACAGATGGTAGAGGATCTTATAATAAAAGATTTGTTCTAACAGGTTGATAGACTTCATCAAGACCCATGAGAAATTGCATAAGTTTTATTAGACTACTAAAACTGTTAAACTCTCTAGAGGCATCACAAGTACAAGGTGGTAACTGGACAATAGAGTCAAACTGTTTCCACATTGTATTTAACTTGTGATAATACTCAGACACACTAGCACCATTTTGACTCATATAGCAAATACTTTGATGTAAACTGAAAACAACAGACCCATCCACCTTATCATACGTTTCTTTTAAATCCAACAAACATCTCTAGCATATTTGGAAAAAACTTGACCAAGATACAATTCTTCACTAACAGAATTTAACAACCAAGACAGAACAACCGAATTGCATCTATCCCATTGTTTCCCTAGTACCTCATCATCACTAGGTCTAACAACAGTACCATCTATAAAACCATATTTATTTTTTTGTTTCAAGAGCAAGTTTCATAGGATTTGACCACACTTTATAATTTTCAGTACCTTTTAATTTTAAACTTATTATGGTTAATGTACTAGTGTCACTAGGATGGATATACAGAGGGTCTCCTATATCCAACTTACTTATCAGGGTTCCAACATTAACAATCTCACTACCCCCAGCACCACTACCTTGTGGTCCTTGGGGTACTGCATCTTCATTGTCACCCATCTAAGCAAACAAGAACACACAAAACAACAATACACAACAACGAACAAGCAAGAACACAACCACACAGGCTAACAATAGTTAGCAAAACAGAAAACAATCCTAATAGACGAAGCCGTGTCAGTGTTCAGATAGTGGGTTCATCACTCAAGGGTGCCCACCCAGATCTTAACACAGGAGTCTTTATTAACTAATATATACGTATAACAAACTTATACAACCACCAATAACAGACAATCAGACAACACAAACAAACAAGACACCACACAAATCAATACCGGTCCACCCTAACCCGGTCAAGACTTCTAGACAACAGACAGACACAGACTGAAGATAAACAAACAAGAAGGAACGATCTCACCGAGGGGGGGGGGACCCATGTTAGGGTTCTCCTATCCTGTAACCTGTACCTTCACTTAGGGTACAGAGTTACAAGAGCAACTGTAGCAATAATATCCAATCCAAGGTCAGCAACCTCCAGATCCGTACAATATCTCCCATGATCCACAAGAATAAGAACCAAGTACAAGAACAATAACCACACAGTAGACCAGATCTATGATCAAGACAAGATCTACTGATAATAATCAGATCTAGACCAACACCTATTAGTTTAGGTGAGATCCAAACCCAAATGAACAGAGAAAATACAGATCTACAACTAGACGCAGCGGAAGAACAAATAAAACGTAATATCAAGAGCCAATGGCTCTGATACCATGTAGAAAAGATTGATACTAACTAATCTGAACAAATCAACCAGAAACAACAACAAGAATAGCGACAAAACGGTGACTGAAAAATATTATTAACCCAAACCAAAAAACCCCAAACCAAACCCTAGAACTCAAACAAATCGTTTGAGTTCTTAATGAGATACAAAGTCTCAACAGATCAGCTGATGATATGACAAATACAAATACAAAAGGAAATAAAGACGAACGATACAAAGACAGACGTAACAGACGTAAACCCTAGACAAAGAAGACGATTACAAAAAATAAAGACTAACAGATTAGAAACCCTAAACAAGTGAGATGTAAAGGCTTTATATAGGCAGGAGAGAAGCTTCTCGATCACACCAAAAATATCTGTACGTACAAGGCCTTTATGGGCCGGATCATGGGCCAGAATTTATAACAAGTTTTAACCAATAACTGGGCCATCTCAGCTGGGCTTTAAATACCCACATAACTTCCAGACCACAATCTTTCCAGCAGCTCAACCTGTATGAACTTAAACAACATATCATAACTCAACATATCGTAACACTTGAATTATAACATAAGATTTATATTTTCAACAGGCAACCGGAACGGGATACATATACACGAATTTTTTTTTAACAGCAAAACGCTTTATATAACATATACATGAATTTATCCTTGTGACTTAAGACAACCATGATTGAGCAACCAGGTGTGTTCCAGATTAAGTTCAAATAATATGTGTTGAATCAAGCCAATGATGTGACATGAACGATGATGTGGTAGTTTGAAATTGCAAACCACCCTCACCATTGTGGGTGCTCTTAATGTGGCTCGGAGATTTTAACTATTCTCTTTGGAATTTGGATGTGATGTAGGTGAGGAAGGTGGTGGACGACAAAGATAACATATAAGTATCATGTTATTAGGGGATTAACTGGTTAATTTGGCTTTATATTCTTTTTATGATTTTGATAAGAAGGGTATACTAGTACTATCATATATAAAAATCTTATAGGTAAGACTAACGTGAGTTGGTGACAAGAACCAAAAGTGTTATGATTGGGTAAACAATTGGATCAAAGATGTAACTTTTCAAGCATAATTAATGGAGACCAAAACCATATTATAAATATAGACCACAGTGGGATTAATTCAGAACTTGTTAATATTGTGTACGGTAATAAATAATTACTTATCTCAAATAAGGTTTTAGACCAAATGTAATGGAAGTTAAATTTCACGCTCTCCACTTTAAATGGCTCATCATGATTGGTTCTCAAAAAAGAAAAAACTTTCACGCC
Organism: Ambrosia trifida; assembly: GCA_028751855.1. Taxonomy (NCBI): domain Eukaryota; kingdom Viridiplantae; phylum Streptophyta; class Magnoliopsida; order Asterales; family Asteraceae; genus Ambrosia; species Ambrosia trifida. Next base: position 174,119,849 of record CM054122.1, read on the forward strand.
TAAAAATGGCGTTAAAATTTTCACGCCAAACTAAAAAAACCACCCAAAGCCCCCGGGGGCAGTATACCCGGTGTTTTTGACAAAATCCACGCCCATTTCCACGCTGCACTGCACCTGGTTTTATGTCACTTTGTTAGACCATGCGTAGTGGGGGGCTTTATATATAAAGCCCCCCTTTCTGATTGGTCCACGTGGCTGCTGAGTCAGCATGGAGAGATAAAATGAAAAAGTGGTGTAGTGGTAGGGACTTTATTTATAAAGCCCCAATTAATATTTTATTTTAACTTTTAAATTAAAATAATAATAAAGTAGAGAGAGAGTGTGAGGTGGCAATAATTGATTGGAGGGGGCAAATGTAATCAGGCGTTATATATATAAAGCCCAACTTAATTTTTGTAAAATAGAGCCCCCCTGTTTTGGTGTTGGGGGCGCTATTTTTTTTTTTTTCATCAAAATAGAGCCCCACTACGGGGTCTTATCAGTTTATTAAAATGTTTAAAGAAAACTTATCACTGTTTTCTAGAAGCAACCCATGTGATAAGTTATTAAGTTCAAATATTAACGTTGACAATTTGACATTATCATTAATACAAAAGTACAAAATACATGTCCATTTAAGACTCATGAGTCATGACTACCTACTTATCCACTTATTCTTCAATGGCTGCCTGCTACCATTATGTTGGTCAATATTAAACAATATTGACCAACATAATGGTTGAAAATGAACTCACAGCAACTGAAATCGTCCGTCGTCTTTGTGCTCTTCTTTTCAACAACTTCGTCTTATGTATGACAATTTTATTAAAAATCAAACGTTGCTTCACGCAAGCCGCCAGAAGCAACCATATTGCATAATCACAATGAGAAATTCATGAAATTATGCTATTCAGATGATCATACATACATACATATCAAGCCCTCTCATTTTAAGTCTCCTTTTTTATTTACGACAATATATATTTCATTAACTAATTTGCACTATCTAATTCATGTTTGGTTGATAACTTTACTATTTAAATCGTACACCCAAGTTTAATATGGTTGGTGCAATGAAACCAAAAGAGTTTCAAGCGACGTTATACACAACAACATTAGGATTATCTAGTGCCATGCTTTGGATATATTACGTTTCGCTCAAGACAAATGCACATTGTCCTGAACAATGCGTAATATACCCAAAGCACGGCTAAATATAATCCAATTATATAAAATACATCAATCGATGTGCACAAAATGTCATTAATAAACATATGGTTTCATTTTCTAAGGTTTTATTTTTTATTTTATTATTTTTTTTTTTTGTATTTTATGACAACTTTCATGCAATGTTATCATCTCGGCATGCATGCATAAAGATATACATATACTTACATATTATGTGTGTGTTTGTGTGTATGTAGAGAGAGAAAGAGAGAGACTAGAGAGAGAAAGAGAGAGAGAGAGAGAGAGAGAGAGATCATACCAAGAATACCAAATGGAGTAGGATGAGCCATGTTCTCTATCAAGTTTCCACACATAAAACATATATATCTCTCTCTCCCCTTAAGGGTGCATATAAAATGTTCTGAGTGAAGGGTTTATATATAGGACAAGGTGTGAGTGAGGGTGGTGGGGCATCTAGTTAATGAACATATCTACCACTTTACTTAATTTAATGTTTTAGGGGAAAGAGAGAACCGAAACTAGATGGTTTATATTGAGTGGACACACACAATTGTTGATATTGATTGATCTTTATTTAGAGCATTCACATTTGGAGAATTGAGTGTGTCTATCAAATTATATGGTGTGAGTGTAAATGGTTGTGAGCGGAGAAGAGAGAAAATATTTGGTGGAAGTACTGTTCACCCCTATATTTGAAAAGCTACTGTTCACCCCTAAAAATATTTTAATATTTTTTTGAAGTGGTTGTGAGTGAGAAGAGAGAAAATATAATGAAAAAGTATCATTATTTTAAAAAGGAGAGAAAATTTTAAGGTGGAATAGTGATTTTTAGTGTAATTTGATGGAAGAGATGTGAATGCTCTAAGCCCAATACTTGTTTAAGGTCTAAGTAAATAAAAAATAATAATACACATCGTCGGTTCACAAATCGTCGGTTAGATATTAACCTATTACGATATGTAATTTTACTCATTTCAATACTTGCTGATTGTTATGTTTATTGTTATACCATTGATCGTACATAAAATTTAGTTTAAATTATTTAATTCGTTGAAACTTAAGGGTCATATTTCTTAATAGCTTGGATATGACACATAAATCCTCAGGGACGCCTCTGCTGGGAACGAAAACATCTACTGATGGCAGGCTCCCGATCACTCGCTGATGGCGGTTACTGTTGGATATATGGTATGTCCGATGTAATTAAAAGTCGAGGTCAACGTAACCCGACCCGGTACGATCCGAAGAGTTACACGTTGGTACACGAATCAGATAAGTTCATGGGTAGGTGGATTATTATTTGTGAAATAATACTGGTTTTTGAACTTGAGCGACTTAATTAATTGGATTAATATTAAGGAATATTATAGTAATATGCAAGGAGGCTTAGTATAAATTTATGTTGGGGATTTTGGTGTAAACCCTAATCACACTTTTTAACAAAACAATTCCTTCCTCCTCAAGAAAGGGTTTTCGGCCGCCACCCCTTAGGGCCGCCCCTTGTCCGCTGCAAACCACCACCATACGCCGCCATCATCCTTACAAAGTGTTGCTCCTGGTTGGTTCGTGCTCGGTGTGAACTTCCTACTAGCAAGGATTCGTTGTAACCCGCGTGTTATAATTCTGGTGTTGTCGTCAAAGGTTGATTACTAAACCCCCTATGGTTGTTTATTATTTATTTGTTTATACGCGTATAACTGAGATCCTGATTGGGAATATTTTATTAATCGGATTAATAAGATCATCTAACAATATATATATATATATATATAGGGAGAGGATCCAGTAGGAAAATTGTTTTGTGGAGGAAGTGTAGGAAGTATTTTCAACCATTAGATCAAATCTGATTAAATCTTTAGATGGAGGGTATTATAGACTTTTTGTCCATTTTTTTATTTATTACAAACCCACTAAATTAGCAACTAACATCTGGATATTTATGAAGATTAATCATCCTAAATTAACTAATTATTCATTATTTTTTCATAAGAATCATAAGATATTCATATCAAATAAGTTGATCAATACCCAAAAACTCGTTCGATTCTTCAAACATATAATCCATCTCTATCATTTGTTCGATTATTCAAGTCATGGCAGAAAGTTAACATTATGAGTGTTTTATAATAATGTCAGGAGTGTTTTATAATGAAAGAGAAACTAGTATGCATTAATAAGGAGTGTTTTATAATATCATCGGGAGTGTTTTTTATTGAAACTACACACAGTAGAAGTGTTTTAAAACTGATATGAGAGATAAACTAATGTGCATTAATTAAGGAATTATGAGAATGGTTTCAAAACTAATAGGAGAGAGAAATTAGTTTTCTCTAAATAAAGCACACACAATTACCATAGTGCCCATAAATAAAATACTGATTGTACTATCTTGCCCTCAACTACTATAAACAATTAATTAAAAATTAAACACATATAGGTTTTTAATCTCAACCATCAATCTCAACATCCAATGGTTCAAAACACTTCCTACCCTTCCTACAAAATATAATTTTCCTACAGGAACCTTACCATATATATATATATATATATATATATATATATATATATATATATATATATATATATATATATATATATATATAAATCGGCCCTTATATATAAAGTATATATAATCTGTTTTTGTTAAATATATTAACCGTTTTCGCTTCGTATATGATACCATGATTCATAACAGTTACCACATAAAAGGATCACAAGGAGAATCTTTTTTTTGAACGGCCAACAAATCAATTCCGAGCACTCTCGGGCACCCTTTTGGCGAATCAGGTACTCGAGAGTACCCGGGCCACCAATTGTCACCAATTCCCGGGAAAACCCGACCACTCACCCGCCCGAAGGCACGACGGTGAAATAGTCGGTAAAACCGGTCGGGATCAGGACTCGAACCTAAGCCAATGGCCGGGTCATCCCTCATTTCCCATCCACCAATGTCCTCCAAATGTAGCTAGTGAGAATTGAACCCAAGCCTTCCATAGGAAACTTTAGACCCTCAACCAACTAGGCTACAAGTGTTGGACCACAAGGAGAATCTAATTTCCCACTCTCACTCTAATTACAAACTATTTCCAAGAGAAAAATGATACTTATTCTCATACCGGATGATGGTTACGGAAAGAACACCCATCTTCTCCTTTCCTTAACGAGCTCATGGTATTCTGCGTGACTTCGTGTTGTAGATTCATAACCCCGGTCAGAATTAAAGAAGAATCGAAGTATCCAAACCCTGTGAAATTTTAGTCTAAGTACCAAAGTGTTTCTCTGGTGAAAAAAAAAAAAAAAAAAAAAAAAAATTAAAGCAATAATGATGATAAGTTGTCCCTGTAGGTTTTGCCGCCCAATATTTTGTCAGAAGAGAGTTAATTTATTTATTTGAGATTAGGTATTATGTTGAATTATTTCTCAAATAAAGTCCGGTTGGTAAACTAACATCTGGGTTTTTTTTTGAACGATCAACTAAAGTATTGCCGGGTACTCTGTACGCGGCCCCCAATGGTTGAAAGGGGCCCCAGACGGCCTCTAGTCCGTACGGACAGAGCCCTTCGGCCCACCCGTCTCCTGTTCCAGGGAAAATCCAGCCCACAAACCCGTCCGAAGGCACGACGGTAGTGAACCGGTAAAACCTGGAGGGATCAGGAGTCGAACCCATGACCGCAAGGGTCAAGGGTCTCTCCATCACTTCCCAACCACCTACCCCACCACAAGGGTGGGGGTGTCTTTCACATGCCTCCCGTGGAAATCGAACCCGGCTCCCCCAAAGAGAGAACCAGCCCTTTTACCACTAAGCCACATGATCAGGATCTAACATCTGGGTTTTATTTTATATATGTGTGCCTAACATTTGACGTGACAAATAGAAGCAACCAAGCTAAATTGTTTTTTTCTATATGTATGAAAAAACACTAAATTGTTTTTTTCTTCTTCTTAAAGCAACCAAGCTAAAAAGCAGAAATATAATTAATAAAATATATAAAATACATACACAAGTATCCCGTCCATTTAATCATCCAAAAGTCTGGTCTTTATATTTATATAATGTATTAGAACACTATTTAAAATGTTGACTCATTAATACAAGGGTGTTAATAAGGGTACACTTTTAATCTTGTTTTGACATCACATATATAGACTATGTTATGTTATACGACCCGTATAGAATCACATGAGATTCTTGTTAATAAGTGCCGTAGCTTTTGTCTTGTCATGTGATTCCATACAGGTCGTATAACATTACATGACCATATAAATTCATACGAACAGAAAAAAAAATTTATATATGGCCTAAATAATACGACCCAATATAACTTTATATAGGTCATATAAACCTAGGGCTGTCAAAATAAGATGTAGGGGTGTTTAAATATCATATCCTTATACAATGGTTGTTAATGTAAATTTTAATCATTCGTTGTGTCGGTGGATACATCTTTTCTACACTACTATTAGGGGTGTTTAAAACTGGATTATCCGGTTTTCGGATATCCGAAAATTTCGGATAGTGAATATTGATATCTGAATCCGTATCTGAAATTTTGGATATCCAAAAAAATCGGATATCTAAAATTTCGGATTCTCCAACGAATATCCGAGTCTAAAAAAACAAAAAAAAATCGATTTCCTGCCTATATTAAAACCAAACCAAACATGCTTAATTCAAATATTAAAACTAGCATAAACATTCAAAACACGTCAATTGATTGATGGTTGATCGAAGACATGATGATTCAGATCAAACGGATGATATGTGATATGTCTTCTCCTTGTTGTTGCAGCGAAAAATCCTCCAAAAGTCCCACACAATCGTCCAAAGTCGGCAGAATAATGTTTAGGTTTTCAAAAATCCTATTTTATAACTAAAAAAATCGACTTTATTGTTTCCTTATAAACCCGTTGTAAGCTACGACTTCACAGCCGTAGCTTACGTCTGCCACCTTCTGCTCCCATTGTGCTTTTTCAACCGTAAGCAGCTGGATTCATATGGCTTACGGATCAATGTTCGTGATGGTAACCTCTTTTGTCTTCCATATGACCCGTAAGCTACGGCCACTAGGCCGTAGCCTACAGCGCGAACTCATCCATTCATTCTCTACCCTATAACTTCCCGATCTTCACGCGATTCACTTCCGATTTCCATTCCTTCTCACTCATGCTTCATTTCCATCTTCACTCAACCTTGGTTTAAGTCACGAACACTCCGTTCACCTTTGTTATCACCTTCGGCTAGCACGCGTCATGCAATTCGGCCTTCATATCCTTCACTTTAGTCTATTAATCTACAAAAACACAATTTCGGGTGGTTATCCCATTCAAGCCACATAACTATCCAAATCACTATAAAAACAACCAATTACGCATATTAGCACTAGGTTTTTACCCATTCCATCAGGCACAGTGACGGAGCTTGAACTTTTAGATGGTAAGGGTTAGGGGTGAGCAAATTATGGTTCCGGAACCATGGAACCGTCAACCCGAACTGGAACCACAATGGACCCGAACCTTTTGTCGTAGAAGGGTCGGTTAGTGGGTCTAAGAATATTCAACAAAACGGGTATGTGTCGGTTCCGGTTCCGACCCATGGGTATTAAAAGAGAACCATAAAAGAACCGACTAGGCATTTTATATCTGTTAGACTTCCATACTAAAATACAATCCTAATTAGTAGGACTTCTTTCATATGGAATATGTATCTTTAAGAAAATTTAGGAGATTTCATACCATTGATCTCATCCAATATTTAAACCATCCTACTTCCAATATGTAATTCACCTCTGCCTTATTAAGCTATTAGCCATTCACCTTCTACATTCAATCTGCTGTTTAGGTTCCTCATCGGTTCAGGTTTGATCTTTGTATAATCTCCATTGAACTTCAATTGTTTGTATAATGATAATCTTATGTTGCTAAACAATGGTTTGATAAATAAATTTTAATGTATGTATCTGATTAGTCATGTGCTTTTGATTTTTGAATGTTCCAAACTTAAAGTAAATATGTGATCAGATTGAATGTAAAAGCCAAACTTCAATTTTCAAAACGGATGCATCTTGAGTCTTAGAAAAGTTAATAGCAAGACATGCCACTAAAGAGTTTGTTTTGCACTAAAACACCACATCACCTATGAGACTGTGTGTTGTGGTGCGCGAGCGAGTGGGCGCGACCACCTCGAAACCATCGCTCCAGCAATCGCTCACGTGAGCAAGACAATAGCGTCATGACCGTGGTCGCTTGTGCTCGCGGTGACTTGCTCGTGTGGGCCATAGCGTGGGGCTGTTGTGGTGTTCGTAAGCCACGTGGCTCGCGCCAGGCTGTTTGCGTGTCCACAACGGACAGCCTAAGTATGTAATCTGAATTATAAAGAAGTTTTATATTTTCTATTTTTACACTTTAGCAAATGCTGCAGTAGTTAGCAACATAAGAAAATACATGATGCAACCTAAGAAAATAGGTTGTAGTTGTGATGCTTACAATCCTTACTTATAGGATGCAAACCAGTTTTTTATGTCAAATATTAATAGTATATAATTGAACAGAAGCAAAATTCCCCTAAAATCCCCCAAAAAAATTAATGTCAACTAAATTTTTTAATCTTGTAGGTCTAACTAATTGTTTTAGAACAGTTTGATAAATCATTTTTTTGTGGTAAGTATATGTCATTCAATTGTGGTAACTAATATGTCATTCAATTAGGAAGTACAAATCGTAATTACTCAAAAGTGATCTGATGTATTTTAGTCTTATTTGTATAACCTTGGATCACAAAATTATGTATAATTGTGTGTGTTTGTGATGTATACAGAATGAATCCGCATAATGTTTTGAGTGACGACAATGAAGAAAATGTTGATAAAACAAAAGCCGGTAAACAAAAAGTGACTACAAGAAAAAGAAAGCTTACAGGGTATTGTTGGAACCATATGGAGGAATTCTATGATGAGCATGGCAAAAGAAAGGGTAGATGCAACTATTGTTCCGCGGAGTTGAAAGCTGAATCTGGGCCTAACGGAACCTCATCCTTAAATAAGCATGTTAGAAACTGTAGCAAAAATCCGGAAAATCAGGCGAAGAATCAACCTAGTTTGGTGATTAAAAAAAACCGAAGACGGAAAAGGTACGTTAAAAACATGGAAGTTTGATCCTGTTAAGGTTAGACAGCTGCTTATTAAGATGATTATTGTCGATGAGCTTTTGTTTTCTTTTGTTGAAAGGGGAGGGTTTAGGGAGTTTATGGAAGCCTTGTGCCCTAGTTTTAAGGTGCCATCACGTTTCACAATTGCTCGTGACATACTAACTTATACCTGGATGAGAAAAAGAAGCTTAGAGATTTTTTTGTTAAAAATAAGCAACGAGTATCTTTTACTACCGATACTTGGACATCGGTCCAACGTATTAATTATATGTGTTGGATCAGTATTGCTCTTTGTATGAACTTGCTAGTGAACACTTAAGTGTTTAGCAAGTTCTTTATCAGTTATAGCACAGCGGAATGATTTTAAGTTAAAGCTACACTTATCAACAGGAGTTATTACTCCCCCTGGATGTTTGATAAAACTAAAGACAAGTATTTAATGAGAATCTAAGTATTGAATGAGAATGAATACTTAAACAGATTCTCAGTAAATGAAATGGAAATAACAATGATAAGCTTTGAAGGATTTCCGTATTAAAAATCAATGTCTAAAACAGAGGGATGAACCCATCTATTTATAGACTTTACAAATACATGAACCTTGCCAAAAAGCAAGTTCAGAAACAAGTTGCAACAAGTTGCAGTCTTGGAACTTGTACATAAAGTTAAAGTAATACTAAACTAATATACTACTGAAACATAAGGCGGTGGAAAGATTCTTGAACAAGTGCTGATGAATGACAAACTACTGATGAGTAGTTTGTCTTCAGTAGTTCTTCAGTGAACTGTCTGGTTTGGACTTCAGAACTTCTGATGCATTTCTTCTTCAGTACTTGTAGAATCCTTCTTCAGTACTTTTGTCTTCTTTCTTCAGTAGTTCTATACTTAGAATATATTTGACAGAAGTGAATTATACTTAGGTTTCCAAAAGTGGTTTCACCAATCCTCTTTGTCCTAACAATCTCCCCCTGGATTGATGAAGCCAAAACCTTTCTAATTCTTTATTGTTTTCTTCTGTCATTCACAATCTTCCATATCCCTTTAAACATGGAATTCTTTAATTGATTAAGCTGCTCATCAGTGAGAGATCCCCTTTGAGGTTCCAGATGTTGCATTGTAAGCAAGTCCTGAGTTGATAATTTCTTCAGTTCATTCAAGGATTTGTAGGTCTTGCTTGTAAGATCTCTCCTTGTCACTAATACTGAGTTGTCATCAGTAAAGGACCATCTGATGATCAGCACTTTAGACTTGTCAAAGTCTGAAGTATAGGGAACCATGCTGGTCCCTTGGGAAGTTCCTGAGTGTTGAATGTTTTCAATTTCAATGACTCTCAGGTGGGATTCACTTCTTTCTTCTTGTTACACCACATCAGGTAGTTTGAAAGTTGGTAAGTGATGTTCAGTAACAACCTTAGTGTGCAGTTTGTCTTTGATGGTCTTCTGGATTTGGTAGGCAAATGTAGAAGGATCCCTGAACTGTGTTAACAGAGGCTTTTCTTCACTATCAAAGTCTGAATGGACTACTGTATTTCCTTCTAGTAGTACCATCTTGAAGTCAGTCTTTGTATTGTCCTCTGTCTTCTTCTTCTTGGTAGCAGGTCTTGTAACACCAGAAGTTCTAACTACTGAAGTTGATACTTCAGAAGTTTTGAACTTCTCTGGATTAGCAGCCTTTGCAGCCTTGTACTTCTTGTATGTGTCTAGTAGTCTTTCTTCTTTCCATCTTGACATGTAAGCTTTTGAACCATAGTTGTTTGCTACCAGTTCTTCAATCATCTCAGCTCTCTTGACTTTTCCATCTTTATTTGTTGCAAGTTTGTCTGCAACAATTTGAGCCCTTCTTGTTAGCTCATCCATGGAGAGTCCTTTTAGTGAAAAGGCTTTAGTCTTGCTGTTCTTTGTAATGTAAGACATCAGTTGTTGTCTTTTGTCTTCTTCAGCAACTCTTTCAAGGTTAGCATGCCTTTGTAACTCTGCTCCATAAGCCTGTAATTTTTCATTGTAGCTTAAGTCATCCCTTGCTTCCAAAGTATTCCAGATCTCATCTTCCTTAGCCTTTCTTTCGGCTGCAATCAAACTCTTCTCAAGTAGTTCTTTGGACATTGATAGTGGAGAAGGGTTCAGCACAGTCATTGTTGTAGTTGTAGTAGGCCTTGGAATAGGAGTTGGTTGTTGTTCAGTTGTTTTGGAAGGCTCTTCAGTTGGTTGTATGTTGGAAGTGTTAACTTCTGATGTGTTGACAACTGCTGAAGGTTTGTCAACTACTGAAGGATTGTCTTCAGTACTTTCTGAGTTATCATCAGAACTTTCATCAGCATCAGAAGTTTCTTCATTATGGCCTTGAGATGTTTCAGCTTCTTCTATTTCTTGTTCAGAGACACCAAATTGTTGAGCCAGTTTTTGTCTTCTGGCTTTGTCTTTGAGTTCTCTTTCTTGGAGAGCCACTCTTGCTTTTACTCTAGCTTTGAATGACTCCTTTGGTTTCCTAATTTTCTCCCCCTTTTTGGATTCATCAAGTTTGGAAGGTTGAGAGAAAGTACCAGTGAGAATGGTGATCTGTTTTGAATTGTGGTCAATTTTGTTGGACAGATCATTCATTTTTGTCTTGATCACTTCAAATTGGTTCTTGACAGACAGCTCCAAAGCAGCTGTGTAGGTTCTGAAGTGATTGGTGATGAGTGTGTTCATCATATGGTATAAGGGACCATCTGGGCTGCATAGTTGGTTCAAGTCTATGCTTGTTGACCCAGGGAATTGGGTAGGCATTTGAAGTGAGGGGTGTGTTTTGGGGTCATCTTCTTGTTGTACAGAAGATGCCACTTTAGGGGAATCAGGGATCAAGTGGACTTTAACCTGATCTGGTGTGACCAGCTCTTTGAGCTTAGATACACCAGGTGCAGGACCTTCACTAGCAGCCGTCAATTCAATTTTTTGTTGTGAATCATCATCCAAATCAATGGAATCATCTGAATCCCTGATTACATCCTCAATGAGGACAGTATCAGTTACATCATGAGCTGAGCCCAACTTAGTTGTCTCATGTAACTCTTTTTCTTGGTTCAGAGGATTTCCTACCTCAGGCATTAAGCCTTCATCAGTAGTTGCCACAAATGAGGTCTTAGCAATGTTACTTCTTTCCTCAGATCCACCACTGGGTGGTATGTGAGTAGTAGCAGCCTCAAATGTGCCTAGAGTATCTAAGTTTGGGCTTAGAGACTCTGGTTCATCCTCATCTCTTTGGTTAGGGCTTTGAGTTTCCACATCCATGTCAAGTTCTGAAGCTATGTCCCCTGTTTGATGTGGTTGTTGGGGACTGACATGTTCGGATGGGATTCTCTCTTTTAGCCCAGAGAGAAGCTTGGAAATTTCAATCTCAGGTTCAGAGGTTTGGGGTGTTGGTTCAGTAGTTTGGTCTATGGGTTCAGCAGTTTCAAAAGAAGGGTCTATTGGGATTGTTTTCTTGAATTTCTTTCTTTTGAAAAGGATTGTTATTGGTGCTCATGGTGGGGTTTGAGATGGATGAGACTGAGAGGATGTTTCAGTCACATCTTTATCAAGTGCAGATTGCACATTAGCAAGTTCAGCCATCTCAACCTCCTGAACTGCCTTTCTTTTTGGGTTGGTGGGTTTTTGTTTTTGTTGCTTGGGTTTCTTGGCCTTTGGGGGTTTAGGTTTGGAGGATGAGGGTTCCATGGGGACTGTTTCTGGTTCCCCTTGGTCATCTTCTGGCTAGGCAGCCGGTTTGTTGTGCCTTGAGTATGCTTGTGAGGACAAAGGGTTTAAAATTGTAGTTTTACCCACAAGCACCTCTTCTCCAAGTTCTTTTATTATGCAATGCATAATAAATCTTGGGTACAACAAAAACTTCTTTTTAGTATTGAGATGATGTAACACCAACTCATTAAAGAAAAGTGATGATGCCCTGAATTTTGTTTCATTCACTATGGAATGAAAAATAGGTTGAAAAGTTGAGGGCATCTGATCATAAGATCCAGTTTTTGGACTCAAACACATAATAATATAATGGAACAGTAGTTTATACTTTGGTTCAAAATATTTCTTAAAAATTGTAGCATGTGAGAGAGTACCTTGGTAACCACACTCTGTCATGGTTAAGTGAATCTGAGAGTTTGGAAATTGGTCTGGGGCGTTTACATCATCCAAACCCAGCCTAATTGCCAAAGTAGCCGGTGTGATTGCCATTCTTCTCCCTTGGATGGTTGAGTTGAGGGAGATCACTTTGTTGTTCACCGTCACCGTCTCTGCGTTTGCCCAAAACTCATTTAGAGTTTCAGTGTGGATTAGAGGGTCGATGGTGAGGGCGGTGAAGTATTGGGATTTGACGACCAAATCAATGATTTCGTCATATTGAGACCAGGCTTCATGTTTTTTGAAGTAGCCTCTTTGATTGTGTCCCTGTTTCAGTACTAGAGCCATGTGGTTTGTATGTGTGGATCGAACAGTGTTTTTGCAGGTTTAGGTCTTGAGAGTGTTTTGTGAGAGAGAAGGAGGGAATTTTTGCTTTTTGAAAGGATAAGTGTTGGAAAAGGTATTTATCAGAAGTTTATAACAGCCTAGGTCAAACTTCTGATGTGGGAAAAGTCTGATTTACCCTTTTTGACCAAACTGCTGATGAAGAACAATTATCATCAGTAGTTCCCACTTTCTCTTCAGTAGTTGTCAACAACTGATAAGAATGTTTTATAAATACTTTATTCATAACTTCTGAAGTTATCAGAAGTTAATCATTTTTTTTTAGAAAATATTCCCATACTGAAGTCTTGATCATCAGTAGTTTCTCTCTTGTTTGTTTTTCAGAAGTTTTCAGACTTAAAAACAGATGTAAGTGAAAAATGAAAATATTTGCAGAAAAATAAAAAGAGACACTTACAAATTTAGCATCCCAAGCATGGATACTAACTTCTGAAATGTTGATGTGTCAAGGGGTTTAGTGAATATCTCAGCTATTTGATTAGCTGTTGCTACATGTTTCACTTCAATCTTGCCTTTTTCATAGCAATCTCTTATAAAATGATACCTGATTTCAATATGTTTGGTTTTTGAAAACTGAACAGGATTTTGAATGATGCTAATGGCAGATTTGCTGTCTACAAGCAATGGTGTCTTGGTCTCTTTGATTCCATAATCAAGAAGTTGATACTGGAGCCATTGTATCTGTGATGTACAACTTGCAGCTGCAATGTATTCAGCTTCAGCAGTTGAAGTTGCAACAGATGTTTGTTTCTTTGATTGCCAGGACACTAGACAGTTTCCCAAGAATTGACAACCACCAGATGTTGATTTTCTTGACATTTTACACCCTGCATAGTCACTATCTGAAAAGGCTGATAACTTGGTATTGCTTGAAATAGGATACCAAATTCCAAGTGTTGGAGTTCCTTTCAGATATCTGAAGATTCTTTTGACTGCAATGAGGTGTGATTCCCTAGGAGCTGATTGATATCTAGCACAGACACATGTTGAAAACATAATATCTGGTCTAGAAGCAGTTAGATATAAAAGGGAACCTATCATACATCTATACATGGTTTGATCAACCTGTTTTCCTTAATCATCTGGTTCAACTTGTGTGGTTGGTGTCATGGGAGTGAAACATGATTTACAGTCTTGTAAAGAAAATTTGTTTAATAATTCTTTAACATATTTTGATTGATGTATAAAAGTTCCATTTGTTTGTTGTTTAATCTGCAGTCCCAGAAAGTACTGCAGTTCTCCCATTGTACTCATCTCAAATTTTGATTGCATGAGTTTCTTAAATTCATCACACAGTTTTGTGTTTGTTGAACCAAATATGATATCATCAACATATATTTGAACAAGTAAGACATGATTTCCAACATGTTTTATGAAAAGAGTTTTATCAATGGAGCCTCTTGTGAAGTTATTTTTGAGTAGAAAGTTAGAAAGTGTTTCATACCAGGCTCTTGGAGCCTGTTTGAGCTCATAAAGAGCTTTGTCTAGCTTGTACACCCACTCAGGATGAGAAGGATCCTCAAACCCAGGTGGCTGACAGACATACACTTCCTCTTTTATTTTTCCATACAAAAATGCACTTTTAACATCCATTTGAAAAACTTTGATTTTGTTGGAAATGGCATAGGCCAGAAATAACCTGATGGCTTCAAGCCTTGCAACTAGTGCAAAGGTTTCATCATAATCAATTCCTTCTTCTTGAGAGTAACCTTGTACTACCAGTCTTGCCTTGTTCTTTATAATCATACCAGCCTCATCTTGTTTGTTCCTAAAAACCCATCTTGTGCCAATTGGTTGCTTGTTTGGTGGTAAGGGACAGATTTCCCAAACCTGTTGCGTTTTGAATTGAAGCAACTCATCTTGCATGGCTTGCACCCAATTGTTGTCTTTGAGGGCTTCTTGGTACTTTTTAGGTTCCAACTGAGAATGAATGCTAAGAAGAAGCAAAAGTTGGAAAGTTGGTTTCTTGTAAGAACACCTGATGCAATATCACCCATGATTTGTTCAAGTGGATGATCTTTGTGTTCAATCAGTTGTTGTAAACCACTGACAGGTGTAGGTGGCTCTTGTACTTCATCAAACAAACCACTGAGGTTTATAATGTCCGGTTCAGCAGTTTCAGTGTCTTCAGTAGTTTTAGGTGCTGAAGCAGATGTTTGAGTTTGTACATCAGCAGTTCTTGAATCAGAAGTTTGTGAAACTTCTGATGGTTTGGAAGTTGACTTAATGACTGTATTAGGAGTCCATGGTGCTGGATCCTCATCATCAAACCTCTGATCACCATAATAAGTAGGTTTAGATGAAGTAACAGTCTTTTCAGGTCCGAAATGAAAACTGTCAAGGTCAAAAAGTTCAGCAGGATGTTCTGGAATAAGAGTGAGTTTTGACTCATTGAACTCGACATTCAGTGTTTCTTCTACTATCCTGGTTCTTGAGTTAAAAACCTTGTAGGCTTTCCTAGTGGAAGAGTAACCAAGAAAGTAACCTGAATCAACTTTGGCAGCAAACTTTGAAATAGAGTCTTTGATGTTTAGAATGAAACATTGACATCCAAAAGCCCTGAAAAAGGATATAAGGGGCTTTATGCCATGTAGAACTTCATAGGCAGTCTTGGAGTGTCTCTTGTTGACAAGGACTCTATTTTGAACATAACATGCAGTGTAAACTGCTTCAGCCCAAAAATACAATGGTAGGCCTGAATCAGCTAACATTGTTCTTGCTCCTTCAATTAAGGTTCTGTTCTTCCTTTCTACTACACCATTTTGTTCAGGAGTTCTGGGAACACTGTATTGTCTAATAATCCCTTTAGACGAACAGAATTCATCCAGAGTTTTGTTCCTGAACTCTGTCCCATTGTCACTTCTAATGGTTTTGACAGACAGAGAATATTGTTTCCCTACTTGTGGAATGAAGAACTTGATGATTTCAGCAGCCTCATCCTTGGAAAATAAGAAAAATACCCATGTAAATCTTGAATAGTCATCAATGATGTGACACCCGGCATGTTTGGGTCAACATTTTTATAAACACATAAGTCTACCTTAGCGGGAAACGTTTATAAACGAACTTAACTGGGTTAGTTGAGTCGGGTCTAGTTAGGATTGTCCAGGGTTCAATGATGTGATACCCCGCAAATTCAGGTTCTCACTTTAACTAAACTCTAGTTACGTTCCTTGCATTATACTTAACTAGGGTTAGCTAGATAGGACACACGTGCATTGTTGTGAGTTAATATCGGGTTACATGATTAGTGAACCTCGGACGTTGGTGAATAATGAACTTATGTGTCTCTGTGATATTTGATGAACTTATGTGAAAACCATACGTGATTGTGTGAACCTAAACCGAATACGTTAATAAAAATCACTAAAAGTGGAGCATGAGGTTGATTAGGGTCTTAATGCATGGGGTTGCACTTGTTACGGTCCGAAATAACGAAAACGTCGAAGGATAACGCGTCGGGTGACGAAACGAGACACTCACGCGGGTCTCGGGCCTGTGAGCGGCCGCTCACAGGGCCCGAGCGGCCGCTCGGTTTCACCTGACGGGTCTAAACCGCCTTTCACACTTATTTAAGCAACCTTAACCCCCATGCAACCCCTAAACTCAACCCTAATCGCCCCCTTACTGTCCCACACGAAATATTAACCCTAAAGCTCCTGCTAAGGCTCAAGATCATCAATTGGGAAGCTCCAAAGGCGCGCGGTTGATCGAATCGAAGAGCCAAGGGTATGATCTTTGATTCCTTACACTTTTATCTTGTGTTTTTGTTATAAAAATCATGTAACAAAGTTTGTCCAGGTCTGAAAGTTTTTAATAATCATTAAAACATGAAGTTTTTGAAGATTAAACGGATCAAACATAATAATAAACGATTAGTAACATCATAGGATACTTGTTGCGCAAGTTATTGATGTTTTGGTCTTTAAAGTTGTGATCTTTGCATTTTTAGTAGTAGAATCTGATCAAAATAAGTATTAGGGATGTTTGGTAATGATGATTGATGTTTGTTGATTGTTTTTATGCACACGCTAGTCGATTAAAGTATGATTTAGGCGAAACTAAAATCTGGACAGAATGATTAGAAGAACTTGTAGGAGCTGTAACACGGCCTTAACATGAAGATTTTGATATTTTCTTTGCATGGTTGAATCACACCTGGTCTTAGCTTTTCATAATGGGTAAAATCAAGTGTTTTGGACGTCGGTTGAGTCGTTTTTGGAATTTTCATTGAAAATAGGTCAGGTTAGAATTTCGGGTATCAAACTGAGTCAACTTTGAAACATCATAACTCAAGTTTTATAAAGAGTTGGGTTGTGAAATTTTTACAGAAGGTTAATATTGGAGTAATTAGAGTTTCCCAAGTAGATTCATCCCTTTTGGATGAATACACAATTTTTGGGAATTTATCTACCAAACTGACCTGTTAGGAAGGTTTTCTGAACATAGCTGAATTAGACGAATTTTAATTATTTTTTTGTTTGGATTTAAGACAAAACAAAAATAGGTGTTGTTAAGTGAATCCCAAAGAAAATTCAGTAAAAATTTGGGAGGTTAACTCACTGATTTACTATTTTAAATAAATTCGTTTTGATGGCGCACAATCTGTCCTGAAAACACAGATTGTGTATTATGTGCTTATAGGGGTGTCAATCGTGTCGGGTTGATGGGTTGGCGGGTTTATGGGTTGCGGGTTGGCGGGTTGATGGGTTGAAATGTGCAACCCGAACCCGACCCATATTATTATTCGTGTCAAATATTTCAACCCTAACCCAACCCACATAAAATCCGGGTCAACCCAAAGACGACCCGTTTAACCCATATTTTTAAATGAGTAATACATGTTCATGAGTTATAAGCGGGTTGTTGGGTTGTAAGCGGGTTATCAATAAAATGTTTAATGGTGAGTATATAAGTGTGACAAGTAAATAATACAGTGTGCCAAAAATAACATAATTATAACTAACCATGTACATAGAAATGGAAAAAGAAAAACAAAAATATAATATATATTTTTTTTCTAAATACTTAAACGGGTTAACGGGTCAACCCATTTTATATATGTGTCAACCCGAACCCGACCCGTTTTTTAAACGGGTCGTGTTAGTTGACCCAAATCTATTTTTTTCGTGTCGGGTTCGGGTCGGTTTTCGGGTCGTGTCAATAATTGCCGCCCCTATGTGCTTATGTGATTAATTGAGGTCTTAGGTGGTATGGAATTGACATGTAACTGAAGTACACTTGTTTGAGACACATACGGAATGTAGAAGCTAATTGTAACCAATACATTCACCAACGAGTCCGTAGGGTTTACTATTGCATGTAGAATCACTAGGCGTCACATACACACTTTTGAACGTTTAAAACGCCTTGGACAAACGAGTTATGTGGTGTAGCGATATTACGCCTATACTCACTTAGTGACACTTATGTTAGGTGTCAGTAGCATACTTTACTTGCAGTTCGGATTTCTTTTGCTTGCACATTAAGGTGAGTTTCACTACTCTTTTTTTCAAAAGCATGCGTCTCGGATTAGAGACAACTTTGGTAAACATTTTCTAGTCCATTTGGGACTACTCAGGTATGGACTCCTTGTGTGGTTCGGTTTTACGATTCCTTGTGTAGATCGGGTTTTCGATCAGTTTAAAACTTATTGGTCCTTTGTAATCTAAACACTCTATCATTTGAAGTCCTTGCATATTATTGGGTTAATCGCTGGAGGCGAACGGGGTATTAGTTGATAGCGCTATTAGGTTGATGCAGCAACCTCATGTCTGAGGTGCTTGAGGCACGGGCATGAACTTCTGACCACAATTTCCGACTGGTGTTGATAGACGCCAGTCATTGAGGCAAATAACTATTTTCCTGAAGGTGTCCCAATAATCTTGTTTAGTTACATTGAGTGGGCTAGCTACCCCTGACACACTTAAACTGATAACTCTTTAACTTTTTGGTCTTGAGGACCTACGTTATTATTTTAATTACGTGGTTTTTGGAAACCAGCGCATTTGCATATTGAATTACTTTACTTTGTGAACTCACCAGCTTTATGTTGACACACGATAACATGCTTTTGCAGGTAACTAGGAACGGAGCACAGTTAGGTCATGCATCATATCATGGGTCTCAAACATTAAACTATTTTGCACATTTACTATTTATTTGGTTTTGGGCGCGGTGTTTTGCGCAGACTTTATTTACTATTTTTCATTCGCTTCCGTTATACTATTATTGGGTTGGTTAAAACTTTAAAACTTGGTTTTTACAATAACGAACTAAATGGTTGGGCATTTAGAGTCGTTCATGTGACTTATGGCTATGGGATCCTGGTTTGTCATGCGCCTCGCGGTATAAACCCTGCAGTGGAAATTTGAGGGTGTGACAAATGATCTGGAGGATCATTGGGAGTCATTTTGGGAATACACTAGTACCGGGTCCCGTTGTTGGTGACGTTACATGAACAAATTAAGACTATGTGTGGATTATGGGCCGTGTGGTGGATTATATACATGGATGTGTTTAAATGATGTGTAAATGATTATCCGTGCTTAAATGTGTTAAACATAAACTTAGGTTGCATGCTCATATGTTAAGGTATGTTAGAATGCGTTAAACACGACAAACTGGAAATCTGGAAAATGACACTTCTCTGGTTCGACCGTTCGAAGGGTCGAACCAGGCCCTCAGTCTGTTAAGGGCCTCCTTCGACCGGACAAAACTACCTTCGACCCACACAAAGGGTCGAACCTGGCTAACTGTTTTGAAAATGTTACCTTCGACCACTTAAGATCCACGTTCGCCCATACGAAGGGGTCGAACCTGGACATAGTATAAATACCATCCTTAGTCATTTTTCATCATTTCACAAACCCTAAACGCCTCTAAACACTCTCTTTCGACTATTATCATTGGGGAAGGAGTTTTTGAGCTTATTTTTCATAATCCAACTCTCTAAATCATTTCAAGTGAAGATCTAAGGTGTGTTCTTCATTCTAAATCCTTTTTAAACGATTTTGATTTGTTTTCATTTAAACCCCAAGAGTCCAGATCTGATATCAACATGTTTTATGGGTAAAAACCTTCCTAATATCTTTCTAAATAAAACCTATTCATAAACAATGAGTTTTTATATAAATAAACATGTGTTAAGGTGGTATTATGTATTGTTTGATGATTACTTGCTGTATAGATGATATGGTAACGATTTAGGACTGTTATTAATGATGAGTTATGATTGAAACATGTTACAATTGGTTGTTGATAGTGTTTTGTCATTTTGGGGAATTTTTGGGTTAGATCTAGGGCTTGTTCTTGATGGTAATGATAGAGATATGATAGGGGGTTTCTTGTTCATGATAATTTGAGTATGTTAAGTTGATTATTGATTCATTTCAGAAAGTTTCCTAATTGGGTAAAGATTGCATGCATGATGATGTGACATCTCCATAATTTACTATTTTGGGAAACTTGTAAAACAACTAGATTTTGGTGTAAAATCGGTAGGGTTTCGTAGGGATATGTTAATGATAGTTGACTGCTGTAACTCATGATGTTTCGTGATGTTTTCGGATGTTTTGATGCGTTTTTGAGGAAACTAAATAACAGGGTCGAACCCGGAGTACCTTCGACCAGTCGAACGGTCGAAGGAGGATCTCCAGGGTCGAACCAGGTTACTAAATGGTCGAACGTATTCCAAATGGGCGAAGGAGGGAGAAAAGGGGGCGAAGGTGGAAGTAGAAAGCCTCATTCGACCGTTTAGAGTTACATTCGACCCTACGTTAACTAAAATGAGATTTTTGATACAAACTAAGTGTTTTATGCTTGAAACTTATGTGTTAACTTTATGTTCATGACTAATTGATGTAATAGGTCACCAACGGGATGTCGGGTCAGTCTGGGATGTCCGGTTAACGTTTAAACACACTTTTTAACACACGTAGTCAAGATCTGGACAATCGGGGACTAGTTAGCCTTCGGGTTAGTAGTCATCACACTTATGTAAACTCATAAATAGGTTGTTACTAGTCGGGAGTATCATACACGGGTTGGATCTCTAGTTATCAAGAAGACGCACTCAAAGGTGAGTTTCACGGCCCCACCCTTTTACTGGTTTTACATTTTCGGGGGAGAAAACATGATGTGTTCTTTAAACGTGTGTCAACTATGTTTTCATAAAAGGCGTTTTAACTATGTTTTCATAAAAGGCGTTTCAACTATGTTTTCATGAAAGGTGTGTCAACTATGTTTTGGTATTCACGAATTCATTGGGTTTGGAGTATTCATTAAGTTTTCAAGTATTCATTATGTTTTAGAGTATTCATTATATTACTATGCGATCTTTGGAAGTCCCGAGGGAAACCATGAATGTGCGGGGATGCACAACGGGGGAAATGTGGATAGATCTATTTGGGCTTAACCGGCCCCACTCGTCGACTGGAGGTCGGACGGGTGCATGTTGTCTCTTAGGTATTCAGTATTCAGTATTCAGCATTCAGTATGCAGTATTCAGTATTCAGTATTCAGTATTCATTCGGGCACGTATTCAGTATTCACAGTATTCGAGTCCAGTAATGGTTTTCCAATCGCAGTAGTAACAGGTATTCATATGTTTTGCATGCATGTGGTCTGGATTGACCATGGGTATTCAGTTGGAGTCGATTTTTACTTGGATTTTCACTTGGAGTTGGTATACATTTGGAGTCGGTATTCATTAAAAACCTGTGAACTCACCGGCATTATTTGCTGACGTTTTTAGCATGTTTGTCTCAGGTCGCTAAGGTAGCAGCTGTCGATAGGCGCACGGAGTCTCACGGCGTCTAGGATTCATGTGCATCTCATTTAGTATTTTCAGACTTTCGTACTTTTGATTTCGTGTTGTAATAAAGTTTTACGCTTCCGCAGCGATGGATCATTTATGATAAACTTAATGGTTTGCTTATGTCATTTTTACGTATCATATAGTGTTGTTTATTGTGACCATTGACTTGGATCCTGGTGTGTCACGCGCCTCGCGGTAAAACCCCGTACGTGGAAATTTGAGGGTGTGACAAATGATGGCCAAGCAGTACTTCTTCTTACCAAGGCTCATGATTTTTACAGGCCCAAATAAGTCCATATGAAGTAGTTGAGGACATGCAGTTGTTTTTTATTCTTCAATAGACTTATAGGAGGACTTATGCTGTTTTCCCTTCAAACAGGATACACAGTGTTCTTGACACTGGTATACCTTCAAAGGTAGACCTCTGACCAAGCCCATTTTTGTGACTTTATTTATGGTTTTAAAGTTCACATGGCCAAGTCTCCTGTGCCAGAGATCAGTCTCTGAAGTTGATGCCTTTGAGAAGAAACATGCAGTGTTGTTCAGTACTTTGTCCTTTTCAATGTCCACTGCATAGACATTGCCACATCTTTTGGCTATCAACAAAGTATGATCTTCAATGATCTTCTCTATCAACTTCTGGCCTTCTGGTGATATGATCTTGCATGATGTCTTTGTGAGAAAGGAAGAATATCCTTTATCACACATTTGTGACACACTAAGCAAGTTGTACTCAAGGTTTTCAACCAGATTGACCTTATCAAACTGTATTTTGCAAGAGGAGACATTGCCATGTCCTAGCACATATCCCTTAGCATTGTTCCCAAAGGATACAGATCCTTCTCTTTGACTGATAAAATTGTTTATCAGGTATCTGCATCCAGTCATGTGCATTGAGCCTCCACTGTCAACATACCAAATGCTATTTAAGCCTTTGGAAATTCTCTGCACAAGATAGCAAATTAGTTAGATTTGGGAACCCAAGCCAGTTTGGCTTTGGGTTTGCTCTTGAGAACATTTACAGTTTGTTCTTGACCAAGTTGAGGAATCCATGTCTTTTTGGCAATGGATTTTTCATTAAGAGCAATAGTGGTATCCTTTTGAGGACCACCATCAACTTTGGTCATCAGAAGTTGTACCATGTTCATGAGATCTTTAATCTCAGCAGTTTAATACTAAACTAATAAACTACTGAAACATAAGGCGGTGAAAAGATTCTTGAACAAGTGCTGATGAATGATAAACTACTGATGAGTAGTTTATCTTCAGTAGTTCTTCAGTGAACTGTCTGGTTTGGACTTCAGAACTTCTGATGCATTTCTTCTTCAGTACTTGTAGAATCCTTCTTCAGTACTTTTGTCTTCTTTCTTCAGTAGTTCTATACTTAGAATATATTTGACAGAAGTGAATTATACTTAGGTTTCCAAAAGTGGTTTCACCAATCCTCTTTGTCCTAACAATATGTGTTTAACTGCTCACTTCATTGATGAGAATTGGCAATATCATAAGAGAATAATAAATTTTAAGCCAATACTTAGTCATAAGGGTGAAGATAGTGCGGGGTCCCTTCAAAAGTGTTTTGATGAATGGGGGATACAACGGGTTATGGCCATTACCATGGACAATGCATCATCAAACGATGTTGCGGTTGAAATATTAAAATCTAAGCTACCAAATTTGATTAGCAAAGGCAAGTATTTGCATGTTAATTAGATGTGTGGCCCATATCATTAACCTGATAGTTCAGGATGGCTTGAAAGTGCAAAATAACACAATTGATAGCATACGTAAGGCTCTTATATTTTCCTCTTTTATGGTTCCGAGTCGGGTCCACATGTATCAGAACCTTTGCTCACCCCTAGTAAGGGTCGAAAGTCACGAAACCCAAATTCTTTTTTCAAATCGGCGGGGGACGGACTCAAAATATACAAAATTTCGGATAAAACCGGAGAAATTTACACTACTGAGCCAAAAACGGTGGGGGTCGGGGCAATCACAGCCCTCAATAAGCTTCGCCTTTGCTCGGGCATTCGGGTTTTTTTGTGCCTTGCGCCTAGACGATTGTACAGCTCTTTGCACTTTGAGTTCGCCTCACGCTTTGGATTGTCTAGGCGCATATCCATTCTTAGTATAACGCATGTGTGGTTTTCACAAACTACACATGTTACAAACTATATTTTCGTAGTGTATGCATTGTTGGATCCACTATTCTCTTAAGGATGATGGATGTGTTATTTCTACGTTCTCTATTATTTGTTTTCGCACACTACATGTGTTACTAACTACATTATCAATTGTTTTAGTTGAATTTTGATTTCTCACCCTAGTTATGGACTACTATCTGGTTGGGCCACCTACGGTTCACCTAGTCCTAGCCGAAGCAACAAGAAGTACACGTTGGTCTAATCTTTTTGAGCTAGAGCCCAAAGGTCAAGTTTGTTAGAATTGGTACAAAAAAAGTAGCGTATGTAAACCTATTTGATTCAAACTAGGATTAACAAACTATCTCACAATAAGTTCTTGACTTTCAAACTTGTCCCTGTTTGATAATCAGAGCATCCCTTTAACTACAAAATCAAACCATCTTGACAAGGGGACTTGGTATGATAGTCTGTTGTGTCGCTAACTGATTAGATTATCTCGGTAACGAGCTAGTTAGTCTATCTCACTAACTGGTTGTTAGAAAATAAATCAAGAGGGATCAGAAAAATATCATCATTTCCCATATTAGAAGATTGTGGCAGCCATGGATATCTCAACAACTAATCAAGATCAATCATATAGCCGTTGGGCTAGTTTACCTTATTTAGATTATTTGTAAAACTTATAACTTGTACCTTTTTTGTTGATCTCTTTAATACAAGAACAATATTCATTTTTCAATCTTTTCAATCTTTTATTCACTGATTCTCATCATGGTATCAAAACAGCGTTCGTAAACTGACATGCTCATCATTTACCGAAGTAATATGTCCCTGTTAACTCAAGCCACCATGTCCGGAGACGAAAACTCGAACTCCGACTTGTTCATACAACTCATAAACCTGTTAAAAAATTCCCAGCCACAAAACCCGAAACTATCCGATAGTCTACAAATCAGCCTCAAACTCAAAAATCAAAACTACGCTCTATGGACCCGAATGATTCGAGTCGCTATAGGCGAAAAATCGAAAGTCTTGTTAACCCACTTGACCTCAAACCCTCCATATCCAAATGATGAAGGATTCGAGCAGTGGGAACATGACGATCTGGTCGTATTTTCATGGCTTATACAAAACATTGAACCGCGAATCGCTGGCAACCTAACCGAGTTTCCCACAGCGAAGTCGCTATGGGATACTTTGGTGGTTACTTACAGCAGTGGGCACAAGAAAAGGAACGGAAAACCCTTCGTTGCCACCAGCGGCGACGGCGACCAGAAAGAGCAGTTTTTCGGTGGGAGAGCCGTCTCAGAAAATGCTATGGGTGGAGGTAACCGGATTGAGGGACTAACCTCAAATCCATTGTTGTGTAACCCTAAGTTTTTTCCCCAATTTTTTTAGATTTGATAAATGAAGAAGGGGATGATATGAACCAACACAATAAGAATAATGATGTTGGTAAGGGGACGGTTAGGGTTAATAATAATCATCTGGATGAGAGCTCATGTGCATCGGTTAGAGTAAATAATACACATATGGATGCGAGCTCATGTGCAAGTGTTGGGATAAACAATAAACAAAGAAATCCAACCCCACCTCATAAACTCTTCAACAAAAAAATTGGTCTGATCTCATTTAATAAAGTTTCTAAAATTGGTCCAACATTACCTTATAAAATTTTAAAATATTGTCCGATCCCTCTATATAATTTTTTTAAAAATCCTAAATTGTTGGTCCATATTATTGACAAACAAAAAGGGGGGAGACGATATAAAGGGACGAGAATAAAACCCTCAAAATTTTTAAGATGTTTTCATAAAATTAAAAGACCGACATTTTTAAGGAAAAATAAAAATAGAGTTTTCTTAAAAAATAAAAGTTTAAGTGCTCGACAGGCTAATATAGCTCAAAATTGCACTAAAACAAACGAATCATGGATTTTTGACTGTGGTGCCACTGACACCATGACCTATTATAAATCTGATATTATTTCTAAAACTAAACCTAGAATCAACACCATCAAAACCGCTAATGGAGGGGATGTTCCTATTAAAGGAGGAGGAACTATTGAAATATCTCCAACTTTAAAATTAAAAAATTGGCTCTATGTTCCATCTCTGTCACATAAACTGTTATCCATTAGCCACATTACAAAAGAGTTAAATTGGACAGTCTTGATGCATCCAACCTTTTGTATTCTTCAAGATATTAGGACGGGAATGATCATTGGGCGTGTCACTGAACGATCAGGATTATATTATGTGGATGAAGTGACTCAACGGGGAAATGTGATGCTTGCGCATGGGACTTCAAATAGAGAAGCTTGGCTTTGGCATAGGAGATTAGGACACCCGTCTAGTAGATATCTACATATTTTATTCACAAAACTTTTTCCTTCCAATAAAACTCTAAATTGTGAGACGTGTGTCTTAGCTAAAAGTCACAGACATACGTATCATTTTAATAATACTAGGGTTGAGACTCCTTTTTCTTTAATACATTCTGATGTGTGGGGTCCCGCAGAGGTTGATGGGGGACAAAACTTTCGTTTCTTTGTTTTATTTATTTATTGATGATTGCACTCGTATGACATGGATCTATTTTCTGAAACATAAATCCGAGGTCTTTGAAAAAATTACTATTTTTTATACTGTGATACAAACTCAATTTAAAACTAATATTCAAATTCTTAGATCTGACAATGGTGGAGAATACGTAAATGAATCTATGAAACAATTCTGTCAAAACAAAGGAATTATTCGTCAAAAGACGTGCCCTTACACTCCTGAACAAAATGGCACCGTTGAACGAAAAAACCGTATTCTTTTAGAAATCACACGGGCCTTCTTAATTGAGTCTCAAGTTCCCACAACTTTTTGGCCAGAAGCAGCTGCGACTGCTACATACTTAATTAATCGACTTCCTACCAAAGCCCTCAATCTTAAAACCCCCATTCAAGCCCTTTCTGATTTTACCAACATTCCTCCTCCTCTCACTTTACAACCACGAGTCTTTGGATGCACTGTCTATCCTCATATCCCTAAACATGATCGAGGTAAACTAGGTCCATGCGCAGAAAAATGTGTCTTTGTAGGTTATGGAATTGATCAAAAGGGATATCGGTTTTACAGTCCAAAACGTCGACATGTGTACACTACTCTTGACTATGACTTCCTTGAAACCGAATTTTTCTACACCTGCCAATACAGTGGCCAGGGGGAGAAGCACGTTGACCCACTGAATTGGCTAACATGGGCTCCCCCGTCAATGAGCAGAGATCATCACAGTACCCAACGAGACTCACCTACTTCCCCACATCCTGTTAGTGCCACTGACCAAGCCACTGACTCACCTACTTCCCCACATCCTTGTCCCACGCCTGCACCTCAAAGTGGTGAACCTCTTCAAAACTTTCAAACCACTCAAAATGAGGAACCGCAAAGTCCTCCGAGTATGACTAATAATGAATTTCCAAATGATACATCTAACAGTGAAATAGCGAGTGAACAGGTTATGCAGGAAGATCAAGAGGAATCAATACAAGAAGAACAAAATGAAACAACCGAGAAATACGTACTACCTCCTAGAGCCAACAGAGGAGTACCTCCAAAACGATATTCTCCAGAAAAGGAGACAAGATCAACTAGATATCCCATGGCTAATATGGCCAATGGAAAATTGTCTGAAGAAGCTAAAGCCTTCACTAATGCCATCCTTTCCAAACTCCTTAGAACAAGCCTTGAAGTCCAAGGAATGGAAAGAAGCTATGGAAATAGAAATGGATGCGCTTATGAAAAATGAGACTTGGAAAAAATGTACCCTTCCTTCAGGAAAGAGACCAGTTGGATGTCGGTGGGTCTTCACCATTAAACACAAACCAGATGGAACAATAGAAAGATATAAAGCGCGGCTAGTTGCTAAGGGATACACACAAACATATGGGATCGACTATTTTGAGACATTCTCTCCAGTGGCCAAGATCGATACAATCCGTGTTCTTTTATCTATTGCTGCAAATGAAGGATGGCCACTTCATCAATTTGATGTTAAGAACGCCTTCCTTCATGGAGAGTTGGAAGAAGAAGTATATATGGAGGCACCTCCCGGATTCGCAGATAACTTCAAAAACCGAGAAGTGTGTTGATTGAAAAGGACCCTCTACGGTCTTAAACAGTCGCCTCGAGCCTGGTTTGGTAGATTTACATTGGCTATGAAGAAATACGGATTCAAACAAAGCAACTCTGATCATACCTTATTCCTCAAACGAACAGGTAAACTCATAACTTGTTTAATTTTATATGTTGATGATATGATTATCACAGGAAACGATAAAGAAGAAATGGAGAAGCTAAAGGCAAATCTATTCAAGGAGTTCGAGATGAAAGATTTAGGAAGACTGAAGTACTTCCTTGGAATTGAAGTCCTGAGATCAAAGCAAGGGATCTTCATATGTCAAAAGAAGTACATTCTTGATCTTCTTGCCGAAACAGGAATGATCGACTGCAAACCAGCTCATACACCGATGATGACCAACCAAAAACTCTACATGGAAGAAGGAGAAAAATTAGCAGACAAAGGGAAATACCAACGTCTAGTGGGCAAACTCATATATCTCTCACATACTCGTCCAGACATTGCATATGTTGTGGGAGTGGTTAGTCAATTTATGCACCAACCCCAAGTCAACCACATGGATGTTGTTCGAAGAATTATCAGATACCTTAAAAGGACGGTTAGCTATGGTATTCTCTTCCAACCAAACAAACATTCGAAGATTCAAGCCTACACAGACGCTGATTGGGCAGGAAATCAACAGGACCGGAGATCTACATCAGGATACTTCACGTTAGTTGGAGGGAACTTGGTTACTTGGAGGAGTAAGAAACAAAAGGTAGTTGCTCTATCTAGTGTTGAATCTGAATTCCGAGGTATTGCAAGGGGACTGGCGGAGGTCTTATGGATTCGCAAGCTTCTCATTGAAATTGGATTCATTCAGAAAGAAGCAAGCAAAATATTGTGCGACAACAAAGCAGCTATACAAATTTTCGAGAATCCTGTTCAACATGACCGTACAAAACATGTAGAAGTCGACAGGCATTTTATCAAGGAAAAAATCGAAAATGGAACTATAGAACTTCAGTTCATTCGGTCAGAGGATCAACTGGCCGACATACTTACAAAATCAGTCAACGGAAGACTTTATAACAGTTGCCTACACAAGTTAAGTATAGGGAATCCCACTACTCAACTTGAGGGGGAGTGTTAGAAAATAAATCAAGAGGGATCAAAAAAATATCATCATTTCCCATATTAGAAGATTGTGGCAGCCATGGATATCTCAACAACTAATCAAGATCAATCATATAGCCGTTGGGCTAGTTTCTCATAAAATGGATCAGAACAACCTTATTTAGATTATTTGTAAAACTTATAAATTGTACCTTTTTTGTTGATCTCTTTAATACAAGAACAATATTCATTTTTCAATCTTTTAAATCTTTTATTCACTGATTCTCATCACTGGTCACTCTGGTTGCTAATTTCTCATAAAATGGATCAGAACAACCGCTATGGTTTAGTCGCCACTTCAACATCATTGTCTTTAGTCTTTAATGAAATGGGAGATATAACCTTTAGATTAATCTTGTAAATGTGCTTACATGAATAGGGTACCTTCATTAGCAAAGTTATGTCACGCTAAAACATCTAAGGAATGCCATCTTGAATTGTACAAATACTTACAATTCCATTTTCAAGTGTACGTGAATATAATAAACATCGTCCAACATCCTTTGTTCCTCGGCTTTTCCTTCCAATACAATCAGAGCTCATAATTTTTCCATGCACGCCGTCTTCAAACTTTACTCTTATTATGATTTGGTGATCGAGGTTAGTAAGCCAATCTTGTTTTCCCGTTATGTGGTTACCGGCTCCCAGGGGCGGATCTATAGTAAAAGCATTTGATAATGGATATATAATAATCGAACAAAGGCCGCATTCGTTCATTTATGTTCGTGAACGTTCGGTAACGTGTTCGTTTATGTTTGATAGTTCATAAGGTTATTAAACTTTTATTTTTAGTTTAAGTACTTCAAAATATTAGTCATGTATTATATATTAGTATTACTTCACTTTTTTGGGCGTTTACATTCATGAATGTTCATTTGTGTTTGTCTACGTTCACTTTTGTCAGGTACTTAAAATTAACAAACAAACACAAACGAACACGAACACATTCATTTCCTTAACAAACACAAACAGTAAATCATGTTCGGTAAGTTACTTAACAAAAAAAAAAAATCCCAAGTGCTTTCTTTCCGATCCTCCCATATTTAAATCACCATTAGAACCTTTTTTTATTATTATTCCTTTGTAAACGAACTGATCAGCTCTCTTCTTTCTAGCCCATCCAAATCTTGCAAGCCGTCCCAACTTCAAAATACCATCTCTCGTGACCTTCTATTTGATTCACTTTAGATTTATCCACCATAACGTATGAAACAAATTAACCCAATGTGTTGATGATGTATAACAAAAATTACTCAAGTTTCTTCATGGTACTGATTAAGAGTTATCACAACATAGTTTATGTTCAAAGTATTATCATATTACTTAAAGTTGTTCATGATACAACTTAAATCATTTTGATAAGATATTATTGAGGATAGCTAGATTGAAAAGAGTGAAATTGTGCAAGTAATATAATTGTTACTTTAATTCATACATGAAACTTGTGACACCCCAGGAAAATCCCACATTGGTCGTGATTATGAGAGATCCTTGGTTCATAAGTAATGTCTTGCCTCTTAAATCACCAACGCGTTTTGGGGTTTAATGTTAGTGAATGAGATGAGAACTCCACAGTTAAGCGTGCTCAATTGGGAGTAGTATAAGGATGGGTGACCACCTGGGAAGTCTCCACCTGGGCAACCAAAAACAAATCCGTGAGCTCTGAATGGGCAACCCATCGGAGCAAAGCGGACAATATTGGTGGTGAGAGGGGCCGGATGTTACAAAACTACATAACGAAATTGAAATATATGAATCATGCTTGTCGAGACAACTTAGTCCATGAGGCTATGGGGTGTGGAGACACCAAAAAGGTGATGTCTCCATGCCACGCAGGATACCACCTCAACATATTGGTGTCTCAAGCATCTTGAGACATGAGTGGGGTGTGGAGACACCAACACTTCATGTCTCAAGCATTTATTATTATTTATTTTTTCTAATATTAAAAAAAATAGCCATTGATCCATTGGTTAATGTTCACAAACAAAAAAAAAAGAAAAAAATCTGATTGGAGCGTCCCTAATGTTACGAGAGAGACGGGAGGACATGGGACGGGGGTGGTGTTGGTATCCTAGACATTGCAAAAAATGGAGGATGGGGGGAGGTGGATGTCTCCACACCGGTTAGTCTGAAATAGACCTCGCAATTTCAACCCATCTAGTTGAGTTTGGGTTGTTTTGGGTTTAAAATTTGACCTTGTGGGTTAAAATGGGTTTAGTATAATTTTCAAGGGGGTTAGGATGGGTAATTTTAATTGTAGAAAATAAGTAAGTGGGTCAGGATGGGTATGTCAGAAAAAACAAATGGGTCAGGATGGGTATTTTTAGATAACCATATACAAATCTTAATTAAAACTAACCCAACACCAAAAGAGTAGATGCCTCATACAATTCAATGTCAATAAAAACAAAAAAATTATATCTTTTGCATTTGTTGATAACTCAAGTCGGGTCGAAACAGTACAGGTCACTACGGGACGGGTTAGGCTGCAACGGTCTGGGTCGTTACCGGGCACGGTCGGGTCAAAACGGTCCGGTTCGCTATGAGACGAGTCAGGTTGAAACGGTCCGGGTCGCTACCGGGCCCGTCCGGGTCAAAACAACCCGGGTCGCTACGGGACGGGTCGAGTTGAAACAGTCTGGGTCGTTACCTGGCCCGACCGGATCGAAACGTTCTGGGTCGCTACCGGGCCAGGCCGGGTCAAAAGAGTCTGGGTCGCTACGAGACGGGTCAGGTTGAAACGGTCTGGGTCGTTACCGGGCCCGGCCAGGTCGAAAGGTTACGGGTCGCTACCAGGCCCGGCCGGGTCGCTACGGGACGGGTCAAGTTGAAACGGTCTGGGTTGTTACCGAGCCCGGTCGGGTCGAAACTGTCCGGGTCGCTATCAGGCCCGTCTGGGTCAAAACAGTCCGGGTCTCTACGGGATGGGTCGGGTTGAAACGGTCTGGGTCGTTACCGGGCCCGGTCGGGTCGAAACTGTCCGGGTCGCTACCGGGCCCGTCCGGTTCGAAACAGTCCGGGTTGCTACAGGACGGGTCAGGTTGAAACGGTATGGTTCGTTACCTGGCCCGACCGGATCGAAACTGTCCGGGTCGCTACCGGGCCAGGCCGGGTCAAAACAGTCCGGGTCACTACGGGACGGGTCGGGTCAGGTTGAAACGATCTGGGTCGTTACCGGGCCCGACCGGATCGAAACTGTCCGGGTCGCTACCGGGCCCGTCTGGGTCAAAACAGTCCGGGTCGCTACGGGATGGGTCGGGTTGAAACGATCTGGGTCGTTACCGGGCCCGGTCGGGTCGAAATTGTCCGGGTCGCTACCTGGCCCGTCCGGTTCGAAACAGTCCGGGTCGCTACGGGACAGGTCAGGTTGAAACGATGTGGGTCGTTACCTGGCCCGACCGAATCGAAACGTTCCGGGTCGCTACCGGGCCAGGCCGGGTCAAAACAGTCTGGGTCGCTATGGGGCGGGTCAGGTTGAAACGTTCTGGGTCGTTACCGGGCCCGACAAGATCGAAACGTTCCGGGTCGCTACCGGGCCAGGCCGGGTCAAAACAGTCCAGGTCGCTACGGAACGGGTCAGGTTGAAACGGTTTGGGTCGTTACCCGGGCCCAGTCGGGTCGAAACTGTCCGGGTCGCTACCGGGCCAGGCCGGGTCGCTACGGGACGGGCCTGGTTGAAACGGTCTGGGTCGTTACCGGGCCAGGCCGGGTCGCTACGGGACGGGCCTGGTTGAAACGGTCTGGGTCGTTACCGGGCCCGGTCAGGTCGAAACTGTCCGGGTCGCTACGGGACGCGTCGGGTTGAAACAGTCTGGGTCGTTACCGGGCCCGGTCGGGTCGAAACGGTCTGGGTCGCTACCGAGCCCGTCCGGTTCGAGACATTCCGGGTCGCTACGGGATGGGTCAGGTTGAAACGGTCTGGGTCATTACCGGGCCCGGTCTGGTTGAAACTGTCCGGGTCGCTACCGAGCCCGTCCGGGTCGCTACGTGACGGGTAAGGTTGAAACGGTCTGGGTCGTTACCGGGCCCGGCCGGGTCGAAATGTTCCGGGTCGCTATCGGGCCAGGCCGGGTCGAAACGGTCCGGGTCGCTACCGGGCCCGGCCGGGTCGTAACGGTCCGGGTTGATAACCAGCCCGATAGGGTCGAACCGGTCTGGTTCGAAATGAAATATTTTGGATTTAAAATTTTATTTTTTAAGTTTATTTTTGTTTTTTTTTATTTTAAATTTGTTTTTTTTTACTTTTTTTTTATTTACTTTTTAAATTTTTATTGTTATTTTAATTTTAATCTATTTTGATTTGACCTATCCAAATTAAACCATTCAGACCCAAACTCATCCTGACCCAACCCATCCTAACCCATTTTTTTAATCTACCTATCTTGACCTATACCTATCCTAACCCAAATCTATTCTGACCCAACAACCAAACCCATCCAACCTACCCATTTTGCCACCCATAGTCTGAAACAATGATAGTCTAAACTTTAGCAGATAAACATGATTATATGTCGAACAAATGTAAAGGGAATTGCAGGAGAGTCTATGGGGTCCTTTAACCCTCTGGCCGAACAAATGTCACTGATAGGTGTATGTCAAAGCACTATTGGTGTAATTATAATAAATAAAAAGTAAGTTTGAATTATTATTTTTTTAAAACCTTTTAAACCCCATCATATTATTGAAACTCGAGACCAACGGGAAGCTAGGAAATAACAAATACAAAAGTGCACCGATAATATACCATTCAAACAAGAGAAAAGAAAACACGTAAAATAAAACATGAAAAAATGGGATCTGAACCATTTAATCTAGCATATGGAATTATGATACTATCAGGTGTAGTTGAGGGTAGTCTTAGGATTACCCGTCACATCAGCAAAATATTTGTTTTTCATGAGGACTGGCAAAGAGTGTATCAGTGATCTTTCTTGGGTAATCCTCCACTCTTATTGATTCATATTTGTTTATTTATTTTAAATGAATAATACACTTAAAATATAAAAAGTCACATAATATTAAAATAGAAGTAGACATTACAAATAAATAAAAAAAACCGACACCTAAAATTAAAAAAAATATAACGAAATTTAAAAAAAAAAACGTCTAAACATTAAACACTAAACATTAAAACAACGGAACAATTGTCATGCCAGAAG
This sequence comes from Ambrosia trifida, assembly GCA_028751855.1. NCBI lineage: Eukaryota > Viridiplantae > Streptophyta > Magnoliopsida > Asterales > Asteraceae > Ambrosia > Ambrosia trifida. Next base: position 174,154,063 of record CM054122.1, read on the forward strand.
ATGGGTGAAGTCGGTGCCATGCGTATCCTAATAGATAGATGTCTTGTGTGAGTTGGATTGCCATATGAGGGGCAATACCAGGGTGCGCCGCCATCGTGACTTGAAATAGGGTGTTCCATCTCGTACACTTAAGTTTATCTTTGTATATTATAGGGATGATCCGATCCGCAAGGACCATGGTTGGGAATTTTTAGATGGTCCATATTGTGGTTATTTGTTTCGCTTATTCGATTGAATTCCACCAAAAACATTGAGCCAAAAGAAGACCTATTATCGAGCGGATGTCCGTTGACATTGGTCCAGGCCGTCACCAACGCGATCTCCTCATTTGCATTTCACGCTGCCATTTTTTATAGAGGAAAATGAAGTTTTTGGTGGTTTTTTTTAAAAAAAATATATGAAGATTTGAGAGAGAGATGTGAAGTTTTTGATGTTTTTTTTTAATAAAAGGTTGGGTGTATTTAAAAGCGAGAAAGGAGGATTTTTTTTTTTTTACAAACGGTCAATTGAACGTTAGCATGGCCCCACCATTTAAAACCCACCAATTATCATCACCGTCTTCAACATCCGGATTTTGATGGTTTGGACGCAAATAGGACGGCGGGGGCGGTGTAGGCCGCCCTTGTACGGGCTGGACGGGCCGAAGCCGCCCCCACTCCTGATAGCCTGATAGGATCTATTACGAACCCATGAGGACACTTGCACCTTGATATCCTTCTAAAACGTTGATAAAGGGGTTTTGATCTCCTTGATAACTAATTGTTTTGAGCCTTCCATAGAAACCAAATAGTAGTATATGCAATGACACAACACGATCGCCATACCTCATTGACAATAGGCGGTTCGACATGTAAAATGTGATAAACTAGGTTTATACCCGCCGCGCGTTGCCGCGGCGGGGGAAAACGGATTACTGCGTCATATATAGCCGTCACGTGTAATGTACCATGCTCGTCATGTCCCGCGTTGCGTCGACAACCTACCGTTTGCGGCTTCCTTACACACGTTACGATAATGAAATTAGTTCTTTATGGATTCCAAAGGATTCTATCCAAATTTCTAAATGGCTAGAAAGTATATGTGCCTTCATTTATGATATTTTACTTTTTTAATATATTAAAAAAAAAGTTCAATGGTAGTAATTGGTAAATGGTATTAGAGCACATGTTTTTCAAAAATCCAACTCTCTCTACATGTTCTTTCTCTGGTTTCTCTCTCCGTTCGTTCACCACACTACCCAAAGACTTAACTCAAATTCTCTCAACATGTTCCACTACAACTACTACCACTAAAGTAAGCTTTCAATATCCTCTATTTTCCTCCATCAAAAACAAAACATCCACATCCCTCCCCTTGCTTGACAACACACTACACAAAACAAAGTGTGGTAGATCCATCAAACATAAACTCCTTTATAAAACCCAACCCACCTCCCTTATTTCCCTGATGAAACCAACACACACACAGACACTTTACCAAATGAGAAAGATGACCGGGAGGAGGAGGAGTGGTGGACTCCGACCACCGATTCCGGCGGGGCCTCGGCCGCTTTCCTTCGATGGTGGAGCCGGCAGAAACAAACCCAAACCCCCCACCCTCTTCCCTGATTACACACACACCCCTACAACAATTAATATTAGAGAAAAAGACCAGATCTAGAGAAAGAAAGAGAGAGAGATCGAGTAGAGAAGGAGGGAGAACGGTACAATCGGTTATACACGAAGAACCACAGAAACCGGAAACCGCCGTAGTCGGTCAACAACACGCACAGGAAGACATGCCCGCTGCGAAGAGGCGGTGAGCAGATGAAGAAAGGAAGAGATGCCCGCTGCGAAGACATGCCCGAGACAGAGACAAAGGAGGTGGCACAGAGAAAGGAAAGATATATATGCTGCTTTAAGGACTTGTACCTCGCTGCTTTGACTACTTGTATTGAGCGAAACAGTGTTCGCTACTCACATCAAAAGTTACCATTTGTATATATATATAATAAGGTAACATAAATCCCAACTTGTGTTCTAATCGACATAAGAAGTTGTGTTGTGAAAGCTTTTTATTTACATGAATTAAATAAAAAGAGAAAAAAAAACTACAACCTTTTTAATTTCTTTTTTTTTTTTAACTTTTATGTTAGTTTTTATTATGTAAAACATATAATATTCCAAATTATTGAAGTTTGATTCCTGTCAGAGTCATATTTACCATATGTGGGGGTTCTATCTGGGGAGATCTCCAATCTAGGTGAAATGGGTAATCAGAACAGGCTGACCCAGGGTGTTAGCCGGAGCTCCACCGGTTAGAGTATCCGGAGTGGGGGCGGGAATGGGGCGGGAAGGGGGGGTAACACCGCCGCCATCGATGGCGTGGAAGGGGCAGGAGGCTGGGGGCGGGGGCATTTGGCCTGGCGTGGGGCATTTGGTGGGGACACGTGGCAGGGTCTGATTGGTGGGGAGGAGGATTTTACCGTTGAAAAAAAAAATTAAATATAACCGTTATAATCAAACGGTCAAAAAAAAATTTATAAATTACCCTCATTTCACTACAAAACACCCACTTTAACTTATTTATTCCCAATTTTTATACACTTCTTGAACCATTTTTATACAATTCTTCATATATTTTTCATACTACTCATCATTCTTCAACAAAAAATGAACCCATATAACCGAGGCTTTGACCCCAACAACCCATACGCGTACGTCCCAAACCCGAATACACCACCGGTTCGCCCGATCCCAAACCGTCCACCCATTCCTTCACCTTTTCCTGACTACGCAGGTTATGCGTGTAACATTTGTACTTTTCGTATTTTCTGTTCTAGTCCTTGTACTCTTGTATCTTTCCATTTTGTACCCTTGTAATCCCGAGCTTATGATCAATGAAAAAGTATTTTATCAATTGCATTTAATCTTATTTCATTTATTCTAATTCTACGTGACGCAAACTTTATGTAACGTCGCGTGATTTTTAATTTTCTTGTATTTTAAACTCTATATTTAACAAATTTCAAGTTCGCCTTTATTCCTTTTCTTTTATGTACTCCTACCAATTCGTGACGAGTCGTCATTATAACTTATGCTATTCAATTTAGGCGTTATAATAAAAAATTCATTTAGTTAAGATCTTAATATATTTAATAAAACATATATATATATATATATATATATATTAATGATAATGATTTCAGATTAAAAAAAAGAAGGGATTTAGTTCCCTTGACTTTTGCAACATACAAAATAAATTTTGAAGGTTGATTTACGTTTCTTTATTTTTTTTATTTGAGTCTCGACGGTAACAGTAGCATTACAACAACTTGATCATGTCATAAACTCATATCCCCTAACTAATCTCTTTCTAACCACCCTATTTACTCTATTTAATACCCAACCACCTTAACTCACTTATAAATACACCTCTTCCCCACCCTTTAATCTTTTGTTCATCCTTAATCTCTCTACAATCACTCTCTAATCTTCAAGTTTATAGAGCAAACTTTCTGAAAACATAATCAGTAAGTTCTAAGCTCAAACTTGCTCTATTCTTCTAATTTTCCTTCTCTTTTTTATCCAAAACTCCTTGGAGAACCCTCTAGGATCTTCCCCATGTTTATCCACATAAGTGTGATAAGGGTAGAGCACCTAAAAGAGGTCCCAAATGGGTTTGTTTTCTGAATTGTTTTTATGTCCTAAGAAATATTAATATAAGAATATACTTTCAAGTTCCTATCTTACTAGCTTATTATTAATCTTTGGAAGGTTTGTGGTTACACCCTACCTTACCAACTCTCTTGACCCTTCTTGTGCTACGGATTTATCCACACTAGAAAGGGGAAATCCCGTGTCTAAAACCCACGTTTATTCCATAAGCGAAGTGGTTATGACATGAACCTATCACATGGATTCACATTCCTAACTTTATACCATCCGAATCATCTATGATGATTTTGTGCTTGGTCTAACTCATTCTCATGACCATCCGGATTGCCTTAAAGGCGATTTGTGTTTGGTTTGCCTAAAAGGCTTGATCAAGTGAGAATCGATTAATATATTTCTAATTGACTTTTTCGTCGCCGGAGACAATCGATTCATAGCTTTTAATAGAACTAAAATCAAGAGAGTCAACTATTTACCGTCATGAACAAGTGAGAATAAGAAGTTAATTTGGAGGATACGATTGCCGTGGTCGTCTACAGCAATGAATGTATGACGCCAACGATGACCACCGGTTGAATGCTGGTGACCGCGGCGGAAACATATTAACGTACGTTTGGTGGCTTCGAACGATGGGGCAAGGGCGGTGGTGACAAATCGAAAGTAACAAACATGAAAACAAGTATGGTTCATGTGGTGGTGTTCTTAACATCAACATTTCCATCCATTTATATGGCTAATAAATAGACTTTAAATTGTGAAACAATTTGTTTAATGATAAATGAATTGTAATGAAATTGTGGTTACATAAAGAGACATAATTGCTCGACGGTTTCATTTTTTTTTACTATTATTATTCAACTATTTAAAATACATGTTAAATAATAATTTAATAAATAAAAAGGTTCATTATTTGCCGTTAATTGTTTAGTCAATATTATGACATAAGAAGTTCGTTTAAGTTCCGACATAAAAACACGTAAACACGATTCATAAAAAAAATGCAAATGATAATATCAAAATCGATCTTTTCATTAAATTTGAAAACGATACAAAAAAATTATGGAATAACTAAAATAGAAACATTTGAATACATGAAGGACTACAATTGGCAACTTGATAAATATGAGGGCGACGGATGTCACAGTCTCCCCTACTTTAGAAAATTTTGTCTCGAAATTCCATTCAAGTCGTGGTTTCTATGAAACAAAAAATATTGTAAAAAGGCAACTAGATTTTTTTTAAAAAAAATTATCATTTATGATTTGACAAAATTTAAAATAGTTGTCTAATATTCAACGTAAAAGTTTCAAAATCTTTGACAGTTGACCCAAAGTTTGAGAGCTTAAATGAGAAAGGTTTTGGGAATGTGTAACTAGTGAGGGCAGAGGTACTAATGAAGCAGTCTCCCCTACTTTAGAAAGGCTTCTGACTAAACGTTATTAAGGACATGCAACAAGATTTCGTCTAACAAAGAGTGTAAGAGCATACAAAGTTTAAGGTTTTCTGTGTGGGTGATCAAGAGAAAGACTCTAGGAAGACGAATTGAAGCTCACGTAAGAACGTTCTAATCGAAAATGCTAGCTATTAGTCAACGATCTAATGAAGAGATAGTAATTTTAAAGTAATGTGTAGGTTCTTGGTCAGACTCTTAGTCCGCGCCCACAGTATCGTTTATGCTTATATATAGGGTGTACCGCAGCTGACCCACCACACTCCCGATGCTTTGGACTCGTACTGATTGACTACCAACAGCCTAAATAGAATTACACACCATCCTCATGTACCTGTAAACCCATGATTACATTCCGGACCGTAATCATCGATTTACCTTACACTAGGGTGTTATGCTTTTCCATAACCCTATCCTAAGTAATACCAGGAACAAATGTGTGCAATCAATATGTAATAGTCACTGTAATGAAATAATGTTCAATCATGACATGGTTAGAGGTCTTTCCCTTTCGGGTTTACCTTTAACCGGTAACTTCTGTTCACATCGTTGGCTCTAAACACTCATATTGATAAACTCTGAGGTTTACACCGTTCCCCTCGGATTAAAGAAATACTCTAATCCGAGTCGTACGTGGGAACTGGCTTAGATCTCATACGAGTTATCAACTAGTATGTTCATTGGCCATGATGATGAATAAAAATAATGTATGTATAACAGGGTTTTGCTCAAAACGGGAAAGAAAATGTGCATACCAAATATGCGTTCAAGTAAGTATATAAGTATCGCATAAAATTTCGACTGAAAGAATAGTATAACATAAATCGAGTAAATCGCACAATTGCACAAAATGAAAGTAAACGAGTTGAATTAATGCAAATAGGCAATGTAAAAATAATCACAATTGACGTGTTAGAAATAACTATGAATAAAAATGGTGCAAAAATAATGAAATTTACGGCAAATGAGTGTGCACGGAACAAGTGTTTAGCCTACTGGCATGCGAGTTAAAATCTAGTAATTTTACATATATGCATTATATGATAAAAGACAATTAGCAACATTCTGATAAGGATATGTCCAATATTTTGTTAGACCAAAATGTTTGCGACTGAAAGAGTGCGAGTGTAATAAGATAAATTTTCGTTTATCAAAAACGTAGTTTGCTCAATCTTTGTGATATAGTTGAAACAATAGTAGTAATGCATGAGGATAACTTTTTTTAGAAATCGAAGTGTGTTTTAGATTCAAAACAGGTTCATTTGAAAAAAAAAAAATCTTCATAAATACACATTTTCATGTGTTTACGAGTTGTCAAGTTTGAAAAGTGTTATAAGGCTTATTATTAGTTGCAAATTTCTCCTGAAAACATATATTGGATACGTCATATGAAAACAAAAGGTTTACATTTGATTTGTAAAATATGCACTCCAAGTTTATAAATTGCAAAATGAAACCATTTCATGAAGTATGTGTAAATATAATGTGTTTTTTTAAAGACCAAGATTTAAAATGACGTGAATGATAAAAATCAACATATGTATTACGAATAGATCCCCAATATTTAAGAAAATTCACAATTTATCATTTGAGTTTTCAAATGATAAACAAAACATAAATATCAATATATAAAACATTGAGATTGTTTCCGTAGGAAACTTTGACTAACTAAAGTAATTGAAATGTTATTAGTAACTTGTGGGGGCGTACTTTAGCCTATAAGTGAATGCTCATCCCGAGAGTTCCCAGGTCCGCATACGGGTCCCTCGTCTGATTGGGATTTATGCGAAATGCCAGTCCTAGACAGAAAACTCAGGATACAGGCGCTCACCCTTCTAGATTGCACGTGCCCCATCACTAGTAAATTCCAAAACATTAGCGAGATTAAAAACGAGATGCAGAAATAGATCCTTGAGATGTGGCTTTCACTCCTAACTTAAAGATGTATTTCAAAATAGAAAACGATTGTGGAATGAAACCAATTACTAAGTTAAGGATATCACTCCCAGCTTAGTGGTTAAGTTCCCTTTTGAAGGAAATACTCTTTGTGGTGTGGATGTCACTCCTATCTCAAAGATATATTCCTAAGATAAATAACATATAGAGGGGCGAAACTAATCACCAAGGTATGGATACCACTCCTAACTTGATGATATCGTTTCGTTTGTGAAATACGAGTGTCTTATTCGCCAAGCAAAATATCGAAAGAATAACGAGAAATAATCATAACGAAAATATATTGAAAGAAAATAATAGGAAATAAGAGAAATATAAACGAGAGGACTCGTGAAAGTAAGCATAGTTATAGACTAGGCTAAAAGGCATTCTAATAACCTAATTCCCTATAACCATGGCTCTGATACCAATCTGTAACACCCCAACCGATGGCGGAAACATCGAGGTGTCACGTAGTGACGATTGTTCAATAGCTCATGGACTAAAAGTGTAAATATTGATACATTGATTAAGTAGTTTATTACATTGAAAGAAAAATACAAGATACAATAATTCTAAAGTGACAACTAAAACTGAAATACAATGAATCCAAAATCTAAGTAAAAATTCCAAAAGCTTAAAAGTCATCTAATAAATAACCTGAAACATGTACGAAAATAGTATATGTCAATACAAAAATGTATTGGTGAGCATACCCTGTTTGAATACATATAGTAGAAAAAGAGTTTCGCAATTCACGTGTTATACTGTCTACAATTTAGTGTTCAAGCTATGTACAAATGCTACCCAAAATCAAACCTTTGTTTAATGAATCAAGAGTCACATATATATAGTATTCGCTCATAGTAGGCGATGAATAATCGTTCACACATAACAATAATCAAGTACTATTTATTGCTATGCTAGGCCGCCCAGCGGTTAATGATTAAGGTCATAAGTACACACTATCAGCGAATCAACAAGTAAAACACATACAAGAATTGCGATTGTGAATATATGATAAAACATAATTAAGTGAGTGAAGTAATAAGCATACATGAGTCACCCCAAAAGTGTAAAACATGAAAAAGGGGAAAGATATACTTACAGTTGATTGTGATGATTAACTTGTAAGAATTCAACGAGAACTAATGAATTATTCTTGAACCTATATTTTCATTACTAAGATTTATAAGAAATAATTCAGATTTATAAATCGTTATCTCATTGATTGTCCGGCGACGACGATTTTTAGTTTGTTATTCTTAATTATTTTATTCGATGAGTGAAACATAATTAATAACTTGATGTACCCTTAATAATTTAATTAGAGATAATAGAAACTGGGTGGCAAAGTTGCCCATTGTTAACAAGGCTATCATGGCAATACAAATTTCTTAACATAAACACACAACTTAGTTGAAGTACTAGTCATGTAATGCTTGAGTTTGACCAAATCGAGTTCATCATCTTTGAAAAATGCAAATAATAAATCTATGTAAAAAAAATTAAAGTGATATGAATACATAGGAACATAAGGAAAAAGTATGTCCTGCTTCATAACTACACTTACGTTGAACTATAAAAATACAATAGTATACCTTTTAAATATTTACTAAATCAACCATGTTAATGCATAATTATGTATGAGATGTTGTGACCAAACATAGACGAACCAAAACATCTTTTTTTTTTTTTTTCTAAAAATACATAGGCAAGATTAATATATTTCTAATTGACTTTTTCGTCACCGGAGACAATCGATTCATAGCTTTTAATAGAACTAAAATCAAGAGAGTCAACTATTTACCGTCATGAACAAGTGAGAATAAGAAGTTAATTTGGAGGATACGATTGCCGTGGTCGTCTACAGCAATGAATGTATGACGCCAACGATGACCACCGGTTGAATGCTAGTGACCGCGGCGGAAACATATTAACGTACGTTTGGTGGCTTCGAACGATGGGGCAAGGCCGGTGGTGACAAATCGAAAGTATCAAACATGGAAACAAGTATGGTTCATGTGGTGGTGTTCTTAACATCAACATTTCCATCCATTTCTATGGCTAATAAATAGACTTTAAATTGTGAAACAATTTGTTTAATGATAAATGAATTGTAATGAAATTGTGGTTACACAAAGAGACATAATTGCTCGACGGATTCATTTTGTATTACTATTATTTTCTAGGTTTTATTTTTGTATTTTTCTAGGTTTTTATTAATTAAAAATGTTATTTTAATTACTTAAAAAAAAGAAAAAAGAAATATCACATGTCACTCCCCCCCCCCCCCCCCTCTTTCCCCCCTTCCACTCTCCACAATCCCCCCCCCCCCCCCCCAAAGGGTCCCACAAGCGCCACATGGCGCTTCATCCCCCTCTTTTCCCCACCACTCCGAGTAGTCTTAAGGGCTGTTTGGTAGTCTCTTAATCAGCCTCTTAACCATTCAGGTCTGAATCATTCTACATTCAGACTATGGGTGGCAAAATGGGTAAGTTGGGTGGGTTTGGTTGTTGGGTCAGGATGGGTTTGGGTTAGGATGGGTATGGGTCAAGATGGGTAGATTAAAAAAATGGGTTAGGATGAGTTGGGTCAGGATGGGTTTGGGTATGGATGGGTTTGGGTATGGATGGTTTGAATTAAGATAGGTTCACATTAAAATAAATTAAATTTTTTTAAAAAAATTAAAATAACAATAAAAAATTTAAAAAGTAAATAAAATTAAAAAAAAAAACAAAAATAACCTTAAACATAAAATTTTAGGGGATCTGAAGTATTTCATTTTGAACCGAACCGGTTCGACCCTATCGGGCTGGATAACAACCCGGACCGTTACGACCCGGTCAGGCCGGGTAGCGACCAGAACTGTTTTGACCTGACCCGTCCCGTAACGACCCGGACCGTTTCGACCCGGCCGTTTCAACCTGACCCGTCCCGTTTCGACCCGGCCAGGTCCAGTAGCGACCCGGACCGTTTCAACCCGGTCGGGCCCGGTAAAGACCCGAACCGTTTCGACCCGACAAGACCGGTAGCGACCCAGACCGTTTCGACCTGACCGGGCCCGGTAACGACCCAGACCGTTTCGACCTGACCCGTCCCGTAGCGACCCGGATTGTTTCGACCGGGCCGGGCCCGGTAACGACCCGGACCGTTTTGACCCACCCGGGCCCGGTAGCGACCCGGACCGTTTCGACCCGACAAGACCAGTAGCGACCCAGACCGTTTCGACCCGACCGGGCCCGGTAAAGACCCAGACCGTTTCGACCTGACCCGTCCCGTAGCGACCCGGATTGTTTCGACCGGGCCGGGCCGGGCCCAACAACGACCCGGACCATTTCGACCCGCCCGGGCCCGGTAGCGACCCGGACTGTTTCGACCCGGCCGGGCCCGGTAGCGACCCGGACCGTTTCGACCCGCCGGGACCGGTATCGACCCGCCGGGACCGGTAGCGACCCAGAGCGTTTCGACCCGACCCGGCCCGGTAACGACCCAGACCGTTTCGACCTGACCCGTCCCGTAGCGACCCGGATTGTTTCGACCGGGCCGGGCCCGGTAACGACTCGGACCGTTTCACTGGCCCGGGCCCGGTAGCGACCCGGACCGTTTCAACCCGGCCGGGCCCGGTAGCGACCTGGACCGTTTCGACCTGATGGGACCGGTAGCGACCCGGACCGTTTCGACCCGGCCGGGCCCGGTAACGACCCGGACCGTTTCGACTCGACCGGGCCCGGTAGCGACCCTGACCGTTTCAACCTGACCCGTCCCGTAGCGACCCGGATTGTTTCGACCCGACCGGGCCCGTTAGCGACCCGGACCGTTTTGACCTGACCGATCCCGTTTGCAACCTGGACCGTTTCGAACCGACCGGGCCTGTCAACGACCAGACCATTTCGAACCGAATGAGCCGGTCAACAACCCAGACCGTTTGGACTCGATTAAGCCTGCTAACGACTCGAACCGTTTCGATGAGGTTGGTCTCCTTAACGATTCGTGTTGTTTCGACATGGTCGTCCGTTAACGACCGAACGGTTTCAAACCGACTGGGTTATCAACAAATGCAAAAGATATAATATTTTTTTAGTGACATTGATTTCTATGAGGCACCAACACTTTTGGTGTTGGGTGAGTTTTAATTCAGATTTGTATTTGATTATCTAAAAATACCCATCCTGACCCATTTATTTTTTTTGACATACCCATCCTGACCCACTTATTTATTTCCTATAATTAAAATTACCCATCCTTACCCCCTTGAAAATTATACTAAACTCATTTTAACCCACAAGGTCAAATTTTAAACCCAAAACAACCCAAACTCAACTAGATGGGTTGAAATTGCCAGGTCTAGGAATTAGGGATCTACATGTAAAGTCGTCTTTAGGGTTATGCATAGAGAATCAAGTGGAAGGAAGAAGCAATTGTTAGGGTTTGTGTGTCGGGTTAGATCCTTGAGTATAAAAGAAGAATCGGGTTGGCCGGAGATTTTGAGTTAGGTTTAATTACACTGAAGAAAAAAAAAAGAGATGGGCTTGTTGAATGGAGAGGGTAGGTAGGGTTTTGACACAAAACTGGATATGAAATAGGGATCCATGGGTTGGGTCCGTGTGTTTCGTCAAACATACATGTGTAAGTTGACTTTGTGGACGCTCTAGGAAAGTGCCAAGTGTCCCCTAGCTACTTTTATATTAGAAGAAAAAGATTTGTCGCTCCTGCGGCTTCAAATCAGGCCACGTTGATATGGGGTGCGGCACATAACACATTTTATCTCTCGACAACACACACACAACGGAGAGTGAAAGGTCATGCATGACATATAGGAAGGCATGGGTGGTTTAGTTTAGCAAATCTTATCCATGTTCTAGCTGATCCTTATTATTAGGAAGCACACTTTGTTTCTGGTTTCATTTTGTTTTCTTTAAATTGTAATCATTGGCATAATGAAAGAGTAGAGAAGAAAATTGTTTGAAAAGAAAATATTGGCTTGTTATTTGTCTATTTCTTTTGGAGACTAGCCATACCAACTTCCTGGGGTGAAGCTTGGTTTTTCAGGTGGGGCCGGACTCAAATTTTCTTAATCGGTTGTAGCAAATAGACGGGGACCGGGCTCAATTCACCTACTAAAATCGCAAATTTATACCAATGCACCAAAAGAGTTGGGGGGGGGGGGGGGGGGGGAGGGGGGGTGGCCCAAGCAATTCTTCACCTCTGCCAACTTCTATCACTCCAAAGTCCCGGTTTGAACTCGATCCAATCAATTTGAGTAGCTTGGGTTCATTGTCAACCCTAGAATAGGTTTATAATCCGAACATGTTTTCCGCAAATCGATTTGGCCGATAAAAGAATCAGTTCCGTTTTTAAAACCGGTTCAGTTTAGTCCCAAATGGGTTTTTGTACACCCATAGTTTGTCTTTATTAAAACTTCATATGAACATTGGGCTTTTAACCCATTAAAAACTATTGGGCCTTTTAACATATCATTGGATAGAAAAATTAAAGTTTTCTTACAGATGCAACAAATTTATTGATGTTTTAAAACACTAATACATCAACTTTAGAGGATCTGCAAACATATATCTTAACAGAAAGTTATAGATGATTAAGTTTTATTATCCCATATCAACAACCAGCACCACAATGCCACACACAATCTCCAACTTCAAGTGGGAAAGACCGACTTAGCCATTAAGGTTTCGGAAGAGTTCAGGAAGATGAGCATTGGTGAGTTTGGTCCTTTTACTGATCTCAGTCTTCTTCTTCTTCTTCTGTTTTGGTTTATTCAAAATATTACCATTCTGAGCCATCACTCTTCTTTTGGCTGTGTTTGTCGCCGGTTTCATCCCATTCTTCTGTAGGTCCCGCTCAATGTCCAGCATGTCTCGTGGCAACTCGATTGACCTAAACAACTGTTTCAGTTCATCATCGACCTTGATGGGGACCCTTGGATCGTTTGGGTACGCTATCTCTTCCTGGGAGTCGAAATTTGATAGCAGCCAGATCTGTCGACTAGCTTTCAGGGCCTGAACGTCACCAAGGAATAATAATCAATATCATGGTTGCATATAAAGACATAGACAAGCCAAGCCGCTTGTCAACTACGCGATAAAAGTTCAAATCGTCACCAAGGAATAATAATAATAAATTTCATGGTTGCATATAAGGACATAGACAAGCCGAGCCGCTTGTCAGCTACTCGATAAAAGTTCAAATCGAGCTGGACTTCAACAAGCCTAAACTAGAGCACGTTTAAGAAATGAGCTAAAGTCCGAGCATCATATGTGTGCAGCTTGACTATATGCTTGAGAGCGTAATAGAGCCTCGTATTCATTTACACCTCTAGTAGCATATCCATGCGATTATCCGCAGTCCTAAAATTACATTAAAAAAAAGGCCAAGCCCTCATACAAAGGATTTTGTGATTACCTGTAAGTCATCCATGACAGTTGGGTACGCATCTTTGAGATCAGCAACAGCAATACCCTCTGCAAATGTCCGTATTAATCGTAAAAGTTCTTTCTGGTCTCTCACATTATGCTTCGACTGTAAATAACAAATCACACCAACATACAAGTTTATATACATCAAAAGATAAAGAAATGGTTAACAAATGATGTCAAAACAGATTAAGATTACCTTATAAGAGAAACGTTTTCCATCATAATTAACTTTCGGATTCTTTGCCAAACTTTCGAACACGGCCTTATTGCCTTTGACATCAACATAGCATGCTTCATTTATTTGCTCAGCTGTAAAGGACTGCCTTGACTGTAAAATACCAAAACAAAGTTATTTTGACAAATGATTATAAAACCGCATTTATAAATGCTAATACTTCATAATGTCATAAGTCCTAACCATACTTGTCTGCACCAACAGGACTCTCAGTCCCTTTAAAAAGAAATTACAGGCTGTCACAAAAGCGGGCTCAATGGGTATATTTGATATTTCATTTGGAGCAAGTTTATAGGGGTATATATCAAATTGCCCCATGGGTATATTTGAGATTTCAAAAATTGTCGTGGGTCTCATTTGGAGCAAGTTTATAGGGGTATATATCAAATTGCCCCCAAATCGCCCCATGATCATAGTTTTGCTAAAATAAATTACAATTTAAAGTTTAACTAAATAGAGTATTGTTGTACACACTTCTCTAACCATCTCACTATTCAAGCATCCTGCTTTAGTTCTAGGTACTTGAATGTAATTTTCCCATCAGTTTTGGAGCGCAGTAAATTGCCTGCATATTTTTAGATGCTTGACAACATATTACCATCCATACGGTACTCAAACAAATCTATCATGGTATATTCCAAAGCACAGGCAATAAATAAAGATGATGACCAATTAAACACACCCAAAAAGGCAAGTACGTACCTCAAATAGCAGATCGATCACTTTCTTGATTTGAGCTCCTACAGGGCTCTTCCTTACATTATTAATATGTTGCAACCTCTCAGTGTCATTAGAGAATTTAACTGCAGGAACAGGTGATTTTGCCAATGTGCTTGCAGGCACAGCTCTAGGAGCAGAAGTTGTTGTCGTCCTATTGCTTGTTTTAGAGCCCGCAATGCTTGTAAGAGTTGACTGACATTTTTCTTGTTGCTTATTAAACCTATTCAAACTTTCTCGCAATGATCCCATTTGAGCGCCCAAAACTAGATATCAAAGCAAAACAAACTCAAACATAGTAAGTAGATTGATTTCAGTGGCACACTCAACTACTAAAGAATAGTCGATTAGTTAGCTTGAAAATTGTACGGAATTTAAGAAATGAACACAGGATGCAAAAATATGTGTACCAATTGAGATCAAGTAGAACTTTGAAGAACCATGTGCTATTGGCAAGAAGACATTACCTGATCAACAAATCGAATAAGCTCAGCTGAATATTGATTAGGATAATAACATAAAAGACAACAGTTTAATCGTATTGTAATATCTTGAAATCTTGTTATATTACACAATGGAAAAGAATGTAAACTTGATAAATAAATAAATTAGAATGAAGGAAGGAAGGCTGGAAGAACACAACGAATCTTGTAAAACATCTACATTCATAACAATACTATTGAATTTAATTTGGAAGATATGAACACAAATTGATAGTGATAGTTGATTAACATAAAAAAACCATAAATTTATGAAGATCATATGCATATACGGTTAGGTTAGTAAACCTATAAATGAATTAAGGTTAAAGCAAAAGAACAGCATAATGGGGATAACGATTAAGGAAATTAGGGCATTGAAAGAAATAACAATTGGTAAAGCCGTAAAGGCTTAGTACTGGGTTTAAAATCTAGAATATGTACAGTAAGATGAAGAACATAGATCGAAAAGCAATAAAAAGAAAAAGGAATTAGGGATTTACATGTGAATTAAGAACATAGATGAGAAACACTATACCTTTCTTTCAATAGGAATTAGTATGGGTGGCAAAATGGGTAAGTTGGGTGGGTTTGGTTGTTAGGTCAGGATGGGTTTAGATTAGGATGGGTATGGGTCAAGATGGGTAGATTAAAAAAATGGGTTAGGATGGGTTGGGTCAGGATGGGTTTGGGTATGGATGGGTTTGGGAATGGTTGGTTTGAATTAAGATAGGTTCACATTAAAATAAATTAAATTTTTTAAAAAAAATTAAAATAACAATAAAAAATTTAAAAAGTAAATAAAATTAAAAAAAAAACAAAAATAACCTTAAACATAAAATTTTAGGGGATCTGAAGTATTTCATTTTGAACCGAACCGGTTCGACCCTATCGGGCTGGATAACAACCCGGACCGTTACGACCCGGTCAGGCCGGGTAGCGACCAGAACTGTTTTGACCTGACCCGTCCCGTAACGACCCGGACCGTTTCGACCCGGCCGTTTCAACCTGACCCGTCCCGTTTCGACCCGGCCAGGTCCAGTAGCGACCCGGACCGTTTCAACCCGGTCGGGCCCGGTAAAGACCCGAACCGTTTCGACCCGACAAGACCGGTAGCGACCCAGACCGTTTCGACCTGACCGGGCCCGGTAACGACCCAGACCGTTTCGACCTGACCCGTCCCGTAGCGACACGGATTGTTTCGACCGGGCTGGGCCCGGTAACGACCCGAACCGTTTCGACCCACCCGGGCCCGGTAGCGACCCGGACCGTTTCGACCCGACAAGACCAGTAGCGACCCAGACCGTTTCGACCTGACCGGGCCCGGTAAAGACCCAGACCGTTTCGACCTGACCCGTCCCGTAGCGACCCGGATTGTTTCGACCGGGCCGGGCCGGGCCCGACAACGACCCGGACCATTTCGACCCGCCCGGGCCCGGTAGCGACCCGGACCGTTTCGACCCGGCCGGGCCCGGTAGCGACCCGGACCGTTTCGACCCGCCGGGACCGGTAGCGACCCAGACCGTTTCGACCCGACGGGGCCCGGTAGCGACCCTGACCGTTTCAACCTGACCCGTCCCGTAGCGACCCGGATTGTTTCGACCCGACCGGGCCCGTTAGCGACCCGGACCGTTTTGACCTGACCGATCCCGTTTGCAACCTGGACCGTTTCGAACCGACCGGGCCTGTCAACGACCAGACCATTTCGAACCGAATGAGCCGGTCAACAACCCAGACCGTTTGGACTCGATTAAGCCTGCTAACGACTCGAACCGTTTCGATGAGGTTGGTCTCGTTAACGATTCGTGTTGTTTCGACATGGTCGTCCGTTAACGACCGAATGGTTTAAACCGACTGGGTTATCAACAAATGCAAAAGACATAATTTTTTTTTAGTGACATTGATTTCTATGAGGCACCAACACTTTTGGTGTTGGGTGAGTTTTAATTCAGATTTGTATTTGATTATCTAAAAATACCCATCCTGACCCATTTATTTTTTTTGACATACCCATCCTGACCCACTTATTTATTTCCTATAATTAAAATTACCCATCCTTACCCCCTTGAAAATTATACTAAACCCATTTTAACCCACAAGGTCAAATTTTAAACCCAAAACAACCCAAACTCAACTAGATGGGTTGAAATTGCCAGGTCTAATTCAGACAGTTTGTTTTAGCATCTGAATTGAATGATTAAGTGCTGAACCATTAAGCTAATAAAAGATGTTGAATGATTCAACTCTTAATCATTCAGAGTCTCTTAACCATTCAAACTATCTTAATGATTCAGCACTTAATCAACCAAACAGCCCCTTACATTACTTGCCGTTAAAAAAAAAATATTCCACTGCAATTTAAGAAAAAGCAAAAAAAGAATAATAAAAGCATAGATAGCGAATAAGAAATGCATGGGAAATTAAAGACCCCAACGGAAATGAAGTGTCGAAGACGAGGAGTCTGTCAACGTTACTTCCCCACTCCATCATCTTCTTCTTGCATTCATTCTCCACTCCTTTATATAATAAACTCATTCATCCCTTACCTTCATCACTCATCACTCATCTCTTGTAATGGCATCTGCAACTATCGCAGCCAAGCAGCATGTAGCCGAGATAAGGAGGACAAAGTTTTCAATAGGCGGACAACCGAATCCATTGACAGAAGATCTTCATCAGGCTGTCAAGAATCTCTCTGCTGAACTCTACGCTAAGGATGTCCATTTTTTGATGGAGCTTATTCAGGTTCTCATTTATTCATATATATCACTCGTTATGTTACTGTTTTGTTATATTTATTGGAAAATGGCCAAAATAGCTCGTTGACCGGGCGTTTTGCACAAATAGCCCTTTCCACCCTCTTTGGAGAGAGGGGTCACGGTTCCCAACATGCCTGAACCGTCTCCCGAGAGGCTTCCCATTTCAGCCAACAGAGGACCGCCACGTGTCGTTGTTGATCCCGAGACAGACCTGAGACGTGAGACAGACCTGAGACGTCTCCGGTGACGTCTCAGAGACGCCTTCGGTGACGTCTCGGAAGACGTCTCCGGTGAAGACGAAGAACAAGAAAAAAACAGTAAACTTCGTCGGAGAAGACGGAGAACTCACCGGAGAAGACGAAGAAACAAGAATCAGTACACCAGCAGGGTCACCGGACCGGTGACCGGCCCTTCTGTTTCCGGCAAACCCTCATATCAACGGTTGATATTTGATGGTGGGTGTGGGGTCTCTTTTGCAACAAACACGTCTTCTTCCATTGATTAGACGTTCCATGTGCAAAAGGAGGCAATGTTGCTGTTGTTCATATCATGCGGACAACGTTAGCATTTCCTAAACAAGGTACAAATGATCGGAAAATTAGCATACGGTATCAGTCTTTTCCGGGGAGTTCGTGTTACAGCGAATCTACACATAAAGAGGGTTCAGGAGAGAGAAAGAGGGTTCAGGAGAGAGAAAGGGGGTTCAGGAGAGAGAAAGGTCTGTCTCGGGATCAACAACGACACGTGGCGGTCTTCTGTTGGCTGAAATGGGAAGCCTCTCGGGAGACGGTTCAGGCATGTTGGGAACCGTGACCCCTCTCTCCAAAGAGGGTGGAGAGGGCTATTTGTGCAAAATGCCCGGTCAATGGGCTATTTTGGTCATTTTCCCTTTATTTATTGTGCTGTTTTCACTGCAAATCTGTTGTTTTAGCCCTAATTTTGTATAATTTTATTGAGTATTATGTTTTTGAACGTGATAGCGATGAACATAGTTTTATATGATTTTGTTGCCTATCATTTGTGCTTAATTTACAAGGCCTGTTTTTATAAAAAAATATTATTTTAAAAATAAGATTTATAAATTTAAAGCCCTAAATTGAGGTTGATTTGGTTATGGTCAATAAGTTTGTGCTAAGGTGTTCTTTGGTTGAACGATTTTTTTACAGAATGCTGAAGATAATGAGTATTCGGAAGGAGTTGATCCGTCACTGGAGTTTGTTATTACGTCCAAGGACATAACGAACACTGGAGCTCCAGCGACTCTGTTAGTTTTTAACAATGAGAAAGGGTTTTCACCGAAAAACGTTGAATCTATTTGTAGCGTGGGACGCTCTACGAAGAAAGGTCTTCGTAAGCGAGGCTATATTGGCGAGAAAGGTACTACTGTTTCTGATTGTTATTTTTGATGTTTGACTGCATTGTTTAGTCAAATATTTTGTATGAGTTTGATCTAAGATGATATAGTTTTGTTTTAGTTGAAAGTGCATATGATTATCAGATTTTTCACAGCTCACTATGTTTGTGACAAGTTAAAGCAAATTTATTTCAAAAAATATAACACCAAAACACAGTTTTCCAACACCACATTAACAAAATTTACCACCTGTATTTGTTTGAAAACTGTCACTTTGGCTTATTTCCCACAGTTTTAGACAAATGATGTTGTTGCAAATTAAGCTGTTTTCTAGTAGGCCTGCTACTCAGTCGGGTTGGGTTGGTTTGGTTTGGTTAGCCAGGGCTCCAAATCCATTTGATAAATGATAACCAAACTGTATGTTGGCTTGGGTTAATCTGGCTTCTGTTAGTTTTATTGGTTTTTTGGGGGAAACGTTTAACCCAAATTGCAGCTTTTTATATCCAGCAATCAAAAATAAACTCATGTAGTTTTTAAGCTGTCGAAAAAAAGGCAATGCTCAAAAATAGTTTCTAGACAGTAAGAATCTGAAACTAAATGTGCAAAAGCACCCTTCAAACTGATTCAAACTGTCTTGAATTTGAGCGTAAATTAAGTTGAAAACTAAAAAACACTTGTCTTTAAACCAATGTCCACAACAGTCTCTAGTTACAGAATTTGTTACAATTGTATATCAGAATTTGCATGTGAAAGTGTAATATTCATGGAATTGTATATTTTTTGATGCAAAGAGAATGCCAGACCTTTGATTGGGTAACCCAAATCTTCCTTGACCAATTAATACCAGAAATGCTACACATATTGAAAAATATTATGCATCTCATTTTGTACTGATGCTGTCTACTTTTTCTTCAGGTATTGGATTCAAGAGTGTATTTCTGATAACATCTCAGCCTTACATCTTCAGTAACGGCTACAAGATACGCTTTAATGAAAAACCCTGCCAACATTGTAATGTTGGTTATATTGTTCCTGAATGGGTCGAGGAGGGTCCAACTCTATCCGACATTCAAAGTGTATATGGTTTGTCTAGTGCTCTACCAACCACTACCCTAGTGTTGCCATTAAAGGCAGAGAAGGTCAAGCCAGTGAAGGATCAACTTTCAAGCATTCACCCTGAAGTGCTTTTATTTCTTTCAAAAATAAAGCGGCTTTCAGTTAGAGAAGACAATAAGGATCCTAAGCTGAACACTGTGAGTGCAATCTCAATTTCTAGCGAGAAAAACTTTGTTACTATAAAGAGCATGGATGCCGAATCGTACACCCTGCATCTTACTGCTGATGTTGCTGGCAATCAAGAGGACAAAGAATGCGGGTACTACATGTGGAAACAAAGGTTTCCAGTAAAGCGAGAACATAAAGTTGACGTTCGATCAGAAGTCGAGGAATGGGTTATTACTTTAGCTTTTCCAAATGGGAAAAGACTGAATAGAGGTGCTAGCATGCCTGGCATCTACTCCTTTTTACCAACCGAGACGGTAACAAACTTTCCGTTCATAATCCAAGCAGATTTTCTGTTAGCTTCATCAAGGGAAAATATCCTCTGGGACAACAAATGGAATGTGGGAATTTTGGATTGTGTGCCTGTTGCCTTTTTAAATGCATTTACCTCATTGATAAAGTCCTCAGAAACAGCGCCTGTTTCAAGTCTTCCTAATCAGTTTAGGTTCTTACCTATCATGGAGTCATCTCATTTGAAACTGAATCGCATTCGGGATGTAATTAAATCAAAGCTTATGAACGAGACTATTGTTCCATGCGAATCATACACGGGACAGAAGTTGTTTCGTAAACCCAATGAAGTTGGTAGGTTGAAGCCTGCGTTTTGGAGCATAATGAACAAGGCAAGAAGCCAAGGTGTTAGTTTCTCAAACGTCTCATCCCATGGAGCGTATCTTCTTACGTTTTCTTTTGATCAAGTGGAGTACAACTCCATTCTGAAGTTCCTGGAAATCAAAGCTGTTGATAACGAATGGTATGCCAAATGCATTGCCGGTTCTAATCTTTGTAGGGGCGTCTCAGAGGAACTATATATGCAGCTTTTGGCGTTTGTAGCGGAGAATTGGGGGTCCTCTTTTCACGATACTAACATGAAGAACATACCATTCATAAAGTATGTCGGGATGGATGGCAAAGTAAATTTACTTAAAATCAATGCTTGTGCAGACAAACTGCTTGCTGCTGATTCTCATTGCATATCTTGGTTAATTAATTGGAACACAGAGTTTCACTCTTCCAACGGTAAGTTCTTTCTGCCTGCGGCTACACAAAAAGCTATTGGATCATTCTCAAAGAAGCATACGTTAGAAAAGTGGCTTAAGGAGGAGGTGAATGTTAAATTTGTCAGTGTAAGTGAATATGCTGATGATCTTATTCCTTCACTCAAAACCGACCGCAGGCTAGCTGTCATTTTTGCCCATTTCCTCTACCACTCTGAAAGAAAGAAATACTTGTTGGAGCATCAAGTAAAAGATTTGTGTAGAAACATGCCAATTGTTGATAACTACGGGCAAGTAACCGTAAAAAGAGATGGTGTTCTTGTACCTGCTAATGGAAGTAAATGGGTTGTTCTTATTGGCTCTAATCCTTGGAGGCAATTTAATTATGTTGAGCTGGGAGAAGACTACACGCGGTCCGTGACCTATTTTGGTAATTCTGCATCAGGGGAAGACCTTGTTTCGTTTATGAAAACGTACGTGGGAGCTGCTGATGTTCCATTTCTGTCTCCGCCTAATGCTGCTGTTCCTACATTGTCATCGCCCCTGACAAAAGCAAATGCATTCTTGCTTCTGCGCTGGCTTAATTTTTTGATAAAACACAATATCAAGTTACCAGAAAGGTTCTTGTCATCAATTAAAAATGGCTCTTGGTTGAAAATCTCTTTAAGCGGTTTTCCTGGCAGCAGGCCTCCTTCAGAGTCATTCATGCTTGATACTTCTAGCGGGAGTATTTTACAGAACGGATCTGTTCTTGTTGATATTCCGTTGGTAGATGTAAAATTTTATGGTGATGAGATACATAAATTCCAAGCAGAGCTGAAAACAGTTGGTGTGCGGTTCGAGAATAAAGATGCTTGCAATTTCATTGGTGAGCGTCTCATGTCCCTTGCAGCTTCTTCCAAGCTTACCAGAGACAATGTTTTGTCGATCCTGAAATTTATTCAGTATTTGGGAGCACATTACATGCCTAGAGATGAACTTGTTAACCGAATCAAACAAGGACGATGGGTTAGAACCTCCCAAGGAGACATGACCCCAAACAACTCTGTTTTGTTCTGTCATGAATGGAAGGCTGCTTCCCAAATAAGTAACATTCCATTCATCGATAAAGTTTACTACGGAGAAGAGGTACTTTCTTTCAAGAAAGAATTAAAACTGTTGGATGTGATGGTGAATTTTGATGATAAGTGCTACCAGCTTGTGTCAGAAAACCTTAAGTCCTCGTCTTTGTTGACTTCGTTGTCTTCTGAAGCCATGTTGTTGCTGTTAAAGTGCATTCAGAAAGTAAAATCAACAGATAAGATCGTGCAATCGGTGAAAAACAACAAATGTGTTAAGACAAATCTGGGCTACAGATGTCCGTCTGAATGTTTTTTGGTGTCTTCAGAATGTGAGTGGGGCTGTCTTCTACAGGTCTTTACGTCGTTCCCGATTGTTGATGCAAACTTCTATGGTAGCTCCATCTTCTCAATGGAGAAAGAGCTAAAGAAAATCGGTGTTATTTGTGATTTGGAGAATGCTGCAAAAGCATTTACTCGCACTTTTAAGAAACAGGCTTCAGCATCTTCTATCAGAAAAGAAAATGTTTTTTCGTTGCTTGAATGCTACAGAAAGCTAAAGAAAGCAAAGATCAAGTTTCCGAAAGATCTCAAGACGTGCATACGTGAAGAGAAATGGCTCAAAACCAAACTTGGTGACTACAGATCACCAAATCAATGCATTCTTTTTGGTGCAGACTGGAAAGCAGTTACTCCAATAACAATCCTTCCATTCATTGATGACGGTGAGAACTTTTATGGCAGTGGGATCAGAAATTATCAAGTTGAGCTGAAACGGTTAGGTGTGGTTACCGAATTTAAAGATGGTGCGAAGTTTGTGGCTGCTGGACTTTACTTACCTGAGTCTTCAAGTAGCATTACTCCTGCTAGCATTTATGCATTGCTAGATTCTGTCAAGAGACTTCAAGAAAGTGCATCAGATATCCCTGACAAGTTTTTTGATAAACTGTCCCAGAAGAATTGGTTAAAAACTCATTCTGGATATAAACGCCCGATAGAGTGTTTACTTTTCTCTTCAGAGTGGGCTTCTTTCCTGAAACGTGATGATGGTCCGTTCATTGATGAACAGTTTTATGGGTCTAGGATTGAATCTTACAAAGAGCAGCTCAGTTATTTAGGAGTGATAATAGATGTAAAAGAGGGATGCCAGGTGATTGCTAGTTACCTTGACTCTCAATCCAATTTCGAAAGAATCAAGCGTCTCTACAGTTATTTGTCTGAGTTCAAATGGGAGCCTACTGATGACGACTGTAAGAAAATATGGCTACCAAGAGGAACTGCTAACGGAGAGTGGGTATCGCCACAAGAATGTGTTCTTCATGATAAAAACAATCTCTTTGATGGTCTGTTGTATGTGTTGGAGAAATACAAGTATGAGACGAAAATTCTTGGATTTTTTGCTGCAATTTTCAATGTGAAGGTCCATCCGTCTGTTGATGACTACTGCAATCTATGGAAGAAATGGGAAGCTTCCGGAAATAAGATCACACATTCCGAATGCTGTGCTTTTTGGGAGTTTGTGGTTAAAAATTGGAACCCGGTTACTGAGAAAACGTTCAACAAAAGCCTATCAAAACTCCCTGTATCATCCCTTACTTCTGATGGTATTTGTCTTTCAGACAAGCGTGACGTTTTCATAGGTGATGATCTGTTTTTAACAGACCTCTTTCAAAGCTGTTCTGGTCCCATATTTGTTTGGTATCCTCAACCAAGTTCGAAAACTCTAACCCGGACCAAGCTTGTGGATATCTACAACAAACTTGGTGTTCGTACCATATCGGAATCTGCACAGAAAAACTTGTCTGATATTGATCAAGTGAAACTGGAGCCCGTTAGTTCCAAAGAAAAGATTATGAAAAAAGGTTTGGTCAAACTAATATTGGGCTTTCTAGCTGATCCAAGTTTAAAGCTTGACACAGAAAAAAGACATGAAGCCATTAGCCGTATGCTGGGACTAAAAGCTTTTGTGACAGTTGATCCAATGACCGTGAAGTATAGTCTATCTTTGTCATCTGGAGATGTTTTGACTGTTGAAGCGAAGAGAATGATCCGTTGGGACAAACAGAACTCCAAACTGTTTATGCAGAAAAGGGAAGTAAGGGGTGGTCAGAAGAGTATAATAGAATATGCTTCTCATTTTGGTGAAGTCATCGCTGAGGGGATGTTATGGGAGAATGAAGAGTTCGTGCCGCAGCTTTCCGAATTGATCAGATTGGCATATTTGGTTAAGTTTGATGAGGAAGCGATCGATTTTCTCATGAAGGTGAAGAATATTCAAGTATTTCTTGAGGATCATGACTATCTTTCCTCCATATTTTCCAGTTAATAGGTATGTCATCTTGAACCTTAAATGTACCTTTTATCAAAAAATTTTAAATATATTGGTTGAGTTTTAAATTTGTACATGTGATGTTTGAAATGCAGGAGAGAGCATAGTGAAATGAAGGTTGTTATGTTGGTGGCCTGAAGCTGTTTTCTTTTTAATTAATCTACTTTTTTTTGTTATCGAACGCTCTATGTTTTGCCTCATTCCATGTTTTTCGTATCAGTTGATGTAATGGAATGATACTTTTATCGTTTTATATCCGTCGTATGGTTTTAGTAATGCAAATTACCAAAGTTTTTATTTACCTGAAATCTTCACCGAATTTTATTGAATTAACTGACCAACAACCATTGTGCTTATTAATGCAAATGGCATTTAGCAATGCCATTAGTGTGAAGCGATGCATTTTCTATATCGACACATTCTAATCATTTTACTTGATAAATTTTAGTATGTAAGCATTGGTTAATGATAAGTATTTCATAATGTGTGTTGGTAACATAATTTTGATGATATATGATCTGTTCTTGAATCTCAAGTGATGCCAGTGATCAAAATCTGCTTATAGAAAGTTTGATATAAATAATTGTCTGCAAGAGTAAGATAACACTCATATCTATAAGATACATTAATTAAAGTTACTGAATTGGCTGCGGCGCAAAGTTTGCGGCTGTTGGTGAATGAACAGCCGATTAGCAGCTCTGCAGATGTCTGGAAATGGGAGTCGCAAGATGTCAGGTATGATTTTTCTGTTAAACAGGTCAGATTGGAGCTCAGCAGGATCGGATCTCCGGTGCAAAATCAGCAACAATTTATATGGAGCAGAATCGCTACACCACCGAAAGTTAATTGTTTTGTATGGCGAGCTTTGGAAAATAAAATCCCGACAGCAGAAAACTTGGCGTATAGAGGCGTACCGATTGGGGATGGATTATGCAAAAGATGCGGATTGGAGTTGGAAACCGTCGACCACATATTCGTCAATTGTGTTTGGGTCAGAGCGTTGTGGTGGAACATTAGCAAATGGTTAAAGATACCGGATATGGCACCTGCCTTATCGCTTAACCAAGTCATACAATTGTGTTGCAACCTGAACAGACCAGCGAAAGAATCAAAGGTCATGTACGCGGTTTCCTTGTTAGGAATATGGAAATTATGGTTGGGGAGGAACGAAAAGGTATTTAACGATGTTAACAAGGCAACAACGCTAATGCTCGAAGACGTCAAAGTGGAGTCCTTTTGGTGGTTAAAAAAAGAGGAAACATACCGTAGCTAGAAAGAGTCTTGGTGGGAATATTCGGTGTTTAACAGCGGCTGAAAAAACGAAGAAGAAATTGGTCAAAGTCTCAGGTGTAGGGTGATTGTTTGTTTTTTGATTTTATTGTACCTTGGTATCTATACTATATTGTGGGTGTTACTAATAAAAGTTCTGGCTAAATGCGTCTGGGCGATTGTTGTGGTGGTTTTTTATTATGAATAAAAGTTCCTTTTTGATCGTTCAAAAAAAAAAAGTTATTCAATCTTAAAGCCTTAAGTGAGTATTGGAAATGTTTATTCATGATTAAAATGAGTTTTGAAAGAAGTGAGTGGACTTAGATTTCACAAATAAAAAATGGTATACATTTTGATTATGATTTTATAAACTCATGTGCTCTCGGAACAATCAAATGGGTCATGGTGTGGTTCGTAAGCATAATATTGTGTAGATTCGTAACCAAAAATCATTGTCTTGACCGCTCTATAAATATTAACCCACTTCTTTCTAGCCCAAAAAATCTTGCCAGTCGTCCCAAATACCAATACTCGTCACCCTCTATTTAGAGGTGCACAAAAAAACCGGAACCGGAAAAAAAACCCGGAACCAGGTATTAAAAAAATCGGAACCGACCCTATCCGTCGGGTATGCATAGGGTATAGATTTCTATGTAAAAAACCGTACCCGGAACCGGACCCGGTTTGTACCCGGTTTTTTTAATACTCGGTTCATGACCCAAAAAAGTATATGTCAAGCGACGGGAATATTTGGCATTTTGATGTTGAGGCGGTCTGGGAACGAATGGGTCACTTCGTGATTCAAGAAGGGTTGCCATTTGACCACTTCGACAACCCAAAATTGACTCGTCTCATCCAAAGAATTCTATAACCGCGTTATAATCATCTAAGTCGCACTACCCTTCGACGTGATTGTATAAAAAGAATTCAATATCCAGCATAGCCAGGTTTTTTCAATTCCCAGTTACCCGTTTTTTTTTCAATACCCGGAACCGGTTCCATACCCGAAACCGGGTATTGAAAAACCAGAACCGATATACCGGGTATAGTTTTTATGCTAGGAACCGGAACTGAAACCGGTTTCTCCAATACCCGGTCAAAGTAATACCTGACCCTACCCAAAACCGGGTATTGAAAAAACCCGATTTGTGCACCTCTACCCCTATTTGATTCACTTTTGCTTCTTCATATCAGCCCATTAAGACAACTAGCCTAGCCATAAAACCCATTTGAGTTATTGTGAATTAAGTGGCAGCCCATATTATTATTGGCCTAACAACTCAAACTATTTAATTACTAGTTTAGCCCAACTTGAATTTGGATGTTAGCCCACCAATTAATTAAATGCCTAACTAGTTTTTTTTTTTTAACGGCTAATTATTTTGTTACCCACGAGATTTGATCCCTCACCATTTGAAAAGGCAAAGCTTTATTCAACACCTTGATATCACCAGGCCGAAGGCCCTTTGGTACTAACTAGTTTAATTAGACACCAATCAATCGTAAACATCTTTTTAAGCAAATTTTATTGTTGAATCGACAGTTTTAACTCGTTTTCATTGGTAGCGATCATCATCGATTAAATTTACATGGCCATTTAGAGCTACTTTCATCATTATGAATCATTTCGAATCTTTCCAAGGTCCATCGTTGTCCCAAGCAAATGTTTCATACACAAAAGCAACAAAACGGTCCAAAGTATATTCCGTTCCAACAAAACAAATGTAACACAAAATAATGGAATATGGATACAATAAATGCATGATATCTGGTGAAAAAAAAAAGTTAAACATATTCAGTTGAGACAGATGGATGAGGAAGGTAGCTTGTGGTCCTTCTTAACACTGATTTTATAGCATTGTTCTAACTAATTACTAATATCTTATTTAAGACCAAAGAAACACGCAAAAGATAGTAGGATCAAAATTATGAGACATGCTGTCAAAATAGTTGGTTGTTTGTTCACATGTATAACTAAAAGCTATTCATAAATAATTAAACTAATCATCAAACTCCAAATCATCGAAGTCATCCGGATGCACAATTAGATGCTTATGAGGATGGTTTGTTAGTAAATGATTGGATGAGATGTGAGTAAATATTCTATTGTTTTACAACTGGTATTCTTGAAGGGCTTCTACAAATCTTCATGAACAATCTTAATTCTTGAAACAGCTTGGTCCGAAGATTGATTGGTTTCATCTGCACGTTTACAAAATTTTTGAAATAAGGTTGTTCTAACGGACATGGTTCCTAGTAGCCTGTTTTGGGACATGTTAATCCAAGATTTGACTAATGTTATGTCTCCAGCTTCGCTATAAGGCGTTCTTTCATTTTTTTTTTTTTTTTTTTTTTGTAGTGACATATGAGTTGAGAAGTACACATGTGAGTTGTAATACAATTGTAGATATAGTCAGTAAAGAAATAGTTGTTGCAAAAGTAGTCGTTGAGAAAAGTAATATAAAATAGTTAATAAATAAATAATAATTTAACTATAAATTAAATAAATAAATTATTAATAAGTTAAATAAATGAAAAAAGTAGGTGATGATATGGATAATAATTAATAAAGCACACCCACTATGAGCAAGTTATGCATATAGTTTTTCTAATTTTTGGTAAACATATTCAATTGAGGTAGATGGATGAGGGAGGTAGCTTGTGATCCTTTTTAACACTGATTTTTTAGCATTGTCTTGACTAATTACCAATATCTTTCTAATGATGATCTATAAATATAGGACTTCTTCTTAGTTTCGGAATGAATATATTGATATGATAAACGATCATATCTATAGTTTTTTTTGAAAATTCTCTTTTTTTTAGGGTTAGTATAAAAAAATAGCCCCATAGTATAAACAAATAACTATACAAGTAATAACCAACTCATCACTTCGTATTATCTGGATCCAAAGAACCAGTCAAGATATGATATATTGTTCTTTAGATCATGATTCTATTTAGACTATGATTCCATATCAGAAGAATGATCAAATTGCTTTATAGGCCTGTTTTAGAGTTATCAACAAAAATCCTTATCCTATCTATATTCTATTAAAAATAGAAATTGAGAAACAATTTTTTTTAGTTGATTGTATAGTGTATACCCGTAAATACACAACACAAAGAAATGGGCGGTTTTCTTATTCTCGAAGAATGAGGGGCAAGGGGATTGATCGAGAAAGATCTCTTGTTCTTATTATAAGAACGTGATTGGATCCGCATATGTTTGGTAAAGAGAATAATCAAAAATGACTTTTTTTTTTCAGGAAGGAAGCTAAATAAAAATGACTATGAGTTAAATTATAGACTAATTTATTTTACGGATTCCTTTACTATTTATTCTAATTTTACCCATAGACAAAACTTCGAATCATTTTTTATCGAGCCGTACGAGGAGAAAACTTCTTATACGGTTCTAGGGGGTTCTTTTTCTTCTACATCTATCCCGATGAGCCATCTATCGAATCGTTGCAATTGATGTTCGATCTCGAAGAGAAGGAAGAGATCTTCGGAAAGTGGGTTTTTATGATCCTACCAAGAATCAAACTTATTTAAACGTTCCGACGATTCTCTATTTCCTTGAAAATGGATACGACTATTCCAACAGTTAGACCTTTCTTTGATATGGATTCTCTATTCTCTATTCCTAATGGCTGTGGTACGGAAACTGCTGTTAAAGAAAAGAGTAGACAAGGAATGAAAATATCCCTCTCGGTCTATGACACCTAAATGAAAGAAAAATCCGGATCAAACCCTTAATAGAAGGATTCCTCTACCAATGTAAGACAATCAACTCCATTCGTTAGAACAACTTCCATCGAGTCTCTGCACCTATCCTTTTTTATTTTCGCTTTCTGAACCTTTGTTTGTTTTC
This sequence comes from Ambrosia trifida, assembly GCA_028751855.1. Lineage (NCBI taxonomy): Eukaryota > Viridiplantae > Streptophyta > Magnoliopsida > Asterales > Asteraceae > Ambrosia > Ambrosia trifida. Next base: position 174,183,894 of record CM054122.1, read on the forward strand.
GGAAAACGTGATTTGGCTCAGGATTGCCCATTTTTATTAATTCCAGGGTTTCTCTGAATTTGAAAGTTATCACTTAGTAAGTTTCCATACCAAGACTCATTTTTTTTCCAAATTTTGAATTCTATTTATTAGTTATTAGAAATTGGTCGAAATTGAAATTGATTTGTATTATCCTTTCTATTTGATTATCTTTATATAATATATTGAATTTCATTTTTTTTATGAATATGTCCATTTTTCTCTTTTTTATTTTTTATTAGTGGTTTAGAATAGAACAAGTAGTCACAAGTAGTCAGATGTAAGACCAAAGAAACACGCAAAAGATAGTAGGATCAAAATTATGAGACATGCTATCAAAATAGCTGGTTGTTTGTTCATAGGCATAACTAAAAGCCATTCATAAATAATTAAACTAATCATCAAACTCCGAATCATCGAAGTCATCCGGATGCACAACTGGATGCATACGAGAATGGTTTGTTAGTAAATGATAGGATGAGATGTGAGTACATATTCTATTGCTTTACAACTGGTATTCTTGAAGGGTTTCTGCAATCGCCCTCATCCCTATCCTGCGTTACTGTGAGCCATAACGATTTTGAAGAATCGATTAAATGTGCAAACCTTCATGAAATAGTCCTAATTCTTGAAACAACTTGGTCTGAAGATCAATTGGTTTCACCTACACGTTTACGAAATTCTGGAAAGAAGATTGTTCTAACGGATATGGTTCCTAGTAGCCTGTTTTGGGACATGTTAATCCAAGATTTGACCAAAGCTATGTCTCCATCTTCACTACAAGGTCTTCTTCCATTTTTTTGTAGTGACCTATGAGTTGAGAAGTACACATGTGAGTTGCAATACAATTATAGATATAGCCAGTAAAGAAATAGTTGTTGCAAAAGTAGTCGTTGAAAAAAACAAGATAACATAGTTAATAAATAAATAATAATTTAACTATAAATTAAATAAATAAATTATTAATAAGTTAAATAAAAGAAAAAAGTAGGTGATGATATGGATAATAAAGCAAAAGTTTTCAATGGTTTATTGTCAGAGGAAAAAGCGAGTTTGAAACGATTAAAGTTTGAAATGTTATGACATGCTTAAGTGACGGGTTTGATCATATTAGACTTGGTTTAGTGCTAGAGATGTTCTAATTATCGGTTGATACACTTTATTACAAGTGATTATATTTGTGTGATAAAAAAATAAACAAATAAAGGTAAATCATTTTTTTTAAAAATAATTCATGAATAAAGATCATAAAAGTTCAGCAGTGGAGACACAAAAGTAAACCTCCGTACAAAATACCCTTTGCTATAAACCAATCACAAGTGCTTCCTTCATTGCTAACCCCTTTCTTTTCCCATTTATTAAGGTAGGGATATTTGTTTGTAATTTTTTCCTGAAAATCATAAAACCATGCTAAACGTTATTTTTCTTAAGAAATAAACAAACAAACTTAGCCAATAAAACCCTACAATTAAAAAAGTTGTTAGTTGAGACTAGAAAAAATAAACCAAAGGTAACATTTGCCTCTATTGTAGATAACAGAGAAATTGCTCTAATTGAGACCATCGAATAAAGTATTCCTTTTGACATGTAAAAATGTGGTAAATGAACCACGAGCTTATAGCTCAGTGGTTGGGGATATAATGGAAGACTTCTGGCCGCTTGTTCAAGAGTTCGATTCCTGATCCAACCGGTTTTACCGGCTCTTTACCGTCGTGCTCTCAGACGGGTGAAGTGTCGGGTTTTCTAGGGCGGGCACCTAAGACGTGTCTTCACCTAGGAGCGTATGGGTGCTTTTCACGATTGTTGGGTGCCCGGGTAGCTGGCACGTCAGTTTGTTGGCCGTTCGAAAAAAAAATGTTGTAAATGAGACAACATATATTGAATTTTAATACGTTTAAAATTAATATTAATATCTTTTAAGTAAAATAATTCCAGCATGCTCGCAAGCTCATGACTCAAGCTGAGTTGACTCTTTTACAACCGAGCTTTTTTTTTTTTTTTTGAACAAGCAACAAGCTTCAAACGAGCTGCACGCTACGAGCTTTTTGAACACCGATAACTCTAAGTTAGGCTGTGAGAGCTTTTTATTGTTTGAACAATAAAAAAAAATGCAACCTTTGGAGCATGATATACAACCTTTCATTGCATTGTGGTTGTTTTTTTCTAGTCTTTTCGTTTTAGACTGTGTGGCGTGGTTGTGTTTGGGGTTATCATTCGTATTCATCTAATAATATTGCGCTACCTAAACGCTGACTGCTCACTCCCTCTTAAAAATCCAAGACACCTTAGCCGGTAAGAAACTCATGGGAAAAGATAAAAGACCCCAACGGAAATGACTTGACGAAGACGAAGACTTTATCAACGTTACTTTCCCACTCATCTTCATATTGCATTTATTCATTCTTCCACATTAAGTTTCTTCACTCTCTCTCTCTCTTACACTTGTTTATAAATAACGTCATTCATCGATTATTATTATTATTATTATTATTATATCATGAGAGTGTGGAGTACTGATTAACTGTGTGTTGTTAATTACTCGATCGATCGATCGATCGTCCAACAGAAAACGAAATTCGCATTGTGTGTTTGTTCATCTATATATATATATTATATATAATGTCGTCGGCAAAGGAGCACGTGGAGGAGATACGGAGGAGCAAATTCTCAATCGGTGGAGAGCCGAGTCAATTGACAGAAGATCTTCATCATGCTGTCAAATATCTCTCTGCTGAACTCTACGCTAAAGATGTCCACTTTTTGATGGAGCTTATTCAGGTCTCATTTGATATTCATATACGTATCACTTATTATTATTATTATTATTATTATTATTATTATTATTATTATTATTATTATTATTATTATTATGATTTTCTTCACTCTGTTATGGTATTTAGTTTAATTAACCAACATTTCGCTGTTCTTAGAAAGAATTTCAAGAGTAATTAGGTTTCTTTTTGTAGTTTATTTATCAAATTGTTCATACACACGCTAGCTGTTTCTACTACTGTGTTTTAGGCGTAATTATTATTATTATTATTATTATTATTATTTTATTATTTTGTTGCTTGTTGATGTTAATGTGGCTTAATCAGTCGTTACCTTCTAGATTTCGAACCCGATAGTGATTTGCAATATACTTGGAAAAAGTTTTTCAACAGATAACGCGTGCAATTTGTAATTTGCAATGCTTAGATTGTAATAAGAATATCCGTTGCCGGCCGCGAGCGAGCAGGCGCGAGTCACAAACTTCAATCTCAAATAACCCGGTCACTTGACCCCGTTGTGATTGGGGTGAGCACCGACGCGACCAAAGCACCTCTCTCCCGTTAACGCACGCGACCACCGTCGCTTGTACTCGCGCCGTCACTGTTCGCGTTGAGCTGTTTTGCTAGGGGTGAGCACCAGGATGAAACTTCCCTCATGCCGGAGCTCGCTTACGGCCCAAAACTGACATGACAGTCTAAGAAAAAAAACAAAAAAGTTAAGATAGTTGGAAAAACGAAAAAGTAGGTAGGATTGATGATGGACTCTAGTCTACCACTCTACTTGTGCTAGATTTTCTTTTTTGTTCACGTGTTAAACTGAAAAATATTTATTGCTTTTTTTAACTTGTGGTAGATTTTCTTTTTTGTTAGCGTGTTTAACTGAAAAATATTTATTGCTTTTTTTAGTTGTGGTAGGTTTTCTTTTTCGTCAGCGCTGTTAAACTGTTAATTTTACAACAAAATAGTAACTTATTATATTATATATAGTATTAATTTATACGTGGTTTGTGTTTTATGGTGTTGGATATAACGCTTAATTAGTGTTTTGTGTATGAAAGGGTTGTATACTATGCTTTGTAGGTTGTACCTTTGTTTTTGTTTTTTTTAACCTTAATAGTTTTCATCTTTTACATTCAACCCCTACACTTTTTAACTTTGAACTTTATCCCATGTATCTTAAACAGATTTTTAGCTTTACGTTTCAATCTAATTTTTTCGAGTTGACACGCCACAACGTGCGTATGTAGTTTAACGTTTTTACCTCTATTTTCCCGTCAAACGGTCATGACGCTGTGTCTAAGTTTCAGTCTAATTTTTGCGCATTGTAGTGCCGCAACGGGCGTACATGGTTTACTGATTTTACGTCTACATTTTACTCAGTTTTATTTTTTTCGTTTTTTTATTTTATTATGACTTTTTTATGGTGTTGTTGGTTGCTGACAACAATGTGGCATTGATGCTACTTGATATGGTTTTATGTCATCCGCAGCAACGCGTGGGGCTTTATACTAGTATGTATTAGTTTACAAATTGGTTATGCTTCTGGTGTTGTACCTTATGCTTAGTAAGTGTTGTGCATAAGATGGTTGTACATCATGCTTTGAATGTTGTATCTTACTTTCTTTTTTACTTTTAACCCTAATACTTTTCATCTTTTACATTTAACCTCAGTACTTTCTTCATTATTAACTTTGTCTCATATACTATTTATCTTTAACAAATTTTTAGTTTTAGGTTAGTTGACACGCCACAATGTGCGTATGTGGTTCAACGTTTTTACATCTATTTTTCCCGTCTAACGGTCGCATTGTGTTTTACGTTTCGGTCTAATTTTTGTGCATTAACACACCGCAATAGGGGTGCATGGTTCATCTTTCTTACATCTACATGCCGTTTGGTTTTACTTTTTTGTTTTTTATTTCTTTTATTTTACGAGCTTTTCTAAAGTTGGTGATCGCTAGCGACAATATGACATTTATGCTACTTGACACGATTTTATGTCCCCCACAGCAACGCGGAGGCTTAAGTTTAATATTATATTAAAAACCGGAGGTGTTAAACGGGTTATGTTTGTAGGTTGGTGGACATGTGAACCCGAACATGACCTGTTTGACTCCTTTAATTTTATTTATTTTGCATTTTTAGCTAAATGGGTTGGTAGATTCAACCTAAAACATCCCTAAACCCGTTTAGACTAAAGTCAAAGTCCAACACTTTAGTCAAAGTCGTGCCTTCGGGCGGGTGAGTGGTCGGGTTTTCCCGGGAATTGGTGGCAATTGGTGGCCCGGGTACTCTCGAGTACCTGATTCGCCAAAAGGGTGCCCGAGAGTGCTCGGAATTGATTCGTTGGCCGTTCAAAAAAAAAAAAAAAAGACTAAAGTCAAACTCGCGAATGTTTTCAAGTCGTGTTAGAAATTCAAATCCATTTTAAAAATGTTGTCTGTCCAAAGAGTGTTTCATTTTTATGTATTGGTAGATTAGTTAGATTATATATTATATTTTTTAGTATTAAGATAATTACCCAATAAAACTTTTTTCTCACGATTTTTACACTGTCATAATTTAAAAAATAAAAAAAAAATTGTGCCACAACGCGTGATGAGGAAGTTACTAGTGTAGTTATTGACCTGAAAATTATAAGCCCGGCTAAAAAAATTAACACCACTATAGAAAATGTCTTGATCTGCCAATGTATGTAAATATAAAGATGATTGGCTTAGCTTGATTGTTGATTTTTTAAGGTAGTTGAGTGATTTTTTGACAGAACGCTGAGGATAACGAGTATGCGGAAGGAGTTGATCCGTCACTGGAGTTTGTTATTACGTCTAAGGACATAACAAACACTGGAGCACAAGCGACCTTGTTGGTCTTCAACAATGAGAAAGGGTTTTCGCCGAAAAATGTTGAATCTATTTGTAGTGTGGGGCGCTCTACGAAGAAAGGTCTTCGTAAGCGAGGCTATATTGGCGAGAAAGGTACTCGATATCTTCTGTTTTGTATTTCGTAGTTTAAGCCTCTACTAAGTGAGCTAGACCGAATTGATAGTATCTTTGATATCTGAATGTAACTAGATGTTTTTAGTCATGATGTGTTTACGTATTATATCAGACCAAACCTATTAAAAAAGTTAGATTTTATATGTTATTTTATTTTATTTTATTTTATTTTATTTTAGAATTAAACATTACAACAAAAAATACAGATATATGTAAAAATTTCTCTTCTAAGTTATAGTTGTAGCATTAATATCTCGTGTTAGGAATTCACACCCCTAATAGTCGGGTTGGGTAGCTTTCGGGTTAGTTGGGTCACGGGTGTCAAAAGCCACCTGATAATCAAACTGAATGTTGTTGGGTTAATCTGTTGGTTTCCTGGCCAGGTTTGGTCTTTCGATCCAAATTGCATTTTTTTTATCAACTGATCCAACAACCAAGGTGCAGGAATTCAGAAATAAGATGTTGCATTTACATAATAATTAAGTGCTACATCTATCTATACATATAATAAATCAAAGCCATTTTAATGACATGGCACTCAAAGAAGCAATATTCTGATACATTGTCTATTTTTTTCATCAGGAATTGGGTTCAAGAGTGTTTTTCTGATAACATCTCAGCCTTATATCTTCAGTAACGGCTATAAGATACGGTTTAATGAAAAACCATGCCAACACTGCAATGTGGGTTATATTGTTCCCGAATGGGTCGAGGAGGATCCAACTCTATCTGCTATTCAAGCCATATATGGTTTGTCTACTACTTTACCAACTACCACTCTAGTGTTGCCATTAAAGCCGGATAAGATCAAACCGGTGAAGGATCAGCTTTCAAGCATCCACCCTGAAGTCCTTTTGTTTCTTTCAAAGATAAAGCGACTTTCCGTCAGGGAGGACAATGAGGATCCTAGGCTGAACACTGTGAGCGCAATATCAATCTCCAGTGAGAAAAACTTTGCTATTATAAAGAGCATGGATGCCGAATCATACATGCTTCATCTGACTGCCGACGTTTCTGGCAGTGAAGATGACACAGACTGTGGCTACTACATGTGGAAACAAAGGTTTCCTGTGAAGCGAGAAAACACAGTTGAAGTTCGGTCAGAAGTCGAGGAGTGGGTTGTTACATTAGCTTTTCCAAATGGGAAAAGACTGAAAAGAGGCGCAAGCATGCCTGGCATCTATTCTTTTTTACCAACCGAGACGGTAACAAACTTTCCGTTCATAATCCAAGCAGATTTTCTGTTAGCTTCATCAAGGGAAAATATCCTCTGGGACAACAAATGGAATGAGGGGATTCTGGATTGTGTACCCGTTGCGTTTTTAAACGCATTTACGTCGTTGATTAAGTCATCAGAAACTGCTCCTGTTTCCAGTCTTCCCTATCAGTTTAGGTTCTTACCTGTCATGGAATCATCTCATCCAAAGCTTAATCGTGTGCGGGATGAAATTAAAGCAAAGCTTATGAATACGCCTATTGTTCCATGCGAGTCATACAAGGAGCAGAAGTTGTTTTGTAAACCCAATGAAGTTGGTAGGCTGAAGCCTGTATTTTGGAGCATATTGAACAGTGCAAGAAACGAAGGCGTTAGTTTCTCTAATATTTCAACGCACGGAGCCTATATTCTAGCTTCTTCCTTTGATCAACAGGAGTATAACTCCATTCTGGAGTTCCTGGAAATCGAAGCTGTAGATAATGAATGGTATGCCAAATGCATTGCCGGTTCTGATCTTGTAAGGGGCGTCTCAGAGGAACTTTATATGCAGCTTTTGGTGTTCATAGCAGAGAATTGGCGGTCCTCGTTTTACATGACTAACATAAAGAACATACCATTCATAAAGTATGTTGGAATGGATGGCAAAGTTAGCTTGTTCTCGATCAGTGCGTGTGCAAACAAGCTGCTTGCTGCTGATTCTCATTACATATCTTGGTTAATTGATTGGAACACAGAATTTCACTGTTCTAATGGTAAGTTTTTCATGCCTGCTGCTACACAAAAAGCTCTAGGATCATTTACGAAGAAGCATACTTTAAAAAAGTGGCTTATGGAGGAGGTGAAGATTAAATTCGTCGGTATAAGTGAGTATGCTGATGATCTTATTCCGTCACTCAGAACCGACCGCAAACTTGCTGTTACTTATGCCCATTTTCTCTACCATTCCAAAGAAAAGAATTACTTGTGGGAGCATGAAGTTCAAAATCTGTGTAGCAAAATGCCAATTGTTGATAACTACGGGCAAGTAACCGTAAAAAGATATGGTGTTCTTGTACCTGCTAATGGAAGTAAATGGGTAGTTCTTATTGGCTCTAATCCTTGGAGGCAATTTAATTATGTTGAGCTGGGAGAAGACTACACGCGGTCCGTGACCTATTTTGGTAATTCTGCATCAGGGGAAGACCTTGTTTCGTTTATGAAAACGTATGTGGGAGCTGCTGATGTTCCATATCTGTCTCCGCCTAATGCTGCTGTTCCTACATTGTCATCGCCCCTGACAAAAACAAATGCATTCTTGCTTCTGCGCTGGCTTAATTTTTTGATAAAAAATAATGTCAGTTTACCAGAAAGGTTTTTGTCATCCATTAAAAATGGCTCCTGGTTGAAAATCTCTTTAAGCGGTTTTCCTGGCAGCAGGCCGCCTTCAGAGTCATTCATGCTTGATTCGTCCAGCGGGAGTATTTTACAGAATGGATCAGTTCTTGTTGATATTCCGTTGGTAGACGTACAATTCTATGGTGAGCAGATACGGAGTTACAAAGAAGAGTTAAAAACAGTTGGTGTGCGGTTTGAGAATAAGGATGCTTGCAATTTTATTGGTGAGCGTCTCATGTCGCTTGCTGCTTCTTCAAAGCTTACCAGAGACAATGTTTTTTCGATACTGAAATTTATTCAGTATTTAGGAGCGCATTATATTCCTAGTACAGAACTTGTTAACCGAATCAAACAAGGAAGATGGGTTAGAACCTCCCAAGGAGACAAGACCCCAGACAACTCTGTTTTGTTCAGTCATGAATGGAATGCTGCTTCACAATTAAGTAACATTCCATTCATCGATGAAGGTTACTACGAAGAAGAGGTACTTTCTTTCAAGAAAGAATTGAAATTGTTGGGCGTCGTTGTGAATTTTGATGAGAGTTGTTACCAGCTTGTGTCAGACAACCTCAAGTCATCATATTCGTTGGCTTCTTTGTCTTCCGAAGCCATGTTACTGCTGTTAAGGTGCATAGAGAAATTAAGATCATCAGATAAGTTGGTTCAAGCGGTGAAAAGCATTAAATGTGTCAAGACAAACTTGGGCTACAGATGTCCATCTGAATGCTTTTTGGTGACTTCAGAATGTGAGTGGGGCTGTCTTCTACAGGTCTTTGGGTCGTTCCCGATTGTTGATGCAAACTTCTATGGAAGATCCATCTTTTCCATGGAGAAAGAGCTAAAGAAAATCGGTGTTATGGTTGATTTTGAAAATGCTGCGAAAGAATTCACTCGTACTTTTAAGCAACAGGCTTCAGCATCATCCATCAGAAAAGAAAATGTTTTTTCGTTTCTGGAATGCTTCCGAAAGTTGAAGAAAATGAAGGTCAAGATTCCAGAAGATCTCAAGACGTGCTTACGCAAAGAGAAATGGCTTAAAACTAAACTTAGTGACTACAAATCACCGAATGAATGCATTCTTTTTGGTGCAGACTGGGAATCGATTACTCCAATAACAGCTCTTCCTTTCATTGATGACAGTTATAAATTCTACGGCAATGGGATCCATGATTATCGAGCGGAGCTTAAACTGTTAGGTGTAACTACTGAATTTAAAGATGGTGCCAAGTTTGTGGCTGCTGGGCTTTACTTACCTGATTGTTTAAGCAGCATTACTCCTGGTAGCATTTATGCATTGCTAGATTCTATCGAGAGACTTCAAGAAACTGCATCAGAGATCCTTGAAAAGTTTCGTGATAAATTGTCCAAGAAGAATTGGTTAAAAACTCATTTTGGATACAAACGCCCGAAGGAGTGTTTGCTTTTCAATTCTGATTGGGATCCTTACTTGAAACGTGATGATGGTCCGTTCATTGATGAACAGTTTTATGGATCTAGGATTGAATCTTACAAAAAGCAGCTCAGTTATTTAGGAGTGATAATAGATGTAAAAGAGGGATGCCAGGTGATTGCTAGTTACCTTGATTCTCAATCCAATTTCGAAAGAATCAAGCGTCTCTACAGTTATTTGTCTGAGTTCAAATGGGAGCCTACTGATGACAACTGTAAGAAAATATGGCTACCAAGAGGAACTGATAATGGAGAGTGGGTATCACCTCAAGATTGTGTTATTCATGACAAGAACAGTCTCTTTGGTGGTCTCTTGTATGTGTTGGACACATACGAGTATGAGCCGAAAATTCTCGGCTTTTTTGCTGGCATATTCAATGTAAAGTTCAATCCTTCTGTCGATGACTACTGCAATCTATGGAAGAAATGGGAAGCTTCTGGAAATCAGATAACGCATGCCGAATGTTGTGCTTTTTGGGAGTTTGTGGTGAAAAACTGGACCGAACGGACTGAGAAAACATTCAGCCAAAGCATATCAAAGTTTCCAGTATCATCCTTTACTTCTGATGGTATTTGGCTTTCAGACAAGCGTGACGTTTTCATAGGTGATGATCTTTTCCTCACAGACCTCTTTCAAAGCTGTTCTGGTCCCATATTTGTTTGGTATCCTCAACCAAGTTCGAAAACTCTAACCCGGACCAAGCTTGTGGATATCTACAACAAACTTGGTGTTTGTACCATATCTGAATCTGCACAGAAGAACTTATCTGATATTGATCAAGTGAAACTGGAGTCCATTAGTTCCAAAGAAAAGATTATGAAAAAAGGTTTGGTTAAACTGATCTTGGGCTTTCTAGCTGATCCGAATCTTAAACTTGAGACAGAAAGAAGACACGAAGCCATTAGCCGCATGCTGGAACTTGAAGCTTTTGAGATAGTTGATCCAATGACCGTGAAGTATGGTTTATCTTTATCTTCTGGAGAGGTTTTAACCGTTGAAGCGAAGAGGATGATCCGTTGGGACAAACAAAACTCCAAACTGTTTATGCAGAAAAGGGAAGTAAGCGGTGGTCAGAAGAGTATAATAGAATATGCTTCTCATTTCGGTGAAGTCATCGCTGAGGGGATGTTGTGGGAGAATGAAGAGGTGGTGCCACGGCTTTCCGAACTGATCAGGTTGGGTTATTTGGTGGAGTTTGACGAAGAAGCGATCAATTTCCTCATGAAGATGAAGAATCTTCAAATATTTGTGGAAGACCAGCACTATCTTTCTTCCATATTCTCATCTTAATATATATAGGTATTGCCATCCTTTACTTCTTCCTTTTTTTTTTGTTAATTAGTTTTGTTTGAGTTTTAGATTTAAGCGAGGCCAAATGGGTCAGCGTCAAACATGGCCATGGTCCTTTTGACCCATTACTAGCCATGCCATCTATTTGGCTAAACTTAACTTTCTTCTATTACAATTTATTATTATTATTATTATTTTAATGTCTGGTTGAGTGTTGAAATTTGTACATGTGATGTTTCAAATGCAGGAGTGATCTGATGGTTATGGACTTATGTTATTGGCATAAAGCTATTCAGCTATTTCTATGTAATCTGCTTTCTGTTATGGTATTCTCTATGTTTTGTCTCTCTGCGCGTCTTTTATTTCAATCTATGTAATCGAAATGATACTTTAAGTTTCGAATTATATGATTCTATGTGAAATATGGTTTTAGTTGGTTACTTTTTACCATTTGAAATATGCATCAATCATAGATTAAATTTGAATACTAAAGTTATGCACATCAAAATATGATTACCAGAAACTATGAGTATAGTTTCTGTTGACATTTTAATTAACTTCAATTGATATAAAATATTTTTGTAAAATATATTCTAATAAAGCTTTTTGGTGCAGATTATAAGCAATCTATTTAATTTTTCTTCTGATATTATGTATTTAAGTGTCAATTTTAATTAAAAGAACTTTCTTTTCTGCGAAAACAATCGAAATAGTTAACATGGTTGGTTGTTCTCTAGACAATATCTGCAGTTGAGGTGGTGGTGATTATGGTTCAAGGAATATTGTTGGGGTTAAAAGATTAAAGTAACAAACCAAGGCAAAAAGTCCAAATTACCTTATGTTAAAGTTAAATTTAAACGTGGGGTTAGTCCATCGGATGCAAATGCCAAGGAAAGGCAAACCTCGTGTTTTTTAAAATCTACCCAAACCTGATGGATGATTTTGGCATTTTAGTCCCGTATATTTTGAGTCATATGTGTTGACGGAAGAGTATATTAAAGGGAATCCATAATAAAATCGTCAAAATAAACATGCTAGAACCAAAAGGTTACAAAAATAAATATTGAATTAACCAAAAAATTATGAAAGAAATATAGAATTTCAGCCTTTACAAAACTAAATACGTCAAAAAAAAACCAAAATAAACAAATAAATATTATCGATGAACGTTAGCTAAATTTTAGCTGGCACAAAAAACCTTGAAAAGTACAATGGGGTCCATGGAAAAATCAATCAAAATAATATATGTGTAGCATGCGCTTCTATTATTTTGGTTACGATTAAAAGTCAATGTCCATTTTTGTACGGAGTAATTTTTTTTCAATCTAAAAGGTTTATTTCTGTGATTTTCCAATAAAAACAAACAGGGTCTGCTTAAGGGAGAGTATTTTGAAGCTAGGGCTTTACGCCCCCAATCTAATATAGCCCCTAAATTTTAAAAATATTTTTATATATATGGTATTTTTTGTAATAAAACACTTTGAGCTTAATATTTATGGTTTCTATGTCTTATTTGCTGTATTTATCATGCAAATAGTTATAATCCTTCAACTATTGTTATCTTCACATTTTAATTTGTTTTTTTTTTTTTTTTTTATGTTTCGCAAAAAGACCCATTTTGGTATTTGCTTTAGGCCCCCACAAAGATTGAGCCGACAAAAGTTAAGGTCACAATGGTTTAGCAATATTCATTATTCCGTCCCATATAGTTTCATAATACTTTACAAGAGAAGTGGAGTTGCATTTTTCAAATTATGAACAGTCCATTGGTTTACCCTTTTTGTGTTAGATTATACAACTAACAACTAAAATGACCCAACAAAAAACAGTACCAATGCCCAAAACCAAAAATACACATCTCCTAATAACTTGAGCTACAACCTTCTACTGCCATGTACCTCTGAAACTGCAGGTTCTTTGCTTTTGAACCCGAAATCCATTGAAAGACTAACTGAGGATGGAAGGAAGGACCGGATGAACTTACGTGACGGTTCTTTTTTGCTCTTTTTTCTCCTTGAAGACCCGCCCATGGCCCCTGGTTCTTTGACTGATCTTGAAGACCTTGACTCGAAAATTGAGGACCCGAAGGAATTGTCATCGTTTGTGGTGAAAGATGTGGGTCTGCCGTTATGTGTTGGATACCCGAGAGCTGCATCTTGATGGGGTGGTGGAAATTTCTCGCTCTTGCTTTTGGCGGTTGCTTCAGTTATAGCTCTTCTTCTTCTCTGGAGATCAAAAATCAAGAAACTGGATTATTATTAAGAGATAAATATACCGAAGGTTGGATTATTACTAAATGGGTCAATTTGGGTGGTGTTTCGTCTCAATCTGAAATACGTCAAACGGGTTGGAAGTTGTCAAAAGTCTGAATGCAATGCATACAACTACCTAAACCCTATTTATTCAAAGATAAAGATTATTATTGTGATAATATCTTTATTATTTTTTGGAAAACAAATGGTGCTATCATGCAAATATCATACAATTTATATTTTAAGCTGGATTTAAATTGTCAAAAGTTGATTATAAATTTACAAATTACAATACAGTCAATGTCCAAGTCCTAATATTTGATGAGATAAATTTTATCTTCTTTACTATTTTTTGGAAAACAAATGGTGCTATCATAAAATAATACCAATATTTTTAATTATTAACATAAATTATATCAGTAAATTTGACTGAATTTCTAGTTATATGTCAGATTAGGTTTTCAGCTGTCAAGTAAAATCATAAAATAATACCAATATTTGTAATTATTAACATAATAAAAAACAGTGTTGCAGAAGACGGCCGCCTAGGCGCTAGGCTGAAGAAGAAATCGGAATAAGGGCCTGGGCGATGATCTGGGCGTTTTGGCCATTAGGCGGGCCTAGGCGGTGGTTTTTTTATTTTTTTTTTTATTTTTTTTAAATTTCTAAGTATTTCTTAGTATTATGTGTATATATCTTAACATATTTTCAAAAAACACCTAAATTTGTGTGTATATATATATATATAAAATACGTATAAAATACCAAAACGCCTAATTCCGCCTAATTTTCGCCTAGTCCCGACTAGTCCCTGGGCTGGACCTCACCGCCCGCCTAGCGCCTTCTGCAACCTTGATAAAAAAAATGTTTTACTTACATCTAAGTTGGATTGGATCTCTGCATTGGCTTCTGGAGCTGGAACTGCACGGCTAACCCGTTCACGTGGTCGTGTTCTTCTGTTTCCATCAGCCGCATGAGATTTACCACTTAAACCTCTCTGCCTGTGAACAAATAATAACAAAATTTGCATATCAAATTTTAAAGAAAATAACAGGAAAACATCTTGTGAGGTTAAAAAATATACAACATAACAACCTTCTAGCTTCCTCCTCCCTCAATTTGACATCTATTTCTTTGCTGGGAGGATATTTTGGTAATTCCGATGGTTCACACGCATAAGGTTCAGTGGTGAAGAACTGCACACAAAGGGAAAATAAGAGTTCATTTGTCTATTTTTATTAAATATTGAAATTTTGCATTTGATACGAAAAAGTCTAAACCTTTAGAAGGGAGCAAGTTAAGAGGTCTTACGCATTAAATATACATTTCGGACGATATAATTCTATCTAACATATGCAGTAGATTTGGCCTTTTCCCTTATTAGCGAATAAAATATTTGATCCGTTTGAGATTTTATATAACCCAAATTGACCCATTCTAAGAAATACAAACGCAGGATGGTATTCAGTACTCACATTGCTATTCAGGGCTGATGTGGCGGAGCCACGATCCTTAGGATCAATTGCAAGAAGATTTTCTAGTAAAGGTAAGGAAGAAGGTGGAAAATCTTTGAATGTTTCGGCTAAACAACGCTTGTACGGATGTTGTGGCTTGAAAAGAGTAGTGTTTGGCAACCGGTATCTCTTCCAGTATTCCTCTGATGGAGAGCCACATAATTTGAATATCTTGTGTAGTTGTTCAACCTGAAGTCAAAAATCCAGATCGACTTGTTACTATCCAACTCATCTTCAACGTATAGCAAGATGGACAAGGGAGGCGGCCGGCGGGTTTAGCAACGGGTCAAAAAGCATTGGGATTAAAATGAACCATTTTACCTCTATCCGACAAGGCGACAAGGGAGGTGGGTTTACCAACGGGTCAAACTACAAGGTTTATGAATATTTACCTCTGTCCGACCAGGTAATATTGGCTTCCCAGCAAGAAGCTCAGCCAAAATGCAGCCGGCACTCCACAGGTCGACACCAACACCATAATAAGTGGCACCAAGAAGTAGCTCAGGAGGTCGGTACCAGAGGGTAACAACACGACTAGTCATTGGTTGCTTTTGTTGTGGACTATAAAAAGAAGCCAATCCAAAATCAGCTATCTTCAGAATTCCATCATTGTCGATCAGTAAATTTGATCCCTTAATGTCACGGTGCAGCACACCATTCTCGTGACAATGCTCAAGCCCAGAAAGTAGTTGTTTTATGTAGCACTTGACCTGCCCACATGGTTACTATTTCAGACATGTAAAACTTAAAAAGCATGGTTATTTTTTTCTATTTTTTAGATAATACGAAAATAATATGAACCTTTTTAGAAAATGCGAAAAAGTAGAAACATATACAACATGTATAAAAGTTAAAGGTAGATTAGTTGTGTTATAAAAGTTTTTTCTCTTTATCATTAATTCATTACTTGATGAAAACTTCACCATTCCTAGTATAAAGCATATTCTTGACTTCGTTACAAATGCAAGGTTGTTTGGTTGTTTCCCATATGATATAATCAAAATTACCTAAAATAAATATTATCTAGAAAGATCATTTTTTTAAGCAACACATTTTGACCCGTTTCCATTTTTGTCAAAATTCATCCTGACCCGGATCAAAATGTCCATTTTTAAAGCGACCCGTTCTGACCCGCCCATTTTGCTAGTTTATCTAGAGTCAAGCAAACTTCCTGATTGCATGGTAACAATACGTCGACGCAATTTAAGCTGAAAACAACATAAAACAAAAATTCGACAGTATTCTGAGCCATTGGAACTTAAAGAAAACAACAAAAACATATATCTGGATACCATCTTATGGACAAAACCAGAAAACAACAATGTAGGGAAAGCACAATCAACAAAACCATGAGACAAGTACAACCATACAAGCCAGAAAGAATAAGACAAAAACAACTATTTTATATCAATCAATATGATAACCAAAATAAGGTCAATAACAATCAATGATGTGTGGGGCCAAAAATCATTTAACTAAATCTAAGTCCATATCTACGTTTAATTTTTTACGCGTAAATTATTAAAGTATGCTACCAAATAAACACCACCCCAGTTAGTGTCCACCTCTATAATATCATACATGCCAAGTCACACAACGCAAAAAAAATGTCATACGGGCCGTATGATTTGGCACTCATACGACCCATATGATCATATGGCCCATATGACACGTCAATGATATGACGCTATCCGAACAGAGTTTGTTTAAGTGTTTAACCATCGCATTATAAATTTGGGATTTAAAAGTTACCTGCGGCTCGGTAAATTTGACACCTTGAACAGCTGCAAGACCAGAAAGATCATGCTCCATGTATTCAAACACAAGGTAAAGACTAGAAGACATTCTTGAAGTAACCAACCCTTGAAGCTTAATAATATTAGGATGATTCAACTTCTTTAATATAAGAATCTCTCTAGCCATAAACTTGACACTTTCAGGCTCTAAGTTATCAAACCTAACCTTCTTCAAAGCAACTATCTTTCCTGTAATCAAGTCCCTAGCTTTATACACATTGCTATATGTCCCCTGCCCTATCTACAAGACACCAAATAACCAACAATCATAAAACTGTAATTTAAACATTAACAAAATTGGATTTTAATAATCCCAACTTTA
Source organism: Ambrosia trifida (assembly GCA_028751855.1). Lineage (NCBI taxonomy): Eukaryota > Viridiplantae > Streptophyta > Magnoliopsida > Asterales > Asteraceae > Ambrosia > Ambrosia trifida. Next base: position 174,200,893 of record CM054122.1, read on the forward strand.
ATCTGTTGGCCAAGATTAATCCAACTTTGAAAATATTCTCCTTTAACGGTTTCATACTAATAATACCCGTCATCAAAAAACTAAACGGTCAAAATTTTCAACTAGTAATTTATTCAGAACGGGGGTGGCGACGCAACCAATTGATCCTTTTATTTTTAATGTGAATTATTAGGATTATTATTATAATTTAAAGTTATCACTTATGATGATGAGTTTTTATTGTTAAAATAAAATTAATAGTTAAGACAGTTTGTAAACATTACATGAGTTGTGATTAATCCCGGTCAACGAGTCAAAGTTGAGACTGTCATAAAACATTAGCTAACTTGTATCAATTTCGGTCAACAAGTCAAAGTTAGGATTTTATTAAAATAAAATTTCTCATAACTATAATTTAAACATCCGGAATTTAGATTTTAATAATCCTAACTTTCACATGCGTTGACCAAGATTAATCTCAACTCAAGAAAATATTTACAATCCCAACTTTCAACGTATTTTCCTTCGCGGTCTCGTACCAATAATATCCATCATCAAAAAAAAAAAAAAAAACTAAACGGTTAACTTTCAGTTAGCATGAGATCGTCTGGAGCAAATATACGTTCAAAGTTAGGACTGTCGGTAAACATTACACGAGTTTCGGAATAATCCGGGTCAACAAGTCAAAATTGAGATTATTAAAATTTTAAAATCAAATTTTGGCATTAATTAACATTTAATTTATAAACATAATAAATAGGAAATGTAACCTTATCAATTTTCTCAAAGGTATTAGCACGACGAGGGGTCCAGTCTTTGATGACGTCACCAGCGACGTCACAGAGCCACGTCGGCCAACCATGGGAGGTTTGTAAGGTGTAGGAGGGATTGGGTCGGTCAGGCGGTGGAGGTTTGGGAATGGAGACAAGGTGTTCGACGTTATGCGTGAGTGAAGAAGAAGATGGTTGTTGTGCATTATGATTATGATTATGATAATGGGTGTTTGGAATTGGAGTGGGTGTTTTAGTTTTAGTGAGCACACAGCCCATTGCTTAATAAGGTGGTGAAGTTAGGTGTCCATTGGTATTAAAACCAGGTCAGGTCAGGTCAGCTGCTGAGTAGTAGTAGTAGTAGTGGGTGTGGGGTTGTTGGGGGCATTAAATGGTGAGAATTTATTGTTATTATTATTATTACGGGGGTGGAGTGGAGGGAAGTTCGGCTGGGTTTGACTTTTAAAATGGCTTGCAGACTGCCGCAGACAAGGGTGGGGTTAGTTAGAGAGAGAGAGAGAGAGAGAGAGAGAGAGAGAGAGAGTAGTAGAAGTGTGTGGAGTTATTATGGTATCAAATTTTATTTTAATTAAAACTATTTTGTTTTTTAATCTATTTTGATTTTAAATATGTATTTACTAGTTTTTATCCCGGGAGCGTCCCGTGGTGAAATATCTAATATAAAATAATAAAATATATTATTATTATTATTATTATTTTAAACAAATCTCTGCCATAAGTTATCTTATTCAAATATAAAAAAAACGAATCTCTGCGTCGGGGTATAAATCTAGTGCCATTACAAATGAATTTGGAAGTTTGTAATCGATCATTCTAAAAAGAACTAACATGAAATAAGAAAAAAAAAGTTAATTATTGAAATATTGAACGCGTTAGTCTAAGGGTTATGTGATGCGTTAAAAAATTCATGGGTATATGATCGGGTATGTAGTTCGGGTATTTGGGTATGTTGTTTCAGGTAATCGAGTCGGGTATCACCTAATCCCAGACTCGACCCAAACCCACAATTTTTTTTAAACTAATCCCAAACCCGACACAATACCTGTCAGGTTACAAAAAATAGTCATTTTCTTCTCCGATTTTTATATAGCACTATGGTACTCGTTGGAAAGATAATAAAACGCTCGTTAATTTGGTGTAATTTTTTTTAAAAAAAAAATCTCGTATATAAAAGATATTTACGTTTAAAAGTTATGGTAGGAAACACGAGAGATAAAATAATAAAGGTTTAATATTTAGATTTAGTAGATTAGGTATTTAATGGATTAGGTTAAAGATTATAATAGATTAGATTAAATCATATTCATTTTTTTTTAATTGGTTTAGAGTTGCCACATCACATCCTATGTGGCATCTCTCAAATGAGAGATTGCATAAAGAGTATGACATGTAGGATTAATTCCTTTGCAATATATATATATATATATATATATATATATATATAGATTGAAACTTGAAAGTGTTATAAGGCTCCACGGGGCGATTTGTAATGGCCGTGATTATCATGGACAACACCGCGTCTCTGTTGTGATAGTCAAATTTCATCACGGCCGTGACATGCATCACACTCACAAGACTTTAGGCAACGGTCACATAATCGTTTAAAATAACAAAAAAATTATCTTTATATATACGCATGTTTTACAACCATTTCAACTCCCACAATTTCAACAATGGTTCTTTGGATGGAAGAGGAGGCACTTGCGTTAATCATCGCATACGACAATGTACGTGAAGATACGACATCAACAAGTCGGGGTTGTCCATAATGGACTAAAGTTTTAGCTGAGTTTGGTGTACTAGTTGTGTGAAACAAAAACTGTTTGTCGGACACCATTAATTAACCAGAAGTACACAAGTCATATCTCTCCTTAACGCTTGAAAGTTTTTAGTTTTTTTAGTTATCCTCTTTACTCATTCGAACCCAACTTCCTCAATTTAGCACATACATTTGAGTAAGGATGCTTGATGAGCAAGTCAAGTCGCGCTACCTTCAAGTTACCTTCTAGCAAAACCTCAAGTCGTAAGCTATTTAAATAACCTTAGATTTTGGGTTTACAAACATAACCATGCATATTTGAGTTGACGTTTACTATGGTTGAAGGAAAGGGTGTGTGGGGTGGCGGTGGTCCTAGGGGTGAAGGGAGGTGGTGGTGTAATCGTGTAGGGTGGTCATGGTGAAAATTATATTTGAAAAAAAAAAGTTTTTAATTATATTTTAAAATAAATCTAGAAAAAAAAACATTCGATAAAAAAGATACAATTTGATCATTTTTTTAATGGCAAATTGTTACATCTCTTATACTATTACACTCATAATTCTAAATTACACCCTTACTAAGAATTTAACCTTGGACCCCCCCTTTAAGAAGCATATGCCTCTACTAAATGAGCTACCCCACTTTTGCATTTGATCATTTTATTTGAGAGACGAGTTGAAAAATAAATAGTAAAAATAAGACAATATCCTTAAAATTAGTTTAAAACTTACCAAACGAATCATTTATGTGATTAAATAAAAGAGTTATGGTAATTATATTTGTTTCTCTCAAAACTACTTTTTGTATACCTATTCTAATCTTATTTCTAAATTAAATTTTACAACCTAAGTTGAACATATATCAACTCTATATTTTTGTAACGGTTATGATTTTTCTCTCCTAAATCCTAAACTAAATTGCACTCCGTATACTTGTATAATGTTTGAACTTTTGAGGTTAGATTTTTACGTGATTTTAAACATAGTTAGACGCTATTAAAGGGGCTAGGGTCTACACATAGAGCCCGATAGAATATAATTCAATGCAACCTTTTTTTAGGTAGATTTGGGCTGCATAAAGGCAAATTAATTGTGCTTTATCGCCTAATTAATAATTATTTTTTAGGCTCATACATAGTGGTGGAGTAGCTTTTGTTTCACCTATGTGATCAAAGGTTCAATCACCACTTCCAACATTTATGGTTTGAAATCCGGGTGAAGATCGAATACGAGTGGCACCGGTTCGAATCTGACGGGCGGCGAGGTTTTACCGAGTTCTATAACACTGTCGTGCCTTCGAGCGGGTGGGGCTCGGGTTTTTGCGCATCGGGAGAAGGCGGGGGCTGCTGGAGGTCAAGTAGTCGATTATTGGGCACGACGTCCCGCAAGGGTAGTTGCCACACAATTGTTCACCGATCAAAAAAATTGCGCTTTATCGCCTAATTAATAATTATTTTTAGGCTCATACTACGCATTTAAGAGCTTGTGTGTACCTACATAGGACGTTAAGTACGTTGGATTTACGGACTGTTCTGTGTAACCTTAAAATTGAATTCATGGGTTTAGCGTGTGGCCATAATATTATCTTTTTTTAACTGTCAACAAAACTTCTATCTTATTTCACTAAGCTAGTAAGAAACTAGCATAACAATAACCCACATTGCATTGGTTATACACTTGCCGTACAACTAAAAGAAAGCATGAAAAGGAAAAACAAAACATAGTTCCGACTTCAAAGATACTAATCTACAATCATGCCATTCTACTTGTTTCAAATTTGCGCCATGATTCCCAAGTTAACTCCACCATCTTTGCCCAATTTTTTACCCATAGAAAACTCATTACCTTTGTTTTCTTTGTTGTCTTTCTCACCGATACTTGCTTTTGTCTAAATATAACTTCATTCCGTCTCAGCCAAATACTCCACATAGTCGTCAAAATGACCGCATAGAACGCTTTCTTATTTCTTTCTTTTTAACTTTTCGGGTTGTTTGGTATCCTCTGAATGGCCATGAAGAGGCTACATCTTAATGGTTCTTAGTCTCTTAATGATTAAGATGTAATCTTAAGTATGAATGGTTAAGAGGTAACATCTTATGGTTACCTCTTAACCATTCAGATTTAAAGTTACCTCTTAATCATTTAGAGTTATGGACTATTATGAGGTAGCCTCTGAATGGTCAATAAGAGGCTACCACCGATCAGGAAGGTTTATTCACAATTGAACCTGATAAATATTACATTCTGTTGACTGTTCTTTCTAAATTCCCCGTTACCTAAATTTCATAATTCTCTTAAAATAACTTTAATTCCATAAACAAATATAAATATGTTCATTTTGGAAGAAGACAGTTTAACTAAACTCGAATAAAATTGATATGATTGATATAACGCATTGAAAAAAATAATTTGACGGATTAAAGATGGATTAGACAGATTGTCTTGTAGTTTATTGTAAGTTTTGTATGTCGTACTATAACGTTTAAATTTACATATATCATACTAGTTTTTATCCGAGGAGCGTTCCGGGTTGAAATATCTAATATGACATAATAAAATATATTATTATTATTATTATTATTATTATTTTAAACAAATCTCTGCCATAAGTTATCATATTCAAATATAAAAAAAATAAACGAATCTCTGCGTCGAGGTATAAATCTAGTGCCATTACAAATGAATTCGGAAGTTTGTAATCGATCAATCTAAAAAGAACTAACATGAAATAAGAAAAAAAGTTAATTATTGAAATATCGAACGCATTAGTCTAAGGGTTATGTGATGCGCTAAAAAATTCATGGGTATATGATCGGGTATATAGTTCGGGTATTTGGGTATGTTGTTTCGGGTAATCGGGCCGGGTATCACCTAATCCCAGACCCGATCCAAACCCACAATTTTTTTAAACTAATCCCAAACCCGACACAATACCTGTTGGGTTACAAAAAATAGTCATTTTTTTCTCCGTTTTATATATAGCACTATGGTATTCGTTGGAAAGATAATAAAACACTCGTTAATTTGGTGTAATTTTTTTATTTAAAAAATCTCGTATATAAAAGATATTAACGTTTAAATGTTATGGGAGGAAACATGAGAGATAAAATAATAAAGTTTTAATATTTAGATTTAGTAGATTAGGTATTTAATAGATTAGGTTAAAGATTATAATAGATTAGTTTAAATCATATTTATTTATATTTTTTAATTGGTTTACACTTGCCACATCACATCATATGTGGCATCTCTCAAAGGAGTGATTGCATAAGAGTATGACATGTAGGATTAATCCCTTTGCAATATATATATATATATATATATATATAGATTTCATTTAAAACGTAACACTTAGGGATTACAGTTGAACCTGAACTCGATAGGTAAACTCGAAATCTAATACATTTAGGATGGGTTTGGGTTGGGGTTCGGGTAATCGGGTATAGAGGTGAACAAATCGGTTTTTTTTTGAGGAACCGGTTCCGGTTTGGAACCGGTCCGCTACAGTGTCGGTTCTGTTCGGAACCGGTTCCGGTTCCATCGGTTCCAATGGCCGGTTTTTAAGACCGGTTCCGATTCGGTTCGGTTCCGGTTTGGTTCCGGTTTTGGTTCCGGAATCGGTTCTTACGCGCACAAATAAAAAATAAATAAATAAGCCGATGGCAAAAAAAATAAACATAAAATTACGACTTTTGTTATTTTTTTTAGTATTTCGAAACAAAAACATGGAAAATGAAATTAAAACTTTCTACTAACGTGTTTTTTTTTTGCCATTCGACATAAGACACAAGTCGAAATAACCATTTTTGCCAAAAAGTTCGGCGTTTCGTGTCGTCTCAAAATTTTAAACAACGGTATGCTCGTTTCTGGAACCGGTTTGGGATGAGTTTGAAGATGAAGCCATGGAATGATGTAATAAAAGCAAAGCGAACACAATATTAAGTGCATACGATAGCGGTTTTTGCGTTTTCGGGTTGTTTCTTTTGGCGGTTTTGAGTGTTATGATCAACCAAAACATCCAAAACCTATTTATACTAAACAAGGGTGGCAAAATGGTGATTTTGGGTAAAAAACGGCTAGTTAACGTGTGACATCCGTCACCCTTGTCTTTTATCTAATTGACAATAATAGCCCTTCAAATATTTTCATTATAGTCCCTGTAAGTTTCGTCGTTTTCAAATTTAATTTTAGAGCAAACTAAAAGTTTATCATTTATAATTATTATGGATCGGGTATAAGTTTTAATCAAATATGTATGTTGAAACGTTTTCGGTATGGATTTTATAAAAAAAATATATATATCAAGTTTTATAAAGATTGGAAATTTTTGAGTTAAGTTAAGTTAGTTAAATTTTTATAAAGAAAACTTAACCAGAATCAAAACAAATATAACCAAGTTATAATGGAGGGGCTAAAAACGTCATTTATGAAAGTTCTAGAAATCAAAAACATACATTGCCTCCTGCACATTTTTTTCCGGCTATAAACTCGCCGCCGGCGAGTTTCCGGCGACCTTCAAACCCTATAAATGGCCTTTAATTCTCGTTTTCAGTACGCGGTTTAATTTCTCCGTCAGTTACGAAGAGGATGAAATGATTATTACGCGTTATAATCAAGTTTAATGCGGATTTTATATCATAACCGATTGAAGCTTTAAAGTGTGTCAAATCATGTTTTTTTAACGCAAACACTATAAATACTTGTTATAAACCGGGTTCTGCACTATTATATTCGTTCCAAAACCACAAGAAAAACACATAATCGTAAACATAAGATTGTGCATATTTGGCTTCAAAGTCGCGGCCCCCTTTATACTTGTTTTCGTTCATAAACACGTTGTAAGTTCGTTTTTTTATGCCGTTTAGTTCTACACATATTAGTCTCTGAAAGCCCCATGGTTTTAGTTCGTAACAGATTCGAATTTATGATCTATTGGTATTGGGTTAGGGTTAGGGTTCTTGGTTAGACATTGGGGAAGAAGATGACCCTTTAAGAAATGGTTAAATATTAACATTTGTCAATAATAATAACAAAATCATGATCTGATCTAGTGGTGGAGACTCATGCAGTTTAAACAGAGGGTCACAGGTTCGAACCCAGCCACCAGCATTTGTTTCAGCATTTTCTGTTCTTTTCTTTTCTTTTCTTTTCTTTTATTATTATCTACATATATAATACATATAAATCCATAATATTCATTATAAATCCATTTTTGATCTAAAAATTATAAAAATTTAGGTGTAGCATCTTGACACCATAAAGAAAATTACCACATTTTTATTTTCTGGAAAATGTCTTATTTTTATATTTTTATTGATTTAAATTGTTTTAATCATAATTACTTGATAAAAAAATTCATTTTTAATGATTTTAACCTTAAAATTTTTGGGAGATTATTTCTAATCATAATGAACTGAAATAAAAATTATTGGTTTAGAAAACATTTATTTTTATGAATTTTTCTATTTTTAATCATTTAAACATGATTTAAATTCATTAAATCAGTTTTAAATAGAAATAAATGGAGAAAATTTATGAGAAAATTATTTTCATTGATTTACATCATAAAGCATTCATTTTCTATAAAAATAATATTTTTGGATCATATCTTGTATTTTTAGTTCTATTTATGTTTAATTAGACATAATTAAACATTTATTTATTTATACTATTTCAACATCTATTTTATAAATACTTTTCTTATAAAATAGAAATATTCTTATCTTGAAAGTCTTTATTATCATTGTTGGATATTTGTGTAACTCATAATTATTTATTTCAATATTTATGATTATTGTATTTAATTACAATAATTAGTTAAAGTAATTAACTAAATTATTTTGTCTTGATTATTCAAACATATTTTGAACTAAATATTCAATTGGTAATAATTATATTACCTAAACCACATTTACAAACTTTGGTATATTATTTTTAATATACAATTTTTATATTAATTCGACTTATCGTAAAAACTCTAATTCCCCAGATTGACTTAGCAAACCCTAATGCCTTAGACCCTAGTTACCTTAGACTTTTTAGACATTTCCTTATTAGTATTATTACACATTATAGGTTGAATTCCTCGGAATTCCCATTACTTAGCTCACGGCCGCTTAAGTGGATTTTGATCGCTTTCGCAAACGATATCTTTCCCCTTTTTCATGTTTTACTATTTTGGGGCTACTCATCTACACTATTATCAAGTTTCTATTTCTTATACTTAATGCAATTCTCATGTGTGTTTGCCTTATGTGAATTTGTGTGTATGCTTAGTCAAAATCATTAACCGCTGGGCGGCATAGCATTTCAATGAATAGTACTATGGTATACCCCCTTGAGACTCTGTTGAGAGAATCTTGGTCATTGTCTTGTTAATTCATTATTCATTTGGTTATTCATGTGTTAGTCATCATTCATTTAGGCTTGGTTTTGACTGATACTACTTATTACATAATTGCAAATGGTACCGCACATGAATTGCTAAACATTTTTCTACTATATGTATTCAAACAGGGTATGCTCACCAATATATTTTTGTATTGACATATACTATTTTCGTACATGTTTCAGGTTATTATTGAGACGTTTCTTTTAAGCTTTTGGATTTATATTTAAGCTTTGATTTCATTGTAATCTAGTTAGACTTGACGCTTTAGAATCATTGTACTTTGTATTTTTCCTTTCAATGTAATAAACTATTTAATTCAATGTATTCAAATTTACACTTTAGTACCATGAGCTATTGAGCGATCGTCACTACGTGACACCTCGATGTTTCCGCCATCGGTTGGGGTGTTACATAACGGATATAAACGAGCCCAACGATCAAAAAAACAAATTTGGCCTATTCTAACGGTGGAACCGGTTCTGGGACCGGTTCTTGAGAACGGTTCCGGTTCCGGTTCCGAACCGTTTTTGGCTAAAATAGTGGAACCGGTGCTGGAACTGGCGGTTCCTAGAGGAACCGGAACCGGTTCCACTGTATACCGGTTTGGAACCGGAACCGGTTCCGGTTCGGTTCCACAGTTCCAGTTCTAGAACCGGTTTTTTTGTTCACCTCTAATCGGGTATGGGACTGGGTTTGGGATTACTTTTTTTTCGTGGGTTTGAGATGAGTTTGGGATTTGGTGGTGGACAGTAAGTGGCGGTGTTTAACTCTTTGCAGACCTTAGAAGGTTGGGCAAAATCTGCACCAAGAAGAGCTTGTGCGGACGTTTTTAATGAAGGGGCTGCTTGTTTTTTGCTTAGAAACATTTCTGACTTCTTTTGTCTGCACCGTGCAGACGTTTGGGGTCTGCAGATTTTTTTTTTTTTTTTTTTGGAAAAAGTCACTAAATTATGTCGTGAGATATTATGAAAAAGTCGCTAAAATTACAACAAGTGTCGCTAAATTCGAAACTAAACTTTTATGCTATATTTACCGATTAAGGGTATGTTTGGCAAAACTAGCTGGAGGCTGGTAGCTGGAAGCTGCAAGCTGGTAGCTGTAAGCTGGTAGCTGTTAGCTGGAAGCTTTTTAAATATATTTTGGTGTTTGGCAGAGTAGCTGGAGCTTTTAATAAAATGTATAAAATGACCAAAATGGTCATAATTAAAACATTGTAAAGAAGGTTTTTATTTTATTTACAAAATAGAATGGGTATTTGTGTCATTTACTAACTAAAAGCTTGTAGCTAGTAGAGCTTTTTCTTAAAAGCTACTACTAGTAGCTTTTCACTGTAGAGTTTTTTCTCTAACCTAAAAGCTTCCAGCCCCTTCAACCAAACAAGGCTTTTTATTAAGTAGGAGCTTTTTCTTAAAAGCTTGAAACTTGAAGCTCCTAAAAGCTCTTAAAAGCTTCTTGCCAAACATACCCTAACTCGTGAAAGTCTCACATAACATAAACAATAACAAATTTTCGACATTTTTTCATAACTTTTCTCCTTTTTATTAATATTGTGACACTTTCATGACACCATGGACCATTTTCTAAAAAATTGATTGTAGTATTTATTACTAAGGTGTGCATGGATCTCGCTAGTCACTATCTTCCGCCAACTTCTATAGCAACAGGTGAGGTAAACAGTGACGGATTTAGAAATGAATTTCAGTAGTAACGTTTTTTATTTTTTTCATTTTAGTAGCAACATTTTCCAAATTTCGTAAAAAAAAACCAAATTTTTCACTAATTTTTTACTACGCGCGCGACGTTTGGCAGCAACGGACGCAACACCTAACTCTATGCTAGGTCCGCCCATGGGTAAACTTGATAAAATTGGTGTGTTCCTCTATCACTTGGAGTGGAATAGGGTAGTGAAGATAATAGCTTGAGCTTTGGTCTCAAGTTCAATATCGATCCATAGAGGTTATACCGCAGCGGGCCTTCAGGTGACAGATTTTTTCCCGAATTGGTGGTTGGGTAGAGTTGGGCTGTTTAGTGGGCAATTATTTATCTAGTGCTAATTCACTGGTAGTTTAGGTAATATTCAGTTGGTCGTTAAAAAATGGTGTTGTTGTATCCATCTTCACGCCTAAAAAAAAAAAAAAAACCTACTACCCTATAATAACATCACCCAAAGGTTATTACTTGTTAGGAAATTCTGCATGGCAATATGTTTCATAAAAATATATGAAAATATTGAATCATCCATATGATAGTCTTTTATTTTATTTAGTGATAGATGGTTATAAATACTGTTAATATAGTATTTTTAGTACATCGAAAGATAAATGTAATATTTTGGATTTTGTTGAAATACATTATTTTACATTGTATAAGAATTTATACGAAAAAAAAAAAAAGAAGTGTTAAAAATTCCCTAAACGTTTAATAGTGAAAGACTCGTATTGAGTCAGAGCTCGAATAGACTTGATTTCGGCCCATTCAATATAAAATAGTACGAGTTTGTCCATAACGATCTGCATGCCTTGGTTTATGTGTATGTTGAATGCTTTTTTGACCCACCTTTTGACCGTTCGACAATTAAAAAAAAAAAAAAACGTAATTTGTTTATAAATATATACATAACACACACACTCAACTCACACTACACCCTTTGCAAACACAAACACTCACACTTGCAAACCTTGAGAGCATAGCATAAACACACACACACACACTTTGTGATAGCATGAATCCGTTCGGTAGAGGTTTCGGGTTTGGTTCCCAAACTACCGGCGACAACACCCGACCCATAGCTCCGGGTTCAGGGTCAAACCCACAAGGTTTTATGAACCTGTTAAACCAACCCTACAATTGAGACCCGAACATGTATAACATGGGAGGGAGTTTTGGGCAACCCATGGGAGTTGGGTTTGGCTCAACACAAGTGTTTGGGACATCTCAAATGTTTGGGTCCTCAAATGTTTGGCAAGACTCACAGCCGGTTCCGGAGACACAACCGCTGGAGGAAGAGCAAGAAGAGCAAGAGGAAGATGTTGTGCGACCAACAGGGCGAGGGAGAGGTCGTGCGAGCAACCGGCCGCACAAAAGGAAAGAGACGCAAACACGCGCAAAAAAATACGTACAACCATGGAACGAGGACGAGCTCCTCAAATTAGCCCGAGCGTGGATTGAGGTGTCAGAGGATCCTGTTGTTGATAAGATATATATTTTTTGTTATGTTATATTTTTATGTTATATTTGTAAGACTTATATATTTTTTGTTGTGTTATATTTGTAAGACTTATATATTTTTTTTGTTTGTTTTTTAAGCGAACTATCAAACCAAAGGAGAATTTTGGAAAAGAGTCCGAGCAATATTTTTTCGACTAGTTGGTAAGGGAGAGGACTACCGGGAGAACGACTCGATATCGAGCAAGTGGGCTGATATCAACTATAAATGCACAAACTTTCAAGATATTTATTGTCGCACCCGGTTTGGGTGGAAAAGTGGGCAAAGCGACGCCGACATTTTGGAGGCGGTTTTGAATGAATACAAACAACAATACGGGAATTTCCCGTACTTGAGGGTTTTGGGCCTGCTGAAAGAATGCTCCAAATGGCACGCCGTCCGTCCAACGGTTGGAAGTTCTTCATCTAGGGCTCGAAAGAAGTCGAGGACCTCTGAGTCGGGTGATACCGGGACCCCTACGTCTGACGCGCGTCACGTCGACCTAAACGCCGAAGAAAATGCGTTTTTTGCAGGGGAGGAGGGGGCGGATGAGTTGCCACGTCCGACTGGTCGACGGGCTGCTCGACAAGCACGGGCGGACTCTTCGTCGTCGGGGGTGCACGAGTTGATCCCGGCGTTTGCTGAGATGAACCAGCGGCTCCAAGACATACGCGACATCGGGGCACAGCGTATCCAAGAAAACCGAGAGGTGGTTGATATTATGTGGGAGCGACAATTTGAGCGTGACTTTCAATTTTACACGGCGCCGCACGACCACCTAACGGGCAAGGCCTTGGAAATGTGTTTGAACCAAAAGGCCAAAATCGAAAAAAAATATAACCTATGAGTATTTGTTTTTTTTAGTATTTGTAATTTTTTTTTCTAGTATTTGTAATTTTTTTTAGTGTTTGTAATTTTTTTTTTAGTATTTGTAATTTTTTTATAGTATTTCTAATATTTATATACTTAATGGAATATTTAAAGTATTTAATATTATTATTTAAATAAGAAAATACATAATTAACCAATGATTACCCAATCATTTATAACCCCCCATAACCCCCTTCCCACTACACCCTCTTTTTCTATAACCCCATTCTATTACTTTTTAATATTTTAATCCCCATAACCCTCTATAACCCCCTACCACTACACATACACTAAAGCTTGAACTCAACTTACTAATACGAGTTTATTCATTTCGATCTAGAGTAACAAAGTGGTCTTCTCAGGTTATAAGTACAGTTGGTGATATGGTGGGCATGAAATACTTCCCTGTTGAACCCAAGACGCAACAACTTGAAGAAAACCGAGTTATGGTGGAGTAGAATATTAGCATAGAGGAGACATGAAATTAAAAATGAGAGCATAATGTATTTGATTTAGTGGTGGTTGAATATTCATAAAAAAAAATAAAAAAATTAAGTTGGTTGTTAAATGTGGACAAAAAACGCAAATGAAAATAAGCACGAAAATGTAATATATTTGACATGACTCATTATCGAGAAAAAAATATATTAAAACATATTGGATTTTTAACGAAACATACTTAAAAATAAAACGTAAGAAATAATGTTGTTTACTTTAAAGAATGGTACCACGCATTGCGGCGATGTCAAAAGGTAAAGTAACTCGAATTTATACCGCCTAGTGAAAATGTATGATAACAAAATTTATGTCAAAACATAAATTAATTAACAAAAAATAAACTTACATAAAAATAATCACAAAAACGTATTATATTTGACTCAGCACGTAAAACATAATGAGGTCAAAATGACATTGTACAAAGTTTTCAAAAAACTAATAAGGTGTAAAGGATTGAATAAAAAAAAAACTATGGAGGAAAGGATTAGATGACATTTTTATTATTATAAATATATTAAAGAAAAACAATAAAAAAAGGTGTGTCTTGGACACTATTTATAAAACACCTATAATGATATCATGTGCTCTCTCATGTTTAATAAACATGCTAATTGAACTTGTATTTTATTTACTAGGTTTGAGACCCGTGGGGACCCACGGTACAAACCATAGTAAATAAAAAAATTATATGAAACTAAGAGTTGTATTGTTCAAGTTTAGTAACTACAAACGTAAAGTGTTAAAAATAACGGTTAGCCTGAAAATTTTTTTCTTATATAAACGTCAAAGTGGATATTTTTTATAAGCCCTCAGTAACGTTAGTAATGAAAACCGATTACCTATTATGATCAGTACTCAACAAAAGTATAAAGTTTTGAAAAAAATAACAAAGGTATGAATACATTATGTTTTTTTAAATGACTTTTTATCATATTTTTATTTTTAATGTAATTGTAATTAGTACATAACTTGTTCGAAAGAGAGAATTATATAATTGAATGATAACAATGTGATAATGTTGATTGCATAAGTGTGAAAGACTTGTATTCATGTAAATATATAGGTGAAGTAGAAATATGTGATTAATAAAATTTGTAGGTTGATTGGTAAAAGAACTTAAAATTAGCACATTTAGTGCATAAATGAGCACATTTAGTGCATAAAATGTTGTCAAAATATATTGACTGGTCTTTGAATGAGGATCTTTTCAAAATATCAATTATACCTCAATAATTATTGTGTAATTAGTAGAATTAAATCAGATTAATTTGTTTTTTTAGTATATAGATTTAATATTATCAAATAATGTATATTTTAATCATACTAAGCAGTAACGGTGATCAAATGTCCCTTATGTTCGGTTTTTAAATATAACAAAAACCGAAAACCGATGTTCGGTTTTAGGAAAAACAATAACCTAAATCGATCGTTACTTTGGTTACGTAAATTTGTCGGTTATCGGTTTTGGTTTCGGTTATGTTCGGTTAATATTCAAACATAAAAGTTGTGCAAAATTATAAACTTAAAGTATTTAGTAAATTGTTTGGACCTTTTTTCAAGATACAAATATATATGAAAACGCAATAAAAATATATGAAATACTTACAAATTGTTCGGTTTAAGGCATATGTTAACCGCAACCGATCGGTTAATTCGGATTCGGTTTTTTTTCGGTGCCGTTATCGGTTATGTTTCGGTAATTTTTAGTTATCGGTTTTCGTATGGTCACCCCTACTAAGCAGATTGGGACAGATTGATTAGTCAACCTTTGTTAGAACTTAGAAAATATAAATATAAAATTAGATATATTTGAGTTTACAAATTAACATAATTGTTAGTATTTAGGTTTTATTTTTTACGATAAATGTAATTTACTTTAGCATAAAACTCAATGATTGTTATGTAAATACAATCATTAGATTATATAGTTTGTATCAAATTTAGATATATATTATCAAATTAGTGGTCATAATTGAAATTAAACACAATTTGCACGTACAAATGAAATACAAAAACAAAAACCATAGATGAGATGATATAAGTATACTGAAAGAGAAGCAAAAAATAAATTAAGACAAACAACGGTTTTATAGCATAGTAGTAATCAACAAAGTTTTTATTTGTAATAAACATTATTAAACTTCACATCAGACTCCATTTAAGCTTCATTTGCCTCATCATTGTTGTTAACAGTTGATACTGTATTGTTCCCAAGCAATTCATATACTGATGTCAGCTTGCGTTTAGTTTTACCATCTTTACCAGAGATAATCGAACATTCTGCCTCAGTTAAATTTTCATTCATTATGTTTTTGCTAGTATCCTGATACAAAAAAAAGTATAACGAAATTAACAAATAACTATAAAAATTTAAATTTTAGCCATAATTAACTTACTTGATCAAAAGACTGAAACTTTTTTGTAATTTCAGAAATAATAAACTTGTCATCAGTTAGGTTAGAAATTCCATAAACTTCATCAAAGCTTTTCAAGTTGAAATCAGTGATGGAAATTTTAAATGCAAAAACTCTGTCACGTAAATAGTATAATTCATCTGGAAACTTGACAATGTGATCAACCTGTATAAAATTAAAATGTATATTATTGTTTTAGTTATTAACAAAAAAAAAATATATAAGACACTAATAGATTTGTATTATAATAATTATATAACCTGTGTATTTTCCTCAATCAAAGTATTTGCAGACATTGGAATTACTACAGTTGACTCATTATGAAATAAAATTAGTTCAACATCACCAGTTGCATCTTGAACACGTAAATGAAGTCTAAACCTGATATATAAAAAGTAAAATTAAATATTACCACATGTAGATCAACTTTATGTAAAAATGTGAGAATTTATATTTTCAAAATAAAAAATAGACTTTATCATGATAAAAGCAACTTGGTACTGGAATGATATCTTTCTGCTTACAATTTTCATTCATGCAATCATATGCATCTCGGACTTCATAGTCCCGAGAACCATCATTCTTGCTAGAATTGATATAGTATAAAGACACCTTGCTGTTACAATCTGGACAAGCCATATAGAACCAACCACGATCTTTACAGACATCAATCACAGTCCCAACAATAATGATACTCTTTTCCTATTATAATAGTAAAATTGTGTTGCTAGTTAACAAAACATTTTTTGTAAATGAAAATTAAAAAAAATATATAACAATAATGTAATATGTCTTTACCATGTCAATCTCCCAAATGTCTCCAATGTTACAATAACAGTTGTTGACCAAAAATTCGTTTTCAATATTTGAAAACACAGGCAGACCCAATGAACGAAAATTTGATAATGGATATTGTATTGGCTTTTGCAACAAACTACAATGTAAATTAAAAATAATCAGACTTATATTATAACAATAATTTTGATATGTAGATATAAAAGTACTGTACAATTTTAAAACCTTGTTCTGTAATTGTTGATGGCATCAATTTCTTCATTTATGAACAACTTGCTAACCTTTGGTGAATTAGAAACATAAGGGTAACCTGATTATAACAAACGTATAAGCCAATAGGTAATTTTAGATTTAATAATCAAAACAAAATAGACTATAGTTATATATATTTTTTTTTACCATTATAATGGTGCAATAATCCAAACTGCAAGATTAAAATCAGAGGATCTGCATTGTTATGAACTTCATGATATCTAGCAAGTTGATCAGAGAATCTATCCCATAGCTTAACAAATACAGTAAGGCCCCTATTAATTGGAGATACAAATTAGTACAAAGCAGTTTAAATAGTTGAAAATGGTATATATTAAAAAAATAAATAAATAAAAACACAAACTCAAAATCTTGTATCTCCAATAACAGTCCTTTATTTGT
Organism: Ambrosia trifida; assembly: GCA_028751855.1. NCBI lineage: Eukaryota > Viridiplantae > Streptophyta > Magnoliopsida > Asterales > Asteraceae > Ambrosia > Ambrosia trifida. The sequence goes on from CM054122.1 coordinate 174,218,249, forward strand.
GTTCAACTGAGTAGGTTTACTGTCATTTACATTAATAAACTGCTTAACATGTCCAATGATATTTGTAAAAGTTGCATATTTAAATTGTAAGTATACAATATTAGAATAATTAACTTCATAGAAACATAGAAAACTTAAAAAATTAAATAACATACCAATTGAAACATTGGGAAAAAACCCTCCGCTTCTAACTGATTGAAAAGGCGAGAAACAAAAACCAAACTTATCACCAATCCAATTATCACATCTCAAGACTTGGGTGTTATTTTTATTTGAAAGTTTATATGGACTGGTAGCATATTTGATTCTTGAAAAATCAAATCCAACTCTAACAAAGTGAATTACAAAAGAAAGTTGTTCCCGTATTTCACTTTCAAATAGTCTAACCAATCTGTTGGATATTGTTCCTTGAGCTTTGAATCCCTAAATAATTGAAAAATTACATATCAAAGTATAATTTGCAAATAATTTTATACTATAAAACAGAAACATACATGAATAGAAATATACAAACATGTTTGATGTGTAATCAGTTGACTTAAAAATGAATTTTTTATTCGTAACATAGTTTTAAAAAAAATTAATTAGTACACATAAAATAAATAGTGAATGTATAACTTAAATAAACATTTGAATGTATGTTTTGCAAAGAATCTATATAAAAAAAGTTAAAGAATGAACTATTTAATCATTTATCTTTTGTATAAATATATATATATATATACATAGTAATATAAGTAATCATATTAACAAACTACAAATATAAAAAACTTTAGAACCGCTTAAAATATACCTATTGTAACATATTCATCAACCTCCTTATCCAGAATTCTTTGAAAGGGCACAAAAGAGAAACCAAAATATGGACCTTGGAAACCATGATATTCGGAAACTTGAGTATTCATATTCAAGCAGAGTTTGTTTGGGTTTGGAGCATACTTGTATTTAGAAGAATTGACCCCAACTCCTTGATTTCTTATAATAAGAGAAGAATTTTCAATCAGAAACCTCTCGAATTTAAAAACCAACCGCTTAAATACATTCGCTTGAATCCTGTCACCCTGTTGATTATAAAAAAAAAAAATAAGATAATTGATATACATTAAAATTAAAAGCATCACAATTAAAAAAAAGTTATGAAATTTAAAAATAATAGGATATAAAAAAAACGTGTTGTTAACTTTTACATTTTCATCACATAGGATCATTTCAATTGAGTACACATCATTAGGATTGCGACGATCGGGTAGACGCCAAACCCGAATAATCTTTAGCTTTAACGCCACACTGTTTCGGTTTACATGTTATGTAAAGCATTATATAGGTATTCAATCAATTCAATAATAAGAAATAGATGAAAGAGTGGAGGGTAATTAGCATCCGAATTAGCATTGTTATTATTGTCATAAATTAATGTATTGATTACATTTAGTCAAAGTCAAGCATTGAAATCATTAATGGCGAATTTTAAGTATTATACCTAGTTGTGATTTTTTTTTTGATTTATTCAATGTTATTAAACTAAATGTTCTTTACATGTTATGTAAAGCATTATATAGGTATTCAATTAATTCAATAATAAGAAATGGATGAAAGAGTGGAGGGTAATTAGCATTCGAATTACCTCTTATATATTATTGTTATAAATTAATGTATTGATTAAATTTAGTCAAAGTAAAGAATTTAAACCATTAATGCCGAATTTATATGATTATACATATTTGTGATGTGATTTTTTTTTGATCTATTCAATGTTACTAAACTAAATGTTATTTACATGTTATGTAAAACATTATATAGGTATTCAATCAATTCAATAATAAGAAATGGATGAAAGAGTGGAGGGTAATTAGCATCTGTATTATAATTGTTATTATTGTTATAAATTAATGTATTGATTGAATTTAGTCAAAAACAATGATTGAAACCTTTAATGCCGTATGTCAAGGATTATACCTAGTTGTGTTTTTTTTTTTATCTATTCAATGTTATTTAAGTAAATGTTCTTTATATGTTATTATATGCTTTACTAACATGCTTGAAAATTGGACAAGTAAATGCGTATTCAAAGTAAATTTGTTATTGTATAAGGAAACCATAAATTTCGCAATTACATTTATCAATTCATTATGAATGTTGTGAGTAAATTCAGTTGTGAATATGTATTCTAAATTATACCGTATTGCCACCACGGGTTAACGTATACATATTGTTACAATTACAACATACTAAATATTCGGTAAAATTAGACATCTCCATGTCAATATACCAAATGAAAAAAAAAACACAAAATTTTAATGATTATTGATTCACACATTGTCGTACTCATTTATTGATTTGACCATAATTAAATCTTAGTCAATGTGAATAATTACACATTTAAATTAAAATTAATAAGAAGTTTGAAAATTTATAGCATATTCAAAGGTCAAAACACATTTTAATAATCAGTAAAATTTATTTAAAATAAGTTCAAAAGGAAATATAAAAATCTATAAATTCTAACAAAACAAACCAAGATTGACCATGGTATGTCGAAACTTTAATGTTGTTGTTTCGTAAGTTTTTAGATAACAAAAACCTGTTCATGGATTTAGGCAATGTCTGCACAAACACGTAAAAACCAACATTATAATAACAAATAAGGTTTTTTTATTTAAAAAATATTAGAAACGTCATACCAAAACTCGTGCGGAAGGGTCATGAATAACCTTGAAGAATTTGTCACCCTTGTGATAAGCCATATTGAAGTTATTTGTCCTAATGAAATCCTGTTCTTCGTATGCAAAAAACAAACTTTTGTTAAAATATACATAAAGTCACTCATACTAAAAACTGATTTTAATTATCTTGTTTTATGAAATCCGGTATTTTGTTTTTTTTTATATACTTGTTTTTTATATTCACACATACTCAAAACCGATTTCAATTGCAATCTGTTTATTAAAAAACACAATCATATATTCAATGATTAAAGCTGAGCAGAATTACTCGCGTATCGATTACATCCAAAGCAGAGAGTTGATTGTAAACAGATTATCAAATGGTTTTAATAAAAAAAAAACGATTCTGTTTGGTTTAATATGTTAGTAAACCGATGTGGATGGATTTCAAAAATTGTCAGAAACATAATCGACAAACAATAGGATTAGAAAGTTATTTTAATAAGAAACCGATTGTATTTATATTTTATGTAAGATGGTTTCAAACATTTACTTTAGGGATTTTATAAAGGGTCAGAAACATAATCGAAAACTTGTTGATAATCACATATTTTGTAGCAGGTTGATAGATATAGGATTGTCATTTGTCTTTGTATAAAAATAACGATACAATCCTATTGTTTTTATCTTTTATGTAAGATGATTGCAAACATTATGTATCAATATAATAAAAATGCAGAAAAAGATTCAAAAACATTTTCGAGATTCATCTAAGATTGATGAAGAACATACCTTGCAAAAATGACAATGAGAGAGGAATGAGGAATGAGAAAGGAATTAGTAGGAGAGGAATGAGGAATGAGAAATGGATGTTGACAAAACTAAATAAAAAGAGGTTTATATAAGACTTAGTCTTGGAGCCCCATTTAGGATTTGGATCCTTCAAGACCCTCTAAAAATCTAGGATTCAACCCTAGTGTTTTCATTTATTATATAGATAGATAGATTGGCTACGCTATAGCAAGTGATAAGCTTGTAACTTGAATTAGCATTTACGCATAATAGTGTCTCATTAGTTGCAACTAAAACTATCCGTTGTGGCCCGTGAGTAGCGTGCCGCGAGCCACAATCTTTTCCAACTAATGAGACACTATTGATGAGGAAATCATTATAAGATGGCGAAATGAAGTATTCCATTGCTGGGTATCTGAAGGCACCGGTAGATGGGTCCCTGAGTTTATCAACGACAAACTGGTGGTTGTCGGATCAGATGTTGTTCAGTCCCAAAAAGAGCCTATGGAGGAGACGGCTCCTATGGTGGTGGAGGTGGCAGACTTTGTCCAGCAGGAGATGGCAAAGGATGCTCTGGTGGAAGAGCAGGGGACACGGGAAGTTGGCGGGTCAAAAGTGCATGGGGAAGGATCACACGAAATTCAAGACAAAGTGCATGGGAACTCTTCGGAGGAAGCAGACAAAAACTCTTCAAATTCTGAAACAGGTTTGGGTGTAGAGGCGGGCCACATTGGGAGTCCGGATCATTTGAATAATTTTAATGGGCCGTCCCAAGCTGTTCCAACGTTATTTAAGATGTGGGCTAACTGTTTTAAAAAGGAGGGGCCCAATAGTAAAAGGAAAAGACGCCTGCTAAATGAAGTCAAATTTGGGCGAATAAAACACAAGGTCAAAGCAAAGGTTCTGGATCTAAACTCAAAAGCACACGAAAGCACAGGGGATTCAGCTGGATCTAGAGGGGAGAAGAAAAAACGAAGAAGGAGGAGGAGTTGTTCTCAGCCAATTATTATGGAACCAAATGAAGATTTCCAAATCAATGGATGTGGGGGTGTCGACAATGGATTCGAGACCGAATGGGTGGAAGAGTCTGATACCGAGTCTCTTCGACCTAATGACAAACCAGACGACATACAGAACGAGAAAGAAATTTCTGAAACGATCGGGCTTGCTGTAAAAGCGGGGCTGGATCTAGGTGGGTTCGAAAACGAGCTAGGAAGAATAATTGAAGAAGAAAAGGTGCTTGGAAAGTCAAAATGAATTTTCTAACCTTCAATATTAAAGGCGCAGGGGGAAGTGGCAAGTCGGATAAGGTTAGAAGTATTAAACGCTCTTTTAATTTATCGTTTATTGGCATACAGGAAACACAAAAGGAAGCTATGTCCGAATTTCAAGTAAATAGATTATAGGATGGGTCCAGTCATGAATCAGTAGTAGTGAATGCAAACGGGAGATCGGGGGGGGGGGGGATTATTTCCATATATAATTCATCTATTTTTAAAGCTGAGATGTTGAAAACTGGCCAAAATTTTTTCTTGGTTGGAGGGGACTTAATGGGGGTAACATATGGATGTTAGTCATGAATGTTTATGCACCCTCGGAACCCGTAAGGCGCAGAGAATTATGGGAAGATATTAAAGAAATAAAGGCACAACACAGGGGTATATGGATTATCTTGGGGGATTTTAACGAAGTGAGATGTAGGGAAGAAAGATTGAACTCGAATTTTGTTGCTGCAAATGCCATGACTTTTAACAATTTCATAGCGGATGTAGGCTTGATGGAGTATAATATGGGTGGTAGGAAATACACATATATGTCGGCAGACGGATCCAAGTTAAGTAAGCTAGACAGGATTTTCGTGTGCGACAAGTTTATGACTAGGTGGCCAGAGGCAAAGTTAACTGCATTAGACCGAGACGTATCGGACCACTCACTAGTAGTACTTTAATGCTTAAGTGCTAATCCAGGACCACGTCCGTTCCGTTTCTTTAATTTATGGATTGGAAAGCCGGGTTTGGAAGAAGTAGTCAACACGGGGATTGTAACACCCCAACCGATGGCGGAAACATCGAGGTGTCACGTAGTGACGATTGTTCAATAGCTCATGGACTAAAAGTGTAAATTTTGATATATTGATTAAGTAGTTTATTACATTGAAAGAAAAATACAAGATACAATAATTCTAAAGTGACAACTAAAACTGAAATACAATGAAACCAAAATCTAAGTAAAAATTCCAAAAGCTTAAAAGTCATCTCATAAATAACCTGAAACATGTACGAAAATAGTATATGTCAATACAAAAATGTATTGGTGAGCATACCCTGTTTGAATAAATATAGTAGGAAAAGTGTTTAGCAATTCATGTGCGGTACCATTTGCAATTATGTAATAAGCAATATCCGTTCAAAACCAAACCTGAGAATAATGACTAACACATGACTAACCAACTGAATAATGAATTAACAAGACAATGACCAAGATTCTCTTAACAGAGTCTCAAGGGGGTATACCATAGTACTATTCATTGAAAAGCTAGGCCGCCCAACGGTTAATGATTTTGACAAGCCATAGACACACCAATTAACATAAAGCAAACACACATGAGAATTGCATTTAGTAAAAGAAATAGAAACTTGATAGTAAGTACATGAGTCACCCCAAAATAGTAAGACAGTAAAAAGGGGAAAGATATACTCACTTGTAAGCGAAAAGCAAACGCAAGCATATAGCAACCATTAGCAAAGTCTGAAGATGTATGTGTGCATCACGCTACCCATGCCCTAAAGTATACATTATCACTTTAAGATCTATATGAGTGTTTCTAGTGTGCATGTTGGTTACGTATCCTATTCACCCAACTAAACTGATCATGATTTACTAGTTATGTTTCCAAATGTTGTAACTCAACGACTGTTGAAATATAGTGTGAAACTTCTTAAAAACATATATTTATATGGAATATATATATATATATATATATATACACGAAAAATGTCATAACACAAACTTGTACTCTTGTATGTGAATCATGTTTGGGGTTTATTTATTTATTTAACAAATAATAATATTTATTTTAACCCGAGTCATAACTAGCATAAAAGACATCAAGATTTCTTCATTTTCTTTAACTTTTAAAATCATGATTTACATATAAAAGTTTATAGAAAACGAATAACTTATTTTTATAAATTTGACCTTGCATGAATAAATAAAACAATTAATCAATATGCCAAGACCTTTGTAGTTTGTCTAAAATCATGTATAATGTTTATATATATATATATATACCAAAAAAATGGATAAGTGTAGTGACCCAATATTTAGTTCCTGTGAAAAATTAACATCGTGTGTATGTATATATATTTTGACTTCAAAAGTAATTATTATTGTGTGAACATGTTTGTTTGAAAAAAATCATGGATGAAAGATTAGCCTTTATGTATTGTTATAAGAAAACATTTACTATATAAATGTGTTGGGTGACAAAGATTCGTTCTAGAAAAATGTATATAAAATATAAATAAAAAGTACAGATGAAAACCATACCAAAAACTAGTAGGAAACAAGGGTTTAAGACTTGATACTTGAGAACATAAAACTTGAACTGGAAATGATGAGAGAGACGGGTTTAGTGGTGTGTGTGTTTGGTGGGATGTTGAGTCGGAGTGGTGAGGTTGGAGGTCGTGACCGTAAGCAATGGGGATACAAAGATGATGTGTGGCATGTGAGCTTGTAGTTGCCGTTTGCATATATAAAAGCCAAGTATTGTAACATATATATATATATATATATATTAAAAGTTGTCATTCTTAATTTTGTCATAAATTTCAATAATGTTAGGTTAGTAACAAAAATAAAAGAAACCCTAATCCTCCGAAAGTTTAGGAGGCGATCGGCGGCGGTGGGCAGGTTTTAGCTTTCACGTTAGCATGGCGAGTAAGGAATGATACAAGGTTGATACATGGTACGATGCACCGGTTAGAAAAGGCAGGAGATCGGATCAAAGAGAGGGGACGAGGTATAGAGAAGACAATGTGACGAAGTACTTCGTCTCTAATCTTCCGACTGGGTGTTCGTCAGCGGATTTGGTCGCTGTGTTTAAAGGTTTTGGCACAATCAAAGGTACCTATATTGCTCGTAAGTTTGATAAGCTTGGTAAGAGGTTCGGGTTTGTGTCTTTTGTTAATGTTAAGGAGCCGGTGGAGTTAGAGGGGATGATGAAGGATGTTTGGATAGGCTCTTTTAAGCTCTTTGTGGTGCTTGCTCGGTTTGTGGATGGTGAGAAAGTGGTGAGGAAGGGAGAAAAACAGTGGATACCGATGAAAAACAACCAACAGGAGAAGGAGAAGGGGATGGGCGATAAGAAGGAGGAGTTTATGAATGAGGACGGTAATGCGGGGAGCTCTAAAGGGGACGGACAGTCGTTCAGAGACACGTTGCTTAACATTGAGCGGCCGGAAATTACACCGGAGATTGTGGTCCAGGTTTCAGGTGGTGGAGGTTTGTTATGGGATGGGTGTGGTGCCGTAGGGAGAGTCTCAGATTTGAAGAAACTGTCTAAGCTTCGAGTTTGGTTGGATCTGCTCGGCCATAACAAGGTTGGTATTCGATACTTGGGAGGGTTGTGGGTAGTGTTACTGTTTGATTCTTGTGTTTGCATGGAAGCTTTTGTTGAAGCTAAGGAAGTTTGGAGAGTTTGTTTCGACACTTTAGAAAGATGGGAGGGGCAAGATGTTAGAACTGAACGTATTGCATGGCTCAGATTATATGGTCTCCCGTTGAAACTTTATGAGGAAGGGGTTTTCCAGAGTATTGGGAGTTCTTTTGGTGAAATTGTTCAACTACCGGAGTGTGACGAGGCCACTGTGGATTTGTCTTATGTTTTGATGGGTGTTATTCGTCAAACGGGGCCTAGGGTTAACGAGTTGGTTTGTGTAAAGTGGAACAATGAAAACTATTCGGTGATGGTTGAGGAGGAGGTGGCCGAATGGATTCCGGAGTGCATTGATGATTGTTCGGGGTATGCGGAGTCGGAGGAGAATAGTACACAACGAGATGAGGTTATGGTAGATTCTTGTGGGAATGATGAGCCGTATACTGTTGTTGGTAATGATGGTAGTCCGGTTGTTAGAGAGAAACCTGGTGTAGAAGGTGTTGACGAGAGGGATTCGTCAAATGCGAATCAAGAGGCCCAACAGGATACTTTGAGTCAGGTGGAACTGTTAGAACCGGTAGGGTTAGATCTTGAAAATGCGAATGCTAGGGGTAAAAAGAGTAGAGGCTTTCGCAAGAAGGCGCGGGCGCAAAAATCTCCGTCTCCTACCGGGCAGGAAAGGCCTAAAAAACGAGCTAGAGAAGGTGAAGATTTATTCAATATTGACCGGTTCATCTATGCCATTAATGGTAATGAGGCGGTCAGTTCGGGGGTTGAGCACACTACAGAGGTTGTTCAAGAGGTGAATGAGAATGCCAGTGGTCAGAGTATGGAGGATACGGTTAGTTATTGTAATGAAGTCAATGAAACAGTGAAGCTGGCCAATGAGCTTGGTGTTGAGCAGTTTGAAAATCTTGAAGCTTTAGTGAATAAGGAGGTATTGGAAGAAGGTTTTCAACAGGTGAAATAATGAATATTATGTCTTGGAACATTAGAGGGATTGGGCAGGAAAGTAAACGGGTTTGGTGCAGAAAGTTAAAATCAGATAATGAGGTGGGTGCGATGTTGATTCAAGAAACTCAATTTGAGTCGCTGGATTCTATAAATATTGGTAATCTATGGGGTCAGGGTGCTTTCGAGTTTGAATGTGTGAATGCTACGGGCCGGTCAGGGGGTTTGCTTACTATTTGGAACCCGAAAGTGTTTGTCAAAGAGAGTGTGGTTATAGATAAAAATGTTCTTATTGTTTCGGGCCATATTAAAAGAGATGGTTCTAAACTGTCTATTGCTAATGTGTACTGTCCCCAAAAATTAGTCGATAAAAGAAGGGTGTGGGAGTTGTTGAAATCATGGAAGGAGAGTGGGGATGGGTTATGGTTAGTGGCCGGGGATTTCAATAGTGTGCGCCAGCGGGATGATCGGCGTAATTCTAACTTTGACTCGGTAGACTCTTTGGTGTTTAATGAGTTCTTGGAGGAAGCCGAGTTATATGAATTTGGTTTAAAAGGTCGGAAATTCACCTACTTAGCTAAAAATAAGTTGAGTAGGATTGATAGAATTTTCGTGGATTGGGAGTTCTTTAATAAATGGCCGAATGCGACTTACCGGGTTCTTGATCGTGACGGGTCGGATCACTTTCCGTTGCTCTTAAAGATAGGTTCGACCAACTTTGGTGCAAAACCGTTTCGGTTTTTTAATTCGTGGTTGGATCGGGAAGGTTTTGACGAGGTGGTTAAGGGTACGTTAGAGAATTTTATTGGTACAGGCCCGCCGGATATGATCTTATTACAAAAGTTTCGAAGCTTGAGAGCTAGTATTCTTGTGTGGAAGAAAGAAATTTACGCTAAGGAGACGGTGGAAGTGGATCTTCTCAGTAAGGAGGTCAAGGACTTGGAATTAGTCATGGAAGGTAGAGATCTCTTGGAAGAAGAAGTTTGGGTGTTGGAGGAGGCCAGAAAGCGTATAAAGCAAGTGGAGTATTACAAGGCTAAAGATTTGAAACAAAAATCGAGGGTGCATTGGGCTAGGGAAGGGGATGAGAATTCGAGATTCTTTCATGGGTCGATTAATAGTAGACGAGTTTCTAATGCTATTCTCGGATTGGATCGTGATGGGGTTTGGGTACATGAACCTAGCGAGATAAAAAAACAAGTGCTGCGGTTCTACAAAGAAAAGTTTATTGAAGATCTTTCAAGTCGCCCAAAGCTGCGATGCCATGATTTGAAGACTCTTAGCTCAGCGCAGATTATGGAGTTATCTCGGCCTTTTCTAGAAAACGAAGTAAAGGAGGCTGTTTTTCAGTGTGGTAGTGACAAAGCACCTGGCCCCGATGGGTTCAATTTCCGGTTTATCAAAAGGTATTGGGATCTTTTTTCTTCGGATTTTATGAGTATTGTGCAGAATTTTGCGGTTTCAGGTTCATTCAGCCGTGGAGTTTCTTCTTCGTTTATTACGCTTGTTCCTAAAGTCAAAGATCCGGTGAGGTTAGAGGAATATCGGCCTATTAATTTGATCGGCGTGATAAGCAAAGTCATATCGAAGATCTTGGCGAACAGGTTGAAACCAGTCATGGATTCTATTATTAATGAAACTCAATCGGCTTTTGTGGCGGGCAGGTATATTCTGGATAGCCCTCTCTTGATTAGTGAAGTTTTATCTTGGTCGAGAAAAGCGGGGGCCGAATTATTTTTATTTAAAATTGACTTTGCTAAAGCCTATGATAATGTGAATTGGGCTTTTCTTATATCGGTCATGAGACAAATGGGTTTTCCAGATATGTGGTGTATGTGGATAGATGGGATTCTCAAGTCGGCTCGCTCTTCTGTTCTGGTGAATGGCTCCCCGACTTTTGAGTTTAGTTGCGAGAAGGGTATTCGTCAGGGTGACCCGCTCTCACCTTTTTTATTTATTATGGTCATGGAAGCTTTCTCGGGTCTCATAAAGAAGGCTTGCGATGTGGGTGCTTTCCGAGGGGTTGGGTTTAATAATGGTGGCCTTGTGATCTCCCATTTATTATATGCTGATGACGCTATGGTGATGGGGGAGTGGTCCGACAATAATCTGATTTGTTTAAGACGTATTCTTCGGATTTTCCATATGTGTTCTGGCCTAAAGATTAATATTCAAAAGTCGACTTTATACGGGGTGGGTAAAGGTACCGAAGAGGTGGGTTTGAAGGCGTCCGAGTTGGGTTGTCAAATGGGGGTTACTCCGTTTTCATATCTGGGGATTAAGGTTGGCTCTAATATGAACCGTATCCTTAGCTGGGAGCCGGTGATAAACGTGGTCAAGAGTAGATTAACGCAATGGAAGTCCAAGACTTTGTCGATTGGAGGTAGATTGACTTTGATAAAGTTGGTTCTGGTTAGTCTTCCTTCGTATTTTTTCTCGCTTTATGTAGCTCCTATTAGTGTCATTAATTCGTTGGAAGGGTTAATCAAGAAGTTCCTTTGGGGTGGTAACAATGATGGTAGAAAACTTCATTGGGTGCGATGGGAGGATGTGGCTAAGCCTATTAAATATGGAGGTTTGGGCATTCGAAAATTAGGCGATTGTAACAAGGCGTTTTTGGTTAAGTGGCTTTGGAGGTATAGACATGAAGGGAATGCTTTATGGCGTCGGGTTGTGGACGCCATTCATGGCTCTTATAGAAGATGGGATTCTTATCCTCATAATGCTAGCTACCATGGTACTTGGGTTAACATTGTTAAATGCGCCACTCGGCTTAAAGTGGGAGACCGTAGCAGTATCGATGTGATTAGGGGAAGGGTTGGGAACGGCACGGAAATATTATTTTGGATTGACCCATGGATTACTAATGCTCCGTTAAAGCGGCTTTTCCCAGATATCTTTCGGTTGGAGGGGGATAAGTTTTGTAAAGTTCGAGATCGTCTGGTGGTGGGAGCGAATGGCCCGTACATGAATTGGCAATGGAAGCGGCTGCCAAATGAAGTAGCCGAAGTTCAGCAACTGTTCCAGTGTTGTGAATTGTTGTTCGGCCAAAGTCTTGGGGTTAATAACGATACTTGGTTCTGGGACAATGGGCCGAATAAGGAGTTTGCAGTTCATGAGGTGAAGAAATGGATTGATGGTGACCGGTATGCCCAATCGGATATACTCTTCAAATGGTGCAAGTGGATCCCGATTAAGTGTAATATTTTTATGTGGCGGATGCTTCGTGATAGACTCCCTACAAAGGACGCCTTGCAAAAGCGGAACATTGAGTGTGGTAATATGTTGTGCTCGTTGTGTGAGGATCAACTAGAGACGGTGGATCATCTTTTCACGGGGTGTGTGGTGGCGTCCAATGTGTGGTTTGCGATATCGAGATGGATGAATTTGCCGCCGCTTTTCTTTTTTTCGAGGAAAGATATTCTTCATGAGTCGTCATGGCCGGCACATAGAAAGTGGGTGATTTATGGGATGATGATCGTCACGTGTTGGAGGATTTGGAAGGCTCGTAATGAAAAGATTTTTCAAGATAACAATCGCTCGGTGGTGAACTTGGTCGCGGACATAAAGGCTATAGGTTACGTTTGGTTTTCTAGTAGAAGTAAAAAGGGTGTTATGGGTTGGAAGGATTGGCAGTCTTTTGATTTTGATGTAACTTAACGTTTTTGGTTGGGTTTTGGGTTCTCCGTCTTGGAGATCCCCGGCCTCTTTGTTGTTTGAATGAAATTAGCCTTCCAAAAAAAAAGTAACAAAAAAATGAAACATACATTAAGCATTGAAAGGTCATAATGAGCATTTATGTCAAAGTTTTATGTTCTCATATTCATGTTTTTCCTACATGGATTGTTTTTTTTTTTCATATGTTATATATATATATATATTTAGTATTATTATTATTAGCCCATTTACTTTATGAAATCTAAAATGTTAAAATAATAATTAGTAAATAAAACGTTTAAATTAAAGATTTAAAAGTAACTCACGTTTTAACAGACTTGAAAACGTTGAAAGGTATAGGGACTATAACGGAAATATTTGAAGGGCTATTATTGTCAATTAGATGAATGACGAGGGTGACGGATGTCACAGTCTCCCCTACTTTAGAAAATTTCGTCTCGAAATTTCTTTCAAGTGGAGATTTCTATGAAACAAAAGGCGTTGAAAAAGTCAGCTAGATTTTTAAAGATAATTTCATCATTTATGATTTGCTAAAATTTAAAATAGTTGTCTAACATTCAAAATAAAAGTTTCAAAATGTTTGATCGTTGCCCCAAAATTAGGAAGTTGAGAGTTTAAATGAGAAAGGTTTTGGGATTGTGTAACTGGTGAGGGGTAGAGGTACTAATGAAGCAGTCTCCCCTACTTTAGAAGGGTTTCTAACCGAACTTTACAAGAGTATGCAACAAGAATCCAAATAATCGAGAGTGTACGAGTACACAAGGTTTCTGTTTTCTGTGTGGGTGATCAAGAGAAAGACTCTAGGAAGATGAATTGAAGCTCGTGTAAGAACGTTCTTATCAAAAATACTAGCTATTAGTCAACTATCTAATGAAGAGGTAGTAATGGGTAATGGGTAGGTTCTTGGTTAGACTCCTAGTCCGCTCCCGCATATCGTTTATGCTTATATATAGGGTGTACCGCAGCTAACCCACCACACTCCCAATACTTTGGACTCGTACTGATTGTCTACCAACAGCCTAAATAGAATTACACACCACCCTTATGTACCTGTAAACCCATGATTGCGTTCCGGACCGTAATCATCGATTTACCCTACACTAAGGTGTTATGCTCTTCCATAACCCTAACCTAAGTAATACCAGAAACAAATGCGTGCAATCAAGATATGCTAAGTAATCGATACTGCAGTGATACAATGACATGGTTAGAGGTCCCTCCCTTTCGGGTTTACCCTTTAACCGTAATGAGAGTAACATGTAAGTAATAGACATGGTTAGAGGTTCTTCCCTTTCGGGTTTACCCTTTAACCGTAATAAGAGTAACATGTAAGTAATAGGCATGGTTAGAGGTTCTTCCCTTTCGGGTTCACCCTTAACCGGTAACTTCTGTTCACATCATTGGCTCTCAACACCCATATTGATAAACTCTGAGATTTACACCGTTCCCCTCGGATTAAAGAAATACTCTAATCCGAGTCGTACATGGGCACTGGCTTAGATCTCATATGAGTTATCAACTAGTGTGTTCATTGACCATGAGGATGAACAAAATAATGTAAAGTATAACAGGGTTTTGCTCAAAAACAGGAAAAATATGCATACCAAATATGCGTTCATGTAAATATATAAGTATAGCCTAAAATTTTCATTTGAAATGAAAATATAGCATAAATCGAGTAATCGCAAAAAAATGAAAGGAAACGAGTTAAACTCTTGCAAATAAACAGAGTGAAAATAATCACAAATAACGTGTTAGAAATAACTATGAATAAAGGGGTGCAAGAATAAAATAATGAAATTTACGGCAAGTGAGGGTACGCAGAACAGACGTCTAGTCTACTGACATAAGGGTTTAAATTTAGTTAGTTTTACATATATGCATTATATTATGAAAGACAATTAGCAACATTTTGATAAGGATATGTCCAATATTTTGTTAGACCAAAAGGTTTGCGACTAAAAGAGTGCGAGTGTAATAAGATAAATTTTCGTTTATCAAAAACGTAGTTTGCTCAATCTTTGTGATATAGTTGAAAGAATAGTAGTAATGCATGAGGATAACTTTTTAGTAACCAAAGTGTGTTTTAGATTCAAAACTGGTTCATTTGAAAAATCTTCGTAGATATGTGTTTACGAGGAGTCGAGTTTGAAAAAAAAATGTTATAAGGCATATTATTAGTTGCAAGTTTCTTCTAAAAACATATATTGGATACGTCATATGAAAAAAAAGGGTTTACATTTGACTTGTAAAATATGCAATACAAGTTTATAAAATGCAAAATGAAACCATTTCATAAAGTATGTGTATATATATTGTGTTTCAAAAGACCAAGATTTAAAATGGCGTGAAAGTTGTGAATGATCCCAGATGCCTTGACGAATTTTGGAAAATAGAATTTTCTGTATTTAAACATTTATTTAACTTGTAGGTTGAAATCTCATTAAAGTCGAATTTTTTTTAATTATTATGAAATGTTGAGAAAATCCAAGTGTTATTGGGGCAACTTGAAACCTTTTAATTGTCAAACTTCTACGAAAATCTATACATAGAAAGATCGTTTGTTTGTAAGGATCGTTAAGGCATCTCTTTGGGCTCATGGCGGCTACTTGTTTCAAGACACAAGGTGTATATAAAGTGTGTTCTAATTTGGCGAATAGGCTTTGTGAAAAAAAAACTTATAGGATAAGTTATCAAATTAATCGTTTTAGAGATTTAAGGATATACTGTGACTTTGATCAAGTAAGTTTGTAAACATGGAGATATAATATAAGCTTTAATGTGAAAATAAAATGAACAAAAAGTTTTAATAATGATGATAAAGAATTCAAAAGCGAATGATCAATGAATAATAGCATATGAAACATCAAGTGATTAAATTGAGTCTTCAAATGATAAAAAAAAATATAAATATTAATGATATAAAACTTTGGAATTGTTTCCATAGGAAACTTTGACTAACTCAAGTATTTGAAATTTCCTAGTGACTTGTGGGGGCGTACTTTAGCCTATAAGTGAATGCTCACCCTTCCAGATTGCACGTGCCCCATCACTAGCAAATTCCAAAACTTTAGCGGGATTAAAAACGAGATGTAGAAATAGATCCTTGAGATATGGATTTCACTCCTAACTCAAAGATGTATTTCAAAATTGAAAACTATTGTGGAATGAAACCAATCACTAAGTTAAGGATATCACTCCCAGCTTAGTGGTTAAGTTCCCTTTTGAAGGAAATACTCTTTGAGGTGTGGATGTCACTCCTATCCCAAAGGTATATTCCAAAGATGTATAACATATAAAGGAATGAAACTAATCACCAAGGTATGGATGTCACTCCTAACTTGGTGATATCGTTTCGTTTATGAAATACGAGGGTCTTCTTCGCCAAGAAAAATATCGAAAGAATAACGAGAAATAATCATAACGAAAATATCTTGAAAGAAAATATAAGAATAATGAGAAATATACACGAGAAAACTCGTGAATGTAAGCTTAGTTATAGACTAGGCTAAAAGGCATTCTAATAACCTAATTCCCTATAACCATGGCTCTGATACCAATCTGTAACACCCCAACCGATGGCGGAAACATCGAGGTGTCACGTAGTGACGATTGTTCAATATCTCATGGACTAAAAGTGTAAATTTTGATATATTGATTAAGTAGTTTATTACATTGAAAGAAAAATACAAGATACAATAATTCTAAAGTGACAACTAAAACTGAAATACAATGAAACCAAAATCTAAGTAAAAATTCCAAAAGCTTAAAAGTCATCTCATAAATAACCTGAAACATGTACGAAAATAGTATATGTCAATACAAAAATGTATTGGTGAGCATACCCTGTTTGAATAAATATAGTAGGAAAAGTGTTTAGCAATTCATGTGCGGTACCATTTGCAATTATGTAATAAGCAATATCCGTTCAAAACCAAACCTGAGAATAATGACTAACACATGACTAACCAACTGAATAATGAATTAACAAGACAATGACCAAGATTCTCTTAACAGAGTCTCAAGGGGGTATACCATAGTACTATTCATTGAAAAGCTAGGCCGCCCAACGGTTAATGATTTTGACAAGCCATAGACACACCAATTAACATAAAGCAAACACACATGAGAATTGCATTTAGTAAAAGAAATAGAAACTTGATAGTAAGTACATGAGTCACCCCAAAATAGTAAGACAGTAAAAAGGGGAAAGATATACTCACTTGTAAGCGAAAAGCAAACGCAAGCATATAGCAACCATTAGCAAAGTCTGAAGATGTATGTGTGCATCACGCTACCCATGCCCTAAAGTATACATTATCACTTTAAGATCTATATGAGTGTTTCTAGTGTGCATGTTGGTTACGTATCCTATTCACCCAACTAAACTGATCATGATTTACTAGTTATGTTTCCAAATGTTGTAACTCAACGACTGTTGAAATATAGTGTGAAACTTCTTAAAAACATATATTTATATGGAATATATATATATATATATATATACACGAAAAATGTCATAACACAAACTTGTACTCTTGTATGTGAATCATGTTTGGGGTTTATTTATTTATTTAACAAATAATAATATTTATTTTAACCCGAGTCATAACTAGCATAAAAGACATCAAGATTTCTTCATTTTCTTTAACTTTTAAAATCATGATTTACATATAAAAGTTTATAGAAAACGAATAACTTATTTTTATAAATTTGACCTTGCATGAATAAATAAAACAATTAATCAATATGCCAAGACCTTTGTAGTTTGTCTAAAATCATGTATAATGTTTATATATATATATATACCAAAAAAATGGATAAGTGTAGTGACCCAATATTTAGTTCCTGTGAAAAATTAACATCGTGTGTATGTATATATATTTTGACTTCAAAAGTAATTATTATTGTGTGAACATGTTTGTTTGAAAAAAAATCATGGATGAAAGATTAGCCTTTATGTATTGTTATAAGAAAACATTTACTATATAAATGTGTTGGGTGACAAAGATTCGTTCTAAAAAATGTATATAAAATATAAATAAAAAGTACAGATGAAAACCATACCAAAAACTAGTAGGAAACAAGGGTTTAAGACTTGATACTTGAGAACATAAAACTTGAACTGGAAATGATGAGAGAGACGGGTTTAGTGGTGTGTGTGTTTGGTGGGATGTTGAGTCGGAGTGGTGAGGTTGGAGGTCGTGACCGTAAGCAATGGGGATACAAAGATGATGTGTGGCATGTGAGCTTGTAGTTGCCGTTTGCATATATAAAAGCCAAGTATTGTAACATATATATATATATATATATATATATATATATATATATATATATATTAAAAGTTGTCATTCTTAATTTTGTCATAAATTTCAATAATGTTAGGTTAGTAACAAAAAAATGAAACATACATTAAGCATTGAAAGGTCATAATGAGCATTTATGTCAAAGTTTTATGTTCTCATATTCATGTTTTTCCTACATGGATTGTTTTTTTTTCATATGTTATATATATATATATATATATATATATATATATATATATTTAGTATTATTATTATTAGCCCATTTACTTTATGAAATGTAAAATGTTAAATAATAATTAGTAAATAAAACGTTTAAATTAAAGATTTAAAAGTAACTCACGTTTTAACAGACTTGAAAACGTTGAAAGGTATAGGGACTATAACGGAAATATTTGAAGAGCTATTATTGTCAATTAGATGAATGACGAGGGTGACGAATGTCACAGGGATGAATACGGAGGTGGCTGCGGGCAGAAAAGATATTAAGCAAATGGGTAATGAAGGGTGATGAAAACTCCGCGTTCTTCCACAGGGTTATTAACAGCAGAAAGATTAGGAATAAGGTGGATGGATTGTTTATTGATGGTTCGTGGTGTGCGGATATGAACGTGATAAAAGCAAAGGCGTTTGAAGCATTTAAAGATAAGTTTGATGAACCAATGTTGGTGAGACCTCGAATGTCCGGGGCTGGTTTTATGAGACTCTCTCGAGTGGATGCCGAAAGTTTAACCCAGCCGTTTTCAGCCATTGAAATTCGTGATGCAGTATGGGAGTGCGGGGAGGACAAATCACCGGGCCCGGACGGTTTCTCTTTTGGAATTGTGAAGAAATTTTGGGGGAAAATAGAGCCGTTAATGGCGGAGATAATGAATGATTTCCACACTCACGGGTCTTTACACACCTCTTGCAACTCTTCTTTTATTGCTTTGATACCCAAGGTACAAGACCCACTGGTACTCTCGGAGTTTAGGCCAATTTCATTGATCGGGGCAATTGGTAAGATTATATCAAAAATATTGGTGAACAGGCTAAAAAAAGTACTTGGTACCATCATCTCATCCGAGCAATCGGCGTTTATCGCGGGGAGGAATATCTTTGATGGTCCACTAATAGCAAATGAAGTGGTGTCGTGGGCAAAAAAGGTCAAATATGAAGCGCTACTTTTCAAAGCGGATTTCGAGAAGGCGTACGATTGCGTCTCTTGGAAGTTTCTTTTGAATACAATGCACCATATGGGTTTTCCCACAAAATGGAAGAATTGGATGATGGGTTTATCGGTCACCGGGAAAGCATCGGTTCTAATTAATGGTGCACCTACTGCCGAGTTTCAAATGAAGCGGGGCCTTAGACAAGGTGGCCCACTTTCGCCATTTCTATTTACAATCGTGATGGAGGCTCTTCATGTATTAATGACAAATGCGGTAGAGAATGGGTTGTTTTTGGGTGTGAAACTTCCGAAAGATGGCCAGACGGTATCACATCTTTTTTACGCAGATGATGCTTTATTTATTGGTGAGTGGTCGGAGACAAACGTGCAGAATTTAAAGCGCCTGCTGCGTGGTTTTTCACTAGCTTCAGGTTTAAAAGTGAACCTAATGAAAAGTGTGATTTATGGAGTAAATGTGGAGGATGAGGCCGTGGATTCAATGGCTGCGATTCTGGATTGCAAAAGGGGAAACCTGCCTTTTGTTCACCTCGGTCTCCCGGTTGGCGACAATATGAAATGTATAAAAATTGGAAATTAGTAATAGATAAATTCCAATCTAAGCTAACATCATGGAAGGCGAGATCATTATCTTTCGCAGGAAGATTGGTATTGGTGAAATCGGTGTTGGGTTCTTTACCCAATTACTATTTTTCACTTTTCAAGGCGCCAAAGGGTGTGATCAAAGTGTTGGAAGGCCTGCGAAGGAAATTTTTATGGGGCGGCTCATCGGTTAACAGTAAAATCAAGTGGGTAGCGTGGGATAAAATACTTAAGCCTAAAAGGTTTGGGGGTTGCAAGCATTGAAGATCTTAATATGGCACTACTTACCAAATGGTGGTGGCGTTATAAAAACAGGAAGGACCAATTATGGGCTAGAGTCGTAAAAGCAATACACGGGAAGGACCGATTGGGTCTCTAAAGAAGGAGTTCGATAAAAGGGGAGTTAAAATAGAGACAAGGTTCAAATGCGAAATTGGGAAAGGAGACTCTGTTGGATTTTGGGATGAGAATTGGTGCTGTGGGAATATGATGTGTTGGTGAAAACACCTTGTTAATATGTTAGTTTTGTATATATTTTAGTCTTTTATTGTGTAGTTTTAGTCGGTCTTAGTTATTTATTAGTGTACATGTGTCTTGTAGGTGTTCATGGACGTTGGAGCGTAAAAGGGCAACTTTGGTCAAGTCAAGAACACCCGAGTCAAAAGCACGGGGTCATAATACCATTTATAATAATAATAATAATAATAATAATAATAATAAAAAACGTTATGATGAAAGAAGCCTAAGTGGGTTATGGACAACAAAGTGGGCTCCACTAAAAGAACATCTGGGCTGGACGTAAAAGAAATTAGCCCATTTTTGATTGGAGGGTTTGGAGGAGGATGCTTTTTGAACGAAAATTTATTTTCTTTGACGGCATGATTATTTTGGGTGGAATTCGACACAATTTGAAGTGATATTATCGCACAACAGCTTTAGCTTTAGGGGATCGCACGAGATAACAAGAAAAGAAAAAGAGGAAGCAACCGAATGAACAAGATGCAAGGCTAATCCTTTTACGGTTCTCTTTGGGTGAATGATTCATTTATTTTATTAGTTTTATTCTGTTTTATACCTAGTATTTGGATTGAATTTTGTGAACATCTTAAAGTTCTTTTGGATTCAATTGTATGTTTGACTGGTCTAGACAATTTGGTTTCTTTGCATTGATACAATATATCATCGTTTCTTGGTTTTCTTGCACTAGGAATAATTTGATTTTGTATTTAGTGTTAAGATAATTGAATTGAGTTGAACAATTTAAACAGGATCATGTCTATGTGATTCCCTAGCTAGGTTAATTACAGAGTAGCTTTAAAATTACCGAATCAGAAACCCGGAGTGACCGCTTTTCATTATATTATTGTTTTTCTATTACTTTTCAATCAATCACTTTGTTTTTGCAAGCAAGCAGCAAATCAACTTCATAAAATTTATTTTGTTTAATCTATAAAATTGCTACTAACACTAACCACATACTCCTTGTGGTTCGACAACCCTACTCCTTATACTGCAGTCCTTGTAGCTAAGGAGTTGTTTTTAAAATAGTTTTTGATTAGCACTCGACACGCGATCAGAATAGAATCAGGAACAAGTGCCCAGATTTATTTTTAATTTGCAGCAAAAAGAGAGCTAAAGTATCAGAATGTTTCAAGCGTGTGGATGGGGAAGTGTCATGGGACCTGAAGTGGAAAAGGCAGCCTGCTACAGAAGTCGAATTGCAGCAGTTGGCGGTTTTACAGGGGCTGTTGGGGTCGGTTACAACATCTGATGCAGAAGACAAATGGAAATGGGTAGATATTGCAGCTGTGAAAGATTATTCGGTCAGATTGGTGAGAGGGGCTTTGAGTTACGCTGCGTCGAATGGGAATAGCCGGAAAAGGTATGAATGGAGTAGGATAGCAACTCCAAAGGTAAACTGTTTCGTTTGGAGGGCGGTGGATAATTGTATATCAACTGCGGAAGCGTTATCATGGAGAGGTATTAAAGTGGGAAACGGATTGTGCAGGAGGTGTGCTATGCAACCCGAAACGGTGGAGCACATTTTTCTTGAATGTATCTGGGCAAGGGCGATTTGGTGGAACATAAGTCAATGGGTCAAGGTGAGTCTTCCGGGAGATGCAGCAACGATAGCACAGCTGATCGAGTTATGCTCGGGGCTGGACATGGTTCGAAAGAAAAAAGAAGCTATTTACGCCATTGTATTATTGACAATATGGAAGCTTTGGACGAGTCGTAACCAGAAGGTGTTCCAAAACGCAGACATTGATAGGCCGCGATTATTGGAAGACATAAAGGTAGAATCTTTTTGGTGGATGTCTAAAAGATGTAACAGCACTGATCTGGACATGGCAAGCTGGTATGATTTCTCGGCTTTCGAAAACGGATGAAATTCAGCAGGAGGCATAAAGGGTGGTTTTTCTTTGTAATCGATTTCTATGTATGTCTGTGTGTCCTTGTGTAACTTTGTTTTTGTGTGATGGTTTTGTTGGGCCAAGTTAGCTTCTGGCTAGAAAGGTCATGGGATGAAATGTATTGGTGTAACTTTTGGGTGACATGAATAAAAGATCTCGTCTGATTGTTCAAAAAAAAAAAGAGCAGGATTGGCGCTTTAGCATGTCAGCGTCCAGTTGTCCTGTTTTAATATGATAAAGTCTTCGCTAGAGATGAGCGACAACGTAAAGTCTAATATAATGTCCTAATGTTGATTAGTAATATGTGAGTATAGAGTGAAATAAACCCAATACAAGATCACTAATCTGGATTAAAAATATTAGAGATCAATGAAAGTAGGGACATTTACTAATTGATTCAGTGATCATCAAAAGCCACCTTAGGATGTGAAGATTTGCTTAAGAGTTCCTAGCTATGTACCACTGGCACGGGTATGAGACCAGGGTAAGGGACGATACGTGTATAGAAAACGGCAAAACCCAACAATTCAAAATACGGGTACGTTAAATGTACGACAATAAAAATATAACCGGTTCGGGTTTTTTTTGCTCCTAAATCTCACAGGTCACACTCGTACCATCGTTACCACTAGTTACGTAATTACTATTGCAATAATAATAATCAGCAAATCCTAAACATAAATTCCACTTCATCTTCCTATCCAATCACTTCATCTTCTCCAACACTCATCATTCAGTTGCTCTGTTATCGTTATTACAATAAAATGATCACAATTCCGTACATAACCGCCTTAACAACCTACTTCAGTTACGGACTACTCTTCGCTTTCGGTCAATTACGTGATTTCTTCCGTAATCTCATCGACTGGTGCTGGAAAGACAACAATCTACAAGTTCATCACATCTTATTTTATTTATTTATTTTATCTATATTCTCTTTTATTTTCCACTGAAAACTGTTGTTAAATATCAATTGTTAGTATATTTGTGTAAATAATCTAAATATGCTGTGTATTGTTGTTAGGGCTACGCGCCTATCTGCCTTGGGCTTGAAGATTTTTATATTCGCCGCCTATATCGTCGAATTCAGGTATAGTATTTATCAGTTGTTTTCTGCGAGTGTGCAATAACTAAACCGTTAACCGAAACTGAACCAAAATTAACCGAAAACCGAATTAACTGAAAAGCGGTTATCGGTTTTTTCTTGTACCCATGGTTAACCGAGCCGAATCGTAGTACCCTTGGTTTTTTCATGTATTTCATGTTTTATATCTTCATTTCATGTATTTGTACTTTCGTCATGTATTTATATTTTATACCCCCATTTTAGGTATTTCAACGAGGCTTGGTTTTGGTTATTAACTGAAATTATTTGAACCGAACTGAAAACTGACAAATTAACCTAATAAACCGAACCGATTGGTTAATAAAGTAGAGTAACCAATGAATTTGGGTTCACTTAACGCTAATAACCGAAGTGAACCGAAGTTTGCATGCCCCTAGAATAAAGGACATGTTGATATGGTCGTTTATGAGTATGTGTGTCATAATCATCATCATACTCAGTTAATCCCGCCAATAGCAAAGCTAAGGTAGGGTCTGAGGAGGGTAAGATGTAGACAGCCTTACCTCTACCCCGTGGGAATAGAGAGGCTGCATCCAGTGAGACCCTCGGCTCGATAGTGGTTTAGTATCAAGCCTTGGACATAAGGCACATAACACTTAGCGATCGGGACAAGCCCGATTGGTGCATGTAACCCCTTGTCTTTTGGCTATCAATGCCACCACATGATGCATGATTAACCATCCGTCGTTTTTAACGTTATTTTCACGAAATTAGTAAAATAAATATATACATTATATGCACACAACCGTAAGCGGGGCTGGTTTATGAGTATGTGTGTACAAACAAGAAATTAATCCTTGTTCATATCATCATATGCATATTGAGGTCTAATTTATGAGATGGAAATTGCGAAATAGCTCAGAGTGTGGATTTTGTTGTGTACACTTTATACTTGAACTTGGTTCTGTAAGTTTTACGCAACCGGTTTATATGAAAGTGTTGATTGATATGGGAGGGGATCTAGTGTGCACTTAATCTTGCTTCTGTAAGGCTTACTCAGCTTATACAAGTTACAGCTAGGTGTTAATTTTCAAATTTGGTATCAGTTAAGGATTTGTTTTAGCGCAAGCAGTAAATTTGGACCGGTCGGTTTTTAATAAGACGGGATTTCATTTTTAGGGCAGTAATTTGATCACGTGGACCGTCTTAGGTTAAATTGCTAGGATGCAACATGAGCCATTTACATGTCTTAGGTTAAATGTTAATTATTGTTTTTATATGTGTGTACATGTAGGATTGTTTTGGACGACCTATATCAAGCCCGCCTGATGCTTGGTTTGATGTGCTGGAGCGTGTTTCTAATGATAATAACAAGACACTCAAGTGAGTGTTTGGATATGCATCCTGAGTTTGCAGTTGAAATTTAGCATATTGAACGTGTTATAATACATTCGATTTCAGTCTACAAGGTGGTCCTCAACACTCGTCCAGCCATCCTAAACTGGCAAATTTATATGTGTTGGCAGGCGGACTACAAAAGTAAACAGGTGCCTTAACTTGGGATCATATAACTACCTTGGATTTGCTGCTGCAGATGAATACTGCACGCCTCGTGTAATTCAGTGTTTGAAGAAATACTTTGCAAGCACATGCAGTACTCGTGCTGATGGAGGTAGTTTTCTAGTTCTATATCTAAGCTCATGATCTACTACCTTCATTTGTTTTTGTATATTCAGGAACTACAACACTACATTCTGAATTGGAGGAGGCGGTGGCTAAGTTTATTGGGAAACCAGCTGCTATCGTTACTGGAATGGGTTATGTCACTAACTCTGCTATCCTTCCTGTCTTGATTGGAAAAGTATGTCATGCTATTTGAAGATTAATACCAATGACATGTTTTAGTTTCTCATTTTTCATGAATATCAACAGGGAGGGTTAATAATTAGTGATTCTTTGAACCATAACTCTATAGTAAATGGTGCTCGAGGGTCAGGTGCTACAATCAGAGTATTCCAACATAACAGTAAGTTTAATCATGTTGTTTTGAGTTCATTTCAGATCTTCTTTTATAAATGTCCACTGAGATCCTTGCATATTTATTTATTTTATTATTGACTACCATACTTTTATATGCAGCACCTTCCCATTTAGAGGATGTATTGAGAGAACACATTGCCCATGGTCAACCAAGAACACATAGACCTTGGAAGAAAATCATGGTTGTTGTGGAGGGTATTTACAGCATGGAAGGAGAAATTTGCAAGCTTCCCGAGATTATTTCGATTTGTAAAAAATATAAGGTGAGGATTTATTGTTATTTTTTTATGTTAGGAAATGAAGTCGGTTTTATGGTCATTCTATATCACTTAAGATTCTGAAATGTAGGGACTTTATTCTTTTCTAATAATCTTATTTCTAGTAAGGTCCCTATGTTCGAATGATAGGTGTCTTCAATTGTACTATTATTGACCACATGCAATTCTAGGAATTTTAATTTGTCCTGTATGTAACAGGCATACGTGTATTTGGATGAAGCTCACAGTATTGGAGCAATTGGGAAAACAGGAAGAGGGGTGTGTGAGCTTTTAGATGTGGATACTGCTGCTGTGGATATAATGATGGGAACTTTCACAAAATCATTTGGATCATGTGGTGGTTATATAGCAGGATCCAAGGTCTGTTTTTATCTTATCACTTTAGAAATGCCATGACAGCACATGAGAGGCTTTCCATGGCAGTTTTTTTGGTGTTGTATATCAAGTTGCTTTTATCCATGTCCAATCGGACCAATCCCCTTATTGATGCTCCGGATGCTCATTATTGTCATCATCATTTTACGCAGCCGCAGCTGCCACATTCATTGTCCTTAGGAGAAGTGTGGGGACCCACGAAATACCACAATAAGTCAGTAGCAATAGCCAGACAACTAAAAACTCAACAATAAGAACACAAGATATAATGCGGTTCACTCGATCAATTTGATTGGGTTACTTAGCCCAAACTAGGGAGATCTTAATAGTTTATAATGTCAAGATTAGTAGCATATGAGATGTATATTAATAAGCTATAATAGTCGAATTAGGATTAATAACTTGATCCCAAAATGATGTAACTGACGTCTGACTGAACTGGCATAAAATTCGAGCCTATCACTTCAATCTTTATTTGTCAGCATCTGGTCCTCTGTGATCATCCATTATTTGGCATAGTGACCATCAGTGTTTATCTGTCCGTGTAGAAACGATCAGTGTTTATATGTGTTGCCTTAGAAGATAATCTCCCATAAGATTAGGTTTGGAAGATCCAGAAGCTCATCAACATCTAAGCCAATGTTTTCAGAACCGGAGCCCCCGCCGGTACACCGGTCCAATGAACCGGCCCAAAAAGCCCATCAAAACCCAAAAAAAAAAAAAAAAAATAAAACAAAACAAAACAAAAACCGGTTCAACCCTCCAATTCTTGGTCCGGCCTGCCGGTTTTCCGGTCGGACCATGGGTCGCTGGTTCAACTACTGGGTCTATGTAGTCCCGGACTCCCTGTCCAACTTATCAATCCGGACCGGCCGGGGGTCCGTTTCTCGGTCCGGCCGGTCCGGGTTTAAAAACATTGATCTAAGCATAGCAATGTCTCTGAGCTGACCAAAGCTAAAGTCATCTTAGTGTAAATGCCCATAGCCTACACACCTGAACTGATCATCTCTTGAGCTTTGTCAAAGTTGATCCTTCATAAAACTCTATAACTCAACAGTCCATGGCGCGATCTTTGCATCCATGAAATTAGAAGACTAAGATTCTAAACAAAAAACGTATTGTCTTATGTCCGTGAGAGAAAGGAAGTGAGGTGAGACATCAATTCTATTCAAAGCGCGCAAAAGCAGAGGCAGAACACTTGAGCTCCGTATCTGTTTGTTTTAGATATTTACAGTATGATTAATGATTATGAGGTGTTTTATTTCTTACACGGTACATGGTTAATTTGGACTTGTAGATGCACTCATCTACCCTCAAGTTAACGGATATTGACATCAATGTATCAAACATGTATATAGATGGCAAAACAAACAGGTCGGGCGGGACCAGTAATTGGCCAAACTGGAATTTTTTTAGTTTGGATCAGAACACAGGTTGGGTTGTCCTGATCTGTACACATGATCTTTTATCTATTTTTAGTGACTATATATGATTATGGAAACTATAGTATTAAATAACTCTTTAATAGCACAATATGAAGTTTGTATGCATTTCAGCATTTAGATACACTTCAGATGGCTTTCAAACTGTTTGACCCATTCAACACATCTGACTTGTTTTCTGTTTAGTTATATCCTTGAGCTTAACCCATTAGACCCTTTAGAGATAGAGCATAACCTGCCATTGGAAAAGGAAGAAATAATACATAACCTGTCCTTCAAAAAACGAGATAAGACATAACTCAAAACAGTCAATTTATAAGTAAATGGGTCAAAAGTACCACCTCTAACTACATGCATCCCTCAACAAAATATTTATACTGCTGACGTTAAGTTTCTGATTATATATCACCTTCTTCTGCATGTTTTCCTACCCTTTTCTTTCTTTCTTTGTGGGTAATATCAACTACAAATTAGATCCTGTCGGATAAAACAACACATGCAGATTTATATGTTTTGACATTTCCATTTGCATAATTGCATTACAGGAACTTATTCAATATCTAAAAAATACTTGTCCAGCTCATCTATATGCCACATCCATATCACCTCCTGCTGCTCAGCAAATTATATCTGCCATAAAGGTTATTACCGGAGAGGATGGCTCTAGTCGAGGTCCATATTTCTCATGCGTATAAATTCTCTCTAAACAGCAGTTTGACAACGTTGACTAGAATTAATTTATATATATATATATTTTTTTTTTCTATACAGGTGCTCAGAAGCTTGCTCAAATTCGTGATAACAGCAATTATTTTAGATCAGAACTGCTGAAAATGGGGTTTGAGGTTTTAGGGGATAATGATTCACCTATAATGCCTATAATGCTTTATAATCCTGGAAAAATCCCTGCCTTTTCAAGAGAGTGTCTTAAACGGAATGTATGTTTTTTTTTATTTATTATTTTTATAATATTTTTTTATATTTTGTGAATGACTTCCAGTTATGTTTATGTTAAGAGATTATGAGTTGTAATTGATTTTCATTTTATGGCAACAGGTTGCGGTTGTCATGGTTGGTTTCCCAGCCAGCCCTCTACTGTTATCTAGAACACGTATATGCATTTCTGCTGCTCATACACGGGAAGACATGGTGAAAGCCTTAGAGGTAACAACCTGACTGTTATATAATGCATTTTTAAGCTAAATCCCCTACTTCATGCTGCTATATAGGTGACAAGATAAATGGGCTGGATGAGTTGGGTAATAAGGTCAAATTCAAAACGGGCTGAGTCGGGATAGGTTAGATTGATCCGCCATCTGTAGTTGCAAAAACCTCATAAGCATCATACATTTTTTGTTTGTGGGCTTCATTAGCCCATGCTGTAAAGATGAAAAAATAAACGGGTTTGACGAGTTGTGTAACAGGTCAAAAAGGGTTGAGTCAGAATACGCTGACCCGCCTCCTTTAGTTGCTATGAGCTCATGAAACCATGCATAGGGTCAGGAGTTATTGTGACAAGTAGGTGCTCTCACACTTCACTATGTACTTTATGCTGCTATATAGGTGGCAAGATGAATGGGCTGGATGAGTTGGGTAACAGGTCAAATTTAAAACGGGTTGAGTCGGGATAGGTTAGATTGACCCGCCACATGTAGTTGCAATAACCTCATGTCATAATGCATAGGGTCAGGACATTGTTACAAGTAGGTTCTTTCTCACTTCACCATGCAATTCATGTAATGAAGTGTGGTTGTCAGGTTATAAGTACAGTTGGAGACATGGTGGGCATCAAATACTTTCCAGCTGAACCCAATAAGTCACAACTAGAAGAAAACAGAGTAAAGATCGACTAGAATTTATTTATTAAAGTTTTTTTTTATATATTTTAGAGAACAAGATACCGGTAAATACTTGTATGTTCTTCTGTATAGAATCTTGGTCGGGTTCCTTGTGTTATTCTCTTATCAATCAACCCCTGGATGCTTATAAGTATCAAGTTTATAACTGGAATTCGGGCTAGGGCTGGTATTCACGGTCTGGTTTGATCGGTTATCGGTTATGAACACAAATGAACCCATGTTCTATAAAGCAGGTCATGAATTTCGGTCAGAGAACACTATAGATACTTTGTATTTTATATTCTAGAAATCTTGATTATAGTTTAACCCGTTCACTTTGTTTATTGAATTCATTTCACACAATAGAACAAAGATATGCCACTCTAAATTTGATAATCAGATGCTTATCCTAATATTTTCTAACATAAAAGTTATTAAGAATAAGTGTTTTAATAATTTCGACTTTGATCTAGTGTTCGGGATTAAATCCAACTCAGGATATGTTCATATAGAATTCCAACTTTAAATGTATTTTTCTCCAACGATCCTATGCTAACCGAAAGTTAACCCTATTAGTTTTTTAATGTCGGGTATTCCAAATGTAGCCGGAGGAAAAAACGTTTAAAGTTGGGTTTGTTTGTAACATTTCCTGAGTTGAGATTAATCCCGACTAATAAACATTTCGTGAGTTGGATTGTTGTTTTGTCCATTTGTCATTACGTTAACAAAGTGTAAATACAAGGCATTCCATAGACATGTAAATCGTATTACATGTGTTGATTATATTAATAAGTACATAAGGAATAAACATAAGATTTAATCAAGTGTACCTGATTTGCTTAATCGTTCAGGAACCTCAGTAATGGAAGACACCATCATCTTGATCGGGTTCCCTTTAGTGTGTACACTAATGATGGCTAATGATCACAAAGTGATCGAAAGAGAGAGAGGTGGGTGGCGGCTACATTCGGTTATGGTGTTATATCAGTCCAACCTAATACCTCTAGTAAGCTCTCTATTTATACACACAGGGGACACCCTAATTAGGTTTAGTAAGGGTAATTCCGTCCATCAAAGAATCACCTATTATAAACTTAGGGATATTATAGTAATTGATCGATATAATATAAATGATAATGATGGCCATATAATAAATATAATAAACATAATTTATATTTATTCTAACATTCTCCCACTTTGCCGAGTAATCATTTATTATGAGTATTACGTAAGTCTGCAGAGATTAATACTCATTTTAGTTCTAAACCCAAAATATAGCAGAGAAATACAGCCGTTAAGTCTTTATTCGACTTAGGACCCCCATTAATCATACTACACCCAAATTTAAAACTTAACATTAGGATCAATTAACGTTATGCCCTTAGTAGATTTGTTATATTATTGTCTTTATGCCATTATGCTAGCTTAGCATACTAATAGACAAACAAATCATAATGAGGAAAATTAATCATTAATCATAAGTCATTCATAGTACGATATGCAATTGTACATGGTCATCAGTAATACCCTTTTCTCTTAGTTGGCCCTTAGTGAGACTTATGGGTGATAGACCTTTAGTTATTTGGATCCATAAGCATATCATGAATGCATTCGATACAAAATTCGGATTTCCTCTATTTGTTCTTAATCATAAGCGAACAATAATTTCGTATCGAACTCCAATGCAGCTCCTCTCAAACTGTTACTGTTCGAGAAATTAGGGCAGCTGACTTTATCACAGTAAGTCTTCAATTTATTATTTATATGGAGTTAATAAGTTATGAGTCAACTGATAAATTTACCAACAACATTTAATGACCATCACTACTAGAAAAAAAGCCCTTTCTTGACACGCATTGCGTGTCAAGAAAGGGGTCTGATGACAGGAAAAAGAATGTCAAGGATGGCGGTGTCATAAAATTAACATGACATATTTTCGCGTGTCATCTGTTTATGACACACATTTATGACAATATTTATTGACACGCGTTATGACACTTTTTAATGACACATTTTTATGACAGTTTTTAGCGACACATTTTATGACAGAATTTTATGACGTTCTTTGCGTGTCATAATTTTTTAATCTAAAAAAAATTCCTGTAAAATTACATATTTACCCTCCTTGATTTATTGCCATTTTTTTATATGCAAAATAATTAGCAAACTAATAAAAAAACATCATTTCATTATATAATCCATATTTATCTAATTACAAACTAATCCGAGACAACGTTTAACGTTTACAAAAATATATTGTATCGACATTACATTGCCTTCATACAAGTTTCGATCATTTGAAAATAAATGTCGCGGTGTAGCCTAACCATTCTTCGCGTACGACATCCATGTCCTCATCCCCGTAATGATCCGCTCCTCCCCCCAACCTGAGACAACAATAAAATTAATACATTAGTCGAGGCTGGTCAATTATTTTACATAACTTCCGCACACAAAGTGCATAAGCCACAACCAAAATATCAAGTGTACATTATACACTTGATATAAAATGTACTCTAAATATCAAGTGTACATAACTAGTTTTATACCCGCCGCGCGTTGCCGCGGCGGGGGCTAACGGCTTACTACGGCATACATAGCCGCCGCGCGTTGCAGCGCCAGCGTATGACGGGTCAAAACGTACCATCACCGTCTCATCGTGCCCTTTGGGAACTCTACCTTCGGTCTCACTCTCCGCTTTTGGAGTCGGTTGCGAAGTAAATGACAGTCATAATCACCTCCCTTATGCTAGGCACTATACTGCAGTAGCTGCATGTTCAAACTACAACACTTAGAAACCAACCCACCTAACATCACCTGAAGAATAGAATGTAACCGTCATTTTTCATTCCAATTAAAACCATGTCGCCGATCTAGGTTTAAAACATGGAAATTAAAAATAGAAGGGATGTATAAAAGGCAATTACCTGACTCCGGTCGTCTGGAGCGACTCCGGCACTCGACGTCTTCCGTTTAACCGGTGCACCTAACCATCGCCATAGATGTTTCACCCCTAGTATTGGGCAGCGCCACGACTAAACTTCTGTGAATGTGTCGCTCCTGTTCCAGAAGAGTAACCGATGCTGTGGTATGTCCTAAAAAACAAAAAGTGTAAAGATTGAGGCTGCATTTCAAACCTGGGGCGAATCCTTCAAATACAAACATGGAATGTGAAGCAGCACCAAGAAAGAGGTATTGCCATTAAGTTTCAAAGGCTAAAAGAAGAAGAAACTAAAAATCTATTGAAATCAAATTAACATACCAAAGTCAACAGTTGACCAGTCTCAAGTATTGGTAGCGCTGGTGCATATTTGCTGGCTTGCGTGGCAGACACTGTTCAAATAGTACCTCGCGCCATCAAATCTTTCATAGGTTTTCTTGATAATGATGCATTGATCTGTCAATATCATACAACAAATTCATAATCACAATCTGTTATTCAAAGTGTTTAATCAACTAATAAAAAATAAACTGCTCAATTCAAGATATATTTTTATATCTAATGTGACAGATAGATCTGAAGTTGCTGAATGTCATCGAAACAATATTCAAACGAAGGGAAACCTCTTAAACAACATACCTCTTTATCGATGGTACAAATTAAGGAGTATGAGTAACATGAATATAGCTTTTACCATGACAGATAGCATGTTCAAAGGGGTTAGGCCCATATATATACCAACAATCACAAAATTCGGTTATTAATCTAAAGTTTATTCTATTGATAAAGCATTAACCACCAATTATATGTTTGTGATCTCCAAAAGATTTAATGTTGTCAACCTTAACGGCGTCAAATATAAAAGACCAAAATATTAGATGATTAGATTAATTGGTTTTCTAAGCAACTACCATAAAAATCCCAAAAACTCTAAACGTGATGCATCAAATTAATAACAGCGAAAAAAGATCATCATGAAGTTAGTAAATGAGATTAAACAAAATGATAACTAAGATGTACCTCAATCGGGAACCTGGAGATGAAGTTGACACCGACTGAACTTCATTCCGCCTCTGGCCCATTCCGAATTACGTTTCACTGACTGGACGAAGTCAATCTCCACCTGAGTAGAATCGACTGCTCATTCATCGAATCAGTTACAGAGTGAAACCCTACCATCTTCATGTGATCAGATTAAGCTTCCACGAAGCATAACTAAGTATTGACATTAGAGGATTAGCCTTCAAATCTGTCAATGTCGCTAAATAAATTACAACTACTCGATTTTCGAATCAGAATATTAGCATTCAAATCTATGTATATTACAAAAAAATTCAACATGAAAAAATAACCAATAAGAATCAACCAGCATATAGCGCATCAAACATTCAACATATACGCCCCCACCTACAAATTTATAACCTATTGCACAATGCCCTAGTACCGAACAATTGAAACTGTAACTGCAATTTTTTTTTGTATTAGGAGCAACTAATAATTAGTGGTTGATGTGTGTGAAAGAGTTGGATAAAAGTTATCCCTCATGGTCAAATGGCTCATGCTTGATTGATTCAATGTTATCATTCATAACATGTAATTCATAACATGTATGGTAATAACATACATGGACCACTTTACACAGTATTATACAAATTTAAAAAAAAGACTTGTACAGTGGCAAAAATCAAAGATGCCTTACAACTTCAGAAGGTAAAGCAGCACCCAAATGAAACAGGGCAACCAAAAACTGCCGCCGCCACAACCCTAAACACACAAACACCACCAACACAAAAGTTAAATAAACTTTTAATAGCAACAACCCTGATGAAAACAACACCACAGCAGCAAATAAATAAGAGAATAACCTGGAGCATGCTTTTATTTTTCCGACGAAACTGTAGGCGACATCTTCGGCGCTGTACAGAAAGTGGGCATGTACGATGACGACGTCGATGGTGCTGGACAACACTACCATGTTTCAGTTCAGCGTTTTGTCCATGAAAGGGAAAGCTAACAACTTTTTTTTGTGTCTCTTTTGGCACAGCAAAGCCCTGCATACAAACTTAAAAGATTAAAAACCAATTTAATGTTCATAGCACAAATCATCAGTTACAATGACAATGTGAACGTCTATATAACAACAACCTTCTATATAGTCTTTATTCGGACTTAAAAGTTATATCATAGTCATGGAATAATAGCATTACATACAGTAAAGAAAAACTCGCCAGGAGCTGACTGCAAGAACCGAACACCTTGAGTTCTTTGAATAGAAAACACATCCCATGATAGCAGCACCGACTGCCAAAACCGACACAAAGATTCTATATCTTAGCTCTTCAAGATGATCAAATATGGTCATTTCTTTGTCTTTAGGAAGGAGTTCCTTATCATCACCTTTTTCGTCTCCGTTCGGGACAGGAAACTCTAGCCGTCGCGTATGAGGCTTCGATTGAACCATGTCTAAAACCCCTAAAAATGGAATTTTATACTAAACGCCTAGCTTAGAAAACCTCTTACACTCCGAAACCCAGGATTGACCTACACGCCTTGGGCTTTTGACAACATACTTATGTAAGAAAAGAGATACTCTGATTTGGAATTCAGTTTTTGACAGCATAACACACAATTACCTAATAGGTAGTCAAGTCTCCAGTAGTCAACTAAGTTAAGAGTAAATAAAAAGTAACCACAATCTGAATTCCTAAATCTTAATCATACAGTTTCGACGCAACTAACTCAAAATCAAGCAACTTATCCGGTCCAAATCAACACATTAACATCTAATCAAACACTACATAATTACAAATTTCTACACATCAATCACCTTTCATCAACAAAGTAATCTAATTAAGTCAAACTAAAAAAAACACAAATAAAGTTGACTTATTATTACCGCAGGCGAAGGCGATAGATTCGCTCTCCCAAACGAAACACCAGACAAAGCATTACCACTTCCATTACTCCCACCACCACCACTCTTACTCCCAAACGACGTCGGATTAGCAAACCGAAACCCTAAATCATCATCATTCTCATCGTCATCATCATTATTATTAGTAGAAGCCATAACCTGAGCCAACCGCTACGCCGAAGCTTTAGCAGCAACGTTCTGTGTGCGCTTAATAGTTGAGTAACCTGACGGTTGACCTAGCCTTGACTGGATGAGCCGGAGAGGATGAACCGGTGCTGGTTGAATCGCTGCTCCATTGACGTGTATAGGATGGACTCTCTGTTCGTTTACGATCCTTAACACAACTAGTGCAGTAATAATATTATTATTATGTTTGGTGTGGATTTGTTGATGGATTGCTAAATCGATGGGATGATTAGGAGGTTGAAGACCGGAGGAGGTGGAGCAGATGTTTTGTTATGAGAGAGAGAGGGGGGAGGGTAAGGGTTTATGGGGAGACGAGCTGGGAGCGGTGGGAATTTGAAATTTTCGTGACAGAAAAATATGACACTCAGTTTTGTTTAACGACGTTTTTATTAATTTATGACGGAAAATTATTGACACGCAGAAAAAAGCGTCAAGAATTTATAAGTATTTATCAAAGATGACATTTTTTTTATGACATACACTTTTGCATGTCATTAAATAGGTGTATGTCATAAAAATAATGTCAAGAAAGGGTATTTTTCTAGTGGTGCATTATGTTGTGATCAGCAACACATTATGTCATGATAACTTAGGTTGTTGTTAACAGTTCCTTATGACTCCTCCATGAGATAGTTATGTCTGCTGACGTTATAATATACCCCGAAATTGACACTTGATTTCCTTTGAATATATAGAGTAAAAGAAGTCAATCACTTTAAGTTCTCACTTCTTCTTTAGATTATAGTCTCTTGTTTCTTAAAGATATTGTAATGTTCCATTAGATGCTTTTCATCAATCTAGACAAGTCTAGTGTCAAGCAATACGAACAATATCATAAACAAACATAGACTTAAATTTACATCAGTCTTCTAATTAATGAAGCATAAGGTGATAATCTCAAATTATCCTCTAAAAGAGAGCAATGTTGTATGTTACATATTTAAGGACCCGCTTAGAGTAAAACTTATGGGATGAAACTAATATCCCGTTGGGTCTATCTCGGTATATTTTGATTCCTATTACGTAAGAGGAATCCCCGATAGTCATCATGTCAAAATCATGCATGAACAATTCTTTTACTTAGGTAACATATACTTGTCAAGAGAAACGTCATCTATGTAAGGACAAGTTTTCATTAGTTGCTCCCACTCATCTTGAGGTAGGTTGTTTAATCCACTTAGTTCTTGATGAAGAGAATTTCATTATGATTCCAACACATTTTATGTTTGCATCAACCCATATGTGGATCTTATTGACTTACAGACTAAGTGTTCTTACCCTTCAGTTTAGAACTTTCAGGTTGCTTAATGAACATGTAGGTCATCGTTATGGAAAGTTGTCTTAATGTCCATCTAACGTGGCTCTTAGTTATTATGAGCTACTAGGACGATAATGATCCTCAAAGAAATCTTTTGTAATGTAGATAAGAAGATTCTTTGATAATCTAATACCTTCTTGAGTATAATCTTTTACAATCAATCTTATCTTACAACGTTCCCATTTGGATTTGGTTTAATTATGAATACCTTTAGGTTATTCAACCAAATCCCAAACGTTATTCTAAATTACGGAATGAGTTATGCTAATAGTAGCTTTATTCCATTTAGAAGATTGATTGATACTAATGATTTATTTAGAAGAGGTATGATCAGTAAACTTTCCAAACATCCATTTTGTGTTAGTCAGGCAGGTTACATAATCATCAAATTTAATGGGCTTTTAGACCCAGATGACCTCCTGAGTTGAACATTGGGTTTATTATGATACAAACTTAACTTTAGTTAGGTGTTTTTATTTTCAGGTACATAAGGAGCAACATTAGTTTCTAAGTGTGTAAGAGTTGGTGCAGTAAGGTGTACAAGAGGAATAATCGAAGTTAAATTCGAAGTTAAACTTAATGAGTCTCGAATTTTAATGAGTCTCTCCCCCGCATCTTGTACTTCCGAAAAGTCATAATAAGGACTTTTACTGCTCCCACTTACCTTAGAGATCTTAATGAATCCAACATGCTTAAGATCTAACATTTGGAAGATCCATAGATTTTAATAGAGAAAACAACCTAATGATGTTTATTGTCGTTTCTCTTGATGAGGATTACTTTAGTAAGAAATCTAAGTTCGCCCATATTTAAGCATCCACAAAACTTTGTTAGGAGTACGTTAAGTGCTAAGGAGACAAGTTGTGATAGAGCGTTGTCCAGTGCAAGAGGTGTAATTTGAGGATAGATCAAATTGTCGTTCCCCCCACCTCTGTAACTTTTGCAAGTCATAAGTAGGACATCTAATGCTCCCACTAATCTTTTAGGTCTCTTAGTACCTCCACATAATAAGTTTTAACGATGCGAACGAGAATATTTCATATATTTTAAACTTGATTTCCCTTATCGTCCAAATTTCATAAGAGATTTTAAGGACATACTTAGAGGGAATATTATTAAATATATATGAATTGATTTCTTTAATACTTTGGTCTGTAGGAAACGAAATAGATACAGTTAGATATTTATCTAAGCTCCACTAATTTCAATTAATTATGACTTATGATGGAAACCCATTTATTCCTTTCGCCATTTAATGTTTAGGGCGTTTAACACATACTTTAAAATCACTGAGAATGAGATTTGATAGCCAAACATCCTTTAGTAACCTGGTCATGATTTCTCATGAAATTTTGGTCTTAGTGGATGAATTGCATGAGTCTCATTTTCTTTTGTTAAATTCTCATTTTTATGATAACAAAAGTTGTGAAAACGTTATTGGATCATCTAGTTTTATTTCATAAGGTTTCTAATCAGATAATGACAACAAACAATATAAGAGTTTAACTTAATAGTGGCTTTGGTTTGGTCATTAAAACCTTGTAACTATAAAAAATTGTAGCTTTTAGTATTGATACTAAATTCTGAGTAATCTCAAGAATATCGTAAGGTATCATAAAGCTTCAACACTAGGATCAGTTATTAATGGTTAATAGACCCTTAATTTAGCCACCAACTCTCATCTTAAGTATTTGTTGAATTATAGTAAGGAAACGTATAAAACTAGACCCAACCATCATGTGTTAATTGGAATTCATTAGCATTTGTGGAGTTAAATATCCTTAATTAGGCACTACATATCTTAGCTAGCCATTCTCCTTTCTTATGGGTAATCTTTTTGCTTATGCCTATGCTTAATGGCACAGTTTTGCTTAGTAAGACTTTTCCTTTGGAGAAACTTATAGTTGAAAGTAGTACTTGTATCTTGTTTCCAGACCTTATAATTATCCTCTCTATGGTAATTATTCTTCCTCTTTTAGGTTTAATGGTACTAAGGGGAATAACATCAACTTTTCTAGTTTAATGCGTTCCTTTTCCTGTACGTAATTCGCTATCAACCCACTCATTTTACTTTGATATTTCTGAGTGTTATTAGTTGATTCATAATGCCTCTAATCGTACTGATGGAAAAGTTATTATGCACTAGAAATTTATTGATTTTCATGTGTAACCCTTAGCTTTATGGGTCATGTTATTCAATATTAAGATGTATTCACAGATCCCATTTAACCATAGAGTTAGACTTATTTATTATATGCTTCTTAGGAATTCGTTATATTCTTTCATTCCATAGATAATACATTAGTCTTAGGAATTTCAGAATCATCAATAGCTCACCTGATAGGAATCAGTAAAAGCAGTTCTTAATTACCATAAGAGACATTTTTATTCTACTTATTATGCTCATGTGTTATTCTGTAATACTTTATCAGATAGAGCGTAGGAATGCTATGTCTTAAGAGGTAACTTAATAAGAACAAAATTTAAGCAAACTCTTCTTAGTTTTGATAATTAGAGTGGATTACTTAGTTGAGATAGTAATTTATAGAAGAATGTGAGATTAGTTTCGAGTTATGGGTATTGATGTAAGGCAGACTTAGATTATGATCATTATATTAATGAATGATCATTAATCGTGAGGATCAATTTTGTAATGAAGACGTGATAATATCATAACACCAACATACGCTACTTAAATAACATGCTCTAGCTTTGGCTATACGCTATTTATTTAAGTATTGAATTGCCGACAGTGAATGTAACCCATCACCTTTGGGCAGAAGTGAGACATTCAAAGTCCTAATGCAATACGCTTAGTTCACCAACACAATCTGTTACACATCACCTTTGGGCAGAAGTGAAACCTTATGGCACTTATGTGAACGAGCTACAATGCTTAACGAGACCTTAAATAACGAACTAATGTGACACATCACCTTTGGGCAGAAGTGACACGTAAAATGTTATTTCAAGTTAAGCAAGGTTTTATAATGTTTTGAATAAACTTGATACCTTAGGTTTTATCAAAACTGTAAATTTTATTAGAGATCCCGAAAAAAATAATGGGTTCTCAGTAATCTTATGAGTTCCCGAACAAAGAAGAGTTCTCGAATTAGCTTATGAGTTCTCAAAATAATGGGTTCTCAAAGAATTGAGTTCTCAAAAAAAATTTATATGAGTTCTCAAATAGCATAAGGGGTTCTCGGAAAATAACGAGTTCCCAGAAAACTTATGAGATCTCGAATAACATAAGGGGTTCTCGAAATTATGAGTTCTCGAAGACTTAATGAGTTCTCGAGAGTGATGAGTTCCCGAAAGACTTATGAGATCTCGAATAAATCATGAGTACTCGAAGACTTAATGAGTTCTCATATATCATAATGAGTTCTCGAATGTCATGATGAGTTCTCGAATATCAGAATTAGTTCTCGATATACTGATGAGTTCTCGAATATATTATGAGTACTCGAATAACTTATGTTTTCGGATAACTTTAACAGTTC
The DNA here is from genome assembly GCA_028751855.1 of Ambrosia trifida. NCBI lineage: Eukaryota > Viridiplantae > Streptophyta > Magnoliopsida > Asterales > Asteraceae > Ambrosia > Ambrosia trifida. Next base: position 174,258,358 of record CM054122.1, read on the forward strand.
TCGGATTCTTTAATAGTTCTCGAAAAAAAATATTGGTTCTCGAATATATGATAGTTCTCGATAAATAAGATGGGTTCTCGGAAAAATTATGGAATCTTGAAAAACATCATGGGTTTCGAAATAGAAGACCTTGACTGAGAACTCCTGTCCGTGAACCTGATCGAAAGCTTTATAACCGAGAACTTAAAACCGAGAACCTGAATTCGGGAACTGAGAGGTAATCCGAGAACTAAATTCATTAACCTTAAAACCGAAAAACTTATTATTCAAGAACTAATACTAAATAAATGTGTTCGAAATTTTAGAGATTATACATAATATCAGTTTCATATTTTAAAGGAATTTTAATTATCTCCAAAAATTTCTAAGATTTCGAAATCAGTTTATCAATTTAGTTGATTTCGAAAAAAATATTAGGAGATAAAAGTAAGATCCTAAATTTCAGGAAACAAGATCTGATCCATCTTCAAACCAAAATATAATAAAATTTTTGGTTTTCTTATGCGTTCGTGAAGAACGTCAACGAAAAAAATATTAACATAAATAATATAATCTTTTCTCATGAATCCCTAGTTATTTCCGATTGAATTTATGGAGTGGATTCAATTTAAAATAATAACAATAATAATAATATTTTTTTATTGTGGCATCGAGAAACTTGTTACTGATGCAAAACCCAATTCAATAAAGGAATCCATTATTGATTTGGCAAAACATTAATATTTCCGCAAAGAAATCATCAACGTCACATTTCAATTATAATAGCCATGAATCATTTTTGATTTTTTTTATTCCATAAAGTAGTGATCACAGTGGCCGAAGTAAAACATGAAATCAATTATTTTCATTATGCAACCATTATTTACTTTGCAAACTTTCGATTTTTTTTTTCTTTCTTGATTCAACAAAACTTTCTGTGAACCTTTTCTTAAATCAAAAGTTTTGATTTAATTTTGCAAATCGATTTAGAATTGATATAATCAACATACGCTCTGATACCACATGTTGATTATATTAATAAGTACATAAGGAATAAACATAAGATTTAATCAAGTGTACCTGATTTGCTTAATCGTTCAGGAACCTTAGTAATGGAAGACACCATCATCTTGATCGGGTTCCCTTTAGTGTGTACACTAATGATGGCTAATGATCACAAAGTGATCGAAAGAGAGAGAGGTGGGTGGCGGCTACATTCGGTTATGGTGTTATATCAGTCCAACCTAATACCTCTAGTAAGCTCTCTATTTATACACACAGGGGACACCCTAATTAGGTTTAGTAAGGATAATTCCGTCCATCAAAGAATCACCTATTATAAACTTAGGGATATTATAGTAATTGATCGATATAATATAAATGATAATGATGGCCATATAATAAATATAATAAACATAATTTATATTTATTCTAACAACATGTGCATAGTAAAAAAAAAAAAAGTATGAGATGCATTACAAAAGTGCAAGAAAGCTTAACCATTTGTAAACAAGCATCAAATTAGCGGTCTTGCCTCTTTTTTTTTTTTTTTCCAGTGAGCTAAGTGTCATGAACACGTGCCCCTACGACGTGACACTAGTTGTGCATTATGATAATATGAAAGATTTCCGTTAGGTGTCATGAACATCTGCGCCTACGGCGTGATACTAGTTGTGCTTTAACCTTATAATAAGTTAAAAAAGTTGTACAACATTGTGCGCATGATTGATCTTACAAATTTGACCATGTATCTATCAATCTTGTGATTCTAAAGACATGTGGTATGTTTGGAAAACATTAATTGATAAAAAAAATCCACTGGGTTAGGATCACCTTTTTCAAACAGTTAAACTTGTCAAATCAAAAATTAGCAAGGTTAATAGTTCATATCCCTAAAGTAAATCGCCAATGGATATGCCGATCTTGGTGGAATTAGGCTCAACCAAAACTCGTTTAAGTCCACATGAACGGGTTTTAAGAGGGGAAAATGTTTTTTTTTCAAATTTACAGATATGATGAAGCTTCAGATTTTACGGCTAGTGCAAGTAGCCACAAACGATAAAGTTAGTCATGTTGAACCAACCTTCAAAACATGTGGGGGCATTGAATACTTTGCAGCTCATCGCCCATAATCACGCGTGGAGGTGTTATGTACCCTTTTGCCTTGCGTTTTTTCCTCATTAATCATCTTTTTCCTCACGTCTTATTCCTTATCGCTAAGAATGTAAATTCCTACTTTGTATACCATTTCAAGGTTCGCTTATCTACGTATGCAGGATATCTATTTTGCATTTTCGAGTTTCATGTCAAACTTACAACTTTGAGCATCGATATCTCATCCGTGTTATCTCTATTTTGTACGCATTTTGGCTCATTGCGCTACTTTCATCAATGAAACCATTCCCCCTTCACCTCAGCTTGATGTTAATTAAGCATTAATCTTTAGGCTATGCGGTTTGAAACTGTTCCCCCTCTACATCAGCTTCTTTTTTTACTTCAATAGCGCACCTTCTTCCATTTCCGAAGCCCTATTTAGGGCACTATTAATCCGTTGCCAACACTATAGCAAACAACAACGACACTTTTCGGCGGGGCCATATATTTTGGTTGTTCCCAAACGGTAAAAAATGTAAACAAAAATTTATTTTCGAAACCTATTTTTTAATATCTATATAAACCAACCGCATTCACTTTTTTACACACAGCTCTCAACTTTTCTCTCTCAACTAAAAAATATATCTCATTTCACAACCTAAAAAACCCATTTCAAAACCCGCTTCCACCATATTTCCGTATAACAATGACCCAAACACATTTGATCCCAACAACCCGCCTCGTAACATAAACACTCAACTAGTAGTTGTTTTGTATTAGTTTAATTTTATTATAGTTTAAATGTTATGTTTGTTTATCAATGTTATGTTTTTAAATGTTATTTCTTTTTGTTTTTTTATTTACTTTAAATGGCATACAAAACAAAAAATTTTAAAAATATAATTGAGGGGACTTTAGGTGACTTTATTTCATTGTCTGACTGTTATTAAAAGGAGACAATGGATCCTTATTGTGACGTGACGATAGGATGACATTGAGATGGCGGAATGGAGTCACTCCATAGCACATATCCATAGTTTTGGGTTAACCTCAACAGTGACGCATGCCCACTCCTCTTACCGATCTATAGTTAATTTTGTCAGCTTAGAAGCGAGACAAATATTAAAAGTTGGCTACTATGTTATGTATGAATTGCAGATCACAAAGATTAAACATTTAAGAAAGGTTTTATTTTTTTTTTTCGTAAAAAGTTCATATTAATTAAAAATAAACATTTAAGAAAGGTTTTTTTCTTTAAAAAATTGCGTTCATATTTAGATTTTGCAAGCAAAAATAAAGGGAAAAGGGGGGCTAAGTGAAGAAGTGATAAGAGTGGAGGGAGTAAAGCGTAAAAGAGAACAAAAACCAAACCAAACCAATCTCAGAAAGAAACAGAACTAGGAAAAAGGTTTTTGTTGGTTTAATCCTATGTTTGGATGAAAAGTGAAAGAAGTCAAAAGTTGAAGGTTTAATATGATAATTCTTAGTGAATTAAATTAGAGATAAATGTTAGTTTAATTAAATAGATTTAGTTGATGAGATAGATAAGTATTTGAGTTTTAGTATTGGTTTAGAAAAGGTTGTTTAGGTTTAGTATAAAATTCCTATATATTGGTTCCAACAGTTTTTACAATAAAAGAATTAGAAGCTTCATAATCTGAGAAGAAGAAAACGCAGGCTTTTGTTCCGAATCCACGAGGAGATTTTTATTATTATTAATATTATTATCGGGTCAAAGATATATACACATATATATCAATCAGAATCTGAGTATATAAACTAGTATTCAACTTCTTCTCTTCGACATGGCTAAGCCCATTGATCAGGTTCACGCTCCAACTGTTGTTAAGCAGGATCATAATGATAGGTACGTACGAAAGTAAATTAATTAGCTTTTGTTTTTAACTTTTATAATATGCAGGCATGCATGCATGTTAAATTAAATTAAGTCTTTTAATTAATTAAATTTGTTTATTATTATAGGTTTATAAGAGTTCACCTGAAAACGATTGCGCTCCTTATCTTTCCAGTACTGTCTGCCTCAATCGCGGGGATGATTTATCTCTACAAAGAAAACAAATCCTTGTGGAAGAAGAACGAGGCGGTCATGTATTCCATTGCTGGATTGATCACATATTGTATATTTAGCGGCCTCCTTCTCTTCCTATTATCCCGTCAAAGAGCCATAGCAGACGAAGAAGACTCCCATGTTGTTAGTTTTTTCACAGATACATTCTACTTCTCCTCACTGTTGATTGCTCTTCATAACCGCATTATGCGAGGGTAGGGCCGCCATTGCTATGAGGTGCTCGTTTATCGCTCCTGTTGTTGTCTGGCTAGTGGGATCTGCATTGTACAACTGCCTCATGAACAAGACCAAGAGCGATAGCGATATTAGCGATACCAGCATTGTATGACTAGTCACCTTCCTCATCTACATCTCTTATTGGTTTTTAGATCTTAATTATTGGTTTTTAGTTAGCCTTTTGTGTTTCGACTATTGGATTTTTGAAACAGACTTCTAAATATTATAATTGTTTGATGTTTTAAGTTAAGCTTCTAATTCTAACTAACATGATGATGACAGGGGCGGACTTACGCCTACCCCCATCCTTAAATTTTTGTTCGTAGTGTGTTGAAAATAAAGATGTTAATTTGGACACTTGAAACTTTTGGGCTTGTTAGTTTGGGCTCAAACGTCTGATGGCATTGGGCTCATTTAGTGGGCTTTTTATATGTACGTATCTCTGGTGATTGGTTCGGGTCAATTGTTATTGGCCTGGGTCATTTGTTGTCTTAGCTGGCAGGTTTGTTCGAGGTGATCTTATAGCCGTTGGATCAAGTTAATCATGATCGTCCAAAGGGTATCTGGGTGGAACGTTCTGGAGCTGACTATATAAGCTTGATATTATTATTGTTTTATTATTATTATTATTGTTATTGTTCGTCTGGTTATTCTCTCTCGTCTCTTTGTTCTTGTATTAGGGTTTTTTCCCTTCATTTGTCTGTGTATTTGTTGTGATCTGCTGATAATGATCAGCAGATCTTCATGATACTTTGTATCGTTTATTAGGCTCAGTGATTTGCTGAGTCTAGGGTTTGGGGGGCACTTTTTTGGTTTGGGTTAAATAATATCTTTGGTCACCGTTTTGTCGCTATTCTTCTTGTTCTTGTGTTGTTGTTATTTCTATTTTTTGTTTGGTTGTTTGGATAGTTAGATTCTACTTTTTCTACATGGTATCAGAGCCCTAGGGTTCTGATCTGTGTTCTTGGGTATTTTCTTCCGCTGTGGTCTTTGATCTTGGGTTTGTTTTTATGTCTGTCTTAGGGTTTTGATCTGTTGTATAGATCTTGACCTTATCTGGGTCTTGTGTTATAGATCTGATCTTCCATTTATAGATCTGGTCTATTATTGTCGAGTCTTTAGATCTGATCTTCCATTTGTAGATCTGGTCTATTATTGTCTTGTTGTTGGTTGGCTTGTTGTTATTGCAGGTATTTGAGGTCAACGGCTGTTGGCTAAAGGACTTGTCTGGTGGATTTTGGAGTGGAGTAAATTGTTTGCTTCAATTGCTCCCATAACTTAGCACCCTAAGTGAAGGTGCTGGTTGTGGGATAGGCGAAACCCTAACTTGGGTTCCCCTCACTGTGAGATCGTTTCATTCTTTAGTTTCTTGTTGTGTCTAGGTGTCTTGACCGGGTTAGGGTGGACCGGTATTGTGTTGGTATTGTTTGTGTCTTGATCTGCTACTTGTTGTTCTTATTTGTGTTCTATTTTGGTTTTGTCTGGTTCTATTACTATAAATATATATAGTTAATAATAGAGCTCCTGTGTTAAGATCTGGGTGGGCACCCTTGAGTGATGAACCCACTATCTGAACACTGACACAGCTTCATTCTGCTTAGGGTTTTTATTCTTGTTTGTTTGGGTTGGACAGTTGTTACTGTTTGATCCTATTGGTTGTTATTTGTTCTTTTGTGTTCTGTTGTTAGCTTAATATGGGTGATACTGGTGGAGATGGTACTGTTACCAATTCTACTGGTGGAGGTGGAGGTTCAGAGAACACCTTAATCAGTAAACTTGATATAGGTGATCCTCTGTACATCCACCCAAGTGACACTAGCACACTGTCTGTTATTAGTATCAAATTGAAAGGGACAGAAAACTATTCTGTCTGGTCTAACTCTATGAAACTTGCATTAGAAGCTAAAAACAAGTATGGTTTTATTGATGGTTCTGTCACTAGGTCTGTCACTGATGAAGTTCTAGGGAAACAGTGGGATAGGTGTAATTCTGTTGTTCTCACTTGGTTGTTAAATTCTGTTAGTGAAGAGTTATTCCTAGGACAAGTGTTTTCAAAATTGGCTAGGGATGTTTGGTTAGACTTAAGGGAAACATATGACAAGGTGGATGGGTCTGTGGTGTTTAATTTGCATCAAAAGATAAACTCATTGAGTCAAAATGGTTGTTCAGTGTCAGAATATTATCACAAACTTAACACAATGTGGAAACAACTTGATTCAATTATCCAGTTGCCAACATGCTCTTGTGCTGCAGCTGGAAAATTTAATGATTTTAATAGTTTAATAAAATTGATGCAATTCCTTATGGGATTAGATGATGTTTATCAACCAGTGAGGTCTAGTCTTTTGATGCAAGACCCCCTACCTTCTGTCAAAACTGCCTTTTCTATTGTCTCTAGAGAAGAGTCACATAGAGGATTGTCTGTTGGTACAAAGGGAACCAATGTTGCCTTTGTTTCAAAGGGCAATCAAGTCAATGACAATAGAAAGGGCTTTGGAAGAGGTCCTAATCCCAACTTGAAGTGCACCCACTGTAACCGAATAGGTCATACAGTGGATAGGTGTTTTGAGTTGGCTGGATATCCTCCAGGGGTTAAAAAAGGTGTTCCAAATAGACCTAATAATCAACCTTATAGGCCTAATGTGTCTAGTAACATGTCTAGTGGAAAAACTTCTTCTTCTGCAACTGTGTCTACTGTTCCTTTTTCTCCTGAACAGATATCAAAGCTAATGAATCTGATCAGTGAAAAGAGTAGCAGTGAAGCACAAAGTTCAAAAACAGGAGGTGAGAGTGTTCTCATCTCTGGTTTCTCTTGTATGTCTAAAATTTCTAGGTTGGAAGATATCTTCCAAAATTGGTCTAGTTGTTCTAGTTTTGTTAAATATGCCATCAGTCATGGATGGATTACTGACTCTGGTGCCAACCAACACATGACTAAGAGTGATGAAAGCATGTTTAACTGTATAGATGTAGGAGACTATGATATACAAGTTAAACATCCCAATGGGACTTGTGCTAAAGTCACTAAGATTGGTGACATCAAATTGGCAGAAGGAGTTATTTTAAAAGATGTTTTTTTAGTTCCTGATTACTGTGTGAGTTTAATGTCAGTGCACAAACTTGCAAAAGATAATCAGTTAACTGTATTGTTTGATGAAAATAGTTGTTATGTCCAGGATTCCAAGTCCAAGAGAGTCCTGGTGACTGGTAGGCAGAGTGATGGCCTATATTTTGTTGGTGATAATGTGAGTAGTCATAATGTTTGTTATAGTAGTTCTAGTGATAGAAGTTTGTGGCATAGTAGATTGGGGCATCCTTCTGACCAAGTCTTGGCTATCTTAAAAGATGATCTGGGTATTCATAAAACAGAGTCTACACCTTGTGAAATTTGTCATAAAGTAAACAGGTTAGGGTTCCTTTTCCAATCAGTGAACATAAATCTAAAACCATAGGAGAATTAGTACACTTAGATGTATGGGGTCCCTACAAAATAACAAGTAGAGAAGGATACAAATTTTTTCTAACTGTGGTTGATGATTTTACTAGAACTGTGTGGTGTTATTTAATGAAAGGAAAATGAGAGGTTTTTGAAAACATAGTAGCTTTTTATGAACTACTTTTAACACAGTTTAAAACCAAGGTTAAAACATTTAGAAGTGACAATGGCACTGAATTTATAAACAAACAAATGGAGTCTTTTTGTATATCTAAGGGTATTATTCACCAAACCTCTTGTGTCTACACACCACAACAGAATGGTGTGGTGGAAAGAAAACACAGGCATCTTCTTAACATGGCCAGGGCACTCTTGTTTCAGAGTGGATTGCCTCTTAGATTCTGGTCTGAGTGTATTTTGACTGCTACATACTTGATCAACAGGGTTCCCTCTTATGTTCTGTCTGGTAGGAGTCCTTATGAGGTAATGTTTGGGTTCCCCCTAAACTTAGTCATATTAGGAACTTTGGGTGTCTTTGCTTCAATACTATCTTAAATGATCCTGATAAACTAACAAGTAGAGCTGAGAAGTGTGTTTTGATTGGTTATTCCAATTATAAAAAAGGTTACAAGTTATGGTGTCTTGAAACAAAAAAGGTTGAGTATTCTAGAGATGTTAGGTTTTATGAGGATGTCTATCCTTTTAAACAAAAAGTCCTTCAAACTGAGTTTTCTAATAATGATAATAATGGGTTAACAACTCTTAATTTTTTTGATAATATTGAAGCAAATACTCCACAGTCTTCTAGTATGACTAACAACCTTCCCAATGATGAAAGGGGAACCAATTATACTAATACCAGCCCACCTAGTCAGCAACCACGGACTGTTCCCAGGGCTGCTGGGGGGTAGACCACCATGGTGGACTGCAGCCTGGCAGTCGCAGCAGTACTCCTGAGGTGGCTGGCAATGATGGAGGGCTTGTAAATGAAGAGTTTGACCCATCTGAGGGAAGTATTAGACATTCAACTAGGGTGTCTAATTTGCCTAGAAAATTTTCTGACTATATTGTAGAGGGAAAGGTCAAGTATGGGGTAGAGAAATATGTCAATTACTCTAATTTGTCTCTTGATAATTTTTGTTTTGTGTCTAGTGTTAACAAGTCTATTGAGCCCACATCTTACTTTCAAGCTTCAAAAGACCCAAACTGGGTTGAAGCGATGAACAGTGAGATGGAAGCCTTGTATAGAAACCACACCTGGATTGTTACTGATCTACCCCCTGGTAGAAAAGCAATTGGGTGCAAATGGATCTACAAAATAAAGTATAGATCCAATGGTGAAATTGATCGATACAAGGCTAGATTAGTAGCCAAGGGTTACAATCAAAGAGAGGGTCTAGACTTTGGAGAAACCTTTTCTCCTGTGGTCAAAATGGTTACTGTACGTTGTGTTATTAGTCTAGCTGTTCAGAATAACTGGACTTTGTTTCAATTAGACATCAACAATGCTTTTTTGTATGGGTCCATAACTGAGGATGTTTACATGCAACTTCCTGAAGGTTATTCAACAGAGGGAAGTTCAAAAGTGTGTAAACTTGTGAAATCTCTTTATGGTCTAAAACAAGCTCCACGAAAGTGGAATGAAAAGCTTGTTGATGTTTTAAGAAACATTGGTTTTGTTCAGAGTAAATGTGATTACTCCATGTTTGTTAAGTCTAACAGTGATGTGTTTATTATGTTACTTGTAGATGTTGATGACATTGTCATCACTGGAAGTAGTGAAAAAGAGATTAATAATATCAAGGTCATGTTAAAAGATAGTTTTCAAATAAAAGACTTAGGGAAGTTAAAATACTTTCTAGGGATTGAAGTTTTATATTCTGAGTCTGGAATCTGTTTAAATCAAAGAAAGTATTGTTTGGATTTATTAAGTGATTTTGGATATCTTGGGTGTAAACCTGTGAGTATCCCTATTGAACAGAATTACATACTTTCTATTAAGAATAGTAAGGATGTTAAATATTTAAGTGATGTCACTGGATTTCAAAGACTCATAGGTAAACTGATTTACTTGTCTCTTACCAGACCTGATATAGCATATGCTGTACAGTTTCTCAGTCAGTTTATGCATAAACCAACTGAGAGTGTTCAGCATATTGCCCTGAGACTGCTTAGATATTTAAAACAGTCTCCAGGTAAAGGTATATTGTTTAAGAAAAGTAACAACTTGACTTTATCAGCATATTCTGATGCTGATTGGGCCAAGTGTCTCACTACTAGGAAATCAGTCACAGGTTATTGTGTTTTCCTTGGTGACAATCTTGTGTCATGGAAAAGCAAAAAACAGAACACAGTGGCTCGTTCTTCGGCTGAAGCTGAGTACAGAGCCATGTGTACTACCACCTGTGAACTGGTTTGGGTCTCTAACTTGTTAAGTGAGTTAGGTGTTAATACTCAGTTACCAGTACATTTATATTGTGATAGCAAATCTGCTATTTCAATAGCCGAGAACCCAGTATTTCATGACCGGACAAAGCACCTTGAAATTGACTTGCATTTCTTAAGAGAAAAAGTCAGTTCAGGCTTTGTTCAAACAATTAAAATTCGCTCTGATCAGCAAACTGCTCATATCTTGACCAAGGGGCTGTATAGTGCTCAGCATGAGTACCTATGTAGCAAACTTGGCTTAATTGACATGTTTCAAGTGGTCAAATTAAGGGGGAATGTTGAAAATAAAGATGTTAATTTGGACACTTGAAACTTTTGGGCTTGTTAGTTTGGGCTCAAACGTCTGATGGCATTGGGCTCATTTAGTGGGCTTTTTATATGTACATATCTCTGGTGATTGGTTCGGGTCAATTGTTATTGGCCTGGGTCATTTGTTGTCTTAGCTTGCAGGTTTGTTCGAGGTGATCTTATAGCCGTTGGATCAAGTTAATCATGATCGTCCAAAGGGTATCTGGCTGGAACGTTCTGGAGCTGACTATATAAGCTTGATATTATTATTGTTTTATTATTATTGTTATTGTTCGTCTGGTTATTCTCTCTCGTCTCTTTGTTCTTGTATTAGGGTTTGTTCCCTTCATTTGTCTGTGTATTTGTTGTGATCTGCTGATAATGATCAGCAGATCTTCATGATACTTTGTATCGTTTATTAGGCTCAGTGATTTGCTGAGTCTAGGGTTTGGGGGGCACTTTTTTGGTTTGGGTTAAATAATATCTTTGGTCACCGTTTTGTCGCTATTCTTCTTGTTCTTGTGTTGTTGTTATTTCTATTTTTTGTTTGGTTGTTTGGATAGTTAGATTCTACTTTTTCTACATAGTGTTATATACATGTTAAAATCATAGTTGTTAAACGCACCAAGGGTGAGCCTTGGGCCTTAGTGGAAGGCGCATAGAAAGCAAGAGCTAGCTCTTTTAAGCGAGACACACGGTATAAAAATATACATTTTTAGGAGTTTTAAACATGTTTTACGATTCTTTTGGGTTAGTTTAGGTTGTTTTAGATTGATTATAGAATAGTTTAGGGCTAGTATAATTGTTTCAAACATATTTAGACAATTGTTGGCCGGAATTCCATCAAAACTTATCCTGAAAATGCCCCTACGGGCTTGAAAGTAGAGGTTTTGAAGTGAAGCGAGAAGGCTGTGCTGGGCCTAGGCACGCGCCTGAGTGAGCTTTGACAACAGAGGTTAAAATCCAGATCGCCACCTGTAAAATTTTGCAATAGCTTCTTGTAGGAATTTTATTTGCAGCAACATGTTGTACCTGGGGCTTTTTACCTCAGCGCCTAGATGGAATATATGAAAAATTATATAATTAACTTGCGCCTCGAATACGAAAAGCCCACCGCTTTTGCGCTTTGTCCCTTAAGTTTAGACTTCGTCGCTTTTGTGCGCCTATCGCTTTTTAAAACCAAGGCTTAAACAAGAATCGGTTATGCTTTGTAAGTGCATTGTTTGTATGTCCCTAGCTAGTGATAGGTCTCTATAGGTCGTTGGCTAGGTTAATCGAGCAGTTTATGGCTCGTAATCGTATACTAGCCTGGTCCAAGGGGGAGTCTGTAAGTGCATGATGTCCCTAGGCTAGTATATATGTTGTTTGGACGTGTTTCGGGGTGTTTGGAGATGTTTATACGCGTTTCGGGACGTTTGGGACACTTCAGGCGAGTACGGTGTGGCTTTAGGCATTTACGGCCTATACCACATTGGCTTTAGGCATTTACAGCCTATACCACATTGGCTTTAGGCATTTACAGCCTATACCACATTGGCTTTAGGCATTTACAGCCTATACCACATTGGCTTTAGGCATTTACAGCCTATACCACATCAGTATTGATGTGGTATAGCCCTACTCGCTAGTTGTTAATGTGTGATAGCCTCCTACTCGCCTAAAGGGGTCTGTACGAGTATGGGAGGTATAAATAGTCCCAATCATTGCCCTAATCATGAGTTCTTGCCTCATACACTCTCCAAACACCCTCCCATGGTCTGTAAGGTCTGATTTGATCTCTGTAAACACTCGAGCTCTGTTTTAGTGATTAATCTATAATCTTTTGACCCGTGTGTGTGTTGTAATTACTCGTTTATCATTGTTTCATCTTTGTTTCTGTTATTGAGACATATTCAAGGGATTCCGCACCTTGAATATAGCCCTCGTGATTGTCGGGTGACACGTTAGTCGATCCTTCAAGTGGTATCAGAGCCGAGGCTCTTATCACGAGTGTTTTGATAGCAAAAACGAGCAAAAACAGGTAGGTTTTTATGGGAAAGTTGTGATTTTTAAGCAAAAACCTGTTTTGAAGTTTGAAACTTTGAGTTTTTGATAAAAACCCTTATTTTCAAATTCTTGGTGTGTGTTTATGGATTAAAACGTGTGTTTTTGATTAGGTTTTGTTCTAAAAGTGTTTTGGAAACTTTTCCAATCATTTGGGGTATAAACACATTGTTTTGGTTAAGATTTTGAGGCAAAAACGGCTGTTTTTGAGCAAAAGTGGGGTTACAGATCAGATCTAGCGATTACGCAGACATTCTAGCATTTAGGAAACCCTAATCGCCTATATTTAGGCGATTGCAAGAAGATTTAAGCATTTAGGCTTCTATTCGCCTATCACTTAGGCGAATACAGGTTCTATCACACATCAAGCTCCTAATCGCCTAAACCTTAGGCGAGTACGGTGTGGCTTTAGGCATTTACGGCCTATACCACATTAGCTTTAGGCATTTACGGCCTATACCACATTAGCTTAAGGCATTTACAGCCTATACCACATCAGTCTTGATGTGGTATAGCCCTACTCGCCTCTAATTCTAGCAAATAGAGGCCTACTCGCCTAAACTTCGTGTGATATAGCCCCTACTCGCCTCAAGGTCCCCATACACTAGCATTTACACCCTAATCGCGTGTAATACTAGTGATTACAACCGTACTCGCCCCAACAAAGCCCTAATCGCGTATAAACTCACAAATAGAGTTCCTACTCGCCTGAAAGGACCTGAAACCTAAAATTGACCTAAGTTTGACTCTTGTTGACCGAAGTTGACTTTCGTTGACCAAGTTTGACTTTCAAAATAGGTGTTAACCGTCTTTGACCGAAGTTTGACTTTTGTTGACCAAGAGTTGACTTTTTCACAAGGCTTTCATAATGGCAAATGCAACCAAACCATGGGCTTTCGCGTCTTCAATGAACACCCAACCGGCCCAACAACGACAACAACAGAGGATTTCCGGATGTAATCCGTGGGCCCATCTGGAGAGGAAATCAACGTCAGATGCTAGTCAAAGTCAACCGAATCAAACCAGACAACTTAACAATGTTCAAAACAATCAAGAAACGGTTGTGGTTTCGGTTACTCCTGCAATTCACTCTGTCTCAGCAAACACGGATGCTGCGAGTGTACTTACTGTGCTTGCTGAGAAAGGCTTTGACCAGAAGACACAACTCATGGGAGGTGTTAATGGGGAAATTGCGTGTTTTGCTCAACGAGTAGAGACTGTGGAATCGGGAGAAGTGTTAGCGAGTGCTCAAATCTCAGAAGAGAGTACAGACGTAGATAGTGAATCATCATCCAGTGAACAAGATCCTGAACGAAGTTCTGAAGAAATCAACAGAACTGATGCAAATTGTTCAACTTCTGAAAGAAGTGAATCAGAAGAGGAAGATGCTGATGATGAAAATCCAGAAGTTGGAGTTCAAATGAAGCACGGAACTGACCCTATTGCTCAAGGATATTCCAGGTTTGTCTGTTCTAACTGTGCCGAACTCCAAAGTACGATTGAAAGGCTGTCTGAAAACGACCAGACCCTTACTTGCGATCTAGCAAATTGTATAACCATCAATGAAGTTTTGAGAGCAAATGAAATGGAGCTTAAAAACTTAAATGAAATTTTAATGAAAGAAAATTCTGAGCTTTCTAAAACTCTTGAGGAAATAAAGAAAGAATTAGCGCAAACAAAATCTGATTATGAAAAAGCTCAACATAAGCTAGATGGTTTTCAGTTTGCAAAGTTTGTGCTAAGTAAAAATGATGCTGATCTTAAAAAACAGTCTCGGCAAAAAGAAAATCAAGGATTTGGTTACAATAAACGTTCTGTAAATAGACGGAAAGAGAAATTGAAACCAAAGGCCTTACCGGAGGCAGACCTTGAGGATTCTAATAAAGAATCCCAGGAAACTGAGAAGGCTCAATCAGGTTCACATAGCTCTATTAAAAATCACATTTTGTGTGAACCTGAACCGGAAAAGAAGCACTTTCAGTTTGCTGAAGGTACGGAAGGGCTGTACATGTTGGTGGGATCTGACAAATTGTTTTCTGATAAAGAGTTTCCCATTAAGAATGTGGATCAATCCTTGATTAAACATATTTTTGAGGAAGTACCAGTTACTGAAGCTCAGATAAGAAAACTCGTTGATCAGAAGAAACATGTTGAACACAAACCCACCAAACATGTGAATCAAAAGAATCGGTCTAGGAAAAATCAAAAGGGTCCCAAGATAAATGAACTTAAGCCCATCAAATCGAAAGGTACTAATCAGATGAGACATTTTTCACCAAGATCATCTGATTATGATTCATATCAGAGTACCTCTCGATTTAGAAGCTCACAAGGGAGCTGTAGCCCTAGATTTTCTCAGGTTAGTTCGAGACAGTCACGGTATGAACCCCAGTACTATGAAGAATGGAGGTCATGCTATGAATGTAACGAGATTGGACACTTGATTGCTAATTGTCCCTATCTGAGAAAATTAAAGGGGAAAGCACTTAAGCCCCCTAAATACAACAACCAAAGATACAAGACACCTGAACAACAAGTTCAGGTGACACCAAAGAATGTGAAAAAGAAACAAAGGGGTGTTGTTGATGGTGCAAAGCCTAAAGCTGATCAGGCATCAAGCTCCAAGGCTCCACCTAAGGTTGCAAAACCCAAGGGAGGCCCAAAAGCAGGTCCAAAGACTAACCTAAGCGCAAAGCCACCGGCTGACCCAAAGGTGAAGTCTCAGGTACCACCCAAATCTGTGAAGCAAAGACCTGTAAAGGCTAAGCATGACCAGATTTGGAAGCCAAAAGCAGCTGAAGCACCATCTGTGAGTTTATCTACTTCATTAGCACCATCTACATCAACTGTTGTTGATGAGAAAACACCTACCCCTCATGGTAGGTGGATGGAGCTGCCTATGATTGATGACTTAGGCCGACCAGAGATGGTCATGGCGTGGGTCCCCCTCGAGAACTAATCTTTAAACGAGTGTGCAGGGTGTTCCAGGAGGAACTATCTGCAGTCATTTGATTGTTGACAGTGGGACATCTTAGCACAAAATAGGTGTCATATTGCTCCAATAAATTGATCAGAATATCTTTGGAGGATATGTAACCTTAGCCAATAAAGGGGGGATGTGTTATCGAAGAAGAAGAAAGAAGAGAAAATGCTCGATAAGAATAATTCCAGACCCAGTGTTTCGACTTAATAACGGATGTCAGTAATGAATAAGAGTGGACTGGGTGATTGCTGCAGAACGGTTCCTTCATTATCTAAAGGGTTACCGACCAAAGGTCTATGGTACCCTAATGGCGATAAGATGGATCTCGTTGAGTTTAGTGAATTTATCAATTGTGGTTACAATATTGAAGCTGGATCCGCAACGGGTGGATATCAGTTCTTGGGAGGTCGTCACATGTGTTTCCTGCAACCTCCGAAGACGAATCAGGTAGCTGCATTGAGCTGCTATTTCCAGGTTTATCTTTGGATACTTCTACACACATGCTTGACTACGGTTTGCATTTTCTTATCACCTCCATTTTCTTATTAATTGTGTAACTTCCATAACAATCACTAAGGATCCAGTGATTATTTATGTCCACACTGACTACCGACTTGCCAAAATTTTTACCAAATCACTTGACAAATTGAAATTTGACTATCTTTGAAAGGTAAAAGGCATTTTGGGAAAATATGAGTAAACCACATCGGAAATTTTTTTTTATTTTATATTTTTCTTCAAAAATCAGAAAAATCCAAAAATATTGTCTTTTCGCAAATTTTTAGATTTTTAGGGGGAGAAAATTCAAAAAAAAAAAAATGAAAAAAATGCAAAAATGAGTTTCTTTGGTGAAAATGGGAAGATGATATTAACCAATCAGTCGGACTGTCTGGACCCTTATCAACTTAAAAATATTGGAACTGATAGGTAGCCTCTACAATGATGTGTCGGTAGGCTCAAAATCATTTCCAAGTTCGGCACGGTGATATAAACTTAATTCAACTGAATCATGTGTGGATCAACGTGCGTTGGCATATGGTCTTGGTACCGAAATCTCGTTTGATAGCATGCCAAAATCCGAGGTTTCATGGTCTTTAAGAGGTTGGTACATCCGGGGTGAACTGGACGTCTCTCAGAACAAATAGGAGTGGCACACGTGTCGTACGTTGGGGTCGCAGCCTACGACTGAGACACCTCTATGTCATTTCCTGAAAAAAAACACAAAAACAAAAAAATAGAATAAATTCTGATCAGGAGACGTCCGGGAATCCTAAAAGAGCAAAAAGATTCATATATGCCAAAACCCTATTCTCAATGAGAATTCGCTCTAAGGTATCAAATCATATACCTAAAGCATCGTACCGTGAAAAATCAAATATACGGTATTTGACTTGAACCCTGGTTTGGATCTCACTGGTCTCTCTGTTGCAGCGTTTCTGCAGACCTGATCACCACTGAGTCCACTCCTTGTAAAATACGGATGACAACAGCTTACTCACCGGTTACGAGGAAGCTTTGTGCATGACTTGATACGGGAATGTGTCGCGTGGCGGGGAACACCTTGTATCTCAGTCTTAATATTACCTTAAACGTATCTAAAGTGCTTAGCGATAAAACTTGATTTTGAGTTTAGGTGGATAACAATATCGACAGTTGTTGTAGGATGCTTATTGGTAATTTAAGCGAAAACTGAAAATATGAGGGTTCTAGATTAGTCCGTACACTGATATGTTTCCCTAACAGATAAAACTCGCAAAAATATGATAGTGAATAGCGTTTTACATTTCCTGCATTTTTAATTTTTGTTCGATTATCTTGAAAAATCCAAAAAGATCTTTCTTTTGTCTTTATTTTTGATTGACCGATGTTGGAATACAAGTATTCTTCAATTGGAATCTCAGATCCGAAGACGAAACTCAAATAAAATCTAAATTTTACAAAATTCAAGGGTCAAATATCACTTTCAGGGTCACAAATTGTCAATCGTGAGAGTTCAGGGTAAAATTTGAAAGGATCTAAATGTTCAGGGGGAGAATGATTCGTTTCTCAAATTGGTGGTCACTATGAACAAATCTTGAAAGTTCATCAAATGATAAACTTCAAGAATTTGATTGACTTCGGATTATTTGTCGTATCTAATACAAGTTGTAGTTTGTGTGCAGTTTTTATTAATTTTTCCTGCAGGATCAACACAACGTCCGTGCATACCATGATTCAAACGACAAGGCTCGAAGCTGAACTAGGCCCGAACCTGAACAACAAAATCATCCTGAACAGCAAGAACCCGATATTTCGTCTTCGAAGAAACCAGATCGTGGTAGAGCTCCAGCAATCGAAGCTGAAGAAGATGAAAGTCAAGAGATGAAAGTGAAGATGATATTGATCTTCGTCCAAGTCAAAGATTTGTCAATCATTAAAAGCGGAGATTTCTTGTTACCTCCCAAGTTATCGAAGCAAATGGATGACCAAGACGAGATCTTATGAAGCCACGACTAAAGCTCAAATTAGTTGATATGTTCAAATCTTCAGAGGTCATACACTGCGGTGTCACCCTAAGTTGAAGGATGCTGAACATGACGACTTGAAGACTCGAAGACCATATATCTCCAGCTAGATCCAACGAGGAGTCTGTAAATGCACTTCTTGGGTGTCCCCAGCTAGATGATAGGTTGAGTCTGTAAATCACTAGCTAGGTCCAAAGGGGAGTCTGTAAGTGCATTGTTTGTATGTCCCTAGCTAGTGATAGGTCTCTATAGGTCGTTGGCTAGGTTAATCGAGCAGTTTATGGCTCGTAATCGTATACTAGCCTGGTCCAAGGGGGAGTCTGTAAGTGCATGATGTCCCTAGGCTAGTATATATGTTGTTTGGACGTGTTTCGGGGTGTTTGGAGATGTTTATACGCGTTTCAGGACGTTTGGGACACTTCAGGCGAGTACGGTGTGGCTTTAGGCATTTACGGCCTATACCACATTGGCTTTAGGCATTTACAGCCTATACCACATTGGCTTTAGGCATTTACAGCCTATACCACATTGGCTTTAGGCATTTACAGCCTATACCACATCAGTATTGATGTGGTATAGCCCTACTCGCTAGTTGTTAATGTGTGATAGCCTCCTACTCGCCTAAAGGGGTCTGTACGAGTATGGGAGGTATAAATAGTCCCAATCATTGCCCTAATCATGAGTTCTTGCCTCACACACTCTCCAAACACCCTCCCATGGTCTGTAAGGTCTGATTTGATCTCTGTAAACACTCGAGCTCTGTTTTAGTGATTAATCTATAATCTTTTGACCCGTGTGTGTGTTGTAATTACTCGTTTATCATTGTTTCATCTTTGTTTCTGTTATTGAGACATATTCAAGGGATTCCGCACCTTGAATATAGCCCTCGTGATTGTCGGGTGACACGTTAGTCGATCCTACATGCTTCCTGCATTGGAACAAATAGGCAAGTAAATTGTATTTGTGACATAAATCTCTCACGTTTGTTTGACTAAGAATTTTTGGTTTACCTTCTTAATTTAAATCACTATCTTGTACTCTATTACATATCTGATTTAGAAAGTTGAAAGTTAGACATTTAAGATAATAAAAGTGATTTATTTAAGAAGCACTGTAACTTATGGAAAATAATTGAAGAGTGTTTCATTTCTTTGGAATTTGGACAAACTAGCTTTGTCCTTGGTTATAAAAAGCGCGCTTTAGGCGCGCCTAGGAAAAGCACTTTTTTTTTCCTGAGATTCTCAACTACATGAGGCACTGTGAGGTGCGTTTGAGGCTCCGCCTCAGTCAAAGTTAGGTTTTATTTGGGCCAAAAGTCAAAATCAGACTTTCTTTTTAAAGATTTTAAGTGTGTTTCAGCTTCAAATTATGTTTAATGAAGTGTTTAAGTGTGTTTTATAACCATGTTATTGTGTTTAGGATTGATTAACCAGTAGAATATGTAGTATTGGCTTGTATAAATTTTTTTTTTTTTACTCTTTTTTACCTTGGGCGCCTCACATACGTGAAGCTCTCGTTGCGCGCATCGGATTTTTGAACCAAAACGCTTCGGAGCGCCTCATGTTTTTTAAAACCAAGGCTCTGCCTAACATATTTAGGAAGTACTATGGGATTTATAATTCTTAGGCCTTAGATCGAAGACATGTTTTTATATCTATCTCACTTTAGTTCTTGTAAGTTGAAAAGCAACTTAAATGTTTTTAGTCGAACTTTGCTGAGAGTTAGCATTAGCCAAGTATTTCATCTTTCCATTCAACCCATTTCATCGTAATGGGTTGACTTAACGGGTGAACTGGGTCAAACGGGTTGAAAGTAACCCGAAGTGCATTTGTATGCCTGATTGTGTTGTAATCATGTATAACACATTAAGATTTAAGTGGTTGAAGTGTTGAACGAATGATACATTGTGATGCAAACGTCTGTTTTGCCCTTTGCTAAATGTATTAGTACCCAAGAGCTTAAAGACGTGAAATGTAATTTCTATGCATAATTGTTTTAATAATACTATATTTGTAATCATGTATAACCATCAATTTACTTTTGGAATGGGTTGAGTTAATTTGGGTTATGTTTTATTTCAAATGGGTTGGAAATTGCGTACTAAATCACTTTATTCATAAAATTGGTTTTTTATTATAACATATATTGTAACTGTACTTAGCACAGAGATGATTTTGGTCCACCGCTAGCTGGCCACACATTTTTCTGCCTCTAAATTGTCAGTTGTATATACTATGGAACTATAAGTGGCATGTTGTTTATTTGTGTAAATGTCCATGTGTGAAAGCAAGTCATGTTATTTGGTCAAACGGGTCAGCTTTATAGAACCAGTCAAGCAGGTAAGCTTTTTTAAATAGGTACAACGATCATTTTCTTCTAAAATGGGTCTCACGGGTTTGCTCTCCTAAGGGTGAAACGAGACAGATTTCTTTCTTGGGGAATGAGTCAAAATGAGTTTTGCTTTAATAAGGGTCAAAGCATGTCAAGTAAGTTGGTCAAGACGACCAGGTAGGTTGGGTTTACAATAAATGGGTCAAACGGGCATGTAGTTCGGGTTCATACTGAATGGGTTACACGGTTGCTTTACACAACGGGTCAAGCAGCCAAGTTTATTAATAGGTAGAACAAGCATTTTCTTTTATACGAATCGAATGGGTTTGTTCTACTAAATGGGTTTAAATGGTCATGTAGGTTGGGTCCATACTATTATTTCTATTATTATTGCTAACCATTATAAAACAATATTAGTAAAATGTGAGACGTGCTTGAAAATCTTATAAAACAAAAAATAGAGTTTAGTAAAATGGTTGATCATTTTCCAGCAGCAGGCGGTTACTATTTTAGCTATGTTGATGGAGGAGATCTTCGTCCTGCTGTTACTATTTTAGCTATGCTGATGGAGGAGATCTTCGTAAGGATAAAGCAAAGAACTGAGAGTTGCAGCTACAACCTCTTTCACATTTCCCTCTTTGGTAAAAATCTTATAAAAGTTACATTTCTTGATGAAATACTTTTGCACATGTGCATTCAAATAGATACACACTAAATTATATACGGATATTTTATGCATGGGTGGTGGTAATGGTACACCGCAAGAAATGTTTGCACCCCCTCTATACGCGGTGTAAAGCTTTATACACCGCGTATAGATGGTGGCAAAAACTCCAACATGTCATTAATGCACATCAGTAAAAGTCATGTCAAGACCTATACGCGGAGTATATGAAGGACCGCAGGATCGGTTTTGAGGGAAAAGATTGAGAGAGAATATGAGAAACTAAAGATTCAATACATATATAAAATGATACAATGTTTGGGGTATTTATACTTGTGAAGGGGTGTGTCCCCTTGATACTAACCAACATGTCGGTTGGATTAAACTAACATACCTATTCACTAAACTTAGGATATAATAATATGTAATATATACTTATGATATAATAGATATACTATAGGTTTGGGAAATAAGAATTATATGTCTAACATTCTCCCCCTTAATTCTTGATTTCCCCAAGGTCTTCAACTCCTATGAGACGTCGCATCTCGAGAAATTTTATTCTTGGTAGTGCCTTGGTGAGTATATCTGCTTTCTGTATCTCTCCACTGATGTGATCAACTTGTATCTGCTCGTTCTCTATGCATTCTCTGATAAAGTGATACCTTATGTTGATATGCTTTGATCTTCCATGAAACACTGGGTTCTTCATAAGTTGTATTGCTGACTTGTTGTCTACTAGTAATGTTATCTTCTTTGGTTGTTCACCCGTGAGTTCGCTGAGTACTCCTTGTAGCCATATTGCTTGACATGCTGCTGATGTAGCTGCCATGAATTCTGATTCGCATGATGATAGTGCTACTGTACTTTGTTTCTGACTTGTCCATGTGATGGGTGAATCTCTGTAGTAGAATATTGTTCCTGTTGTTCCTTTTCCATCATCTTGGTCTCCATAACTGCTGTCGCTGTATCCAGTGATTTCTGCTTCTTTACTTCTGCTGTATTGAATTCCATAATCCAATGTGCCTTTGATATATCTTATTAAGTGTTTGACTGCCTTCATGTGCGTTGTTTTTGGCTTTTCCATAAATCTGCTAACGTATCCAACTGCGTAGGTGATATCTGGTCTGGTATGTGTAAGATACCTTAAGCTTCCAATTAGCTTTCTATATTCTGTTTCATTGACTGGTTCACTTTCATCTTCTTTAGTGAGCTTTAGACCTGATTCCATTGCATATTTTGTTGGATTGCAGTCTTCTAGTCTGGCTTCTTTAACGACTTTCTTCGCGTAGGCTGATTGCTTCAATTGTATCTTTCCTTGTGTTTGATGTACTTCTATCCCTAGATAGTAAGTGAGTGGTCCTAAGTCACTCATTTCAAACTTGCCTTGCATTTCTTTCTTGAAGCTTGATATGTCCTTGATTGAACTTCCTGTCACTATTATGTCATCGACATAAACTCCTATAATGATTGTTGACTTCTTTGAAGTTCTCTTGTATACTGCTTGCTCTTGTGGACATCTTATAAATCCAATTTCCTTTAGGATATTATTCAGCCTTATATTCCATGCTCTTGGTGCTTGCTTCAAACCATATAGAGCTTTCTTTAGCTTGTAGACTAGATTTTCTTTTCCTTTCTTTATGAATCCATCTGGTTGTGAAACGTAGACATCTTCTTTTAATTCACCATGTAAGAATGCTGATTTTACATCTAAGTGATGTACTTGCCATCCTTTCTGTGCTGCCAATGCTAATAGTAGCCTGATTGTTTCTATTCTTGCAACTGGTGCAAATACTTCATTGTAGTCTATACCTTCTTGTTGTACGTATCCTTTTGCTACTAATCTGGCCTTATATTTGGTGATCTGTCCACTTGCGTCTCTCTTGACCTTGAATACCCATTTTAGACCTATTGGTTTCTGACTTGAGGGGAGTGTAGTCAGTGTCCAAGTATTGTTCTTCTCTATTGAGTCTATTTCGCTTTCCATTGCTTCTATCCATTGTGGGTATTCTGCTGCTTCTTTGTAGTTTGCAGGTTCTTCATCATATGCTAAATATAGATGTTCATATTCTTCTGGTCTAAGAGGTCGTGTGGCTGCGTAGATGTCATTAAGTGATCTAAGGGCTCGAACTGGTCTATTTTGGGAGCCTGGTGAGTCTTCTAACTCTTGAGTGCTTGACTCAACTGCTGGATCACTTGTCGGCGTTTCTTGAACTGTTATTGGAGTTCGTGTAGCTGTGATTGGACTGCTAAAAAATTCATTATCACTTTCATTCTCTTGATCTTCATTGTCCTCATTACTTTGCTCTTGTACAGCTTCACTTTCGTGATCTCCATAAACTTCGAATCTTGTCCAAGATGGTTCGTCATTACTTCCTTCTTTTAAGTAGTTGTTCCAATCCCATGGTTCATTTTCTATGAATTGGACATCTCTGCTAATGTGTATCTTTTCTTTTACGGGATCATATAATCTATAGGCTTTTGAACCATTTTCGTTTCCTAGATGTACCATTTTCTTGCTTCTGTCTGCTAATTTCTTTAAGTAGGGCGTTGTTACCTTTGCATATGCTGTGCATCCAAATACTCTAATGTGCTTGATATTGGGTGCTTTGCCATTTACTGCTTCGTAGGGCGTCATTCCCTTTAATGCTTTGGTAGGTAACCTATTCTGAATATAAATTGCTTGTCGTGTTGCTTCTGCCCATAAGTTCTGTGGTACGTTCATAGCCTTTAACATGCTTCTGGTCATACTCATTACTGAACGGTTCTTTCTTTCTACAACACCATTCTGCTGTGGCGTGTAAGGTGCTGTAAGCTGTCTAAGGATTCCTTTATCCTCACAATATGCGGTAAGAGCTTTAGAAGTAAACTCTCCTCCACGATCCGTTCTTAATCTTTTGAGCTTGTGACTTGTCTCTGTCTGAGCTTCGCTTAGAAACTTCTTGAAATTTTCATAAACTTGATCTTTTGACTTAAGCATGTAGATCCACATATATCTTGAATAATCGTCAACTATCAGGAAGAAATAGTTGTTGCCTGCTAATGATGTGGGTGAAATCGGTCCACATAAGTCTGCATGTACGAGTTCTAGAGGTCTTGTAGCTCTAAAACTTGTTTGAGAGGGAAACGGAAGTCTGCTTTGTTTTCCCGTAATACATGCATCACATACTTGAGATGGGTGTTGAATCTTTGGCAATCCACGTGCCATTCTTTTTGTGCTTAATTGTCTTATTGAATCAAAATGCACATGTCCCATACGTGCATGCCATAGCCATGCAGGTGTATCTATTGTAGCTTGTAAACAAATCGGATTTGTTATTCTGAGCTTTACCTTGTAGAGTCTATTTTTAGCTCTTGGGACTTTCATCAATAGGTTGTTGTAGGCGTCATAGATCCATAGATGTTCATTCTCCATAATTACTTTACATCCTGATTCTGTAACTTGCCCGAGGCTTAAGATATTGCTTTGGAGCGTTGGAATGTAGTATACTTCTGTGACTAGTCTTTGTTCTCCATTGTTACATTCCAATACTATTGAGCCTTTACCTTTGATGTTAACACACGATCCATCTCCAAATTTTACGCTGCCTGCTATCTTTTCGTCTAACTCTGTGAAATAGGAGCGTCTTCCTGTCATATGATTGCTTGCGCCATTGTCTAAATACCATACTTCATTTACATTTTCTTCATTGTGATAGTGTTCTGGTATTATCTTCTTTTCTTCGAGAACTACATTTCTTTCTTCACCAACTGCCATAAGTAATGTGTGATCCTCTTCTTCCATTACTAGGTGAGATTCTTCTTGCTTATTTCGAGGTTTAGGACATCTGGGAGCTATATGTCCTAATTCATTGCAATTGTAACATCTTACATTGCTGCCATCTCTTCTGGGCTTGTAACTATTGTTGTCATGACGGTTCTTAGTGGGATTTCGATCACTTCTCTGATCTTGATGGCTATATCTGTCAAAGCTCTTCTTCTCATATCTTTGACTCTTATTGAACTTCCTAAAGTTCTGTCTACCTCGATTCTGATTGTAGTTCTTGTAATTGCTGTTAGGTCTTCTATCTTGCCTTGTAAATAACAGCTTCTCTTGACCGACTGGTCCATATTTCTTCTCATCTCTTGACTTAAGGCGTTCCTCATAAGCTTTAAGTCTTCCAAGCGCTTCATCTAACGTCATGGAATCTATATCTGAATATTGCTCTATGGATGCAATAATCTGTAGGAACCTTTCTGGTACGGAGTCCAGCAATTTTCGTACCAACATCGACTCTTCAATTGTCGTTCCTAGGGTTTTTGACTTTGTACTAATCGCACTTAACCTACCAGCAAACTGGTCTATGGTTTCTGTCTCTCTCATCGTAATCATCTCAAATTCTGTGCGTAATGATTGAAGTCTTGCTTTCTGGACTCGGTCAATTCCAATAAATCTTGTCTTTAATGCTTCCCAAATTTCTCTTGCTGTATTATGTGACGCCACCTGCATCACCATATCTTCTGGAATTGCCTGGAAGAGATAGGCAATCGCTGTCCTATCCTTCTTTACATCTACCGTTGACGTGCCTTCTATGGGTTCCACTACTTCCCAAAGACCATTTGCACTCAATATTGCTTTAACACGAACAGCCCAAATCGTGTAATTTGTAGATGTCAACATCGGTGTTTGGAGGCTAAAAGTGAGAGTCTCCTTCGTGACTGACTCTCTTACTACTGTCTCTTTCGACATTGTGGGTTTAATGGGCGTCTTTTGAGGACTGTTATTCTTCTTCTTCTTCCCAATTGTCCAAATCTAATATGGACTACCCACGCTTCTTTAGGAACTTTGTTCGACAAATGATCAAACTTAAATTGATATACTTAAAATATTATTTGGTTAACAAAGGTTTTGATATTTCGTAGGCGCCTTAACAAAGTATCAAGAACTTCGTTATAATATTTTGTGTATCAATGATGTTCCTCTAAATAATATCTAAAGTCTATCCTTTTGACTTAATCCTCCAACAATTTTGATTAGTGTTCTTCTAATAACACTCAATCTATAAACACCCTTCTAAAATAAACAAACTCACTTTGTTTAATAATATTTCTGACTTCAATAAAAAAACTTTCGAATCAGTGATAAAACCCGAAACACTGATTTTATAATTCTATTATAATATCCCTCTAATTATAATATTATTCTATGAAGTTTGACTTTCAAAAAGTCAACAACTTCTTTCTTCTTCTTCGAAATACTTCTGCCCAAACAAACAACCACCTTTTTTTTTTGTGTTTGTATGATCCGACTTCAATACTGATTATGTCGGATCCTCTAACAAGTCCTACTAACTTGTTCTAACAATCGAATACGTAAAGTTTTAGAAAAAAAAAAATTTCCGGTTCTTCCTTATTCGAACCCGAAAAATTTTCTTAATCCTTAATGTTTTTTTTTATAACAGTTTTATAAAACGATTTTGTTTCTGTATCAATAATGTTCGAAGATGAGTTTTAAGAGAAAAAAAAACTTGGTTTTTTTTGTTTATAAAATTTGGCGGGAAAAACTGAAGGCTTCGAAGAAAAACAGAGCACGAAAAAAATTTGATTTTTTTGATTCGGATTAAGTTTTTGAGTATTCGATTATGATAAACTAATAGGCAGGGATAGATATAACCGTTTGATGTGATAAAACGTTTCGTTCTTTGATTCCGGTGACTCGCCGGAGAAGACAAAGTTTCGCCGGAAAAACAGTCCGGTTCTCTATCTTCTTATTTGAACGGTTATATTATTGTGTACTGATCTTCTCTTGATCCTGATATGGCTTAGATATGATTGTTCCAACGTGTGATGATCAATTCGAGTGTCTCTGTTTTGAAACAAGAAACAGGGAATGATCTTGATCGTCTTCTTCTTCGTGACTTCTGTAAACAATTGGAACGATTGATAAACTTCTGCTCTGATGCCAAATGAAGGACCGCAGGATCGGTTTTGAGGGAAAAGATTGAGAGAGAATATGAGAAACTAAAGATTCAATACATATATAAAATGATACAATGTTTGGGGTATTTATACTTGTGAAGGGGTGTGTCCCCTTGATACTAACCAACATGTCGGTTGGATTAAACTAACATACCTATTCACTAAACTTAGGATATAATAATATGTAATATATACTTATGATATAATAGATATACTATAGGTTTGGGAAATAAGAATTATATGTCTAACATTCTCCCCCTTAATTCTTGATTTCCCCAAGGTCTTCAACTCCTATGAGACGTCGCATCTCGAGAAATTTTATTCTTGGTAGTGCCTTGGTGAGTATATCTGCTTTCTGTATCTCTCCACTGATGTGATCAACTTGTATCTGCTCGTTCTCTATGCATTCTCTGATAAAGTGATACCTTATGTTGATATGCTTTGATCTTCCATGAAACACTGGGTTCTTCATAAGTTGTATTGCTGACTTGTTGTCTACTAGTAATGTTATCTTCTTTGGTTGTTCACCCGTGAGTTCGCTGAGTACTCCTTGTAGCCATATTGCTTGACATGCTGCTGATGTAGCTGCCATGAATTCTGATTCGCATGATGATAGTGCTACTGTACTTTGTTTCTGACTTGTCCATGTGATGGGTGAATCTCTGTAGTAGAATATTGTTCCTGTTGTTCCTTTTCCATCATCTTGGTCTCCATAACTGCTGTCGCTGTATCCAGTGATTTCTGCTTCTTTACTTCTGCTGTATTGAATTCCATAATCCAATGTGCCTTTGATATATCTTATTAAGTGTTTGACTGCCTTCATGTGCGTTGTTTTTGGCTGTTCCATAAATCTGCTAACGTATCCAACTGCGTAGGTGATATCTGGTCTGGTATGTGTAAGATACCTTAAGCTTCCAATTAGCTTTCTATATTCTGTTTCATTGACTGGTTCACTTTCATCTTCTTTAGTGAGCTTTAGACCTGATTCCATTGCATATTTTGTTGGATTGCAGTCTTCTAGTCTGGCTTCTTTAACGACTTTCTTCGCGTAGGCTGATTGCTTCAATTGTATCTTTCCTTGTGTTTGATGTACTTCTATCCCTAGATAGTAAGTGAGTGGTCCTAAGTCACTCATTTCAAACTTGCCTTGCATTTCTTTCTTGAAGCTTGATATGTCCTTGATTGAACTTCCTGTCACTATTATGTCATCGACATAAACTCCTATAATGATTGTTGACTTCTTTGAAGTTCTCTTGTATACTGCTTGCTCTTGTGGACATCTTATAAATCCAATTTCCTTTAGGATATTATTCAGCCTTATATTCCATGCTCTTGGTGCTTGCTTCAAACCATATAGAGCTTTCTTTAGCTTGTAGACTAGATTTTCTTTTCCTTTCTTTATGAATCCATCTGGTTGTGAAACGTAGACATCTTCTTTTAATTCACCATGTAAGAATGCTGATTTTACATCTAAGTGATGTACTTGCCATCCTTTCTGTGCTGCCAATGCTAATAGTAGCCTGATTGTTTCTATTCTTGCAACTGGTGCAAATACTTCATTGTAGTCTATACCTTCTTGTTGTACGTATCCTTTTGCTACTAATCTGGCCTTATATTTGGTGATCTGTCCACTTGCGTCTCTCTTGACCTTGAATACCCATTTTAGACCTATTGGTTTCTGACTTGAGGGGAGTGTAGTCAGTGTCCAAGTATTGTTCTTCTCTATTGAGTCTATTTCGCTTTCCATTGCTTCTATCCATTGTGGGTATTCTGCTGCTTCTTTGTAGTTTGCAGGTTCTTCATCATATGCTAAATATAGATGTTCATATTCTTCTGGTCTAAGAGGTCGTGTGGCTGCGTAGATGTCATTAAGTGATCTAAGGGCTCGAACTGGTCTATTTTGGGAGCCTGGTGAGTCTTCTAACTCTTGAGTGCTTGACTCAACTGCTGGATCACTTGTCGGCGTTTCTTGAACTGTTATTGGAGTTCGTGTAGCTGTGATTGGACTGCTAAAAAATTCATTATCACTTTCATTCTCTTGATCTTCATTGTCCTCATTACTTTGCTCTTGTACAGCTTCACTTTCGTGATCTCCATAAACTTCGAATCTTGTCCAAGATGGTTCGTCATTACTTCCTTCTTTTAAGTAGTTGTTCCAATCCCATGGTTCATTTTCTATGAATTGGACATCTCTGCTAATGTGTATCTTTTCTTTTACGGGATCATATAATCTATAGGCTTTTGAACCATTTTCGTTTCCTAGATGTACCATTTTCTTGCTTCTGTCTGCTAATTTCTTTAAGTAGGGCGTTGTTACCTTTGCATATGCTGTGCATCCAAATACTCTAATGTGCTTGATATTGGGTGCTTTGCCATTTACTGCTTCGTAGGGCGTCATTCCCTTTAATGCTTTGGTAGGTAACCTATTCTGAATATAAATTGCTTGTCGTGTTGCTTCTGCCCATAAGTTCTGTGGTACGTTCATAGCCTTTAACATGCTTCTGGTCATACTCATTACTGAACGGTTCTTTCTTTCTACAACACCATTCTGCTGTGGCGTGTAAGGTGTCACACCACGTCTAAGGCGGAAACACGTGGCGCGACGGTTCAAAAGTATTAAGCCAAGATTAATGCAAAGCACAATATTAATTAGAAAACGGGCATTTATTCAATGCTAATAATCATGTCAAATTATTCATACATAATTATAAATTGTTTTCGAAATTGATAAAGAGGCTTCTCCCTTTATCCCTAAGTCCATGGAATAAAGAGATAAGACCCCGTCACGACATTCCCAACGCCCAATTTGGAGACATCCCCGACCCTGCTCGCCATGCTAACTTCCATCAATCAATTACCTGAAAGATATGTTTGAAAATCGTCAATATATAAATATTGGTGAGTTCACAGGTTTTAATTTAATAAGTCTTTATAAAGTGGGAATATCCTTGTTATGACATTCATAGGAGTTGCAAAGTCCTACAATTTACTTGAGCCTATAACCAAACCAAGACAATTAATAATGCCCCCGCCCAAAGTCGTTACTCGGTATTCCTACGACTTTATTTCAGAATAAGTGCACCCCAGGCATACGCCGATGCATAATCGACGCTATCGATTAGGGGTGGGCCTTGTCAGGCACCAATAGTACTATCCAAATATCCCTTTGGTTTCTCATTCCTGAATAAATGATTATAGTGGGGAGGTCTCAACCCCGAGTGGCGATCTTTACTCAAGTATCCAACCCGTCATACAATCCCAACATATCTTTCCCCCGTAAAAACGTTAAATAGTTTAGAAATGGGGCCGTGAGACTCACCTGTAACTGTGCTTGGCTCAAAGAAAATAGTAAAGTTTGTGATCCCGTACCTACAAAGGTTCTAGGCGCATAAGTCACTTACACCTATGGTGTATGTCCCTTGGCAAGTTGTACACCCA
Source organism: Ambrosia trifida (assembly GCA_028751855.1). Classification (NCBI taxonomy): domain Eukaryota; kingdom Viridiplantae; phylum Streptophyta; class Magnoliopsida; order Asterales; family Asteraceae; genus Ambrosia; species Ambrosia trifida. The sequence continues at coordinate 174,288,829 of CM054122.1, forward strand.
ACTTCCCGACCACGTCTTTATCCCAATTCCCGTTTAATAGTTTCGTATCCTAGGTTCAATGGCGATGGATTACCCCTTCCTTACAAGTCATATATTATTCTTATAATTATTCTTTATGACTTGTACAACATTATACTTGACACGACTCCACCCAACGTATAATTATTTTCCCATTCAAATAATTATACTTAGGATCTTTTCGCTCAGTATAAAGTGTTTTCTTGTTAACCGACCCGACTTACTTTGCCACATATTTATTTTCCCATTTAAATAAATATGCTAAGTCTTTGTCGTTTGGTAACATAATCTTAACGCCCGACTAGACTTACCACACCGTACATTTATTTTTCCCATTTAAATAAATGTACTAGGATCTTGTCGGTATTCACGCGTTCGTAGATATATCTCATCTACTCGTCTCGGTTTTCCTTCTCGCACATCTATTTTCCCATTTAAATAGATGTACTAGAATTCCGTCGGAAACGAGTATATGTACATATATCGTCGCGTGGATACTACTTGTTAAGTTCATGTGTCGTTTAGCGTTTTTAGTTTGTTATGTTATGTCTCTCCTTTCCCACGAATATTGTTACTACACTTAGGAAAGTGTTACGCACGTTTCACCCATGTTATATATATTTTATTTCCGTAAAATATATATGTATATTTTTTTATCTCGACGTAATAAGTCCGTTTACGTTGGTTCGTGTAACTAAGTTCGTTAGTTAGCGTTTTTCATATTTATTTCCGTTGCGTGTTCTTATGGAAGTATTGTTCCAACTTCCGATTCCGAACGTTTATCTCTCGGAAAAATATATCATGTACGTTTTAGTCCGACTCGTCCGACTTGTTACCAAAAACGTTCCCGATACTTTTATATTCCCATTTATATAAAAGTACCTTATTTTTGTACAAGTCTTTACAAGTATTTATTTTATAAAATCTTACTTTATAAAATACTCGCGTTACTCTACTTATTTTTATAAAACGTCCATTTTATAAAAATATACCTTTTACTTAAAATGCCCAAGTAGGCTATTATTATTTACCAACTCAACCTTGTAAATCATTACTTACACTTTTTGACACCGATATTTCCATCTTTGTGTTTTTGGTCCAATAACTTTCCAAAATATTTATTTTAGTCCGTTGGCTTCCAATGTTGTCATATTAGTCCCTTAATTTATACTTGTAGCATTTTTCACTAAATCTTTCAAGGTTATTATTTTTCTTCCACTTTAGTGGACTTTGAAGAATCCTTTTCACCATGTTTAATTGTTTTTACCTCTTTTACTTCTAATGCTCTTTTAATCCATTCAAGGTATCAATAACATGTTTATTTCATATTTTTATCCAAAACGTCAAACTTTCACTCATCTAAGTGAGTGGACTTTGAAAAACTAATTTTTCCATCTATGGCTTTCTAACTCATTTTAATACTTTTATGACTTTATTATATCATCCTAAGATGATTAAAACCACTTTTCATCATATTCAAGTTACTTTTCAAAATATAGCTTTTCTCATCTTCAATCATCCAAATATGTTCTTTTTATTACACTTTCTTCAAAATACCACTTTTATTAATAATGAACTAAGATTTCATTACATTATTATTCTTTCATCTTCATTTTTAATAAAAACCCATTACTTCTATAAAACTCATTTTTATTACCCACATTGTACAACTTGCTCTCATAGCACAAAATATGAATATTTTAAATAATAAAACAATGTAAGACTTACAACTAGCTCAAGGCTAGGGAAGACAAAATCTTGGATTTTGGATGTGGTTTAGTGTGTTCTTCCAAGTGGGTTATGCTCCAAGCTCTTAAACACACAAGAAGGGGTTTGATTTAGAATGAACTAGAGGTAATTTGGAGTAGTAAAAATTGAAAGAAAATGTTAATATGGGGGTGGATGGCTACGGCCAAGAGGAAGAAAAGGAAGAGGATTTTTGGTGTTCTTGCTTCAAGGATGTAAGTATGTATCTTTATATAATCTTTCTCAAATCCACAAGATTACATGTATCTTCACTAGATTATGTAATATCTTGGCAAGATTGTGTGAGATTATGAAAAATCCATAAGGATATTAAGAGGGTGCTTTGGGCCGTGAGTTTAAGAGAGAGAGAGTGAGGATGATTTGGTTAATCTCATTGCCCAATCCTTGTACATGCAAGCTCATGATTAACATTATCTCAAATGATTTAATTAGATAACACAAGTAATCTCCCACTTGGGTGGGCCATGGCCGGCCCCAAGGGGTGTCTAGGTGGGGTCCACTTTGCTAAATAATACCCCATTACTTGTTAAGTTAGTTCCTTTCGGGTACCGCCCGGGTATTTCTTGAATTTTCGTCGCGTTTATCCTCAATGTTAAAATACCGTTAATATTTATAAAATTATGTCCAGTTAAATTACTGATAATTTATTTCGGTTTCTGTCGGGTGAATTTACGTGTTACGCGCGTATCGGGTGCGGTACGCGCACTTTATTCGTTACCGGGAGATTTGTGCAATAAGCTTTCACGTATGGCTTTGGGTTTCCAAAACTCATAATATTTTGTGAAAATATTATTTATTTTATATTCCGGGTGTCCGGTGTTCGTTTCGCTTATTTAAGTTTTACCGGGTAATCGCCAGTGTCCATACCGGATAGTTTTGTCTGCGCACGATCCTATCATGCTTTGCTATTAAACTCATGCATTCCTATGCATTTTTTTGGGAATTCCTATCTTTCTAAGGCCTCAATTAAATATTCAGCACATAATTACGGTTAATTACGTTAATCGCGTTTAATTAATTAGTACGGAATTACCTTAATTTTGCCGGTTGTTACATTCTCCCCCCGTTAAGAGAATTCCGTCCCGGAATTCACTTTGAGCTCTCCGGTATAGGGGTCTTCTTGAATAGGGCGGGATACTTTTGCTTCATCTGGTCCAGCCTTTCCCACGTGAACTCCGGTCCACGCTTGGCATTCCAACGCACTTTGACCAATCTGATCTTACTGCGTCTTAGCTTTTGGACCTTCCAATCGGTTACTTCGATTGGCTCTTCGACGAAGTGTAACTTGTCGTCAATGTGGATTTCGTCTGCGGGGATGATGAGGGTTTCGTCGGATAAGCACTTTTTCAAGTTCGACACGTGGAACGTGTCGTGTACACCGTTAAGTTCTTGTGGTAACTTGAGCTTGTATGCTACGGGGCCTACTCTGGACAGGATTTCGAATGGTCCAACATATCGTGGGTTTAGTTTTCCGCGCTTCCCGAAACGCGCGACACCTTTCCAAGGTGACACCTTTAGTAGGACCCTGTCTCCGACTTGAAATTCCAAAGGCTTCCTCCTCATGTCTGCGTAGCTTTTCTGTCGGTCACGTGCCGCTTTGAGACGTTCTCTAATCAGAAAGACCTTATCCGTCGTTTCTTGAACAATTTCGGGCCCGGTAAGTTGCTTTTCGCCAACTTCGGCCCAACATAGAGGCGATCTGCACTTGCGTCCATATAGAGCTTCAAAAGGTGCAGCTTGAATGCTCGTGTGGTAGCTGTTGTTATACGAAAACTCTACCAGTGGCAAGTGTGTATCCCAATTTCCGCTGAAATCGATTGCGCATGCCCGTAGCATATCCTCCAGGGTCTGGATGGTTCGTTCACTCTGACCATCGGTTTGTGGATGATATGCGGTACTCATGTCAAGGCGAGTACCTAGGGCTTTATTCAGACTTTCCCAAAATCTTGAGGTGAAACGACTATCTCGATCGGAGATGATAGAAATAGGTACACCGTGCTTTGACACAACTTCCTTAATGTACAAGCGGGTCAGTTTCTCCAACTTATCCGTTTCGCGAATGGGGAGGAAGTGTGCAGATTTTGTCAATCGATCAACGATTACCCAGATCATGTCATGGCCGCTTGTTGTCCTGGGCAATTTGGTAATGAAGTCCATAGTGATCCTTTCCCATTTCCATTCCGGTATTTCCGGTTGCTGGAGCAAACCGGACGGTCTCTGGTGCTCGGCCTTGACCTTTGCGCAAGTCAAACATCGCGCAACATACGCCGCTATATCTCTCTTGAAATTTGGCCACCAGTAAAATTCCTTCAAATCGTGGAACATCTTGTCTGCTCCGGGGTGAACTGAATATCGCGAACTGTGGGCTTCGGCTAATACCAGTTCACGCAATCCACCGTACACTGGTACCCAAATTCTATTCATGAAATACAGAGCTTGATCCGCTTTTGACTCCAGTGAATCAACCATCTTCCGCAACCTTTCACCTTTGACATTCTCGGGTTTAAGAGCGTTAGTTTGAGCTTCACGAATCCGGTCAGTCAGGTTCGTGTGGATGGTTAGACCCAAAGCTCGGACACGCAGTGGCTTAACCCGTTCCTTGCGACTCAAGGCATCGGCTACGACGTTTGCCTTCCCGGGATGGTACTTTATCTCACAATCGTAATCGTTCAATAATTCGACCCATCGCCGTTGTCGCATGTTCAATTCCTTCTGGTCAAAGATGTGCTGCAAGCTTTTATGATCAGTGAAGATCGTACACTTGGTTCCGTACAGATAGTGTCTCCATATCTTGAGTGCGAATACCACGGCTCCTAGTTCCAGATCATGTGTGGTGTAATTCTTCTCGTGAAGCTTTAATTGTCTGGAAGCATAGGCTATGACCTTCTCTCGCTGCATCAATACACAACCCAATCCCTGATGAGAGGCGTCACAGTAAACTACGAAGTCTTCTGTACCATCGGGGAGTGATAGTATTGGTGCACCACATAACTTATCCTTCAGCAACTGAAACGCTGCTTCCTGCCTTTCCGTCCATTCAAACTTCTTATCCTTTTGGGTTAGCATGGTTAAGGACTGTGCTATTTTAGAAAAGTTCTCGATGAACCTTCTGTAGTAACCCGCAAGGCCAAGAAATTGTCGTACTTCAGTAGGTGTTCTAGGGGCGTCCCAATTCTTGATTGCTTCGATCTTGGCGGGATCGACATGTATACCCCTTTCATTCACCACGTGGCCTAAAAAGTGAACCTCTCGAATCCAAAAATCACATTTTGAAAACTTAGCATAGAGCTTCTCTTTGCGAAGTACCCCGAGGATTAATCGGAGATGTTCCTCGTGTTCCTCCTTCGTGCGTGAGTAGATCAAGATGTCATCAATGAAGACAATAACAAATTTGTCCAAGTATGGTTTGCACACTCGGTTCATCAAGTCCATGAAAACAGCTGGTGCGTTAGTTAAACCGAAAGGCATAACCAGAAACTCATAGTGCCCATAACGAGTCCTGAACGCTGTTTTTGGCACGTCTTCTTCTTGAATACGTAACTGATGATAACCGGACCTTAGGTCGATCTTGGAGTAGAAACTGGATCCTTGAAGTTGGTCAAACAAATCGTCGATCCTGGGAAGAGGATAGCGATTTTTAATAGTCAACTTGTTCAGTTCCCGATAGTCAATGCACATTCGAAAAGTGCCATCCTTCTTCTTCACGAATAAGACGGGAGCTCCCCAAGGTGAGAAGCTTGGTCTTATGAAACCTTTGTCCAACAACTCTTGCAGTTGTTCAGACAGTTCCTGCATTTCTGAAGGAGCTAGGCGATATGGCGATCGCGCTACAGGTGCTGCTCCGGGAACAAGGTCGATACGAAACTCGACTTGTCGGGGTGGTGGCAATCCTGGCAAGTCTTCTGGGAACACATCTGAAAAGTCTCTGGCTATCGGAATGTCTTCTAGCTTTCGCTCGTCAGCCTTCTTGTCTACCACATGCGCCAAGAATGCGACGAGACCTTTCCTTAGGCACTTCCTGGCTTTCATGCTGGTAATAATTCTCAATGGCGTTCCACGCCTTTCCCCTTGGATCGATAGGGTTTCACCGCTCGCGAGGGGAACTTGAATTACTTTGTCATTGCACACGACGATGGCGCGGTGTGCGGATAGCCAATCCATGCCAACGACTATGTCAAAGCTACCCAGTACGACTGGTAATAGGTCAATGTCAAACTCATGACCACAGAGATCCAACTTACAACCCTTTGTTACCTCTCGAGTTTCTATAGTCTTACCGTTAGCTAGTTCAATGGAATATGGTGTGTCTAGCTTACTAGTCTTTAAACCAAGTAATCTTTTAAATTCGACAGATACGAAGCTAAAATCAGCGCCAGTATCAAACAATACTGAAGCATAATGACCATTTAGAGGGAACGTACCAGTGACCACATTAGGGTCTTGTCGTGCGTCACCGGCACCAATCACGAATGCTCGCCCACGGGCTTGGTTGTTAAGTTTGGGGCAGTCCCTCTTCCAATGATCGAGCGATCCACATGAGAAACAGGGCCTCGCTCCACTGTTCTTTGGCGCTCCTGATCTGCAGTCTTCAGTCTTGTGCCCCGAACGACGGCACTTACCGCAGATTACTTCGTTCTTGCCCTGATAACCTTGCTTCCCATTATTTCCACGTCCAGTGGCTACATACCCTTTTCCCTTCTTCCCTGAACCTGACGATCCATCCTTCTTCCTCTCGTCGCGCTTACGCTTCCCAAACCTTGGCCTATTTCCTTGTTCACTTGACCCAACGGCTGAACTTGTACCCAGATTCTTACCCTCAACACTGCTGGACTCAGCAAGTTTCAACCCTGACACTTTCCGGATTAGAGTGCCCATTCGGATGGCGTCTTCAGTGAGGCTCAAAGCGAGGTCGATAGCTTCGCGCATGGTTGTAGGCTTGGAAGCAGTGACCATGCCGCGTATCTGTGGTGCCAGTCCGAAGAGGTATCTTTCCACCTTTTTGCTTTCCGGGGTGACCAGGCGAGGCACTAACCGGGAGAGGTCATGGAATCTGGACGTGTAACCAGCTACGTCCGGTCCAACCATGGTGAGGTTCCAGAACTCAGTCTCTAGCTTCTGCACTTCACTTGCCGGGCAGTACTCGGCGATCATTAGTTCTTTCAACTCCAACCATGATAAGGAGTAAGCAGCATCACCTCCCAGTGTCTGCACTTGGTTGTTCCACCAGGTCAGAACTTGGTCCAGAAACAGGTTGGTGGCATACATGACAGCCTGTCGTGGGGTACAGCTGCTAATACGGATCACAGCTTCGGTTTTCTCGAACCATTTGACTAGTCCGACAGAACCTTCAGTGCCGCTGAAATTCAGTGGTTTGCAGTCCAGGAAAGCTTTAAACGTGCAGCCACGTTCTCGTGAGGCCGTTTCTGCAATAATAAAGCAATGTCAAATATAAGGTAGGAGTTTCACGAAGACTCCTGTCGCATATACCCGACGTCTTCTTACCAGTAGGGGAGGTTTCGCGTCTGTCGCTCCCGGTTCGGTCTCGCGACCTTTCGGTGCGTGTGGCATTGTGTTCTGCGAGAGCCTGAGCGATACGTCCCGAAACTAGGGTTTCAAGCTCTTCAGGTGTCGTGGGTAGTCTTTCATTCCCACTGTTGCTTCTTGTGGCTGGTGCCATGTTTCTTCAATAACCAATATCAAAGGTTAATTTCCAACAATCATTCATACAATATCATCACATATATAGTATAAACAACCACACAACATATGAACACAATAATCACCATAACAACAACACGCAATCACAACATAAAAAGAATAAGTAATAATAATCGTAGATAATCACAACACATATTTTACCATAACAAAACTTTCATTAATTTCAATACCAAGTACAATGATTTGTTCATAATAACAAAAACCGAGGATACCTTCCTCATACATTGCTCTTTGAAATACACTAGAAATATAATGTCATATGCCGGCACAATCCCGCTCGGCTAGGCAAAAAATGCAGATGGGTGCTATAACCCATGCTGTGCTATCATACTACTACTACTACTGCTATGTCCGTGAGTGATCTCCCAAGCGTCTCTGATGTAATGCTACTGTGGCGGTGGCGGCGGCGGGTGCTGGTACTGGTACTGGGGTGCGCACATGCTAATGGTCATGCTGATCGCCATAATGCGATCGTACAAGAATTGGCGATGCGCAAAGTGTGCGTCGCCCGTAAGGCCACAATGAGCATCCATGCTCAGCAGCTCCTCAGCATAATGTGCCAGTGCATCCCTGGCATCGATGATCCTGGCCCACATGAGCTGGGCCTGCTGCTCCATCTGACTCACGGTGCGCTGCACCGTGTCGGTGAGGGTCTGGAAATCTCTCTCCAGTGAGATCACCGTGGACCATGCGGGTCCTGACAGTGGGGTCATCCCGTGGGGCTGCGACGGCCCGGGGATGTCAGTGTATGTCGGCTGAGACGGGCCGACGATATCGGGTATGGGTAGTGGTGTGAAGGGTGGGGCAAAGCCCGGTAGTCCAGTGAAGCAGTAGGGTGGCACCTGGTATGGGTCTCCCGCACCTAGAGTATACGGTGCAAGTGGGGGTGTCACAAATGGGGCTCCTGCATCCATAGTGAATGGTGCAGGTGGTGGGGTAGGGAGCATCTCGGGTAGGGGTGGTAGTGTGGGAAAAGTGGTGATGGGTAGTGTCATGGATAAGGGTGTGGGGACTATAAGCTCGGCGAGTGGGACCATGAGTGGCTGGGTGACAGCGACCCACTCTAGAGTAGACATCACAGTGGTAGGGGTGGGAGGGCTAGCAGTGGCATGAGCTGCCAGTCCTGCTCGGTGCAACTCAGAACTGCGGGCTGAGCTGCCCTCAAGGATGTGCCCAGTAGAAGCTGGCCCATCCTGTGTTATGGGCTCGGGCATGGTAGGTAAGGTGGCTGGGGTGGCGGTAGCATGCCCTATCATCGGAGCGACGTGCTCCTCCTGGCCTGCTGGTGGGATAGGCACAGCAATGTGCTCCACCGATGCAGTTGACTCATCGTCAGAGTCATCGGAGATCCACCCGTTGTGTCCCCGGCAGACAGGAACGAGTCTCATGCCGGAGGGAACGGGGATAGGTAGGGTGGGTAAAGGCTCACGATCGACGGGTGCGCGTCGGTCGTATGGAGACTCGACAGTCTCCGACTGTGTAGGGATAGGTCTCGAAGGACCTGCGCAACCTACAGGGAAGTCCCTGACGGCGCGGATAGGTAGTGCTGGCAGTGGTGCTGCCTGGAATGGCCCTAGAGGCAAGTCGGCCTCGGCCATCGGTAGGTCGGCCACGGCGGCCATGTCATCTCCAGGGGGGGCCCACGCTGGGTCCTCGCTCGGGTCTGTCTCGTCGGAGCTATCTCCGTCGGCGCCCTCCATGGCGGCATCAACATCCATCTCATCATCCTCGGGATCGAGTATCACCACCTCGATCGGCTCCGCTGGCGGTGCTGGGATGATCTGGAGGCTACTGTCGTAGCTCGGTGCTACGCTCCCTGCGTTCGACATCCTGGCAAAAGAACCGTACTAATATTTAAGTATTATTCGTTAGGTAGTTAAGGCACATATCTAAGGTACTCTTCCTAACCTTCTAACAAAAATAATACGCATACTTACCATGGCTAGCTTGGTCGGAATCTCCATATACCCAAATGGTCGTTGGAAAAATTTATTTTATTGCGTTTCGCATTTACTTTGAAAGATTTTGAACCATATCCGGTTATAGTTTAGATTTTTAAAATGCTAATTCGCTATAACCTTGGCTCTGATACCACTTTCTGTCACACCACGTCTAAGGCGGAAACACGTGGCGCGACGGTTCAAAAGTATTAAGCCAAGATTAATGCAAAGCACAATATTAATTAGAAAACGGGCATTTATTCAATGCTAATAATCATGTCAAATTATTCATACATAATTATAAATTGTTTTCGAAATTGATAAAGAGGCTTCTCCCTTTATCCCTAAGTCCATGGAATAAAGAGATAAGACCCCGTCACGACATTCCCAACGCCCAATTTGGAGACATCCCCGACCCTGCTCGCCATGCTAACTTCCATCAATCAATTACCTGAAAGATATGTTTGAAAATCGTCAATATATAAATATTGGTGAGTTCACAGGTTTTAATTTAATAAGTCTTTATAAAGTGGGAATATCCTTGTTATGACATTCATAGGAGTTGCAAAGTCCTACAATTTACTTGAGCCTATAACCAAACCAAGACAATTAATAATGCCCCCGCCCAAAGTCGTTACTCGGTATTCCTACGACTTTATTTCAGAATAAGTGCACCCCAGGCATACGCCGATGCATAATCGACGCTATCGATTAGCGGTGGGCCTTGTCAGGCACCAATAGTACTATCCAAATATCCCTTTGGTTTCTCATTCCTGAATAAATGATTATAGTGGGGAGGTCTCAACCCCGAGTGGCGATCTTTACTCAAGTATCCAACCCGTCATACAATCCCAACATATCTTTCCCCCGTAAAAACGTTAAATAGTTTAGAAATGGGGCCGTGAGACTCACCTGTAACTGTGCTTGGCTCAAAGAAAATAGTAAAGTTTGTGATCCCGTACCTACAAAGGTTCTAGGCGCATAAGTCACTTACACATATGGTGTATGTGCCTTGGCAAGTTGTACACCCAACTTCCCGACCACGTCTTTATCCCAATTCCCGTTTAATAGTTTCGTATCCTAGGTTCAATGGCGATGGATTACCCCTTCCTTACAAGTCATATATTATTCTTATAATTATTCTTTATGACTTGTACAACATTATACTTGACACGACTCCACCCAACGTATAATTATTTTCCCATTCAAATAATTATACTTAGGATCTTTTCGCTCAGTATAAAGTGTTTTCTTGTTAACCGACCCGACTTACTTTGCCACATATTTATTTTCCCATTTAAATAAATATGCTAAGTCTTTGTCGTTTGGTAACATAATCTTAACGCCCGACTAGACTTACCACACCGTACATTTATTTTTCCCATTTAAATAAATGTACTAGGATCTTGTCGGTATTCACGCGTTCGTAGATATATCTCATCTACTCGTCTCGGTTTTCCTTCTCGCACATCTATTTTCCCATTTAAATAGATGTACTAGAATTCCGTCGGAAACGAGTATATGTACATATATCGTCGCGTGGATACTACTTGTTAAGTTCATGTGTCGTTTAGCGTTTTTAGTTTGTTATGTTATGTCTCTCCTTTCCCACGAATATTGTTACTACACTTAGGAAAGTGTTACGCACGTTTCACCCATGTTATATATATTTTATTTCCGTAAAATATATATGTATATTTTTTTATCTCGACGTAATAAGTCCGTTTACGTTGGTTCGTGTAACTAAGTTCGTTAGTTAGCGTTTTTCATATTTATTTCCGTTGCGTGTTCTTATGGAAGTATTGTTCCAACTTCCGATTCCGAACGTTTATCTCTCGGAAAAATATATCATGTACGTTTTAGTCCGACTCGTCCGACTTGTTACCAAAAACGTTCCCGATACTTTTATATTCCCATTTATATAAAAGTACCTTATTTTTGTACAAGTCTTTACAAGTATTTATTTTATAAAATCTTACTTTATAAAATACTCGCGTTACTCTACTTATTTTTATAAAACGTCCATTTTATAAAAATATACCTTTTACTTAAAATGCCCAAGTAGGCTATTATTATTTACCAACTCAACCTTGTAAATCATTACTTACACTTTTTGACACCGATATTTCCATCTTTGTGTTTTTGGTCCAATAACTTTCCAAAATATTTATTTTAGTCCGTTGGCTTCCAATGTTGTCATATTAGTCCCTTAATTTATACTTGTAGCATTTTTCACTAAATCTTTCAAGGTTATTATTTTTCTTCCACTTTAGTGGACTTTGAAGAATCCTTTTCACCATGTTTAATTGTTTTTACCTCTTTTACTTCTAATGCTCTTTTAATCCATTCAAGGTATCAATAACATGTTTATTTCATATTTTTATCCAAAACGTCAAACTTTCACTCATCTAAGTGAGTGGACTTTGAAAAACTAATTTTTCCATCTATGGCTTTCTAACTCATTTTAATACTTTTATGACTTTATTATATCATCCTAAGATGATTAAAACCACTTTTCATCATATTCAAGTTACTTTTCAAAATATAGCTTTTCTCATCTTCAATCATCCAAATATGTTCTTTTTATTACACTTTCTTCAAAATACCACTTTTATTAATAATGAACTAAGATTTCATTACATTATTATTCTTTCATCTTCATTTTTAATAAAAACCCATTACTTCTATAAAACTCATTTTTATTACCCACATTGTACAACTTGCTCTCATAGCACAAAATATGAATATTTTAAATAATAAAACAATGTAAGACTTACAACTAGCTCAAGGCTAGGGAAGACAAAATCTTGGATTTTGGATGTGGTTTAGTGTGTTCTTCCAAGTGGGTTATGCTCCAAGCTCTTAAACACACAAGAAGGGGTTTGATTTAGAATGAACTAGAGGTAATTTGGAGTAGTAAAAATTGAAAGAAAATGTTAATATGGGGGTGGATGGCTACGGCCAAGAGGAAGAAAAGGAAGAGGATTTTTGGTGTTCTTGCTTCAAGGATGTAAGTATGTATCTTTATATAATCTTTCTCAAATCCACAAGATTACATGTATCTTCACTAGATTATGTAATATCTTGGCAAGATTGTGTGAGATTATGAAAAATCCATAAGGATATTAAGAGGGTGCTTTGGGCCGTGAGTTTAAGAGAGAGAGAGTGAGGATGATTTGGTTAATCTCATTGCCCAATCCTTGTACATGCAAGCTCATGATTAACATTATCTCAAATGATTTAATTAGATAACACAAGTAATCTCCCACTTGGGTGGGCCATGGCCGGCCCCAAGGGGTGTCTAGGTGGGGTCCACTTTGCTAAATAATACCCCATTACTTGTTAAGTTAGTTCCTTTCGGGTACCGCCCGGGTATTTCTTGAATTTTCGTCGCGTTTATCCTCAATGTTAAAATACCGTTAATATTTATAAAATTATGTCCAGTTAAATTACTGATAATTTATTTCGGTTTCTGTCGGGTGAATTTACGTGTTACGCGCGTATCGGGTGCGGTACGCGCACTTTATTCGTTACCGGGAGATTTGTGCAATAAGCTTTCACGTATGGCTTTGGGTTTCCAAAACTCATAATATTTTGTGAAAATATTATTTATTTTATATTCCGGGTGTCCGGTGTTCGTTTCGCTTATTTAAGTTTTACCGGGTAATCGCCAGTGTCCATACCGGATAGTTTTGTCTGCGCACGATCCTATCATGCTTTGCTATTAAACTCATGCATTCCTATGCATTTTTTTGGGAATTCCTATCTTTCTAAGGCCTCAATTAAATATTCAGCACATAATTAAGGTTAATTACGTTAATCGCGTTTAATTAATTAGTACGGAATTACCTTAATTTTGCCGGTTGTTACATAAGGTGCTGTAAGCTGTCTAAGGATTCCTTTATCCTCACAATATGCGGTAAGAGCTTTAGAAGTAAACTCTCCTCCACGATCCGTTCTTAATCTTTTGAGCTTGTGACTTGTCTCTGTCTGAGCTTCGCTTAGAAACTTCTTGAAATTTTCATAAACTTGATCTTTTGACTTAAGCATGTAGATCCACATATATCTTGAATAATCGTCAACTATCAGGAAGAAATAGTTGTTGCCTGCTAATGATGTGGGTGAAATCGGTCCACATAAGTCTGCATGTACGAGTTCTAGAGGTCTTGTAGCTCTAAAACTTGTTTGAGAGGGAAACGGAAGTCTGCTTTGTTTTCCCGTAATACATGCATCACATACTTGAGATGGGTGTTGAATCTTTGGCAATCCACGTGCCATTCTTTTTGTGCTTAATTGTCTTATTGAATCAAAATGCACATGTCCCATACGTGCATGCCATAGCCATGCAGGTGTATCTATTGTAGCTTGTAAACAAATCGGATTTGTTATTCTGAGCTTTACCTTGTAGAGTCTATTTTTAGCTCTTGGGACTTTCATCAATAGGTTGTTGTAGGCGTCATAGATCCATAGATGTTCATTCTCCATAATTACTTTACATCCTGATTCTGTAACTTGCCCGAGGCTTAAGATATTGCTTTGGAGCGTTGGAATGTAGTATACTTCTGTGACTAGTCTTTGTTCTCCATTGTTACATTCCAATACTATTGAGCCTTTACCTTTGATGTTAACACACGATCCATCTCCAAATTTTACGCTGCCTGCTATCTTTTCGTCTAACTCTGTGAAATAGGAGCGTCTTCCTGTCATATGATTGCTTGCGCCATTGTCTAAATACCATACTTCATTTACATTTTCTTCATTGTGATAGTGTTCTGGTATTATCTTCTTTTCTTCGAGAACTACATTTCTTTCTTCACCAACTGCCATAAGTAATGTGTGATCCTCTTCTTCCATTACTAGGTGAGATTCTTCTTGCTTATTTCGAGGTTTAGGACATCTGGGAGCTATATGTCCTAATTCATTGCAATTGTAACATCTTACATTGCTGCCATCTCTTCTGGGCTTGTAACTACTGTTGTCATGACGGTTCTTAGTGGGATTTCGATCACTTCTCTGATCTTGATGGCTATATCTGTCAAAGCTCTTCTTCTCATATCTTTGACTCTTATTGAACTTCCTAAAGTTCTGTCTACCTCGATTCTGATTGTAGTTCTTGTAATTGCTGTTAGGTCTTCTATCTTGCCTTGTAAATAACAGCTTCTCTTGACCGACTGGTCCATATTTCTTCTCATCTCTTGACTTAAGGTGTTCCTCATAAGATTTAAGTCTTCCAAGCGCTTCATCTAACGTCATGGAATCTATATCTGAATATTGCTCTATGGATGCAATAATCTGTAGGAACCTTTCTGGTACGGAGTCCAGCAATTTTCGTACCAACATCGACTCTTCAATTGTCGTTCCTAGGGTTTTTGACTTTGTACTAATCGCACTTAACCTACCAGCAAACTGGTCTATGGTTTCTGTCTCTCTCATCGTAATCATCTCAAATTCTGTGCGTAATGATTGAAGTCTTGCTTTCTGGACTCGGTCAATTCCAATAAATCTTGTCTTTAATGCTTCCCAAATTTCTCTTGCTGTATTATGTGACGCCACCTGCATCACCATATCTTCTGGAATTGCCTGGAAGAGATAGGCAATCGCTGTCCTATCCTTCTTTACATCTACCGTTGACGTGCCTTCTATGGGTTCCACTACTTCCCAAAGACCATTTGCACTCAATATTGCTTTAACACGAACAGCCCAAATCGTGTAATTTGTAGATGTCAACATCGGTGTTTGGAGGCTAAAAGTGAGAGTCTCCTTCGTGACTGACTCTCTTACTACTGTCTCTTTCGACATTGTGGGTTTAATGGGCGTCTTTTGAGGACTGTTATTCTTCTTCTTCTTCCCAATTGTCCAAATCTAATATGGACTACCCACGCTTCTTTAGGAACTTTGTTCGACAAATGATCAAACTTAAATTGATATACTTAAAATATTATTTGGTTAACAAAGGTTTTGATATTTCGTAGGCGCCTTAACAAAGTATCAAGAACTTCGTTATAATATTTTGTGTATCAATGATGTTCCTCTAAATAATATCTAAAGTCTATCCTTTTGACTTAATCCTCCAACAATTTTGATTAGTGTTCTTCTAATAACACTCAATCTATAAACACCCTTCTAAAATAAACAAACTCACTTTGTTTAATAATATTTCTGACTTCAATAAAAAAACTTTCGAATCAGTGATAAAACCCGAAACACTGATTTTATAATTCTATTATAATATCCCTCTAATTATAATATTATTCTATGAAGTTTGACTTTCAAAAAGTCAACAACTTCTTTCTTCTTCTTCGAAATACTTCTGCCCAAACAAACAACCACCTTTTTTTTTTGTGTTTGTATGATCCGACTTCAATACTGATTATGTCGGATCCTCTAACAAGTCCTACTAACTTGTTCTAACAATCGAATACGTAAAGTTTTAGAAAAAAAAAAATTTCCGGTTCTTCCTTATTCGAACCCGAAAAATTTTCTTAATCCTTAATGTTTTTTTTTATAACAGTTTTATAAAACGATTTTGTTTCTGTATCAATAATGTTCGAAGATGAGTTTTAAGAGAAAAAAAAACTTGGTTTTTTTTGTTTATAAAATTTGGCGGGAAAAACTGAAGGCTTCGAAGAAAAACAGAGCACGAAAAAAATTTGATTTTTTTGATTCGGATTAAGTTTTTGAGTATTCGATTATGATAAACTAATAGGCAGGGATAGATATAACCGTTTGATGTGATAAAACGTTTCGTTCTTTGATTCCGGTGACTCGCCGGAGAAGACAAAGTTTCGCCGGAAAAACAGTCCGGTTCTCTATCTTCTTATTTGAACGGTTATATTATTGTGTACTGATCTTCTCTTGATCCTGATATGGCTTAGATATGATTGTTCCAACGTGTGATGATCAATTCGAGTGTCTCTGTTTTGAAACAAGAAACAGGGAATGATCTTGATCGTCTTCTTCTTCGTGACTTCTGTAAACAATTGGAACGATTGATAAACTTCTGCTCTGATGCCAAATGAAGGACCGCAGGATCGGTTTTGAGGGAAAAGATTGAGAGAGAATATGAGAAACTAAAGATTCAATACATATATAAAATGATACAATGTTTGGGGTATTTATACTTGTGAAGGGGTGTGTCCCCTTGATACTAACCAACATGTCGGTTGGATTAAACTAACATACCTATTCACTAAACTTAGGATATAATAATATGTAATATATACTTATGATATAATAGATATACTATAGGTTTGGGAAATAAGAATTATATGTCTAACATTCTCCCCCTTAATTCTTGATTTCCCCAAGGTCTTCAACTCCTATGAGACGTCGCATCTCGAGAAATTTTATTCTTGGTAGTGCCTTGGTGAGTATATCTGCTTTCTGTATCTCTCCACTGATGTGATCAACTTGTATCTGCTCGTTCTCTATGCATTCTCTGATAAAGTGATACCTTATGTTGATATGCTTTGATCTTCCATGAAACACTGGGTTCTTCATAAGTTGTATTGCTGACTTGTTGTCTACTAGTAATGTTATCTTCTTTGGTTGTTCACCCGTGAGTTCGCTGAGTACTCCTTGTAGCCATATTGCTTGACATGCTGCTGATGTAGCTGCCATGAATTCTGATTCGCATGATGATAGTGCTACTGTACTTTGTTTCTGACGTGTCCATGTGATGGGTGAATCTCTGTAGTAGAATATTGTTCCTGTTGTTCCTTTTCCATCATCTTGGTCTCCATAACTGCTGTCGCTGTATCCAGTGATTTCTGCTTCTTTACTTCTGCTGTATTGAATTCCATAATCCAATGTGCCTTTGATATATCTTATTAAGTGTTTGACTGCCTTCATGTGCGTTGTTTTTGGCTTTTCCATAAATCTGCTAACGTATCCAACTGCGTAGGTGATATCTGGTCTGGTATGTGTAAGATACCTTAAGCTTCCAATTAGCTTTCTATATTCTGTTTCATTGACTGGTTCACTTTCATCTTCTTTAGTGAGCTTTAGACCTGATTCCATTGCATATTTTGTTGGATTGCAGTCTTCTAGTCTGGCTTCTTTAACGACTTTCTTCGCGTAGGCTGATTGCTTCAATTGTATCTTTCCTTGTGTTTGATGTACTTCTATCCCTAGATAGTAAGTGAGTGGTCCTAAGTCACTCATTTCAAACTTGCCTTGCATTTCTTTCTTGAAGCTTGATATGTCCTTGATTGAACTTCCTGTCACTATTATGTCATCGACATAAACTCCTATAATGATTGTTGACTTCTTTGAAGTTCTCTTGTATACTGCTTGCTCTTGTGGACATCTTATAAATCCAATTTCCTTTAGGATATTATTCAGCCTTATATTCCATGCTCTTGGTGCTTGCTTCAAACCATATAGAGCTTTCTTTAGCTTGTAGACTAGATTTTCTTTTCCTTTCTTTATGAATCCATCTGGTTGTGAAACGTAGACATCTTCTTTTAATTCACCATGTAAGAATGCTGATTTTACATCTAAGTGATGTACTTGCCATCCTTTCTGTGCTGCCAATGCTAATAGTAGCCTGATTGTTTCTATTCTTGCAACTGGTGCAAATACTTCATTGTAGTCTATACCTTCTTGTTGTACGTATCCTTTTGCTACTAATCTGGCCTTATATTTGGTGATCTGTCCACTTGCGTCTCTCTTGACCTTGAATACCCATTTTAGACCTATTGGTTTCTGACTTGAGGGGAGTGTAGTCAGTGTCCAAGTATTGTTCTTCTCTATTGAGTCTATTTCGCTTTCCATTGCTTCTATCCATTGTGGGTATTCTGCTGCTTCTTTGTAGTTTGCAGGTTCTTCATCATATGCTAAATATAGATGTTCATATTCTTCTGGTCTAAGAGGTCGTGTGGCTGCGTAGATGTCATTAAGTGATCTAAGGGCTCGAACTGGTCTATTTTGGGAGCCTGGTGAGTCTTCTAACTCTTGAGTGCTTGACTCAACTGCTGGATCACTTGTCGGCGTTTCTTGAACTGTTATTGGAGTTCGTGTAGCTGTGATTGGACTGCTAAAAAATTCATTATCACTTTCATTCTCTTGATCTTCATTGTCCTCATTACTTTGCTCTTGTACAGCTTCACTTTCGTGATCTCCATAAACTTCGAATCTTGTCCAAGATGGTTCGTCATTACTTCCTTCTTTTAAGTAGTTGTTCCAATCCCATGGTTCATTTTCTAAGAATTGGACATCTCTGCTAATGTGTATCTTTTCTTTTACGGGATCATATAATCTATAGGCTTTTGAACCATTTTCGTTTCCTAGATGTACCATTTTCTTGCTTCTGTCTGCTAATTTCTTTAAGTAGGGCGTTGTTACCTTTGCATATGCTGTGCATCCAAATACTCTAATGTGCTTGATATTGGGTGCTTTGCCATTTACTGCTTCGTAGGGCGTCATTCCCTTTAATGCTTTGGTAGGTAACCTATTCTGAATATAAATTGCTTGTCGTGTTGCTTCTGCCCATAAGTTCTGTGGTACGTTCATAGCCTTTAACATGCTTCTGGTCATACTCATTACTGAACGGTTCTTTCTTTCTACAACACCATTCTGCTGTGGCGTGTAAGGTGCTGTAAGCTGTCTAAGGATTCCTTTATCCTCACAATATGCGGTAAGAGCTTTAGAAGTAAACTCTCCTCCACGATCCGTTCTTAATCTTTTGAGCTTGTGACTTGTCTCTGTCTGAGCTTCGCTTAGAAACTTCTTGAAATTTTCATAAACTTGATCTTTTGACTTAAGCATGTAGATCCACATATATCTTGAATAATCGTCAACTATCAGGAAGAAATAGTTGTTGCCTGCTAATGATGTGGGTGAAATCGGTCCACATAAGTCTGCATGTACGAGTTCTAGAGGTCTTGTAGCTCTAAAACTTGTTTGAGAGGGAAACGGAAGTCTGCTTTGTTTTCCCGTAATACATGCATCACATACTTGAGATGGGTGTTGAATCTTTGGCAATCCACGTGCCATTCTTTTTGTGCTTAATTGTCTTATTGAATCAAAATGCACATGTCCCATACGTGCATGCCATAGCCATGCAGGTGTATCTATTGTAGCTTGTAAACAAATCGGATTTGTTATTCTGAGCTTTACCTTGTAGAGTCTATTTTTAGCTCTTGGGACTTTCATCAATAGGTTGTTGTAGGCGTCATAGATCCATAGATGTTCATTCTCCATAATTACTTTACATCCTGATTCTGTAACTTGCCCGAGGCTTAAGATATTGCTTTGGAGCGTTGGAATGTAGTATACTTCTGTGACTAGTCTTTGTTCTCCATTGTTACATTCCAATACTATTGAGCCTTTACCTTTGATGTTAACACACGATCCATCTCCAAATTTTACGCTGCCTGCTATCTTTTCGTCTAACTCTGTGAAATAGGAGCGTCTTCCTGTCATATGATTGCTTGCGCCATTGTCTAAATACCATACTTCATTTACATTTTCTTCATTGTGATAGTGTTCTGGTATTATCTTCTTTTCTTCGAGAACTACATTTCTTTCTTCACCAACTGCCATAAGTAATGTGTGATCCTCTTCTTCCATTACTAGGTGAGATTCTTCTTGCTTATTTCGAGGTTTAGGACATCTGGGAGCTATATGTCCTAATTCATTGCAATTGTAACATCTTACATTGCTGCCATCTCTTCTGGGCTTGTAACTACTGTTGTCATGACGGTTCTTAGTGGGATTTCGATCACTTCTCTGATCTTGATGGCTATATCTGTCAAAGCTCTTCTTCTCATATCTTTGACTCTTATTGAACTTCCTAAAGTTCTGTCTACCTCGATTCTGATTGTAGTTCTTGTAATTGCTGTTAGGTCTTCTATCTTGCCTTGTAAATAACAGCTTCTCTTGACCGACTGGTCCATATTTCTTCTCATCTCTTGACTTAAGGTGTTCCTCATAAGATTTAAGTCTTCCAAGCGCTTCATCTAACGTCATGGAATCTATATCTGAATATTGCTCTATGGATGCAATAATCTGTAGGAACCTTTCTGGTACGGAGTCCAGCAATTTTCGTACCAACATCGACTCTTCAATTGTCGTTCCTAGGGTTTTTGACTTTGTACTAATCGCACTTAACCTACCAGCAAACTGGTCTATGGTTTCTGTCTCTCTCATCGTAATCATCTCAAATTCTGTGCGTAATGATTGAAGTCTTGCTTTCTGGACTCGGTCAATTCCAATAAATCTTGTCTTTAATGCTTCCCAAATTTCTCTTGCTGTATTATGTGACGCCACCTGCATCACCATATCTTCTGGAATTGCCTGGAAGAGATAGGCAATCGCTGTCCTATCCTTCTTTACATCTACCGTTGACGTGCCTTCTATGGGTTCCACTACTTCCCAAAGACCATTTGCACTCAATATTGCTTTAACACGAACAGCCCAAATCGTGTAATTTGTAGATGTCAACATCGGTGTTTGGAGGCTAAAAGTGAGAGTCTCCTTCGTGACTGACTCTCTTACTACTGTCTCTTTCGACATTGTGGGTTTAATGGGCGTCTTTTGAGGACTGTTATTCTTCTTCTTCTTCCCAATTGTCCAAATCTAATATGGACTACCCACGCTTCTTTAGGAACTTTGTTCGACAAATGATCAAACTTAAATTGATATACTTAAAATATTATTTGGTTAACAAAGGTTTTGATATTTCGTAGGCGCCTTAACAAAGTATCAAGAACTTCGTTATAATATTTTGTGTATCAATGATGTTCCTCTAAATAATATCTAAAGTCAATCCTTTTGACTTAATCCTCCAACAATTTTGATTAGTGTTCTTCTAATAACACTCAATCTATAAACACCCTTCTAAAATAAACAAACTCACTTTGTTTAATAATATTTCTGACTTCAATAAAAAAACTTTCGAATCAGTGATAAAACCCGAAACACTGATTTTATAATTCTATTATAATATCCCTCTAATTATAATATTATTCTATGAAGTTTGACTTTCAAAAAGTCAACAACTTCTTTCTTCTTCTTCGAAATACTTCTGCCCAAACAAACAACCACCTTTTTTTTTGTGTTTGTATGATCCGACTTCAATACTGATTATGTCGGATCCTCTAACAAGTCCTACTAACTTGTTCTAACAATCGAATACGTAAAGTTTTAGAAAAAAAAAAATTTCCGGTTCTTCCTTATTCGAACCCGAAAAATTTTCTTAATCCCTAATGTTTTTTTTTTATAACAGTTTTATAAAACGATTTTGTTTCTGTATCAATAATGTTCGAAGATGAGTTTTAAGAGAAAAAAAAAACTTGGTTTTTTTTGTTTATAAAATTTGGCGGGAAAAACTGAAGGCTTCGAAGAAAAACAGAGCACGAAAAAAATTTGATTTTTTTTATTCGGATTAAGTTTTTGAGTATTCGATTATGATAAACTAATAGGCAGGGATAGATATAACCGTTTGATGTGATAAAACGTTTCGTTCTTTGATTCCGGTGACTCGCCGGAGAAGACAAAGTTTCGCCGGAAAAACAGTCCGGTTCTCTATCTTCTTATTTGAACGGTTATATTATTGTGTACTGATCTTCTCTTGATCCTGATATGGCTTAGATATGATTGTTCCAACGTGTGATGATCAATTCGAGTGTCTCTGTTTTGAAACAAGAAACAGGGAATGATCTTGATCGTCTTCTTCTTCGTGACTTCTGTAAACAATTGGAACGATTGATAAACTTCTGCTCTGATGCCAAATGAAGGACCGCAGGATCGGTTTTGAGGGAAAAGATTGAGAGAGAATATGAGAAACTAAAGATTCAATACATATATAAAATGATACAATGTTTGGGGTATTTATACTTGTGAAGGGGTGTGTCCCCTTGATACTAACCAACATGTCGGTTGGATTAAACTAACATACCTATTCACTAAACTTAGGATATAATAATATGTAATATATACTTATGATATAATAGATATACTATAGGTTTGGGAAATAAGAATTATATGTCTAACATTCTCCCCCTTAATTCTTGATTTCCCCAAGGTCTTCAACTCCTATGAGACGTCGCATCTCGAGAAATTTTATTCTTGGTAGTGCCTTGGTGAGTATATCTGCTTTCTGTATCTCTCCACTGATGTGATCAACTTGTATCTGCTCGTTCTCTATGCATTCTCTGATAAAGTGATACCTTATGTTGATATGCTTTGATCTTCCATGAAACACTGGGTTCTTCATAAGTTGTATTGCTGACTTGTTGTCTACTAGTAATGTTATCTTCTTTGGTTGTTCACCCGTGAGTTCGCTGAGTACTCCTTGTAGCCATATTGCTTGACATGCTGCTGATGTAGCTGCCATGAATTCTGATTCGCATGATGATAGTGCTACTGTACTTTGTTTCTGACTTGTCCATGTGATGGGTGAATCTCTGTAGTAGAATATTGTTCCTGTTGTTCCTTTTCCATCATCTTGGTCTCCATAACTGCTGTCGCTGTATCCAGTGATTTCTGCTTCTTTACTTCTGCTGTATTGAATTCCATAATCCAATGTGCCTTTGATATATCTTATTAAGTGTTTGACTGCCTTCATGTGCGTTGTTTTTGGCTTTTCCATAAATCTGCTAACGTATCCAACTGCGTAGGTGATATCTGGTCTGGTATGTGTAAGATACCTTAAGCTTCCAATTAGCTTTCTATATTCTGTTTCATTGACTGGTTCACTTTCATCTTCTTTAGTGAGCTTTAGACCTGATTCCATTGCATATTTTGTTGGATTGCAGTCTTCTAGTCTGGCTTCTTTAACGACTTTCTTCGCGTAGGCTGATTGCTTCAATTGTATCTTTCCTTGTGTTTGATGTACTTCTATCCCTAGATAGTAAGTGAGTGGTCCTAAGTCACTCATTTCAAACTTGCCTTGCATTTCTTTCTTGAAGCTTGATATGTCCTTGATTGAACTTCCTGTCACTATTATGTCATCGACATAAACTCCTATAATGATTGTTGACTTCTTTGAAGTTCTCTTGTATACTGCTTGCTCTTGTGGACATCTTATAAATCCAATTTCCTTTAGGATATTATTCAGCCTTATATTCCATGCTCTTGGTGCTTGCTTCAAACCATATAGAGCTTTCTTTAGCTTGTAGACTAGATTTTCTTTTCCTTTCTTTATGAATCCATCTGGTTGTGAAACGTAGACATCTTCTTTTAATTCACCATGTAAGAATGCTGATTTTACATCTAAGTGATGTACTTGCCATCCTTTCTGTGCTGCCAATGCTAATAGTAGCATGATTGTTTCTATTCTTGCAACTGCTGCAAATACTTCATTGTAGTCTATACCTTCTTGTTGTACGTATCCTTTTGCTACTAATCTGGCCTTATATTTGGTGATCTGTCCACTTGCGTCTCTCTTGACCTTGAATACCCATTTTAGACCTATTGGTTTCTGACTTGAGGGGAGTGTAGTCAGTGTCCAAGTATTGTTCTTCTCTATTGAGTCTATTTCGCTTTCCATTGCTTCTATCCATTGTGGGTATTCTGCTGCTTCTTTGTAGTTTGCAGGTTCTTCATCATATGCTAAATATAGATGTTCATATTCTTCTGGTCTAAGAGGTCGTGTGGCTGCGTAGATGTCATTAAGTGATCTAAGGGCTCGAACTGGTCTATTTTGGGAGCCTGGTGAGTCTTCTAACTCTTGAGTGCTTGACTCAACTGCTGGATCACTTGTCGGCGTTTCTTGAACTGTTATTGGAGTTCGTGTAGCTGTGATTGGACTGCTAAAAAATTCATTATCACTTTCATTCTCTTGATCTTCATTGTCCTCATTACTTTGCTCTTGTACAGCTTCACTTTCGTGATCTCCATAAACTTCGAATCTTGTCCAAGATGGTTCGTCATTACTTCCTTCTTTTAAGTAGTTGTTCCAATCCCATGGTTCATTTTCTATGAATTGGACATCTCTGCTAATGTGTATCTTTTCTTTTACGGGATCATATAATCTATAGGCTTTTGAACCATTTTCGTTTCCTAGATGTACCATTTTCTTGCTTCTGTCTGCTAATTTCTTTAAGTAGGGCGTTGTTACCTTTGCATATGCTGTGCATCCAAATACTCTAATGTGCTTGATATTGGGTGCTTTGCCATTTACTGCTTCGTAGGGCGTCATTCCCTTTAATGCCTTGGTAGGTAACCTATTCTGAATATAAATTGCTTGTCGTGTTGCTTCTGCCCATAAGTTCTGTGGTACGTTCATAGCCTTTAACATGCTTCTGGTCATACTCATTACTGAACGGTTCTTTCTTTCTACAACACCATTCTGCTGTGGCGTGTAAGGTGCTGTAAGCTGTCTAAGGATTCCTTTATCCTCACAATATGCGGTAAGAGCTTTAGAAGTAAACTCTCCTCCACGATCCGTTCTTAATCTTTTGAGCTTGTGACTTGTCTCTGTCTGAGCTTCGCTTAGAAACTTCTTGAAATTTTCATAAACTTGATCTTTTGACTTAAGCATGTAGATCCACATATATCTTGAATAATCGTCAACTATCAGGAAGAAATAGTTGTTGCCTGCTAATGATGTGGGTGAAATCGGTCCACATAAGTCTGCATGTACGAGTTCTAGAGGTCTTGTAGCTCTAAAACTTGCTTGAGAGGGAAACGGAAGTCTGCTTTGTTTTCCCGTAATACATGCATCACATACTTGAGATGGGTGTTGAATCTTTGGCAATCCACGTGCCATTCTTTTTGTGCTTAATTGTCTTAGTGAATCAAAATTCACATGTCCCATACGTGCATGCCATAGCCATGCAGGTGTATCTATTGTAGCTTGTAAACAAATCGGATTTGTTATTCTGAGCTTTACCTTGTAGAGTCTATTTTTAGCTCTTGGGACTTTCATCAATAGGTTGTTGTAGGCGTCATAGATCCATAGATGTTCATTCTCCATAATTACTTTACATCCTGATTCTGTAACTTGCCCGAGGCTTAAGATATTGCTTTGGAGCGTTGGAATGTAGTATACTTCTGTGACTAGTCTTTGTTCTCCATTGTTACATTCCAATACTATTGAGCCTTTACCTTTGATGTTAACACACGATCCATCTCCAAATTTTACGCTGCCTGCTATCTTTTCGTCTAACTCTGTGAAATAGGAGCGTCTTCCTGTCATATGATTGCTTGCGCCATTGTCTAAATACCATACTTCATTTACATTTTCTTCATTGTGATAGTGTTCTGGTATTATCTTCTTTTCTTCGAGAACTACATTTCTTTCTTCACCAACTGCCATAAGTAATGTGTGATCCTCTTCTTCCATTACTAGGTGAGATTCTTCTTGCTTATTTCGAGGTTTAGGACATCTGGGAGCTATATGTCCTAATTCATTGCAATTGTAACATCTTACATTGCTGCCATCTCTTCTGGGCTTGTAACTACTGTTGTCATGACGGTTCTTAGTGGGATTTCGATCACTTCTCTGATCTTGATGGCTATATCTGTCAAAGCTCTTCTTCTCATATCTTTGACTCTTATTGAACTTCCTAAAGTTCTGTCTACCTCGATTCTGATTGTAGTTCTTGTAATTGCTGTTAGGTCTTCTATCTTGCCTTGTAAATAACAGCTTCTCTTGACCGACTGGTCCATATTTCTTCTCATCTCTTGACTTAAGGCGTTCCTCATAAGCTTTAAGTCTTCCAAGCGCTTCATCTAACGTCATGGAATCTATATCTGAATATTGCTCTATGGATGCAATAATCTGTAGGAACCTTTCTGGTACGGAGTCCAGCAATTTTCGTACCAACATCGACTCTTCAATTGTCGTTCCTAGGGTTTTTGACTTTGTACTAATCGCACTTAACCTACCAGCAAACTGGTCTATGGTTTCTGTCTCTCTCATCGTAATCATCTCAAATTCTGTGCGTAATGATTGAAGTCTTGCTTTCTGGACTCGGTCAATTCCAATAAATCTTGTCTTTAATGCTTCCCAAATTTCTCTTGCTGTATTATGTGACGCCACCTGCATCACCATATCTTCTGGAATTGCCTGGAAGAGATAGGCAATCGCTGTCCTATCCTTCTTTACATCTACCGTTGACGTGCCTTCTATGGGTTCCACTACTTCCCAAAGACCATTTGCACTCAATATTGCTTTAACACGAACAGCCCAAATCGTGTAATTTGTAGATGTCAACATCGGTGTTTGGAGGCTAAAAGTGAGAGTCTCCTTCGTGACTGACTCTCTTACTACTGTCTCTTTCGACATTGTGGGTTTAATGGGCGTCTTTTGAGGACTGTTATTCTTCTTCTTCTTCCCAATTGTCCAAATCTAATATGGACTACCCACGCTTCTTTAGGAACTTTGTTCGACAAATGATCAAACTTAAATTGATATACTTAAAATATTATTTGGTTAACAAAGGTTTTGATATTTCGTAGGCGCCTTAACAAAGTATCAAGAACTTCGTTATAATATTTTGTGTATCAATGATGTTCCTCTAAATAATATCTAAAGTCAATCCTTTTGACTTAATCCTCCAACAATTTTGATTAGTGTTCTTCTAATAACACTCAATCTATAAACACCCTTCTAAAATAAACAAACTCACTTTGTTTAATAATATTTCTGACTTCAAT
Source organism: Ambrosia trifida (assembly GCA_028751855.1). Taxonomy (NCBI): domain Eukaryota; kingdom Viridiplantae; phylum Streptophyta; class Magnoliopsida; order Asterales; family Asteraceae; genus Ambrosia; species Ambrosia trifida. Next base: position 174,315,879 of record CM054122.1, read on the forward strand.
AAAAAAACTTTCGAATCAGTGATAAAACCCGAAACACTGATTTTATAATTCTATTATAATATCCCTCTAATTATAATATTATTCTATGAAGTTTGACTTTCAAAAAGTCAACAACTTCTTTCTTCTTCTTCGAAATACTTCTGCCCAAACAAACAACCACCTTTTTTTTTGTGTTTGTATGATCCGACTTCAATACTGATTATGTCGGATCCTCTAACAAGTCCTACTAACTTGTTCTAACAATCGAATACGTAAAGTTTTAGAAAAAAAAAAATTTCCGGTTCTTCCTTATTCGAACCCGAAAAATTTTCTTAATCCCTAATGTTTTTTTTTTATAACAGTTTTATAAAACGATTTTGTTTCTGTATCAATAATGTTCGAAGATGAGTTTTAAGAGAAAAAAAAAACTTGGTTTTTTTTGTTTATAAAATTTGGCGGGAAAAACTGAAGGCTTCGAACAAAAACAGAGCACGAAAAAAATTTGATTTTTTTTATTCGGATTAAGTTTTTGAGTATTCGATTATGATAAACTAATAGGCAGGGATAGATATAACCGTTTGATGTGATAAAACGTTTCGTTCTTTGATTCCGGTGACTCGCCGGAGAAGACAAAGTTTCGCCGGAAAAACAGTCCGGTTCTCTATCTTCTTATTTGAACGGTTATATTATTGTGTACTGATCTTCTCTTGATCCTGATATGGCTTAGATATGATTGTTCCAACGTGTGATGATCAATTCGAGTGTCTCTGTTTTGAAACAAGAAACAGGGAATGATCTTGATCGTCTTCTTCTTCGTGACTTCTGTAAACAATTGGAACGATTGATAAACTTCTGCTCTGATGCCAAATGAAGGACCGCAGGATCGGTTTTGAGGGAAAAGATTGAGAGAGAATATGAGAAACTAAAGATTCAATACATATATAAAATGATACAATGTTTGGGGTATTTATACTTGTGAAGGGGTGTGTCCCCTTGATACTAACCAACATGTCGGTTGGATTAAACTAACATACCTATTCACTAAACTTAGGATATAATAATATGTAATATATACTTATGATATAATAGATATACTATAGGTTTGGGAAATAAGAATTATATGTCTAACATTCTCCCCCTTAATTCTTGATTTCCCCAAGGTCTTCAACTCCTATGAGACGTCGCATCTCGAGAAATTTTATTCTTGGTAGTGCCTTGGTGAGTATATCTGCTTTCTGTATCTCTCCACTGATGTGATCAACTTGTATCTGCTCGTTCTCTATGCATTCTCTGATAAAGTGATACCTTATGTTGATATGCTTTGATCTTCCATGAAACACTGGGTTCTTCATAAGTTGTATTGCTGACTTGTTGTCTACTAGTAATGTTATCTTCTTTGGTTGTTCACCCGTGAGTTCGCTGAGTACTCCTTGTAGCCATATTGCTTGACATGCTGCTGATGTAGCTGCCATGAATTCTGATTCGCATGATGATAGTGCTACTGTACTTTGTTTCTGACTTGTCCATGTGATGGGTGAATCTCTGTAGTAGAATATTGTTCCTGTTGTTCCTTTTCCATCATCTTGGTCTCCATAACTGCTGTCGCTGTATCCAGTGATTTCTGCTTCTTTACTTCTGCTGTATTGAATTCCATAATCCAATGTGCCTTTGATATATCTTATTAAGTGTTTGACTGCCTTCATGTGCGTTGTTTTTGGCTTTTCCATAAATCTGCTAACGTATCCAACTGCGTAGGTGATATCTGGTCTGGTATGTGTAAGATACCTTAAGCTTCCAATTAGCTTTCTATATTCTGTTTCATTGACTGGTTCACTTTCATCTTCTTTAGTGAGCTTTAGACCTGATTCCATTGCATATTTTGTTGGATTGCAGTCTTCTAGTCTGGCTTCTTTAACGACTTTCTTCGCGTAGGCTGATTGCTTCAATTGTATCTTTCCTTGTGTTTGATGTACTTCTATCCCTAGATAGTAAGTGAGTGGTCCTAAGTCACTCATTTCAAACTTGCCTTGCATTTCTTTCTTGAAGCTTGATATGTCCTTGATTGAACTTCCTGTCACTATTATGTCATCGACATAAACTCCTATAATGATTGTTGACTTCTTTGAAGTTCTCTTGTATACTGCTTGCTCTTGTGGACATCTTATAAATCCAATTTCCTTTAGGATATTATTCAGCCTTATATTCCATGCTCTTGGTGCTTGCTTCAAACCATATAGAGCTTTCTTTAGCTTGTAGACTAGATTTTCTTTTCCTTTCTTTATGAATCCATCTGGTTGTGAAACGTAGACATCTTCTTTTAATTCACCATGTAAGAATGCTGATTTTACATCTAAGTGATGTACTTGCCATCCTTTCTGTGCTGCCAATGCTAATAGTAGCCTGATTGTTTCTATTCTTGCAACTGGTGCAAATACTTCATTGTAGTCTATACCTTCTTGTTGTACGTATCCTTTTGCTACTAATCTGGCCTTATATTTGGTGATCTGTCCACTTGCGTCTCTCTTGACCTTGAATACCCATTTTAGACCTATTGGTTTCTGACTTGAGGGGAGTGTAGTCAGTGTCCAAGTATTGTTCTTCTCTATTGAGTCTATTTCGCTTTCCATTGCTTCTATCCATTGTGGGTATTCTGCTGCTTCTTTGTAGTTTGCAGGTTCTTCATCATATGCTAAATATAGATGTTCATATTCTTCTGGTCTAAGAGGTCGTGTGGCTGCGTAGATGTCATTAAGTGATCTAAGGGCTCGAACTGGTCTATTTTGGGAGCCTGGTGAGTCTTCTAACTCTTGAGTGCTTGACTCAACTGCTGGATCACTTGTCGGCGTTTCTTGAACTGTTATTGGAGTTCGTGTAGCTGTGATTGGACTGCTAAAAAATTCATTATCACTTTCATTCTCTTGATCTTCATTGTCCTCATTACTTTGCTCTTGTACAGCTTCACTTTCGTGATCTCCATAAACTTCGAATCTTGTCCAAGATGGTTCGTCATTACTTCCTTCTTTTAAGTAGTTGTTCCAATCCCATGGTTCATTTTCTATGAATTGGACATCTCTGCTAATGTGTATCTTTTCTTTTACGGGATCATATAATCTATAGGCTTTTGAACCATTTTCGTTTCCTAGATGTACCATTTTCTTGCTTCTGTCTGCTAATTTCTTTAAGTAGGGCGTTGTTACCTTTGCATATGCTGTGCATCCAAATACTCTAATGTGCTTGATATTGGGTGCTTTGCCATTTACTGCTTCGTAGGGCGTCATTCCCTTTAATGCCTTGGTAGGTAACCTATTCTGAATATAAATTGCTTGTCGTGTTGCTTCTGCCCATAAGTTCTGTGGTACGTTCATAGCCTTTAACATGCTTCTGGTCATACTCATTACTGAACGGTTCTTTCTTTCTACAACACCATTCTGCTGTGGCGTGTAAGGTGCTGTAAGCTGTCCAAGGATTCCTTTATCCTCACAATATGCGGTAAGAGCTTTAGAAGTAAACTCTCCTCCACGATCCGTTCTTAATCTTTTGAGCTTGTGACTTGTCTCTGTCTGAGCTTCGCTTAGAAACTTCTTGAAATTTTCATAAACTTGATCTTTTGACTTAAGCATGTAGATCCACATATATCTTGAATAATCGTCAACTATCAGGAAGAAATAGTTGTTGCCTGCTAATGATGTGGGTGAAATCGGTCCACATAAGTCTGCATGTACGAGTTCTAGAGGTCTTGTAGCTCTAAAACTTGCTTGAGAGGGAAACGGAAGTCTGCTTTGTTTTCCCGTAATACATGCATCACATACTTGAGATGGGTGTTGAATCTTTGGCAATCCACGTGCCATTTTTTTGTGCTTAATTGTCTTAGTGAATCAAAATTCACATGTCCCATACGTGCATGCCATAGCCATGCAGGTGTATCTATTGTAGCTTGTAAACAAATCGGATTTGTTATTCTGAGCTTTACCTTGTAGAGTCTATTTTAAGCTCTTGGGACTTTCATCAATAGGTTGTTGTAGGCGTCATAGATCCATAGATGTTCATTCTCCATAATTACTTTACATCCTGATTCTGTAACTTGCCCGAGGCTTAAGATATTGCTTTGGAGCGTTGGAATGTAGTATACTTCTGTGACTAGTCTTTGTTCTCCATTGTTACATTCCAATACTATTGAGCCTTTACCTTTGATGTTAACACACGATCCATCTCCAAATTTTACGCTGCCTGCTATCTTTTCGTCTAACTCTGTGAAATAGGAGCGTCTTCCTGTCATATGATTGCTTGCGCCATTGTCTAAATACCATACTTCATTTACATTTTCTTCATTGTGATAGTGTTCTGGTATTATCTTCTTTTCTTCGAGAACTACATTTCTTTCTTCACCAACTGCCATAAGTAATGTGTGATCCTCTTCTTCCATTACTAGGTGAGATTCTTCTTGCTTATTTCGAGGTTTAGGACATCTGGGAGCTATATGTCCTAATTCATTGCAATTGTAACATCTTACATTGCTGCCATCTCTTCTGGGCTTGTAACTACTGTTGTCATGACGGTTCTTAGTGGGATTTCGATCACTTCTCTGATCTTGATGGCTATATCTGTCAAAGCTCTTCTTCTCATATCTTTGACTCTTATTGAACTTCCTAAAGTTCTGTCTACCTCGATTCTGATTGTAGTTCTTGTAATTGCTGTTAGGTCTTCTATCTTGCCTTGTAAATAACAGCTTCTCTTGACCGACTGGTCCATATTTCTTCTCATCTCTTGACTTAAGGCGTTCCTCATAAGCTTTAAGTCTTCCAAGCGCTTCATCTAACGTCATGGAATCTATATCTGAATATTGCTCTATGGATGCAATAATCTGTAGGAACCTTTCTGGTACGGAGTCCAGCAATTTTCGTACCAACATCGACTCTTCAATTGTCGTTCCTAGGGTTTTTGACTTTGTACTAATCGCACTTAACCTACCAGCAAACTGGTCTATGGTTTCTGTCTCTCTCATCGTAATCATCTCAAATTCTGTGCGTAATGATTGAAGTCTTGCTTTCTGGACTCGGTCAATTCCAATAAATCTTGTCTTTAATGCTTCCCAAATTTCTCTTGCTGTATTATGTGACGCCACCTGCATCACCATATCTTCTGGAATTGCCTGGAAGAGATAGGCAATCGCTGTCCTATCCTTCTTTACATCTACCGTTGACGTGCCTTCTATGGGTTCCACTACTTCCCAAAGACCATTTGCACTCAATATTGCTTTAACACGAACAACCCAAATCGTGTAATTTGTAGATGTCAACATCGGTGTTTGGAGGCTAAAAGTGAGAGTCTCCTTCGTGACTGACTCTCTTACTACTGTCTCTTTCGACATTGTGGGTTTAATGGGCGTCTTTTGAGGACTGTTATTCTTCTTCTTCTTCCCAATTGTCCAAATCTAATATGGACTACCCACGCTTCTTTAGGAACTTTGTTCGACAAATGATCAAACTTAAATTGATATACTTAAAATATTATTTGGTTAACAAAGGTTTTGATATTTCGTAGGCGCCTTAACAAAGTATCAAGAACTTCGTTATAATATTTTGTGTATCAATGATGTTCCTCTAAATAATATCTAAAGTCAATCCTTTTGACTTAATCCTCCAACAATTTTGATTAGTGTTCTTCTAATAACACTCAATCTATAAACACCCTTCTAAAATAAACAAACTCACTTTGTTTAATAATATTTCTGACTTCAATAAAAAAACTTTCGAATCAGTGATAAAACCCGAAACACTGATTTTATAATTCTATTATAATATCCCTCTAATTATAATATTATTCTATGAAGTTTGACTTTCAAAAAGTCAACAACTTCTTTCTTCTTCTTCGAAATACTTCTGCCCAAACAAACAACCACCTTTTTTTTTGTGTTTGTATGATCCGACTTCAATACTGATTATGTCGGATCCTCTAACAAGTCCTACTAACTTGTTCTAACAATCGAATACGTAAAGTTTTAGAAAAAAAAAAATTTCCGGTTCTTCCTTATTCGAACCCGAAAAATTTTCTTAATCCCTAATGTTTTTTTTTTATAACAGTTTTATAAAACGATTTTGTTTCTGTATCAATAATGTTCGAAGATGAGTTTTAAGAGAAAAAAAAAAACTTGGTTTTTTTTGTTTATAAAATTTGGCGGGAAAAACTGAAGGCTTCGAACAAAAACAGAGCACGAAAAAAATTTGATTTTTTTTATTCGGATTAAGTTTTTGAGTATTCGATTATGATAAACTAATAGGCAGGGATAGATATAACCGTTTGATGTGATAAAACGTTTCGTTCTTTGATTCCGGTGACTCGCCGGAGAAGACAAAGTTTCGCCGGAAAAACAGTCCGGTTCTCTATCTTCTTATTTGAACGGTTATATTATTGTGTACTGATCTTCTCTTGATCCTGATATGGCTTAGATATGATTGTTCCAACGTGTGATGATCAATTCGAGTGTCTCTGTTTTGAAACAAGAAACAGGGAATGATCTTGATCGTCTTCTTCTTCGTGACTTCTGTAAACAATTGGAACGATTGATAAACTTCTGCTCTGATGCCAAATGAAGGACCGCAGGATCGGTTTTGAGGGAAAAGATTGAGAGAGAATATGAGAAACTAAAGATTCAATACATATATAAAATGATACAATGTTTGGGGTATTTATACTTGTGAAGGGGTGTGTCCCCTTGATACTAACCAACATGTCGGTTGGATTAAACTAACATACCTATTCACTAAACTTAGGATATAATAATATGTAATATATACTTAAGATATAATAGATATACTATAGGTTTGGGAAATAAGAATTATATGTCTAACAGTATAAGCCTACACATGACTTTTAGGGGGCCACAAACATTCTTATTGTCAGACCCTCATACGCCGTGTATGGCATCATACGCCGCGTATAGGTGTGCAAGGATGTGTATTTACATGTGGGGGTGTGCCAATACGAGGACCCTTCTGCATATGCATTTATTAGTGGAAGTAGATTAAGCACTTGCATCTAGAAATATTCTCTTTAGGCCTTTTCTAACCCTAGAAAATTACTTTCATTTTTTTTATAACGGCTAACTCAGACACCCTTTAAACTTACTTTTAAATCCAGACAAATGTCTATAATAGGATTAGAACCCTCAACCACTACTTGAGGAAAGACACATGTACTGGACACCTTGAGGTTGTTAGGCTACAAACGCTTTGGTAGTGTCACTTTTAAGTAAAATCCACTTCATTTTCAAAAACGAAACACTAATTTTTTTTTTACTCTTTGCCCTCATTTAAGTCAATTAGGGTCAGTTGGGTTCATTCAAGTTGGGATTTATATCTTTAATTTATGTTCTTTGATCTTCATTTTAGTCAACTAAGGTTAGGTTCATTCAAGTTCAGATTTTTATCTTTAAATGATTGAATGATCATACTTTCAAGCTGAGATCAAATCAGAGAAAATAGAGATTTTTGGATGATATTAATTTAAGTTAACAAAATTAGCATAAACGCTTACTCAAATTTGTTATTGTCATTGCCGGGAATGACACTTTGATCAAGATTAACTTACAACCAAGACGATGTGGATGCCTGTTCTCCATTAGAAATGCTTTGTTTTTTAGAACCAGGTGCTAGAACACTATAGATATTTTGTATTTTATATTCTAAAAATCTTGCTTATAGTTTAACCCGTTCATTTGTTTATTGAATTCATTTCACATAACTTTATAAAACAAAAATATGCCACTCTAAATTTGATAATCAGATGCTTATCCTATTAAATTGCTAACAATATTTTCTAACATAAAGTTATTAATAATAAATACAATGGATTTTAATAATTTCGACTTTGATCTAGTGGTCAGGATTAAATCCAACTTAGGATATGTTCATATAGAATTCCATTTTAAATGTATTTTTCTCCAACGATCCTATGCTAACCGAAAGTTAATCCTATTAGTTTTTTAATGTCTGGTATTCCAAATGTAGCCGGAGGAAAAAACGTTCAAAGTTGGGATTGTTTGTAACATTTCCTGAGTTGAGATTAATCCCGACTAATAAACTTTTCGTGAGTTGGATTGTTATTTTGTCAATTTGTCATTACATTAACAAAGTGTAAATACAATATTTGAACACTAGTCCCCACCATCTTTGCATTATGATTTTTTTTTTAATTATATGTAAGAGGCATTCCATAAACTTGTAAATCGTATTACACGTGCAAGAAAGCTTAACCATTTGTAAACAAGCATCAAATTAGCGGTCTTGCCTTTTTTTTCCAGCTAAGTGTCATGAACACGTGCCCCTACGACGTGACACTAGTTGTGCATTATGATAATTTGAAAGATTTCCGTTAGGTGTCATGAACATCCGCGCCTACGGCGTGATACTAGTTGTGCTTTAGCCTTATAATAAGTTAAAAAAATTATACAACATTGTGCGCATGATTGATCTTACAAATTTGACCATGTATCTATCAATTCTGAGATTCTAAAGACATGTGGTATGTTTGGAAAACATTAATTGAACGTGACCAAGCAGTTAAACTTAAACTGGTCAAATCAAAAATTAGCTAGGTTAATAGTTCATATCCCTAAAGTAAATCGCCAATGGATATGCCGATCTTGGTGGTATTAGGCTCAATCGAAACTCGATTAAGTCCACATGAACGGGTTTTAAGAGGGAAAAATGTATTTTCAAATTTACAGATAGGATGAAGCTTCAGATTTTACGGCTAGTGCAAGTAGCCACAAACGATAAAGTTAGTCATGTTGAACCAACCTCCAAAACATGCGGGGGCATTGAATACTTTGCAGCTCATCGCCCATAATCACGCGTGGAGGTGTTATGTACCCTTTTGCCTTGCGTTTTTCCTCATTAATCATCTTTTTCCTCACGTCTTATTCCTTATCGCTAAGAAGGTAAATTCCTACTTTGTATATCATTTGAAGGTTCGCTTATCTACGTTTGCAGGATATCTATTTTGCGTTTTTGAGTTTCATGTCAAACTTACAACTTTGAGCATCGATATCTCATCCGTGTTATTTCTATTTTGTACGCATTTTGGCTCATTGCGCTACTTTCATCAATGAAACCGTCCCCCCTTCACCTCAGCTTGATGTTAATTAAGCATTAATCTTTAGGCTATGCGGTTTGAAACTGTTCCCCCTCTACATCAGCTTCTTTTTTTACTTCAATAGCGCACCTTCTTCCATTTCCGAAGCCCTATTTAGGGCACTATTAATCCGTTGCCAACACTATAGCAAACAACAACGACACTTTTCGGCGGGGCCATATATTTTGGTTGTTCCCAAACGGTAAAAAATGTAAACAAAAATTTATTTTCGAAACCTATTTTTTAATATCTATATAAACCAACCGCATTCACTTTTTTACACACAACTCTCAACTTTTCTCTCTCAACTAAAAAATATATCTCATTTCACAACCTAAAAAACCCATTTCAAAACCCGCTTCCACCATATTTCCGTATAACAATGACCCAAACACATTTGATCCCAACAACCCGCCTCGTAACATAAACACTCAACTAGTAGTTGTTTTGTATTAGTTTAATTTTATTATAGTTTAAATGTTATGTTTGTTTATCAATGTTATGTTTTTTTAAATGTTATTTCTTTTTGTTTTTTTATTTACTTTAAATGGCATACAAAACAAAAAATTTTAAAAATATAATTGAGGGGACTTTAGGTGACTTTATTTCATTGTCTGACTGTTATTAAAAGGAGACAATGGATCCTTATTGTGACGTGACGATAGGATGACATTGAGATGGCGGAATGGAGTCACTCCATAGCACATATCCATAGTTTTGGGTTAACCTCAACAGTGACGCATGCCCACTCCTCTTACCGATCTATAGTTAATTTTGTCAGCTTAGAAGCGAGACAAATATTAAAAGTTGGCTACTATGTTATGTATGAATTGCAGATCACAAAGATTAAACATTTAAGAAAGGTTTTATTTTTTTTTTTCGTAAAAAGTTCATATTAATTAAAAATAAACATTTAAGAAAGGTTTTTTTCTTTAAAAAATTGCGTTCATATTTAGATTTTGCAAGCAAAAATAAAGGGAAAAGGGGGGCTAAGTGAAGAAGTGATAAGAGTGGAGGGAGTAAAGCGTAAAAGAGAACAAAAACCAAACCAAACCAATCTCAGAAAGAAACAGAACTAGGAAAAAGGTTTTTGTTGGTTTAATCCTATGTTTGGATGAAAAGTGAAAGAAGTCAAAAGTTGAAGGTTTAATATGATAATTCTTAGTGAATTAAATTAGAGATAAATGTTAGTTTAATTAAATAGATTTAGTTGATGAGATAGATAAGTATTTGAGTTTTAGTATTGGTTTAGAAAAGGTTGTTTAGGTTTAGTATAAAATTCCTATATATTGGTTCCAACAGTTTTTACAATAAAAGAATTAGAAGCTTCATAATCTGAGAAGAAGAAAACGCAGGCTTTTGTTCCGAATCCACGAGGAGATTTTTATTATTATTAATATTATTATCGGGTCAAAGATATATACACATATATATCAATCAGAATCTGAGTATATAAACTAGTATTCAACTTCTTCTCTTCGACATGGCTAAGCCCATTGATCAGGTTCACGCTCCAACTGTTGTTAAGCAGGATCATAATGATAGGTACGTACGAAAGTAAATTAATTAGCTTTTGTTTTTAACTTTTATAATATGCAGGCATGCATGCATGTTAAATTAAATTAAGTCTTTTAATTAATTAAATTTGTTTATTATTATAGGTTTATAAGAGTTCACCTGAAAACGATTGCGCTCCTTATCTTTCCAGTACTGTCTGCCTCAATCGCGGGGATGATTTATCTCTACAAAGAAAACAAATCCTTGTGGAAGAAGAACGAGGCGGTCATGTATTCCATTGCTGGATTGATCACATATTGTATATTTAGCGGCCTCCTTCTCTTCCTATTATCCCGTCAAAGAGCCATAGCAGACGAAGAAGACTCCCATGTTGTTAGTTTTTTCACAGATACATTCTACTTCTCCTCACTGTTGATTGCTCTTCATAACCGCATTATGCGAGGGTAGGGCCGCCATTGCTATGAGGTGCTCGTTTATCGCTCCTGTTGTTGTCTGGCTAGTGGGATCTGCATTGTACAACTGCCTCATGAACAAGACCAAGAGCGATAGCGATATTAGCGATACCAGCATTGTATGACTAGTCACCTTCCTCATCTACATCTCTTATTGGTTTTTAGATCTTAATTATTGGTTTTTAGTTAGCCTTTTGTGTTTCGACTATTGGATTTTTGAAACAGACTTCTACATATTATAATTGTTTGATGTTTTAAGTTAAGCTTCTAATTCTAACTAACATGATGATGACAGGGGCGGACTTACGCCTACCCCCATCCTTAAATTTTTGTTCGTAGTGTTATATACATGTTAAAATCATAGTTGTTAAACGCACCAAGGGTGAGCCTTGGGCCTTAGTGGAAGGCACTTAGAAAGCAAGAGCTAGCTCTTTTAAGCGAGACACACGGTATAAAAATATACATTTTTAGGAGTTTTAAACATGTTTTACGATTCTTTTGGGTTAGTTTAGGTTGTTTTAGATTGATTATAGAATTGTTTAGGGCTAGTATAATTGTTTCAAACCTATTTAGACAATTGTTGGCCGGAATTCCATCAAAACTTATCCTGAAAAATGCACCTACGGGCCTGAAAGTAGAGGTTTTGAAGTGAAGCGAGAAGGCTGTGCTGGGCCTAGGCACGCGCCTGAGTGAGCTTTGACAACAGAGGTTAAAATCCAGATCGCCACCTGTAAAATTTTGCAATAGCTTCTTGTAGAAATTTAGGGTTTGATATCCAAACATCAAAACAACAATATGTGAGCCAACACAAACTCAAGAACAAGATAACAACAGAAGTAGGCGACAAAAACGTGACAAAATCTTATTAACCCAAACCAGAAAACTCCCCCAATAACCCTAAGTCTCAACAATAGAAGAGACTCTAAATAAGCAAAAGGAATCAACTGATTTTTAGATCAGTTGATTCACCTTGAATGTTTACAAATAATATGAAACAAACACTTACAAACCAGAAGAAAAATGAGCGTACGCAGACGATCAAAGACTGGTTATCACATATTGATAACCACAAACACCAAGAACCCTAATCCTCTAAGAATGACCTCAAGAAGACGAGAGAGTACAGATAAGAGAGATGTAAACAAGACAACAGAATGAAACCCTAGAAAAATATATAGGGCAACAATCTATATATACACGAACAGCTGGGCCAGAGGCCACCAGCAGACATAACACGAACATAAGCAACCAACCCATCATCAACATAAGTCCAATAGAAAATGATCCATCAATCAGCAACCTGATTAAATAAACCAAAAAATAGAACAGGCCCAACAATGATAATATACTTGACATGTTATAATACTTGAATTATACATATGTATAATTTTAACATCCTCCCTTAATTCAAGTATAAACATATCAATCAACCTTAAGCCTTCACAAAATTTTTGTGTTGCTCAATAGTCAGACCTTTAGTAAGACCATCAGCAATCTGGTTTGCTGACTCAATTTTTTCAAGTTTAATCAACCCATTTGACACTTTTTCCCTTAGAAAATGAAGATCAAGCTCAAAATGCTTGATTCTCTCATAAAAGACAGGGTTGGAAGCTATAGATATAACAACCTTACTATCACAATACAATTTCAGAGGTAATTCAACAGTTACCTTTAACTCGAACAAGTTTTTTTTAACCAAATCATTTCACAAGCAGCTGAGCACATTGCTCTATACTCAGCTTCAGCTGATGATCTAGAGACAGTGCTCCGCTTCTTGCTTTTCCAAGAAACAAGAGACTCACCAAAATAAACACAAAATCCAGTTATGGATTTTCGCGTGTCTAAATATTTAGCCCAATCTGAGTCAACATACCCGGTTAGATCTAAATTTTCATCTTTGTTAATCATAACACCTTTCCCACGTGACTGTTTCAAATATCTAAGTAATCTTAAGCCTATTTGTAAGTGACCATAAGTAGGCTTATGCATATATTGACTTAGATACTGAACACCATAACTTATATCAGGTCTGCTTAAAGAGAGATATATAAGCTTACCTATTAATTTTTGATAACCAGTTATATTGTCAAGTAAATTGGTGTTTTTTCCAGTTTTAACAGACACAATATAACTTTGCTCAATTGGAGTGTTAATAGGTTTACACCCCAAATACCCTAATTCATCCAATAGTTCTAGACAGTATTTCCTTTGTGAAAGGCAAATACCCTTATTGGAATACAATACCTCAATACCAAAAAAAGACTTTAAGATTCCAAGATCTTTTATTAAGAATTTTGAACTCAGACACTCTTTAACCTTTCTTAATTCAGACTCACTATTCCCAGTCAAGGAAATATCATCAACATAGACTAACAATGCAACAAACACATCATTTTCAGATTTAATAAAGAGAGAGTAATCACAAACACTATGCACAAATCCAAAACTTAATAATACATTAGTCAATTTTTCATTCCACTATCTAGGGGCTTGTTTAAGCCCACAAAGAGACTTGACTAATTTGCAAACTTTAGTTTCATCTTTTGAAAAATAGCCCTCAGGCAACTTCATATACACATCTTCAGAAATAGACCCATATAGGAAAGCATTATTTATGTCAAGTTGATACAGAGGCCAATTGTTTTTTATAGCAAGACTAATGACAACTCTAACAGTTACCATTTTTTACAACTGGAGAGAAGGTCTCTCCAAAGTCAAGACCTTCTCTTTGGTTGTAACCCTTGACAACAAGTCTAGTCTTGTATCTTTCAACTTCCCCATTGGCCTTATACTTGATTTTATACACCCACTTACATCCTATGGCCTTCCTATTTTTAGGTAAATCAACAAGAACCCAAGTGTTATTTTGATTTAATGCTTCCATTTTAGCATTGATGGCTTCAATCCACTTTGGATCCTTTGAAGCCTCCAAATAACAACTTGGTTCAATAGTTTTATTCAAGAGAAAATTACGCAATTAGTCCCTATGGTTTGCCTTTAGTTTCACCTTTAGGTATTAAGGTTTAAAAGTTTTATGTTAAGGGTTTAAGTTTAGTTTTTATAACATAATAGGGTATTAGCATTAGCGGAGGTTAATATTTAACTGAGTTTACCCTCACGTGACAAATGGTAAACCACAAGGACCAAATGTGAAACTTAAGTGGGGCCTACCTAATACCCTATTATGTTACAATAACTAAACTTAAACCCTTAACATGAAACTTTTAAACCTTAATACCTAAAGGTGAAACTAAAGGCAAACCACGGGGACTAATTGCGTAATTTTCTCTAATCTAAAATAAAAAATATTGATGTATGTAGTGGGGGTCGAACCCGGGTTGATGGTCGGGTTGATCCTAAAACCAAATGGATCAACCACTTGAGCCACTTGTGCATTTGGTTTATTATTGAATACGTAGTTTTTTTATACAATAATTATCATTTTGATTTGGTTCCTTATAATAACCCACGAATATTAACCATCAAACCCACCTGTCGAATTCAATGTATATACCATGAATTGAGAACTGAAACACCTGTATATATGATAGTCGATCCATTCTGTATAAAAAAAATTCCATTAAAACATTCAAATCAAGCTCCATTCGACGAATTAAAGGTTGACGTCACCCGTCTTTAATAAGCCAATTAACCATCAATTCGAACATGTTAGTTCGATTATTTTACATCGTTTTGATCAGAATTCAATGTAGATTAATAGCCCTATGATTTCATTCACAGCCGTTGTCTAATTCGATGTCAATCGAAGTGGGTTTGAGGGTTAAAATTTGTGGGTTAGTATAAGGAATCAGGTTCGATCTGATAATTGCTTTATAAAAAAACGTTTCAATAATAAACCAAATACACAAGTGGCTCAGTTGGTTGATCCATTTGGTTTTAGGATCGACCTGACCATCAACCCGGGTTCGACCCCCACCACAAACATCAATATTTTTTATTTTAGATTATTAGGTGGGCCCCACTTAAATTTCACATTTGGTTTGTCTTTAGTTTCACCTTTAGGTATTAAGGTTTAAAAGTTTCATGTTAAAGGTTTAAGTTTAGTTTTTGTAACATAATAGGGTATTAGGTGGGCCCCACTTAAATTTCACATTTGGTCCTTGTGGTTTACCGTTGTCACGTGAGGGTAAACTCAGTTAAATATTAACCTCCGTTAATGCTAATACCCTATTATGTTACAAAAACTAAACTTAAACCCTTAACATGAAACTTTTAAACCTTAATACTTAAAGGTGAAACTAAAGGCAAACCACAGGGACTAATTGCGTAATTTTCTCTTTATTCAAATTAGACACAAAACAAAAGTTTTCAACAGACAATTTAGAATAGTTGACCACTTTTTCTACACCATACTTAACCTTACCATCAACAACATACTCACTAAACCTCCTAGGAAAAACAGACTCCCTACTTGACCTTCTAACACTCACATTTCCTCCCTCAGGTGGAACAGTCTCAGCACTTGTGGACTTACCATCATTGTGTGCCATATCAGTGGCCCTTCTACTAGTTCCACTAGGACTCTGGTGAGACCCAATATTACTAGGAGGTCCATCAGATTGCTCACTAGGTAAGTCTACATCAGACTTATTGATTCCCCCTTCATCATTGGGAGGTTTACTATCCTTAGTTTCACTAGACCCATTGGCTGTTTCATTTTCAAAGAAATCAAAAAAGTTTAACTGGTTTAAAACAGTACTTAGATTATCTAAGGATTTTGAGTTTTTAAGAACATTTTTAAAAGGAATATATTTTCATAAAATCTTACATCTCTTGAATACTCAACTTCCTTTTTTTTTAAGTTCCAAAGTTTATATGCTTTTTTAAAGTTTAAATAGCCAATCATTACACACTTATCAGCCCTACTAGACAACTTATCAGACACATTTAAGTTTGTTTGAAAACATAACCAGCCAAATGTTTTTAGATAACTAAGGATGGGGGGAACCCATGAACAACCACATAGGGACTCTTACCTAACAATACAGAAGAAAGGATCCTCTTAACCAAATAAGTAGCAGTCAATACACATTCACACCAAAACCTAAGAGGCAAACCACTTTGAAATAACAGAGCCCTGGCCATGTTCAAAAGGTGTTTGTGTTTCCTCTCAACATCTCCATTTTGTTGAGGGGTATAAACACAGGAAGTCTGGTGAATAATACCTTTAGATAGACAAAATGAATTCATTGATTGTTGCAAAATTCTGTGCCATTATCACTTCTGAAAACCTTAACTGATTTTTTAAACTGAGTTTTCAATAGTTCGTAAAAGATAGTAACATTTTCAAACACTTCACTTTTATTTTTCATCATATAACACCAATCTGACCTTGAAAAATCATCTACTATGGTTAAAAAAAAAAATACTTAAAACCTTCCCTACTTGTTACCCTATAGGGTCCCCAAACATCTAAGTGAACTAAATCTCCAACTGATTTAGTTTTATGTTCACTTAGTGGAAAGGGTAACCTAACTTGTTTAGACTTATAACAGACATCATAGGGTTGAGTTTTAGAAATATCAATGTTAAAGTTTCCTTTTAACACAGCTATGCCACAGGTTAACATCATCCATACTATTAATAGACACATTATTAACACTTACACTCTCACCAACAAAATACAGGCCATCACTCTGCCTACCAATCACCAGGATTCTCTTGGACTTGGAATCCTGAACATAACACTTATGTTCATCAAACAAAACAGTCAAGTTACTATCCTTAGCTAACTTATGAACAGAGACAAGATTGACACAGTAGTCAGGAACAAGGAACACATCTTTTAACACAACAAACTCAGCAAGTCTAACATCACCAATCTTGGTAACCTTGGCATTGGTTCCATTGGGATGTTTGACTTGAACATCAAACTCAGAGACATCAACACAGTTAAACAAGTCATCTTCATTCTTTGTCATGTGTTGATTTTCCCCTGAGTCTGTGATCCAACCATGACTTATAATACTTTTAATAAAACTTGAGCAACGTGAAAAATTTTCTAAAACATTTTTCAAAGTTTGTAGAGTAGACATACTGCAGAAACCATTCACAATATTACATCCACTATTAGAAGAATGTGGATCACTTAGAGCCTTTTCACTTATCAGATTCATTAACTTGAAAATCTGTTTAGCAGAAAAGGGCAAACCAGCAGTACTAGTAGAAGTATTTGACCTAGTACCACACACATTATTGGACACACCCTGTTTCTACTTAACATTTCCCTTTTTAAAGGTTGGAGGATAACCAATCAGTTCATAACACCTGTCAACAGTGTGTACATTTTAGGTTAGGATTTGGACCCCTATTAGTTCTAGTTTTATTTTCAAACCTCTGATTTGTTTTAGAAACAAAAGCTACATTTTGCCCTTTAACATTCCCATCGGAACCTCTGTGGGATTCCTCTCTTGACACAATTGAAAAGGCAGCTTTAATACTAGGTAAAGGTTCTCTAGTTAACATGGTTGTCCTCACTGGTTTGTAAACATCATCCAAACCCATCAGAAACTGCATCAATTTTATTAGAGAACTAAAATCATTGAAGTCTTTAGATGCCTTA
This sequence comes from Ambrosia trifida, assembly GCA_028751855.1. Taxonomy (NCBI): domain Eukaryota; kingdom Viridiplantae; phylum Streptophyta; class Magnoliopsida; order Asterales; family Asteraceae; genus Ambrosia; species Ambrosia trifida. Next base: position 174,333,543 of record CM054122.1, read on the forward strand.
CGAGTACAAGGAGGTAACTGTAGGATGGCATCTAATTGCTTCCATATAGTGTTTAACTTATGATAATACTCAGCTACACTAGTTCCATTTTGTTTAACACTATTAATTTTTTGATAGAGGTTAAACACAACAGAACCATCAACCTTATCATAAGTTTCTTGTAAATCAGACCAAACATCACTAGCATACTTAGAAAAGACTTGTCCTAGGTATAACTCTTCACTCACAGAATTCAACAACCAAGACAAGACCACAGAGTTACACCTATCCCATTGCCTAGCAAGCAACTCATCATCCTTAGACTTCTCACAAGAACCATCAATAAAACCAAACTTGTTCTTAGCCTCTAAAGCAAGTCTCATAGAACTAGTCCAAACAGAGTAGTTATCACTACCTTTGAGCTTAATACTGGTTATAGATAGACTGCTGGTATCACTAGGATGTAAGTAAAGAAGATCACTAATGTCCAATTTACTTATCAGTGTACCAACAGACCCAGAAGGTTCTTGTCTACCTGTACCAGGTTCACCCATGATAGCAACAAAGCAGACAAACCAAGCAGATAATAACCACACTAAAGAACAACAAGAAATATGAAAAACAGAGAGAAAAAATCCTAATAGAGTGAAGCTGTGTCAGTGTTCAGATAGTGGATTCATCACTCAAAAGATGTCCACCCAGATCTTAACACAGGAGCCCCTTATTAGCTATATATATATAAATATATATATATATAAATATATATATATATATATATATATATATATATATATATGTGTGTGTGTGTGTGTGTATACGTATATAGACAAATAATAGGATCAAAAAACAAACAGATAAACACAGACAAGAACAGATCACACATAGACAACAGCCAATAACAACCAAATTTGCCGGTCCACCCTAACCCGGCCAAAGACTCCTAGACACAAGAGACAAGACAAGAGAACATACAGAATACTCCAGCAGCCAAAGCAGCAAAAACAAGAAAAAATAGAGATAGGATAGAAAAACTTACAGAAAGAACAGCTTCCTATCCAAACATAAACCAATACCTCAACAGTTGCCAACAATCCGTTGACGTAAGTCACAGATCCAACCAGATCCTTCCACAACAAGAAGAAACATAGTGAGAATACCAATATCTGAGATCTAGAACTCAAGATCTCAGATTAATAATAGCAGATCTAGGCAAATAACCCTAGATCTGTAATATGCAGCGGATAATAACCGGAACCGAAAGATCTTAATGATAAAAGAACCTAATGCTCTGGGGTATTTTTGTCTTTTTGGTTGCCCCCCTTTTTAAAACCCAATTTAAACAGAGTTATTCATATCTCTAGAAGACAAAAATGCCCAGATGTAAAAAGGGGGCAGCCAAAAAGACAAAAATAGCCCAGAGTTAACAACAATAGTTAACTAGGTTTAGTGTCAGAGACGAATTTGGCAACAAAATGTAAAACCGAAGAACCTAGATGTAAAAAGCTTTGATTTTGGACTGATTTAGCAAAACTGGTCAAATCTCAGGGAGGATTTTGGCAATTAACTCCCAAGAAAAAGTCAAAATCGTTGCCGGCTTTATGCATCCTAGTTGTACCTTATGCTACATTTGTTGTGCAACCTTTAGTTGCTTTAAGCTCATGAAACCATGCATAGGGTCCGGAGTTATTGTGACAAGTAGGTGCTTTCACACTTCACTATGTACTTCATGCTGCTATATAGGGGGCAAGATGAATGGGCTGGATGAGTTGGGTAATAAGGTCAAATTCAAAACGGGTTTCCACCTGTGTTGCAAAAACCACATGTCATAATGCATAGGGTCACGACGTTATTGTTACAAGTAGGTTCTTTCTCACTTCACCATGCAATTCATGTGATAAAGTGTGGTTGTCAGGTTATAAGTACAGTTGGAGACATGGTGGGCATCAAATACTTTCCAGCTGAACCCAATAAATCACAACTTGAAGAAAATAGAGTAAAGATTGACTAGAATTATATATAATATTGACGCCATCCCTTCTCAACTACTTTCGGTTTGAACTCAGCCGTTAGATCCAGAAATTATGCGATCTCAGCCGTTTAAATTGACCGGTTATCATTTTCGTAGCACTTATTCATTAACTGTTCCCGCCATTAACCTACACATACCTCTCTCCCATGAATACACAGCTATTCCCTCTTTTTGCTCCTATTTCCTTGCTGCTACAACCGTCAACAACAACATAAAAACCCATCTTCTTATCTGTTGATTTGTCTAAGCCCTATTCAGGAAAAAAAAACATCGCCCTCTGAAACCTCCCGCCTGGATCTACAATCTTACAAGTATCTCTATGATTGCATTCTATTCAAGAACTTCACATCAGACTGTACTAAATCGTTTCCTCTGTAATTGCGGATTTTTCCCAAATCGCCTCTTCTGCATCTTTGGCCTCTTCTGCATCTTCGGCCTCTTCTGACCAGGTTACAATGTGACTTCACAATTCACATGTGATTTAATATATTCTTATCGTATATATTGTAACCTGGTAATTGTAAAGGAATACCAAATTGGTTAAAGAAAAAGATAAAAGATGTTCATTACATGGTGTAAATCTTTAATTTTGTTATTGTGCATATCATAGATATTTTAATTTAATTTTTTAATTTATTTTTGATGAAATATGGTTTTTGATTTGCTTTGTGTAGTGGTTTTCATGTGGATGAAAAGTTTTGGAATATATATATATATATATTGTTTCTTCGGCTGCTTAGTTTGTTGATGAAGGACAATGTAACTTGGCTACAAAGCAGACAAGCAGTAATGCAGCTCGCAAAACAAACATGTAACAATGAAAAAGATTTGATTTTTAACCTACTATATTTGCAGTGCACTCAAGTATGTTGTATTTTGTACACAGGATTAAAAAGGGAAAAGGGTTGTGGTTGAATCTCAAAAGAAGGTGGATTTGGAGTAAAAGGTGATATATGCTTTTAAGTGGTCTTCTCTGATTTCAAGCTTCAATCTAAATCAATTGGTTATCAAACAAAATAAGTTGGTATGACATAAATGCTAATACCATTAAGAAGTAAGCACCGCTCACTTGTCATTATTAACAAATATGTTCTGTTTTGGTCATTATATATTGATAGATATCTCTAAATTGCTTTAAACACCTTGTGGTTGTTGCAAAGAACATATTGCTAATATTAAATCCTACAATGTAAAGAACGGTTTATGGGTGTTTGTAAATGTTTTTTGTCATACAACTTAATAGGTAATGGTTGTGTCCCCTACATTGGGGCTTAAAGTCATTGGTTTTAAAAAGCGCGTCCGCGTTCGCCTAGAACTCATTTAGAGTTTTAGTGTGGATTGGAGGATCAATGGTGAGCGCAGTGAAGTATTGGGATTTAACGACTAAATCAATGATTTTGTCGTATTGGGACCAGGCTTCATGTTTCTCAAAGTAGCCTCTTTGATTGTGTCCCTGTTTCAGTATTAGAGCCATGTGGTTTGTGTGTGTGTGGATCGAACAGTGTTTTTGCAGGTTAAGGGTTTGAGAGTGTTTTTGAGAGAGAAGGAGGGAATTTTGCTTTTTGAAAGGATAAGTGTTGGAAAAAGGTGTTTATCAGAAGTTTGTAACCGCCCTAGGTCAAACTTCTGAAGTGGGAAATGTCTGATTTGCCCTTAATGACAAAACTGCTGATGAAGAACAACTATCATCAGCAGTTCCCATTTTTCGCTTCAGTAGTTTTCAACAACTGATGAGAAAGTTTTATAAACACTTTATTCATAACTTCTGAAGATTGTTTTATCAGAAGTTAATCAATATTCAAAAAATATTCCCATACTGATGTTATGTTCATCAGTAGTTTCTCTCTTTTTGTTTTTCAGAAGTTTTGGACTTAAAAACAGATGTAAGTGAAAAATAAAATATGTGCAGTAAAAAGAAACACTTACAAATTTAGCATCCCAAGCATGGATACTAACTTCTGAAATGTTGATGTGTCAAGGGGTTTAGTGAATATGTCAGCTATTTGATTAGCTGTTGTCACATGCTTCACTTCAATCTTGCCTTTTTCATAGCAATCCCTTATGAAATGATACCTGATTTCAATATGTTTAGTCTTTGAGAACTGAACAGGATTTTGAATGATGCTAATGGCAGATTTACTGTCTACAAGCAATGGTGTCTTGGTCTCTTTGATTCCATAATCAAGAAGTTGATATTGGAGCCTGATGTGTTGCAAAACACATCTCTTTTCCTATGTATTTTGTATATTATTTGGTCATGTTTTTATTAGTTTCGTGCCGTTTTTATTATGTATTTATTATTTTAATTATTTTGTAGGTGTTCGTGGAAAATAAGCTAAAAACAAAAGAATTTTAATCGAGACACGAACAGTTAAGAGCATGTATTTGTGGACGTTGGAGCATAAATAAGGAACTTTGGTCAAGCCACAAACACCCGAGTCAAGCGAGCATAGAGTTATAATAATAACAATTAAAAAAAAAAAGAAAAGTTAAATGTTTTGAGACAAATGTCTCGTGAAAGGAAGGGCCCAAGCCTAAACTTAATGAGGTCACGAAAAAAAAATAGAACATGGAGGGATGAAGGTAATACTTTGGAGGGCACATTATAAAAAGAGCATATTTTTTTCGAGGAGATCAGCATCAGCCACCAAGGCCATAACAAGAAGCTCTCACGTCAGTAGCTTTAAGCAGCAGCTCTAATTGTTTTGAGAGGGGAAGTGAAGGTCATGGAGGCACGGGTTCAAGACTAGAGCTACGGGTTCGACTATAATAAATTTTAGTTTTTATATTTATTTACTTTGTGTTCATGAATATTGAGACCATGATTAATTTTTATTTTGAACCTGTGTTTTTATCGCTTTCCATGACTATGAGTAGCTAAATCTTGAACCACTACCTAGGTTGTATGATGACTGCATGTTAATTTTATATTTCTCGGTTTATGGATTATTTATTGAATGGTTAATGTTTAGGTAACGATTTGGTTGGTGTTTATTATGATGTGTGTGCGTACTTAAGTCTAATTTGTTATTTTTGAGAGTTCCATAAACGTCTTAGTGAATGTCTTTCATGTTTGGATGTTTATTAGGGTTACCTGCTAGGTGCTTGTAACTTTTTTTTTTATGGTTTTGTGCACGAAAGCCATAGGAACTTGATAAGAGAATTTAGAGGACTTAAGTATTCTTCCATTCTTGAGACCGGGAGGTGATGGAATGTTGGGTTGTCTAGAGCTTTATGTGTTAGGTTTTGGGTGAGACCGGGAGGTGAGCCTATCCTAGTTGTCTTTAGTTTCTTGCAATTCCAAATCATAGTTAACCTAATTAAATTACTCCTTTACATCATCGGGTGTATTGTGATTAGAGAGACCGGGAGGTGATCGAGTCATTAGAGTACCTTTACATTCTTAGTAAGGTGAGACCGGGAGGTGATCCGAGCTAGATAGCCAATGTTTTATTCTTTAGAATTCTTTGGGGTGTGTTGGTGAGACCGGGAGGAGATCTAGCACGTCTTAGGGTTTCTTGAGTCATCTTTAGAATCTGGTAAGCCATTCAGTTTTTCATTACCGGGAGTTGTGAGTTTTCATGTAGGATTCTTGACCTAGGTAGTTGCCTTCCTATCTTGATATTTTCCTCAGTTATCATTGCTGCCTACTTATCTTATTTAATTATATTATTTAATTATTAAAAAAAACCCAAAAATCATTTATAAACCAAATTTGTTAAGTCTTAGTCGAGTCTAGTTTTGTTTTCCATTAGTGTCCTGTGGGTTCGATACTCGGACTTACTTAGTATGTACTGCATTGATAGGTACACTTGCCTGTCGTGTGGTCTAGTTTAGTTGAGTCTGTTTTATATTACTAGGTGTCTAGGTTAGGTAGTTATTTATAGACCATACATAGCACATAAGAGCCATTGTATCTGTGATGTACAACTTGCAGCTGCAATGTATTCAGTTTCAGCAGTTGAAGTTGCAACAATGTTTGCTTCTTTGATTGCCAGGACACTAGACAGTTTCCCAAGAATTGACAACCACCAGATGTTGATTTTCTTGACATTTTGCACCCTGCATAGTCACTATCTGAAAAAGCTGATAACTTGGTATTGGTAGAAGCAGGATACCAAATTCCAAGTGTAGGAGTTCCTTTCAGATATCTGAAGATTCTTTTGACTGCAATTAGGTGTGATTCCTTAGGAGCTGATTGATATCTAGCACAGACACATGTTGAAAACATAATATCTGGTCTAGAAGCAGTTAGATATAAAAGGGAACCTATCATACATCTATACATGGTTTGATCAACCTGTTTTCCTTGATCATCTGGTTCAACTTGTGTGGTAGGTATCATGGGAGTGGAACATGATTTACAGTCTTGTAAAGAAAATTTGTTCAATAATTCTTTAACATATTTAGATTGATGTATAAGAGTTCCATTTGTTTGTTGTTTAATCTGCAGTCCTAAAAAGTACTGCAGTTCTCCCATTGTACTCATCTCAAATTTTGATTGCATGAGTTTCTTAAATTCATCACACAATTTTGTGTTTGTTGAACCAAATATGATATCATCAACATAAATTTGAACAAGTAAGACATGATTTCCAACATTTTTAATGAAAAGAGTTTTATCAATGGAACCTCTTGTAAAGTTATTTTTGAGCAAAAAGTTGGAAAGTGTTTCATACCAGGCTCTTGGAGCCTGTTTTAGCCCATAAAGAGCTTTGTCAAGCTTGTACACCCACTCAGGATGAGAAGGATCCTCACACCCAGGTGGCTGACAAACATACACTTCCTCTTTGATCTTTCCATACAAAAATGAACTTTTAACATCCATTTGAAAAACTTTTATTTTGTTGGAAATGGCATAGGCCAGAAATAACATGATGGCTTCAAGCCTTGCAACTGGAGCAAAGGTTTCATCATAATCAATTCCTTCTTCTTGAGAGTAACCTTGTACCACCAGTCTTGTCTTGTTCTTAATGATCATACCAGCCTCATCTTGTTTGTTCCTGAAAACCCATCTTGTGCCAATTGGTAGCTTGTTTGGTGATGCAATATCACCCATGATTTGTTCCAATGGATGATCTTTGTGTTCAATCAGTTGTTGTAAACCACTGACAGGTGTAGGTGGCTCTTGTACTTCATCAAACAAACCACTGAGGTTTATAATGTCTGGTTCAGCTGTTTGAACATCGTCAGTAGTTGTAGGAGCTGAAGCAGATGTTTGAGTTTGTACATCAGCAGTTGTTGACAAACTTCTGAAGGTTTGAAAGTTGACTTAGTGACTGTTTTAGGAGTCCATGGTGCTGGATCCTCATAATCAAACCTCTGATCACCATAATAAGTAGGTTTAGATGAAGTGACAGTCTTTTCAGGTCCGAAATGGAAGTTGTCAAGGTCAAAGAGTTCAGCAGGATGTGCTGGAATAAGAGTGTGTTTTGACTCATTGAACTTGACATTCAGTGTTTCTTCTACTATCTTGGTTCTTGAGTTAAAAACCTTGTAGGCTTTTCTAGTGGAAGAATAACCGAGAAAATAACCTGAATCAACTTTAGCAGCAAACTTTGAAATAGAGTCTTTAATGTTTAGAATGAAACATTGACATCCAAAAGCCCTGAAAAAGGAGATAAGGGGCTTTATGCCATGAAGAACTTCATAGGCAGTCTTGGAGTGTCTCTTGTTGATAAGGACTTTATTTTGAACATAACATGCAGTGTTAACTGCTTCAGCCCAGAAATACAATTGTAGGCCTGAATCAGCTAACATAGTTCTTGCTGCTTCAATTAATCTCATGTTCTTCCTTTCTACCACACCATTTTATTCAGGAATTCTGGGAACACTTTATTGTCTAATAATCCCTATAGACAAACAGAATTCATCCAGAGTTTTGTTCCGGAACTCTGTCCCATTATCACTTCTAATGGCTTTGACAGATAGAGAATATTGTTTCTCTACTTGTAGAATGAAGAACTTGATGATTTCAGCTGCCTCATCCTTGGAGAATAAGAAGAATACCCATGTGAATCTTGAATAGTCATCAATGATGACCAAGCAGTACTTCTTCTTACCAAGGCTCATGATTTTTACAGGCCTAAATAAGTCCATATGGAGTAGTTTAAGACATGCAGTTCTTTTTGATTCTTCAATAGACTTATAGGAGGACTTATGCTGCTTTCCCTTTAAACAGGATACACAGTGTTCTTGACCTGGTATACTTTCAAGGGTAGACCTCTGACCAAGCCCATTTTTGTGACTTTATTTATGGTTTTAAAGTTCACATGGCCAAGTCTCCTGTGCCAGAGATCAGTCTCTGAAGTTGATGCCTTTGAGAAGAAACAGGCAGTGTTGTTCAGTACTTTGTCCTTTTCAATGTCCACTGCATAGACATTGCCACATCTTTTGGCTATCAATAAAGTATGATCTTCAATGATCTTCTCTATCAATTTCTGGCCTTCTGGTGATATGATCTTGCATGCTGTCTTTGTGAAAAAGGAAGAATATCCTTTATCACACATTTGTGACACACTCAGCAAGTTGTACTCAAGGTTTTCAACCAGATTGACTGTGACAACAGTCAACGTAATAGGTCAACGACCGTACATAATGCACCTGTTTAGTCATACAACACCCAGACACACCATCAAAAACAAGCATTACAAGAGGTTATGCCCTCTAACACATGCTAATGCACCTCTAAAACATGATTGTGAACACAAAGAAAAGATCATCATGGGAAATCATTCAACAAACCCATGACACATATGAAACAAAATACATGTTAATGTCGTCATCAAGAGGCATGGAACTTAACAACCTCTTACTCTTATGAGACCAGATGATATTCCTATATCAAAGGTGTACTAGAGGTTATACAACGAACAATCACAACACTATTAACATAAATAGGCCGATTTATTTAACATAACATGATAAGTATTGGATCATAACCAAGCTTATTGTCTTAAGAGCTACACAAGTTATGCCCACATATGTACATACATACATACGGCATTATATATATAGACACATGACACCACACATAGACATATCATCATGTACACATGACTAGCTATCCTACACCCTTATATGATTGTCTTTCCCTATACATTTGGCCAAAGTATACAAGAGATCTAGGACACTCAACAAGACAACTCATACACACCTCTCACTTAACAATCTAGCCTACACACCATCACACATCACACGGCTATAGACAAGACACAAGAGACAACCCTTTTCACAAACAAATAACCTTCCAAAGCCTTGTCAATCTCTATGTCTTACACTCCACATACCTCAATTGTTTGTCCTCTTTGAGCCGAAAACATAGAAGCTAGAGATAAACAAGATAGTCACTCCACTTACATCATCTTAGGAGTCTACAAACCAACCCTTGAAAGCTAGAATATACCCAAACAAGCAACCCCTTTTCCATTGTTTCTTTCGGCCGCAAATCTCCAAACAAAGACAACCCATATCTTTGCCACCTTCAATTCCCTAGGCAACCTTTATCACTATGTGTTGTCAAGATCATCCAATCATATTAAGACATCACTAAGCCTAGACTCTTGGCCTTATGCGACCACCACCCAAAGGAAGAGACAAAGATCTTACACATCCTAGAGTTGTCACTATCCATACTAACTTCTAGGAGGCCATGGTGGCCGATCCAATAAGCAAACAACACCTTAGCTATAAGACAAGTGATGGAAGCCATCTAGAAGCACATGAGGTCAACCATTTCACCAAAGTAGCAATTTAGACAAGGTATGACACAAGGATAAAGTGAGTCAACCCCTCCCTAAATGTGATGCCCAAAAATCGGCCATGCTCAAGCATGCTTGCCACCTCCTTTGTTTACTTGTGCCTACACCTATCTTGCACAAAAACATGATTGAACTTTTAAACACTTCAACATCCAATGCAAATTCACTTGCCACAATTGTGTTTCCTTGTCCACACTCATCGGCTAAAAATAGAGCCTCAAACCCACTTCATTTCTTGCACCACTCCACACTCACAACTCTCATATTTTCACTCACATCACTCGGCTCTAAGGAGACCACAACCGAAGACAAGGAAGCTCGAAAGAGGGATCGAGATCCAAGCATTCGGCCAACCCCTTGCACCCACTAGGTAAGTTATCGAGCCACCTTAATCCCTAGCTACCCTTGGTTACGCAATGTTCACCCAACATACCTTTGATCCCTAGTAATCGGTTATACACACACGCATATCATCACACATTGCACCACTAGTACATAATCGGCCTAACACATTAAAATGGCAACATTATCACTAAAACCATACCTTTGTTTCAAATTAATCACATGGATAACATGTTTACATCAACAAAGCTTTATAGACATAGTTATCAAGGTTCATCACCTCTTTATGTTAGCAATCGGCTAGATCATTACACACATAGCTCGAATAGAGCTTTAACATCAAGCATGAATTGACTTAACAACACTATGAACCGGTTTTCATATAACAAAGCTTATGGTTTATAACACGTGGGAACTAAAGTGTTTATAAAGGAAACTATAATCGGATTTCGACTAAACATACACTTTTGAACATTGAAAGGTTTCGGCCATGTTAGTCAAGCTAAGATTAGTCGATTTCGATCCATCAAGTGGATAACATGGAAGCTATGATACAAGATAGCTTTGGCTATTATGAGGTAACACATGTCAGAATTGAAACAAACACATGTTAACAAACTCTAGTGTACTATGATGGCTAAAAAGCACTTATTATCACACAAGTTATTCACACATAGGAGCCACTTGAACCCATAACAATACAAGGGGCCCATTTTGGCTACAATTGATACTAAATACAGGCTTATCCAACACGGAACACTAACAAGTATCATGAATAATGAATGGTCCACAAGTGTCAGGTGAACAATTTGTATGATAAACAACATCGGGATGACTTACCATGTCCATAATGATCATAGGGTATCATTTTTCAGGACGGTGATCATCTACTAGCTCACTAAACCACACACGACTCAAACAGGTGAGTTTTCTATGGCCCCATTTTACTATTTTACATTTTGGGGGAAATACATGCATCAATACTTGTGTCAATTTCAAGTGTGTGTACATTCTAGCATGACTACCATGTGGAACATGAGACATTTGGTTCATGAGCTCACTAGTCCTCGTACATCGTTCACTGTAACCTTTAGCTAGACATTTAGCCATGGAACACTTAAATAGATCTATTGTGTTGACACCCCCACTCCTGGTTAGTCGCGCTAACCGGCCACATGCAAAAGAGTGTTAGTATTCTACTATACATACATTGTCTTTAGTGTACATGCACGAGGCACCACAGGCACGAGGTTTGGTTTCAGGACTCATGGTTCTCACAGCGATCATTTGCTTAGCTAGCTCATGATTGGTCAAACACGGATTACACGTTCATTTTACAGTACATTCAAAACCCATAGTCTCACTAACATTATTGTTGACAAAACTCCTTATGCATGTGTTTCATGTAACTAATGGAGGGCCACAGAGGATTAAGGGAAGGGTTCGAGCATGCACACCGTGGTATCACTTTGATGGCTTTTGTCAGCTTCAAAATGTTATGTTTTCAATTTCCATAAGACAATGTTCATGTGCTTACACTATGCTTAATTTTCAATAAGATCATGATGAATTCCATCTTTATGGTGGTACTATTTTGAATAAATGTGTATTGCTTGAACCTTGTGCTTGAAAACTTTTCGATCGTTGCACTCCCGTGTTTCCGCCTAGGCGGGGTGTGACAGATCACACTACTATGTTGGCCACTGTTCGGGCAGCTCACAAGCTGACCAACATGAAGGTTGCTGAGGGTATTCTACCTCCGAGGGGTGCTGCTGTGAAAGCCCATGCGGACAACAAGAGGAAGTGGGAGAGTGCTGGAAATAGCGTTGGGTTGTCCCAGCCGCAGGCGAAGAAACAGGAGTTTGTGGGAGCGTCATCCGAGCAGAGGACTAGGGGTTATACTGGGAAACTCCCGAAGTGTGGTGAGTGTGGGTTTCATCATACGGGTGATTGTGAGAAGTTTCGCTGTCGTCGGTGCCAGCGTTTTGGTCATCATGCTAAGGACTGTAGGACTACTCTTCAGCTACAACCAGCACAGGCCACTACTGCTACTACCACTGCTACTGCTCCTCGGGGGAGGCAAGGATGTTATCACTGTGGGGATAATGGACACTTCAAGCGGGATTGTCCTAAGCTGAAGCAAGGGACTGCAGGTGGTGCTAGGAACAACGAGGGTGGCGGCCGAGCTGCTCCGGGTTGTTTTTATGTCATTGGTGCTAGGGAGAACCAGGAGGATCCTGATAGTGTTACTGGTGAGTATTCTTTTCTTGATTCTCGTTATGCTTGTATTCATTCTCATTCACATTGTTTGGCGATTCGTATTCATTGTATGCATTCAGTTTGGTATTTGGTCATCGTTTTGCATTCATGCGTCTGATGTGGGTCCTTTATAGATGCTACTTGGACGGTACCTGTGTATCATTTATACCGATCACAGTAGTCTCTAGTAGGCCTTTGATTAGGAGGATTCATTGTTTTGTATTCACTTTGGGGAGGGCGGTTCCCCGGCATAGAGTATCTGTTGATATCATCTTTCGTTCGTGGTTATCATTTCGTTTGCGTTCTGGGAAACGTTACTTGGGTTAGGTCGACACTCATTACTGTCGAAGAGTGAATCTCGGGGCGAGATTCCTTTCAACAGGGGGATGATGTGACGACCGGGAAAATTTTTCTTTTTATCGCTTCGTTCTCTTTGACTTCGGGAAATTTTCGGGACAAAAATTCTTTCAACAGGGGGATGATGTGACACCCGGCATGTTTGGGTCAACATTTTATAAACACATAAGTCTACCTTAGCGAAAAACGCTTATTAAACATACTTGACGGGGTCAGTCGAGTCGGAACACAGTCCCTATTGTTGGTGAATTATTTAAACTAAATTAGGTGCTACGCGTAGATTGATTCTTATATGGTGGATTATATGCAAATATGTGTTTAAACGATGTGTAGATGATTATCCATGCTTATATATGTTAAACATAGATTAAGATTGCATGTTCATGTGTTAGGATGCGTTAAAATGCGTTAAACACGACAAACTGGAAAAAAACTAGAAAACACAGGTCCAGGTTCGACCCATAGCGTGGGGGCGAAGCTGGGAAATGAGCTTGGTTCGACCCTCAATAAAGGGGCGAACCTGGGATGTGAAAACAATAGAAGTTCATTCGACCAGTAAAGGTACATTCGACCCTGAGCAAGGGGCGAATGTGGGTACATTCGACCATGCGAAAGGGGCGAATGTGGACTAGTATAAATACCACACTTTGTCATTTTTTACCATTTTACAAACCCTAAACGCCTCTAAACACTCTCTAGCAACTTTAATCACTGAGGAAGGAGTTTTTGCTCTTGTTTTCAATAATCTAACCTACAAACATCTTCTAAACAAAGATCTAAGGTGTGTTCTTCATTCTAAATCATTTTTAAAGCATTTCAATTCGTTTTCATTAAACCCCAAGAGTCCAGATCTGATTCAAACATGTTTTCATGGATAAAAACCTTCCTAATATCTTTCTAAACAAAACCTATTCATAAACAATGAGTTTTCATACAAATTAACATGTGTTAATGGTGTTTTATGTGGTGTTATGTATTGTTTGATGATTGATTGCTGTGTAGATGTTATAACAATGATCTAGGACTGTTATTGATGATGATTTATGATTAAGATAGGTTACAATTGATTATTGATGATGTTTTGCTCATTTTGGGGATTTTGGGTTAGATCTAGGGCTTGTTCATGATGATAGTGATAAGGATATGATTGGGGGTTTCTTGTTCATGATAATCTGGGTATATTAAGTTGATTATTGATTGATTTCAGAAAGTTTCCTAATTTGGTAAAGATTGCATGCGTTTGATGTGACATCTCCATAATTTACTATTTTGGGTAACTTGTAAAACGGACGGATTTCGAGATAAAATTGGTAGGGTTTTGTAGGAATATGTAATGATAGTTGACTGCTGTGATTGGTGATGTTTCGTGATGTTTTCGGACCGTTTAGATGCGTTTTGGTGTGTTTTATGAAGTTCTGCAGCAAAGGGTCGAACGTGGAACTCATTTGATGTGGCTCAAAAGGGTCGAATGTGGCTCAAAAGGGTCGAACGTGGCTCAAAAGGGTCGAATGTGGCTCAAAAGGGTCGAATGTGGCTCAAATGGGTCAAAGGTGGCTCAAATGGGTCGAATGTAGCACCATAGGGTCGAATGTGGGTGCCTGGGGTCGAATCTGGGTGCCTGGAGGCGAATTAACACGTGTTAGGGTCAAATTAACATACGTTAAGGTTGAATAAACATATGTTAGGGTCAAATAAACATCTGTTAGGTCAAATGAACTTGTGAATAGGTTGAATGAACATCATGAGGGTTGAACCAAGGGTCAATGGGTCGAACCAGAAGCCCTTGGGGGCGAACCAAACACAGGAAACTCCCGATTCGACCTTACGACTTCGTATATGCGATTTTTGATGCAAACTAAGTGCTTTATGCTTGAAACTTATGTGTTAACCTTATGTGCATGACTAATTGATGTAATGGGTCACCAACGGGATGTTGGTTCTGTCTGGTATGTCCGGTTAACGTTTAAACGCACTTTTTAACACACGTAGTCAAGATCTGGACAATCGGGGACTAGTTAACCTTCGGGTTAGTAGTCAATACACTTATTCAAACTCATTGATAGGTTATCACTAAGTTGGGTCATCATACACGTGCTGGAATTCTAAGTATCTGAAGGCGCACTCTAAGGTGAGTTTCACGGCCCCACTCTTTTACTGGTTTTACATTTTCGGGGGAGAAAACATGTTGTATTCTTTAAACGCGTGTCAAATGTGTTTTCATAAAAGGCATGTCAACTATGTTTTCATGAAAGGTGTGTCAACTATGTTTTGGTATTCACGAATTCATCGGGTTTTGGAGTATTCATTATGTTTTCAAGTATTCATTATGTTTTGGAGTATTCATTATATTACTATGCGATCTTTGGAAGTCCCGGGGAGAACAATGAATGTACGGGGATGCACAACGGGGGAAATGTGGATAGATCTATTTGGGCTTGACCCGCCCCACTCGTCGACTGGAGGTCGGACGGGTGCATGTTGTCTCTTAGGTATTCAGTATTCACTATTCAGTATGCAGTATTCAGTATTCAGTATTCATTCGGGCACGTATTCAGTATTCACAGTATTCGAGTCCAGTAATGGTTTTCCAATCGCAGTAGTAACAAGTATTCATATGTTTTGCATGCATGTGGTCTGGATTGACCATGGGTATTCATTTGGGAGTCAGTATTCATTGGCGTCTGTATTCATTAAAAACTTGTGAACTCATAGGCATTATTTGCTGACGTTTTTAGCATGTTTGTCTCAGGTCTCTAAGGTAGCAGCTGTCGATAGGCACACGAAGTCTAGGAATCATAAGCATGTTTTGTTAAACATTTTAGACTTTGAGTTTTAATTTTGAGTTGTAATAATACACTTTGCTTCCGCTGTGTTAGAACGGTTTTGAAACTCAATGGCAGTTTACGTTGTTTTCATATCATATAGTGTCGTTTAATGTGACCATTGACTTGGATCCTGGTTTGTCATGCGCCTCGCGGTAAAACTCCGCAAGTGGAAATTTGAGGGTGTGACATAAAAAGTGTAGGAAACTACTAGAACTTTCCACTTGTCAATTTAACCTAACCACTGTTAAACCACGATTAAACCTATTTTCTTCTTCCCTGATCTACACTTTCAGAACATAGACCTAACCCATCTTCCTTTGAAGGAAACGTTTATTCTAACTTAATCGATCAAGATCTGACCACCACCACCACCACCACCATCATCATCATCACCTACAGCGTATTGTTAAATTTCATTGATTTTCTTCATATCTATCCAATAATATTGTCTGATATGAAATGATAATGCACTAAGTCTATTGTTAACCGTCTTCACTAAATTCTTCGATCCTTCGTTTGATGCAAGCATCTCACGAGCACACCTTAGATCTGAGTAAAAAAATGATTGCGAATTGGGAAAAAAGTCAAAATTCAATTCACAAATAAATAAGTCAAAAGAGTACTCGCTTGGATCTCCAAAGGGTGGCCATGAATACCCATTCTTCTATCAATCATACATGAGCCATCAGTAACTAAAATCGAAGGGAACATGTCGAATCCATCAGACAAACACAAGTTTAGAATTATTTTAATGGCCGTTTGAACATCGACCCGTTCTTGCATTTCATAATCACCGGTGATCTTGGTGTAAGCTCTCAATAAAAGGAAGAAGTTCATTGCAGAAAAAATCAATAAGTTGAAGAGGGAAGTGGTTAGGACACGTGCGTTTAAAATTTGTAAAAGGTGCGTTTAAATTTTTTTAATGAGTGCGTCCAAACTTTCAATAACTGCTTCCAAATTTTCAATGAGTGCTTCCAAACTTTTTAATGAGTGCGTCCAAATTTTCAAATTAGTGCTTCCAAATTTTCAATGAGTGCTTCCAAACTTTTTAATGAGTGCTTCTAAAATTTCAATGAGTGCTTCCAAACTTTTTAATGAGTGCTTCTAAATTTTCAAAGAGTGCTTCCAAACTTTTTAATGAGTGCTTCTAAATTTTCAATTAGTGCTTCCAAACTTTTTAATGAGTGCTTCTAAATTTTCAATGAGTGCTTCCAAACTTTTTAATAAGTGCTTCTAAATTTTCAATGAGTGCTTCCAAACTTTTTAATGAGTTCGTTTAATTTTTGTATGTGAGTTTAAATTTTGTACAATGAGTGCGTTTAAATTTTGTTAGTGCGTTAAAAAGGCTCTGTTTTCACCAACTTCATCTTATTCGTCTGCAACTTTTTTTTAACCTAATTTTTATGTTTAATCATACTTATTGAAACAATCTCGAAAGTATTTGACAACTATTACGAACGTTTATTCATAATTATATGTTTTTTCGTATGATTAAATCGTCCCAGTGTAAATTTCTATTTTTCTAATTTTTTGGTTTTCGTTTCATTTTGTAATCGAATGTTTTTTGTTATTTAGATTGTGTAATTATTCAGATTGGTTTAATCGATTTCAATTGTTGAAAATTTTTGTTTTCGATTGATTTTGTTGTTACGATTTGAAAAAAAAAATTAGACGGTTTTTCATAATTTACCCTTGGTTAGTTTGACCCAAGTATGATTAGGGTTTTTAATCTGCATCCAGTCATCTTGTTAATCTAATGGCTGAGATTGCTTCTTACGCTTTTTACGTTAAGAAGCTTTGTACGTTATTATTGATACAATTAATGTATCAATTGATACTCCTGCCAATGATCTTATAAATTAATGATACATTAATCGATCTGCATCCAGTCATCTTATAAATTGATACTCCTGCCAATGATCTATAGATCAGGTGGCAAAAAGCCTCGAGTTATTCTTAGGAGACTCAGATTCGATCCCCATCTGCATCAAATAGTGAGACAATAGTGCGCAATGATGGTGACAAACCCACTGAGGGGGGTTCGATCCTGAGCGTCACCCCGGTTTTCATCCGGCTGTTACTTTAGCGAGGCAACTCGTGTGGAGACAGTATGGTTTCCGGGGGAACGCCACCAAGGCTAACAAGCCGGCCCGATCCAATAGAACATGGAGTTTGACCAACCTTGGTCGGGTGACAACTTCGGTTAGCATCGTGACAATGAGTCACTCATAAGAAAGTCACAATTAAAAAAAAGTGAATAACTCTTAACTAACATGCGCCTTATGTAAGCTAATGTCCACACAAAATAATTAAATGTTGTTAGTACAGGTGTGGTGTCAACAAATGTTTATTATTTGGATCTTTATTGTATTTTAAAAGTTACTAAAATATGTTTTCACAATTGCTGCATTATTGATAGAAACCAGAGGAAATACTCCCGTGATGTGACGTGTGCGTCTGCTTTGTTGTCCGCTCCTACTTGTTCGGGCTGTGTATATGACCCGTTATATCCATTTGACCGTTAATCACTCGTGTGACCTGTTATACCCATTTAGAGATATAACATGGACTTCAATATAAACCGAATGAAGTCGGTATAACTTTTTCTAGATATAACTAACATAAACGTAAAAATAGCAATTTTATAACATATACAATCACCGGTTACATATATAATTTCTTAAACAAAAATTAATCAACCAAAAAATGATAAAACTACCATAAAACAAAAAAAAGGTGATAATGAAGATGTAACTTGAAACAAAGAATGTATATAAAGGCATTGGAAGTAGAATAAAGAAAATCCAAGACGCCATTAAGGATCCCTTTACAACAAGAAGAACCCGATTATACCCTCTTTCCGGTCATCAATTCATTGTTTCTTGTTGTGACATCCGTCACTTTTCCTTATTTCGTATATAATAATAATAAATAATAATAATAATAATAATATATGTTAATAATAATAATGAAAAAAAAATTCAGATTTTATATAGTCATTACATATGCACTTTATTTTTTTTTAAACCAAACTAACCCATCCCTTGAAATCCATCCCATGAGCCCAAACCCTTTCCCCTTGTGGATTCAGAAGCCCAACAATCCGGCCCATCAACAGTCCAGCCCAACATCCTCCTTCCCCTCCCTTTCTGTTTAAACAAAAAAAAAAAAAATTGCCTCTCACCGGGTTCGAACCGGTGACCAAACCCACAACAACCCACGCTGAAACCATCTGAGCTACGGCTCGTCTTTGTTACAATCCCAGCCTATATTGTATATAACCTCTACTTTTCGCGTCCCTTCTTCTTCTTTCTGCTACCTTCGAACACTGCAGCCAAGAAGGACACACCAAGCCATTTTTTTATCCAACAATCACGCTAATAATCAACTTGATTCCGGATTTTACGCACTCCTCTTTCTAAACTAATAAAACGCGTGAATTAACGCATTTGAATTGACCAAGAATTCCATTGAATGCGATTAATAAACCTTCCTAAAACAACTCATATGAATCCTTATAAATACTCGTCTTTGAATCAATTGGACTCGCACACCATCGTTGAATAGAACGATTAACAAACCCCCACCCTTAAATCCTGCAAACAACTCGTTCCTAGCCAAGAATCACACGCGTTTGACTTTTGGGTTGACTCGTGTTCTTGCTTCAATTCGTCATTGTAAGCTTTCTTTTTTTTTTGTGGGTTTTAATGTCCGGCATCTCGTGAACAATAGCCCTAATGATTCAAGGGCTATTGAACACGAATTGTTTGATTTTGGAATCTAGGGCTCGAATGGTTATGAATTGGGGAAGAACACCATCGCTACTTATGTATATAATTATTTCAAAACTGAAACATATACAACTATGAGGTACAGATCAGTTGGTTTACATTCGTTGAGATGGAACCTGAACCGGCCTTGCCCAAGGTTCGATTCCTAGCATCAATATATATTTTTTTTTATTTTCTTTTAACCTTATACCTATTCTAATTAACCTTTAAAAATATATTTAAAATACCAAATTTGATTTATAAAATCTACAAAATTTATCCTATGTTGCTGAAATGTTAAACTTTATTACCCAACTTTTAGTTTTTCAAAAATCATTTATTTATTATATATAATAAATATTACAAGTTTATTCATTTACAACTTTAAAATTCAATAAAAATATCTAAACGATTTTATAAAATTCCACAAAAATTACACTAAACTTTTATGACAATAAACATTTCAGAAAATATTTTTATTTCAGAAAAACCGATTATTTTATATTTTTAATTAATTTTTGTTAGTTTTAATCATAAATAAATCATAATAAATTCATTTTACAATATTTTTGTACCAAAATTTTACATAAATTATTTCTATTCATATAGAACTGAAATACAATTTTTAATTCAGAAATTCTTTGATTTTAATATTTTTAGATATTAAAGTCGTATTTTGACAATTTGAAATAATTAGATTAAATATTCTATTTTCAAGAAAATAATTTTATAAAAATTATTTTCATACTTAAAAACTTAAGTTGTGACTATATTCAACTTAAAATTTTACAAAGAGACTTTTATTTATTTATTCGTTAAATTTCTTATATTTAATAAACAAATTGTTATTAATCAAATAAACGTTTATCCCCAATTCGAAGCCCTAGAAATACATGTATCTTAGAGTTATTCCCCTTACACATTATCAAATACTTTAGGTTGATCATTTGGGAGTAATCTCAATACATATTTCGTTGTCCAAGTTCAATTCCAAGCTATTACGTAAACTGTGAGTATTCCTACCCCTTTTTGCATTTATACATTTTTGGGGTGTTACATGTACACTATTACAATTTCAAATACAAGTTTACATTTTTACAATACAATTCTAGTACTATGTGCATTGCTTACAACGTGCTTTATGCTTAGACAATACATGTGGATTACATTTGTACTTAGTGAAATCATTAACATGGTACAAGCCGACCTTAACATTGGATAGCGCTATTTGGATTGACAAACCGCCTAGATTGATTCTCCCCCTTTTTCATCGGAGAATCCGTGGCCAGTGTTAAGCTTTTTATCCATTTATTGGATAAGTACACTACAGTTCATACAGTACATTATACAGTCACAGGGTTGATTTCGCTCATTTGTATGATACATAGTTTACATAATTGCACTGTAGCTTGCACTTGAATTGTATAACTTTTTAACCTACTATATATATCAAAACTAGGAATGCTCACCAACATTTCATATGTTGACCAAATCTATTTTGTACATGTTTCAGGTGCAGTTTGATCTAGTGCTTAAACAAGAGACATTTAGTGCTTTATTTTAATTCAGTTATTTCAATATTTACATTTCATTTAGACAATGTATTTTCCATTTCCATGTAAGACAATTTTGGTTTATTCAATAATATTTACATTTTAGTACCATGAGCTTTTGAACAATCGTCACTACGTGGCACCTCGATGATTCCGCCATCGGTTGGGGTGTTACACTTGTGAACCCAAATCCTCTTGACCACACCCCATCAACCACCCTTTTTACTTAACACATGAAAAACCAAAAAAACTAAAAGTATCTGATTAAAATGGAAATGACATTTCCTGGCGCCATTGGGAATGGGCCAATCAGATCGACTGCCCATTTTTGGAACGGCCAAGCGGCTGTGACATGCACTAGGTCATTTCTTGGGCCCGCGTGTAGACCACAGATTCCTTCATGAATGTCTCTTATGAGGAAGGAGGCATCCGCGGAGTCAACTCAGCGCAGCAGCACCCCTAGGTAAGAGCGGCGGTAGAGTATGCCGTCGGTAAGCTGATAGTGAAGAGCCTTGTGTTGGATCTTCCAGGCCTCTGACTTGTTGTTAGACAGGGTTTCGGAAGACAGATAGGCTTTGATTGGCGTCATCCAGGACGCGGTGCCTGTTTGGATGACGTTTACTTGGCGCAGCGGGACAGACGATTGATTGAGTACCTCGAGTCAGACCTCTTTGACCATGTGTTCAAAGACTGTTGAAGCCATCTTGCTCAGCGCGTCAGCTGGTTTGTTTTCACTGTGCCCGATGTGTTCTATGGTGCAGGAGTCAAATCTGTGCATGAGTTGTTTGGCTTGTTCCAAGTAAAGATCCATAGTTTCGTCTCCCGCGTCATAGGTCCCGTTTATCTGTCTTGCAACAAGCAGTGAGTCCACATGTGCTTCCACGTGCCTGGCCCCCATTTTTTTCGCAATGCAGAGGCCTGCCAGCAATGCTTCGTATTCTGCCTCATTGTCAATACTTTTGAAGTCCAGGCGGATAGCGTATGTGAACTCGTGGTTATCTGGGCTGATGAAACAGAGACCCGCGCTGGAACCGTCATTGTTGGAGGCCCCGTCTATGTAGAGGGGCCATTTTTGTGACTGGTCCAAAGGCGGCGCGGGTGACTGTTCGGCCAAGCATTCTTGAACCTTGTTGGCGAGTATTTCCATTGTGAAGTTAGCAAGTACTTGCCCCTTGATTGTGGGTCTGGGCTTGTAATAAATGGTGTGCTCTCCAAGCTCGATAGCCCATTTGGCAAGGCGACCCGACAGTTCCGGTTTGCAAAGGACATCGCTGATTCTGTAGTCCGTGAGGATAATGATGGGATGGCCTTGGAAATACCTGCGTAATCTTCGAGATGCATGAACAAGAGTGAGAACCAGCTTCTCCATGATGGTATACCTTGTTTTCGCATCCAAGAGGGTGCGGCTGATCTAGTAGATTGGCGTTTGAACCCCTTTGCGCTCCACCAAGAGGACTGCACCTACCGATCGTTCTGTGACGGAGAGATAGAGTGTGAACGGCTCCTTTGGTAAAGGCGTTGTTAGAGTTGGGAGGTTCATTAGGCACTATTTCATTTCTTGGAAGGTTGTTTCCACTTCCGCTGTCTAGCGGAAGTTGCTCTTCTTCAAACAGTTCTTCAAAGTATCCACGAATGGACAATACTTTGAAACATAATTTGATAGGAAGCGGTTGAGGGCTACTAGGTGACCCACCAACGTCTGAACTTCCTTGACTGATGCGGGGGAGGGCAGCCGCTCGAATGCTTGGACTTTCTCGGGGTTTGCGCGAAAACCATCCCGCGTGACAATTACTCCGAGGAATTTGCCCTCCTCCATGCCGAAGGAACATTTGCTGGGATTTAGTTTCATGCGCACCTTGCGCAGCTGATCAAAAGTCTGTTGAATGTGTCGCAACATGTCTCCTTCTTCTTTTCTTTTGACTACAAGGTCATCGACGTACACTTCCATCCGTACGCCGATTTCGTCAACGAAAGAAGTGTCCATGAGGTGCTGATAGGTGGCGCCCGCGTTCTTCAAACCGAAGGGCATTTTGGTGTAATAGAAAGCGCCCATGTCTGTGCGGAACGCCGTCTTATCCTCGTCTTCCTTTGCCATCTGAATCAGGCGGTACCCCTTATACGCGTCCACGAAACATTTGAAGCGGTAAGGGGCTAAGGAGTCCATTTTTAAGTCAATTTCTGGCAGCGGATAACAATCTTTGGGACACGCCTTGTTTATGTCCTTTTAGTCAACACACATGCGCCAGCCCCATTGGCCTTGGCAACCATGACGGGGTTGGCAACCCACCAGGATGCCCGCATTGAGCAGCTCGGTGACTTGCTCGTTCATGGCTTTCGTTTTCTCCGGACCCATGCTCCGCTTTTTCTAGACAATTGGTGTAACATTTCGTATTATTTTTCTTTGTACGCTTGAGACTTCGATTAATAAAAGCGTTGCATTTTTATCATTACCGTACGTTCTAAAAATATTTTGTGACACTTTTGGACTCATATAACCATGCTATAAACATATATTATTATTAAAATTGGGAAATAATTGCCAAAAAATAAATGCATGGGCCGGGAATCGAACCCGCGCCCATGACCGGTCTGATTCACATACAAGCATCAACCAACTGGGCTGCATCCTGTTTGGTGATAAAACTTAATCGCAAATAAATATAAACCCTCCTTATTATCGCACAGTTGACTTGGAAAGTCAACTGCGAGCCAATCTTCCCATAATCAACATTCAATCCGCGTTTAATTACAAATTCGTTTATGGAAATATGTTGACCGACCTCGTCTGCTTAATTTCCACGCAAAAATCATAATTAAAACTTTCCATTTCGAGCCTAATGACGCGTATGCGAGTTAAGACGGGTCAAATCTTCCAAAATTACGATTACATATGATTAGTATAAATTGAGGCCCCCTTTGTAAGCTCAGAGCACCGATAAACAAACCCCCATACCCAAATTATCCTTTAACACTTTCAAAATCTGCAAATTCGGCTCTGTTGACTTTTTCTTTTGACTTTTCGTTCGAAGCTAAAATCGCTTTGTAAGTCCTTTTTGCTTGGTGGGTTCTGTTTTTCGGGGGTCAACAAGCAATAGCCCCATCATTTCAGGGGCTATTGGATGTTAATTGGCTGTATTAGAAAACTAGGGTTCATATTGGGGAAGATGACTCGCGACAGTCATCGCTTATATTTAAAACAAATCGATAAAAAACGCCAACTGATCGGTAGACCAGTTGGTGTTACCCACTGTGTTTAATCAACAAACAGGCTCGTGACTTGGGTTCGAATCCAGTCACAGCCATTTTATTTTTCTGGTTATTAAAGTCTAAATCAACAAACCCTTTTAATTAATTGCAACAAACTAAATCGTTCTCAGGGTCCAGACCAGTTGGTCTGGGCTTGTGATTAAGACTATTGAACCGGCCAGAGGCCTGGGTTCGACTCCCATAAGCTGCACTTTTTTTTTATTTTCGTTTTTATTTATTTTCTTTTGTATTATTAATGTAAATTACATTTAAAATAGTTATTGTGATATATAAATTCTACAAAATTTATTTTATACTACATGACTAATAAACTTTATTATACAACTTTTATTTTCGGAAAATTTATTTATTTAATATATATAATAAATATTACAAATTTATTCAATTATAATTATAAAATTCTATAAAAAATATCAAAACGACTTTATAAAATCCCACAAAAATTATTTTAAACTTATAAATCAATAAAGATTTCAGAAATAAATTTTATTTCAGAAAAATCATTTATTTAATATTTTTAATCGATTTTTGTTATTTTAATCATAAATAAATCATAATAAATTCATTTTTCATTATTTTTACATCAAAATTTCACATAAATTATTATTAATCATTTAGATCAGAAATATATTTTTTTGATTTGAAGTTTATAAGTTTTAATATTTTTAAATATTAAGTTTATATTTTGTCAAATAAGTATTAATATATAAATATTCATTAATTAAGAAAATAATTTTATAAAAATTATTTTCACATTTATTACATTATAATTTAACTACCTTTAGTTAATATTGGTTAGAAATATTTTTATTAATTATTTCTTTATTTATTAAGTTATTAACAATTATTCAAATTTAATCATAAATCAATTATTATCCCCAAATTAGGAACCCTAGCATATTTTAGACTAAGAAAACTTAGACTTATTAAGTTTTCCCCAACACTTATTTATTACCTTGAATTAGGGTGATATTTGGATATACACGAGCCACATTTGTTTATATATCAAGGGTCTCCATTCTAAC
Source organism: Ambrosia trifida (assembly GCA_028751855.1). Lineage (NCBI taxonomy): Eukaryota > Viridiplantae > Streptophyta > Magnoliopsida > Asterales > Asteraceae > Ambrosia > Ambrosia trifida. The sequence continues at coordinate 174,358,709 of CM054122.1, forward strand.
AATAAGGTGAGTTTACATAGTCCCTTTTACCTTTTCACTATTTTGGGGTGAAACATGTTACAACATCAATTTACAATTCAATCATAAGTGTCTATGTGTTATTCTATGTTGCATTATGTCCTAAACATTACTAGGGTAAGCACAATTATTCTAGCATAATCATTAACATTGATCAGCCGACGATATACAATGATAGATCTATTGGACTGACAATCCCACCCGGATACGTGTACCTCCTACATAGGTAGCGTGGGTGATTGTTATCGAATTTATAACAAAATCGAGTGAACCATATGCGTATGGGATGGACCACAATATTCTAGTCACAAGGTTTGATTATGCACTCGATTTACCCGATGGTTTTGTTTTCACATATGGACTAGACTTGCCATGACGCTCGAATTGTACAAGTTTTTATTCAATTATCAAAACCTATGTAATTCTCACCAACTTTTGTTGACCCAAAAATATTTTCAAAATTAACATGTTCAGATAACAATGAAGCTGAGGCTTAGAGTATGCTTAATGGATTACTATGAAGTTATTTGAAGTTGCTTGCTTTATTTTTTTGTTATGTATTAGATATTTTGGATTTTTAGATGACGTTTCATTTGGATAGTTATGTTATCATTAAAGTATTTAAAATTTCAATATATACCATGTGCTACTAAAACAATCATCAATAAGTGACATCCCGATGTTTCCGCCATCGGTTGGGGTGTTACAATTGGCTCTACCGAACGGTACACGTTTAGACTGTGTTCCACTATGTCGCGCAGAACACCAACCATGTCCGCCGGCTTCCATGCGAAAACGTCCATGTTCTTGATAAGCAGCTGTTTGAGGTGATTGCGGATGGTTTCGAAGATTACATGGTCAATGACCACCGTTTGCTCCAGAAATTTAGGGTTTAGAACCCATTTTTCCGGCCCTATGCGGGCATCAGTTTTGACCATCTTCGGGGTTTTGGCGTTTTCCGCCGTATAGCAATCATTGTTTACCCGAATGAATGTGACGCCAGACTTGGTCGGGAAACCAACCATTCCATGCGTTGTGCAGGCGTTCGCATTGAAGCGCGCAATGCCCTCACGACCAAGTAAGATGTCATGATGGGATGTGGCTAGCAGTACCTTAAAGTCACAAATTTCGGTGCGCTCATGGGTGCCATCCGCCATCGTGACGGGCATGGAGATCATGCCTTTCTTTTTCGCCTGCTTGTGTAGCCCCGAGCCCCAGCGTTAACGCCGGGATCCCCGCTACGACCATCACGGCGATAGAGGCTTCTTTGTTCTTATGACTCTTTTTGGTCAGAGAGTCATAAGTGGGGGCATTGCCCTTCTTTTTCTCCTGCTTCTGTTGCATCTGTTGATACTTAACGGTGCTCTTGGCGTTTTGACGGAGGAGCCACTGGTGCGGGTCCTCATCAGAGTTGTCGCCATTGTCTTCCTCGCTGTTCATGTCACGTGCTTCGAAAGCTGGTTTCTGGCTACGTGAGGTCAATTGCTTGGTGATAGTGGCTGGTGTACCAGAGTTCCCGAGGAGTTGGACATCAACGTCCTCAGCTGGGTTGGTAGTAGAAGTGTTTGGGTTGGGTTCAGCCATAGGTGGGTTAAAAGATGAAAGAGAAGTATGCTCTAGCCGGTACGGATGGCGCCAATGAAGAAACAACGAGTATCACGGTGATTAATACTAATCACCGTGTGGTTATATACTCTCGTTTACCCAAGAACAATCCTTTACCCACACCGTAGGTTAAACGTAAACCGTAAGACAAAGATGACCTACGTCCACTGTGAAGAGCTGATTGTTTATTACTTTCGAGATTACAAAGTGTTACAATGAATATTGCTAATCTAGCTCTCGAGTACAAGTAGTGAGTTTTGGATCTTTTGCAAAGGAGATGAAGTCTTATATTTATAGGAGATATCGTGGGCCACGTGAAACGGCCCACGAGAGCTGTCTATGATCTGGGCTTCGGTCTGGGCCCAAAGTCATTGGCCCAGGAAGTTGGCGGGAAATGAGTGGCCATGCCTGCTGACGTGGCGGGAGGTTGGAACAACTCTGCCAAAGTGACACGTGGCGCCCTCTGGTTGGGCGCCGGCAGCATGCTGGTCTGACACAGCATGGTTGACTTACCTGCTGGCGTCTGATGTGACGTCTGGCAGCAGGTAAGCATGTCTGCACAATACTGTAGACAGCAGCATGGTGGAAGCATGGGAGCAGTCATCTCGCTGTTCATGTCAGTGGTCGTTGGACCACTCCTGGCACGTGTCGCCATTTGGTTGGCGCATAGTCTGCCCAGATCTAAGTGAATCTTTTTAATTCTTGATCTTCCGTACCTCGTACCAAAAGCTGACGTTGGACGAATATTCCGCGCGTGTTTGTACGCGCGCCAACTCTCCTAAAGTACTGATGTGAATGAAGTTAAGTCACGCTTGAAGTGACTTCTCGCGTTGAGTAAGATCTGCGAGGTATGTCCGCAAGTAGAAGATGCCTCCCCCGCGGACTATGTCTTAGCGCCATACTCTGGAGTCTATCTGCGCTGATGTGCTTAGCGCTTGGCTTTTACTGGAAGGTGGGATAGAGAGGCTGTCCGTGCAAGGATTAGGCTCTCTATCCCTTCACTCATCCACTCGGTCAGGTCTTCGTTCTTGTTTGTGGGTTCCTCACAATAATTTTGTATGGGTTCCTACTGGATTTTATATATACATTTCTACTAAAATTTCGAAACCTAATGGGTTTCCGAGAACCCGTAACTTTGTATGTGGATCCGCCCCTGGGTGTGGTTTCATATTCCAAGTACCTTAATTTTAACATAATCAATTATACACAAACCCTAAAAATCAAAAGTCAATTGCACACATACCCTAATCAAATGTATATATACCCTAATCAGTTGTCCATAAACAATTGGAATTTAGAACTAAAAGTCTAAAGGAATAGCCGATTGCACAATCAATAAATCTTGGTAGAGTGGTGGGGTGGCTGCGGTGGGCGATGGTTGGAGCAGGGGCCAATTTTTTTTAGGGAGGTGTGGTATGTAGAGGACTAGAGGGGATCAACAATAAGTAATCTGTTTCTTTTGTCGCCGGTCAATTGTTCACACGACTCAAACATGGGCTTAGGAGTGGTGATTGGCATTGGGATTTTAAGTTATTAGGTGGATTTTATATAGTGTTGGGCTAAACTATATTGAGGGGTAGCGTGATATAAAAAAACGTTAATAGAAGTTTTACTTGGCCAAAAAAGTTGAGGGATAACGGGTGCATGCTTGTCAGTGTTTTTCTAAACTAACATACGAATTCACACAATACACGATGATTGTTTATAGTCTTCAAGTTCACTATGCACTTATTGCTCTACAAATTGCTGTTTTTTAACCAAAGGCTTGTCCGCCACTCGATGAGACACTATTTAGTCTAATTTTCATGTTGCAATACATTTTCATATTGGAACGGCATATTAAATGATTACATGTGGAGATCATTCAGTAAATCCATATTATTTAGCATTCAATCATTAGGTTACATGGTATGAATACACCTCTTCTTCACTTTAGCAAAAAAACCAATCAATAGCACCCTTATCTATTTTCTGAGCGCCATTGGAGGGAGGGGGAATTGAACTAATGTTAACATAAGAACGATGGTTAGCAAGGAATCTGGTAGGGCTAACATGTCACAACCAATCAATTTTTTTTTATCTTTTTAAATTTTTTTTAAGGCTTATATTAGTGGAAATCCTTGTACAACCCTAACCTATCGATCCCAAGTTCGAATCCCTGCCCACGCATGGATCGAACCTGTGACCTCCCCCCAGGATGGGAACCCCTAAAGGAAAACTCACCTTACCTCAAACCAGCTGAGCTGAAGATCATTGATTTATCTTTTTTAATTAAATGAGCTTTATTACACTGCATGGTGTTATTGAATGAAGCCCTCTCTATATGATACAATGAAGCCCCTAAAGGCTCTATTACATATCATATAGCCTTATCCAAGTTTGTCGGCTACTTTATCCTTGTCATTAGACTATCCGTTGTGGGTAGAGGTGAGCGATGGATTTATCGAATAATATTGTGCCATGTAAATGCTTAGTTGGCACTGGTTAGCAGCCGGCGATCGCTCGCTAGAGGGTGTTATGGGTCAAGGTTAGCGGGTTTTTTTTTTACCAAATATATTTAATTATTTACCACAATTAAAAAAACGTAATTAAAAATCATAAAATAACATCACCTTCCATTAAACATCCAACAAATTTTAAAAAAGATAAAATAATATAAAAGGACGAAAAACATAAAGTAAATAGTGAAAAAAACGACTATATTAGAAATCGTCCTCTCATGAGTCTCCAAATTGTAACACTTGGGTACATATCATTGTGTATGGCTCGCTATTGGTCACGAGCCACCTCAATCAACTCTTCATCGTTTAAACCCGGGTTCTCGTTTTGAGCATTCATGTAGAATTGCTCAAAAATGGTGCACTTCACCTTCATGGAACAATATTTTCCATAAATCGCGTCAGTTGGACGACGATTTTCACCCATTTGTTCGTTGAATCGGGTGACAACTCCTAGCCAAAAAGTTTTGCTTCGCACGAGATGTTCTCCTTGCTCTTGTTGGTGAATATAACAATTTACCAAGGCGAATTCTTCCTCTACATTCCACGTTGGTGCTCGCACACTGTTTATTGGGGGCGGGATTGTGTAACACCCCAACCGATGGCGGAAACATCGGGGGTGCCACGTAGTGACGATTGTTCAAAAAGCTCATGGCAACTAAAGTTTAAATAGTTTATTAATCCAATTCAAAACAACCAATCCAAAAACAAACACATTGTTCAATGAAACAAACAAAATAAATGTTCAATTATTAAATCTAAAGGCTTCAACTAAGTGATCCAAAAGCTGCTAAAATCTTCACACATCATTGTTACCTGAAACATGTTAAGTTTGGAAAATGGAGGGGTCAACTATAAAGTTGGTGAGAGTACATAAGTTTTTGTCAAAACGTAGTATAGTATAAAAAGAAGTGTAAGCATACAATTCTATGTCAATATGTAACAACTAGGGCATACATGTGAAAACAAAATACAGCAAACTGGGGCATAATCAACCCTATGTTGACAAAGTGTAAAGGTCCATCCCATAGACATGGTTCTCCTAAGTTTAAGTTGCAGTTCCAATCACCCGCGCTCCCCATAAACATGGTCAACGAATCTAGGTGGGGTTGTCAATCCAATAGATCTATCATTGTTACCGTTGGCTTGATCAAAGTTAATGATTATGCAAGTATTAGTCGAGTTTACTTAGCAAGTTTAAGACACGTAGCACAAAGAATCACACAAGACACATAGTTGAATTGCACAAGTTTAAAGAATAAAGTTTAACATGTTTCACCCCGAAAAGCATTGAAAAACTGTAAAAGAGTGGGGATATGTAAACTCACCTTATCAAGCAAGCAAGCAAAATCCCAAGTATGTAATAGCGGGTAAATATTCCCAATGAAATCAACCTAGATTTAGCATTGTAAAGTCTAAGTGTCACAAGTCTAATAAGTCTAAGATTTCTAAGTCGTTCGATTATGGTTCACTTGTTTTGGGGAAAGACGCTTAAATGTTAATGGTTTAGTTAAAATATAAAAATAATATTTAAAACATTATAAACTTTTACATAATCTTAAAGATATAACTTTCGAAAGTATATATATAAAAAATATACATTTTCTATTTATTTAAAATAAAACAATTTATTTATACAAAAGATTATAGGATAAAATATAAAAAGTATATATATATATTTTTTTCACGAAAATTTTATATCTTTGATCGATTAGGTTAAAAATAATTTTAGAAAAAGTTTGGCTTTTGAATTGTTAAAAACGGAGTTTTTATGAATTAGTTATGATTAAAACAAGTTTATATTAATAACTGATAATAAAAACAAATCAGATTCTTATAACTTAACTGTTCTAAAAAATATAGGTTCTGAATCCATTATAATGGGAATCGAACTCGGGACCTTTGGTTGGAATACAGGCGCACAAACCGTCTGATCTAACTGATCAGATGTTTATTAAACCAGTTAGAGACTTTTTAATCTATATATTGATTCAGTTTTTACTTAAAAAAAAACACTAAAACCTGCATCTGACATGGATCGAACCTGAGTAGGTTCTGTGTAATACCATCAGACAAACCAGCTGATCTATACGATCAGATGGTTGTTTAACGGCTTCGCATATTTTTTAACATGTTGTTGTCTGTCATCATCTTCCCCAAATTAACCCAAACCAAACCCTAACCCACACGCGTTTTCAATTAACCCAGACATGAACCCGATAACATAACTACGTATAGGGCTTTCGTTTATTGATCGATTTCGACCACTATAACACAAATTAATCGGATTAAAATGTACCAGAAGTGATGAAGGAATGAAGAACAGAAATCGCAGATAATAGCTCGATTCCGGGCTGCTCTGCTACGATTAAGATGATTTTGTTTGTGGGTTTTGATGGTATGAACGTAGAGGGTAATAGGGAGGGGTATTTATAGGATGTTAATCGATTACAAGAACGAATTGGGATTGAAAAAGGATAGGGATAAAGGCGGTTTAAGAAGTTGATAATAATCCGTTAATTAGTCGTGGAAATCATGATTAGAATGGGTATAGGACCGGTTTTTATGTGATAAACACGAATTTGAATCGTAATCTAGGCATGGCTAACAGATTTGGCTCGATTAGAAGGATTTGAATGGAGATAAGGATGATAAGGCTTAAGCTTTCTTATGTTATCATTTTTTTTAGACAGAAAAGAAAACAAACAGATAATCTAAATCAGCTGGATGGCACTTGTGTTTGTAACACTTTGGTCTCAAGTTCAACTCTTGGGTCCAACGTTTTTATATATATTTATATATATATATAATGACATGTATTAACGGATTGAAAAAATCTAATAACGCTACTTTTATCTTATAAATTTTTAAAAAACTAATTTTTGTAAATATACATATGTTTAACTCATATAATATTTGGATTCAATAACGCCAACATAGTTAAAATATTAAAAACATCGAGGATAAAATTTTAATAAAATGAAATACATAGAGTCTAGTTCAATCAAAAGAGAAATACGCTAAATGAATCATAAACGGAAAAATACGAGAGGTTACAGATTGGATTTGGATTTGGGTTTTGGTTGACCATTTTTTATCAAGTGGAATACAAAAAATGATAGATGTTATTTTTTGATCAAGTGGATGCACCATATATATATATATATATATATATATATATATATAGGGAAATTATAAACTGAAAACCCACTTGAGTTAAGAAAACTAAGAAAACCCTTGTAAAAACTATCTAATTTTTTTTTTTTGAAAAAAATACACAAGGTAACATACATGTATTAAAGCGTTTTGGGCCAAAAAAATAAAAAAGCGCCGATAGGATATTTTAAAAAAAAAATAAACAAAGTTTGTGCTGTTACATATGTAACAGCTATGTTACGTATGTAACATCAGTTGTTACATATGTAATAGCGCAAATTTTGTTTATTTTTTTTAAAATATCCAATCGGCGCTTTTTTTATGTTTTTGGCCTAAAACGCTTTAATACATGTATGTTACCTTGTGTATTTTTTTCAAAAAAAAATAATAATTTTTTTAAATGGTTTTTACAACGGTTTTCTTAGTTTTCTTAACTCAAGTGGGTTTTCAGTTTATAATTTCCCTATATATATATATATATATAATTTTTTTTACTGTTAGCTAGCTGCCAACGGCTAGCTTTTTTGAAATTGACCCGCTAGCCGACGCGAGCTAGGTCGCTTGGGCTCGCTCGCGGCAACGTTCGCTGGGTCTAGTTGTGGGCCGAGCAATCCAGGTGATCACATTGTGGCTCGCGGAAGGCTGCTCGCGGGCCACAACACATAGTCTTAGTGTTGAGTATTATTATTAAGATACCTTTTGTTATTTCCTAGTTATCTCCACCCGATTAAAAAAAAAAAAAAAAAAAAAACCTTTGATCTAAATTTGAAAAAGAAAATACAAAATTTCAATCATGTATTGTGGTTCTATCACTTCTACGTATAAAGCTCCACATGCATGTAATATTAATATGAATATGAATATAAATACAAAATTTCAATTATGTATTGTGGTTCTACCACTTCTACGTATAAAGCTCCACATGCATGTAATATTAATATGAATATGAATATGTATATAAATACAAAATTTCATTTGTAACACGAGGAACAATTGATTGGGTAGTCAGCTGATGACGGAGATGGTAACGGAAGGTGTTTGCACGGTTTGCCGTTATTACACTAAAAAGACAAATATTATGAAGAGTGCAGATGTTGATGATCTCGACGGTGTATGTATGTGGGAATGCCACTAGGGACGTGGTCTGTGGGACGCTTGCTGATGACAATGTCGGACGTACGTAGAGCATTTGTCCCCCCATAGTCGGTAATTGGTTCCACTTCTTGTGCTGCTGCACAAAACAAAATAAGAGACAATGGGACTTATATTACACTAAAAAGGCAAAATTTGTGAAGAGTTGACATGTTTTGCTTTACAGATGTATCAAAATTTTATGTTTACTGCTTTTGTCCTCAGGCTAATTTTGTTCAAAAAGATACTTTAAAATATATGGTTTGTATTATAACTTTAGTAGGGTTATGCTCAAATACAAAGCGAAAAAAAAAGGAAGTCGTAGAACGGTATCAAACAGAGTCTGATTGAACTCGTTTAAGCAGCATTGGAACCGTCTTATTGAACCCTACGATAAAAGTTTTTAGGTTTTCGGTTTTTTATCATTGTGTATTTTTTTTTCTATGCATTGTGTTATATTTTTTTGTGACACCCGGCACGTTTGGGTCAACACTTTATGAACACATAAGTCTACCTTAGCGAAAAAAGTTTATTAAACATACTTGACAGGGTCAGTAGAGTCGGAACACAGTCCGTATTGTCCAAGGTACAATGATTCGGGAGATCATTGGGTTAGTCACACACACACGATACGAGTCCCGTTGTTGGTGAATTACATGAACCGATTGAGTATGTATGAAGATTATGGGTCGTGTGGTGAATTATATACATAGGTGTGTTTAAATGATGTGTAGATAATTATCCATGCTTAAATATGATAAACATAGACTAAGGTTGCATGCTTATGTGTTAAGATGTGTTAGAATGCGTTAAACACGACAAACTGGAAAACTAGTTAAAAAGGGGCTCTGGTTCGACCACTTCGAATGGTCGAAGGAGATAAATTGCTTTGGTTCGACCCTTGTAAAGGGGCGAACCTGGGAACTGGGATGGAAAGGATTTCCTTCGACCACAGAAGGACTCATTCGACCCTGAGAAGGGTCGAAGGAGGGCTCATTCGCCCATTGAAAAGGGGCGAATGTGGACATAGTATAAATACCACACTTTGTCATTTTTCACCATTTCACAAACCCTAACCGTCTCAAAACACTCTCTAGCAACCTTAAACATTGGGGAAGGAGTTTTTGCCCTTGTTTTCTATAATCTAACCTACAAACATCTTCTACACAAAGATCTAAGGTGTGTTCTTCATTCTAAATCATTTTTAAAGCATTTCAATTCGTTTTCATTAAACCCCAAGAGTCCAGATCTGATTCAAACATGTTTTCATGAATAAAAACCTTCCTAATATCTTTCTAAACAAAACCTATTCATAAACAATGAGTTTTCATACAAAATAACATGTGTTAATGGTGTTTTATGTGATGTTATGCATTGTTTGACGATTGATTGCTGTATAGATGTTATTACAATGATCTAGGACTGTTATTGATGATGTTTTATGATTGAGATAGGTTACAATTAATTATTGATGATGTTTTATCCATTTTGGGGGTTTTGGGTTAGATCTAGGGCTTGTTCATGATGATAGTGATAAGGATATGATTGGGGGGTTTATTGTTCATGGTAATCTGAGTATATTAAGTTGATTATTGATTGATTTCATAAAGTTTCCTAATTGGGTAAAGATTGCATGCATGATGATGTGACATCTCCATAATTTACTATTTTGGGAAACTTGTAAAACGACTAGATTTTGGTGTAAAATCGGTAGGGTTTTGTAGGGATAAGTTATCCATGCTTGACTGCTGTGTTTGATGATGTTTCGAGTCGTTTTGAATGTGTTTGAAGCGTTTTTAAGGAAAATTGCACAACAGGGGCGAACCTGGCCTCCTTCGACCGGTCGATGGTGCGAAGGAGGGACTCCAGGGTCGAACCTGGTTACTAAATGGTCGAACGTATTACAAATGGGCGAAGGAGGGAGAAAAGGGGCGAAGGTAGCCACATTCGACCGTTTAAAGCCTCATTCGACCACTCGAAGCTACATTCGACCCTACGATTTCTAAAATGAGATTTTTGATGCAAACTAAGTGTTTTATGCTTGAAACTTATGTGTTAAACTTATGTGCATGACTAATTGATGTAATAGGGTCACCAACGGGATGTCGGGTCGGTCCGGGATGTCCGGTTAACGTTTAAACACACTTTTTAACATATGTAGTCAAGATCTGGACAATCGGGGACTAGTTAGCCTTCGGGTTAATAGTCATCACACTTATGTAAACTCATTGATAGGTTGTCATTAGTTGGGATTATCATACACGTGTTGGAATTCTAGTTATCGGAAGACGCACTCTAAGGTGAATTTCACGGCCCCACTCTTTTACTAGTTTTACATTTTCGGGGGAGAAAACATGTTGTGTCCTTTAAACGTGTGTCAACTATGTTTTCATAAAAAAAGGTGTCTCAACTATGTTTTGGTATTCATGAATTCATTGGGTTTGGAGTATTCATTATGTTTTCACGTATTCATTATGTTTGGAGTATTCATTATATTACTATGCGATCTTTGGAAGCCCCGGGGGAAACCATGAATGTGCGGGGATGCACAACGGGGGAAATGTGGATAGCGCTATTTGGGCTTGACCCGCCCCACTCGACGGCTTGGAGGGCCGGGCGGGTGCATATTGTCTCTTAGGTATTCAGTATTCAGTATGCAGTATTCAGTATTCATTCGGGCACGTATTCAGTATTCACAGTATTCGAGTTCAGTAATGGTTTTCCAATCGCAGTAGTAAGGTATTCATATGTTTTGCATGCATGTGGTCTGGATTGTGTGAGCGAAAGATTTTGACTAAAACAGGATTAATTGATCATACAAGTTACAAAACCAGGTGCGGAAACCCTAGCTTTGAACAAACAGATAAAACTCAAATCAAAACACAATCAATATCATTTTCAAAGCTTTTCATAGATTAACTTGTTCATAAACTTGATTACAATGACACTTTGGTTAATCTAGATCAATTACAGACACTCTCAAACAAACCTGGAACCTGACCTCAAAACACACACAACTAATAACTCTCTATACATTGCATAAACACAAAATCTATTTATAATGTCTGCACATTCGCCCAGTAGAGATGGTCGAATGTGGACTTCTTCCACATTCGCCCACACTAGGGTACGAATGTGTTGTCTTGAACAACTTCAATCTACCTTCGCCCAGTATGTCTTCACCTTCGCCCATTTAAGCTTACCTTCGACCAGTCAGTTCCACATTCTATCCATCAGCACTCTAACATATGTTAATATCCAATCATTAGTCGCAAAACGCATCTACAAACTCCCCCTCGACTATTGATTGGATTGTCTCCTGTCTTCGTCCATGGCTTTGTTCAACAACTTAATTCTGAGCTGTTTCTTCTGCTCTTTGGTCATTTCAGGCTCTAACTTTCTCTTCACCGGTTTCGACACATTTGCCATCTTCACCATCTTGCCAAGTTTGTTATTCAAATTACTCCCCGCATTAATATCATATGCAAAGCAAACTCCAACCACTTGAGTATACTTCTTTGCTTGATCAGCGTCATTCGGTTCACAATAAATCGGATTATAGAAAAGCATGATGATGTCTTCAAAAGTACAATTAATCAACCACATCGGATCAAATACATGAACATGCTTGTATTTGTCCTTCCCGTCTCTCAACACTATCACTGCTTCAGCCTTCCTCCAATCATAATACCAGAAAATAAAGTCAGCACTGAAATGTTGTGGCATGGGCATCAAAGGTATTTTCCTCATCACTTCAGGTGCCTTGTATATCAAAGTAACCCGCTTCAGCTTAGTTTGAGGATCAATATCCCTATGAACTTTCCTTCGGGGATATTGTGGCTTGAATCTATTCCATCTCGTTCTACTTTCCCAAACCAGCTTGTCTGCACACCAACCTACATGTGTACCGTTCACTGAAGCACCTGACATAGGGAATCTACATAAATCTCTGACCGCCCAGTACGGTAGAGTTAGCAAATCAATGAATCTGTTAAAGTACAAGATCCCTGTTTCCCATTTGGCAGCTATACACTTCAGCCTGCCCAAATATGTCCACCCGAGAGCTCTGCCTTTGAACTTGGCATTGTGAAATCTATAGAAATTTCCTTGAGCTTCAGGCTTCGGTCGGTTTTCATCCATTTCTCTTAATTTCTTCAAATAACTCTTCAATTCATCAGATTGATTTGAAGACTCTTGCTTATCAGCACCAAACACCTTCTCTACAAACTCTGCACTTCTTTGCTTTGCCTTTTTCTTCGCCGAAATGTTTGGTGTCTCAGTAAAATCAGGAAATATCTCATCTTCATCAGTTTGTCTGAAGTACTGTGGAAATTCTTCATGCGTTATGTCTTCAACTTCCACTTCATCAAGCTCAGGAGTATTCTTTTCATCTGAGTGACTTCCAATATCCTTTTCAGAAATATCTGGAATCGACTCATCTACAATAAACTCCTCAAATGTTTTCCCTACTCTCTGTGCAGGTCCATCCAGAATTTCCTTTGCCACAGAAACAGGTACTTCACCTTCTTCAAGATCAGGATCGTTGTATTCCAATTCATATCTCATGTCATCTGTTTGGAATATCTCAGCAAAACATCCTGTGAACTCAATAGTCCATTCTCTTCTTTCCAACATATCTATATATACTTGTTTAGCATCATCTGTTAAAGATCTCACCTTTTCATTCCAGAAAATACTCTCATCTGAATCAACATTCTCACCTTTCTTTTTCTTCGAACTTGATTCTCCAGCATTTTTCTTTTTAGGTGTTCTCTTTTCAAATGTAAACTTTGAAGTATCATCTCCTCCATCATTATCATCACTACTACTACTATCATCCTCTTTCTGACTCCCAGACCCTTCTGCATCATCATCATCATCATTCTTATCATCCTCATCATCACTTTTCTCTGACTCTTCATCATCCTCATCATCATCTTTTTCTTTGTCCGATTCAGACGGTTCAAAGTCAACTTGCTCTTCTTCTTTTTCTTCATCTTCTTCTCCCTCCTTCAACTTGGGTGCAACATTGTACAAATTATCAATCAAATCATTAAGGCGTTTGTTCTCAGCCTTTAGTTCTTTGTTGTCTTCTTTGATCAACTTTAGCCTGTTCTTGTTTCTTGAACATTTACCCTCAAGCTTTTTATTCTTTGCTTCAAGCTTCTTAACCTTCTCGTTAATCTCATCTTGATTTGACTTAGAAGCTACCACTATCTGAAGCATCTTTTCTTCATTCTGCTTGAACTTGGCTATTTCAGCTTGTTGAGCCACTATCATCTTCATCATGTCATCCATTTTCTTGTTCACCTGCTTCATTACATCATCATCCACAGTGACCTTCTTAGATTTGGATCTAGATGGTTCAACTTCAACTTCCTTTTCTTTCTAAGGCTTTCTAAACATGTCAAGTACATTATCCAGTGCAACATTTAGTTGATCAACTGATAATGTCTCTGCCTCTTTAGATTTCTTTTGCTTTTTAGTGACCGGTGAAGACAGCTTCGATGACGTACCAGCATCGGGTACTCTTTTTCCCTTCAAAAGTTGTACTAATTCTTTCTCTCTCAACTGCTTAGTACTTGTCTTCTTAGACATGGTCTTGTGCTTAGGCTTGGGCAAGTTTACTACCACAGTCTCTCCAGTATTCAACTCATCCATGTCAATGCCTAATCCTTCATCTTCAACATTCAACGACTTCTTACTTTTCTCAGCTTCCTCAATTGATTTGTTTAAAGATTCAGACTCACCAACCATAGTGGCCTTACGTTTGGTGGTCCTAACATTCTCAGCATCAGAATCCCATTGTTCTTCTTCCTCAGTTTCTTCTGAATCCACTGATTCTTCATCCACCAAACCAGTACCTTTCTTAGCAGTTGTTTTCTTTCTCACCACCTGTTGCTTAGAGCTCCCTTGATCAGTCTTTCCCTTACCCTTCCCTTTGGCTCCGGGATTAACTACCTGTCTCTTCCTCTTAGTGTTTGCATCAGCATACACCAAGGGATCATCATTATCAGAATCACTGTTGTCATGTCTTGCTTTGTTCTTGCCAGGATCAGTGTAATCCTGACTAGCCAAAGCTCCAAAGAGTCTCCTGTGAGGTGGCTTTTCATTGTCTGGCACACCCTTATATCCTTTCATTCTCACCAATGTACGAATGTTCATGTGATCTTGACCTAGGATCATAGTTGGATCCTTCTTCAATTCTGGATACTTGTGGTCAAAGATCATCATGAGAAACCTCGGGTATAGCATGAATTGCTTCTTCTTCAAACCCTTTAACATTTCCAGCATATGATCCAGTATCATCCCAGACACGTTGAATGGTTTGTTGAGAGTCAACGCAACCATCAACGAGCTTAGACTTCTCCTCATCACATCATATCCACCGCTCACACATCCAAACACGTGGATTATGACATGTGCAAAATATTTAAACTGCACACTCAATTTCCCTTTGTGCATCGAACCATCAGTAATCGCTCCTTTATACTTCATTCTGAGGAAACATGCTTTCTGTTCAGTCCAGGATAATTCTCTTGGATCTTCACTCACTTCAAACTTTATCTGGAGCGCTTCTCTAATATCAGACTCTGTAATAAACATCTCCATGTCTTGTATTTTGCTCTTTATGATGGTCTGATTATCCCAGAAGTCATACTTCGCGTTCTTGTAGAAGTCTTCAATGATGTCTTTGTAAATGATAGTCGGAGTAGCTAAAGCATAGACAACTCTGCTCCTCTTCAAGAATTCAATGATACCAGTAAACTCTACATTCTTTTCAACATCGCCAAGATAAGCACAGCAGTTGTGTGTTTTCTCAAACGGCCAGCTTATCGGTGTAGATGATTCAGCCTCTTGAATATTTTCTTGAACTGGATCAGTAACCACATTCTCAACTGGAATCTCAATATTTACAGTCTGGTCAGCCATCTGCACATCAAAATCAAAAACATTCATCAAAATACAAAAACGACAAAAATTCAAAATTTTAAGGTTTTTCAATTTCTACATTCGCCCGTTTTTCTTAGGTCGAATGTGAATTTTAAGGTACGAATGTGAAATTTTCTGGTCGAATGTGAACATATTTTGAATTAAAAAATACATTCGCCCAGTTTTAATATACATTCGCCCAAAACATTCCACCTTCGCCCGTTTATAGACCCGAAGGTGAAACTGTTCTTCCCCAAAAATTCAAAAAATTGTTCAAACTTGTTTTTAACATGTAATTTTGATTAGGATGTATGCTAAAACAGCCGATTAACCTTTGTAAATCATCAATTGTTTCAATTATTCAATCTACAATAGTTTTTAGAAGGAATTAGGTTAAAACGGTTTCAATCAATCAATTAACACTCGTATATATTGTTAAAACTCTAATTCCTACATCATTCTCCCCCTAAAACTATTGTGGATTGAAATGCAATAAAAAAAAACATCAAAAACCACTCTAAAACCCTTAAATCGAAAACCCTAAGTCCGGTCACTCAAACGATGATACTGATCTCGTTAAGGCTCCATTACCTGTGTTTTTAGTATGGAAATGATCAGTAAATAACCAGGAATCAAATGCACAAGCAAGAGAAATCAAAGCAACAAGGTGTCAATGATCGAAAGAAAATTTTGAAAAAATTGTAATGAGGGATCGAACCTGTAACTGGTATATATAGGCAAGCCACCTTCGCCCGTTTTAGTGGTCGAAAGTGGGTCTATTCCACCTTCGCCCCAAGTAAATGACCCGAAGGTGAATTTATGTTTTAAAATGCCCACATTCGTCCAAATGAAAACGGCCGAAAGTAAAGATTTTTCCACATTCGACCCAATTAAGGGGCGAATGTGAAATGGAAAAATCTGAAAATTTTGCCAAATCACGAATTCGAATCCCGTTCAACATTTTTCAATCTGTTAAACTTCCAAAACACAAATTTTTCACTTTTTGAATGATACAAAGCCCAGATGGTGTTATCAAATCTCAGAAATTGACCATCAAGCACCGTCGGTTATCAAAAATAAAGCAGAAATGCAAAAATTTTGGTTTACTGAAATTTTATCAAAACACACCTAAAATCTTTTTGGATTTTGTATCTTTTTGACAATAAAAGTAAAATGCAACAAAGTAAAATGCATCAAAGTAAATGAAAGCAGTAAACATTTTGTGATATCCGGTAAGAGGATCATATCAGTTTTCTGAGAAATCTGATCACAGCGTAGATCTATTTGTTTAATATTATCATTAGAAACAGTATGTGACACGGCAATTGCTGATATTGTGGTCCACTTAAGCTCACATGCAGACAATTACGCAATGCTTTAAAATGATACGATTTAGGTGTATTAGACTAACACATTGTGGTGCCCACACACATGACATACTCCCGTATCAAGTAATTGCACAAAGCTTCGTCGTAACGCGTGATTATGCCAGAGTTATCCGTAAAAATTACAAAGTATATAGCACAGAGGTGTACAGGTCAGCAAACGAATGCAGCAAAGTAACATGTGCGTATACACTAGGTTGAGGCTGATATTAACCACTGATTTGCATCAGAAAGTCAATACGATGTAATAATGATCTTTGATCAATAAAACATAAAGTTCCTCAATTCGGTAACTTTTGGTTTTGGCAATTAAGCTCTTTTTGCAAATATTCTGATGAAACTAGGTCCGTAAATCAATACGACAAAAGTTTAATCAGAATATCCCGGATAACCATAACATAACGACCCGAAACCTCAGATTTTGGCAATCCTATCAAACGAAATTACGGTACTAAGACCATATGCCCATGAGGTGTTCAGCCACGAACGCGTAGTTTGTTATGTTTGTATCACTAAGGCACGCAATATTTAGTCTACGAAGCCTATCAGCATATCACACGTAGTCAACATACGCCTCATTATACTATACAATTCTTCAGCTTGTGTCAGATCCCCACTGATGTACTATCATTTCCTCTTTTTATCCAGGAAATCAGTTTGGTTTTTCTAATTTTTAGGTCTTTTGAATTTTTCAATGTTTTTGTTTTTTTCTGATAAAATGGCTCCCCCTAAAATAAAGAACATATTTTTGGGTTTTTAATTTTTCTGAAAAACAAAACAAAAATTTGAAAGAAACAATCCACTCGAAAGCATCAACTTCTTTGAGGATTAAACAATCCCCTCGAAAGCATCAACTTCTTTGAGGATTACGATAGAAAAGAGAAATTCCCAATTAGCAAAGAGAAATTCCCAATTAGCAAAGAGAAATTCCCAATTAGCAAAATATTAAAAAAAAAAAAAAACTAAAACGAAAAAGCGATAAACCGAGGTGCCGATTAGTCCTGTTTTTCTTTTATATTGTTTACTTTTAAAAGATATTCAAAGCGGGATCTGTCAAAAGCTTTTGTAAACAAATCTGCACGTTGGTAGTCAGTATGGATTTTGACCATATCTATCAATTCCTTAGCGTAACAATCACGGATAAAATGATATTTGATCCGGATATGTTTCGCCTTAGAATGATTTTCAGTATTTTTAGTTAATGCGATTGCGGCTTCGTTGTCACAGTGTATAGGGGTTTTAAGAAACTGCAAACCGTAATCCACCATCTGCTGTTGGATCCAGAGTACTTGCGAACAACAACTCGAGGCTGCAATGTACTCAGCTTCACAGGTAGACAGCGCCACGGAAGTCTGATTCTTGCACTGCCAGGTAATTAACCTGCTCCCTAAAAATTGGCAACCAGCTGTAGTAGATTTGCTATCTTTGTCACAGCCGCCCCAATCTGCATCACTAAAAGCAATAAAATCAAAATCATCATCATTAGGGTACCAAAGTCCTTTTGAGGGACAACCCTTCAGATATCTAAGGATACGCTTGACCGCCGTCAGATGACTTTGTTTCGGCTTCGATTGATAGCGAGCACAGAGACACGTTGCATACATAATATCTGGTCAAGACGCCGTCAAATACATCAGAGATCCGATGATTGCTCTGTATGTAAATGGGTCCGTCAGCTCCCCCTTAGCGTCCACTCCAATCCCGTGATTGGGTTGAATCGGGGTATCCATCGGCTTAGAGTCCTCCATCTGGAACCGGCTCAAGATGTCGGATACGTATTTCGTCTGGTGAATGAAGATCCCGTCGGGTCTTTGGTCCACCTGCAAGCCTAGGAAAAACTGCATCTCCCCCATTGCGCTCATTTCGAACTTTTCTTGCATGACAGTTTCGAATTCCCTGCATAAAAGCTCGTTAGTTGAACCAAATATTATATCATCAACGTAAATCTGCACTAGAAGCAAATCATCTCCTGTCTTCTTCGTGAAGAGAGTGCAATCGACGAGGCCGCGCTTAAATCCTTTGGAGATGAGGTATGTACTTAGCTCCTCGTACCACTGTCTCGGAGCCTGGTGAAAACCATATAGAGCTTTGTTCAGCACGTAGACCTTATCCCGGTGGATTGGGTCCTCAAAGCCTGGTGGTTGCCCGACATAAACCTCTTCCTTGACTTTCCCGTACAGAAATGCGCTCTTAACATCCATTTGATAAACTTTGAATTTCTTGTATGAAGCAAACGCAAGGAACATCCGAATAGCTTCAATCCGTGCTACCGGTGCATAGATTTCGTTATAATCAATCCCTTCGATTTGATGGAAATCCTGCACGACCAATCTGGCTTTGTTACGAACAATAACCCCACGATCATCCTTCTTGCACTTAAACACCCATTTAGTGCCTATTTTCTTCCTTCTCGGCGGCATATCCGTGAGCGTCCAAACCCCCAATTTCTGGAATTGTAATAACTCCTCCTGCATAGCTTCAACCCAGGCATCTTCGTTCAAAGCGTCCTTGTATGTCCTTGGCTCTACCTGCGACACATAACATGCAAACGACCAATCATTTTGACTACCAGATTTTTGAATTTTGGCATATAATGCTAAAGCACCAAAACTCTCTGGAGAGTTAACGCTTCTCAGCTGCCCTCTGGTCATAACACCGCTTCCAGGATCACCGATAACTTGCTCCAGCGGGTGAATACGATGAATCCGAGATTCCGGATAATCAGGTACAGTAACTCCCGTCTGAACAGTCAAGTTTTCTACAGCATCCAGATCATGACCCGTGTTTGATGATGAAGCAACATCTAGAGTTGGAGTTGGGTTCACTGGCATTGCCTCTGGTTCTTCTGCATGTTCAAGAATGACTTCTTCAAATTGTTCAACTTCAGATTCTGAAGAGTCTAATGAAGTTGAAGCCTCTTGAAACTCTTCTTCCTCTTGTATAGGAGCATTGGTATCATTAGAAGCTGGTAGGGGGTTCACGGTGATTGGACGCACCAACGATGAAGTCGTCGCGTTTTCACACTCGTAAAGTAATCTGATAACAGCTTCTTCAACCAAGCTATCTAGATTGAATGATTCAAAGAAATCTTTGTAATCAAACATCCAATCAGGACCCGTGCCTTGCAAATTTTGAGTATATCGTTGAACTTCCACGTTAGCCCAATCCTCCACTTGACGAGTTCGCTTGTTGAATACCCGTTTGAGCGGGGTTGCATATCCAACAAAGTATCCCTCCTCAGCTTTAGGACTAAACTTCTCACTTGGATTCAACATCGTGCATGGCGCCCCAAAAGGTTCTAGATACTCTAAGTTTGGCTTTCGTCGGTGTAACAGTTCATAAGATGTTTTACCAAACTTCTTCACTGTTAGAACCCGATTTAGTGTATAATTTGCTGCATAAATTGCCTCGTTCCAGAACATTACCGGAAGATTTGAATCAGCAAGCATTGTTCTAGCCGCTTCAATTAGAGTCCTATTCTTTCGTTCAGCAACACCGTTCTGTTGTGGGGTGTACGGAGCCGAATATTCATGATGTATCCCTTTGCTTTCACAAAGTTCATCCATCTTGGCATTTTTGAACTCCGTCCCATTGTCACTCCGAATTCTCTTTATCTTCACATTGTAGAGATTCTCCAATCGAGTGAACAGAACTTTCAGGTTGTTAAAGGTGTCACTTTTGTTTTGCAAACACATCACCCATGAAAATCTTGAGTAGTCATCAGTGACAACTAAACAATAAAGCTCTCCAAGATGACTTTTGCGCTTGACCGGTCCGAATAGATCCATGTGCAATCGCTCAAGTGGCATCTCTACAGAGTTGACTTTCTTCACTTTGTGGGACTGTTTGTGTTGCTTCCCCTTCTTACAACTTACACACTTGTCATTCAGATGGAAATGTTTCACGTTTACTCCATCGACAAGCCCATTTCTCACAAGTTGGTTCATTTTTCTCAGATGAATGTGCCCCATTCTTCGGTGCCACATTATCGATTCTTTCTCAGTCGCTTTGGATAGAAAACATGTTATTTGCCCCTGTGATGTCATCGCCTTGGACATATCAAGAATATAGAGATTGTTGACGCGAGGTGCCATCAACATTATCCACTCCTTAGGAATTTTGAAGCCCGGTTTGAGAATATAGCAGGATTTGTCATCAAAATGCACAGAAAATTGTTTATCACATATTTGACTGACACTCAACAGATTATAATCAATCTGCTTCACATAAGATATCCGCTCAAAGCTCACTATCCCATTACTCACGCTCCCCTCCATTGTGATATATCCACCTTTATTTCCAGCGAATGCGACATACCCTCCATTGATGTTCTTCACGTCGAACAACAACGCTAGATCCCCTGTCATATGGCCTGAAGCTCCACTATCAACAATCCACAGACTGCTAATAGGGCCAGCTGAAGCTCCCTGCACACAAAAAGTAAATCATTTAGTTCTTTCGGGGGACCCAAGCCTGAGTCTTGGGTCTTTGAACATCAGCTTTCAAAGAGACATTCTCATTAACATTTTCAACAACTTTTTGTTTTGGATCAATCTTTTTCTGATTGTTCAAAACAGTTTCCTTTTTCTCATTGACCTTAGAAGTAGAAGCTCCTGGAGTACCATTGGGTGACCAAGATTGTTCAGACCTTTTAAGGATGCGAATCTGAGATTTTGGATTCTCAGTCGGTTTCTGAACATTGTTAACAAACGTAACTTTCTTGGTTACCTTATCTGATTTAACAGACTTAGGTCCAACATTTGATTTGACAATCGGTTTTAGTGGAACCTTTTGCCTGTCAATTGTTGCGTTCACCACAGGCTTCCTCCATGATTGTTCCATAGCAATCCGATTTCTTCGATCATATTGAATTGGCCGATTGTTCCTCATTTGATGAAAATTGTTTTGATTATAAAACTGTTGTTGTTGAGGAACAACTCGTCTGTGTGGTGGAACATAATGATCAATCGGTTTTCTCATGGAATTTCTCACTTCAACCTCGTGCCTTTTATGCCTTACATATGGACACTGAGCAAGTAAATGCCCTCGTTCCCCACATTTAAAGCATGCACGGTACTCTTCAAAAACATTTGGAGCATTTGATTGAGCAAATGATCTAACAGGATATTGATCATTGTACTGTTGATTTCTCAAACTCTCAGGGAGTGGCCCTTTTGAGTAAGTAGGCTCATGAAAACCATTAGCTCTGTTATTGGGTCGAATGAACTCTGTGACATGGACCTTTGGTTCTTGAGGAACATCCAAATACAATTTCTTTAAAATTGCTGGTGGAATCTCATTTGTTCTCTCATGTTTTGGGAACCAAATAGTGCTTTCTTGCCAAATCTTTTCTATTTTAGCATAGTTAGCATTTTTGATTGGAAATTCCTCATCAGAGATGATTTTATCAGATCCTTCCATCCGATAGAACACCTTGACAGGTTTGTCACATGGTTCATTCTTAACATCTTTATTCTCAAGGTCTTTTTTAATCACATTCTTTTCAGACTTTTTCTCACGATGAGCATTTGCCATCGGATGCACATGTTGAAATGATGAAACTGGTTCAATAGTAATGATGTGATTTTCTTTTGGAATTTCACATGCATTAACAGTTTGAACATTACCAGTATCATCACTCTCTGAGTCTGAATCCACACTCTCAGCAGTAACACCCTCATCATTCAAACCTAAAATCGGTCTCACATCGGAATGAGGATCACCAATACTCGAGGTATTAGATTCAATTTCCGATGATGAATCTGATTTTACCGAGCTCTCCGGTGTAACTTGGTGACAATTATGATTTTCAAAAAGCACCGGAGATGGCACAGACTTGTAATTAGTGGTTTGATCATCTATGATGTGGTCTACCACGTAAGCAATGTGCTTATAGCTTTCCAACTTTTTGTTTACTTTCTCAGCAAAGCATTTTATGGCTGCCATTTCCAACTTGGTATTTTCAATTTCATTGATATAGTTGTTAATTGCCAATTGTTTTAATGATAAAGTGTTTTTCAAGTCGGAAATGTCCTTTTTGTAGCCATCTAATACCTTGTTGAAAGCATTCAACTCTTTGCGAGTAGATTGACTGTTCATGATAGCACTATCACGTTGAACACGGAGTTGTTTATTCTCCTCAGTCAATCTATCACATGTACCACAATATTTATCACTTTTAATATCAGTGCTACACTCAGAACTTACAGGTTTTGGCGGATCAGTCATGGCCATCAATGCGAAATGAGCTTCCTTTCCAGTAAAGAATTTAGAATAGTCAATCTTGGTGAAAGCATCATCAGCAATGCACGACTTCCTCGTCATCAGAAAATCTGCTTCTGCTAGCAACTGATCAATGTCATCATCTAGTGATGTAACACTTGCTTCCGTATCCGATTCACTGTCTGAATCAGAATAAACCGATTCACACTCCTCAGGAACATCAGAAACAGTATCAATCACCACTCCAGAATTAGCTTCCTCAACCTTAACCTCAACAGGTTCAGTCTCCACATCCATTTCAGCCTCAGACTCATCACTTTCACACTCAGTTTCTTTCTTTTCATCCACCGTCACCGACTCTTCAATATCAACCTTGCAAGCAACGCAAGCCACATTGCCACCAGTAGTAATTTCCTCCACTCCTATTTGCAATCCCGACCAATCAAACCTTTCATCTTGTTGAGTCACCAATGCTTGATTCTGACTCGTGTTCTGTTGTGTCTCATTCGGTGTAGTGATCGGTATAACTGTTCGGTTAGTGTTGTTAGGAGATTGGTTTTGGTTCTGGTTTGATGTGTTAGGTTGTCTGTTTTGGTTGTTGTTAGAGTTATTTTGACGGTTTTGATAATTGTTGTTGTTTTGGTAAGAAACTTGGTTTTGGTTTTGTTGTTGACGATTCTGGTAGCTTGCATTGAATGGGTTTCTATTACCTTGTTTTGGTGGCTGGGTGCATTCACGTTTAAAGTGACCTTTTCCTCCACAGTTAAAACAAGTAACTTTCTCCTTGTTGAACCCGTAGGTTGTGTTAGGAGAAGTTCCCAAATCTGTTCTACCCGTCTTTTCAATAAACTCCGTTGCTCTTCTCATAATGCTTGCAAAAGCCCATTGGATATCAATGAGTTCCATCTCTTCCTTGTCGATCTGTGCATAGTCTTCATTGGTTAAGTTGTTATTCCCAATTTGACTAGCAACTAATCCGTTGTAAGATGAAACCATTGCTGAGACTAGTGCAATATGTTGCTGAGCAACTTCCACTGTCACATTGCCCAAGTTAGAAGTCTCCAAAACCACTTGTTGTTGATTAGGTTGAGTAACTTGGTTCATTGGTTGTTGAGGTTGGCTAGCAGTATAGAAAGCTGCTTGTTGCATTGGGGAGAATGGTGAAATGTAGGAATTGTTGTATTGTTGTTGTGGTGGTGGTGGTGTGTATGATGGTTGTGAATAGGATGAAGTTTGTGCCATGTAGTTGATGGTAGGTTTTGGTGATTCCATAACATTGGAAATGCAAGCAACATGTGGTGCAACAACTCCTGAACTTGAGTTACTAACTGAAACTGGAGTGCCTCCAAAGTATAAGCTAGGATTCTGAGGAACCTGTGCTCTTCTAGCTTTTCTCTGCTCTTCCATTTCCTTGTTTTCCAGCTTCTGAATAAACTCTTGAATAGTCCAGTATTGGTATGCATCCTTTTCCCTGAGAACTTCCACATGCTGATCCCAGTAAGGTGGTAGAGCATCTGCAAACTTATCCACCAAATTCTTCATAGGAATCTGTATACCATAACTTGACAATTCAGTTAGCAAATGACTATATCTAGGAGTTAATTCTTTTAAAGTTTCATTTCCAATATAAGAAAAATTCTCAAACTCCTTTCTCAATTCATCCATCCTCAAACTTCTAGTCTTCTCATTCCCATCATGCCTCCTCTTAAGCACATCCCACAATTGCTTAGACGTTGTACAAGTCCCAAATTGATGCAATAGATCATTTGTGATTGCCTGAGTCAATTGGGAAAAGGCTTTCTTTTCCACAGCAAACTTCTTTTTCTCTTCCTCAGACATGCTCTCCAATGGAACTGGTTCACCTGTATTCTCCAAAACTGGTGCTATGTAACCTTTAGCAATCATACTCCATGCCTCTGCTCCCTCCACTCCCATGCCTTCCAAGTGAATCTTGAACTTGTTCTGCCACTGATTGTATTCTTGTATCTCCATAAGCTTCGGTGGCCGATTCCCGCTACCTGAAGACAAATCATTAATCAGTGTGGAAATAGCATTTGTAGTTTGAGTGTTTACCACCGCTGCTGCTACTCCCCAGTAGTCAGGTTGTGGTGCTGGAGGTGCTACGCTTTGAGGCATCGATCTCGTCATCGCCATGTAGTTCATCGGTTGCGAAGACTGTGTGCTCGTCTTTTGTGCTGCCACTGTCCATGGGTCCATCACTTGCTGTTGTGGTTGTGTCATTGCTGGTCTCGGAGTAGTCGGAAAATTCCACATGATCACGAACTTAGAAAAATTCAACACTTAGAAAATTTTCCAAACTTTAGTCCTAGGTTCGCCCAGTTATACTCTCACTTTCGTCCCTTCTGATGCAGGTTCGCCCAAACAGTATCACTCGAAGGTAAAAACTCACCAGAATGTAAAAAAAAACACACTAACACAAATCCACGTTCGCCCAGAAAATTTCAGGTTCGACCGTTTCTATTCTACGTTCGCCCGCCCGATCAATCTGATGTGGAAAATGTGACCCGAAAGTGAAAACTTCAAACAAAAACTTTTCAGGTTCGCCCAAAAGTACCTAGGTTCGACCAGAAATGACTCGGGTTCGACCAAAACAGTCCAGGTTCGCCCACTATGTTCCAGGTTCGTCCATTTCAGGTTTGAAAAACGGTTACACTTTGAAAAACGGTTATTTTGATCTCTGATTTTCAAAAGTTTGTGGATTTGAATGATCTTAATCAGGTTATGATTCGGAATTGATTTGGAACAGCTTTAATTCTTGGAATTTTGAATTTTAACCACAAAATCAACTTCAAATCAATCAAAAACACTCAAAAACCATTTTCATTCAAAAACAGATGTATTTTGATCAAAATTAGGTCCAAATCAGCTCTGAGTTTATCAAATTTGTTGTTGTATGATCCGTATAGCTCTGATACCACTTTGTGAGCGAAAGATTTTGACTAAAACAGGATTAATTGATCATACAAGTTACAAAACCAGGTGCGGAAACCCTAGCTTTGAACAAACAGATAAAACTCAAATCAAAACACAATCAATATCATTTTCAAAGCTTTTCATAGATTAACTTGTTCATAAACTTGATTACAATGACACTTTGGTTAATCTAGATCAATTACAGACACTCTCAAACAAACCTGGAACCTGACCTCAAAACACACACAACTAATAACTCTCTATACATTGCATAAACACAAAATCTATTTATAATGTCTTCACATTCGCCCAGTAGAGATGGTCGAATGTGGACTTCTTCCACATTCGCCCACACTAGGGTACGAATGTGTTGTCTTGAACAGCTTCAATCTACCTTCGCCCAGTATGTCTTCACCTTCGCCCATTTAAGCTTACCTTCGACCAGTCAGTTCCACATTCTATCCATCAGCACTCTAACATATGTTAATATCCAATCATTAGTCGCAAAACGCATCTACAGATTGACCATGGGTATTCAGTTGGAGTCGATTTTCACTTGGAGTTGGTATACATTTGGAGTCGGTATTCATTAAAAACCTGTGAACTCACCGGCATTATTTGCTGACGTATTTAGCATGTTTGTCTCAGGTCGCTAAGGTAGCAGCTGTCGATAGGCGCACGGAGTCTCACGGCGTCTAGGATTCATGTGCATCTCATTTAGTATTTTCAGACTTTCGTACTTTTGATTTCACGTTGTAATAAAGTTTTACGCTTCCGCAGCGTTGGATCATTTTATGAAAACTTAATGGTTTGATTTTGTCATTTTTACGTATCATATAGTGTTGTTTATTGTGACCGTTGACTTGGATCCTGGTGTGTCACGCGCCTCGCGGTAAAACCCCGCACGTGGAAATTTGAGGGTGTGACAGATTGGTATCAGAGCCAATGGTTATAGTGAACTAGGACTGCATGTAGAGTCTAGTCTATAGCCGAGTATCACACACGTTAGACGGTCACACATAGTTACGAGTCGTGTCATTTGGTAAACATACTAATCTTTTCGGGGTGTCAGTGTCCTCATCACACAGTATCACATTATCCATCTTTTGTTATTCCTACCTTGGTTCTATCTTCTTCTTCGGGTTTGAAGATGAAGGGGCTTATCGCTTATACTTGGCAGTAGTGTACATTGGGGTGGCTTCGGCACATTCTTGAGATCTTTCCGGGCTTTGGATATCTCCCCTCTACGCTCTAATGTACATACTTGCCTGCACACACACTATCATGCACTAGTACTTGTCATAGTACACTCCTGAGTGACTGTTCACTTTGGGATCTTCGTGCGATAACAGTTTCTTTTAGGAATGTGGGTATCGGGTGATTTGAAGTTCTAGCTAGGAGCACGCCTAGAGGACCATGTAGAGCGATTTGTTATTTCGGGTGCACACGAAATCATAAATCGAAATGCATGAAAATCTTGGTGGACTTCGTGTTCGGACTAATGGTCATGCTGGAACCATGTTCTGAATTCGTTTGGTCACTTGTAGCTCGATCTGTTGGTGATTTTGCGTATCTTGTCTCATGTTTGGCAGAACATGTCTGGTCGCGCTGGTGGACGTGCTGGTGGACGCCGTGGTGGCGGCGGGGGTCGCAATGGCGGTGGACGAGGTGGTGGGAACATCACCATGACTCAGGCGGAGTTGGAGCACATGTTGCAGCAGCAGTTGAACGTTGCGTTGGCTGCTTTCCAGGCTGCTCAGCAGACCCTGGGAAATACTAATCAGATGCAGACTGGGTGCACGTACAAGAAGTTCATGGACTGTAAGCCCCATTTCTTCAATGGGACTGAAGGAGCGGTGGGACTACTTAGGTGGTTGGAGAAGATTGAGTCAGTGTTTGCTATGTGTAACTGTCCCGACGCTGATCGCGTCAAGTATGCTTCTGCTACACTGGAGGGACATGCGTTGACCTGGTGGAACTCCACCACTGCGAACCTTGGTCTGGGTGAGGCCAATGCTATGCCGTGGTCCGAGTTTGTTCAGATGTTGAGGGTGGAGTATTGCCCAAGAGACGAGATTATGAAGTTGGAGCATGAGTTCTGGAATCTGAAGATGGATGGATCGGAGATCGAGGAGTTTACTGCTAGGCACAACGAGTTGGCTGTGATGTGCCCCGGGTTGGCTACACCGGAGTACCGGAGGATTGAGCACTACGTTGCTGGGTTAGTGCCGGAGATTGCTGGACTTGTTGCTGCTGCTGATCACACTACTATGTTGGCCACTGTTCGGGCAGCCCACAAGCTGACCAACATGAAGGTTGCGGAGGGCGTTCTACCTCCGAGGGGTGCTGCTGTGAAAGCCCCTGCGGACAACAAGAGAAAGTGGGAGAGTGCTGGAAAGAGCGCTGGGTCGTCCCAGCCACAGACGAAGAAGCAAGAAGTTGTGGGAGCACCATCCGAGCAGAGGTCTGGGGGATATACTGGGAAACTCCCGAAGTGTGGTGAGTGTGGGTTTCATCATACGGGTGATTGTGAGAGGTTTCGCTGTCGACGGTGTCAGCGTTTTGGTCATCATGCTAAGGACTGTAGGACTACTCTTCAGCTACAACCGGCACAGGCCACTACTACTACTACCACTGCTACTGCTCCTCAGGGAAGGCAGGGATGTTATCACTGTGGGGATAATGGACACTTCAAGCGGGATTGTTCTAAGCTGAACCAAGGGACTGCAGGTGGTGCTGGGAATGAAGGCGGCGGTCGAACTACTCGTGGTCATGTCTACGTCATTGGCGCTAGGGAGAACCAGGAGGATCCTGACACTGTTACTGGTGAGTATTCTTTTCTTGATCCTCGTTATGCTCGTATTCATTCTCGTTCACATTGTTTGGCAATTCGTATTCATTGTGTGCATTCAGTTTGGTATTTGGTCATCATTTTGCATTCATGAGTCTGATGTGGGTCCTTTGGAGATGTTACTTGGACGGTACCGGTGTATCATTTATACCGATCATAGTAGTCTCTAGTAGGCCTTCGATCAGGGGGATTCATTGTTTTCTATTCACTTTGGGGAGGGCGGTTCCACGGCATAGGGTATCTGTTGATATCATCTTTCGTTCATGGTTCTCATTTTGTTTGCGTTCTGGGAGGAGTTACTTGGGTTAGGTCGACACTCATTACTGTCGAAGAGTGAATCTCGGGGCGAGATTCCTTTCAACAGGGGGATGGTGTGACGACCGGGAAAATTTTTCTTTTGTCGCTTCATTCTCTTTGACTTCGGGAAATTTTTGGGACGAAAATTCTTTCAACAGGGGGATGATGTGACACCCGGCACGTTTGGGTCAACACTTTATGAACACATAAGTCTACCTTAGCGAAAAACGTTTATTAAACATACTTGACAGGGTCAGTAGAGTCGGAACACAGTCCGTATTGTCCAAGGTACAATGATTCGGGAGATCATTGGGTTAGTCACACACACACACGATACGAGTCCCGTTGTTGGTGAATTACATAAACCGATTGAGTATGTATGAAGATTATGGGTCGTGTGGTGAATTATATACATAGGTGTGTTTAAATGATGTGTAGATAATTATCCATGCTTAAATATGATAAACATAGACTAAGGTTGCATGCTTATGTGTTAAGATGTGTTAGAATGCGTTAAACACGACAAACTGGAAAACTAGTTAAAAAGGGGCTCTGGTTCGACCACTTCGAATGGTCGAAGGAGATAAATTGCTTTGGTTCGACCCTTGTAAAGGGGCGAACCTGGGAACTGGGATGGAAAGGATTTCCTTCGACCACAGAAGGACTCATTCGACCCTGAGAAGGGTCGAAGGAGGGCTCATTCGCCCATTGAAAAGGGGCGAATGTGGACATAGTATAAATACCACACTTTGTCATTTTTCACCATTTCACAAACCCTAACCATCTCAAAACACTCTCTAGCAACCTTAAACATTGGGGAAGGAGTTTTTGCCCTTGTTTTCTATAATCTAACCTACAAACATCTTCTACACAAAGATCTAAGGTGTGTTCTTCATTCTAAATCATTTTTAAAGCATTTCAATTCGTTTTCATTAAACCCCAAGAGTCCAGATCTGATTCAAACATGTTTTCATGAATAAAAACCTTCCTAATATCTTTCTAAACAAAACCTATTCATAAAAAATGAGTTTTCATACAAAATAACATGTGTTAATGGTGTTTTATGTGATGTTATGCATTGTTTGACGATTGATTGCTGTATAGATGTTATAACAATGATCTAGGACTGTTATTGATGATGTTTTATGATTGAGATAGGTTACAATTAATTATTGATGATGTTTTATCCATTTTGGGGGTTTTGGGTTAGATCTAGGGCTTGTTCATGATGATAGTGATAAGGATATGATTGGGGGGTTTATTGTTCATGGTAATCTGAGTATATTAAGTTGATTATTGATTGATTTCATAAAGTTTCCTAATTGGGTAAAGATTGCATGCATGATGATGTGACATCTCCATAATTTACTATTTTGGGAAACTTGTAAAACGACTAGATTTTGGTGTAAAATCGGTAGGGTTTTGTAGGGATAAGTTATCCATGCTTGACTGCTGTGTTTGATGATGTTTCGAGTCGTTTTGAATGTGTTTGAAGCGTTTTTAAGGAAAATTGCACAACAGGGGCGAACCTGGCCTCCTTCGACCGGTCGATGGTGCGAAGGAGGGACTCCAGGGTCGAACCTGGTTACTAAATGGTCGAACGTATTACAAATGGGCGAAGGAGGGAGAAAAGGGGCGAAGGTAGCCACATTCGACCGTTTAAAGCCTCATTCGACCACTCGAAGCTACATTCGACCCTACGATTTCTAAAATGAGATTTTTGATGCAAACTAAGTGTTTTATGCTTGAAACTTATGTGTTAAACTTATGTGCATGACTAATTGATGTAATAGGGTCACCAACGGGATGTCGGGTCGGTCCGGGATGTCCGGTTAACGTTTAAACACACTTTTTAACATATGTAGTCAAGATCTGGACAATCGGGGACTAGTTAGCCTTCGGGTTAATAGTCATCACACTTATGTAAACTCATTGATAGGTTGTCATTAGTTGGGATTATCATACACGTGTTGGAATTCTAGTTATCGGAAGACGCACTCTAAGGTGAGTTTCACGGCCCCACTCTTTTACTAGTTTTACATTTTCGGGGGAGAAAACATGCTGTGTCCTTTAAACGTGTGTCAACTATGTTTTCATAAAAAAAGGTGTCTCAACTATGTTTTGGTATTCATTATGTTTGGAGTATTCATTATATTACTATGCGATCTTTGGAAGCCCCGGGGGAAACCATGAATGTGCGGGGATGCACAACGGGGGAAATGTGGATAGCGCTATTTGGGCTTGACCCGCCCCACTCGACGGCTTGGAGGGCCGGGCGGGTGCATATTGTCTCTTAGGTATTCAGTATTCAGTATGCAGTATTCAGTATTCATTCGGGCACGTATTCAGTATTCACAGTATTCGAGTTCAGTAATGGTTTTCCAATCGCAGTAGTAAGGTATTCATATGTTTTGCATGCATGTGGTCTGGATTGTGTGAGCGAAAGATTTTGACTAAAACAGGATTAATTGATCATACAAGTTACAAAACCAGGTGCGGAAACCCTAGCTTTGAACAAACAGATAAAACTCAAATCAAAACACAATCAATATCATTTTCAAAGCTTTTCATAGATTAACTTGTTCATAAACTTGATTACAATGACACTTTGGTTAATCTAGATCAATTACAGACACTCTCAAACAAACCTGGAACCTGACCTCAAAACACACACAACTAATAACTCTCTATACATTGCATAAACACAAAATCTATTTATAATGTCTGCACATTCGCCCAGTAGAGATGGTCGAATGTGGACTTCTTCCACATTCGCCCACACTAGGGTACGAATGTGTTGTCTTGAACAGCTTCAATCTACCTTCGCCCAGTATGTCTTCACCTTCGCCCATTTAAGCTTACCTTCGACCAGTCAGTTCCACATTCTATCCATCAGCACTCTAACATATGTTAATATCCAATCATTAGTCGCAAAACGCATCTACAAACTCCCCCTCGACTATTGATTGGATTGTCTCCTGTCTTCGTCCATGGCTTTGTTCAACAACTTAATTCTGAGCTGTTTCTTCTGCTCTTTGGTCATTTCAGGCTCTAACTTTCTCTTCACCGGTTTCGACACATTTGCCATCTTCACCATCTTGCCAAGTTTGTTATTCAAATTACTCCCCGCATTAATATCATATGCAAAGCAAACTCCAACCACTTGAGTATACTTCTTTGCTTGATCAGCGTCATTCGGTTCACAATAAATCGGATTATAGAAAAGCATGATGATGTCTTCAAAAGTACAATTAATCAACCACATCGGATCAAATACATGAACATGCTTGTATTTGTCCTTCCCGTCTCTCAACACTATCACTGCTTCAGCCTTCCTCCAATCATAATACCAGAAAATAAAGTCAGCACTGAAATGTTGTGGCATGGGCATCAAAGGTATTTTCCTCATCACTTCAGGTGCCTTGTATATCAAAGTAACCCGCTTCAGCTTAGTTTGAGGATCAATATCCCTATGAACTTTCCTTCGGGGATATTGTGGCTTGAATCTATTCCATCTCGTTCTACTTTCCCAAACCAGCTTGTCTGCACACCAACCTACATGTGTACCGTTCACTGAAGCACCTGACATAGGGAATCTACATAAATCTCTGACCGCCCAGTACGGTAGAGTTAGCAAATCAATGAATCTGTTAAAGTACAAGATCCCTGTTTCCCATTTGGCAGCTATACACTTCAGCCTGCCCAAATATGTCCACCCGAGAGCTCTGCCTTTGAACTTGGCATTGTGAAATCTATAGAAATTTCCTTGAGCTTCAGGCTTCGGTCGGTTTTCATCCATTTCTCTTAATTTCTTCAAATAACTCTTCAATTCATCAGATTGATTTGAAGACTCTTGCTTATCAGCACCAAACACCTTCTCTACAAACTCTGCACTTCTTTGCTTTGCCTTTTTCTTCGCCGAAATGTTTGGTGTCTCAGTAAAATCAGGAAATATCTCATCTTCATCAGTTTGTCTGAAGTACTGTGGAAATTCTTCATGCGTTATGTCTTCAACTTCCACTTCATCAAGCTCAGGAGTATTCTTTTCATCTGAGTGACTTCCAATATCCTTTTCAGAAATATCTGGAATCGACTCATCTACAATAAACTCCTCAAATGTTTTCCCTACTCTCTGTGCAGGTCCATCCAGAATTTCCTTTGCCACAGAAACAGGTACTTCACCTTCTTCAAGATCAGGATCGTTGTATTCCAATTCATATCTCATGTCATCTGTTTGGAATATCTCAGCAAAACATCCTGTGAACTCAATAGTCCATTCTCTTCTTTCCAACATATCTATATATACTTGTTTAGCATCATCTGTTAAAGATCTCACCTTTTCATTCCAGAAAATACTCTCATCTGAATCAACATTCTCACCTTTCTTTTTCTTCGAACTTGATTCTCCAGCATTTTTCTTTTTAGGTGTTCTCTTTTCAAATGTAAACTTTGAAGTATCATCTCCTCCATCATTATCATCACTACTACTACTATCATCCTCTTTCTGACTCCCAGACCCTTCTGCATCATCATCATCATCATCATTCTTATCATCCTCATCATCACTTTTCTCTGACTCTTCATCATCCTCATCATCATCTTTTTCTTTGTCCGATTCAGACGGTTCAAAGTCAACTTGCTCTTCTTCTTTTTCTTCATCTTCTTCTCCCTCCTTCAACTTGGGTGCAACATTGTACAAATTATCAATCAAATCATTAAGGCGTTTGTTCTCAGCCTTTAGTTCTTTGTTGTCTTCTTTGATCAACTTTAGCCTGTTCTTGTTTCTTGAACATTTACCCTCAAGCTTTTTATTCTTTGCTTCAAGCTTCTTAACCTTCTCGTTAATCTCATCTTGATTTGACTTAGAAGCTACCACTATCTGAAGCATCTTTTCTTCATTCTTCTTGAACTTGGCTATTTCAGCTTGTTGAGCCACTATCATCTTCATCATGTCATCCATTTTCTTGTTCACCTGCTTCATTACATCATCATCCACAGTAACCTTCTTAGATTTGGATCTAGATGGTTCAACTTCAACTTCCTTTTCTTTCTAAGGCTTTCTAAACATGTCAAGTACATTATCCAGTGCAACATTTAGTTGATCAACTGATAATGTCTCTGCCTCTTTAGATTTCTTTTGCTTTTTAGTGACCGGTGAAGACAGCTTCGATGACGTACCAGCATCGGGTACTCTTTTTCCCTTCAAAAGTTGTACTAATTCTTTCTCTCTCAACTGCTTAGTACTTGTCTTCTTAGACATGGTCTTGTGCTTAGGCTTGGGCAAGTTTACTACCACAGTCTCTCCAGTATTCAACTCATCCATGTCAATGCCTAATCCTTCATCTTCAACATTCAACGACTTCTTACTTTTCTCAGCTTCCTCAATTGATTTGTTTAAAGATTCAGACTCACCAACCATAGTGGCCTTACGTTTGGTGGTCCTAACATTCTCAGCATCAGAATCCCATTGTTCTTCTTCCTCAGTTTCTTCTGAATCCACTGATTCTTCATCCACCAAACCAGTACCTTTCTTAGCAGTTGTTTTCTTTCTCACCACCTGTTGCTTAGAGCTCCCTTGATCAGTCTTTCCCTTACCCTTCCCTTTGGCTCCGGGATTAACTACCTGTCTCTTCCTCTTAGTGTTTGCATCAGCATACACCAAGGGATCATCATTATCAGAATCACTGTTGTCATGTCTTGCTTTGTTCTTGCCAGGATCAGTGTAATCCTGACTAGCCAAAGCTCCAAAGAGTCTCCTGTGAGGTGGCTTTTCATTGTCTGGCACACCCTTATATCCTTTCATTCTCACCAATGTACGAATGTTCATGTGATCTTGACCTAGGATCATAGTTGGATCCTTCTTCAATTCTGGATACTTGTGGTCAAAGATCATCATGAGAAACCTCGGGTATAGCATGAATTGCTTCTTCTTCAAACCCTTTAACATTTCCAGCATATGATCCAGTATCATCCCAGACACGTTGAATGGTTTGTTGAGAGTCAACGCAACCATCAACGAGCTTAGACTTCTCCTCATCACATCATATCCACCGCTCACACATCCAAACACGTGGATTATGACATGTGCAAAATATTTAAACTGCACACTCAATTTCCCTTTGTGCATCGAACCATCAGTAATCGCTCCTTTATACTTCATTCTGAGGAAACATGCTTTCTGTTCAGTCCAGGATAATTCTCTTGGATCTTCACTCACTTCAAACTTTATCTGGAGCGCTTCTCTAATATCAGACTCTGTAATAAACATCTCCATGTCTTGTATTTTGCTCTTTATGATGGTCTGATTATCCCAGAAGTCATACTTCGCGTTCTTGTAGAAGTCTTCAATGATGTCTTTGTAAATGATAGTCGGAGTAGCTAAAGCATAGACAACTCTGCTCCTCTTCAAGAATTCAATGATACCAGTAAACTCTACATTCTTTTCAACATCGCCAAGATAAGCACAGCAGTTGTGTGTTTTCTCAAACGGCCAGCTTATCGGTGTAGATGATTCAGCCTCTTGAATATTTTCTTGAACTGGATCAGTAACCACATTCTCAACTGGAATCTCAATATTTACAGTCTGGTCAGCCATCTGCACATCAAAATCAAAAACATTCATCAAAATACAAAAACGACAAAAATTCAAAATTTTAAGGTTTTTCAATTTCTACATTCGCCCGTTTTTCTTAGGTCGAATGTGAATTTTAAGGTACGAATGTGAAATTTTCTGGTCGAATGTGAACATATTTTGAATTAAAAAATACATTCGCCCAGTTTTAATATACATTCGCCCAAAACATTCCACCTTCGCCCGTTTATAGACCCGAAGGTGAAACTGTTCTTCCCCAAAAATTCAAAAAATTGTTCAAACTTGTTTTTAACATGTAATTCTGATTAGGATGTATGCTAAAACAGCCGATTAACCTTTGTAAATCATCAATTGTTTCAATTATTCAATCTACAATAGTTTTTAGAAGGAATTAGGTTAAAACGGTTTCAATCAATCAATTAACACTCGTATATATTGTTAAAACTCTAATTCCTACATCATTCTCCCCCTAAAACTATTGTGGATTGAAATGCAATAAAAAAAAACATCAAAAACCACTCTAAAACCCTTAAATCGAAAACCCTAAGTCCGGTCACTCAAACGATGATACTGATCTCGTTAAGGCTCCATTACCTGTGTTTTTAGTATGGAAATGATCAGTAAATAACCAGGAATCAAATGCACAAGCAAGAGAAATCAAAGCAACAAGGTGTCAATGATCGAAAGAAAATTTTGAAAAAATTGTAATGAGGGATCGAACCTGTAACTGGTATATATAGGCAAGCCACCTTCGCCCGTTTTAGTGGTCGAAAGTGGGTCTATTCCACCTTCGCCCCAAGTAAATGACCCGAAGGTGAATTTATGTTTTAAAATGCCCACATTCGTCCAAATGAAAACGGCCGAAAGTAAAGATTTTTCCACATTCGACCCAATTAAGGGGCGAATGTGAAATGGAAAAATCTGAAAATTTTGCCAAATCACGAATTCGAATCCCGTTCAACATTTTTCAATCTGTTAAACTTCCAAAACACAAATTTTTCACTTTTTGAATGATACAAAGCCCAGATGGTGTTATCAAATCTCAGAAATTGACCATCAAGCACCGTCGGTTATCAAAAATAAAGCAGAAATGCAAAAATTTTGGTTTACTGAAATTTTATCAAAACACACCTAAAATCTTTTTGGATTTTGTATCTTTTTGACAATAAAAGTAAAATGCAACAAAGTAAAATGCATCAAAGTAAATGAAAGCAGTAAACATTTTGTGATATCCGGTAAGAGGATCATATCAGTTTTCTGAGAAATCTGATCACAGCGTAGATCTATTTGTTTAATATTATCATTAGAAACAGTATGTGACACGGCAATTGCTGATATTGTGGTCCACTTAAGCTCACATGCAGACAATTACGCAATGCTTTAAAATGATACGATTTAGGTGTATTAGACTAACACATTGTGGTGCCCACACACATGACATACTCCCGTATCAAGTAATTGCACAAAGCTTCGTCGTAACGCGTGATTATGCCAGAGTTATCCGTAAAAATTACAAAGTATATAGCACAGAGGTGTACAGGTCAGCAAACGAATGCAGCAAAGTAACATGTGCGTATACACTAGGTTGAGGCTGATATTAACCACTGATTTGCATCAGAAAGTCAATACGATGTAATAATGATCTTTGATCAATAAAACATAAAGTTCCTCAATTCGGTAACTTTTGGTTTTGGCAATTAAGCTCTTTTTGCAAATATTCTGATGAAACTAGGTCCGTAAATCAATACGACAAAAGTTTAATCAGAATATCCCGGATAACCATAACATAACGACCCGAAACCTCAGATTTTGGCAATCCTATCAAACGAAATTACGGTACTAAGACCATATGCCCATGAGGTGTTCAGCCACGAACGCGTAGTTTGTTATGTTTGTATCACTAAGGCACGCAATATTTAGTCTACGAAGCCTATCAGCATATCACACGTAGTCAACATACGCCTCATTATACTATACAATTCTTCAGCTTGTGTCAGATCCCCACTGATGTACTATCATTTCCTCTTTTTATCCAGGAAATCAGTTTGGTTTTTCTAATTTTTAGGTCTTTTGAATTTTTCAATGTTTTTGTTTTTTTCTGATAAAATGGCTCCCCCTAAAATAAAGAACATATTTTTGGGTTTTTAATTTTTCTGAAAAACAAAACAAAAATTTGAAAGAAACAATCCACTCGAAAGCATCAACTTCTTTGAGGATTAAACAATCCCCTCGAAAGCATCAACTTCTTTGAGGATTATGATAGAAAAGAGAAATTCCCAATTAGCAAAGAGAAATTCCCAATTAGCAAAGAGAAATTCCCAATTAGCAAAATATTAAAAAAAAAAAAAAACTAAAACGAAAAAGCGATAAACCGAGGTGCCGATTAGTCCTGTTTTTCTTTTATATTGTTTACTTTTAAAAGATATTCAAAGCGGGATCTGTCAAAAGCTTTTGTAAACAAATCTGCACGTTGGTAGTCAGTATGGATTTTGACCATATCTATCAATTCCTTAGCGTAACAATCACGGATAAAATGATATTTGATCCGGATATGTTTCGCCTTAGAATGATTTTCAGTATTTTTAGTTAATGCGATTGCGGCTTCGTTGTCACAGTGTATAGGGGTTTTAAGAAACTGCAAACCGTAATCCACCATCTGCTGTTGGATCCAGAGTACTTGCGAACAACAACTCGAGGCTGCAATGTACTCAGCTTCACAGGTAGACAGCGCCACGGAAGTCTGTTTCTTGCACTGCCAGGTAATTAACCTGCTCCCTAAAAATTGGCAACCAGCTATAGTAGATTTGCTATCTTTGTCACAGCCGCCCCAATCTGCATCACTAAAAGCAATAAAATCAAAATCATCATCATTAGGGTACCAAAGTCCTTTTGAGGGACAACCCTTCAGATATCTAAGGATACGCTTAACCGCCGTCAGATGACTTTGTTTCGGCTTCGATTGATAGCGAGCACAGAGACACGTTGCATACATAATATCTGGTCGAGACGCCGTCAAATACATCAGAGATCCGATGATTGCTCTGTATGTAAATGGGTCCGTCAGCTCCCCCTTAGCGTCCACTCCAATCCCGTGATTGGGTTGAATCGGGGTATCCATCGGCTTAGAGTCCTCCATCTGGAACCGGCTCAAGATGTCGGATACGTATTTCGTCTGGTGAATGAAGATCCCGTCGGGTCTTTGGTCCACCTGCAAGCCTAGGAAAAACTGCATCTCCCCCATTGCGCTCATTTCGAACTTTTCTTGCATGACAGTTTCAAATTCCCTGCATAAAAGCTCGTTAGTTGAACCAAATATTATATCATCAACGTAAATCTGCACTAGAAGCAAATCATCTCCTGTCTTCTTCGTGAAGAGAGTGCAATCGACGAGGCCGCGCTTAAATCCTTTGGAGATGAGGTATGTACTTAGCTCCTCGTACCACTGTCTCGGAGCCTGGTGAAAACCATATAGAGCTTTGTTCAGCACGTAGACCTTATCCCGGTGGATTGGGTCCTCAAAGCCTGGTGGTTGCCCGACATAAACCTCTTCCTTGACTTTCCCGTACAGAAATGCGCTCTTAACATCCATTTGATAAACTTTGAATTTCTTGTATGAAGCAAACGCAAGGAACATCCGAATAGCTTCAATCCGTGCTACCGGTGCATAGATTTCGTTATAATCAATCCCTTCGATTTGATGGAAACCCTGCACGACCAATCTGGCTTTGTTACGAACAATAACCCCACGATCATCCTTCTTGCACTTAAACACCCATTTAGTGCCTATTTTCTTCCTTCCCGGCGGCAAATCCGTGAGCGTCCAAACCCCCAATTTCTGGAATTGTAATAACTCCTCCTGCATAGCTTCAACCCAGGCAACTTCGTTCAAAGCGTCCTTGTATGTCCTTGGCTCTACCTGCGACACATAACATGCAAACGACCAATCATTTTGACTACCAGATTTTTGAATTTTGGCATATAATGCTAAAGCACCAAAACTCTCTGGAGAGTTAAAGCTTCTCAGCTGCCCTCTGGTCATAACACCGCTTCCAGGATCACCGATAACTTGCTCCAGCGGGTGAATACGATGAATCCGAGATTCCGGATAATCAGGTACAGTAACTCCCGTCTGAACAGTCAAGTTTTCTACAGCATCCAGATCATGACCCGTGTTTGATGATGAAGCAACATCTAGAGTTGGAGTTGGGTTCACTGGCATTGCCTCTGGTTCTTCTGCATGTTCAAGAATGACTTCTTCAAATTGTTCAACTTCAGATTCTGAAGAGTCTAATGAAGTTGAAGCCTCTTGAAACTCTTCTTCCTCTTGTATAGGAGCATTGGTATCATTAGAAGCTGGTAGGGGGTTCACGGTGATTGGACGCACCAACGATGAAGTCGTCGCGTTTTCACACTCGTAAAGTAATCTGATAACAGCTTCTTCAACCAAGCTATCTAGATTGAATGATTCAAAGAAATCTTTGTAATCAAACATCCAATCAGGACCCGTGCCTTGCAAATTTTGAGTATATCGTTGAACTTCCACGTTAGCCCAATCCTCCACTTGACGAGTTCGCTTGTTGAATACCCGTTTGAGCGGGGTTGCATATCCAACAAAGTATCCCTCCTCAGCTTTAGGACTAAACTTCTCACTTGGATTCAACATCGTGCATGGCGCCCCAAAAGGTTCTAGATACTCTAAGTTTGGCTTTCGTCGGTGTAACAGTTCATAAGATGTTTTACCAAACTTCTTCACTGTTAGAACCCGATTTAGTGTATAATTTGCTGCATAAATTGCCTCGTTCCAGAACATTACCGGAAGATTTGAATCAGCAAGCATTGTTCTAGCCGCTTCAATTAGAGTCCTATTCTTTCGTTCAGCAACACCGTTCTGTTGTGGGGTGTACGGAGCCGAATATTCATGATGTATCCCTTTGCTTTCACAAAGTTCATCCATCTTGGCATTTTTGAACTCCGTCCCATTGTCACTCCGAATTCTCTTTATCTTCACATTGTAGAGATTCTCCAATCGAGTGAACAGAACTTTCAGGTTGTTAAAGGTGTCACTTTTGTTTTGCAAACACATCACCCATGAAAATCTTGAGTAGTCATCAGTGACAACTAAACAATAAAGCTCTCCAAGATGACTTTTGCGCTTGACCGGTCCGAATAGATCCATGTGCAATCGCTCAAGTGGCATCTCTACAGAGTTGACTTTCTTCACTTTGTGGGACTGTTTGTGTTGCTTCCCCTTCTTACAACTTACACACTTGTCATTCAGATGGAAATGTTTCACGTTTACTCCATCGACAAGCCCATTTCTCACAAGTTGGTTCATTTTTCTCAGATGAATGTGCCCCATTCTTCGGTGCCACATTATCGATTCTTTCTCAGTCGCTTTGGATAGAAAACATGTTATTTGCCCCTGTGATGTCATCGCCTTGGACATATCAAGAATATAGAGATTGTTGACGCGAGGTGCCATCAACATTATCCACTCCTTAGGAATTTTGAAGCCCGGTTTGAGAATATAGTAGGATTTGTCATCAAAATGCACAGAAAATTGTTTATCACATATTTGACTGACACTCAACAGATTATAATCAATCTGCTTCACATAAGATATCCGCTCAAAGCTCACTATCCCATTACTCACGCTCCCCTCCATTGTGATATATCCACCTTTATTTCCAGCGAATGCGACATACCCTCCATTGATGTTCTTCACGTCGAACAACAACGCTAGATCCCCTGTCATATGGCCTGAAGCTCCACTATCAACAATCCACAGACTGCTAATAGGGCCAGCTGAAGCTCCCTGCACACAAAAAGTAAATCATTTAGTTCTTTCGGGGGACCCAAGCCTGAGTCTTGGGTCTTTGAACATCAGCTTTCAAAGAGACATTCTCATTAACATTTTCAACAACTTTTTGTTTTGGATCAATCTTTTTCTGATTGTTCAAAACAGTTTCCTTTTTCTCATTGACCTTAGAAGTAGAAGCTCCTGGAGTACCATTGGGTGACCAAGATTGTTCAGACCTTTTAAGGATGCGAATCTGAGATTTTGGATTCTCAGTCGGTTTCTGAACATTGTTAACAAACGTAACTTTCTTGGTTACCTTATCTGATTTAACAGACTTAGGTCCAACATTTGATTTGACAATCGGTTTTAGTGGAACCTTTTGCCTGTCAATTGTTGCGTTCACCACAGGCTTCCTCCATGATTGTTCCATAGCAATCCGATTTCTTCGATCATATTGAATTGGACGATTGTTCCTCATTTGATGAAAATTGTTTTGATTATAAAACTGTTGTTGTTGAGGAACAACTCGTCTGTGTGGTGGAACATAATGATCAATCGGTTTTCTCATGGAATTTCTCACTTCAACCTCGTGCCTTTTATGCCTTACATATGGACACTGAGCAAGTAAATGCCCTCGTTCCCCACATTTAAAGCATGCACGGTACTCTTCAAAAACATTTGGAGCATTTGATTGAGCAAATGATCTAACAGGATATTGATCATTGTACTGTTGATTTCTCAAACTCTCAGGGAGTGGCCCTTTTGAGTAAGTAGGCTCATGAAAACCATTAGCTCTGTTATTGGGTCGAATGAACTCTGTGACATGGACCTTTGGTTCTTGAGGAACATCCAAATACAATTTCTTTAAAATTGCTGGTGGAATCTCATTTGTTCTCTCATGTTTTGGGAACCAAATAGTGCTTTCTTGCCAAATCTTTTCTATTTTAGCATAGTTAGCATTTTTGATTGGAAATTCCTCATCAGAGATGATTTTATCAGATCCTTCCATCCGATAGAACACCTTGACAGGTTTGTCACATGGTTCATTCTTAACATCTTTATTCTCAAGGTCTTTTTTAATCACATTCTTTTCAGACTTTTTCTCACGATGAGCATTTGCCATCGGATGCACATGTTGAAATGATGAAACTGGTTCAATAGTAATGATGTGATTTTCTTTTGGAATTTCACATGCATTAACAGTTTGAACATTACCAGTATCATCACTCTCTGAGTCTGAATCCACACTCTCAGCAGTAACACCCTCATCATTCAAACCTAAAATCGGTCTCACATCGGAATGAGGATCACCAATACTCGAGGTATTAGATTCAATTTCCGATGATGAATCTGATTTTACCGAGCTCTCCGGTGTAACTTGGTGACAATTATGATTTTCAAAAAGCACCGGAGATGGCACAGACTTGTAATTAGTGGTTTGATCATCTATGATGTGGTCTACCACGTAAGCAATGTGCTTATAGCTTTCCAACTTTTTGTTTACTTTCTCAGCAAAGCATTTTATGGCTGCCATTTCCAACTTGGTATTTTCAATTTCATTGATATAGTTGTTAATTGCCAATTGTTTTAATGATAAAGTGTTTTTCAAGTCGGAAATGTCCTTTTTGTAGCCATCTAATACCTTGTTGAAAGCATTCAACTCTTTGCGAGTAGATTGACTGTTCATGATAGCACTATCACGTTGAACACGGAGTTGTTTATTCTCCTCAGTCAATCTATCACATGTACCACAATATTTATCACTTTTAATATCAGTGCTACACTCAGAACTTACAGGTTTTGGCGGATCAGTCATGGCCATCAATGCGAAATGAGCTTCCTTTCCAGTAAAGAATTTAGAATAGTCAATCTTGGTGAAAGCATCATCAGCAATGCACGACTTCCTCGTCATCAGAAAATCTGCTTCTGCTAGCAACTGATCAATGTCATCATCTAGTGATGTAACACTTGCTTCCGTATCCGATTCACTGTCTGAATCAGAATAAACCGATTCACACTCCTCAGGAACATCAGAAACAGTATCAATCACCACTCCAGAATTAGCTTCCTCAACCTTAACCTCAACAGGTTCAGTCTCCACATCCATTTCAGCCTCAGACTCATCACTTTCACACTCAGTTTCTTTCTTTTCATCCACCGTCACCGACTCTTCAATATCAACCTTGCAAGCAACGCAAGCCACATTGCCACCAGTAGTAATTTCCTCCACTCCTATTTGCAATCCCGACCAATCAAACCTTTCATCTTGTTGAGTCACCAATGCTTGATTCTGACTCGTGTTCTGTTGTGTCTCATTCGGTGTAGTGATCGGTATAACTGTTCGGTTAGTGTTGTT
Source organism: Ambrosia trifida (assembly GCA_028751855.1). NCBI lineage: Eukaryota > Viridiplantae > Streptophyta > Magnoliopsida > Asterales > Asteraceae > Ambrosia > Ambrosia trifida. The sequence continues at coordinate 174,402,487 of CM054122.1, forward strand.
AGGAGATTGGTTTTGGTTCTGGTTTGATGTGTTAGGTTGTCTGTTTTGGTTGTTGTTAGAGTTATTTTGACGGTTTTGATAATTGTTGTTGTTTTGGTAAGAAACTTGGTTTTGGTTTTGTTGTTGACGATTCTGGTAGCTTGCATTGAATGGGTTTCTATTACCTTGTTTTGGTGGCTGGGTGCATTCACGTTTAAAGTGACCTTTTCCTCCACAGTTAAAACAAGTAACTTTCTCCTTGTTGAACCCGTAGGTTGTGTTAGGAGAAGTTCCCAAATCTGTTCTACCTGTCTTTTCAATAAACTCCGTTGCTCTTCTCATAATGCTTGCAAAAGCCCATTGGATATCAATGAGTTCCATCTCTTCCTTGTCGATCTGTGCATAGTCTTCATTGGTTAAGTTGTTATTCCCAATTTGACTAGCAACTAATCCGTTGTAAGATGAAACCATTGCTGAGACTAGTGCAATATGTTGCTGAGCAACTTCCACTGTCACATTGCCCAAGTTAGAAGTCTCCAAAACCACTTGTTGTTGATTAGGTTGAGTAACTTGGTTCATTGGTTGTTGAGATTGGCTAGCAGTATAGAAAGCTGCTTGTTGCATTGGGGAGAATGGTGAAATGTAGGAATTGTTGTATTGTTGTTGTGGTGGTGGTGGTGTGTATGATGGTTGTGAATAGGATGAAGTTTGTGCCATGTAGTTGATGGTAGGTTTTGGTGATTCCATAACATTGGAAATGCAAGCAACATGTGGTGCAACAACTCCTGAACTTGAGTTACTAACTGAAACTGGAGTGCCTCCAAAGTATAAGATAGGATTCTGAGGAACCTGTGCTCTTCTAGCTTTTCTCTGCTCTTCCATTTCCTTGTTTTCCAGCTTCTGAATAAACTCTTGAATAGTCCAGTATTGGTATGCATCCTTTTCCCTGAGAACTTCCACATGCTGATCCCAGTAAGGTGGTAGAGCATCTGCAAACTTATCCACCAAATTCTTCATAGGAATCTGTATACCATAACTTGACAATTCAGTTAGCAAATGACTATATCTAGGAGTTAATTCTTGTAAAGTTTCATTTCCAATATAAGAAAAATTCTCAAACTCCTTTCTCAATTCATCCATCCTCAAACTTCTAGTCTTCTCATTCCCATCATGCCTCCTCTTAAGCACATCCCACAATTGCTTAGACGTTGTACAAGTCCCAAATTGATGCAATAGATCATTTGTGATTGCCTGAGTCAATTGGGAAAAGGCTTTCTTTTCCACAGCAAACTTCTTTTTCTCTTCCTCAGACATGCTCTCCAATGGAACTGGTTCACCTGTATTCTCCAAAACTGGTGCTATGTAACCTTTAGCAATCATACTCCATGCCTCTGCTCCCTCCACTCCCATGCCTTCCAAGTGAATCTTGAACTTGTTCTGCCACTAATTGTATTCTTGTATCTCCATAAGCTTCGGTGGCCGATTCCCGCTACCTGAAGACAAATCATTAATCAGTGTGGAAATAGCATTTGTAGTTTGAGTGTTTACCACCGCTGCTGCTACTCCCCAGTAGTCAGGTTGTGGTGCTGGAGGTGCTACGCTTTGAGGCATCGATCTCGTCATCGCCATGTAGTTCATCGGTTGCGAAGACTGTGTGCTCGTCTTTTGTGCTGCCACTGTCCATGGGTCCATCACTTGCTGTTGTGGTTGTGTCATTGCTGGTCTCGGAGTAGTCGGAAAATTCCACATGATCACGAACTTAGAAAAATTCAACACTTAGAAAATTTTCCAAACTTTAGTCCTAGGTTCGCCCAGTTATACTCTCACTTTCGTCCCTTCTGATGCAGGTTCGCCCAAACAGTATCACTCGAAGGTAAAAACTCACCAGAATGTAAAAAAAAACACACTAACACAAATCCACGTTCGCCCAGAAAATTTCAGGTTCGGCCGTTTCTATTCTACGTTCGCCCGCCCGATCAATCTGATGTGGAAAATGTGACCCGAAAGTGAAAACTTCAAACAAAAACTTTTCAGGTTCGCCCAAAAGTACCTAGGTTCGACCAGAAATGACTCAGGTTCGACCAAAACAGTCCAGGTTCGCCCACTATGTTCCAGGTTGGTCCATTTCAGGTTTGAAAAACGGTTACACTTTGAAAAACGGTTATTTTGATCTCTGATTTTCAAAAGTTTGTGGATTTGAATGATCTTAATCAGGTTATGATTCGGAATTGATTTGGAACAGCTTTAATTCTTGGAATTTTGAATTTTAACCACAAAATCAACTTCAAATCAATCAAAAACACTCAAAAACCATTTTCATTCAAAAACAGATGTATTTTGATCAAAATTAGGTCCAAATCAGCTCTGAGTTTATCAAATTTGTTGTTGTATGATCCGTATAGCTCTGATACCACTTTGTGAGCGAAAGATTTTGACTAAAACAGGATTAATTGATCATACAAGTTACAAAACCAGGTGCGGAAACCCTAGCTTTGAACAAACAGATAAAACTCAAATCAAAACACAATCAATATCATTTTCAAAGCTTTTCATAGATTAACTTGTTCATAAACTTGATTACAATGACACTTTGGTTAATCTAGATCAATTACAGACACTCTCAAACAAACCTGGAACCTGACCTCAAAACACACACAACTAATAACTCTCTATACATTGCATAAACACAAAATCTATTTATAATGTCTTCACATTCGCCCAGTAGAGATGGTCGAATGTGGACTTCTTCCACATTCGCCCACACTAGGGTACGAATGTGTTGTCTTGAACAGCTTCAATCTACCTTCGCCCAGTATGTCTTCACCTTCGCCCATTTAAGCTTACCTTCGACCAGTCAGTTCCACATTCTATCCATCAGCACTCTAACATATGTTAATATCCAATCATTAGTCGCAAAACGCATCTACAGATTGACCATGGGTATTCAGTTGGAGTCGATTTTCACTTGGAGTTGGTATACATTTGGAGTCGGTATTCATTAAAAACCTGTGAACTCACCGGCATTATTTGCTGACGTATTTAGCATGTTTGTCTCAGGTCGCTAAGGTAGCAGCTGTCGATAGGCGCACGGAGTCTCACGGCGTCTAGGATTCATGTGCATCTCATTTAGTATTTTCAGACTTTCGTACTTTTGATTTCACGTTGTAATAAAGTTTTACGCTTCCGCAGCGTTGGATCATTTTATGAAAACTTAATGGTTTGATTTTGTCATTTTTACGTATCATATAGTGTTGTTTATTGTGACCGTTGACTTGGATCCTGGTGTGTCACGCGCCTCGCGGTAAAACCCCGCACGTGGAAATTTGAGGGTGTGACAGATTGGTATCAGAGCCAATGGTTATAGTGAACTAGGACTGCATGTAGAGTCTAGTCTATAGCCGAGTATCACACACGTTAGACGGTCACACATAGTTACGAGTCGTGTCATTTGGTAAACATACTAATCTTGTCGGGGTGTCAGTGTCCTCATCACACAGTATCACATTATCCATCTTTTGTTATTCCTACCTTGGTTCTATCTTCTTCTTCGGGTTTGAAGATGAAGGGGCTTATCGCTTATACTTGGCAGTAGTGTACATTGGGGTGGCTTCGGCACATTCTTGAGATCTTTCCGGGCTTTGGATATCTCCCCTCTACGCTCTAATGTACATACTTGCCTGCACACACACTATCATGCACTAGTACTTGTCATAGTACACTCCTGAGTGACTGTTCACTTTGGGATCTTCGTGCGATAACAGTTTCTTTTAGGAATGTGGGTATCGGGTGATTTGAAGTTCTAGCTAGGAGCACGCCTAGAGGACCATGTAGAGCGATTTGTTATTTCGGGTGCACACGAAATCATAAATCGAAATGCATGAAAATCTTGGTGGACTTCGTGTTCGGACTAATGGTCATGCTGGAACCATGTTCTGAATTCGTTTGGTCACTTGTAGCTCGATCTGTTGGTGATTTTGCGTATCTTGTCTCATGTTTGGCAGAACATGTCTGGTCGCGCTGGTGGACGTGCTGGTGGACGCCGTGGTGGCGGCGGGGGTCGCAATGGCGGTGGACGAGGTGGTGGGAACATCACCATGACTCAGGCGGAGTTGGAGCACATGTTGCAGCAGCAGTTGAACGTTGCGTTGGCTGCTTTCCAGGCTGCTCAGCAGACCCTGGGAAATACTAATCAGATGCAGACTGGGTGCACGTACAAGAAGTTCATGGACTGTAAGCCCCATTTCTTCAATGGGACTGAAGGAGCGGTGGGACTACTTAGGTGGTTGGAGAAGATTGAGTCAGTGTTTGCTATGTGTAACTGTCCCGACGCTGATCGCGTCAAGTATGCTTCTGCTACACTGGAGGGACATGCGTTGACCTGGTGGAACTCCACCACTGCGAACCTTGGTCTGGGTGAGGCCAATGCTATGCCGTGGTCCGAGTTTGTTCAGATGTTGAGGGTGGAGTATTGCCCAAGAGACGAGATTATGAAGTTGGAGCATGAGTTCTGGAATCTGAAGATGGATGGATCGGAGATCGAGGAGTTTACTGCTAGGCACAACGAGTTGGCTGTGATGTGCCCCGGGTTGGCTACACCGGAGTACCGGAGGATTGAGCACTACGTTGCTGGGTTAGTGCCGGAGATTGCTGGACTTGTTGCTGCTGCTGATCACACTACTATGTTGGCCACTGTTCGGGCAGCCCACAAGCTGACCAACATGAAGGTTGCGGAGGGCGTTCTACCTCCGAGGGGTGCTGCTGTGAAAGCCCCTGCGGACAACAAGAGAAAGTGGGAGAGTGCTGGAAAGAGCGCTGGGTCGTCCCAGCCACAGACGAAGAAGCAAGAAGTTGTGGGAGCACCATCCGAGCAGAGGTCTGGGGGATATACTGGGAAACTCCCGAAGTGTGGTGAGTGTGGGTTTCATCATACGGGTGATTGTGAGAGGTTTCGCTGTCGACGGTGTCAGCGTTTTGGTCATCATGCTAAGGACTGTAGGACTACTCTTCAGCTACAACCGGCACAGGCCACTACTACTACTACCACTGCTACTGCTCCTCAGGGAAGGCAGGGATGTTATCACTGTGGGGATAATGGACACTTCAAGCGGGATTGTTCTAAGCTGAACCAAGGGACTGCAGGTGGTGCTGGGAATGAAGGCGGCGGTCGAACTACTCGTGGTCATGTCTACGTCATTGGCGCTAGGGAGAACCAGGAGGATCCTGACACTGTTACTGGTGAGTATTCTTTTCTTGATCCTCGTTATGCTCGTATTCATTCTCGTTCACATTGTTTGGCAATTCGTATTCATTGTGTGCATTCAGTTTGGTATTTGGTCATCATTTTGCATTCATGAGTCTGATGTGGGTCCTTTGGAGATGTTACTTGGACGGTACCGGTGTATCATTTATACCGATCATAGTAGTCTCTAGTAGGCCTTCGATCAGGGGGATTCATTGTTTTCTATTCACTTTGGGGAGGGCGGTTCCACGGCATAGGGTATCTGTTGATATCATCTTTCGTTCATGGTTCTCATTTTGTTTGCGTTCTGGGAGGAGTTACTTGGGTTAGGTCGACACTCATTACTGTCGAAGAGTGAATCTCGGGGCGAGATTCCTTTCAACAGGGGGATGGTGTGACGACCGGGAAAATTTTTCTTTTGTCGCTTCGTTCTCTTTGACTTCGGGAAATTTTCGGGACGAAAATTCTTTCAACAGGGGGATGATGTGACACCCGGCACGTTTGGGTCAAGACTTTATGAACACATAAGTCTACCTTAGCGAAAAACGTTTATTAAACATACTTGACAGGGTCAGTAGAGTCGGAACACAGTCCGTATTGTCCAAGGTACAATGATTCGGGAGATCATTGGGTTAGTCACACACACACACGATACGAGTCCCGTTGTTGGTGAATTACATAAACCGATTGAGTATGTATGAAGATTATGGGTCGTGTGGTGAATTATATACATAGGTGTGTTTAAATGATGTGTAGATAATTATCCATGCTTAAATATGATAAACATAGACTAAGGTTGCATGCTTATGTGTTAAGATGTGTTAGAATGCGTTAAACACGACAAACTGGAAAACTAGTTAAAAAGGGGCTCTGGTTCGACCACTTCGAATGGTCGAAGGAGATAAATTGCTTTGGTTCGACCCTTGTAAAGGGGCGAACCTGGGAACTGGGATGGAAAGGATTTCCTTCGACCACAGAAGGACTCATTCGACCCTGAGAAGGGTCGAAGGAGGGCTCATTCGCCCATTGAAAAGGGGCGAATGTGGACATAGTATAAATACCACACTTTGTCATTTTTCACCATTTCACAAACCCTAACCATCTCAAAACACTCTCTAGCAACCTTAAACATTGGGGAAGGAGTTTTTGCCCTTGTTTTCTATAATCTAACCTACAAACATCTTCTACACAAAGATCTAAGGTGTGTTCTTCATTCTAAATCATTTTTAAAGCATTTCAATTCGTTTTCATTAAACCCCAAGAGTCCAGATCTGATTCAAACATGTTTTCATGAATAAAAACCTTCCTAATATCTTTCTAAACAAAACCTATTCATAAACAATGAGTTTTCATACAAAATAACATGTGTTAATGGTGTTTTATGTGATGTTATGCATTGTTTGACGATTGATTGCTGTATAGATGTTATAACAATGATCTAGGACTGTTATTGATGATGTTTTATGATTGAGATAGGTTACAATTAATTATTGATGATGTTTTATCCATTTTGGGGGTTTTGGGTTAGATCTAGGGCTTGTTCATGATGATAGTGATAAGGATATGATTGGGGGGTTTATTGTTCATGGTAATCTGAGTATATTAAGTTGATTATTGATTGATTTCATAAAGTTTCCTAATTGGGTAAAGATTGCATGCATGATGATGTGACATCTCCATAATTTACTATTTTGGGAAACTTGTAAAACGACTAGATTTTGGTGTAAAATCGGTAGGGTTTTGTAGGGATAAGTTATCCATGCTTGACTGCTGTGTTTGATGATGTTTCGAGTCGTTTTGAATGTGTTTGAAGCGTTTTTAAGGAAAATTGCACAACAGGGGCGAACCTGGCCTCCTTCGACCGGTCGATGGTGCGAAGGAGGGACTCCAGGGTCGAACCTGGTTACTAAATGGTCGAACGTATTACAAATGGGCGAAGGAGGGAGAAAAGGGGCGAAGGTAGCCACATTCGACCGTTTAAAGCCTCATTCGACCACTCGAAGCTACATTCGACCCTACGATTTCTAAAATGAGATTTTTGATGCAAACTAAGTGTTTTATGCTTGAAACTTATGTGTTAAACTTATGTGCTTGACTAATTGATGTAATAGGGTCACCAACGGGATGTCGGGTCGGTCCGGGATGTCCGGTTAACGTTTAAACACACTTTTTAACATATGTAGTCAAGATCTGGACAATCGGGGACTAGTTAGCCTTCGGGTTAATAGTCATCACACTTATGTAAACTCATTGATAGGTTGTCATTAGTTGGGATTATCATACACGTGTTGGAATTCTAGTTATCGGAAGACGCACTCTAAGGTGAGTTTCACGGCCCCACTCTTTTACTAGTTTTACATTTTCGGGGGAGAAAACATGCTGTGTCCTTTAAACGTGTGTCAACTATGTTTTCATAAAAAAAGGTGTCTCAACTATGTTTTGGTATTCATGAATTCATTGGGTTTGGAGTATTCATTATGTTTTCACGTATTCATTATGTTTGGAGTATTCATTATATTACTATGCGATCTTTGGAAGCCCCGGGGGAAACCATGAATGTGCGGGGATGCACAACGGGGGAAATGTGGATAGCGCTATTTGGGCTTGACCCGCCCCACTCGACGGCTTGGAGGGCCGGGCGGGTGCATATTGTCTCTTAGGTATTCAGTATTCAGTATGCAGTATTCAGTATTCATTCGGGCACGTATTCAGTATTCACAGTATTCGAGTTCAGTAATGGTTTTCCAATCGCAGTAGTAAGGTATTCATATGTTTTGCATGCATGTGGTCTGGATTGACCATGGGTATTCAGTTGGAGTCGATTTTCACTTGGAGTTGGTATACATTTGGAGTCGGTATTCATTAAAAACCTGTGAACTCACCGGCATTATTTGCTGACGTATTTAGCATGTTTGTCTCAGGTCGCTAAGGTAGCAGTTGTCGATAGGCGCACGGAGTCTCACGGCGTCTAGGATTCATGTGCATCTCATTTAGTATTTTCAGACTTTCGTACTTTTGATTTCACGTTGTAATAAAGTTTTACGCTTCCGCAGCGTTGGATCATTTTATGAAAACTTAATGGTTTGATTTTGTCATTTTTACGTATCATATAGTGTTGTTTATTGTGACCGTTGACTTGGATCCTGGTGTGTCACGCGCCTCGCGGTAAAACCCCGCACGTGGAAATTTGAGGGTGTGACATTTTTGACTCATCGTGTTATATTTCGTGATTTATTGTGTTTTTTTGTATTATTCTCACACTTATCATTTTTATTGCCTTTTGTAAGATAACTTGACTCACTTTTATTATTTTGTTGTAATTAAGTTTTGAGAAACTAAGTAGGTAGGTTTTAATGGTAAACAAACAACATATATACATACTCTTTCATTATGTAAAAACTATCTTTTAACCTGGTAAACATTATTAAATTATCATTAAACGTTGACGTGAGGATAGTTATTTCTTTTATATATAAATAAACGAGGTAAAGATGCCTGGCTAGCTAACATGCGCTGGATACGATATACGTGCACCACCACCACCAATACAGCAAAAACCGTACTACAACACCAATATATCTGAGCAAAAAAAAAACAACTTAAACAAAAAAGAAGGACCTAATGTGAAAATTTAGAAAATCAAGGGAATCAAGTGGAGCTTACTAGACTCCTTATATATACCATTACCCACCACTGCAACATGAGTTTGTAATTATTTTGCATTTTATCAACTGTGCTTTCCGTTTGGTTATCACTGATTCACACCACAGTGCCACTCTTATCCGTTAAAAATGTTACATGTGGGACGACAGGCGTAAGTATCTAAAATTTTATTATTTTAGTATATGTTGTTATTTGCATTTTATTAATGTAATATTTCGCATTTTATTTGCATTTTAGTCTGTAATTATTTTGCATTTTTTCACTGATTCACACCACGTGCCACTCTTATATGTTGGTTTTGTTAATGTAATAAATTTTACTATTATTACTAAAAGAAATGTAGTTATTTATATTGGATTAATGGTTTCCAGCCTTGCTTAGCTCTAAGTAATGGGTTTGTTTTGTTTAGTTGAATTGTTTTTTAATTAGATTTTACTTCTTTGTTCAGCCCGCGCCTAACCTTTACCGATCTATTAAGGCGATTACAAGCTCAGACAGACGGAGGAGGAAACGGAGGGGCTACTGTTCAGCCGCCTCATGAAGAAGAAGAAGATGATGAAGAAGAACCACCAAGGTATTTCTCTTTTTTATACTTAACTATTTTTAATTTTGCAAAAAAAAATAACTTTAATTTGACGACCTATTAGGTTCAAGAGCATCTTCTCCGAGAACCAAGGTTATGTAATAGCATGTTGGGCAGCAACTGCGTCAATACTTACCTACCTCAACTACCACCTCAATCATAGTCTATGTGCGGAGTTCTTCATTGCTACTGTGTGTTTGGTATTCTCTATCATTGCAGCCTACGTACTATCGCGGATTTACAACCACCGAAGAGCCGACCCAAAGAAGATGGGTTTGGGTTCTCCGATTTGCATACTTTGACACCGCGTTCGTGTCTTTTGGAACTACGTTTTTTGCACAATTCTTCCTTCAAGGTTGGAGGGAACCAATTATCGCTTTAATAGCAGCCGCTGGTGCCTTTTCTCTTTTTTACCAAGTCTACAAGGCAACTCTATGTGTGTGGCTCTTACCTCAACAGTTGGCTATGCCTGTTCTTCCATCAAAAGAACTCAAGTAAATTACCTTTTATTTTTACCTTTCCTTTTTTTATTTACTTTATTTAATGATAGGAGGATTAATATCTTGAACTTCAATATGAAATGAAAACAAAAGAAAGAAGTCCACAGGTGTACTACAGTTTGTTTTTCTAGAATTTATAAAAAAAAAAAAGAAAATTATATAAATTCTACCTAATGGTCTAAGACTCTGAGTTCCCTAGGCAGTGGGAACACCGTCAAAGTATCTAGAGTTTATGTTGGATTGCATCAATGGTCTCTTGGCACTTTTTCACCGGATTTCCCTTCCGCTAAATGCTTTTTGCTTGGTGTCAGGATTACGAATTTCAGATCCGGCCTTAGGTAACTGCACATTTTGGCGAGTTAATCTTTAAATCCTTCTTATCATAAATCATCAAGTGTTTCAATACAACACAAACCTTGCTTCTCTCATGTTGTCCACACCAAGACCATACCAAAAGATGTCTTCCCTATTCCACACTCTAGTGTAGTTGCCCGTTGTCAAGTCATTTCAGGTTTCATGAATTTATGGAATCAAAGTCTCGAACATTATCCAATATTTATCACATGAGTTATACCTGACACCCCACTGAAACTGGATGATACCATGGCTTAAAAGATTAAAAAAGTGATGAAACTAAGAGTGCTCACTTTTCCTTGTATTAGACATGAACAAAATTTATCACAATAATTCACAATATAACCGAATAACCAATGTTGCCAGGATTAATGTCACAAAGGATTACCCTTGACCATAGAGACTACATGACTGGACCGTGTAAGTTAAGGAAAAAAACCAGACATCATGTTTGACAAATTAACAAAGATTAGTATAAAAAATGCTATGTAACAATCACCATTGAACTACATGTGTCATCTATTTTACTAATAAATGGAAACCACAAGATAATTTCACCAAAGTAGAACATGTGTCAACTATTTAAGAGATTACTTACAGATCTCTAATATGGAGCTTTGCTTCTCGATTTAAACCATCTGGGCGAGCTTGGAGAGAATTGTTCTTGGCCAAAATTGAAAATAAGGACATTTTCACCACCCTTTTGCAAATAAACAAAGACAAAAACATGGTGCTTAAAGATTTAAATCACTGTGTTATAGAGCTATTATAACTTAAAAGAAAATTGCTTAGAATAGTTGGGTCGTGATTTAAACCAATGTGTTAGAATTGTTCAATTCCTATTTTTTTGCGATCATAATCCATAACTAAAAGACTACTTTTGATTGTTCTTTTTAACCCAAGTCATCATCAAACACCATAAGTATTATGAAACAAATCTAAACAAAAAATTTTATCAGCAGAAAAGCTTAACATAGAATTAATAGAAATCGCAGATAATAGCTCGATTCCGGGCTGCTCTGCTACGATTAAGATGATTTTGTTTGTGGGTTTTGATGGTATGAACGTAGAGGGTAATAGGGAGGGGTATTGATAGGATGTTAATCGATTACAAGAAGGAATTGGGATTAAAAAAGGATAGGGATAAAGGCGGTTTAAGAAGTTGATAATAATCCGTTAATTAGTCGTGGAATCACGATTAGAATGGGTATAGGACCGGTTTTTATGTGATAAACACGAATTTGAATCGTAATCTAGGCATGGCTAACAGATTTGGCTCGATTAGAAGGATTTGAATGGAGATAAGGAAGATAAGGCTTAAGCTTTCTTATGTTATCATTTTTTTAGACAGAAAAGAAAACAAACAGATAATCTAAATCAGCTGGATGGCACTTGTGTTTGTAACACTTTGGTCTCAAGTTCAACTCTTGGGTCCAACGTTTTTTTTATAGATATATATATATATATAATGACATGTATTAACGGATTGAAATAATCTAATAACTCTACTTTTATCTTATAAATTTTTAGAAAACTAATTTTTGTAAATAAACATATGTTTAACTCATATAATATTTGGATCCAATAACGCCAACATAGTTAAAATATTAAAAATATCGAGGATAAAATTTTAATAAAATGAAATACATAGAGTCTAGTTCAATCAAAAGAGAAATATGCTAAATGAATCATAAACGGAAAAATACGAGAGGTTACAGATTGGATTTGGATTTGGGTTTTGGTTGACCATTTTTTATCAAGTGGAATATAAAAAATGATAGATGTTATTTTTTGATCAAGTGGATGCACCATATATATATATATATATATATATATATATATATATATATATATATATATATATATATATATATATATAGGGAAATTATAAACTGAAAACCCACTTGAGTTAAGAAAACTAAGAAAACCCTTGTAAAAACCATCTAAAATTTTTTATTTTTATTTTTTTGAAAAAAATACACAAAGTAACATACATGTATTAAACATTTTGGGCCAAAAAAAATAAAAAAAAAGCGCCGATAGGATATTTTTAAAAAAAGTAAACAAAGTTTGTGTTGTTACATATGTAACAGCTATGTTACGTATGTAACATTAGTTGTTACATATGTAACAGCCAAATTTTGTTTATTTTTTTTTAAAATATCCAATCGGCGCTTTTTTTATGTTATTGGCCTAAAACGCTTTAATACATGTATGTTACCTTGTGTATTTTTTTCAAAAACAAATAAGTTTTTTAAATGGTTTTTACAAAGGTTTTCTTAGTTTTCTTAGCTCGAGTGGGTTTTCAATTTATCCTCCCCCTATATATATATATATATATATATATATATATATATATATATATATATATATATATGGGTTTGGCTAAAATAAAAACCCACTTGAGTTGTGCAAACCCTAGAAACTCCTTATGAACCATTGATCAAGTTGAATGGATGGCCAAGATTGATTCTGAATTATTTTATTATTAAATTGGTTTTTCTGTTTGCTAAATGGTACATAAAGGGTAAGAAGGTAAAATCAATTCAACATAGTACACACTTTTTTCAAAGTTTGTACTTTTTCTCTCACATTATCAAGTCAACATCTTTAATCATCTTTCTCTCTCCTGACATAGTACACGTTTTTTTAACTTTTCAAATCCCAAATAATTATTTCATTTTAGTGAATTGTTAAAATAATGCTTTCAAACTGATGTTACGTCAAGAATCTTACACCGAGAGTGGATGTTATATTGCAACCATGAATGTTACATCTGTAACTATTTTATACTATATATGTAGCTAACTGATGTTACCATGCTACATCTTATACATCTAGTATGTTATGATTTTTGTTACTATGTTACAACTTATACTCCTGATGTTAGATTTATGTAACATAATCTCGATACAAGGAAAATATAAAAGAGAAATAAAAAAGACATAATAACAATCTATTGATGATTAAAATGTACACTTGTAACAAAAAAAAGATGATAAGATGTCTCAAATAAAAAATCTTCATCATGTTAACAAACCAATCTCATTTTCTTCAACCCCTTAAAAAAAAACTCCATCTGCACAAGATAAAGGGTGGAATGTAAAAATAATGAACATTGTAACATGATTTTTTTTTTTATAAAAACTACATTATTGTAACAAAATTAATTTGATGATATGTTTGGAGGGTTAAAGGGTGTTTAGTAATATTATAACAAATTAACAACATGTACAAATCCAAAAGGAATTTGAATAAGGTTTGTCTGAATGTTTGGTGGTTCGACGACCGGCAAAAAACCTGTTCTAAAAAACCAACAAACGACGTCCCACAGGCAATCTCCTCTACCTCCTCCTCATCACTACCACACTCCACCTCTCCTCCGCCGCCACCTCACCAACTCTCCACCAACAACAACCCAACAAACGGCGTCTCTTCACTCAATAAATACGATTTACAAAAAAAAAGCCCTTGTTAGCATCATTACGATTTACAACCAAAGTAGTTGGTATATAAAAAGCAAAAAATACCAATAAATAAACAACATATTTATCTGGTCCTTGTCTACCAATAAAGTTCACACAGTAACACAGATGGCCATTATTTGAATTTTAAAAAAGGACAACTCAAAACAAAGAACTTCTAAAGTAAAAATCATCTAGAAAAATACGAAAAGTAAACTTCATCATCGGAATAAACCTGCATAAAACTTGAATCAATAATATACAAAAAGTAAAAGCATCTAGAAATTAAACTTTATCATCGGAACAAAGAACTTCCTACAAGATCTTCATGCGTCTGTTCGAAACCACCAAGATCTTGGTAGATCTACTTACGGATCCAGATCCAAGATCTTTCATCGTCGAACCACCACCACCGTCGTTTGTCGTCTGTTCGAAAACACCCACGACCACCGCCCATCACCTCCACCCACCTATCTCCGCAGCCACAAAACCACCACCATCTAGAACCCCCCACCTCACCAAAAACTACCAACCATTCAGCATGTTTGCATATCTATTGTGTTTGCAGATCTCTGTGGTCTTCGTCAAACCACCAAACATTCAGACAATTGAGAAGAGTAGAGAGAGGAGGAGTGTGTGTGTGTGTGAGATATTGAAATCTGATAGAGAGAGAGAGAGAGAGACATGAGTGTGTGTGTGTGTGAGATAGAGAGTGTGAAGTTTATTTAAAGGTGGTCAGACAAATGAGGGGTAGAAGTTACCATCTTGCGCTTTTGCTAAAGGATGAGAAGGGAGATGTGGAAGCATGATAGCCATTGGATGAGTTTCTAGAGTTTTCACAACTCAACATGGTTTTCATAGGATACTTACCCTATATATATATATATATATATATATATATATATATATATATAATTTTTTTATTGTTAGCTAGCTGCCAACGGCTAGCTTTTTTGAAATTGACCCGCTAGCCCACGCGAGCTAGGTCGCTTGGGCTCGCTCGCGGCAACGTTCGCTGGGTCTAGTTGTGGGTCGAGCAATCCAGGTGATCACATTGTGGCTCGCGGCAGGCTGCTTGCGAGCCACAACACATAGTCTTAGTGTTGAGTATTATTATTAAGATACCTTTTGTTATTTCCTAGTTATCTCCACCCGATTAAAACAAAAAAAAAAACAAAAAAACCTTTGATCTAAATTTGAAAAAGAAAATACAAAATTTCAATTATGTATTGTGGTTCTACCACTTCTACGTATAAAGCTCCACATGCATGTAATATTAATATGAATATGAATTTGAATATAAATATAAATACAAAATTTCATTTGTAACACGAGGAACAATTGATTGGGTAGTCAGCAGATGACGGAGATGGTAACGGAAGGTGTTGGCACGGTTTGCCGTTATTACACTAAAAAGACAAATATTATGAAGAGTGCAGACGTTGATGATCTCAACGGTGTATGTATGTGGGAATGCCACTAGGGACGTGGTCTGTGGGACGCTTGCTGATGACAATGTCGGACGTACGTAGAGCATTTGTCCCCCATAGTCGGTAATTGGTTCCACTTCTTGTGCTGCTGCACAAAACAAAATAAGAGACAATGGGACTTACATTACACTAAAAAGGCAAAATTTGTGAAGAGTTGACATGTTTTGCTTTACAGATGTATCAAAATTTTATGTTTACTGCTTTTGTCCTCAGGCTAATTTTGTTTAAAAAGATACTTTAAAATATATGGCTTGTATTATAACTTTAGAAGGGTTATGCTCAAATACAAAACGAAAAAAATAGGAAGTCGTAGAACGGTATCAAACAGAGTCTGATTGAACTCGTTTAAGCAGCATTGGAACCGTCTTATTGAACCCTACGATAAAAGTTTTTAGGTTTTCTGTTTTTTATCATTGTGTATTTTTTTTCTATGCATTGTGTTATATTTTTTGACTCATCGTGTGATATTTCGTGATTTATTGTGTTTTTTTGTATTATTCTCACACTTATCATTTTTATTGCCTTTTGTAAGATAACTTGACTCACTTTTATTATTTTGTTGTAATTAAGTTTTGAGAAACTAAGTAGGTGCGTTTTAATGGTAAACAAACAACATATATACATACTCTTTCATTATGTAAAAACTATCTTTTAACCTGGTAAACATTATTAAATTAACATTAAACGTTGACGTGAGGATAGTTATTTCTTTTATATATAAATAAACGAGGTAAAGATGCCTGGCTAGCTAACATGCGCTGGATACGATATACGTGCACCACCACCACCAATACAGCAAAAACCGTACTACAGCACCAATATATCTGAGCAAAAAAAAAAACAACTTAAACAAAAAAGAAGGACCTAATGTGAAAATTTAGAAAATCAAGGGAATCAAGTGGAGCTTACTAGACTCCTTATATATACCATTACCCACCACTGCAACATGAGTTTGTAATTATTTTGCATTTTATCAACTGTGCTTTCCGTTTGGTTATCACTGATTCACACCACAGTGCCACTCTTATCCGTTGAAAATGTTACATGTGGGACGATAGGCGTAAGTATCTAAAATTTTATTATTTTAGTATATGTTGTTATTTGCATTTTATTAATGTAATATTTCGCATTTTATTTGCATTTTAGTCTGTAATTATTTTGCATTTTATCACTGATTCACACCACAGTGCCACTCTTATATGTTGGTTTTGTTAATGTAATAAATTTTACTATTATTACTAAAAGAAATGTAGTTATTTATATTGGTTTAATGGTTTCCAGCCTTGCTTAGCTCTAAGTAATGGGTTTGTTTTGTTTAGTTGAATTGTTTTTTAATTAGATTTTACTTCTTTGTTCAGCCCGCGCCCAACCTTTACCGATCTATTAAGGCGATTACAAGCTCAGACAGACGGAGGAGGAAACGGAGGGGCTACTGTTCAGCCGCCTCATGAAGAAGAAGAAGATGATGAAGAAGAACCACCAAGGTATTTCTCTTTTTTATACTTAACTATTTTTAATTTTGCAAAAAAAAATAACTTTAATTTGATGACCTATTAGGTTCAAGAGCATCTTCTCCGAGAACCTAGGTTATGTAATAGCATGTTGGGCAGCCACTGCGTCAATCCTTACCTACCTCAACTACCACCTCAATCATAGTCTATGTGTGGAGTTCTTCATTGCTACTGTGTGTTTGGCATTCTCTGTCATTGCAGCCTACGTACTATCGCGAATTTACAACCACCGAAGAGCCGACCCAAAGAAGATGGGTTTGGGTTCTCCGATTTGCATACTTTGACACCGCGTTCGTGTCTTTTGGAACTACGTTTTTCGCACAATTCTTCCTTCAGTCTACAAGGCAACTCTATGTGTGTGGCTCTTACCTCAATAGTTGGCTATGCCTGTTCTTCCATCAAAAGAACTCAAGTAAATTACCTTTTTTTTTTTACCTTTCCCTTTTTTATTTACTTAATTTAATTTTAATTTTGAAAAACTTATAAAACATGTTTAATCTTCTAGGTTTCTAAAGGAGTATAAAAAGAGGTTGAAATATATAATGGTAGGTTGGGGAACTGTGGTCATGTTTTTGACTTATAATCATAACAACCCAGTGAAGAACGGATATCATACCAACATCTACATATCTTCATTTCTCATGTTTTACTCCATTCCGGTCGCGTTCTATTTAACCTCGGTTTACCAACACGCACACAAGGACCCAGCAAAACGTAAGTGGAGGAGGTGGCCACTAATGAAACTCTTGCTTAGTAGTCTTTATGATTCTGTGTTTTTTTTTTTTTTCCGTTGGCTTTGCGTTTCTCGCCCAGTTCTTTCCGGAGAGAGAATACAACCTTTTGACAATCATGGCTTCTATCTTTTCTGTTTGGTTTGCTTTTGTTAGTTTTATTTGATCCTTTCATGGATGTGGTTGTAGAATGTTAACAAAGTAGTATGTAATTCTACTTTCTAGTTCCTTCTATAGGTTTTATATTACATTAAAAGTAGTAACATGTATCTCAAACATTTACTTTTGCTAGAGTTCATTTATGGTTATGTTTTACGGTTTATTCACAAACACTTAGAACTAGTTTTATGCCCGTCCGTTGTCCGGGTATTTCATTGTAATAAAATGAAATCTGAATCAATTTCTTTTATATTAACAAATTATTACACTTGAAAGATATTAATGGATTTAATAGGCATATTAAAAAGTAACGAAAGGCACTTAGTAATGAGCTTGAGTAATGATAGGAGGATTAATATCTTGAACTTCAATATGAAATGAAAACAAAAGAAAGAAGTCTGCAGGTGTACTACAGTTTGTTTTTCTAGAATTTATAAAAAAAAAAGAAAATTATATAAATTCTACCTAATGGTCTAAGAATCTGAGTTTCCTGGGCAGTGGGAACACCGTCAAAGTATCTAGAGTTTATGCCGGATTGCATCAATGATCTCTTGGCACTTTTTCACCGGATTTCCTTTCTGTTAAATGCTTTTTGCTTGGTGTCAGGATTACGAATTTCAGATCCGGCCTTAGGTAACTGCACATTTTGGCGAGTTAATCTTTAAATCCTTCTTATCATAAATCATCAAGTGTTTCAATACAACACAAACCTTGCTTCTCTCATGTTGTCCACACCAAGACCATACCCAAAGATGTCTTCCCTAATCCACACTCTAGTGTAGTTGCCCGTTGTCAAATCATTTCAGGTTTCATGAATTTGTGGAATCAAAGTCTCGAACATTATCCTATATTTATCACATGAGTTATACTTGACACCCCCACTGAAACTGGATGATACCATGACTTAAAAGATTAAAAAAGTGATGAAACTAAGAGTGCTCACTTTTCCTTGTATTAGACATGAACAAAATTTATCACAATATAACCGAATAACCAATGTTTCCAGGATTAATGTCACAAAGGATTACCCTTGACCATAGAGACTACATGACTGGACCGTGTAAGCTAAGGAAAAAAACCAGACATCATGTTTGACAAATTAACAAAGATTAGTATAAAAAATGCTATGTAACAATCACCATTGAACTACATGTGTCATCTATTTTACTGATAAATGGAAACCACAAGATAATTTCACTAAAGTAGTACATGTGTCAACTATTTAAGAGATTACTTACAGATCTCTAATATGGAGCTTTGCTTCTCGATTTAAACCATCTGGGCGAGCTTGGAGAGAATTGTTCTTGTCCAAACTTGAAAATAAGGACATTTTCACCACCCTTTTGCAAATAAACAAAGACAAAAACATGGTGCTTAAAGATTTAAATCACTGTGTTATAGAGCTATTATAACTTAAAAGAAAATTGCTTAGAATAGTTGGGTCGTGATTTAAACCAATGTGTTAGAATTGTTCAATTCCTATTTTTTTGCGATCATAATCCATAACTAAAAGACTACTTTTGATTGTTCTTTTTAACCCAAGTCATCATCAAACACCATAAGTATTATGAAACAAATCTAAACAAAAAATTTTATCAGCAGAAAAGCTTAACATAGAATTAATAGAAATCGCAAATAATAGCTCGATTCCGGGCTGCTCTGCTACGATTAAGATGATTTTGTTTGTGGGTTTTGATGGTATGAACGTAGAGGGTAATAGGGAGGGGTATTGATAGGATGTTAATCGATTACAAGAACGAATTGGGATTAAAAAAGGATAGGGATAAAGGCGGTTTAAGAAGTTGATAATAATTCGTTAATTAGTCGTGGAATCACGATTAGAATGGGTATAGGACCGGTTTTTATGTGATAAACACGAATTTGAATCGTAATCTAGGCATGGCTAACAGATTTGGCTCGATTAGAAGGATTTGAATGGAGATAAGGAAGATAAGGCTTAAGCTTTCTTATGTTATCATTTTTTTAGACAGAAAAGAAAACAAACAGATAATCTAAATCAGCTGGATGGCACTTGGTTTGTAACACTTTGGTCTCAAGTTCAACTCTTGGGTCCAACGTTTTTTTTATAGATATATATATATATATATATATATATAATGACATGTATGAACGGATTGAAATAATCTAATAACGCTACTTTTATCTTATAAATTTTTAGAAAACTAATTTTTGTAAATAAACATATGTTTAACTCATATAATATTTGGATCCAATAACGCCAACATAGTTAAAATATTAAAAATATCGAGGATAAAATTTTAATAAAATGAAATACATAGAGTCTAGTTCAATCAAAAGAGAAATATGCTAAATGAATCATAAACGGAAAAATACGAGAGGTTACAGATTGGATTTGGATTTGGGTTTTGGTTGACCATTTTTTATCAAGTGGAATATAAAAAATGATAGATGTTATTTTTTGATCAAGTGGATGCACCATATATATATATATATATATATATATATATATATAGGGAAATTATAAACTGAAAACCCACTTGAGTTAAGAAAACTAAGAAAACCCTTGTAAAAACCATCTAAAATTTTTTATTTTTATTTTTTTGAAAAAAATACACAAAGTAACATACATGTATTAAACATTTTGGGCCAAAAAAAATAAAAAAAAAAAAGCGCCGATAGGATATTTTTAAAAAAAGTAAACAAAGTTTGTGTTGTTACATATGTAACAGCTATGTTACGTATGTAACATTAGTTGTTACATATGTAACAGCCAAATTTTGTTTATTTTTTTTTTAAAATATCCAATCGGCGCTTTTTTTATGTTATTGGCCTAAAACGCTTTAATACATGTATGTTACCTTGTGTATTTTTTTCAAAAACAAATAATTTTTTTAAATGGTTTTTACAAAGGTTTTCTTAGTTTTCTTAGCTCGAGTGGGTTTTCAATTTATCCTCCCCTATATATATATATATATATATATATATATATATATATATATGGGTTTGGCTAAAATAAAAACCCACTTGAGTTGTGCAAACCCTAGAAACTCCTTATGAACCATTGATCAAGTTGAATGGATGGCCAAGATTGATTCTGAATTATTTTATTATTAAATTGGTTTTTCTGTTTGCTAAATGGTACATAAAGGGTAAGAAGGTAAAATCAATTCAACATAGTACACACTTTTTTCAAAGTTTGTACTTTTTCTCTCACATTATCAAGTCAACATCTTTAATCATCTTTCTCTCTCCTGACATAGTACACGTTTTTTTAACTTTTCAAATCCCAAATAATTATTTCATTTTAGTGAATTGTTAAAATAATGCTTTCAAACTGATGTTACGTCAAGAATCTTACACCGAGAGTGGATGTTATATTGCAACCATGAATGTTACATCTGTAACTATTTTATACTATATATGTAGCTAACTGATGTTACCATGCTACATCTTATACATCTAGTATGTTATGATTTTTGTTACTATGTTACAACTTATACTCCTGATGTTAGATTTATGTAACATAATCTCGATACAAGGAAAATATAAAAGAGAAATAAAAAAGACATAATAACAATCTATTGATGATTAAAATGTACACTTGTAACAAAAAAAAGATGATAAGATGTCTCAAATAAAAAATCTTCATCATGTTAACAAACCAATCTCATTTTCTTCAACCCCTTAAAAAAAAACTCTATCTGCACAAGATAAAGGGTGGAATGTAAAAATAATGAACATTGTAACATGATTTTTTTTTTATAAAAACTACATTATTGTAACAAAATTAATTTGATGATATGTTTGGAGGGTTAAAGGGTGTTTAGTAATATTATAACAAATTAACAACATGGACAAATCCAAAAGGAATTTGAATAAGGTTTGTCTGAATGTTTGGTGGTTCGACGACCGGCAAAAAACCTGTTCTAAAAAACCAACAAACGACGTCCCACAGGCAATCTCCTCTACCTCCTCCTCATCACTACCACACTCCACCTCTCCTCCGCCGCCACCTCACCAACTCTCCACCAACAACAACCCAACAAACGGCGTCTCTTCACTCAATAAATACGATTTACAAAAAAAAAAGCCCTTGTTAGCATCATTACGATTTACAACCAAAGTAGTTGGTATATAAAAAGCAAAAAATACCAATAAATAAACAACATATTTATCTGGTCCTTGTCTACCAATAAAGTTCACACAGTAACACAGATGGCCATTATTTGAATTTTAAAAAAGGACAACTCAAAACAAAGAACTTCTAAAGTAAAAATCATCTAGAAAAATACGAAAAGTAAACTTCATCATCGGAATAAACCTGCATAAAACTTGAATCAATAATATACAAAAAGTAAAAGCATCTAGAAATTAAACTTTATCATCGGAACAAAGAACTTCCTACAAGATCTTCATGCGTCTGTTCGAAACCACCAAGATCTTGGTAGATCTACTTACGGATCCAGATCCAAGATCTTTCATCGTCGAACCACCACCACCGTCGTTTGTCGTCTGTTCGAAAACACCCACGACCACCGCCCATCACCTCCACCCACCTATCTCCGCAGCCACAAAACCACCACCATCTAGAACCCCCCACCTCACCAAAAACTACCAACCATTAAGCATGTTTGCATATCTATTGTGTTTGCAGATCTCTGTGGTCTTCGTCGAACCACCAAACATTCAGACAATTGAGAAGAGTAGAGAGAGAGGAGGAGTGTGTGTGTGTGTGTGTGAGATATTGAAATCTGATAGAGAGAGAGAGAGACATGAGTGTGTGTGTGTGTGTGAGATAGAGAGTGTGAAGTTTATTTAAAGGTGGTCAGACAAATGAGGGGTAGAAGTTACCATCTTGCCCTTTTGCTAAAGGATGAGAAGGGAGATGTGGAAGCATGATAGCCATTGGATGAGTTTCTAGAGTTTTCACAACTCAACATGGTTTTCATAGGATACTTACCCTATATATATATATATATATATATATATAATTTTTTTATTGTTAGCTAGCTGCCAACGGCTAGCTTTTTTGAAATTGACCCGCTAGCCCACGCGAGCTGGGTTGCTTGGGCTCGCTCGCGGCAACGTTCGCTGGGTCTAGTTGTGGGTCGAGCAATCCAGGTGATCACATTGTGGCTCGCGGCAGGCTGCTCGCGAGCCACAACACATAGTCTTAGTGTTGAGTATTATTATTAAGATACCTTTTGTTATTTCCTAGTTATCTCCACCCGATTAAAACAAAAAAAAAACAAAAAAACCTTTGATCTAAATTTGAAAAAGAAAATACAAAATTTCAATTATGTATTGTGGTTCTACCACTTCTACGTATAAAGCTCCACATGCATGTAATATTAATATGAATATGAATATAAATATAAATACAAAATTTCATTTGTAACACGAGGAACAATTGATTGGGTAGTCAGCAGATGACGGAGATGGTAACGGAAGGTGTTGGCACGGTTTGCCGTTATTACACTAAAAAGACAAATATTATGAAGAGTGCAGACGTTGATGATCTCAACGGTGTATGTATGTGGGAATGCCACTAGGGACGTGGTCTGTGGGACGCTTGCTGATGACAATGTCGGACGTACGTAGAGCATTTGTCCCCATAGTCGGTAATTGGTTCCACTTCTTGTGCTGCTGCACAAAACAAAATAAGAGACAATGGGACTTATATTACACTAAAAAGGCAAAATTTGTGAAGAGTTGACATGTTTTGCTTTACAGATGTATCAAAATTTTATGTTTACTGCTTTTGTCCTCAGGCTAATTTTGTTTAAAAAGATACTTTAAAATATATGGCTTGTATTATAACTTTAGAAGGGTTATGCTTAAATACAAAACGAAAAAAAATAGGAAGTCGTAGAACGGTATCAAACAGAGTCTGATTGAACTCGTTTAAGCAGCATTGGAACCGTCTTATTGAACCCTACGATAAAAAGTTTTTAGGTTTTCTGATTTTTATCATTGTGTATTTTTTTTCTATGCATTGTGTTATATTTTTTGACTCATCGTGTTATATTTCGTGATTTATTGTGTTTTTTTGTATTATTCTCACACTTATCATTTTTATTGCCTTTTGTAAGATAACTTGACTCACTTTTATTATTTTGTTGTAATTAAGTTTTGAGAAACTAAGTAGGTGCGTTTTAATGGTAAACAAACAACATATATACATACTCTTTCATTATGTAAAAACTATCTTTTAACCTGGTAAACATTATTAAATTAACATTAAACGTTGACGTGAGGGTAGTTATTTCTTTTATATATAAATAAACGAGGTAAAGATGCCTGGCTAGCTAACATGCGCTGGATACGATATACGTGCACCACCACCACCAATACAGCAAAAACCGTACTACAGCACCAATATATCTGAGCAAAAAAAAAAACAACTTAAACAAAAAAGAAGGACCTAATGTGAAAATTTAGAAAATCAAGGGAATCAAGTGGAGCTTACTAGACTCCTTATATATACCATTACCCACCACTGCAACATGAGTTTGTAATTATTTTGCATTTTATCAACTGTGCTTTCCGTTTGGTTATCACTGATTCACACCACAGTGCCACTCTTATCCGTTGAAAATGTTACATGTGGGACGATAGGCGTAAGTATCTAAAATTTTATTATTTTAGTATATGTTGTTATTTGCATTTTATTAATGTAATATTTCGCATTTTATTTGCATTTTAGTCTGTAATTATTTTGCATTTTATCACTGATTCACACCACAGTGCCACTCTTATATGTTGGTTTTGTTAATGTAATAAATTTTACTATTATTACTAAAAGAAATGTAGTTATTTATATTGGTTTAATGGTTTCCAGCCTTGCTTAGCTCTAAGTAATGGGTTTGTTTTGTTTAGTTGAATTGTTTTTTAATTAGATTTTACTTCTTTGTTCAGCCCGCGCCCAACCTTTACCGATCTATTAAGGCGATTACAAGCTCAGACAGACGGAGGAGGAAACGGAGGGGCTACTGTTCAGCCGCCTCATGAAGAAGAAGAAGATGATGAAGAAGAACCACCAAGGTATTTCTCTTTTTTATACTTAACTATTTTTAATTTTGCAAAAAAAAATAACTTTAATTTGATGACCTATTAGGTTCATGAGCATCTTCTCCGAGAACCTAGGTTATGTAATAGCATGTTGGGCAGCCACTGCGTCAATCCTTACCTACCTCAACTACCACCTCAATCATAGTCTATGTGTGGAGTTCTTCATTGCTACTGTGTGTTTGGCATTCTCTGTCATTGCAGCCTACGTACTATCGCGAATTTACAACCACCGAAGAGCCGACCCAAAGAAGATGGGTTTGGGTTCTCCGATTTGCATACTTTGACACCGCGTTCGTGTCTTTTGGAACTACGTTTTTCGCACAATTCTTCCTTCAGTCTACAAGGCAACTCTATGTGTGTGGCTCTTACCTCAATAGTTGGCTATGCCTGTTCTTCCATCAAAAGAACTCAAGTAAATTACCTTTTTTTTTTTACCTTTCCCTTTTTTATTTACTTAATTTAATTTTAATTTTGAAAAACTTATAAAACATGTTTAATCTTCTAGGTTTCTAAAGGAGTATAAAAAGAGGTTGAAATATATAATGGTAGGTTGGGGAACTGTGGTCATGTTTTTGACTTATAATCATAACAACCCAGTGAAGAACGGATATCATACCAACATCTACATATCTTCATTTCTCATGTTTTACTCCATTCCGGTCGCGTTCTATTTAACCTCGGTTTACCAACACGCACACAAGGACCCAGCAAAACGTAAGTGGAGGAGGTGGCCACTAATGAAACTCTTGCTTAGTAGTCTTTATGATTCTGTGTTTTTTTTTTTTTTCCGTTGGCTTTGCGTTTCTCGCCCAGTTCTTTCCGGAGAGAGAATACAACCTTTTGACAATCATGGCTTCTATCTTTTCTGTTTGGTTTGCTTTTGTTAGTTTTATTTGATCCTTTCATGGATGTGGTTGTAGAATGTTAACAAAGTAGTATGTAATTCTACTTTCTAGTTCCTTCTATAGGTTTTATATTACATTAAAAGTAGTAACATGTATCTCAAACATTTACTTTTGCTAGAGTTCATTTATGGTTATGTTTTACGGTTTATTCACAAACACTTAGAACTAGTTTTATGCCCATCCGTTGTCCGGGTATTTCATTGTAATAAAATGAAATCTGAATCAATTTCTTTTATATTAACAAATTATTACACTTGAAAGATATTAATGGATTTAATAGGCATATTAAAAAGTAACGAAAGGCACTTAGTAATGAGCTTGAGTAATGATAGGAGGATTAATATCTTGAACTTCAATATGAAATGAAAACAAAAGAAAGAAGTCTGCAGGTGTACTACAGTTTGTTTTTCTAGAATTTATAAAAAAAAAAAAGAAAATTATATAAATTCTACCTAATGGTCTAAGAATCTGAGTTTCCTGGGCAGTGGGAACACCGTCAAAGTATCTAGAGTTTATGCCGGATTGCATCAATGATCTCTTGGCACTTTTTCACCGGATTTCCTTTCCGTTAAATGCTTTTTGCTTGGTGTCAGGATTACGAATTTCAGATCCGGCCTTAGGTAACTGCACATTTTGGCGAGTTAATCTTTAAATCCTTCTTATCATAAATCATCAAGTGTTTCAATACAACACAAACCTTGCTTCTCTCATGTTGTCCACACCAAGACCATACCCAAAGATGTCTTCCCTAATCCACACTCTAGTGTAGTTGCCCGTTGTCAAATCATTTCAGGTTTCATGAATTTGTGGAATCAAAGTCTCGAACATTATCCTATATTTATCACATGAGTTATACTTGACACCCCCACTGAAACTGGATGATACCATGACTTAAAAGATTAAAAAAGTGATGAAACTAAGAGTGCTCACTTTTCCTTGTATTAGACATGAACAAAATTTATCACAATATAACCGAATAACCAATGTTTCCAGGATTAATGTCACAAAGGATTACCCTTGACCATAGAGACTACATGACTGGACCGTGTAAGCTAAGGAAAAAA
Organism: Ambrosia trifida; assembly: GCA_028751855.1. Lineage (NCBI taxonomy): Eukaryota > Viridiplantae > Streptophyta > Magnoliopsida > Asterales > Asteraceae > Ambrosia > Ambrosia trifida. The sequence goes on from CM054122.1 coordinate 174,429,182, forward strand.
ACCAGACATCATGTTTGACAAATTAACAAAGATTAGTATAAAAAATGCTATGTAACAATCACCATTGAACTACATGTGTCATCTATTTTACTGATAAATGGAAACCACAAGATAATTTCACCAAAGTAGTACATGTGTCAACTATTTAAGAGATTACTTACAGATCTCTAATATGGAGCTTTGCTTCTCGATTTAAACCATCTGGGCGAGCTTGGAGAGAATTGTTCTTGTCCAAACTTGAAAATAAGGACATTTTCACCACCCTTTTGCAAATAAACAAAGACAAAAACATGGTGCTTAAAGATTTAAATCACTGTGTTATAGAGCTATTATAACTTAAAAGAAAATTGCTTAGAATAGTTGGGTCGTGATTTAAACCAATGTGTTAGAATTGTTCAATTCGTATTTTTTTGCGATCATAATCCATAACTAAAAGACTACTTTTGATTGTTCTTTTTAACCCAAGTCATCATCAAACACCATAAGTATTATGAAACAAATCTAAACAAAAAATTTTATCAGCAGAAAAGCTTAACATAGAATTAATAGAAATCGCAAATAATAGCTCGATTCCGGGCTGCTCTGCTACGATTAAGATGATTTTGTTTGTGGGTTTTGATGGTATGAACGTAGAGGGTAATAGGGAGGGGTATTGATAGGATGTTAATCGATTACAAGAACGAATTGGGATTAAAAAAGGATAGGGATAAAGGCAGTTTAAGAAGTTGATAATAATCCGTTAATTCGTGGAAATCACGATTAGAATGGGTATAGGACCGGTTTTTATGTGATAAACACGAATTTGAATCGTAATCTAGGCATGGCTAACAGATTTGGCTCGATTAGAAGGATTTGAATGGAGATAAGGAAGATAAGGCTTAAGCTTTCTTATGTTATCATTTTTTTAGAGAGAAAAGAAAACAAACAGATAATCTAAATCAGCTGGATGGCACTTGTGTTTGTAACACTTTGGTCTCAAGTTCAACTCTTGGGTCCAACGTTTTTTTTATAGATATATATATATATATATATATATATATATATATAATGACATGTATTAACGGATTGAAATAATCTAATAACGCTACTTTTATCTTATAAATTTTTAGAAAACTAATTTTTGTAAATAAACATATGTTTAACTCATATAATATTTGGATCCAATAACGCCAACATAGTTAAAATATTAAAAATATCGAGGATAAAATTTTAATAAAATGAAATACATAGAGTCTAGTTCAATCAAAAGAGAAATACGCTAAATGAATCATAAACGGAAAAATACGAGAGGTTACAAATTGGATTTGGATTTGGGTTTTGGTTGACCATTTTTTATCAAGTGGAATATAAAAAATGATAGATGTTATTTTTTGATCAAGTGGATGCACCATTTATATATATATATATATATATATATATAGCGAAATTATAAACTGAAAACCCACTTGAGTTAAGAAAACTAAGAAAACCCTTGTAAAAACTATCTAATTTTTTTTTCTGAAAAAAATACACAAGGTAACATACATGTATTAAAGCGTTTTGGGCCAAAAAAATAAAAAAAGCGCCGATAGGATATTTTAAAAAAAATAAACAAAGTTTGTGCTGTTACATATGTAACAGCTATGTTACGTATGTAACATCAGTTGTTACATATGTAATAGCGCAAATTTTGTTTATTTTTTTTAAAAATATCCAATCGGCGCTTTTTTTATGTTTTTGGCCTAAAACGCTTTAAACATGTATGTTACCTTGTGTATTTTTTCAAAAAAAAATAATAATTTTTTTAAATGGTTTTTACAAGGGTTTTCTTAGTTTTCTTAACTCAAGTGGGTTTTCAGTTTATAATTTCCCTATATATATATATATATATATATATAATTTTTTTTACGGTTAGCTAGCTGCCAACGGCTAGCTTTTTTGAAATTGACCCGCTAGCCGACGCGAGCTAGGTCGCTTGGGCTTGCTCGCGGCAACGTTCGCTGGGTCTAGTTGTGGGCCGAGCAATCCAGGTGATCACATTGTGGCTCGCGGAAGGCTGCTCGCGGGCCACAACACATAGTCTTAGTGTTGAGTATTATTATTAAGATACCTTTTGTTATTTCCTAGTTATCTCCACCCGATTAAAAAAAAAAAAAAAAAAAAAAAAAAAAAAAAAAAAAAACCTTTGATCTAAATTTGAAAAAGAAAATACAAAATTTCAATCATGTATTGTGGTTCTATCACTTCTACGTATAAAGCTCCACATGCATGTAATATTAATATGAATATGAATATAAATACAAAATTTCAATTATGTATTGTGGTTCTACCACTTCTACGTATAAAGCTCCACATGCATGTAATATTAATATGAATATGAATATGTATATAAATACAAAATTTCATTTGTAACACGAGGAACAATTGATTGGGTAGTCAGCTGATGACGGAGATGGTAACGGAAGGTGTTTGCACGGTTTGCCGTTATTACACTAAAAAGACAAATATTATGAAGAGTGCAGATGTTGATGATCTCGACGGTGTATGTATGTGGGAATGCCACTAGGGACGTGGTCTGTGGGACGCTTGCTGATGACAATGTCGGACGTACGTAGAGCATTTGTCCCCCCATAGTCGGTAATTGGTTCCACTTCTTGTGCTGCTGCACAAAACAAAATAAGAGACAATGGGACTTATATTACACTAAAAAGGCAAAATTTGTGAAGAGTTGACATGTTTTGCTTTACAGATGTATCAAAATTTTATGTTTACTGCTTTTGTCCTCAGGCTAATTTTGTTCAAAAAGATACTTTAAAATATATGGTTTGTATTATAACTTTAGTAGGGTTATGCTCAAATACAAAGCGAAAAAAAAGGAAGTCGTAGAACGGTATCAAACAGAGTCTGATTGAACTCGTTTAAGCAGCATTGGAACCGTCTTATTGAACCCTACGATAAATGTTTTTAGGTTTTCGGTTTTTTATCATTATGTATTTTTTTTCTATGCATTGTGTTATATTTTTTGACTCATCGTGTTATATTTCGTGATTTATTGTGTTTTTTTGTATTATTCTCACACTTATCATTTTTATTGCCTTTTGTAAGATAACTTGACTCACTTTTATTATTTTGTTGTAATTAAGTTTTGAGAAACTAAGTAGGTACGTTTTAATAGTAAACAAAAAACATATATACATACTCTTTCATTATGTAAAAACTATCTTTTAACCTGGTAAACATTATTAAATTAACATTAAACGTTGACGTGAGGATAGTTATTTCTTTTATATATAAATAAACGAGGTAAAGATGCATGGCTAGCTAACATGCGCTGGATACGATATACGTGCACCACCACCACCAATACAGCAAAAACCGTACTACAGCACCAATATATCTGAGCAAAAAAAAACAGCTTAAACAAAAAAGAAGGACCTAATGTGAAAATTTAGAAAATCAAGGGAATCAAGTGGAGCTTACTAGACTCCTTATATATACCATTACCCACCACTGCAACATGAGTTTGTAATTATTTTGCATTTTATCAACTGTGCTTTCCGTTTGGTTATCACTGATTCACACCACAGTGCCACTCTTATCCGTTGAAAATGTTACATGTGGGACGACAGGCGTAAGTATCTAAAATTTTATTATTTTAGTATATGTTGTTATTTGCATTTTATTAATGTAATATTTTGCATTTTATTTGCATTTTAGTCTGTAATTATTTTGCATTTTATCACTGATTCACACCACAGTGCCACTCTTATATGTTGGTTTTGTTAATGTAATAAATTTTACTATTATTACTATAAGAAATGTAGTTATTTATATTGGATTAATGGTTTCCAGCCTTGCTTAGCTCTAAGTAATGGGTTTGTTTTGTTTAGTTGAATTGTTTTTTAATTAGATTTTACTTCTTTGTTCAGCCCGCGCCCAACCTTTACCGATCTATTAAGGCGATTACAAGCTCAGACAGACGGAGGAGGAAACGGAGGGGCTACTGTTCAGCCGCCTCATGAAGAAGAAGAAGATGATGAAGAAACACCAAGGTATTTCTCTTTTTTATACTTAACTATTTTTAATTTTGCAAAAAAAAAAAATAACTTTAATTTGATGACCTATTAGGTTCAAGAGCATCTTCTCCGAGAACCTAGGTTATGTAATAGCATGTTGGGCAGCAACTGCGTCAATCCTTACCTACCTCAACTACCACCTCAATCATAGTCTACGTGTGGAGTTCTTCATTGCTACTGTGTGTTTGGCATTCTCTGTCATTGCAGCCTACGTACTATCGCGGATTTACAAGAAAGCCACCGAAGAGCCGACCCATATAAGATGGGTTTGGGTTCTCCGATTTGCATACTTTGACACCGCGTTCGTGTCTTTTGGAACTATGTTTTTCGCACAATTCTTCCTTCAAGGTTGGAGGGAACCAATTATTGCTTTCATAGCAGCGGCTGGTGCCTTTTCTCTTTTTTACCAAGTCTACAAGGCAACTCTATGTGTGTGGCTCTTACCTCAACAGTTGGCTATGCCTGTTCTTCCATCAAAAGAACTCAAGTAAATTACCTTTTATTTTTACCTTTCCCTTTTTTATTTACTTAATTTAATTTTAATTTTGAAAAACTTATAAAACATGTTTAATCTTCTAGGTTTCTGAAGGAGTATAAAGAGAGGTTGAAATATATAATGGTAGGTTGGGGAACTGTGGTCAAGTTTTTGACTTATAATCACAACAACCCAGTGAAGAACGGATATCATACCAATATCTACATATCTTCATTTCTCATGTTTTACTCCATTCCGGTCGCGTTCTATTTAACCTCGGTTTACCAACACGCACACAAGGACCCAGCAAGACGTAAGTGGAGGAGGTGGCCACTAATGAAACTCTTGCTCAGTAGTCTTTACGATTCTGTGTTTTTTTCCGTTGGCTTTGCATTTCTCGCCCAGTTCTTTCCGGAGAGAGAATACGACCATTTGACAATCATGGCTTCTATCTTTTCTGTTTGGTTTGCTTTTGTTAGTTTTATTTGATCCTTTCATGGATGTGGTTGTAGAATGTTAACAAAGTAGTATGTAATTCTACTTTTTAGTTCCTTCTCTAGGTTTTATATTACATTAAAAGTAGTAACATGTATCTCAAACATTTACTTTTACTAGAGTTCATTTATGGTTATGTTTTACGGTTTATTCACAAACACTTAGAACTAGTTTTAGTTCCTTCCGGGTATTTCATTGTAATAAAATGAAATCTAAATCAATTTCTTTTATATTAACAAATTATTACAGTTGAAAGATAATAATGGATTTAATAGGCATATTAAAAAGTAACGAAAGGCACTTAGTAATGAGCTTGAGTAATGATAGGAGGATTAATATCTTGAACTTCAATATGAAATGAAAACAAAAGAAAGAAGTCCGCAGGTGTACTACAGTTTGTTTTTCTAGAATTTATAAAAAAAATTATATAAATTCTACCTAATGGTCTAAGACTCTGAGTTCCCTGGGCAGTGGGAACACCGTCAAAGTATCTAGAGTTTATGCCGGATTGCATCAATGGTCTCTTGGCACTTTTTCACCGGATTTCCCTTCCGCTAAATGCTTTTTGCTTGGTGTCAGCATTACGAATTTCAGATCCGGCCTTAGGTAACTGCACATTTTGGCGAGTTAATCTTTAAATCCTTATCATAAATCATCAAGTGTTTCAATACAACACAAACCTTGCTTCTCTCATGTTGTCCACACCAAGACCATACCAAAAGATGTCTTCCCTATTCCACACTCTAGTGTAGTTGCCCGTTGTTAAATCATTTCAGGTTTCATGAATTTATGGAATCAAAGTCTCGAACATTATCCTATATTTATCACATGAGTTATACCTGACACCCCCATTGAAACTGGATGATACCATGACTTAAAAGATTAAAAAAGTGATGAAACTAAGAGTGCTCACTTTTCCTTGTATTAGAAATGAACAAAATTTATCACAATAATTCACAATATAACCGAATAACCAATGTTGCCGGGATTAATGTCACAAAGGATTACCCTTGACCATAGAGACTACATGACTGGACCGTGTAAGTTAAGGAAAAAAACCAGACATCATGTTTGACAAATTAACAAAGATTAGTATAAAAAATGCTATGTAACAATCACCATTGAACTACATGTGTCATCTATTTTACTGATAAATGGAAACCACAAGATAATTTCACCAAAGTAGTACATGTGTCAACTATTTAAGAGATTACTTACAGATCTCTAATATGGAGCTTTGCTTCTTGATTTAAACCATCTGGGCGAGCTTGGAGAGAATTGTTCTTGGCCAAACTTGAAAATAAGGACATTTTCACCACCCTTTTGCAAATAAACAAAGACAAAAACATGGTGCTTAAAGATTTAAATCACTGTGTTATAGAGCTATTATAACTTAAAAGAAAATTGCTTAGAATAGTTGGGTCGTGATTTAAACCAATGTGTTAGAATTGTTCAATTCCTATTTTTTTGCGATCATAATCCATAACTAAAAGACTTCTTTTGATTGTTCTTTTTAACGCAAGTCATCATCAAACACCATAAGTATTATGAAACAAATCTAAACAAAAAATTTTATCAGCAGAAAAGCTTAACATAGAATTAATAGAAATACATTTGAAAAACTAACAAATAACTACAGAAAAAAAGATAATACAAAGAGATGTCATACCATTGCGAAATTTGCAGCAATTCAATCGCTATATGCTAATTATCTTTGTTGCTTCATCATCATTGACAACCATATGTGCTTCCTACATATTGTTTCCAATATTTGGCCTAAAAACCATACATGGAGTCGAAAATTTGACCAAAAGCAAATCATCTCCAACAATATTTGACCTAATTATACCCTACCATAGAAATTTGACAATTATGAACTTACAGAGGTGAGAAAGTAGCTAATGCCATGGCAGTAGCCGTGTCACTAAACTTGACCAGATTGAGGACTTTTTCCTGAAGTGGCACCTGAAAATCGATTAACTTACAAGATTACCATAATCCCCAAATGAAGAACTTTTGACGTTTAAGACATTTTATTGGGCTTCGAAGAAGAAACGAACATCAACAACCAATTAGCATCAACAACCAATGTGCTGATGGAATTTCGTATGTTATTGTGGTGCAATGCATGGAAAGTTTATAAGACCCTTCATAATTTTATGTTTCATTATCCAGGAGAAAATGGTGTTCAAAACAAAGTTGAAAAAGCCCAAACACACCAAATTTTCTCATCTAGGTCGTACAGCCCGACACTGCCCATTATTGCCCGTATGGGCTGTAAAGCACAACCCGCCCATTACTAATATATCATATTAAATGCAAGTAAGTGTTAAAACAATGAAAATGCATATACCATCTTCTGCATCAAGGGCTTCAATAAGTGACTGGGAATTGGGTTTGGAGAAATTCATCTTGCAAACAAAAAAAAATCCTAAAGCTTAATAATATATATCAAGTTCTTTCTTGTTGTCAATGAAATCACCGGCATCTTCATGAATGTCATTACCCTCAATGTCTAAATTACAAGATTTAAAAAAAAAATGGTGAGGGCTATGGACAAAAAAATGTAATCAACTCTAAAATGTACTAAGTTATAGCAAGAATATACCTTAACACAATAGTGCATTCCAATATCCATGCCAGAAGAGACGAGAAATATTCTTAGGATTTTATAGCATCATCATCATCATGGCCATCATATGATAAACGGAAATACACTGAAACAAAAACAAAAGTTATCCATGTGTTGAAAGTGATTCATGCTTGAAGAGGTATCCACATTACAATCAAAGAATGGTTTCATATAAACTAACAGCTAAATATACCATTCAAAAGCACAAAGGCTGGATCTCTTTGTAGACCAGCAGATGATCAGTTTCCCTTACCTAAAACACCATCATCCTAATGACATTTATAGACAATTAATTGCAAAGTTGCTATCCTCTTGAGTTCCTTTCCTCAAAAGCTCAATAAACTTCTAAACAAAAAGGGTAGTAGGCTTATCACCGTGTATTAATAACATTATTCCAAAAGGAAGAAAAAGAACTTGTTTACAAAATGAAAAGTGGAATTATTTATCTACCTTGCTCTATACCTTAAGTAGACTTATCACCATGTATTAATAACATTGTTACAAAAGAAAAATGGATAATCACCACGTGAGGCCTAACAGTTAACCCAGGAAAATTTTATGTGATCGTTGCACACGAATCAGAATTCGGTGAACTATCATTGGCAGATTAGATCATCTTTATCATCTTGTGTATTGCCCCTGCTTTCACAATGGCAGCTTTGTTCCTCCAACATATTCATCAATCAAGAATCATGATAAAACTTTACATAAAAAGACTTTACCCATGAAGCAACCACATATCTAAGCTAAAAAACATTGCTTACGTGTCATTACCGATTCCAAGATTAAAAAGAGCGTAAAGACCAACGACTAACAACGGGATTAAACTGAGCAATCTTTAATGTCGTTCGGGCATCAAAATCTTCCTTCGCTAACATGCGCCCCTCCTTGGTGCCACCCAAAACGTCGTCGTCTCCGTCGCACTGCTACCACTTCACCACCTGCTTCAGTTCTTCCAAAACCTCCATTTAATATAGTTGAACTAAGCAAATTGTCATGTAATGTAACAGTATATAAGAATGTCATTTTTTATCACTATTATGTTTAATTTCTGGAATGTTTGTATGTATGTATGCGATCGGTTGATTGAAAGAATAGAGTGGAGGGAGAAATAATATGGAGGGAAACTTTGAAAAGTAGTTATTTATAAACAATACTTTTCCACACTAAACATTACATTGTTTCGGCCTATATATATGTACCGAATGGGTATGACCGAACAGGATTATAGTCTAACATATGTACATAACATAAATAACACATGTTTAATAATTGAATCAAGATTATAGTCTAACATTCTCCCCCCTAATCTTGATTCTTGCACTTTGGCCTTAGTCTTCACTTGATGAGGATCTCGAACGCTTCTTTGGGGGCAAGTCCGAATCCTTCCACTCGGCATCTTTTTCCTTGTGATCTTCCATTGCTTCTTCGTTGATTTCGACCACTAACTCTCTTCCTTTGTACTTGAGATGATAGCACTCTAGCATCTCCAAGTAACGAACATATGTTTGCCTCAAGTTTCTTGTAATATCCATCTTTGACACTAGGCTTGGCAAACCTCTTCCATATCCCATCGACATGGCCACTACCGTCTAATTTTCGTCTCTAGTCACTTTGTCATAACCACCAAAAACTTGTACCGTATTGTAAAGATCCAATAAGCATATTGGATAACCCGTTTCGTCTCTTGGTGGGATTGGTGCTCTTCTTGTTATTTGTAAAAAATCTTTCACAAACCAATCTATTGTTCTCTCAAATTCTAATTCAAACCTTCTCTTGTATCTTTCAACCGTGCTAGTAATATGGATTAAATTCATAAAGACAATGCAATGTTGCAATTGGGATCCTTCGGTTGGATACATCACCGGACCTCTTTCCATAACACCTTCATAATGATCTTTGTTAATGGAATAGTCGTCAAAGTGCTTGAAAATTGACGCTTTTTCTTTATCTTCATTGGTTATACCCTCCATCTTGTCGCCTTCAAATCTAACCCACTTTCCTTTGTCTTTGAAGCCCACGAATTTTTCTGTTTTGATTCGGCAGTGACTAGTGTCAATGTTACAGCCTTCCTTCTTTCCTTTCTCATTATCACGATCATATGCGGGGCATTTAAATGTGAAATGGTCATCCGATTCACAAATACGACAAGTTATAACCCTTCTAATCTCTTGAATAATCGGCTTCTTGATGTAACATACATCGCCTTCAAACTCTATCTCAAATCCCTCTTGTGTTAATTTCTCAATACTTAACACATTTTTCCTAAGTGTGGGCACATAAAACACGTTTTGAATCTTGTGCAATTGTCCACCACTTGTGATTGCCACGGATCCTTTACCACGAAAATATTCTTTCCTATAGCCACTAGGACAACCTTCTACACCAAATGAATTGTTTAAACCGATAAACAACTCCTTGTTGCCACAACTGTGTATGGTTCGAGTCAAACTCGCAAACCACAAATCATTCCAACCCTTTTAATCACTACCCTTTACCATAAATTCGGTTTTACCAATTTTCTTAGGACAGTTACGCCTATAATGAAAGGGTTCTTTGCACTTACTACAACACATGGTAGACGGATATTCGGGCACTTCTTTGTCGATATTGACTTGCCGATTGAATTCCTTTTGTGCATTTTTCTTCTTTGTTTCGGTATCCCTCACGGATACACTACTAGTCCCGATGTTAAACGAAGATAACTTGTTAAGAGAGTCTCCAATACTCTCGACATGTGCCTTCTTGGCCTTCCATCTATGATCTCCATGATCATATGTTAAATCGGGAACTAGCGGCCCTTTACCATAACCGCCCTTTGTTCCCGAATTCTCTGCTTCGTTCCTACTAACATCGAATAAACCACCACAGGTTCTTGGACGCGTTGGCTCTGATGCCATGTTTAATTTCTGGAATGTTTGTATGTATGTATGCGATCGGTTGATTGAAAGAATAGAGTGGAGGGAGAAATAATATGGAGGGAAACTTTGAAAAGTAGTTATTTATAAACAATACTTTTCCACACTAAACATTACATTGTTTCGGCCTATATATATGTACCGAATGGGTATGACCGAACAGGCATGACCCTCTAAACATCCTATAACCGTTCGGTCCTAGTGTGTGACACACCGGTCAACACTTTATTTATCTAAACTTATGATATCTAATAATGTATCAATACATAACATATGTACATAACATAAATAACACATGTTTAATAATTGAATCAAGATTATAGTCTAACATATTAATCATAAATGAATTATAAGCTCCTGTCAAGAAAAAGTTTCGAGATTCCAAGGCTCAAGTTCTTAACATGTGGGTAGTGTTTATGAGTTGTACATACTAAACACACCAACACTCAAATGGCATGCTTAATCACTCTAATTAAGAAAATAGCAAAAGTTCAAAACTGATTTTGAGATCCCCTCTATGCATCTAAACAAAGTAATGAACCAATGAGCTCCAACTCTGAAAAAAATATCAAAACCTCAATTACATTCAAAGGCCACTCTTCAACTTAACTACCTAACTACACAACAAATTGTTTAAATTTGCTTTTGTTTTGGAGGGCAACAACTTTATCTATAACTATCTCTTCCCCATTGTCATACGGATCCATCTAAACAAAGTAATGAACGATGTTGCTGATGTATGGTTATTTAAGATTCCACTTAGAAAAAGTTTTACCTTAAATAACCATGCCATGCTAGGACCCACTTTTATTCCCAGCATTTGTATGGTTAGGTTGTTTTAATCATATTCAATCTACAACTTGTGGTGAACTTTTAGCATTTTGATTACTTAATTTTCAGCACCAATCTTAGATCTAAGAAGCTCAGATCATTCAAAACTTAAATCTTTAAACAGGAATTTCATCATAAATCTTAATCATACGCAAATATCAAAATAATCAAATCAATAAAAAACCTAATTTAAACCAGAAGTCAAAGAAAACTAACTTAATATCCAGAAGGCAGAAGATTCCTCACCTTGTTTCTCTGTCATCTTCATATGTGTTTTAAAATTCAGACAATTCAAAAAAATCCCCACATAAAATTAAATTAAATTAAATTAAATTAGAACACCCAGAATTAGTAAGCAAAATGGGAGAAAAGAGATTTAGGGTTAAAGGCTTCTTATTTCTTACCGATCAAGAAGATTCAGACCATCACCATCGTCATTCGTGATGAACAATAATAAAGGAAAATGTTTGTTAAGAAATGTGATTTGTGGAGCACATGGCCAAGTATTCAAAATAGGGGTTTCGGAATGTTTAAACTCATAAATAAACAACAATTCTTCTCAACCAACCTTTAGCCGTGGTGACTATATTTGTTGAGAACCGTGATTTGTGGAGAACATGGGTATACTTTTCTGTAATTGTTGTTTTTCAAACAAACATCGTGGGCTTAGCCTTCCCTAGGATTTCGGATGTGATGTATGATAATGGGAGGGAGAGTATGCATAGAATTGGAGGGAACAGTTATGTCATAACCGCATGAAAAATCATAACTGATCAATTTATGCGGCTAGGATTTAATAATTTCTTGATTTGACGGCTGATTTCAAACGTAAAACAGTTACTTTGGGCTGGCATCAATATTATATATAATTATGACAAATTAGTTACGAAAAAAATGAGTATAACAAGTTAGAAGTTACCTAAGATTTACCTTCACAGCGTGCAACTTTCCAAATAATTTGGAATATATTGTAAAAGGGTTCGTCAACTTTACCATATTTAATTTTTAGGCCCGACAGTTTTCATTATTGGATCTAATAGATAATTCTTGGAAAATTAGAAAGCTAATCTATCCATGTTATAAAAAGGCCAATAGAGTTTATCGAGTATTAAGACCACCCACATCGGTGACCCGAATTGTGGGTTGGTCAACATTTTCAAATATAAAAAAGAAGAATTCATTCATTTTTTCCCCTCAACCAAGTCGTTGGTGCAACCCTCGTTGCAACCTAGACTTATGCAACATGTTAACTATCTAGCGGTTGCCGTTTTATTTTCTTTTCTTTTATTGTTTCAACAATTAATTTGGCAAATGTAAAACGGCAACTTCTAACTTAAGAGAATTCTCTTCAAAAAAAATACAATGTTCTTCATTATCAACTTCTAACTTAAGAGTCCACAAGGTAATTCGAACAGCATCTTAGGCATGGGTAACCCTAATCGGCGATTTCAGGATCGGCGGCAGCAATCGAAGACTTTTCGTGATTCAGATGATCCCTCTACCAGAACTACGTTCTATGTAACGGATTTTTCAGACAGAGTCACGGGCCTTAACTTGAAGAGTGCATTTGGGAGTTTTGTGAACGTTACGGACGCATGGGTTCCAAGGAAGAGATCGGCAAGGGGTAATGTGTTCGGGTTTGTTCGATGTGAGAAGATCAGAAATCCATATCCTATCTTGCAAACTCTGAATGAGATAGTCATTATGGATTCCAAGATTTCAGTTTCACTGGCCATGTTTGATAGGGCACACAACAAGATCAACTATGCTGAAGAAGAGCCTGCACAGAAGGTGTGGCAACCAAAGGAGAAGAATATTGCCATGGATGAGTTTCCTACAATGACAAATGTTTATGGTGGTACTTCGGGTTCAAAAAAGGTGTTAAATCTTCAACATGGGGACGCACCGTATCCTCTTCACTGTTGTGGTAGGGCTGTGGTCGGAGTGTCAAACTCCATTGCAAACCTTCATAAAGTGAAGAAGGTGCTGGGAGACAGTGGTTTTGGTGACGCAGCGGTTTCGTATCTTGGCGGTCTTACTGTTCTAATAGCATTCCGAGATAGTGCGGAGATGAACCGGTTCTTAGCCTCAAAAGATGTAGTTTGGAAGGAATGTTTATCTTCTGCGTCCCCATGGATGGGCCAGTCTATTCCGTTCGAGCGTATCGTTGTCTTTAAGATAGTGGGTATGTCTGTTTTAGCACGAGAAAGTGCTTCCTTTGATTCTGTTGGTCGGTTATTCGGAGAGGTAGTTTGGCCGTCTGATTTTTCGTGGCTCGATACGGATAATTCGATCGGGTTCACTCATGTTTTAACGAAGATTGCTAATCGTATTGACGAGGAGATCACCATTATGTGGAAGGGGAGGTCTCACAACGTATGGGTTGTTGAAGAGAATTCCGCTTGGATCCCGGAGTTTGAAGTGGCGGAGTCGGTTCATGTTGATGATGAGATGGAGGAGGGTGAATTCCGGCGAGATGGGACGGAGCCGGTGAATGTGGTCAATGATGAAGTTAATGGTCCTCCGGGAAATCAGGAACAAATTGCGAAAACTATGAATGCAGTTACGAACTTGCCTATTATGGATGAGAGTGGTTTTCCCGCTTTTGTTTCAAATAGGGTGGACCAGGCCACTGACATGTTTAAAGAAAATACAAATATGGTGGGCCAGTCCAATGCACTATCTCCTCTTGGGCCTAAAGTAAGTGAAAATATGGTCTTTAACTTGGGGTGCTCTACAAAATTTAAAAGCAGGAAGAGGACCCGATTGGTTTTCCACAACTCTCCAGAGGATAACTTGGAATCTTCTCAGTCTAATTTGCCACCTACTGGTAATTTGTCACAACAGGGTGTAGATCTCAATTCTCGGCTAAATGAGGTAGGAGATGAATCTTCTTTGATTAATTCGGCCAGTGTGGGTGCTGAGCCTTTGGAGCCGGTCTCTCTGCAGGAGACGGGTATGAATACGGAACCCCCTGTGCCGACTGATAATATGTCTAGCATGATGGAAGAGGCGTCGGGTATCAATTCAGAGGCGGATGCAACGATAAAGGTTTGTTCTCTTGTGGGTATGAATTTAACAAATTTCGCAGGGGCTGTAACTGAAGAACTTATTTCGGAAGAAGGGTTGTTGAATAATCAATGAATTTTTTGTCATTGAATGTTCGTGGGATACGAGGCAAAGGTAAAGCGGGCTGGGTTAAAAGTTTGAGATCGTCTTATGGGGTGGATTTTCTAGCGGTTCAAGAGGCAAAGGTTTCCGATCCAGATTTCTGGTTGTTGTCTAAATGTTGGGGTACCTCTTCTTTCCAATATGACTGTGTTAATTCTGATGGGGCAGCTGGGGGTTTGATATGCTGGTGGGACCCCTCTTGTTTTCGTCAATCAGGCGTGCTTAGGTCCAAGCATGTACTGATTGTTTCGGGTTTTTTAGTTCACTTGAATGTCCATATTAATATAGCAAATGTGCATGCTCCGAATGATCCGGCCAGCAGACGGAATTTTTGGAACGAGTTACTGTTTTATAGACGCTCGTTTTGTGGGTTGTGGATCTTTTTAGGTGATTTTAACGAGGTGCGGTGTGCTGATGAACGGGTAAATTCGGAATTTTCTTTACAGAATGCAACGGTTTTTAACGCGTTTCTTAGAGACGCTGAGCTATTCGAGTATTTGATGGGCGGGTTTAAATTTACTTATATGTCGGGAAGTGGAGAAAAATTGAGCAAGCTGGATAGGATGTTGGTATGTGCGGGGTTCATGTCAGCCTGGCCTGGGGCGAGTTTGACAGCCCTTTCGAGATTTCTTTCGGACCACTGTCCGCTCATTCTGTCAATGAAAGCATCAGATTATGGACATGTACCGTTTCGGTTCTTCAATTCCTGGTTAGACCTGCCAGGATTTGTGGAATTTGTGAATTTTACTGCAAAAAAGTTTGTTTTTTCAGGTCCTCGAGACATTGCCTTGGCAGCGAAATTGAAGTGGTTAAAAGGTAGGATTCGGCTGCGGGTCAATGCCACGCGTAAGAGTAGGGAGGCAAAATGGGCGGAGTGTAAAAAAATTGTGGATGAGTTAGAAGTTAAGGCGGAACAAAGTGCTTTGTCTGATATGGATCTTGAGTCTAGAGCGAATGCAAAGAAGGTTTTATTCGAGGAAGAACGCCTAAAAGCTAAAGATGCTCAACAGAAAGCAAGGGTGAGATGGGCTTTGGACGGTGACGAGAACTCAAAGTATTTCCACGGGGTCCTAAAAATGAATTCAGCGAATAATAAGATACATGGTGTGAAGCACGAAGGTGTGTGGATTACTGATCCGTTCCAGGTTAAAGACAAAGTCATGGGTTTTTTTCGGAAAAATTCAGCTGGTGTAATAGGCCTCTGCCAGCATTTGTCTGCCCCAATATTAATACACTTTCAGCCGCTGAAGTTGCTGTACTTGATGCGCCTTTTACTTTGGAAGAAATAACTCAGGCAGTGTGGGATTGTGATATAAACAAGGCACCAGGACCAGACGGGTTTAACTTTACCTTCATTAGGAAGTTTTGGGGCATTCTAAAGCAGGATTTTATGAATTTATTTGAGGAATTTTATGCAAATGGGGCGATCCGAGAGGGGTGCTTTTCGGCTTTTATAGCTTTAATTCCAAAGGGTCGGGATCAGGCGACCTTGGCGGATTACCGTCCTATCAGCTTGGTGGGGGTTATAAACAAGATTATATCTAAGGTTTTGGTAATTCGTTTAAAACCTATGATGTCACATCTTGTTTCCGAAGAACAAACGGCTTTCTTGAGTGATCGGAACATACTTGATGGACCTTTAATATTGAATGAAACCATTGCTTGGTTGAAGAGATCAAAGTTATGTGGTTTATTCTTTAAAGTCGACATTGAGAAAGCTTATGATACATTGAGGTGGGACTTTCTAGAGGAAATTATGGAACAAATGAATTTTTCTTTGAAGTGGCGAGGTTGGGTTATGTCCATCATTCGGAATTCTTGTGCTTCGGTTTTGGTAAATGGCTCGCCTACATGTGAGTTCTATTGCCAACGTGGTCTTCGTCAAGGGGACCCACTTTCACCTTTTTTGTTTATCCTCGCTATGGAGGGGCTCACTCGGGTTATGCGGCGTGCTTGCGAATTGGGGGTATTTCATGGTATTAAAGTGGGAGGTACGGGGGCCTGTTATTTCTCATTTCATGTACGCGGATGATGTGGTCTTTTGTGGTGAGTGGTCTACGATAAATGCTTTGAATTTGAAGCGTCTCTTACGGGGTTTCTTTTTAATCTCGGGGTTGAAGGTTAGCGCCAAAAAAAGTAGTATTTTTGGGGTTGGTATGGGAGATGAGGACATAGACAGTATGGCTGTGATACTTAAATGCTCAAGAGGTCGGTTCCCCTTCACTCACTTGGGTGTGCCGATTTCATCTAACATGAACTTGGTCAAAAGTTGGGAACCAGTTATAGAGAAAGTTAAGAAGCGGTTGTCGGCTTGGAAGTCAAAATGTCTATCTTATGGCGGTCGCATCACGCTTCTGAAATCTGTCTTGAATGCCCTTCCCTTGTATTTCTTTTCGTTGTTTCGTGCCCCGTTACAAGTTATAGATACTCTCGAGCAGGTGCGGAGGAGATTTTTTTGGGGCGGGACGAAGGACGTCGACAAAATGAGTTGGTTAGCTTGGGAGAAGGTGGTTGCTCCGACTAAATATGGGGGTGTTGGATTGGGTTCTCTACGCGACGCGAATCTTAGTTTACTTTCAAAATGGTGGTGGAGGTTTAAAACGAACCAAGACTCGTTGTGGCGTAAGGTAGTTTGGGCACTTCATGGGAGCGGTCGTGGATGGACGTATATTCCACTTAAATTGTCTTTAGCCGGTACATGGAAACAAATAGCGGGGGTTCCTGGAATATTGGAAAATATAAATTCTGGCCCAACTCGATTTATTAAAGGGAATGTGCATAGCGGCTGATCCATTCTATTTTGGTTAGAGTGGTGGATTTCGGATGATACCTTACAACGTAAATTCCCTTTGTTATTTGATTTAGAGAAGCGGCGTCATTGTATGATTTCTGAACGGGTCAAATCAGCTCCACAGCCGCTGATTTGCGATTGGGAGTGGAAGCGGCTCACGTTCACGGCTGCTGAACAAGTTCAGTTCGCTGAACTGATGTACCTGCTGTCATCTGCTTCAGTGACTTCAGGAAATGACACTTGGTCCTGGTCAGTTGGTCAAGAGGTGGGTTTTTCGGTAAGGAACATGAAGCAATGGATTTTTGATGCGTCTAATACCATCCCGGCTTCTACTTTCGAATGGTGCAATTGGGTTCCTAAGAAAGTTGGGGTTGTTGCTTGGCGTGTGTTTCACGAGCGGTTACCTACAGCGGATGCATTGATGAGGAGGAATATTCAAGTAGCTAATCAGCTTTGTAGGTTTTGCGAGACATACCCGGAGTCGGTGGACCATTTATTCTCGGGGTGTCTGGTCTTGACTAATGTGTGGCACCTCGTTTTTTCGTGGTGTCGGGTTCCGACTTTTTTCGCTTTTCATGCGAAAGATTTTTTGTTCTACCACTTGACGGCCAAGAGGAATCCTCGTGTGCGGAAAGCTTTTTATGCGGTTGTGATGACGACATTTTGGAGTATGTGGAGGGTAAGAAACGACCGCGTTTTTAATAATAAAGAAGTGTCGGTTGGGCAAATTGTGGAGGAGATCAAGGTTATGAGCTATTTATGGGTTACTAATCGGGCGAAAATGTCGGACATGTCATGGGAGGCTTGGGTTCGTTTTGATGGAGAAAAAATGAAATAATCGGGGATTATTGTGGGATTTTTGTTTTGTTAGTTTGTTTGTTTTGTTGTGTATGGTGTTCGGTCCTTCGGTCTGTACCCCGGTTTTTTTTCTAGCATCTTGCTAGTAATTAATGAAGTTTTGTTGGACGTTCAAAAAAAAATTATATTTAAAATATATAAACTATATGTTTCGAAATAAAAATAAAATATTTTTTAACAATTTTAAAGGTATAAATGATCATAAATTATATTAATTTAATAAAATTTGGTTTTAGTTGGGTTGGGTTGTGTAGGTTGAAAAGTGAGAAATTAATTTTTTATTAGAGGTTTGGTTGCGATGTTATAAAAAAATAACGGTTGGTTAAATTTAACAAATAGATTTGTTATATAGAGAGATGATCATATACAAACCAACTTGAATTTAAAAACCATAGGAACCAATATATTAACGACACATGGCATAACTTACCAAGAATCAGTAAGGATATTTTTGTCTTTCACGTTATACAAGTATCATAGAAAATCCCTATTTCCATGCTTTTCAAATTAGTGTAACAGATATGGAAATTATCATCATGATTTTTTTACATTTTTTCAACCTCGTCTTATTTTGTGTTAAGTTATGGAAAAAGCATAATTTGTTATAAATACATGTGTTGCTAAAATAAACTGATGTGCTGATTATACATATATTAATGTGCTGGTTATACATATATTGATGTGCTAATTACACGAATTGCATGTGCTGCTTATTTTATAAATTATGTGCTGGTTATAGGTGAAACTGAAATGGTGAAAGTGATGATAGTTTCAAATAAACAAAACAACAAAATGTATTTTTTTTATAAATTGAAGTGCTTATTTTATAAATTATATCAGCACATTTAACGTTCAAATACATTACACATACTTTGACAGCACATTAGCACAGCAAACCAATGTCACCGGTTGAAGTGGTGGTGCCGATCATAGTACAGGGTGAGGACAGTGTCGTTGAGCATTGGTGGTGGCGCTAAGCAGTGGTTGCGGCTACTGTGGAGATTCAGGCGATATATCTGACCTTGATGATAATTATGGATGATCACGCGTATAGAAGAGAAAGTTGTTGATTTTGAAATTGACCGTTAAATCTGAAGGCAATATGAAAGGGAATCATATTTGCATTTGTTATCAAAATAGGAAGGTTACCAAAATACCCTTGCTAATGCTAATTAACATAATTAACTGCATGGGAGGGATGTGTAATCACTAATCAATACTATCCCTTCATTAAAAAATCTTACGGTCCATATTTGTTCTCATCGTTTTTACTCTAAACAAGGTTTGTACCGGATCCTAGCTTTTGTTATATAATATGTAACAAACTGACTTATACCTATTTAATATAATCAAGCACAACATTCTGAAAGTAACCTAAACTAATAGTATATTTTGTAAGAAGATACCAAACAATTCTTTTCGGTTTACATTCACAATCAAACACGTATTATATTCACTATTTGACGCATTACTCGTATATAAGATAATCAAATATTTTGGTTATGTGTATGATGCGATTTTGGGTAAGAATAACCATCGTGTCAACCTGTGAAACCCAATGGTGTTTTGGTTCATGTGTATGATGCGATATTGGGTTCATGTCTAGTTTAACACGCCAGCATCAACACGTTTTGACAGCCCTAAGCAATGATGTAATCGAGTACAATGCTCAAGAATGGGTATTTGGTAGTAAATGCTCTATAAACTTGAGCAACTAGCTTATTACTGCACTTGGCCAGCTAGCCGATAGCGATATATCCCTATGGTGCTTGTCTCGTTACTTGTATGCCTACCTGTTTTCTGTTCTCTCTTTCTGAGCCGGGTGTCTCTCTGAAAGCAGCCTCTCTATCCGTATGGGTAGAGGAAAGGTGTGCCTACATCTCACCCTCCCCTGACCCTACCAATAGTTTACACTATTCGTGGGATATACTGGGTATGATTGATTGAATGTATTTCTGTATATGGAGGTGATGATAAACTTTGGTTCAACTGTTTGACACGGTGTCCAATGCTATGCTCCAAAGGGAGATCGTTTGATGGAAATCGGCTTTTGTTGAGTTTCTTCTTATTGACGGAACAAAATGCCAGGATCATGACCCATGGTTTCAAAAAACGGTCGAGGCACGCGCCTCAAGGCGATTCGGGGTGAAAACGAGTATGAAGGGTTAGTCACTTCAGTCTTCAACCCGTTTGAGAAGAATATTAGAATTTTAAATAATTATTTTTTTTTCCTATAAATTCGTCTTTCTTAAAGTTCTCTCCATTGTAATATAAAGTACAATTGATTGTCATCACTCGACAGATCATTTTGCCACCTAAATTCGACCGAGTAGACCGTTGTAAAAACTTCAAAAAATACATAAGATCCCTATAGGCTTTGTTAATAATAGTGACACGAAATATTCCGACACTGAATCAAACTTAAACCAATGGCCGAACAAAAAAGTAAATGATGCTAAAAGATCGAATGATGCTAGAACCTTTTGGTTCTTCATTCCATACAACATCACTAATAATCAACATACTTCACAAGTGATAAATTAAGCCGAAACTGCCTCCTGGCATGATTAGAAACGCCAACCTGGAAAATGCAAATACAAAACCTAAACCAGACTGCATGATATGGTTGTGGTGCGAATTTTTGCCACGACACGAACCCAACGCGAAAGGGTTTGGATTTATTATAAACGAGCGTGGGTCAGTTTTGGCTCTAACCTGAAAAAATGTATAGCCTAGCAGAGTAGCAGGTCAAGTCCCGGTCAATTTGGCATCACGATTAAACCCATTTAATTTATACAGTTCTTGAAAAATATGTTTCAAGTCACAACTTAAACTGATGGGTAATTTATATCAAAATTAAATGATAAAAGATAATGAGCATCATGTTTTGTACTTTCAACGTAATTGTTTAATGAACATTTATAATAATAATAATAATAATAATAATAATAATAATAATAATAATAATAATAATAATAATAATAATAATAATAACAATAATAATAATAATAATAATAAATAAATAATATTAATAAAAAAATCAGTGTTAAACGTGTAGTGCTCGTGTCAAACCGTGAAACCCCGTGCCGCGTTCTGGTTCAAGTGTTTGACAGGATTTTCGGTTCGTGTCGGGTTCAAAACACCAGCCCGACAAGTTTAACACCTCTAAGTATGATACAACAGAGAAACTTACACTACTGAAGGATGGGTATTAGGTAGCAGATGCTCGACAAACTTGAGCTGCAGTGTTGATGACGTTGACGTGTAGCAGTTTCTGTATATGGAGGTGATGATAAACATTGGTTCAGCTGTTTGACACGGTGCAGAGTTGACTGTGTCCAACGCTATGCTCCAGAGGGTACATTGTAGTCTCTTTCACGTATTTTTGATGATCAATAGCAGCTTTTCTGAGGGATGAAAATTGGCTTTTGTGGAGTTTCTTCTTGATGATGGAACAAGATGCCAGCGGATCATTGGACCCTGCTGCAACCCACCTGTTACAATAATGAAGCATCACTTAATTTTATTTCGATAACAGGAAACTGTGAGATCATATCATGACTCATGAGAAAAAAATGGTTACTCCTATAAAACTAACTTAGTACGGGTCAAAATGGACCACCACTGACCCGCCACCACCGGGAACCAGTGCCTCTTCCTGCTATCGCCACTAGCCATCAATAAATCAAATAGTAGCTGAAGACGTGAAGTGCTGAACCCAATTTTGATTTCTTTTTTCTAAAACGACATGTTTTAACCAAAGTCCATTTGTGAGAATCTATATTGATCCGAACCAAATTGATACATTTTTAGAACGACCTGTTTTGACCCAAACCCTTTTCAACTGTTAGCTGACTGACCCACCTGTCTATTTTGTCTGGCTTAATTTTCAAATAAGTGAATAACTATACAACTTACAAGCGAGGGATAAACATGAGGTGCTTCTAGACAAACATATATAATAGGGCCGGTGAGGGTTTGGGGCATCTATATTTGCATTTTGGAAGTATGTATTCAATGTTTCGTGAAAAAATATTCTAATTTCCAATATCTAATCATTAAATGAACAAATTTAGCAAACCCCATGAGTCTATTTTTAATGCATACATGATACGATCTCCGTAAATGTTTTATTCAAAGACTAAGATCCTTATTCTAAAGATTACATGATACAAGATGCGAAAAATACAGACCTCAGAATTTTCTCTGACGCAAGTCTGGCAGCGGTGATCGTACTTTGGCTTGGCACCCATTTGACAACACGGTTCGGGTCAGCTCTCATTGGAGAATGGATTTTGATAAGCTTATATGTGAAATTGGAACATAAATTAGTGTAGCGAGAGTAAAAAGAACGATTTTTAAGAAACAACAATAATATTACAAGAAAAAGCAAAAACATAATCCTAGATCCACAATAATGAAGAACGAAAACGGCACTCCACATTCATCATGTTTATAACAATTTGGTTGGGAGAATCAGAGGCTGTTTGGAATTTATTTTAGAGAAAGAAAAGCCTTTGTCTCATACAAGCAATATATAATAATCTTAAACGAGGAGTAGGTGAAAGATATAAACTTACTCCTAAACACTCCATCATCTGGTAGTAAGCCCTACCCTGCAACGGGGTATGACCTTGTCGAGACTCGGAGAAATATCTTGTCCTGTAAGCAGCATTGCCAAGTTCATTCATCAAAGACATATGCTATAATTTTATATGTCGTTTCATTACGAAAAGTGAATATATTTGTTAGGATTAGAGGTAGCTGTTTTACACATGTATTTATGAAAGTCAATTTTGGTCTCACTCTATTTTAAAATGGGAGAAGCAAGTCAAGAAGATTATGAGTCGAACAGGTAAAATGCTGTCTGGATTTTGTTTCTAATGCATAAGACTCTTAGTAGATTTATGCAAAACTCAGATTATGTTGTAATAAGAGTTTATGAACCACTTAACTTTCCCCAATTTATTTCTTAGGTCCTTGAGTTTTTTTAGTGGATTTAGTCCCTAAAGTTTTACAGGAGCATACCAAATAAAACCCATTTAAAACCGATATAAGAACTAAGCATTCACCACTATTTAGAATGGTTCCAGAAATGGAAGAAAGCATATCAGTTATCACTAAGTCTGCTAATAAAAAACTGATGCAAGTAATATAGCATGACACATCATCTATTTCGTACACGTGCATTGGACTACGATCAAGCTGCCATATCACAGTTGTTAGTAACCAAATATATTTTTATTTCTTATAAAAAAACAACCCTAAAGAGTGGATAGAAGTTTATGTAAGATTGTATACCATTCTTTATAGCCTGGATCCACAGTAAATCCGTACATGTCAACAGTATCACATATGGACAGAGCAAATTCAAGAGCCTTGAGCCCAGTTCCCTTTGCAGCTGAACCGAAAGATGCACCTAACATGAGATATACGGGATTGAGAATTGGAATTTCCTACAATACAAAATTTGGAACTTGAAAATCAGGGAGGTGGAACAGTAGGTTGGACAAAGATAATTGTATGTACAACAAACATGCTGGGAATCAAATTAAAAAATTCAAGGAGAGTTAAGCATTGAAAAAGATATATTTACCCCACATGCTTATCAAAACTTTAAGGGTGTACATGACATTATTAATGCTTGTACAGGGCAACAAGTGCAGCATTCAATAACCATCCATGATAAAAGGAAAATTTAAATATATGATGTAAAATGGTAAGGTTTTTTTAATCATAAAACTTAGGTAACTATCATGTGTCACCCAAATGTTACAACAAAACGGTCATATACTGTGAACTTAAAACTACACATCCACGTGGTGTGCCATGTAAAGATTGTACTCACCCGAATCATTTTGTTCATAATGTCATGGATTGTAGTTTTTACAATCAGTACCTCTTTCCCAGTTTCTGTAAAATGTGAAACTCTTAGTATGCTTCCAGTAATAATATACCGGTATCACACGTAAAAGTATAAGAATAGAATACCATATAACTCAGCAACTTTATCCAAAGCTTTGGCAGATCCCCTATTAAGTAGGCGAAATGTACTTTTTTTACCCACATGTTGTGTGTAATTCTGCATTTCAGCAAGAGAGGGAAGGTTAATAAGTTAAGCTATATGCTGAAATTTGGATTCATAAACCATGTTGAAAAATATTTTTTATTTCACCAAGAAAATTATGTGCTAAAATTCAAATGTAACAGATACATACATCGATTGGTGCACCATTTTCCCTCAGAACAGCATCATAGCCATCAATCTCCTTCCCGAACTTTGTTTTTAACAGATCCCCAGAGTTACCAATTACTGCACAGCGGCCGAATTGACGGGGTACATATGGTGGTGTTTCAGGTAGTACCAAAGATAGTTTCTCCATGCAAAGAGTTTTATTTGCACAGTTGTTACTGTAGTAGATGAGCACCAAATCATACTGGTAAATGGTAATTAACTATGAAAGACTAATATTGCAAAAAGGACAAACTGGGCATATATAGAGATTTAACTACAAATATTGGCAAATAGGATTCTTTTGCCTGAACTAGGGCAATCATTGCTTAAGATGGAACATCAAAAATACACATTTCCATGCATGAGACTTACAGAAGTATTCCTTTATTGATCCTGCGCCATGCATAATCATTCCATCCATTAGGTAAAGCATCAATAAACTCCTTTGTGAGAATAGTGGTACTGTTCCGAACCTGAACAACTCAATCTATTGAGTAACTAAACAATAAAAACAAAAGAATACAAGTTGATTTCTGAAAGAAAAAATAGAAAAATATGAAACCAAACAGCTTGAATGTAAGTTCCCATTTAAAGTCTCCGTCAATGACGCAAAATACAGGAGCTTGATCTTTACTAATTACCAAAGATCAACTTTCACCTTTCAAGTGTGTTTGTGCCGTTTGGCATAAAAAGCTTCCCATATATGTTGGATAACTTAGCTAGTATGATGTAAAAGTGTCATTCTACAATGTAAATTGGCAGTCCGCGCCATGTTTAAGTTTCAAAGTAGATGAATCGACATCATGTGTTATGCTTTTCTCATCATGTGTGGATTTTATTAGAATGATTTAAGCTTGGTTTTAAAAAGCGCGCCTAGGAGCAAGGCGCGGTATTCGCTATTTCACTTAGCACCTGGAGTAAAACCAAAAGGCACCAAAAAAGCGCATATTTGGGGGGCTTTTCTGGCATGCGGCACGCGCCTCTTATACCTTGGGTGTTTTTATGCAGCAATTGTTGTACCTTGGGTTTTTTTGGCTTGTACATGTAGGTAAAATGATAATTACGTAATGCCTTCATGAACATACAAAAACATTACGTAATTATCATGTACAAATGCATGATAATTACGTAATGATAATTACGTAATGCCTTCATGAACATAAAAAACATTACGTAATGATAATTACGTAATGCTTTCATGAACATAAAAAACATTACGTAATTATCATTACGTAATTATCATGTACAAATATCCTTCGCACGCTTCGCACGATTCTCTATTTTTGTAGAATAACCGCCCCCTATATATATATATATATATATATATATATATATATATATATATATATATATAAATTATATAATTGTGTTGCACATTGGATACGAAAAGCCCACCGCTTTTACGCTTAGCAATTTGCGCCTCGGTTTTAGACCTTGTCGCTTTTGTGCACTTCGCGCTTGTTAAAACCAAGGATTTAAGAGAGGCTTTTAATTTGACGATTAAAAAAAGAACCAGTAAAACTAAGTACACATCAGAGACTAACCAGCTCCCATGTAGCCACTGCTTCACATAGATTAAACTCGAAAGATAAGCCCTCCAGATTTCCAGTTTTGGGGTCTTTCTGTTAAAAATAAGCTAATTAAGATACAAAATAGAAAGATACAAGTATCAGATAAACATGACGATGAGAAACTAATTATAAACCATATAGCCCCTTTATACATTATTAGCGAAGAGTTTGGTAATACTCATGCACTTTGTGATTATTTAAGCAGATTAGATTAACAAAAATCCTAAATTTGAGAAAGCCTACCCATTTAGGGATGGTGTCACTGGGAAATTGTAGCGTAACTTTACAGTAGTCTCTGCTGCGAATAGCTTGCAGCCCTAATCCATTTGCCGCCTGAACCAACTCGAACAAAGTAATCACAAGAAATTAAAAATAAAAATGCATTGTTGTTTTAAATAGTTACTACATAATTATTTGGCAAGGAACATTGTGGATGAACAGTTGAACACCATGTATCGTTTAGAAGTTAGAATTAGGGCTTTACACTCAATTCTAATTATTCGTAGCATGTAAAACATCAAGCCTCTGAAATTACTGTAGCACATGTTTTAAGTTTCAAATGGTTCTACTACCTCGTTCAACAATAAAACATTTACAGCTCTATTTATCAGAATACACAGCTAATTACATCCATTCTTCAGTCTTCATGCCTTGAAGACTTCACAAGATAAGTTTTGCGCACAATGTAAATTCCAAATCAATTTTCTACTAACCTCCACACGAGTCCAATAACAACCTATTACCGTGTATACCTTACTCAGACAATTTAAAGCCGTAAAACTACTTGCAAGTGCTCCATTACACTAAGGAATATTTCAATTTCTTTTTGTGATACAACTTAGTCTAAAATCCTTACATTCATCACTAAAATACATCCAATCCATCGAAACAGAAGGCAAACAGGCAACAAGCTGCGCCGCAATCAGGAAATCAGTAAAACAACACAAAAAACTCACCACACACTTCTGAAATCCACTTTGCAACAACTGTAACGCTTCAATTTCTTCATCCGAAACATTTAACGTCCTATCTACACACATATAACAATTACAAAATCAATTAAAAAAAACTGAAGATGCAACTAATGTAAACAAACAGGAAACATACTTAGATCAGAAACACCGGTGATGTAGATGAAAATGGCTGCAAATCCAGATGCTAAAGCAACAATGAATGCTAACTGTAAGAGCCTCATCTATGAGTATCTTAGATTAATAATATATATGTAATCACTATTTGAACGAAATCGAAACCCTAATTCGTCGGAGATTGAAGTAGAGTTGTAATACCACAGTCGGTGTGCGAAATCGAGTAGTGTTGATCTCGATCTGTTTTGCAAGCTGCAGGAGTATTTTATAGTTATATAAAAAGTAACAGTTATTCCCCTTTAAGTATGTTCTAGATTATAACTTACCTCCTCCTAAGTCCTAAGTTCTTCTCCATTAACAGGGCCAATGGTGAAGGATAATAGGGGCCAGGGGTACCTGGCCGTCACCGTTTTTTGACTCAGTAGTGATAGTTTGCAATTTTCGTTGGTAATTTTATATAAATTGAGTCTGGTCCCCGCCAATTTAATCTTCCAACCACCACAGATAGGAAAAAATTTGAGTCTCGTGATTTTCGACTCCCACCACCATTGTTTTCAACTTTGTCACTAAACAGGGCATAAAAAACGTGTAATCTATTTACTTTTTTTTCCTAATAAGATTTGGAGCAAACATTTTTATTAAATTAAATTAATAAAAAATAAAGGAAAAAGCATTTTACTTAGATTATATTACATACAAAAAATACTTGTGAATGCTATGAAGATGTAAATAACAGGTTTTAGGGGGTGTTTGGGATTGATTATTCAAAACAGATTATGCGTTTTGGAAAAGCAGGGGTGGAGTTGCTTATAGATTATTGCGTTTTGGTAGCCTAAAAAACTGATTATCTGCGTTTTCAAAACGCAATCCAAACACTAAAAACTGATTATCTGCGTTTTCAAAACGCAATAATCTAAAAATCAGATTCAAAATGCAATCCCAAACACCCTTTTAGTACCAAAAAGTAAATTATAAAAATAACTGAACTGAAACAAACATTCGATACACATAACACATTTTTTTTTAACGACCAACAAATTACACATAACACATTTACACACATATTTATATATGTAACGTATGCAATAAGATATACACACATGGAAGTGTATACTTTTTTTTGGAAGGTGTGTTTCAGCGAAAAATCCAAACGACGAACAACTCCTCAACCCCAGTTCAAATCCAGGCCAAATGCGGGTGTTGAATTTCTCACCCCTTAGTGCGAGTGGGGGACTCAAACCTGAGACCAAGCCCGGGCGGGAACCTCCCTAAGGAGTAAACCCTCCCGCCTCTGACCAGCTGGGCTGGACATCATTGGCGTACATGTTCCGAAATGAATAAAATAAAAATTCTTAAAATATGTTAGCCAAGAGTAATGCTATGTTTTCGAACTTCATTTAACGAAGGAAAATAAATTATTTGGAAGGATGTCAAAAAAAATCATGTTCCACAATATTTTTAAGGAGAGAAAGGTAAAGAAATGGAAAGAAAATTTTGCCTTATTTCTTTCATTTCTCATCCTTTCAAATTGGAAGAAATTGGAAGGAAATGATTTTGTAAACATAAAACAGTTACTTTTCTTTTCATTTCCTTCTAACACATGAACACACTAGTTATTTAAATTTTTTATTTCCACTCCCTCTCTTTTCTCTCCATAATTCACTTTCTCTTCTTTTCCTTCGTTTATTAAACTCGGAAACGCAGCGTAAAACAGCTCAAGAGCCAGGTTTATAATTTTTCATAACTACAGGGTAGTTTCTGTCATTATTGTAACCCTGGGGAGGGGTTTTGTAATAAGCCTTCTTCTAATAATAATACGATCATCGTCTCCGCCGTCTCTCGCACACAGCAGTAACGATTAGCATCATCTCCACAGGTTAGTACTTCTCCTGCCGTTATCACTCACGTGCTTACAAACCCAAAGCACGTGCCAAGTTCAATATAGTTTGTTAGGGTTTTGACTGATGCACAACATTTCTTTATCTAACCTAATTATTCCTTCCATTTTATTTCACAATTAAGTTATGTTTATTTATTATTTATTATTTATACACAATTAATTTCTGAATATTGTAATTTTTTAACCATCATGTGCATAGGCACACGTTTGATGCTCCAATCTGTAGATTTTACTATTTTACTGTATGTTTTTAATGATTTAAGTACATGTTTTGTGTATTGAAGATTGTTCTGAATGATAATACCTTAAATAAGTGTTGAATTTGATTTGTAAGAGTCAATATGGTGGTATTTAACTAACAAATTGAGACTTTAAACAGCCTGTGATACAGTAGATTAATCTTGAGACATAGTTTTTCGATAGGGCGTGTTACGGGCATAATAGATTCAAATATCAATGTGAAGTTTGAATTTTGGAAGTTGAAGGTTTAATTACTCAATATCATAAGTGGATTAATATGAGACGAGCGTAGTATGCTTGGTTCTTTTGGTGTATGCCTTTTATTTGTCAGCAGTTCTAAATGCATCTAAAGTTTATTACTTGTATCATACTTCATTGCCCTTGTTAGCGTAAACGGATAAAAAATTTGTTTCAGTTTAACTAATAAGTTGATTAATTATGGGTTAGAGGGATTATAATTTATCAGTATAGTCCATTCCACTTCGGGAATCATGTTTAAGTATTAAGAACCAACACGCACTAAGTGAGACAATGAAAGTATAAAATGAGACTCCATATTAACTTATCTTATCTTATCTTATATCCAACCTCACAAACTTAGTATGGTCAACCTTACAGGTGTTTTACATTTGTTATTCTTGTTAAGACTTAAGCATCATGACGAAGTTCAGGAAGCTCAATCGTCCTACCGGACATCGAATGTCCATGCTCAGGTTTTTTATTAAATTCGATTTAACTATGTGTGTAGCGAGCATTACATGCTACCTAGTAAGAAACGCTAAATGCTGTTTGTGTGTTCAGGACCATGGTTTCTCAGCTGGTGAAGCATGAACGAATTGAAACTACTGTTGCCAAGGTGAACTAGCTTGATTCTTCTTGAATTGGCTTTAGTAAAAGGGCATTGTTGAATGAATACTCGTGTATCGTAGTGTGTAATAATTATAGACTATAAAGCCTCGTGTTTGGTTCATGTACCGTTTTATGCTTCAGTTAGTTTGTAGCATAAATAAACACCTCTTCCCGATCTTCTAGTGGAACTTAAGCATCCATATTTTGTATACTTATGTCAAGTCAACTATTTTACTTTTACTGATAATTTGAATAAAGTTCTAACTGTAATGAATGCTAATACATAATAGATATTTGGCTTTCGTAGATATCTCATGTTAGCGCAATTTGAGATGCCGCCAGTGTTGTAAAATTCGGCCTGGGCGGCCGCCTAGGCGCTAGTCGGACATAAATATAGGACTAAGCCCCTAGTCGGAAGTGTGTATGTATCTAAGTATTTCTAAGTATTATGTGTATATATCTAAGTATTATATGTATATATCTTAACATATTTTCAAAAAACACCTAAATTTTTGTGTGTGTGTAATACGTATAAAAATACCAAAACGCCTAATTTCACCTAGTCCCGACTAGTCCCTAGGCTAGACCTCACTGCCCACCTAGCGCCTAGTTCCTTCTGCAACATTGGATGCTGCCATGTGGCCCATGTTTATAAATCAACATCATGTTACTCTTATTAAAGAAATAGAGTGTTATTTATCTCATCTTTATTTTTAATTGGTATAGGCAAAAGAAGTCCGGCGACTTGCTGATAACATGGTGCAACTTGGGAAAGAGGTGTGTAGCCTGGAACCTTTTATGCATTTCATACTTTTGCCATCATGAACCTCATCGATAATCAGAAGTTTCAAATTTTATGAAAACTACAATGCTGTTTAAATGGGAAATATGTTGAATCATTTGCCCATCATCACTAATTCACTACAGTTCCTGGAGTTTTTCATAACTTTTATACTTATTTCATTTCTAGAAGAATTTGAAAGGTGTCAATAGTTCTCTTTTTATGTGCTAACTGTCCTTTAACTTTTACAGGGTTCCCTTTCTGCTGCCAGGCGTGCTGCTGCTTTTGTGCGAGGAGATGATGTTATTCACAAACTATTTACAGAGCTGGCTTACCGATACAAGTGAACATCAAACCTCTCCTTTGGTTATGTTTTTTTTACTTGATATTAACTTTGGTTAAACAATATGTTGGTGATGCAGAGATCGGGCAGGAGGATATACAAGAGTGCTTCGAACCCGAATAAGAGTTGGTGATGCTGCACCGATGGCATATATCGAGTAAGTTCTTTGATCACATGAGTTGAAAGACTTTTCTGTTTGTTTTCTCTTTATGATTTTTTGCTCTCCCACAACCACCGCCACCTCCACCGCCCATTTTGGTTGGAACCCTTTTGATACATTTTTAAAACTGCATGTT
The DNA here is from genome assembly GCA_028751855.1 of Ambrosia trifida. Classification (NCBI taxonomy): domain Eukaryota; kingdom Viridiplantae; phylum Streptophyta; class Magnoliopsida; order Asterales; family Asteraceae; genus Ambrosia; species Ambrosia trifida. The sequence continues at coordinate 174,460,711 of CM054122.1, forward strand.
TTGACCCAAACTTATCTTGGTCAGAACCATTTTGACTAATACCCGACCCACCCGTTTTCCCAAAGGTGGTTGTTACCTTTTTACTTATATAATTATGCATGCATAGTAAAATGACCGATATCCTACCACGATAACCTATATCTCAAATATCGGCCCTTGACCGATATTTGATTTTAGACAGCATCAACAACTTAGAATGTATCTTTAACATTGCGTTGAGCACGTCCAAAAATTGTTGTATCACTAGGAAAAGAAAGCTGAAATGTCTTTAATCGCCAACAGGTTCATAGACAGGGAAAATGAGCTTAGACAGTCAAAACCTCCAGCCCCACAACCAGCGCAAAGACCACCATTGGATCCTTGGACAAGATCTCAGCTTAGCAGGAGTTTTGCATCTCCTAAGGAAGTCAAAAGCTCAGAAGCAGAGGATTAAAACTTCTGGAATCATCCCGTCTTAAAGGTATTAAAATGAAAGGAACACCAGCTGTTAAACTTCTAGAATAATATTCGGATTTTGTAGCAACATTTATGGCATTAGAATGTTTAATTTTGTTTGGCAGCCTAGTAAAGAAGTTTTATATGTCCATTTTCTCATTGTTTATGAGGAGTTTCTGGATTATCAAGTATTATTATAAAAGTTGATTTGAAATTTTGGATTCCATGTGTATATTTTTGCTGGTTGGATGAAAGTTAAGAAGCCGCTTTGTTAGGGGAATAAATGGTAGGGGGGTTCTAGGGAGGTTCACGCTAGTTTGACGCAAATTTTTTGTTAGGGGAATAAATGGTAGGGGGGTTCTAGGGAGGTTCACGCTAGTTTGACGCAAATTTTTAGCCAAGCCGCTAACTACATTTTTGGGAAAACAACACACCAAACCGGCCTGGTAGTAAATGACACTCAAATCACACATGACATAGTTGTACATTATGCACATCAGCTCATGTTCGTCTCTCAACATGCCTATCAAGTATTTGTTATTGGAATCAGGTTGCCAATGAGTTGAAATTTCGAGTAATTCAAACTTTAATGAAAGTGAATTTAGGTTCACAAGAATGTGACTTGAATTCTTAGTTTCCAAGTCATGTATGGTAGGGGTGTTTGGGACGATTTATTTGTTAGACTTTTGACAGAACGATAAGCTATCGTGAGGATGTTTGGGATTGTATGAACTTATGGTCATATTTTGGTGGGTGGTTTTCGACGTGCCTACAACGAGCTTGTTTGATTGAACATAGACATGATATCTTTTTCAGTTATTCATATTCTAAGATTAAGCTTGGTTGATGAAAACATAGCTCTGATGGGAGCATTTGACAAACACAGTCGCATAATGTGACGCGTTTGTAAGTCTGTGTCGAAACTTATGCAATGAAAATATCCAAGGTGCTATAAAAAAACTCCAATGATCAACTATTGAATTAAGCTCAAAAGAAGACAGAACATAGTTTATAAAGACACAAGTGCTTATTTGCAATCAATATAGACATCTAACAATGCCATGATCTAAAAAAATCACTAGATAATAAAGAAAAAGGAGATTTGCTCTTCTAAGAATCACATATAGGTGATAAAATGTTTAAATAATAACTTGTGTTGCTTTACTTTGCAGCAACAGGAGCAGCGCCACCCGTAGTCGGCCTAAAAGAATAACAAAAACAAATAAATAAATAAAATTCGAGATTGTCTAAATGTTAAAAAAATGGCTTATAAAGTCTTTTCTAAGTAGAAACTTACAGCCCGACGTAAACTTTGAATGAATCATAGATACCCCATTGTACTCCGGTAAGACTTCCAATCATGATTATACGAAGAGGCAGCCCACGCGTGAAGAGACCCCATAAACCGAGTTTCTTGACAGCCTGCATAATAGGTTGCATATCAAGTTAGTGAAATATGCAAACATAACGGATGTGTATAGTGATCACTAGATGTGGCAAAGTGAGTGGGTCAAAGGGTTGGGTAACGGGTCAAAATGGAAATTTTTTAAACGACGAATCTTTTTTTATATAAAAGTAACAATTTTTATGGCTACCAACCATAAGGTTTAATGTATTTAAAATGCCATTTGACCCATTATCTTCAAAGTTCTATTTATTTTTTACCTATTGAGATAGATATAACAAGAATTGACCCGTTATGAACGGGTCAAACCTGTAACCTTCAAATTATATTGATCATCCTTATACGGTTTAAGATTTAGAATTGACACTCACGTCTCCAACAGTAGCACCCTCGGCATTGTTGAGGAAAGAGACCAAATTATCGGCTGGGTGAGAAACAACTGCACATAATATACCAGCCAAATAACCGCCAGCAAAGCTCACTCCGAGCTGAAAACTTGGACTGCATTGCTCTTTAGGAGTTGGGATGGCATGTTTGTACATCATCTCCACTATTGTCTCAAAAGATGCAAACTTCATCATTGTATCTGCATAACAAAGTGTTCATTAATTACCAAAAACGACACTCAAATAGTAAATATATAAATTTTATATAGACGGTTATTCAATATAGAAACAATTTTAAGTAGACAACTGCCAGAACCACATCAACACTTGTAACTATTGCTTTAATTGTGATACATCTCTTTCGCTCCCATACTGTGTATGGACAACACTGTCTGCAAGTGCATTATGCGGTTCTCACAGTTCTCTAGTTAAATTTTGGTTTTATCGACAACTTTATACACGTATCTACCCAAAATTGATTTTATCTGACATTTATAAATGTAGGCAAAATCTAGTAAGCATACGCTTTGTGACCTATGACGCTAAGGATAATAAACTACAGTTAGTCTAGAAATTCAATAATAATAATAAACTCACATGGAATTTGTCTTCCCCATAGAGGAACCAGCCCCTTGAACAGCCTGTAGATCATATAAAAGTTTTAGAACAATCATTCCTCAAACTCTAAATCTTTATATGCAAATATGTTTCATAATGTTTCGTAGAATTTTCAAATTAGTTAATGAAGTGATCAATGATCATACCCTGCAGCGCCTTCATTCCTGATAATCTTTGGCAGTCCATCCGACAAACCTCTAGCAAAACCAGGTTGCGTTTGGACACGAATCTTGACTGCCTCAAATGGGCAAAGAGCAACGTCCGCAATAATTTCTGCTGATGCAGAACCAGCAAGGTAGATCAATGTTTTGTACTTGGTAGCATACTCGGGGCCAGCGATGTCAGAGTATGTTTTCTTGAAATATTCATAAAATCCGTATTTGGAAGCACCCTGTACACTGTAACCCAAAAGCGTTGGCGCCCAGCCCTTATAAAAGCCTTTGAGTCCTTGCTCCTTGAGCAATACTCCAAATCCAGATGAAATGTTCTTGTACTTTGCAGGGTCAATCTGAATATTTAAACATAGATATATAACACTGACGCAGAGCGGAAGCAAAAATAATATACAAAGATATTACTCTCAAAACAAATTGATATAGAAAAGAATGCATGGACTATTACAATAGGCTCCGGATATTAACACCCCCAGGATTCTATTTTCACCCTGATCCAAAGCGCCTCGCTTTGGCCATAGCGAGGCGCTTTGGATCTTTTTTCAGCCTTTTCTGCACCTCATGCTGATGCAGTTAAAAAGTTAACCCAGGCGCCTCGCTATGGCCATAGAATCCGGGGTGTTTTAATGTTTTATTATAACCACCCTTACAATAAGACATTTTTATGTATGGTAAATCTAAGTTTGGCAGGTCGAGTTGACCAATTTTACGCGTAAATTACTTAAATTAAAGATGCACACGTTTTATATAAAAAACGAAATAAACTAAAACTCTTAAAACATAGGAAAATAATGAACTTGGGGCTCTAAATGATGGAATTTAGGTCTGACGGTTGGGATAAACCGCTTATGGCATTATTCTAAATAAACGTGTAAATTCATCATATAAAATTTTCATGTGTTTTTACATCAAAAAGGAAATCAATTAAGTTCGTAAAATTAGGGAAATCATGGTTTCAAAAGATACACTTTGGTTAAAGAACCTATCACATTTCCCATATGATTCGGCCCATTAAGACGATCTCATTCTGTTGGGCCCATAACTTCAAACTTAGCCCAGAATCCCCAGATTATGTCATTTTGCGACATAATCTAATCTGGGCTATGCCTGGAAGCGAGAGAACAATATATTTACCTGCATATTACACTTGACAACATCCAAAGGAGTAATGGCCGTATGAGTAATCCCACAAGCCAAAGTACCACCCGCGGTACACGCAGCATAATAAGCGGGCGAAAACATCTTAATACCACCCGGCTCACTTGGTGCCTGGACAACAAAACCACTTCTAGCAACATCCGAAGATGTTGGAGCCGAAAACGACGAACCATAAGTCAACTTATGTTGATCAGCCATCCCCTGATCAAAATTTAATCCGCTTTTCATTGACGACGAGTATAGAAAGCTCGGGATCAGCGATCGCGGTGAATTCTCCATCAAATTTGTTCAAGATCGATCTGCTAGAACTTAAATTTGATGAAGAATAATTGAAAATAATTGAAATAGTGAGTGATGCAAATGTGACTCGATGTAACGACTTTAGAAGATAAATTATATATATAGATTATTGTAGTAAACTTTTGCCCCTGGAATAAGGTTAAATTACAAGGGGTGTGTGACTTAAGTTGGTTGATGAAAGGGTAGTATGGTAATTGACTAATAAAAAGGTAGCGAAATGTAATTAAAAGTATGCAGCCTTCCCCATTGGACCGGAGCTTGTCATCGTAAGGCATGACTATTGATTTTTATATTGGTCAATGGGGTTCGTTGACCTCCCTTTAATAGAATTTGTTGGGTTTTTTTATTTAAAAAAATAGTTTTTTAATACGTCATGCTTCTATCTTTTCGTAATAGATTTTATAACGTATTTATATCAAATACACAGTGAAAGAAAAATAGGAAGTCGTAGGAAGGGTATCAAATGAACTCTGATTGAACTCATTCATGCGGCATTGAAACCGTCTCATCGAACCCTACGATGTTAGTTTTTAGGTCTTAGTTTTTTTGGGGTTTTAGCTTGTAGTTTTTAGAATATACGTTATATCATTGTGTCTTTTATGTACTATTGTGTTTTTCTTATTTTCAATTCATTGTGTCTTTTTTCTTTGGCATTGTGTTATATTTTTCAGCACTGTGTTATATTTTGTGGCTCATTGTGTCATTTCATGATCTATTGTGTTTTTTATATCCTCCTCACCCTTCTCGTTTTTGTTACACTGTATAGAATAACTTGACATATATTTATATTAATTACGTAAACTTAAAAAGATATGAATTATACGATATTTATAAAGCTTTCTAAAAGATAATCAAAAGAAATCTTTTATAACTCAAAGTAAAAACAACTCCAAAGGTGTTTTTGTTTAGAAGGTTGTTAACGGATTTATGATATGAGTTTGGAACCCTAAACAAACCATAAGGTTGTGTGGTGTTGAATAAAGTTCATATGGGCTTTAAGACGTTACGGGTAGGTTTGACAAAACTAGCTGGTGGCTGGTAACTGGAAGCTGCTAGCTGGTAGCTGAAAACTTTTTAAATATATTTTGGTGTTTGGCAGAATAGCTAAAACTTTTAATAATATGTATAAAATGACCAAAATGAACATAATTAAAAGCTTGTAAAGATTGTTTTTATTTTATTTTTAAAATAAAATGGGTATTTGTGTCATTTACTAAGTAAAAATTTGTAGCTAGTAGAGCTTTTTCTTAAACGCTAGTATTAGTAGTTTTTCACTATAGAGTTTTTTCTCATAACCTAAAAGCTTCCAGCTCTTTCAACCAAACAAAGCTTTTTATTGAGTATGAGTTTTTTCTTAAAAACTTGAAGCTCTTAAAAGCTCATTGTCAAACATACCATACGTGTGTGTGTCACGTTTGTACTACGTAGACAGAGTGGACTTTAAAGCCCAACACCCTTAACTAGCATGGTTTGAAATAAAGCACCATTTAGCTATTTATAAAAATGGAAAAAAAGGATAAATAAAAGTTGTAATTGGTGGAAAGGTGTAGGGGATCCACATATACATGAAGGCGCTCACCATTTGCTTGGTAGAAGAATCTTTGACACCCCCATTTAACCAAGGCAAAGCGGTGTGATGGGGGCAAAGGTGTACAAAAATCGGTTTGGAAACCGAAACTGATAAAATCGAAACCGGTACTAAAAAAATATCAAACCGAAAACTGGGCTAAAAACGACAATAAAACCGGTCAAAAGAAACCGAAACCGGTACACAAACCGGAACCGAACCGAAACCGATATCGCTAAAAACCGGTTGAAACCGGTAAAAAACCGAAAACGGTTTAAGAAAATACATTTTTTTTTTGCTACAAACACAAATAAAATTTTGTTTTTTTATATTAAAATTCAATTTTCTTCTTTAAAACCCTCAAAAAGTTAAATTTAATGTAATTTATACGATTTTAAAAAGTTCGTAAGGGAACCAGAATGGAACCGAAACCGGGTAAAAAAACCGATTTTGTGGCCGACCAAACCGGTTCAGAAAGGATCCGGTACTGTAGCGAACCGGTTTGGAACCGAAACCGGTTTGGCCAAAAAAACCGATTTGTACACCTCTAGGTGGGGGGAGGGGAATATATACACTGTGTTCCCGAGTTTCATTAAATGATGGAAGATAAATGATCTCCCTTCTCTTCCTTTCTCTCCAATTCCTTCCAAATTGGAAAGATTGAAAATCACACTAAAATCCTCTTTATTATCCCTCTCATTTCCTTCTTTTCCTCCTACAAAAAACTCTGAAACACATTTTTTCCTCACTTCCTTCCCAATCCTTCACTTCCATCCTTTAATGAAACTCTGAAACAGAGTGTTAAAGGACGTTATTAGCTGAGGTGGCTAGGGCCGGCGTCACACAACCGACCTAAGAGGGAGGTAAAGTTAAAGTCATTTCAATTCCTAAGAGACAGACATTCAATTCCTAAGATTCATTTTTAAGGTTTAGAATTCTAAATATATAATTTTACGTATTCTTTCTCTTGCCTTCATTTATAAATTTTGATACATTAAGTTGAATTTTATGTTAGTTTTGAACGGAAGCAGAACTTTCTAAATTGTTCAACAAGCATAAGAAAAGTGTGAGAGAATTCACCTTTTGACTTTAAAAAGTGTAAAAAGAAGCCCAAAAAATAGAAAACATTGTTGAAAATATCCACAAGTTTTTTTTCTTGTGTTATGTTCATGATAAACAAAATTTGTTTAATAACAATTATCATAGTATATTGGGGTGGTGGCCCAATGGTAGAAGCAAAGCTTCTAGGAACACCTAAGGAGAGGTCATGGGTTCAAGTCCCACAAGGAGTGAAATTTGCCATTCAAAAAAAAAAAAAACAATTATCATAGTATTGTTAATATCTATACACTCATAATTATGATAATAAAAACTACTATAAAACATTAAATTAGCTTATAAACTTTTAATCTATATAAACTTATTGATGCATGACTTATTTTTTATGATTAAAAATGAGTGGTCAGTAATAATTATCATAATATTGTTAATATAAACACACTAAAAATTATAATAATAAAAAACAATTATATAACATTTAGTTAGCTTTTTAAAGATATAATCTATATAAACGATTAAACTAAACTCGTCATGTAGATTGCATTCGGGGAAATAAGTTCAATTAGCGTTTAATATCCGTATGCTAAGGCAATAATCACTTTTACATAAGGCATTTCTTTCTTGTGAATTTTAATCCACACATCGATATTAACTAAGAAAAAAAACGAAACGTTAACAAAAATGAGCAGGTCGTCATTGTATTTTCGAATGTTTTTAAAATATAATAGTTTTAAAGTTACAATATAATTAAATAAAAGTATTATAATTTTGTTGGGGAAAAGATAAAAATATAACTACTAACTAAAAATTAAGGAATTAAAGTGTAACTAAAATAGGATATTAAAATGTAAATAATGTATGAATGACTATTTTACCATCTTTCAAAGTTATTAATGAAAAATTAGTTCTTAGTTTTTAGGTATCTTAAACTACATCTCTCTCATAATATAACATAGAATAGATAATAAATGCCAAAGGCATTATAGCCTAGCGGCATCTTGGTGGTAAGATAAGACTTAGGGACCATAAGGTCCTGGGTTCGAATCTCACAAAGGGGGTTTTCTCATAATTATGAGTTTCCTCCTGAATTGGTGACTTGGTGGTAGAATATGATCGCGTGACAACATTGGTGGCACGATGATACTCCAGTATTCCGTAAGTGATTCCAATTTGTTGGCCGTTCAAAAAAAATGGATAATAAATACTCTAAAAATTTTATTGTTGATTTCCAACACATTTTTTGGGAAGCCCCTCGTGTAAAATATTCTTTGCACTGAAGTCTATGAAAAAATTAAATATGTATTTACCCAAGGAAATATTGCAAAAGAAGCAATGAATGTTGGTAGATAAAATAGCCATGTCTACATCCAAATTCACGAGGTTACAAGAGGAATATTAACTACGTACGTACAGGAATTTTTATTTCATGTACCACTTATTATTTTTTTGCGACTTTTAAATAAAACATATACTTCAAAAATTGGTGACCATTTAATTTTGATTTTTTTATTAATGGAGAAACTTTAATTATTATTTTTTTCGCCACAAACTAAGTTAGTTATAAATCTATATATATATAACTAGATTGTATTGCGGAAGCTTTCTGAGATATATAAATCTAATATGATGTGATAAAATATGTGTTATGATGTAACATAGAAATTAATGTACTGTAATATGAAAAAACAACAATTTTAATCATGTGACTAAGAATGAAAATGTATATTAAAATAATATGTATGTTTGGAAGAGGAGCAGAGCTGAAAACAACAATTGCATGGCGTGATTATGCCGGTAGTCTTGAAGGTGTGACTTGTTTTTTTAAATGAGTGGTTTTAATCTATTATGCTCTTGATGAAAATATAATTCCTATTTGGGGAAAAATAAATATGGGGCTGTTACGCATCTAACTTAGATGCGAAACCTATCAAAACTACGTAGTTTTGGTTAAAACCAATAAATCTCTTTTTGCTACTATTTGTTTCCTCTATGTCGATCCATCAATTGAATTGCCAACCTTCATCAATCACCATCATTTGAAATGAAAGAAGAAGATTATTGACAGAAAAAAGGCTCCACGTTAGTGTTACATTTATCTGTCATTGTTTTGATTTAGGTTTTCGTGAGTTGAATCTATAATCTTTGATTTATTGGACCAATTTCCGGAGAGAAGTTGGTATTAAGACTGTGGGGTGTGGGGTGGGGAAATGCTCGGGAAGAATGATGTGGCATTTTCCCCGAAGGGGAACACCGCCCCCCCCCCCCCCCCCCCCCCCGAAGAACCTTCGGTGAACTCGGGAGAATTCCCCCGTCCACCCCGTCCCTTTTCCCAATTAATTTTTGAACGTTGGAAATTTTAAACCGTTTGGAAATTGACCGTTTGAAAAAAAAAAAAAAAAAAACGTTTTTTATATATATATATATTATAAAACTTCAAAATCCTACCACCAATTCAAACCAATTCAAACCTACTTCACACAACACTCCATATTTTATAAACTTTACACCCTAATTTTTTATAAAACCACATAATAATTTCTAGCCTTTTTCACCTAATTTTATACAAGCATGAGTTCGTCGTCAGAAGAGGCAAACGTTGCCAATTTTTTTGCGAGCACGATGGTTGAAACGACAAAGATATTGTTGGAGTTCGTAAACGACAGTAGTGACGAGGAAACAAATTCGGAACCAAGAACAAGACGCGCCGCATTAAACAGAGATCGTGAGGGTATATTTCTTATACTTTTTAAATTTCTTTTATTTTGTTATATTTTGTTAATTTTTTTTACTACTTTTTTATTGTATTTCATATCTTATATTTTAAAAATAGATTTTTGTTATTATATTTTATTTCTTATATTCTTTATTTTTATCTAAAGGTGCACACGAACGTTTGGTTGCTGACTACTTTGCTGAGGACTGCGTATACCCAGACGAGCTATTTAAGCGTCGCTTTAGAATGAGTCGCCGATTGTTTCAACGAATTGCCAATGACTTGGCTAATTATGATGAGTTTTTCACACTACGATATGATGCTAGAGGAAAACGAGGTTTTACGACTCTACAAAAATGTACTTCTGCGATTCGTCAGTTGGCGTACGGGACTGCTAGTGATTCATTGGATGAATACTTGAGGATGTCTGCTAGAATGAGTCGGGAGTGCTTGTATCGGTTTTGCGAAGATGTCGTGAACTTATATAGCAAAGTTTACTTGCGTAGGCCAACGAAGAACGAAATCCAAAAGCTTTACGCACACCATGCAGAGAGACACGGCTTTCCTGGCATGCTTGGAAGCATCGATTGCACGCATTGGCCATGGCGTAATTGCCCCACTGCATGGAAAGGGCAGTTTACGCGAGGTGACGTTGGAGAGCCATCAATTATTTTAGAATCCGTTTGCTCACAAGACCTTTGGATTTGGCATGCTTTTTTCGGAGTTGCTGGTTCATGCAACGATTTAAATGTTCTAGCTAAATCCACGGTTTTCGACCGCATCATTAGAGGTACCGGTCCTGATGACTCTTTCGTGCTCAACGGGGTAGAATACAAGCACGGGTATTATCTAGCAGACGGGATATACCCAAGTTACTCATCTCTTGTGAAAACGATACAAATTCCCACGGATGAGAAAAGAAAAAAGTTTGCGAAATGCCAAGAAGGGGCGAGAAAAGACGTTGAACGGTTATTCGGTGTTTTGACGGCTAAATGGCATGTTATTGGGCGGCCCGCACGTGCATGGCATCCAGAAAACTTGAGGTATATTATGTACGCTTGTACGATACTACATAACATGATAATCGAAGATGAAGGCCGCGCTATATGTGAGTATGACCCGAATGACGTTGAAGAGAATATCGAGCCGGTTGACGAGGAACAACAACAATCGAACCGGTGGGCACTAGAGGATAGTACCGTGCACAACAATCTTTGCACGGATCTAATCGACCATATTTGGAACAATTTTCGGGTCGATGATGTTGGTGACGAGTAGTTTGTATTTTTTTACTTTCTTTAGGTTTGTTTTTTTTTTTTAATTTGTTTAGGTTTGTTTTTTTTTTAATTTCCATGTAATTTGTTTTTTAATTTTAATGAAAAAAAATTAATGAAAAATAAAGTCTATAAAATAAATAAAAAAAATAATAAAAAAAGGAAGGGGGAAGGGGAACCATTTCCCCTAGAAGGGGGAAGAAAAGGGGAAAATGATGTGGCGCTGAGGTGGACAAGGGGAAGGAAGGGGGAAGGGGAACCACACCCCATAGTCTAACCATTTAACCTCTTGAATATATGAAAGCCTATTTTATACAATATCAAGTTTTCTTGAAATGTTTGAGGTAAAAACAGAGCCGATTCAACGTTTTTGGAGGCCCTAAGCAAAATACAAGTCGGGGGCCCTTTAAATTTGTATAGTTCACAAAAGAAAAACACCTTACACTAGATGGACATTACAATCTCCTTTCTGGTAACTATTAATCAATTAAAGTATTCCGTATTCATTTTATCTACTTACTCGCATTAGGTATATTGCAAATTAAAGACATTTTCCCATTTAAATTTTGAACCCATTTTGTGGATATACAATTTACTATGTATTCCTTTTGGGCTTGATTTAACGGTTTTCTTAGCATCTACTTTGGTTGAGAAAGCAGATTAACTTTATATCGTCCAATCCCTCTTGTAAGACTTCAATCCTTGATAACCAAAAAAACTATCAATGACAATCGGCAATAGCAAATAAAAGTCACAAGTTTTAGAGATTCAAATACTTGTTTGTTTTTTACTTGGGCCAATACTAATGTAATACGCAAAAAAAAAACTTAAACTTTCGGGGCCCTTAGTTGTTGGAGGCCCTAGGCCTTAGCCTAGGTTGCTAACACAGTAGGTCCGGCCCTGGGTAAAAACATGCAACAATTTGAGGTAAATCAATTGATAATTTATGAGTAATTACGATTCTTGCAACCTAGATATTTTTCAAACACATTTAGTGCCTTTATGCTTAATTTAAATACTAGTGTTAAAATAACAAGAAGGATAGATGAACTCTTATGTTGATTTGGAGTTTTGATTGCAATGGTGGGCAAGGATTTGGCGAGTTATACGATGGTGGTGGATTAGAATATCAAGAAGTAATATAAGTTTGTCATACGTATTTTTATCAGGGACTTGATCGTTTTGTAGGTGCTGAATATGATGGAGGATTGAGGAGGAAATGCCCTGTGTAGTTATACGATGGTGGTGGATTAGCCACATAAAATCGATTCTAATGATGATTTAGAAAGAAACCGTGGCTAGCGAGTTTGGTGGATAGCCAAATCGGGAACAAGAACGTTTTCGCTTTCTTTTGGAAGAACATATTCGATTTCTTTCCCGTGATCATATCACTTTTTGGATATATGGAACTATGAAGAAGACATACCGATATAGTTGGAGAATCGGTAAGTGTTGATGAAGAGATGGCCAAAAAGGTAAATTTAGTTTTTAATTAGTTTTAATCAAAACTACGTAGTTTTGATAGGTTTCGCATCTAAGTTAGATGTGTAACAGCCCCATATTCACTTTCTCCTTCCTATTTTGAACATGATTAATGACTTACCTAGACATTATTAAAAAATTACCTAAACACATTGTGTTTTTTTCCCTGTATGAATAAAAATAGACAAAAAAAAATCTTTTTTTTTTCTTTTCATTTTTTGTATAGCACTATGGTATTCGTTGGGAAGATAATAAAACGTTCGTTAATCTTGTGTAATTTTTTTTTTAAAATCTCGTATATAAAAGTTATTAACATTTTAAAATTGTGGGGGAGACATGAGAAAGAAATAGACGTTTGGTATGATGCTTAAGAAAATCCCATCGGCGCAACTTTGTTTATTTTTTTTAGAAAACCTCATCGGCATTTTTTTTTATTTTTTTGCCCAAAATGGTTTAAAACATATATATTACATTGGTTATTTTTTTTAAATAATGTTTTTTTATATGAGTTTTCAAAGGTTTTTTCAACTCAAGAGGGTTTTCATTTTACCCATCCCTTATATATATATATATATATATATATATATATATATATATATATATATATAGGGTATGGATATTGTGAAAACCCTTTGTTATGTAGTAAACCTTGGAAACCTAATCCTATCCATCCATTACCCTAGATCAATGGTTGACATTTAACATGTGTACTTTCTTTGAGATATAATAATATTATACTCTTAAAGATAGCTGGAAGGGTATTTTAGGGAGTTCACTTTGCATGTAAAACTTTTCTTTTTCTCCTTTCTTGTCAGACATCACCTCTTCCAACAACATCATCCCTCTCTCCTCTCTCCTCTCTCCTCTCTCCTCTCTATCTTCTCCAACTCCATTCAACCTACTCTTCATCTTCTCCAAGATAAACAACCTTCACCCAATCTTTCACAATAACAATAAAACCACCACGACCGACAAAAATCCCCACCGGTCACCGTCGTTTGTCCTCTTAATCTACATCACCATCATCATCACTAGAAACCCCCAAACCGGAACCCTAGACCAGTGCCATCCTCTTCACCGAACCCGCCGCTGATCTCTCTCTCTCTAGAAAAACGGAGCAGTATCTTTCTATCTTTACAGATCTGATTGTGAGTAAGGGAGTTTGTGGGTGTGTAGTTTGGGAGTGGTACCGGATGAAGGGGAAGGAGAGCCGCCATGGCTCCTCCGGAGCTGGGTCGTGAACGACGGCCGGTGACTACCGGCTTCTTCTTCTTGTTAGCTTTCCCTTTCTCTCTCTATACTCGGTTTTTTTTCTCTCTCTCTCTCTCTCTAGAGTTTAGTGTATAGTGTGTTTATTAAGATTTGGGATAAGTTAAATGGATTAATAAGGTGGGTTGAGGTTTTCAAATGGGGACACGTCTGGTTATTGTGAAAGCCAGCAAATGGATTTAGAAGAGGTGATGTCAATACATGGGGAGGACATGCGTCCTCCCTAATGACTCACCCAAGTCACCGGACGGGTTCGTTATAAGATATCAGTTTGGTACTGCCTCGTATGCTCGTGTATAATAATTTGTCAAAATAAATATATATAACGTTCTCAGTTTCGGTGTTATAATTGTATATTTCTAAATAATATTACTCGGACTTTCGATATGTGTTGCTGCCCACAGTCCACTTTAATTTTTTTGTTAACATGTGTTAATAACAGAATGCGAACCATAAAAATAAACGATATGTCTAAAGTGACATGTGGCGGGGAAGGTAGTGACTATGGAAGTAGTTAACATGTGTTACCTGTTTACATGTGTAGATATTTATATCTGTTAACAGGTGTTAAGACCATTACATCAGTTACAGGTACGAGCAAGCAGGTTAGGGTGCGTAAGCGGAAGAAAGCGACGCCTGCTGATGGTGAACAACCATTAGATTTGGGACGTAAGCGCAAGAAGTTGAGGAGGGACGATTTCCCAACGCTTAAGACACGTTCATCTCCTGTGCAATTTTTTAGATGTATTTCATTGTTGTCATCTGAACAACAACTAACTGTGAAGGTTATAGATTAAAAAAAAGGAACAACGCAACTGGGAACAGTAGATTAGATACTGTCTGTGCACATCATTTTTTACGTGTATGAAAAAGGTTGTATTACTGTTAAGGTTCCTGTAACTAACACTTGTTAAGCTGGTGTTTAGTTATGTCTACCGTATAAGTAACACGTATCAACCACTTTTAATCTATCACTGTTACTAAGATGATCAGCTGTTGTCTGCTACTGAAATCATCAGATAGTTGGTGCTAAAAAAATTGTTAACATGTGTTACTGACTAAACAATCTATCGCATGTTAATTCGAAAAATGTAAAGGTGTTGACTGTTACTGAAATCATCAGATAGTTGGTGCTAAAAACAAGAAATCATAGTTGAGATATTAAAAGTGTTAACATGTGTTATCAAATGATGTTGACTGTGGCTGAAATCATCAGATAGTGGGTGGTAAAAACAAAACACCAAAGTTTGATATATTAAAAGTGTTAACATATCTTACCAGCCTTATTGAAAAAAAAAAAAAAACCTTAGTAGAGATATTAAACCTGTTAACATGTGTTAACATATGTTACCAGCCTTTTCAAAACCTTAATAAACCGCCATATACCCATGAGAAAATAAAGCACACAAACTATTAACACACGTTATTACAAAGTATCATTACAAACTATTGAACTGCATGGAAGGTTAACATATGTTAGTTGGTCATAAAGGGCTAACATGTGTTAATCTAATCTGATAAAGAAAATATTATTATAATGGGTCATGTCACACCATCTCTCCTACTTTTTGTTTAAGAAATGTTATTATAATGGGTCATGTCACACCCTCTCTCATACTTTTGGTTTTAAGATAATATTATTATAATGGGGCAAGTACAAATAATGTGTTAATGTTGCATACGAGGGTAACATGTGTTAGTTGGTCATAAAAGGGCTAACATGTGTTATCTAATCTGATAAAGTTAAACCTGTTGCCCCCATATACCCATGAGAAGATCTAACATTTGTTAGTATGAGTGGTGTGGTAACATATGTTAAACCTGAATCATTTGTCAACCTTTTTGTCTTTCTTACCACTCCTGTTTTCACTTCATAAGTTTACAAAAAAGAAATAAGTAAACATAGCATACAACTATTAACACACATTAGGTTAACACATGTTATTTGGTAACACGTGTTATTACAAACTATCATTACAAACCATTAACCACTATAACAAAATAAATCTAATAACTCTATACATTGAGTACAGAATGTGACTAACATATGCGCTTTGCAATCACACTGAATGAAAGTGGTATTCCTGTGAAGCATTGCTTGCTCGGACAGTGTGTCAAATATCCTACCCTTTTGCGGTTTCCCAGATTTGTTACACCAAAAGTATTTGTGTGTTGCGATACCCTTCCATACCTTCGTCTGACCCTTTTTGACCATGAAACCGCCCTGCTCGGCATAATCTTTGTACATAACCAAAGCTGCGTCAAAGCTATCAAATGATTGACCAACAGCAAGTATGTACTTCTGGACAACGTTTGGAATCCAAAATTGGGTTCCGTTGGGGGTTTCAATCAAGAAGTGCGGGGGGGGGGGGGGGGGGGGGGTCTTCGTCAACACCTATGGGAAAAAAATGTTTTTTGTTAACATGTGTTACTGACTGAGCATCTAGCATTGTGACTAAAAAAATCGCCATCTGTTGTGTGGTCTAACGCATGTTACTCAAAACATATGTTAACACGTGTTACCAAGCCATCGTGTCGCATGTTGACTTACGAGCAATGGTTTGCAAAAAAGTGTTAACATGTGTTAAGGTTTGTGATGTATAATGTGCAAAAAAGTCATTAAACGCATGTTAATTCCAGAATGCACTTGTCAAAATACAAAAAAAGGAGGGATGCACCATTAACATGTGTTACCAACATATACATCCACAGACTCACGAGTAAAAAAAGTAAAAACGTTGTTAACACTTGTTAGACCCAGAAAAAATACAAGTATCAAATCTTACTAAAGAATCATAAATCTCTTGTACTACAAACCTATTTTTCTAAACATACACATAGAAACCTATTTTTCTAAACATCAGGTTAACATGCGTTACCACCTCATTTGACTAGCTTGTTGACCATACACATAGAAACCTATTTTTCTAAACATCAGGTTAACATGGGTTACAAAATCATAATGTGTGATCGTGACTTAACAACACTGATTTAACGCATACTACAAAATCGTCATTTGCCTAGTGACGTAAAAAAGTGATTTATCACAAAAGGCATTATAACTACCTTCCATACATTCATCATCAACTTTTAAAAATGGACGTCCATATCTAAAACTCAAAAGACCTTATAACTAGCTTCCATACAATCACCATTAACTTCTAACATACTAACAGAGGTAACACATGTTAACCCAGTCAGGCATTTCATCAAACACATGGAGTGCATATATCCAAAACACAAAATTATGTTACAATAACATAATCCTCGGATAAAAATATCAAAAGAAATCATAAAGAACCGGCATGCCAGAGTGTATATGATCAGCACATAAAAACAAAGGCGGTTTTGAAACTTATAAAGCGTGACGAAAACCCATTTTCATTCAATTCTAAAATGCCAAAAAAACCTCTTCAAATATATCTTATAAATTTAAGTAAAAAAAAAAAAACCAATGCTTCTGAAAGACTTAAACCACTTGTTCAAGTACATGAACAATCATCAACACTACGCCATCAGACCATCTCCAAAGCAAGAACAAAGTTACTCCCATATGGAGGTTAAGAGAGAGAGAGAGAGAGAGAGAGTGAACGAGAAGGAGAAAGCAACCGGAGATCTCCTCCGATCCCGGCGGAGCTCCGGCGGCCACAACCCTCCACCCCACCACCACCTTCACCCTACCACGATTATTATTATTACAACGAGGAGAGAGACAGATAGACGGAGATCGATGAACGGAGAGAATGATCCAGACGAGAGAGAGAGAGAGAGAGAGAGAGAGAGAGAGAGAGAGTCTCAACAGAGGAAGAGGAACGATGAGAAGTAAGTTGGTTAGATCACGAGGCCCGATTAAGTCAGATCTGATCACCGGTAAAGCAACAACAAACCCTCTTCTTGTACTAATTTGTAAGATATGATTATTGGGAATTGATGGATGATTGTTGTAGAGGGTTTATTGTTAAGATTGGGTGTGGTGATGAAGGATGGTTGACAGGATGAAGGTGATTTGAAGTTCCGGCGAGTGTGTATTTGGTGAAGCCTTTTAGAGGTTTTGAAGGAAGAAGGTGATGGTGGTAGATGTTTGCAGATCATGTCTACTTTTTTATTTTTGAGAGAGAGAGAGAGAGAGAGAGAGAGAGAGAGAGTGGTTTAAAAACAAAAAAAGGATGGGCTACCTAGAGATTGTCAAAATGTGTCATATGTGAAATGACCACCTTACCCTTTTCTTTTTAATAAATTGATTTTAGAACATGATGATGTGGCTTAATTCTAGCCACATATTGGGTTTCTAAGGTTTACCATATAACTTGGGTTTTCTCTAGATACTTATACTATATATATATATATATATATATATATATATATATATATATATATATAGGGTGAGGTTCCTGTACAAAAGTGTGAGAAGGATTAAAAATTGATATATATATATATATAAGGAAAGAAAATATTATAGATAAATTGGATCGGATACTTAAGCGGGTAATCAGGTCGGGTATCGATGTATACCAAACCTGTACCCAAACCCAAAAAAAAAAAATAACCCGAACCTGTCAGGTTTCGGTATATCAGTTCCAAATATTTCAGGTTTCGGATATACCCGTTAAGTTTGATTTTTTTTGCCATCCCTACCTACAGTTTGCTAGAAGGTGGTATTCAAAGAATAATCACAAGGGACTGAGAAACAATGAAAGACATATGCCGACAAAAGACACAGCGAAGAAAAATCTTTTGAAGTATCGTAAAGATAATGACTTTCAGATGTGGTACTTGTATCTTGCCACTTGCTATACGAAGAGTAGCAACACTCAAATCTGATATATAGTATGACATGAAATTTATTATAACTGAATGAAATTGTTAAGTTTAAGCCTTCTCTTGCATTGCTATACATATTAAAACACCTTGGCGATGATATTTTAAATTTTTTACTATTTTAGTACTATTATATTTTATTATCATAATTATTTATATATATTGTTTTCTACTTACTTTAACTTTATTTTCTGCTTATATCGTTGTAAATAAAATATTTGATAAAGTTTCGAGTATGATGTTGCAAACTGTGATGGAATTCAACTCATTTATATTTAAAGCATGTAATATAACTTCATGTATTTTAGACACTAAGGAAACACAAAAAAAGTTAAATTCGTTATGTTAATACAAAGAATATAAAATAATAATAATAATAATGATAATAATAATAATAATAATAATAATAATAATAATAACAATAACAATAACAATAACAATAACAATAACAATAACAATAACAATAATAACAACAACAACAACAACAACAACAAAAACTTTATTACCATGGTTTGAAATATTCTTTCTGTTTCATTACGTACTGAATCTCTATGTATCATGTGATATGATCGATTATTTAGACCACCTGACTAATATATAATACGACATTGGTTTATTTCAAAGTCAATTGAAAGTAGAGGAAGCAACTCATGCCTTTTAATTTATGTAAAAACCCATTTTTCTTAAGATGTGTGTGAGATTAATTGGGTCCAACATTATATATAACATTATTTATTAGAATTAACACTAACAAATAGCTATATACAAAATATTTATGTTCTTTATAAATTCTGTAAACTGAGAGTTGCAAGGATGCGGTGGTGACCACTTACCTTCACGGGATCCTTGGCTTTGATCTCACCTTTCTTCTTTTTTCCTACTGCGCACACTATGATCACCACAAAATTTCTTATATGAAAAGGATAATATTTGATTAAGGTTTTATATCATTAAAACACTACATAATACCTTTTTTTTTTTAATTTATACTTAATATTTTCCTTTAGAGGAATTTATTTTATTAGAGTTATGATAAATAGATTCCGTATACTTATTTGTTTGTATGTATGTATATATTTCTTCACAATTATTTAGATAAAATATGTATTCCAGGCATATAGTAAGTATACGTACAATCATTATATATACAATAAAAACAAGTGTAAATTTACTATTAATCTTATGAAAAAAATTTGACGCAATATGCCTGAACTACCTATGTGGTCTAGTAACATTGATTATTGCCTTCCACAAATGTGACATGGGTTCAAATCTATACAAGTATCAGTTAATTAGGTGATAATTAAAAATAAAAAAATGTTGTTAAAAAATAAGACGCAACTACATTTGTCATAGACGTTAGAAATGACGGGTTCACATAAACGTCCGACGTCAAATGTTATCAACATAGTTTGGATGTATTAGTTGTGGATGAGAGTAGAACTTTAGTGTTATATGTGTTTAAGTTATTGGCACTAATATATTCTCTTTAAAATTTTAATATAAGATATATTTGTTAATATTAATTAGTTACTTAACGGGTAGAGTGAAACTTATATACAAACATATCTAGTTACTAGACATTTGCTATTAGTGTTTGTTTGGTATGAGATAATGGAATAGATGGGGGGAATGAAATGAATGAGGTAATGGAATGGAATAGATCATTACCTTTCCTTTCATGTTTAGGCTGAAGGGTGCACAGACGCACCCCCCCCCCCCCCCCCCCGTCCCACCTCATTTGGCCCGTCCTCCACCCCACCCCACACCGCCCCCTCCCCCGTCCCCTACGTCCCTGTTGAAACGAGAGGAACGAACCAATGGTTGAATTTCTTGGTTTTTTTTTTTTTTTTTGAACGTTGCAATCAAACGGTAATTAGCCAAACGGCTAGAAAATTAAATTTTTTGTTTTTTCTATAAATTCAATCTATATATATTCCAAATCAACCATTTTCTACACCTCATCTCTACATTTTATACCTTTTATTTTATAAAAGACCAACATTTTATAAAAAAACTTCATGGATCCCTTCCACCAATTCAACCAAAACCCAAATCAACCTAACCCCACTCATCCTTTCACCACACCGGGTTACACGCCGGTAGTCGATCCACCCATTTCGCAAACCGTTCCACCAATCCCGGCGGTAGCCCAAATGCTTCAAAACTCGGTAGCCTTGCACAATTATACCCGATCCAATATATGCAAATGCAAAGCTATATGCAACAAATGCAAGCCTTTCAAAATACCCAACAATTTTCTCTACAACCACAACCCACTACACCTCTTAGAACATCTCAACCCACTACACCTCTTGGAGCATCCCAACCCACTACACCTCTTGGAACATCTCAGCCCGTAGACTCGGAGAATGAAACCGATGATGAGATAATTCCCGAAACCCAACCTACGCCACCAACCAAAGGCAAACGCAAAGGAAAACAAAGAGAAAAAGGACCGGGACATGGTAAACACGGGAGGGAGTCGCTAGACCATGGTCCGATGTTGAAGATGTAGCCTTAGCTAAGGCGTGGGTCGCGGCTTCAACACGCGCCACAATCGGTAAATTATTTAAATTTATATATATGTATTTTTTTCCGAAATATATGTTTATGTTATTACTTTTTTTTGCCGAAATATATATATGTTTTAGTATGTTAATTAATTTATTTTTAATCAAAGGTACCGTCCAATCGTTAGAAAACTTATGGGAGACGGCGAACGAATACTTTCACAAGTTCATGCAAAGCAAGCCGTATCGACAAAACGACGCTCTTAGCTCGAAGTGGAGAAAGATGAATACGGATTGTGGTAAATTCAATGGAATTTACAACCGTATTAAGGCGAGCCCGCCTAGTGGTTGGAACGAGCAAATAATTTCGAGGATGCGTTGTCGAAGTATAAAAGTGAGGTGAGGAGATTGTTCTCCATGATACGGGCTTGGCAGGTCTTGAAAGATAAACCGAAATGGGCGGGGGTTCGGAACGAGGTTGAACGGGCCAAACGAAAAACTAAAGCTAAACAGGGAGGTCCGTCTGTTCCAATCGACATTGATATGAACGACGAGCCCTAGTTCGATGAACCAGTATTCGTGGAGGAGCCACGCCCCATAGGTTTATAAATTTATAGTTTTTTTAATATATAATTCGTTGCGTTTTCTTTATTGTATAAAAATGGTTGCGTTTTTTATGTAGGTCGGGACAAAGCTCGAAAGGAAGCGGCGGCGGGAAAGAAAGCGGCGACGGGTAGCTCGAGCGGTAGCGCTTCAAGGCTTGAAATTTTAAGCGCACAAATGGAAGCTTTCAACCAAGCTAATGAAAAAAAAATCAAGGAAAACAAGCTTAGGTTGATTGACGAATCGAAGGCGGTGGAAGATTATGTCCGCCGATATATCGAGTTATCCCAAAGAACAACGCGCCGCGTTGAAGAATTTGCAAGACAAGTTGATTCAAAAGTGGAAATAGTTTGATATATTTTAGGAAAATCGTACGTTTTTTTTTCGATGTGTTCGTTTTTTTTTTAAATTTATCATGGTTTGTAATTTTTATTTATAATATTTAGTGTTTAATTTAACATTATTTTATTAATTTATTACTTTTAAAACAAACTAAAATTAATATTTAAAAATAAATTAAAAAGTATTAAATGCTTGAGACATGGGTTTCTCATATCTCCACACCCCACCCATGTCTCAAGAATATTGAGACATCATTTTGCCTAGGTGACATGGAGACATGACATTTTTCATGTCTCCACACCCCAGAGCCTTAGTTGTCACGTTGGAATGAAACAAAATATTATTTTATGTTATTTGGTAGGCAGGAAAAGACGAAGAAATAAAATCGATGGTGAGTGACGGTGGTGTGTTAGTGGTGGTGATGGTGGGTGGTGATATGTGGCGGCGGCAACGGTGGGTAGTGGTGGTGGGTTGTAGTTGTGGTGAACAGTGGCGGTGGACACTTGTGGTTGTGGGCGAAGGTGATGGTGGTGATGGTGACAGGTAGCAGCGACAGTGGATGGCGCGATGGTGTGTGGGTGACGGTGGTGGGTGGTTGCCGTGGCAGTGGTGGGTGGAGGTGATGCTGGCGGTGGTGGAAGGTAGCAACGGCGATGGATGGCGACAATGGTGGGTGGTTGCGGCGACGGTGGTGAGTGGTGGTGGTTGGCAGCGGCGACGGCGATGGTGGTTGGTGGCGGGGATGGTGGGTAGTGGTGTCAGTGGTGGGTGACGATGGATGGCACAGGTGGTGGGTGGTGGTGACCCTGGTAGTGGGTGGTGGGCTTTGGTGTTGTTAATGAAAGGTTAAAGAGATGATGGAATGAAAAAAAAATATGGGAGATTGATGAAATGGTTTTAAGGGAATGAGTGATTCCATTCTATTGACCAACCAAACATACAATCTCTCAATACCTCTCGTAATAGGTGTCATGATATTTTTACAAGTTTTTTTTATTATTTATTTTAGAACAGAACATGCCTATCATAATATTTTTACAAAATACTACGAAGAAGAAAATATTACTGATTCGTCGGAGAAAACGGAAACCTCGGCGACAGACACCCAAACGCCACCGGCGACGACGGCGCCACAAACTCTGTCGCCGGAATAGAAAGGGAGAGAGAGAATTTCAGGAGAGAGACGGTTCAGGAGGGAGAGAGGAGAGAGAAAGTGAGGAGAGAGAGTGTCTGATGAGGTGTTGGTTTTGTGTTGGTTCATGTGGGAAGCCTCTCGGGAGACGATTCAGACTGGTTGGAAAACGTGACCCCTCTCTCAAAGACGGGTCAATGGGCTATTTTCGTAAAACACTTGGTCAAGGGGCTATTTTGGTGATTTTCCCTAAAAATTATTAACACATAAGACCATAAGTAATGGTTGATGCCCTTTAGGGGCATTTTCCTTCACATCATTATCATAAAACCCCTCAAAAAAATGTGTAATGATTAAAGCCACTTAATGCCATTTTTAATTATTACTTTCCATATTTTTTATCCTATTTGGGCATTATACTAGAAATGCCCCACCCTCTTAATGCCCATATAATGCCTTAGGGGATGGTGTTGAGGGCATTATCATAATTATTTATGCCAATATAATACCCATTACACATGGTCTAATGGTTCAACTCATTTGATACATGGCTGTACATCAATATAAATACAAATACAAATACAAGTCAACTACGAAGGAGATAATTACTCCTCTATACAAGAATATAATTGACTCAATGAATACACATAAATGACTTGATTAGAGAGGAGGATATGGCTCCATGAATTATGTTATTTCCTTATACCCCCGTCAATGCAAGTCGGTAGAGGTCCAAGACGCAGCATTGTCCGAAATCTCTCAAATGACGGTTTTGGTTAACTCTTTGTGAAGATATCGGCTATTTGTTTGTCAGTCGAGATGAATTTGGTGTGTATTTTTTCAGCGGTTACCAACTCACGGACAAAATGATAATCGATGTCAATGTGCTTTGCTCGTTTGTGTGAGATAGGATTTTGACTTAAGAACAAAGCACTCTTGTTGTCACATAATAGTGTAGTGCGACCCAGTGGTAGAGCATGGAGTTCCCGAAGAAGGTTAGTTAACCAAATAATTTCAGTTGCCGTGTTCGCCATTGCTCTATATTCGGATTCACAGCTGGATCTTGACACTGTTGGCTGCTTCCTTGCGCTCCACGAGACCAAGTTTCCTCCTAAGTAGATACAATAACCGTATGTGGATCTTATTGTGTCGATACAACGAGCCTAATCTGCATCAGAAAAAACTAATAAAGTAGTGTTAGGTGGACGATCAAAAGTTAAACCATGTGCTAAAGTGCCCTTAACATAACGAAGAATCCTTTTAACTAGCTGGAAATGAGTGGTTTGTGGGAGATTGAAGGAATTGGCTAGCTTGATTGACGGCATACGAGAGATCAGGACGGGTGATGGTGAGATATTGAAGGGCACTAACAAGAGAGCGATAAAGAGTGGGGTCTTGAAATGGTTATCCTTCGGAGGAAAAAATGTCTTTAGTTGTTAAGGGAGTGGCAACGGGTTTAAAGTCAAGTAAACCGGCTCGGGTGAGAATATCATGAGCATATTTGGATTGGTTTAGAAAGATACCCGATTTTGTGTGATGAACTTCGAGTCCGAGAAAGAAATTTAGAGAGCCAAGGTCCTTTATTTTGAATTCTTTGTTGAGACAAGATGTGAAGTTGTTGATGAAACTTTTATTGTTCCCGGTGATGATGATGTCGTCAGCATAAACAAGAAGATAAATAAGGATACCTTGGTGATTGTAAATGAACAAAGATGTATCGGCTCGACTGTTGAGAACCCCACGATTAAGAAGAAAAGAGCTTAATCGTTGAAACCAAGCACGGGGTGCTTGTTTTAGACCATATAGAGCACGGTTTAGTTTGCACACATGGTTGGATTGGTTAGAATCTTCAAAACCCGGAGGTTGTTCCATGAAAATGGTTTCGGTGAGGTAACCATTTAGGAATGCATTATTAACGTCTAATTGACGAAGATTCCAATTGTTGATGGTGGCAAGACTAAAAACCACACAAATGGTGGAGGATTTGACAACGGGACTAAAAGTGTGAGAGAAATCAAGCCCCGGGACTTGCGTGAAGCCTTGAGCTACAAATCTTGCTTTGTAGCGGTCAATGGATCCATTTGATTTATATTTGATTCTATAAATCCATTTTGAGCCAATGATGTTGGTGTTAGGCGGCCGAGGAACAAGAGTCCAAGTTTTGTTTGCATGAAGGGCTTTGAGTTCCTCATGCATTGCTTGGATCCATTTGGGATTTTTGAGAGCGGTTTGGATGCCTTTTGGGATGTGAGAGGAAAAAAGAGAGTGATGCAAAGGATGAGTGGTGAGTTGAGCATGGTGTGGAAAATGTTTTGGTTTAAAAATTCTGGCCTTTGCTCGAGTGGTCATCGGATGAGAGTTGGTGGCTTGGGTTGGTACGGTTGTGGAATTTTGAGGGGATGGTTGGTGAGTTGTGTTTGACGTAGGTGAGGGGTGAGGATTCGTTTGATTGTTTGGGCCGAAAGGAGGTAGCAGTGGGTTGTTGGGTGCGGAAGGAATGTGGGCCGAGGGGGAGGTTTCTGGATCGGGAGTGGTTAAAGGGGGTGGACTTTGGGTTGGGCTTGTAGGAGTAGAGGGTAGTGGTTGGGGTTATGGATTGTGAGGAACATCACAGGAAGGAAAACATGTGGTGGAGTGGTTGGTGGATGTTGTGTTGGTTTGAGATAGCGGGTTAGGGGCGGTGGGAGTGGGTATTTGTTCCTCAAAATTTGTGATAGGTAAGTTGGTAGTATTAGAGGTTGTGGAGTTATTGTAAAATGGTAGGATGTCTTCATCAAATTTGGCATGACGAGTTGTGTAAACACGACCCGATGAAGGTTCAAGACATCGAAAACCTTTATACTTAGGACTATAACCAATGAATATGCAAGGAGCACTTCTTGGTTGAAGTTTATTTTTGGTATAGTCTCTAAGGTAAGGAAAAACTCGACAACCAAAAATACGCATGTTTGAGTAAGTAGGTGATTGGTTGAACAAAACTTCAAATGGGGATTTGTTGTCTAGAAGTTTTGTGGGTAGGCGATTGATAATGTAGGTGGCGGAGGTGAAGGCATCAAACCAAAGAGTGGGTGGGGCATTAGCATTGAACATCATGGCAAGACCGGTTTTGGTGATGTGACGATGCTTCCGTTCGGCCCTACCATTTTGTTCAGGTGTGTGAGAGCATGACATTCTATGATGTATGCCTTGTTGTTGAAAACATGTTTGAACTTGATGATTTGTGAATTCGGTGCCACCATCACTTTGAAAAACTTTAACAGTTGTTGAAAATTGATTTTGAACAAATGTTAAAAACGTTGAGAGAATGGCAAAGAATTTGGATTTTGCTTTTAATGGGTAGAACCAAGTGAAACACGAATAGTCATCGATAAAAATAACATAATATCGATAACCATCCATGGAGAGCACGGGTGCGGGTCCCCAAATATCACAATGAATTAAGTCTAGAACTTGTTGTGCGCGTTTTGGATTTTCAATAAATGGTATGTGTTTTGCTTTTGATAATTCACTGGATTCACGCAAGCCTGGTTTGGGTAATATGGATGTAACAAAAACACAACCAAGTTTTTTTTAAATTAGTAATTGTATCAAAAGAAACATGTCCTAGTCGACTATGCCATTTATTGATGGAAGCACGCAAGTGGGATGCAGAAAGCGCAGCAACAAGAGACTTGTGACCTTGGGTGAGAACATAGAGACCATTTTCGCACGTGCCTTTAGCTAGAAGCTCCGCTGTTTTTCGGTCCTTCCTATCAAGCCTAACATATCAAGATCCTTCCTAGCTTCCTCTTCTTTCTTCCTATTTCTTTATTTTTTCGCTCGTAACCTTCCTTTTCCCCATGGCAGCCGAACCACAAAACCTTCCACTCCATTCTCTTAGCCACCTTATCAATATCAAATTAACCTCAACCAACTATCTCCCATGGGAGAAGCAAATTACTCCGGTTCTCTCGTACCTCAAACTTTTCGATCATGTTCTCGGTGACACCTCTCCTCCACCCGAAACCATTATTTCCAACAACACTACCGTCCCTAACCCTGACTTCATTTCTTTGCAACTTGCCGATCAAAAAGTCCTTCTTCTCATAAACTCTACTCTAACCGAAGAAGCCATGGCGGAAACTATCGGTCATACCACGGCCAAAGCCGTTTGGAAAGCTCTAGCCAATGCCTATAGCTACTCCTATATTGAACGAATTCACAACCTCAAAGACTCTCTTCGGACTCTTCAAAAAGGGACATCCTCGGTTTCGGAATTCGGCCGAAAATTTAAAGCTTTAGCCGACCAACTTTCGGCTATTGGACATCTCATAAGTGACGAAGACAAACGTCATTGGTTCATTTGTGGACTCGGTCCCTCTTTTGAAAATTTTTCTACTTCTCAACGAACAATTCGTCTGGCTCCTTCATTTCGTGATCTCTTGGCCAACGCCGAGAATCAAGAAATGTTTGTCCAACAATTACATGGTTGTATATCAATATAAATACAAATACAAGTCAACTACAAAGGAGATAATTACTCCTCTATACAAGAATATAATTGACTCAATGAATACACATAAATGACTTGATTAGAGAGGAGGATATGACTCCATGAATTATGTTATTTCCTTATAAAAATATAATTCACAAATAATAAAAACATGCCTTTTCTAATTCTAAGATTAATGTGTCACATGAAATATAATTTGTCTGACATCTTCTTTAGACGTAAAACATAAAAATATGGTTGAATATATTCATTATTTTATCAAAATAGTTAAGAGAAAACACACCTAGATACTTGATACATAGTTAAGGACAAGGACCACTCAGGGGAGAGACAAGGGTACACCATTTTAAGTGAGAGGAGAGTGATGTAGGTATGGCTTCATGTGAATGAAAAGAAAAGAGAATTGGGTACACCATTTTATATGATCATTCTTACAACATGTTGCTAACTTGTTGGTGTTTATGACGAGCTTAAAACACCATAGCTTATATCAAGACATCATATTGCTTGAGTTATGGTGGATCAAAAGTCAATCCAAGCTTTGGGTCTCTAAATTAGAATGATTTGTGTGATTTTACGTTGAAGTATTCATTTAATTTCTGTATGTTTTTGGTGTGCTTGTATATAGTTCCTTTAGCTAGTTGCTACTTGCTAGGGCATGTACTACACTAACTAATAAGATCTCTTTCCCATTAAAAAAGTATGGCTGTAAGGTGATGAGGTATGAAGTTAGGGAGTCCGATGTAGAGTCAGTGAGGATAGGAAATACATAATACTGCTCCTCCCATTTTCCCTTCTGACACTACTCTGTCTCTCTCTCCCTCCCTCCCTCCACCTCATTATAATAATAAAATTGAAAGGGGGTGAAGGGGAATACTATCCCCCTTAATGTGGATGGAGAGAAACAGTAGAAGAGGAGGCTAATATGAAGCATAGGTGTAAGATGAGGATGATGGAGAGGTGGGGAACTATACCACATGACCTAAGGGTGAAAGTGGCACCTATCATACCATCATTAGAGAAAACAACTAATCACAAGTTGCCACCTTATTCCATTCAACTCTATCATACTAGACAGTGACACCCGGCAAACTCAGGTTAATAACTTTTGTCAAAATAGTAAGTCTACCTTAGCAAATCCTGCATGCATTACACTTAACTAGGCCAGTTGAATCATTACGATGGTTCGGGGAACCATCGGGAGTCATTACAATGGTTCAGGAAACCATCGGGATTCATTACGATGATCAAAGGGATCATCAGGGGTCGGTCCATAACCATGTGTACAATGGTTGGTGATTCGGAGGATCACCCGATTTAATGCACACACGCAAGTCTCGAGTCTTGGGAATTGGTGAACAAATGTGAACGTGTTAGTTATCAAATAATATGTGTTTATAATCATTATATAACTTGTCGGTATGTGAATATGTGTTATTATATGTTAAAATCGTGTTTAACGCGCCGAAAAATGAAAACAACCTGCAGGAGGCGACTGGGTAGCTCGTTGCCACCTGCAGGGGGCGACTAGGAGGCTAGTCGCCTCTCATAGGGGGCGACTGGCTACCCCAGTTGCTACCTGCAGCAGTCTATTCGCTTGTTATATCTGGGACGACAAGCAGCAGCTATAAATAGGGGTGTTCAAAATCGGATAATCCGAATTTCGGATATCCGAATTTCGGATAATCCGAAATTTTGGATAGTCAATATTGGGATCCGAATCCGGATCCGAAATTCGGATTATCCGAATTTCGGATTCGGATTCGGATCATCCAACGGATAATACGAAACTTAAAAAAAAATAATAATAATAATAATAATAATAAAACGTTCTCCTTTATGTCTAAAATGTGAACGTGTTAAAAAAAACAAAAATCGAAGTTAGATAAACGAAAGTTGAACAAAAAAATGTAAAAGAAACTTACCGTTTGGTGGACGGGGGTTGTGGAGGTCGGAGACGAGATGGACGGGAGCTGTTATAGAGAAGAGAAGAGGGAGCGGCTGCTTTGGATTGGAGTAGTATGGACTTAGGGTTAGGAGGATTAGAGATTTAGGATTGTGTATTGTGTTATGTAGTGTCTATAATATTATATATTTATATATATATTTTTTAATATTCGGATTCGGATAATCCGATTATCCGAAAATTTTCAAAATCAGGATCCGAATCCGAATCCGAAATTTCGGATTATCCGATTTTCGGATATCCGAAAATCGGATTATCCAAAATTTCGGATAATTCGGATTCGGATTATCGGATTTTTCGGATTCGAATTCGGATTCGGATTTTTTTGAACACCCCTAGCTATAAATACCATACTTGGCTTGTTAAACATCATTTGTGAAACCCTAACTTGCCCCAAACCTCTCTGACACCATCCTTAACCTCTGGAACCCGTTTTTGCCCTAAATCTACCATTTCCAAGCCTAAAACATCATTCTATGCAAGATCTAAGGTGTGTTATTTATCCTAATCTTGTGTCATGTCGTTATTTTGATCCCTAAAGGTCAAGACCAGGTTTTATAAAGTTTTTGTCTTTGAAAAACAGTTCTAAAACAAGTCTAATCATTTAAATAGGTTCTATATGGAGGATTCATGCATAAAACGGTTTTTGATGATTAAAACATGGGGATTCTTATGTGTTTGATGTGTTAATGATATGAATGAGTTATTAGGATGATTATCTCGAATTATGAAGGTTGTTTGATGTGTTTTGATGATAATATGAGTTTTGACTCGTTTGAGTGCATTAGGAGGATTTAGGATGTTGTAGAATGATTTGATGATTGAATGACGTTAGGCTTTATGCTAGAATGATGTAGTAATAGTATGATGATGTTTCGAATGTGATGAAATCTGATTATTTGCCATTTAGGGTAAGGTTTTCATTCAATGATGTGATGTTTTCATAATATTATGCTATTTTGGGAAATACTTGCAATTAGAGTGTTAGACTGATGATAAATTGGGGGTTATTGTTGGGACTGGGTTGTTTGATGATTGTGGATTGATATTGGGTATTTTTACATGTTTCGGATTGGATGATTAAAGAGCAGATGCATCTGTAGGGGGCGACTAGCTAGCTAGTCCTATGCCCTGGGGGCGACTACCTTAGCTAGTCGCCTGTTTGATACCTAGTCGTGTGTTTCGATACCCAGTCGTGTGTTTTGATGCTGGTAGTGTATTTTGGAACCCCGAAACATGATTTGACACCTAGGAACATAGTGTAAGCCCCGTGGCATGTCCGGAAACCTTGTAACACGTGTTATGACTCGTATGTGCTGTATGTGAACTATATGCTAGACTTGGTAGACTGTTATAAGTATAAGGTGCGTATTTACACATAATTTCTTGGTTAGTTGTTTTTTTGCTAACATGAGGATGTCGGTTACCAATGGGATGTCGAATCTTGCCTTATGTGGTCAGGTTAACGTTCAAACGTGTTTTCAAACGTACGTGGTTATGGACTGGACATTCAGGGACTAGTTAACCTATGGGTTATTAGTTTGGATACTTATAAACATCTTATGATAGGCCGCCGGTATTAGGGACTATCATAGCATTGTCAGTTTAATTATTTTCAAGAATGCAACCTAAGGTGAGTTTCACGGCCCCACTTTTACTAGGTTTTACTTTCGGGGAGAAACATGGTACGTACTTTGGATTCCTAAAGTTCATGTTATACTATGGTTATCTTTTGTTTTCTATACGGATCATCCTAAGTCCCGGGGAAACCATGAATGTGCGGGGAACACAACAGGAGAAACGTGGATAGATCTATTGGGTGTGACCTGCCCCACCCGGGTCGACTGGAGGTCGGACGGGTGCATATTCTCTCGACTCATGTACCGTGGATGACGATAGCGCATTCGGGTTGTATTCATATTGGTATTCGTGTCAAGTAATGGTTTTCAACCGTAGTAGTAACAATACATACGTCTAGCTAATGTTCATATAACATAGTAGTAACAGGATTTGTAACACCCGAACCGATGGAGGAAACATCGAAGTGTCCCGTAGTGACGATGGTTCAAAAGCTCATGATACTAAAGTGTAAATATTATCATATTTATGATTAAGAGTCAAACATCATAGTCAACCCATTACATCAAGTCTCAAACAAAACGATACATAAAGCTTGTTTATTAAGTCTAAGTCCAAGCATAAGTGACAATCATCAAGTGTTCCCTGAAACATGTACAAAATAAAACGTCAACAATAATGTTGGTGAGTACACTTAGTTTGTATACGTATAATAAAGATATAAAAATGTTTTACAATTCAAGTGTCATGATTCATTTAAGGCAATATGGTAAACACGTAAGCACACAATGCAAATCAAAATCAAACCACAATAATGACAAAGTCTAAGAATAACCTAGGAGTTCCTACACGCATAGGTACTTTCCTTCCCACATGCATAGGTACTCTCCACTAGGCGGCACCTAGGACTTCCCTCTCGCATTGGTACTTACCCTTCCCACATGCTTAGGTACTTTCCACTAGGTTCCCAAATGTATATGAATATGTTTCCGTTTACGTTTATGAATATGTAATGATCACAAGTATACTACGTCTATGTCTAAGCATAAAGCACAAGAATTCAAAGCATAACACGTATATGAATTGTATGTAAAAATGTTTATGACTATGTGCAAGTGTAAGTTTCTTAAGTGTACATGTTTCACCCCAAAAGTGTAAGAAAACAAAAAAGGGGATAAGTATACTCACAGTTTTGCTAAGTGATAAATCCAATAAAGCTCGTCACAAAATAAAACTGGGAATTCCAAAGAACTCAACTTATACGTATAAGAATACTAATGAGAGAAAGTGACTTAAAAAGTCTAAGGCATTAAGGTTTGCTAGGCATTTTTTTTGGGGGAAAATGAAGTTTTACGGTAACTCGAAAATAATAATTTCGCATTCAAAAAGTATAGCATGATTTTAAGTTCAAATGTATGATGAAGAAGATAATTATTACTATTTGAATAAAATATTACAAGTAATTTATTCAAAGATTTTAGTTAATTCTTTTAACTAAAATATATAATAATAATAATAATAATAATTAAAGTTTATTATGAAAATGAATATAATTTATAAAAATGACTCCAACAATAACACTTATGGTTTTCCAACTCAAGAATATTTCTGTTTTATAAGAAAGAATAGTTATGAAACAGATTTTATAATTTATATATAATTAAATGATTTATTATGTCAATTAAGCATAAATAAGACTAAAAATATAAGATATGTTCCAAAAATAATATTTTTTTTGTGAAAAATAGTTACTTTTTGATGTAAAATAGTAAAAATAAATTTCCTATAATTTTTCTCAATTTATTTGCATTTAAAACAGATTTAGTGAATTTAAAAAATATTTAAATAATTAAAAATAGGAAACACAATAAAAATAATTATTTTCTGGGAAAATAGAATTTATTTTAGTTCATAATTTTTAGAAACAATTACCAAAAAACTTGAGATTAAAATCATTAAAAAATAAATTTTTAATCGATAAAATATGATTAAAAAAATTTAAATTAATAAAATTATGAAAAATAGATATTTTTCAGAAAATAAAAGTGTGGAAATTTTCTTTATGGTGTCAAGATGCTACACCTAAATTTTCATGATTTTTAGAACAAAAATGAATTTTCTATGAATATTATAAGCATAATGCATATATATATATATATATATATATATATATATATATATATATATATATATATATATATATATATATAGGGGGAGGATAAATTGAAAACCCACTCGAGTTAAGAAAACTAAGAAAACCCTTGTAAAAGCTATCTAAATTTTTTTTTTGAAAAAAATACACAAGGTAACATACATGTATTAAAGCGTTTTGGGCCAAAAGAAATAAAAAAAAGCGCCAATTGGATATTTTAAAAAAAATAAACAAAATTTGCCCTGTTACATATGTAACAACCGATGTTACATATGTAACAGAGCCGTTACATGTGTAACAGCACAAACTTTGTTTATTTTTTAAAAAAAATTCCTATCGGTGCTTTTTTTATTTTTTTTTCCCAAAACGCTTTAATACATGTATTTTACCTTGTGTATTTTTTTTCAAAAAAAATTACAAAATTTTAGATGGTTTTTACAAGGGTTTTCTTAGTTTTCTTAACTCAAGGGGGTTGTCAGTTTATAATTTCCCTATATGTATATATATATATATATAACATACCGTGGGTGAGGCGACTTAAACCCGGGTCCATCTTGAATCACATACTCACACAAACCACTCCACCACAAACTTATATGTTGAAGATTTTAGATTTTAAAAATATTTAAACTTAACCCAAACAATCATCTTATTCCCCTAAATACCAAACCCTAACCCTAGATTTCTACCACTTTCAATTCGACAAGATTAACATCTGATTTCATAGGGCTTTTAAAGAGAAATGAATAGAGATGAAAACGGCATAACAGGATTGAACTTACAAACTCGAATGAAGGTCGAACAGAAAGCTTCAAGGACCGAAATAATTATCACAATTTGAAGAGCTTTAAGTAACGATTTGATATGTTTTTTCATGGATTAAAGACGTGTGAGAGTGCAGAAAATGAATGGGATCGTTTGTTTATATAGTTGTTCAGCAAAAACGAGTCATTGACTCGTCATAAAAGGTCCGATTGTTTCACATAAAAACCCGGTTTAAAACTCATTCATTAGTACATTAAAACTCGATTTTATGATAGGAATTTGAAGTAAAATGATGGATAAACGTTTTGGAAATAAATGGGATGATTAAAAAACATTTCAAACTGATTAATGAACCTCGCCGGAGATTGGCCAGATTTCGGCCGGAAAAACGTGACTTGCAGATTTTTTTTAACAAATTTGCTTTAAAAATGTTAACTTATTTAACTTATAAAGGTTTTAAAACTCTAGAACTTAAATCTTTATATATATAACTAATGCATAATATCTTTAAGGTTTTAAAACTTCTCAACCTAAAACCTTAACGTTTTTCCAAAAATTTTCCGACAAATTTATTATACGTTTGAACTTAAAAATATTTTCTTCAAAAATAAAAACGTGTATGTAAGTCCCAAATGCTAGATCTTGTAAGTGCACAGATTGTTATCACTTAGAAACACCTATGAATTAGGTGTTTTAAGTGACTAATCTTCCACAATCAAAGAAACTAGATGAATATTGTAAGAACCGACACACAAGATGAATAATACGATAATTCCATTGATGATTTAACACTGAAGAACCATGGATTACAGCAAGCACGCACCTATCTTGTGCTAACAAAAGATAATGACCAAAACCCCAACCCCCATGCTGTGCACACACATTCTATATATAGGAGTACCCTTGGGCCTGCGCACTTAGCTTAAGTGCGCAGAGCCCGTCTGCTAAGTGCGCAGCATTAGGGTTTGTCAACCAAAACTATGTTATAATTACAAACTAGGTCCTTCAACTATCAATCTATACAGTATACTACCAAAAGTCTCTAATCTGGTAACTGTGGTCTCAATATAACCCAACAATACTCCCCCTAGACCACAGCTACCAGTTCTTCAATCTTCAATCTATCTCCACCTCGCTTTCCTCCCCCTCAACCTGTTCAGGGGGGTCTTGCATGTATAACGCGACTGGATCTTCTTCAGTTGCTTGAGGAGCTTGAGTTGATTCTGTTGCAGTTCCTTCAGGATCGGCTACTATTGCAGCTTCTTCTGTATGTGCCTCTGAAGCAGTCTCGACTTCAGGTTGAGTAGTTTCTGCAGCAGCAGCAGCAGCATGAGCAGCCTTCTCTCTATCATCCTTTTCTTTATCTGCTGCATTGATCCTGTCGATTATCTCAAGCAGCTCTCTTTTCAGATTCATGGCTCTATCCACAGCCCTTCTAAACAACACAGCTTCTTCAAACAACGTGTTCCCGGCACCCACATTGATCTGATTTGCAAACAGCATATTCAGATCTGACAAATTGAGTGCAAACACGTCCACTGGATCCAAAATCCTTAAAGCCTCTGAATCGTCCTGCAGTTTAATGACAGCTTCACCAGTGTTGCTGTCGTAAAACCATTTTTTGAAATCCCTCAGCATCACTGGAAGCTCAGATCTAATAGGGACTCGTGTGACGACCTGTGGAGGGTCGATCACATATGTTATCATCCCACGTCCGGTTGCTGGATCGATTCTTTTCTTGGATATTCTCCTTCTTGGTTTTTGCGGCTTCAGGATTTGAAAATCGGTGTCACATTCCTTCTTGATGAACCACTCGACCATGGCAGCCTGAGAGTCGAGGGAGTGATTGATGAAAGGGGCCCTGCTTAGCTCCCGGATATCCCATCGGGGGAGAGATTTCAGCTCCTTTTGACCTTTGAAATATTGTATCACTCCCCCTCTCCTTTTCACAGCAAACAATCTCTTTTCTTCATCATATTTCCAGGAGATGATCTTCTCCTGGTGAGCAGACTTGGTGTGATGGATATTCTGATGTAAGGCTGGAATGGTGATGGGCTTTCGAGGAAACCAAGTTGATCTTTCGGGATCCAACTTGTGCCCATCAGATGTCTCATAAACCACTTCTTCGTCCATTCCCATCTCCACGAATCTCTCTGGCATCTCATCTTCACTCACTTCATCAACCTCACTTTCCTCGGCAATCCTTTCTTTCTCTTTCTCCTTCTCCAAAAACTTTCCGAAATCGAAGGTCTCATCAAAAGTAGCGCTGGGAGCACCTGTTTGTTGCTTCTTGAATTCTTGGAACATCTCAAACATCTGCATTTGAACTTCATTCTGAAACTTGATAATGTATCTTTGATCTTTATCATCGCTGTCGACCATTCAGCACTCAGCGCATTGTAGCCTCCCTTTCTGTGACATAGAGACATTAAGAATACATGACTGATAAGTCTCCAGTCTCTTGTTAGTTGGCTCTTCTTGACATCGCCTCTCTTGTCAAATTCACCCTTGTAGCCGAAGTTCCTGAATTGTTGGTGAATATCTGCTTTAGACATGAATCTGAAAGTTCCTGGTTGATCTTGCAGTCTCAGTACGTTTCGAACGGTGTCCTCAGTGATGATTACGAGCTTGTTTCGGACAGTTGCGTTGATTCGCTTGACTCTTGATACAGTTTCGACTCGAGCTGATCTCCAAAAATCTTCAATGTGGGAAACGTAAACTGGTTCAGCGTTCTGTACAGCAAATCCGACTTTGCTGCGTCTTATCCAAGTCACTACATCTCTAAACTTGACATCATCAGTATCAAGATTCATCGGTTGGTTGTGCATGCCTCTAGGATCCCAGTCAAGTGCCATCTGTTTAACCAAGAGCACGAAAAGCCAATTAGATCTCCGATAACTGACTTTAGACTTAAACTTAGACGGACAACGAACTTAGACTTAGATTTTATTAATTTTTTAGGTTTTAAATTTTAATAGTCATAGGATTAAGATTTGATGGATTGGTGTCATCGGTGTCAATGATACGTTTGAATTTCAGTTGTTAGATCATTAAGGTCCGGGTTTAAGTTCGCAGTCCGTTCAAGTGTCTTAATAGTCCAAATGAATGTCATATTGTTGTTTAAAGTCCAAGTGTGCAAGGTTATCAAGTGCGCAGTCCAAGCTTAGTCAATCAGAATCATGTGCTCAGTCAAGTGCGCATATACTTGACTGAGCACTTGGTTAGTGCGCAGATCCAAGTTAAGTGCGCAGTCCAAGTCAAACCGGGCATGGTAACATCTTAGCAATCCAGTCAGGTCTGCGTACTAGGCAAGTACGCAGACACTTGAACCTTCGTTCAAGATTTAAGTTCACACAATAAGTGCGCAGGGTATTAGGGTTCTTGAAGACTAGTATGATTATGAGACAAGTGCGCAGTCTCTATGAGACAAGTACGCACTTGTTCATTATCAAGTGCGCAGATCTTCAAGGATTCAAAAACCCATAATACAACTAAATCCCCACTGATGCATCTTGATCATACTATAATACCCTGTAATTTCAAGTAATAAACCATTAGAAACACAAGATCTACCTTAATCAGTAGATGAGAAACAACAAACAGTGAAACGAGGTTTGATATGAGGTGATTAGGGTGTGATTTGGGGTGATTATTGTGTGATGATGATGAAGATGATAATGAACGGTGATGATGATGAGATTTAGATGAAAGTTAGGGTTTGTGAAAACTGTTAAGGAAGATAAAAAAATTCAACCACATTTGACGTTAGTATATATATAGCAACAGTTGGGCCTGCGCACTTGAGTTAAGTGCGCAGGGCCCAATAAGTACGCAGTGTACAAGAATTGGCCCAATAAGAGAGTTATTAAGCCCAAATCCATTAGATAAGTGGGGTTTTGCCAAGTCTTACCTTCTGCATTCAAGATCATACTAACCATACCTGCCAGAACCCGTTTCAACTTCCCGTTGGATAGCTGCAGCCTAAGAACAATTGTCGGTATGCTTGTCCACTTAAATCCATGCCTTTTCTCTTTCAACATGTGTTTGGCGATGCTGTTTATCATGTTTTTCGGTAATATTGACGAAAATTTTATGGACCCCACAGTGTGCTAGGTATTGGCCTACCGATCCTCAAGGTTTATTGAAATATAATGATGAGAGCTTCAGGTCTATGTTACCATAAGCAGAGAAGATGATCATTATCTTGATCAGATGATGAGAGCTTCAGGTCTATGTTACCATAAGCAGAGAAGATGATCATCTGATCGTTTGATGAGCTATCTATATATGTTTGCACGTCACTAACATTGCGTGTCTTTTGCTGCTCAGTTTTTCAAAAAAATTTGTTTTTCTTAGCCCCGCATTGGTAGCTTGCACTCTTAGGTGTCTTTTGATTTACCTATGCACAAAATTTTTTGTGTCTTTTAATTTCTCAACCTATGTATGACCGGACTCAGCTTGTGCAGACCTAAAGCACAGTGGGAATCCAGCTTTCCGTGTAGATCTTCATTGTTAATCACCTAGTAGCAGTTTACTTGATTCCAGGCTGAATCTACCGACACATCGTTGCTTGAGGCCACAACATCCTCTGGGTCCTATTCACATGCTGACGAGATATGATTAGTTCCTATCATTTCCTGAATTAATTTTGTAATAAGAATAGACTGGTTTACTTTCTCCCCCAAAAATCTTGTTTTAAAAGAAAAGAAGATTTTTTTATAAAATATGCACAAGTAAAGTTTTTTTTTTTTTTATTCAAAATTTATCATCTCAAGCCATGAAACCAACTGATGAAACCGGGTTTTATCGAAAGCTTTTGTAAAGATATCTGCTTTTTGATCAGCAGTATCTATAGACAACACCTGTATGTACCCTTTGTCGTGCGCATCGCGAATTGAGTGAATCCGAATTTCAATGTGTTTGGTTTTAGAATGATCAATTGGATTCTTCACGATGTCACGACATGCATCATTATCAATAAAAATAGGTGTATGCATGACATTCAAACCGTAGTCCAAAAGCTGATTTTGGATCCATAACACCTGACAGCAACAACTGGATGCAGCTGTGTATTCGGCCTGAGTAGTGGAGATGGACACGGTGGTCTGCTTCTTGCTCTGCCAAGACACAAGTCGGTTACCCAGAAATTGACAGCCACCAGAGACAGATTTTCTGTCGATCCTACAACCTGCATGATCACTGCAGTCTCATGCGATTGCTTAGGATTGGACTGAAAACGCGCGCAGCATCCAACTGCCCACATGATATCTGGTCTGCTAGCTGTTAGATACATCAGGGAGCCAATCATTGATCGATACGTGTGAGGATTCACTGAAGGCCCTTGAAGATCTGGTACAAGTGTTGTTTGGGCCGCAAAAGGAGTATTGGACGGCTTGCAGTCGGTCATGTTGTATTTTGCCAGAATGTCTCTTGTATACTTTGCTTGGTGGATGAGAATTCCGTCTTCTTTCTGCTGCACTTCCAAGCCTAAGAAAAACGATAATTCTCCCATCATGCTCATTTCAAATTGAGACTTCATGATGCTTTCAAATTCCCTGCATAAGTTTTCATCAGTGGAGCCAAAGATAATATCATCAACATAAATCTGAACAAGGATAGAGTGTTTGTTGACTTCTTTGGTGAACAAAGTCATGTCGATCTTCCCTCTGGTGTACCCATTCTGCAGCAAGTATGAAGATAAGGTCTCATACCAAGCTCGAGGAGCTTGATGAAGTCCATAGAGAGCCTTATCCAGTTTGTAGTACTTGTTGGGATGATGAGGATCTTCAAAACCCGGGGGTTGACAAACATAGACTTCTTCTTTGATCTTCCCGTACAGAAATGCACTCTTCACATCCATTTGAAAAACTTTGAAGTTCTTGTATGAGGCGTATGCCAGGAAGATACGTATAGCTTCAAGTCTAGCAACTGGAGCAAACACTTCCTCATAATCAATACCCTCCTGTTGACGAAAGCCCTGAACAACCAGACGAGCCTTGTTCTTAATTACCACACCTCGTTCATCCATTTTGTTGCGAAACACCCATCTTGTGCCGATAGGATACTTTCCTTCAGGTAAATCCACAAGTTCCCAAACCTTTAGCTTTCTAAACTGATACAGCTCATCCTGCATGGCTTCAACCCAACTTGCATCTCTGACAGCGTCTTCAATGCTGAAAGGTACCGTCTGAGATAAGAAGGCTGAAAGTGCAATATTCAGTTTATCTGCCTGATTTCTAGTAAGAACACCCTCAGAGATTGGTCCAATGATGTTCTCCACAGGGTGATCCTTAGAAGACTTAAATCCCATGTTTGGTTCTTCTTGAATTTGGGAAGGCAGATTGGAAAGGTGATCTGCAGGATTCGACGAACCGGATGGATCATTTGCAGACTGTTGTGCTGAAGATGTTTCTTCTGAAGCTGGAGTACCTTCAGGAGATGGAGTAGTTTCAACAGTTGCATCACCATGTGTGGTCTGAAGGGGAACAATTGGATCAGCTACGAGTGGAGAAAAGCGGGTGGTGAAAGGTGTTGCATCGTCTTCGGAAGAGTAAAGAGTATCTTCAAGAGGAGAAGGATCGGCTGCTTGATTTTCAGATGGTTGTTCATCAATGATGCTGAAATTGTTGAAAACAACATCCACGTCAAAGAACCAGTCAGGACCGGCTCCTGTGTTGGTAGAGTTGGATTCCTGCCAATCAACATAAAAAGACTCGAGAACCATTTTGGTTCGTTTGTTGTACACTCTATAAGCTTTTTGACTTGAGGATTATCCAACAAAGAAGCACTCATCTCCAACTGCATCAAACTTCATTATGTTCTCGTAGTTGTTAAGCAGCGTGCATGAGCATCCAAAAGGCCTGAAGTAGTCAATCAAAGGTTTTCTTTTAAAGAGCAACTCATAACCTGTTTTCCCGCGCGTCTTTACAATTAAGACTCTGTTAAGAACATAACATGCGGTATTCACAGCTTCAGCCCAGAAAATGATCGGCAGTTTAGAGTCGATAAGCATGGTTCTGGCCGCCTCAATAAGTGTACGATTTTTCCTTTCAGCAACACCATTCTGTTGAGGAGTTCTCGTAGCACTGTACTGAAGATGATATCCTCTGTTGTTGCAGAAAGTCACGAAACTTTGATTCTTGAATTCAGTTCCGTGATCACTTCGAATTGATCTAACTTTTGTCTTTATTATGTTCTCAATGAGAGGAACAAACAGCATCAGAATCTCAGCAGCTTCACTTTTGTATTCCAAGAAGTACACCCATGTGAATCGGGAAAAATCATCTGTTATCACCAAGCAATAAGACTTTTTAGCTAGACTTTTAACACTAATAGGACCAAACAGATCCATGTGCAATAATTGAAGAGGTGAGTCTATAGAGTTCACAGCTTTGGACTTATGCGACTTTTTGTGTTGTTTTCCTTTGGCACATGCTAAGCATTTTTCAGAAAAAGGGAATTCCTTAGAAGGAAGACCTCTGACAATATTTAGTTTTGAAAGCTTATTAATATTTTTGAAGTTAACATGTCCTAATCGCCTGTGCCATAGCAGTGACTCTGACTCGGATGCTTTAGAAAGTAAGCATGTCATTTGACATTCAGACTTTGCATCCCTCATGTTTATCACATAAGTATTATTCTGTCTAGGAGCTTTAAGCATAATCATATTGGTAGGAGGAATGAATCCTGGCTTTAGAAAGATGCACTCCATGTCATTAAATAACATTGAGATTCCTTTGTCGCAGACTTGTGATACACTCAGCAGATTGTAGCACAATTCTGGAACATAGTTCACATCTTCCAAAGTCAATGCATCAGAAATCACGTCCCCTATCCCAACTATCTTTCCGCCCTTCTCGTTGCCGGCAAAAGCAACAAATTCTCCATCAATGAATCGATAGTTTTTGAGGAGTTCTTTTAGTCCCGTCATGTGCCTTGACGCCCCGCTATCAACGTGCCACAGATATCTCATCAGGGCAATCAACCATTTCTGTAGCTTATTCTGAAAAACACATAAAACAAGAGAAATATACAGATAAATATACGAGACACTATGTACAGTCACGACTCAGACCATAATTTAAGTAACTTTTGGAATCCAGGTCTGTTTTAGTTTTAATCTGTCGTGATTTTTACCCAAAACTGACTCTTGTCTTTTCCAAGTTTTTGTGGCCTTAACAAAACTTCTTATAGTTTCTTGAAGATCTTTAATTTGAAATGAAAAAGATTTTTGGGTATTGGTATCACTTTGTGGTTTGGGTTGCAAATGACAATTCTTAACCACATGTCCCTCATTTCCACATCTAAAGCATTTAGAGTGTTTAGGCTTGATCTTTGAAGAAGATCTGGATGATGATGGTTGTGATGTTCTTCTCTTGTAGTTGCTTGAGTTGGGGCTATCTGTTGAACATGCTTCATCACTGTTGGTGTTGCTTGATTCTTCGTTTGTGTTGCATTCTGGCTCGCTGATGTCACTCTCTGTATCACTCTGTGATTCTCCAGAAGTTGTGTTATCTGTTTCACTTTGTGATTCTTCAGAACATGACATATCTGTTGAAGATGGTGTAAACTCTGGAATTTCTTCAGTAAGAAATTTCCCAAACCTGTTTCTTTTTAGTTCTGGAACAAATGGAGATGGTCTATATACATTTTCATTATCAGAGAATGCATCATTAAGATCAACACAAACAGGCATAACATTTTCAACACAAATATCTGATCGTTTGATAGGATTCATCCTATCATTTGGGTCCACAACACCCTTGAAATCAAGTTTAGAAGTTAAAGTAATACAGTCATCCGGCCTAGATAAACTATTACAGTTATCCATCCTAGATAAACTATTACAGTCATCCAAATTAGTTAAATTATTACAGTCATCCGAATTCAAAGAAGTTTTTGACTTGTCATGGCTCCAGATGAACCAATTCACTGTAGAGTAATTGGCACCTGGGTGACCTAACCCCATTGTTTGACCACCACAACTTTCATCATCGTCCACCTGATCCTGTTGGGTCATATCTGCACTACTTTTACTTATATTAGAGTTTGACTCAGACGTGACACATTCTTTTTCGAAAAGATCATTTTTTGGATGTGGTTTTGGAATGGGTATATATTCACTTTTGCTCAAGGGTAAAAATAGAGATTTTACAATTCCCTTTTTATCCTTATACCCAATTCCATCTTTGACGAAAGATTTCCTTGAACAATCAAGGATATCAGTATGAGCATGCTTGCTTACGTTCCATTTGTCCACAACAATTTGGAGATGATTTGTTTCATTTCTAGATTTTTCTAGTTTTTCAGTTAAGTCATTTATTAAAAAATCTTTTCTGAGAACAAATTCTTTTAGAGTGTGCATTTCAGCTATTGTTGCATTTAACTTTCGCTGATAAGCTAACTCATTTTCTTTCATTTCAGTATTGATTTTTCGGATGTCATCCATCTCTCTTAAAATTCTCCTATTATGGGACAAACAGTAAGCAACAGCTATAACACACCTTGGTGAGCACAGCTTTGATTTTATTTCGAGCGGGATACTTACCAGGTCTCTCTCCTCAACCTTCTTCTGCATGCTCTGTGGTTGTTGATCATCCTTGCTTGTGGAAGTCTTCTCAGCGACTAAAGCTTCCTCAGCAGTGGCCTCCTTGCCCTTTTCCTCACTCAACACACCTCTTAGACCAGCCTTCTCCATCCCTTCTCCTTTTGGCATCTCAGCTGATGACCCTTCCAAGGAACTCACACCAAGTGTTGATTTTGTGCAAATTTTCGCCATCAGTGCCTTGTTTACTTCAGCCTCTGCCACAGCAACTTCTTCACCCCAATCAAAGTCTTGAACCACAAGCGCCTTCTGCTGGTTGGCTTCTCCTCCATCTGTAATTGCCACCATCCTCTTTGCCGGTTTAACTTCAGCTTGATTTAAGGTTGGACACTCATACTTGAAGTGTCCAAGTGTTTTGCAAATGTAGCACCTGATTTTTGATTTATCAAACCCAGCCTTTCCCAATCCAACCCTTCGACCTGTTCTGTCCTGGAATCTCTTAACCCTGAGAGTAATCATGGCCATTTGCCATTTCAGGTCCATCTCCTCCATGTCATCGGGATCCACTTGATACATATCTTCAGGGCTCATCATGTCATTCTTCAGATCACCTGTCTTTAAAGCTTCAAAGCTGGTCATGAAGGCGTTGAAGAGTTCAACGTGTTCATTAGCAAGCTTTGTTTGTTGAGGATTGAGAGTTGGGGGTTGAGGATTCTTGCCACTGGGTTGAGAGTATGGAACAGTTGTTCCTGAGCTTGAGCCACCACCAATCATTCCATCAGTATAAACCTAAGATGAGCTTGAACCCACGTTACCCACAGGAGTCATTAATGCCAAGTTTTTCATTGCAGTGATGGGTACTGACTTTGGATTGGTCTGATTCATCTCTCTCTTTGTAATGTCCATCTCAAACAACTTCAAAGTGTTGATGAGATCAGCCAAGGTAGACTGGGCATCAAGATATTCTTTTCTGATCAGCATACACTGGATGCTCCATTCTTTTGGCAATGAATCTAGCAGCTTCTTGATAGAATTTCTGTTGTTCACAGGAATTCCAGCCTTCTTCATCTTTGTCAACATGCTCATGAACCTATCAATGTGTGAGCTCAAACTTTCCCCACGAACACTGCCAAACATGTCATATTCTTTTTGCACCATGTCTTGCTTGTATTGGTGCATCTCTTCGTTCCCTTCATAGTATTCATTCAACGCAAACCATAGATCATGTGCCGTGCCAT
The DNA here is from genome assembly GCA_028751855.1 of Ambrosia trifida. Lineage (NCBI taxonomy): Eukaryota > Viridiplantae > Streptophyta > Magnoliopsida > Asterales > Asteraceae > Ambrosia > Ambrosia trifida. The sequence goes on from CM054122.1 coordinate 174,505,693, forward strand.
ACTCCTCAAACATGTTGTAAACATCGTTTGACAGGGCCATGGTTAGAGCACCATACGCCTTGTGATCTCTCTGGAGTAATTGTTTATCAACATCGGTGTAGGTGGTTGGATCAGGGTTGAATTCTTCCCCAGTGGCAGTGGTTCTCATGGGAATGTGTGGGCCCAACTGGATAGAGTTCCATTAGGTGAAGTCTGTAACATAAAAGAATGACCTCATTCTGTTCTTCCATGTCCCATAATCTTCAGCACCTTTTAACTTAGGTACTCTGGTAGTGGTTCCGGTTTCAAGATCTTGTTAAGTGATAGGGTTAACTGTTGAATGATTATTGTTACCAGCCATGATTTAGATGAATTTTAGGAATGTAGTTAAACAGATTTTAGTTATCAGTCCAGAAAATTGTCCCAGTCCGTAAGTACACAGCTAAGTGCGCAGCTAAGTACGCAGGTAAGTTCACAATTAAGTTCACAGCAGTCCTGATAAGTATGCAGCAACCTGTAAGAATGTAAACAGCCTTGTCAAGTTGTAGTCTTTGTTAAGTGCGCAGCTCGGAAGTATACGTGTGGCTATGTTTCTTGATAAGTGCGCAGATCAGTCAACACTTGGGCATGATAAGTGCTCAGTGTTTACTGATCAGCCTGCGTACTAAAATAAGTGCGCAGACTCACTTAAACTCTCGTTTAAGATTTTAAGTTCGCAGAAACCCTAGCCAAGTACTCAAGACTACACCTCAGTAAGTGCGCAAAAATCCAAGATTTCTGTTTAAGTACGCAGAAACCCTAGATAAGTACTCAAGACAAATGAAAATGCAATAAGTGCGCAGAAATCCAATGAAAATGCAATAAGTGTGCAGAAACCCTAACTGCGTACTAAAATAACAAGTTTAAGTACTCACAGTCACAAGTATGCAATATATGAGCCAAGTACTCAAACTAAGAAACAAGTGCTCAACTTATGAGATAAGTGCGCAGGATATATGAAATAAGTGCGCAAAAACGAGCTGTAACAAACATAAAACTCAGCTGAATCCTTTCCAAACCATTTTCTGATCAAAATAACATACTTTAAACATTTAGAAACACGATTTTCACGAAATTTGAAGCCAAAATATAAGAAAAACACTTAAATTTTAAAGTTTATAAAGAAAATAATCTTGATAATAAAAACTAACAAGATGAGGGTTTTGGTATCTTAAAGTAGATACAATCTAGAGCACAGAGGCTCTGATACCAAATTGTAAGTCCCAAATGCTAGATCTTGTAAGTGCACAGATTGTTATCACTTAGAAACACCTATGAATTAGGTGTTTTAAGTGACTAATCTTCTACAATCAAAGAAATTAGATGAATATTGTAAGAACCGACACACAAGATGAATAATACGATAATTCCATTGATGATTTAACACTGAAGAACCATGGATTACAGCAAGTACGCACCTATCTTGTGCTAACAAAAGATAATGACCAAAACCCCAACCCCCATGCTGTGCACACACATTCTATATATAGGAGTACCCTTGGGCCTGCGCACTTAGCTTAAGTGCACAGAGCCCGTCTGCTAAGTGCGCAGCATTAGGGTTTGTCAACCAAAACTATGTTATAATTACAAACTAGGTCCTTCAACTATCAATCTATACAGTATACTACCAAAAGTCTCTAATCTGGTAACTGTGGTCTCAATATAACCCAACAGTGTATAAATCGCAATAGAATCTAAAATGATAAGATTCGCTCAAACGTCCCAACCTAACATGTTTAAGTTACGATTCATTGCACGTTTAAGATTAATAATGAAATACAACCAAACAAAGATATAATGATCAAGGAAATCCAACTTTTATTAGAATTCAAAACAATGATAGTACGACGACTAAAAATGCAAACACATCAAAGTCTAGGAAACATGCAAATGTTACAGCCTCCTCTACTTTAGGAAATTTAGTTTCAAAATTTATTTACAGGAAAACTATTAAATTTGGTTTAAAGGAACGGTTGAAATTTTACTAAAAATTTGGTTAGGAAAATGCAAAGCTTGTGAATATTAAAATTGTCTGACAAACGTTTTAAAAAGTAAAAAGTTTTAATTAGTCTTACCCAAACACACCAGAAATCAATTAAATGGCTTTATTGGTATATGATAAAATGGAAAAATTGTTACATATTATGAGTTTAGGTTTAGGAATAACAAAAGACTTGAAATATGAAAATATCACACGTTCTATGTTGAATTTGATAGATGATAGAAGGTTGGTTTTTGTTTGGAGTCCACCAGGTCAATCGAGGTTCAAGGAATACTACGAGTTTTACAGGATTTTAGTAGCACTAAATCCTACTGATAATGGCTAACAGGAGTGCGATGCATAAGTTTGAACCATAGAGATAATGATTGCGATTGAGTCACTGACTAAGATTACTCAAAATTAGAAGTAAATTACCAAAACAGTCCCTGTGGTTTGGCCGAATTTGCCACTCCATCCCAATCTTTTAAAAATTGCTTGAACAGTCCTTGACTTTTGAGAAAATAGACCAAAACAGTCCAACGAGTTAACCCAGATAAGTTTTTGACGTTAAGTCAGGGGCATTTTTGTCCACTCACGTATAAATTCATCTTCTTCCCCATTTTCTTCTTCCCTAATCAGACCCACTACCCACCACCATCTTCACCTTTCACCACCACCACCACTACCCACCATCTCCTTTACCTTTCACCACCACCACCACCACTACCCACCATTCCTCCATCCAAATCATCGTCCACTTTTCCGGACTTCATCTCCAGATGACACATTCGGACCTCACCCACATCAATCAAGTCAATCGTATTCTTGTCTGCTCATTCCACGTCATCTCTGAACGAGGTAAAAAACAGTTGATGTAGATGCTCTAAGTCCAATTCGATTTGGACTTTTGATTAGTCTATTTAAGTGCTTCAACTTGCTTACACAACTTATGACAACAAATATAGACAATAGATATCTATGATTTGCCAAATGAAAAATCATAGATATGTACTCATAAATTTTTAGATATGTAATCTTTTCGATTTGTATCATTAAGGTTAATACTATAAAAAATAAGACATTTTTCTTATTTTAGAAGAAAAAGTTATTACAAGTTAATTTTGATATCTTAAAGTTCATAGAATAATTAAAACCAAACGAAAAAAACTTTCTCAAACTAATTTTCTCGTATTAAATTACACAAAGAGTGAATTACAAAAATCGTCCTTTATGTTTGTATCGGATTGCAAATCATGTTCTTTAAAAAGAAAAATTGCAAAAATCGTACTTTATGTTTAAGAAACGATACATCTTATATCCTTTAAGCTAAACCCAGTTTAAAAACCTGGTTATCTTTGAACACGTGCAACCCACGTGAGGGCAGTTTCGTCCTTTCACCATAAAGGATGAGTTCTGAAATTAAGCCCCGCATTATAAAACCCTAATTGTTTCCTCTTTCTTCCCAAATCATCAGACTCAAATTAGGGTTCATCCCTTAGAAACCCAATTTAATCCTGAAACAACGGTGTTTTGTGATTGTGGCAAAGAAGCTTTTCTCACTCTAACCAGGTCTCCATCACCACTACCCTTAGCGAACATCGCCACCCCTAACCACCATTTCCTGCAACTGCATCAGACCATCACCCTCTCCCTAAACTCCCTGAATCACCACCACAACCGCTTCCTGTGACCAGCACCACCGCTTCATCAACCCTGACGCCATATGTGAAAACTCTTGTCACATGAGAGAAACCACTGTCGTTTGTGACTACCACATCTACATCTTCTCTGATAACACTTTCTTAATCGGAGAAGAAGATCGGTAGGGGAGATACGGTGTTAAAGTAGCCATGGCAGGTGGTAAATGGTGGCGGCGGTAGGGGTTAAAATGGTGAGAGAGACATAGTGTTTAGAGAAGAATGGCGGGGTCAAGTGGTGGTGATAGGGTGGTGGCTGGTAAGGGTAGGTGGTGGTGGTGGGGCAGTTAGGGAGACTGAGTATTATTATGTTTGAGAGAGGTGGGGGGGGGGGGGGAGGATGGGGGCAGTTATATAATTTCTTTAATTTTCTAAACTCCTTTTGTCTTATGTATTATTATTTTAAATAAATAGGTAAAAAGACTAAATTTCCCTCATATGCGGTCAACTTGGTCAGATTTAACCATAAAAATAAATTGTGTTTGGGGTAAAGGACATAACATGCAATGAGTTTTAAACATAAAGTACGATTTTTGCATTTTTTTTTCTTTCTAAAGAACATGATTTGCAATCCGATACAAACATAAAGGACAATTTCTGTAATTCACTGTTACACAAATTAGGTTAAAAAGCAAGTGTTTGTGAAAAATAAAAAATAAAATAATAACTAATTACCACTTAAGTTGGTAAAAACAAGATGAAATAAGTATTTTTTTTAACGGAAGTAAGAAAAAAATCTAAAAACGTTGGTTATTAAGGGTATATATGACAATTGTTAAAGTAATTAGTGCTTTGTTTTAAATCTATCAATGACATCGTATGTTTTATTTCTCAAAGCAAAGGTTATAATATTTGTGCGTTATATTAATTTGCTTTGTCGACATGTTATTACACTCTTAACAAATATTCTGGTTAATTTGCTAACACCAACTAATGATGAAGTTGTTATCATTACTCCTTTTTGTGGTAGGTGCTTGCTGACATAATTATTTTTTATACAACTATACAATTATTTTTATTAAGATATTGATTACTAATGATCCGGATACTTTACTTGAGGCGGCACGCAGGGTGGAACCGTATTGTGATTATGTTGATATTAATTTGGGGTAAGCTATTGAGACTATTGTTTAAGTTTCGTGTCGAGTTTTTAGTTACAGTGAATCTGTTTACAGAATTTAATGTGAGTTGAGTTTCGACTTTTGATTTGAGTCCAATGTTTTGAGTACAAGGATATATCTGGGACATCTGATATTCGGATTAGGGGTGGGCAAAGCATAAGAACCGACCCGACCCGACCAATACCCGACCCGACCCGAAACCCGATCACAGTACAAAATCAGAACCGATGTACAGACCTGGTAATAGTGGCCGGTTTCGGTTCTTTGTGCCAGCGGTCCTACGCGGTCCTACGGTTCCAATCCACTACCCGAAACCGAAACAATACCTTCCATTTCTTCCAGTTTCTTGACTACATTCATCATATCATGATTAACTGTTGGTTATTGTTGGTTATTCATGATTGATATCAAATTCAGTATGGAATTACAAAAAAAATCTTGATTGATATCCTTGTTAACTCTTGATTTGGTTACATGAAAACCATTCTGCAGTTGATATCCTTTCAACATCCAATCTTATAATTTGATGTCTATTGATTTATTAAAAGATAACATACACCTCGTGAACAAAAGCACTCAAGTAAGGAAAGAAGCAGCCTAGTTGGAAACTTGACGATGAAAGAAGAAGCCAAGGAACTCTTATGATTTAGGCTGAAACAAACTGTTGGGTTGGGCCCATTTTACTTGTGTTAAATTTTGGTCCAAAATGGTTTATTCGGTTCTCTTAGGGTTTGGACCGGAACTGACCCGAACCTGAAAAGGGACATAAAACAGAACCGATTATTTACCCAGGTTCAACATATCGGGTCGGTTTCGGTTTATTTTCTATCCAAATTTCGGGTTTTTTTGGTCCGACCCTAAATATGCTCACCCCTAATTCGGATGCATCTTACAGGTATTCGCACATATTAATGTTTAGAAGTTTGTTTGTTATTTTTGTTATTTTCTTTTAAAACTCTGTGGTTAATTGTTTAACTCTTATGTTAGATTTAGCCAATTCACAACCTAAGAATCAAAGTAATATGGTTCAAGAACAGCATACGCCTACCCGTCAAAACATTATTTTCAAAGGTATGTCCTCTCGAAACTGAAGTTTTCTAAAAGAGCTTCTATGTTTTTTTTTTCGGCAGACTTTTACATTTGTTTCAATAATCAGTATGACCCTAATTAATCTGAAAATCACAATCGATTTGTACCTACACTGTAAACTGATTATTGCACCTTCAGACTAATTTGACTTTTTTCTTATATAAATTGTAGAGGACGACAATGGTGCTTACGAACTAAAGACCCGAGTCTAAATTAATTTGTAGGTGTTACCATGGGAGAATGAAGCATGTGAATCAAAATGTGTTTTAATATGAGGTATGGTTCATTGGTTCTTTAATGTCGACTGATAGCAATTTGATAATTTTCTTGACTTCTAACTTGGTCTTAGTTAACGTATACTTTAACTAATTTTGACTTTTTTTCTTATATAAATTGTAGAGGACGACAATGGTGCTTACGAACCAAAGACCCGAGTCAATAGACATGAGGTGATTGAAATAAAGAAAAGATACCAAGCTTTTGAAGAAACAGCTACCATGATGGACAGGTTAGTGAACTACACTGTCATTCTTAAGAAGTATGACATATGATAGAGTTTGATTACATAATTTTTCAACTCACGAATTATATTTTGTTACATCTTTAAAAGGGATATGTTGGTCAAGTTTGATATGCCTTTCCTTTAATTAATGATATGTGATTATGTGTTTAGACTTGAGGTAAGCTTCTTTAACTTTTTATGGTTCCTGTTTATATGTTATTGATGATGAATTGAAGTGTTTGTTAATGTGAAGATGGTATTGTATTCAGTTTCAGTATACACCTCAGCATTTAGTAAGGCTGCTGCCGATTGTTGTGGATGGAAATTGTTTCAAGTTTAATGCACCAGCAGGTAAGCTTCTTTAACTTTTTATGGTTCCTGTTTATATGTTATTGATGATGAATTAAAGTGTTTGTTAATGTGAAGATGGTATTATATTCAGTTTCAGTATACACCTCAGCATTTAGTAAGGCTGCTGCCAATTGTTGTGGATGGAAATTGTTTCAAGTTTAATGCACCAGCAGGTAAGCTTCTTTAACTTTTTATGGTTCCTGTTTATATGTTATAATATTTATTTTATTTTATTTTATTGTTTTTTTTGTAAACTCATTAATAGTCCACCATGAGCCACTCTAATCACACGTTAATCCAATATGTTTTCGAATCTTGTCAGATGCACTGGAAATTGATCGACTCATAATTGGGATTTTGGGACTTAAACTTCAGGTTCCACCCATCTAGCTCTGCGCCTCAGGCCACCGACGGACAATCAGAAGTCAGGCTTTGGCTCTGCTTAACTGCAGGCACCAATTTACCAATGAAGAAAACTAGAGATTATGATTGGTTTTGAGCCTTTTACTTTGGTTTGGATTTTTTTTGACGTGTTTGTAATTTCCTCGAGTTCTTCATGTTCTTAAGTTCAATTAGGATTCCTTTTATTTCATTAAGCTAATTACATAAAGGGTTGCATTAGTTCAGCTGAAATCCAAATATTTAGGAATGCTAATCAGAAAACAGTTTTTAGTTACGCTTTTGTAGTTCTTAGACTACCCATATAGTATGTAATGAAGTTTATTTGATTTGATTTGAAATCTGAAGAGTAATAAACTTAGAAAAAAGAGCAATTTTGAGCATGTTGTGTTTGTTTGACATTTGTAAAAGGTAGTTTAGTGATTATTTAGTTAATTAGGTTATAGGTGAGGGAATATGGGAGTGGTTAGAATGATATAATCATGCAATTATTGAATGTGGGAGATTAGAGAGATATGAATCAGGTGATAAGTTTTTGAACTGTTGCAACTTACTTAATTAAGTGATTGTTTAGTCGATTAGGTTTTAGATTTTTTAACCCCGGGACCTTCCTGAGATAATCAGCTAGTGTATATATATTTTCAAGAAGTAAGACAATATATCATCATTTTAACCCCGGGACCTTTCCGACGTAGCTTGTTGACCGCTTGCCCGTTATCTTGACGTGATTTTCTTTGTCCGGAAATATTTTTTTACCGATAAAAAAGTGATAAGTCATAGTTTACTATTTTCACAACTACATCTATTATATACAAAACAAATAGGGACTTCAAATTTATGATAGCAAAAGCTAGACACTGTATTTATGTATCTTTTATAAATTTAAAGAGTTTGATATATAAAATTAAATTAAATTAGATTTTATATATAAGAAAATGATTTTAGTGATTTTTATTTTACTTTTTTTTTTTCGTATTCTAACAGGGCCCGTTCTTTCATTGAGACAGATGATTAATTTTGTCCATATCACAAATACCAACAAACCTCACAAAAAGTTGAATCACTTTTCCCGATTACTGGCTTTGTTTAGGCGGAACATAATAAACCAAATTTGGTGATTTTTGTATATAAAAAGACTGTAATTAATATGTTCAGTTGTTCACAAAATAAAGAAAGGAAGGAAAAGGTACATATATTTTCCTATTTCTTAAGAAAAAGTACATATAACTTTCAAAAAAAAAGAAAAAGTACATATATATTGTTTGATTTTTACTTTTTAGTCATATTTTTTTTATACCTCAGAAGCGTCTCGGGGTTAAGAAATCTAAATAACACATAAATTTTACGTATGAAATAAAGTGACACGTTTTACAGTTGAGTTAAATGCAGGAAAACTTCAGATAGTACCTAACCTAAAACAATTAACAATGTATCTCTAATGTTAACGCCTAACTTTAAACAATGTATAATTCTAATGTTAGTATCTAACCTAAAACAGTGTATAACTCTAATATTAATACCTAACCTAAAATAATGTACAAATCTAATGCTAACACATAACCTAAAACAATGTATAACCCCAATGTAACTCTAATATTAACACATATTCTAAAGGCTAAATAAATGTACAACTCTAACATGCTAATATTGATACCTAACCTAAAACAATGTATAACTCTAGTAACCTATTCTGCTCTGGTAGAAAATAGAATTCATATTTACTGGTTTGAACATAATTAGTGACTTGCCTACACATGATTAATGATTTTACCTGAACATATGTTTTCTTTTCCTTGAACAAAACCCCACAAAAGATAGTCATTTTTTTCTCCGTTTTTTATATAGCACTATGGTACTCGTTGGAAAAATTTAAAACGCTCGTTAATTTGGTGTAATTTTTTTCTTTAAAAAATCTCGTAGATAAAAGATATTAACGTTTAAAAATTATGGAAAAAAACATGAGAGAGAAAAATCCAATTTTGTTTTTAAACTTCTTTTTTTCCTAAAATTACTTAATGTCACATTGCATCTTACATGGCATTCTTAAGATGGAGAATGGTTATATGAGCGCCATGTAGGATTTAGCCATTATATATCTATATCTATATCTATACTACTATATAGTGGGTGCTGGACGGGTAAAGCTGTCATTTCATGTTTATGCATAAGGGTAAAAATGTAAGTTTCATTAGAATGACAAGACAAATTTAATACAACTATTAATTTCTATTAATTAATGACAAAAAAACAAAAAATTAATGATAAATGATTAAGAGTTGAAGGTTAAAAAAGGCAAAAACAAGAAACAAAAAATTAGTTTGTATAATATTACACCATTCACAATTTTAAATCCCTATATTTTGTATGTCTTATCTACAATAAATTAACCGCAAACAGACTCACATGTTCATTATATAATTTTTGGACTTAGCCTGTGAAGATTAACAAATAACTAGCAAGAATGCACTTTATCCATCATGATTTCAGGTAACAACGTAATGTTCCTTTTTAATCGATAATAGAGGATAAATTTGATCAATTATAAGTTTGTTTGAAATTTGAATCTCTATAATATAACAGGTAAAAGTAATAAGTGGAATATGGATGTTTAGCGAGATTGTTTTCGGGTTATTCACGTTATTTAAATTACAATTTGATTTATGTTTGAATTCGAATCGATCTAAATAAACAAAATTATATATATGTACTTTTTTATAAAAGAAATTCAAGTTATATATAATTCAATTTGAATTTTCAGGTCAAATCGGGTCGAAAATCATAAATTTGACCAAACGCAACATCCAAACATTGTACAGAACCGCCGCAACGCACGTGCTCCTGCTAGTATATATATATAGGGTCAAGATCGTGTACAAAGTGCTTTTTTTGTGAGAAGTGTGAGAAGTATTAAAAATTGATACTTAGACATCATTTTTTGAACTTAGTCGTGATGTTTTGGATTGTTTTGCTTATAAAAACACCAAACATAACAATTAAAAACCGAAAACAATGTATTTTAGGCTTAAAACTTAAAACACCATGCTAAGAACATTAGCAGTGTGTTTTAAGCGTTAAGTAGTGTGTTTTAGCTGTTCTTAAATTTAATGACTATAATACATTGTATTGTGTTTTAGATTGTTGTGTTTGGTGTTTTTCAAGTTTAAACAACCTAAATAATCATTCCTAAATCCAAAAAATGATGTCTACATGTCAATTCTTAGTCCTTCTCACACTTCTCACGAAAAATGTACTTTGTACAGGATCCTAAACCTATATATATATATATATATAGATAATATAACGATTCGGGTGGGACACACGGTATTTGATGAGACCATCTTTACCCTTAAATAACTTAATTAACTCAATATTTATTAATGGGGGTTGCTAAACGTACTCCCTCTCAATTTATTTTTACTGAACATAGCTACCCCTTAAATTTCACATTAATACAATTCAAACCTTTTTATTTTTATATTGCCAATTTTTAATATTTTGTTATCAACTTAAAAAAAAAAGCTATTTTATGTTTTAAAAATGTTTCGTTTTGTTTTCCTAAGTACGTTTTTTTTTTTCTTATTTTGATATTTTTGAATGTTTTTTAAGTTTTATTGTTTTAAAACTTTATCTTTTAGGTTTCCTAGGTACGTTTTTTTTCTTATTTCGAATAAGGAAAACACTTTTTTCTACACGTGATTTAAATTACATTGGAAAGCTTTTGCAAATGATTTTTGGTAAAACTTTTTAACATTTTTTTTAAAAAAGATCTTAGGTCTGTTTGGTATGAGGTAATGGAATGGATGAGGGAATAGAATGGACGAGATAATAGAATGGACAAGGTAATGGAATAAATCATTACCATTCCACGTCTTATTTGGTTGCTATGTGAGAATGAAACAAAACATTACTTTCTGTTGTTGGATAGGTGGGAAAAGACGAAGGAATAAAATCGGTGGTGGGTAGTAGTTAGTGGCGGTGATGGTGGGTGGTGATATGCAGTGGTAGCAACGGTGGTGGTGGGTGGCGGCGACGGCATTGGTGGTGGTGATGATGACGGTGGAAGGTGGAGGTGGATGGTCGTGATGGTGAGTGGGCGGCGATGGTGAGTAGTGGCGGTGGTGGGTGGCGGTGAGTGGTGGTTGGTGCGGTGATGGTGGGTGGTAGTGTGTGGCGGTAGCAACGACGGTGGTGGCGATGGTGGCAGTGGATGGCGGTGATGGTGGGTGGGTGACGATGGTGAGTAGTGGCGGTGGTAAGTGGAGGCGGTAGTAGTGTTGGTAAAGCAAATTGTGGTGAGTGACGTCGGTGGTGGGTGGTAACGGCATCAGTGGTGGGCGACGGTGGTGGTGGGAGACGGTGGTGGGTGGTGACGGTGGTGGTGGGTGGTGATGATGGTGGTTGGTGGTGACGATGTTGGTTGGTGGTGGTGGGGGTGGTGGGTTATGGTATTGTTAATGAAAGGTGAATGAGGGATGGAATGAAAAAAAAACATGGGGGTGGATGGAATGGTTTTGATGGAATGGAATGCCTTGTGGAATGGGTGGTTCCATTCTTTTGACCAACCAAACACACTATTTTTCATTACCTCGTAATGGTTCATTCCATTCCTCCTTCTATTCCATCATACCAAACACTATCTTATCTTTTATTAATGAAGAATGGTTAACTAACATTTTGTTTGATCAACACATTTCATTCTTTTAAATAAAAAAAGTTTATATATACCAATTAAAAGAAGTTGAATCCTTGCAGTTTCATGATTTCAAAATAGTTGTATGATTAGAATGAACCCGTTGACATTGAAAATAATTTAAAACCAATAATTGATTAGGTTCTATAAATAAGGATTTGTGAAGTTTTAGTATTAGTTTCACCACTCCTAACTTTTCATCATCATCATACTCAGTTAATCACACCTATAGCAAAGCTAAGGTAGGGTCTGAGGAGGGTAAGATGTAGACAGCCTTACCTCTACCCCTAAGAATAGGAGATCATACTCCTAACTTTTAAATGTATTAAAAATGAGGATTTTTAAAGGGGTGAAATTTAAAAAATTTAAACTGGTATTTTAAGAAATGGGTATAAAAAGTAGGAAGAGGGGGTGCATTTAGCCCACCCCTTATTAATTTATATTTTTTTATCTTGATCTTTATCCGTATTATTTTACTATATAATAAATAAAAATCTTATGATTATCTTATTTCTCTCTCATATGAAATAACTAGTTTATCTCCCGGGAACTTCCCGGAATAGACAAATCTAATATGAATTGATAAAATCTATGTATCATAAAATGAATAGGCAGTTTCTTTCAGATGAAAAAAGAAATTTGTAAAGGATCAACACTTGATAACTTATAAAACCTACTTCTAATTCTACTGTGCACCTATTGCTAGAGTGAAATCTCTATACAACTTTATCACTTCCTCAAGACACTCTAAACCTGCGATGTAAAACTAGGAAAATAACAACCAAATTGATATCAAATGATATGTCATGATGATTATGATTACAATGATAGGCGATTCTGGTGTGTAAACTGAACATATGTGAAATAATGATATACTTGTTCAAACTTATTATGGATATTCAATCGATCACCTTTGGTGACACCGAATATAAGAATCAATAGGTAAGCAGTGAAGATCCATTTTGAAGATAAATAAAATGATCCAACTACTATCTGTAACATTACGCATTTAAACTTGTACGTTACACGTTCGTATTTAATAAAAACGTCAAGTTTCATCTTATATTCGCATTTATTATTTTTTTTGTCGCATTTTGAAACCCTAATACTATATATATATATATAATATTATATATATGTTGTGTTGAAATTATATCAAAAAAATAAAATCTGCTCTGGCCGGGGTTCGAACCCGCGCCAAAGCCCAAGCAAACCCAACACATAACCATCTGGGCTGAACCATCTTCTTGTATTAAACCCGGATGCATTATAATTTTATACGCGCTTTAAACCTTCACAGTTGACAAAGAAAGTCAACTGTGGGTTAGCGTGTGATTCAATCCTTGGCATTAACTGATAATTGATCCATAATTGGTAAATTTGTGTGATTACCGGCCTTTTATTGCACGATTACACGTCAATTACAACGAATCATTGACTTAATTTGAAAACCCTACGCGTATGATATTAATCGAGGTCAAACCTTCCAATTAACCAAACCCTTTGATCCTCTGTATAAATAGACCCTCTACGAACCTTGGATACTCGCTCACAACTCTCTCTCAACCTCCAATTATCTCTGAAACACTCTAATTATAATCATCTTGTTCGTCGTTTGACTTCTGGTTTGACCAAGCACACGAACTCGAATCAACACTGTGAGTCTAATTATTTGTGTGGGTTATGTTCATCGGCCATCACACATCAATAGCCCTATGGTTAATTAGGCTATTGATGTGTGATTCGTCCAATTGCAATTTCTAGGGTTCGTTACTTTGAATTGGGGATAAACAACGATTCGCGTTATGTATTTATTTGATTTTAAACAGAGGATATCACAACCACTGGCCTAGGCCAAGTGGTTGTGACCTTGGCTCAATACACCAGGTACCCGGGTTCGAGTCCCGGCTACTGCCCCTTTTTGCTTCTTTTTTTTTTCTTTTATACAAAACTAATATATATATATATATTAAACCTTTTAATCTTATAAATTCATTTTAAAATATCAAAACTATTTTATAAATTCTAAAAAAATTATATTTGTTTAATCTGAGATAAAAGTTTTATTTACAATTTTTATTTTTCAGAAATTCATTTATTTAATATTTATAATAATTAAATCATTTTTATACTATTATATTTATAAAAATCCATTTATATATCAAAATAATTTTATTAAATTCTCCAAAAATTATCCTGACTTTTTATAAAGTTAAACTTTACTGAAATAATTTTTAATTCAGTAAAATCAATTATTTTATATTTTTAATCAATTTTTGTTAGATTTAATCATAATTAAATCATAATAAATCCAATTTTCATCATTTTTGCACCAAAATTTTATACAAATTATTTTTAATTATTTAGAACAGAAATATGATTTTTAAAATAGAAATTATTTAATTTTAGTATTTTTGAATATTAAAGTTAATTGTTGGCAATTTATAATAAATAGATTAAAAAATCTATTTTAAATGAAATAATTTTATAAAAATTATTTTTGTACTTCAAACACTTTAATGTGTACATTCAAAATTCGAATTTTATAAAAAGACTTTCTTTTATTAATTATCAAATTTTCCTTTATTAATTAACATTTTAATTTGAATTCAGCAATTGATTATCCCCAAATCGAAACCCTAGGATACACTTATAAGTTAATTAGACTTAGACTTATTATATATTACCTTATTATAGGGTGATATTTGGAATCATTTTGGGCAACACTATTATTTCATCTTTTCAACAAGTTTAACATTTGCTAAGGTGAGTTTTACATAGCCCCTTTTATTTATCACCATTTTTGGGGTGAAACATGTTATAACATTATCATTGCAATTCAATCATCAATGTGTCTATGTGTTTTCTATGTTGCATTATGTCTTGAGCATGATTAGAGTAAGCACCATTCTAGCATAATCATTAACATTGATCAGCCGACGGTATACATTGATAGATCTATTGGACTGACAATCCCACCCGGATACGTGCCTCCTACAAAGGTTACGTGGGTGTTTGTTATCGCATAACATATTCAATTGGACCATGAGTGTATGGTATGTATCATTTTATAACAGTCATCAGGGTTGATTATGCACTCGATTTATTTCTAGTATGTTCTCACATATGGGCTAGATTGACATGACACATGAATTGCACAACATTTTATTCATTTTATTATCAAAAACCTATGTAATTCTCACCAACTTATGTTGACCCAAAATACTTTCAAAATTAACATGTTTCAGGTAACAATGAAGCTGAGGCTTGAGTTAGCATGAGGATTTTACTTGAAGTTTTATTTGAAGTTATTGAAGTTGTTATTTGATATCATGTATTTGAATTCTTAGACATTATTTCACATTTTGGATATTATGTTTGAATAAATTATTTAAAATTTATATTATACCATGTGCTACTGAAAACAATCATCAATACGTGGCACCCCGATGTTTCCGCCATCGGTTGGGGTGTTACACTATCGACTAAATAGATTGTAGGATGGTAACTTTTCATGTCTCCCGACTATTTTCTCTACTCATACATAATTTAAGTATCTATTTCGATAATCACCACATATTAGTCGATTTCAAAGTACACGCATTAAAAACGATCTAAAAGGCGTGCATGGTTGGGTGATTAATTATCACTTATCAGCTAGAGATTTACATTGTGTCGAGTAATCATATGATACATCTAACCGGCTTAGTAACCTTCATTATCAATGTTTCTAACAACACCAATCAAAATACAAAAAAATAGATTCTTACCAAAATTGACTACATATATGAATATATATATATATATATATACACTATATAATGGGTTCTGGACGGGCAAAATAGTTATTTGACATTCATTTACAAGGGTAAAATTGTAATCTTATTAAGTTGTGAAGACACATTTAATAAAACAATTAAATTTCAATTGATTAATAGTAGATTAATAATATGACTACTTGACCAAGATGCTATTAGTTGAAACACGAATTCACTTCATTTCTATAACATTATATTTTTTGTTTGAATTGAAAGAGCAGCCGAAATGTTTAAAATAATTCATTGAATTTATGAAAAAAACTATATATGGCCAATTCTTAAAAGACCCTCATGCATATCGAAAAGAAGAAAAGATGGATGAAACGACCGCCATCGTAACCAACCACTCAGATTCAACACAATTATTACAATTGAATCATCGTTAAACCTATTTGATTAGCAATTCGTAATCAATCGACAAAACTAAGTTTAAACCCAAAACCCACACCACGAATCAACCTTCGTACCTCTCGGCTCTCACTCTATTTCTCTGCAATTTCTGACGGACATTCGGCAAGACGAAACCTACCATAAAAACCTCCGACCATACTTCAAGTCACCACGGTCCTAAAAAAATACGGTCTGCGGTGGTAGTCGAAGGTGTAGCAGTGCCCGGTTTGGATCATGGACCATGGCTCATACCGATCCGATCCAATGGACAGGATCGCTTTTGCAGGGGATCAGCTGACAGCGTCCGGTTTACAATTCGACAAGAAGACGGTAGCTAGAAACATTACTTGGCTTTTGTGCTTATTAATAATAACCCGTATAGATGAATGTTTAATAGTATAATTAACACTATATTAATCTGAGCAAAAAAATAATAATAATAATCTGACATATTGGCTTTTGGTGAATTGGGCTAGAAGATGCTAATTAATTTTGGGGATGTCATGTTCTCCTGTTACAGCTTTTAAAAACACGTTGTTCTGTAAATTCCAAGCATACTGCTTCGATGTGCCTATTTTTATGTATATCTCGATTTAAATTTTTACTCAAAACCGAGTTATGATTAGTATTAAAATGCAATAGATATTTACAGTCTCGCCGCGTAGCGCGGGTTTCCCATTAGTATATATAGTTAGCGGTTTCTCATATGTAATAGTAAGTTCATAAAACATATATACTATCTTAACATGATTAATCAATTACCTGTACACATTGTGTTTTTTCTGCATGAACAAAAACCACTAAAAATGGCCGTTTTCCCCCTTTTTGTATACCGTTATGGTACTCGTTGGAAATATAACAAAACGCTCATTAATTTGATGCAATTTTGTTTAATCGCATCAAAAAGTTATTTACGTTTAAAAATCGTGGAGAAAGTGCATGTATCATGCACATGAGAGAGGAAAAGACTTTTGGAGGAAAATCAAGAGGAAGATGATCTCACCAAGTGTCATGTGTCACACCCTTTTCTTTTATTATATATAAATATAAATATTATTAAATCATACGTTCACGTTTATCTCGCATTTATTTAATATTTATTTTCTTAATTAGTTCTTTTTGTATTTCCCCTTATTAAAAATCATTTAATGTTTTATTGATAAAAAAAAACTACACCTTCAAAACGACCGTCTCAAGCACACCCTACAATGGTTGCTTCTGCATTTGCACCTCATCCAAACATATATTCTCGCTTTAATGTACATTTTCATTTTTATTCACAAGATTAAAAATGTTTCTTTCTCATATTATAGTAAATTAATTTATGAGCTACATCGTAACACATATTTTGTCTTAATATGAGATTTGTCTATCTCGGGAAGATCACAGGATATAACCTATATAATATATTTTTTTGAACTATAAAAAATCTCATGTTTCAAACCGGTTTCGATCTGAGACCTCAAACCACACAAATACACCTAGGGGCGGATCTAGAAGGTTGGCAGGGGTAACGTCCGTTACCCCTCAACTTTTTTGGCGTAGTGGATTTTTAGTATATTTTTATTTTTTTACGTGTTTTGTATTATGTTGCCCATAAAAATTATGTAAACGTTACCCCTAAAATCTTGGTCTAGATCCGCACCACAAACCACTCCACCACCAAGCCATTTTAACCTATATAATATATGATAGCCTAATATTATCGTTTTAAAAGAAAAAAGAAATATACAAAAAAACGTTTAATGCATGATATCTGTTAGTACTAATTTGTAAGACTGTAATCATGTGAGATTACGGTTACCTTATTAGTGGTATCTTTATCATTAAAACCAGTAAACAAAATTTGTCTTTAACTAATAATGACCATGCCGAAAGGTACTCAATGAAAACAAGGGTATTAATTTACGTGACGAAATATAGTGAACTGGAAAAAAATATGAAATATTTAAGTTAACTGATAAATTCATGATCAATCAAATGAAACCTTCATAACATGTAAAAATTTATAATATTTGAGTGTTAATATTGGTATATCCCTCCTTTTCTTTTTTTGAAACGTATAATATTGAGAGACAGGGGATATGTGAATAATAATTTGAGGTGTTCCATTAATACAAGCCTTATATTTTTATTGTTTTTACATAATATATTATATATTAAATCTGCTTTTATATAACTTTTATAAATACCTTATCATTTTTCTCCCTTTTTGTAGATCAATAGGTGTGTTTATTGCCATTGGGGTTGGTGGCCCAATGGTAGAAGCAAAGCTTCTAGGAACACTTAAGGGAAGGTTATGGATTCAAGTCCCACAAGGAGTGAAATTTGCCGTTCAAAAAAAAAAAATAGGTGTGTTTATTTTTAGAGTGTTAATATTAATATACCCCTTCTCTCTATCTCTTTCTATTATGGTTCGCTCAACCTTTTGGAGACATGAAACAAATATTAAAATGTGAGCCTTTACCAAAACTAAAAAACAATATAAAACGGGATGGTTCTAGTAATCACAGGATTAAAACTATTTGCATGACTTAAAGACCATATATATAGTAAGTTAAAGATTTGTCATCTTGATTATAAATAAATACCATATATATTAAGAAAAAACATTTGGACGCCTTACTGGATTGAGATGGAGGCCAAAATCTAACTTCAAAATACTCTCCGTTAAACCGGCCCTACTCTATATATATATATATATATATATATATACACACACATATATTGAGAGAGAGAGAGGGGATGTTTCGGTAATAATGGGTGATCATGTCCTTCACAGGCAGCTCAGTTGGTGAATGGGGTGATCCCTCTCGGGGGTCCCAGGTTCGATTTCCACGAGGGACATAATGAGAAATGATGGATGACTCCTGGCCTATGGTCACGAGTTCGTGTTCTGATCTCGCCCGGGTTTTACCAATCCTTCACCATTGTGCCTACGGACGGGTGAGGGGTTGGGTTTTCCCCGGTTTCGAAAACTGCATGGGCGAACCTGTAACACCCCAACCGATGGCGGAATCATCGAGGTGTCACGTAGTGACGATTGTTCAAAAGCACATGGTACTAAAATGTAAATATTATTGAATAATCCAAAATTGTCTTACATGGAAATGGAAAATACATTGTCTAAATGAAATGTAAATATTGAAATAACTGAATTATAATAAAGCACTAAATGTTCCTTGCTAAAGCACTAGATCAAACTGCACCTGAAACATGTACAAAAATAGGTTTGGTCAACATAAGAAATGTTGGTGAGCATTCCTAGTTTTGATATATATAGTAGGTTTAAAAGATATACAATTCAAGTGCAAGCTACAGTGCAAATATGTAAACTATGTATCATACAAATGAGCGAAATCAACCCTGTGACTGTATAATGTACTGTATGAACTGTAGTGTACTTATCCAATAAATGGATAAAAGGCTTAACACTGGCCACGGATTCTCCGATGAAAAAGGGGGAGAATCAATCTAGGCGGGTTGTCAATCCAAATAGCGCTATCCAATGTTAAGGTCGGCTTGTACCATGTTAATGATTTCACTAAGTACAAATGTAATCCACATGTATTGTCTAAGCATAAAGCACGTTGTAAGCAATGCACATAGTACTAGAATTGTATTGTAAAAATGTAATCTTGTATTTGAAATTGTAATAGTGTACATGTAACACCCCAAAAATGTATAAAAGCAAAAAGGGGTAGGAATACTCACTGTTTACGTAATAGCTTGAAATCGAACTGGACAACGAAATATGCGTTGGAATTATCCCAAAGGATCAACCTAAAGAATTTGATAATGTGTAAGGGAATAACTCTAGGATACATGTATTTCTAGGGCTTCGAATTGGGGATAAACGTTTATTTGTTTATTAAACAAATTGTTTATTAAATATAAGAAATTTAATGAATAAATAAATAAAAGTCTCTTTGTAAAATTTTAAGTTGGATATAGTCACAACATAAGGTTTTAAGTATGAAAATAATTTTTATAAAATTATTTTCTTGAAAATAGAATATTTAATCCAATTATTACAAATTGACAAAATATGGCCTTAATATCTAAAAATATTAAAATCAAAGAATTTCTGATTTAAAAATTGTATTTCAGTTCTAGGTAGTTAGAAATAATTTATATAAAATTTTGGTGCAAAAATATTAAAAAATGAATTTATTATGAATTATTTATGATTAAAACTAACAAAAATTAATTAAAAATATAAAATAAACGGTTTTTCTGAAATAAAAATATTTTCTGGAATGTTTAAGAATATACAAGTTTAGGATAATTTTTGTGAGATTTAATAAAATCGTTTAGATATTTTTATAGAATTTAATAAATATAAATGAATAAACTTGCATTATTAATAATATATATTAAATAAATCATTTTTGAAAAACTAAAAATTGTATGATGAACTCTTCAATTAGAACATCATAAAATAATTTTTGTAGAATTTATAACCTTCTTTCAGTATTTTAAAACTATTTTTAAAAGATTAGAAGGTTATATATAAAAAGGAAGGGTTAAAAAGAAAGAAAAAGAATGATGCTGTTTATGGGAATCGAACCCCAGACATTCAGGTCCAAGCCCCACGCAATAACCAACTGAGCTGCTAGTATGTTTGTGATTTATTTGGTTTTGATAAACTTTTATACAATAATGACGTGAGTCATCTTCCCCAAATCAAAGATTTCGAGCCCTAGAATCTGAAATCAAGCAATTCACACAACATTAACCCAATTAATCATGGGGTTAATGTTGTGTATGTTCCGAATAACAAAACCCATCATAGTAATCGTACTTACAAAGCTGGTTTGATTAAGAACGATCGGTCAAGCCAAAAAGTCAAAGTGCGATCTTTTTAACATGAACAGAAGATTAAAATGAGGAATTGGGGGTTGAGAAGGAGATAATGACGAGTTGTGAAGGTTCAGAAGTGCATCAATTTATAGGGTATAGATCTGGGCATTCGAATTGGAAGGTTTGACTTAGCTATGAATGTTGACGCGTTAAAAACACATAATTAGTATGAATTAAACGCTAATTGATCGTGTAAAGACTTGTGTTAGGCCGATAATCACGTCTCCAAGTCAACCTTTGATCATCACGCGTTAATTAAGCCAAAAGATGGCAATTTCTACCATGTCTGCTGTCGCGCGCGTCAACAGGAAGGAAGAGAGGAGGAACAAATGTGTGTTTATATATAATTGGAGTTATAATTAATTCAAATGTGAGATGTAGACCAAGTGGTTTGGTGTGTGTGTTGTGTGTACAAGGTCTCCGGTTCGAGCCTCAGATGAAGCAGCTTTTATTTTTTTTTTTAACAGTTTAAGGGAAGGAGAGGGAAGGGATTTGGGCTGGACAAGTGGGCCTGCTGTTGGGCCGGTTCTGATCTGGGCTTCAGAAAATAGGTAAAGGGATATGGATTGGGTTTGGGTTAGTTATGGTTTGGTTTGGTGTTGGGTTTAATTAGTCAAAAAAAAAAATATGATCATTATTATTATTACTAGTAGGAATGCCCGCGCGTTGCTGCGGGTACTTTTGTATTTTTGACGCACATCTTGTGGCTGGTACTCGTATATATAAAGATTTGACCCATTAAGAAGATAGTGGAAACCCGAGCGTTGCAAAGGAATCGACAATTACAATTTACAGCATTGTACTCTTTTTCCATTTGTTTATAAAGATCCATTAATGTGTTATAGGACACACTTAGTTTGAACATTACATCTTAAATTATCGACTTGTCAAATCGGTCGCTATAAAGACCATATAAAAGGGAAAACTTCACTTATACACAGTATAAAAGAGCGACAACTGTAAGTCACATCTTATACGCGGCGTTCCAATTCTAATTTGCGGTGTCTAATATGATGACCTTTTTAAATTGTGTGCTTCTAAAAATATGTTCTATTTAATTGCATGTTTATAGAAGTCAAAATTTATGACATCTTGTACAAAAACTCAAACTTTTAAAAGCATCAATGACATCTGGTACAAAAACTCAAACTTAACAAAATCATTTGTATCGCAATGCAATTCCAAACCAATCAAAACTTTTGTCTCATACTATAATTATTAAGTGTTCTTAGAATCTATTCTACAAAAGAAAATAAGAGATAACTTGTGTATGCCTTGCCATGGTTGTTTCCTATTTTCTTCTTTACCCTACAAATAGAACAAATACAGATTAGTCCATACTAAACTAACAATCTCCCATGTTCACAATGGCAAATATGGGAACCGTTTTGTTTTACCAGATCTCCAAGTAAAAGTAGGCCTTGATGAGCTATCCATTGTGCGTCAGCAACTCCAACCTTTTCGTGTATGTCAACCAAAAATAAATAATAAAAAATAGAAAGCGAATACCTATAATCAACTTCATGATTTTTCGATGTAAAAAACGGTAAACTTATACTAAATAAGAGGTGGCTAGTTATCTCTAACACATTTCTGGAGAACAAAATCAAGACCCCAACCATGCAACAAGTCATTCTACATTAATAATTGCATTTTTTTTATTCTGAATGAATACAACAAAAAAGTGACATCATGAAAATATTTGTGTACTCTGATCACTTCCAATAATAAGAATTTTATAGTCGAACTCCCACCAAATTAAAAGAATAGGCCATACACCTTCGCCGCCGGCAAAATGAACATCATTAAGACTGCAAGCGGAGCGCCTTGGGGTTAAGATACGAACAAGAGAATTTTCCATTGCAGCATGCGGTAATTAGTTTAATTACATCAACTATCCACAAATTAATCGATATGAAAAAAGAAGATGTAGAAAATATTATAAAGAGTTAAACACTCTAAAAAGATCAATCAAATCTGTCCATCTGCACTGTTGATGATGGCAGTCGCATGCTAATATTCTCTGATAAGCTATGGGTCCATACATATGCAAAAGAGATTATACATGACATGACTCGTATTTAAACACAATATGAGAGTACACTTACAATCATAGTCTTTCCATCCAATGATTTGATCATCCATGTTATATGTAACCAACCTATAGGTTAGTAAAAGATATGTATACAAAGCAAAATATAAAAAACCCAAAAAAAAACTTTTAAAAAAAAAGTTAGCTAAGCATTTACAAGATTTGTCATAAAGTTCATGGATTTTTACGCCTAATCTCCAAACAAGATTGCATTTGATTCCCTTGGTTGTTGGCCATTGCTCATAAAACCAATGCACCAATCATGATGCTTAAAATAGAGTGCAATGACGGAGATGTTAACTACAAGAAAATAAAAAAGAAGTTGTATACAAACCCGATCATATACCGGAGTCGTAAAGTGAAATAAGATAATCGGGAAACATCGTCCACGCTGCAGTATTAAATAAATGTTCACTATAAAAAACTTTAATTACATAAATATAAATATAAGATAATAGGGTGGTAAAAGAACCCTTACTTCCCGTTGGTCGCGTGGGATAGTAATATACAACACCAGGGAAAAAAAACTATTAGATCAAAACCTAACTCTAAATCCATCAAAAGCCATAATCGTTACAAATAATAAAAATGGAATCTAACGGAGAAATTGAACATCAAACCTTTGTTAGAAAACATAATGGTTGATGATGTTCTAGCATTCTATTCTGTTTTGATCTTCGATAGGATAATCCAAATCAATGACCTAATTGAATGTCATAATCATGAAACTAAATGATGAAAACGGTTGAAATGATGAAACTTGAAAGGGCAAACACCAGGTAATTTATAATTTTGAGTGAATCAACACAGGGTGATTCAATTTATAGTTACTAAATTAAAGATTGGGATTTACCTTGATTTGTGGAAAAAGTCCAAAACGAGGTGGGGATGTTGTTGTTTCGTGATGGCCAGCCAAAGGTACGATCAAACGGCGGTTTGTGACACTGGTTTCTGTTATTAGAGGCGGTATTGTCTTCTAATTATGAAACCACCATCGGCGAACTAAACTTGAAGAGCAGCAATATGGTGGTGTATGATGATGATAGAAATCGAACAGAGAGTCACTCAAGTTATGCAATTCAATTGATAGTTCAATTCTTATCAAAAGGTCTTGTTAATATATATTGTGAATTTTATTATTGGTCTTAATTTCACAAATAAATGCATTAAGATTATTGATTTCTTAAAGGCATCGTCGGTTACAATAGATAGAAGCAAAACATTTTTAAAATTTTATAACAAGCAAAGGATAGTATTAATATCAAGAAATGTCAATTAATAATCTTTTTTCAGTTCCTAGACATTCATGGTCTTCATTAAAAGGTAAGCTGTTGATATCCATATTTAATTCACGAAGGGAGAAGAAAGGGTAGGAAGGGAATGACTTTAGAGTTTAGGTTGCATTAGTGATATATACAATAAGCATTATAGGTTGTAAATAAAGGGCATAAAGGGAAGAAAGGGGATAAAAAATTGGGGTTTACACTTGAGGCTTTTGAAATGCCATCTTAAAATGAAGGTTAAATTACTAAAGTGGTCATGCCTCCTCCTTAATAAGATAACATAGATTATTATTATTATTATATATAAAAAAAAAATAAAAGGAAAAGTGACGGATGCCACAGAACCTGATTACGCCAGCCGCCCGAGGTACGTATGGGCCTTCCATTGAGTTGGTCGTGGGAGTCTGTCCATAGTGTGGGGACTCCCCTGGATAGTCGGGCAGAAATGTTTGTTGGCCATTCAAAAACGGGGAAATGGAATTTAATAATCCCAATTTTGGGGGGTTGAAATGCAACAGTCCCAACTTGTCAACATTTTTATTTTGTTGGTTCCAAACTAACCTTAGTTAGTTTTCTCTGTTAAGTGCCACGTGGCAGTCCTACGTGGCATAAAGTGTTATATCTGTCAAAAAAAGGGTGGGCCTGGATTGCACATGTGTAAAATAAACTTAATTTAATATTTTTAAAAAAAGGTGGGACCCACAATCAAATAATAATAATAACACCCACCAACACCTTCCTTCTTCCTCCATCATCTTCATCATGTTCACCACCACAAACCACCTGCCACCACCGTCATCTTCACCACCACCACCACAACCACCTGTCACCACCGTCATCTTCACCACCACCTTCAAATCGAACCCAATCACAAATCGGGTCATACCCACATGTTGCCAGCTTCAAATCGATCCATTCTGTGCAACCCCCCCCCCCCCCATCAAAAACATCCAAATCAAGCTCTAATTCGTTGGTTTTATGCTCAATGGCCGAACACCCTTTTTAATCGATTACACCTCGAAAACGAACAGGTTAGTGTGATTATTTAGTATGGTTTTATTCGGAATTCATTTTTCTATAATAGCCCTAACATTAATTTGATTAACAAGTTCGAATCGTTGGTCAATTGATCGAGTATAGAGTAAGGGTTCTTTGTAACAGGTGGTTGGTGGTGGTGGCAGGTGGTTGGTGGTGTTGGTTGGTGGTGGTTGGTGGTGGTGTAGGTGGGGTGGTGTGGGGCCCACGTTTTTAAAGATTTTTTTAAATAATTAATAAAATTTTTTTAATTGAAAAAACACAAGTGGGGCCCACGTTTTTTACCAGCTGGACATACTGTGCCACGTAGGACTGCCACGTGTGATGCCACGTGACACTTAACAGAAAAACGTAACTGGGGTTAGTTTGGGACCATTAGAATAATAACATTGACAAGTTGGGACCGTTATATTACAACTTTCAAGTTGAGACTGCTCCCTTCTAACCCACCAAAGTTAGGATTATTAAATTCCATTTCAAAGTGGGTGATCATGTTAGGACACCAGAAATTAATATTATGACACCCCTTCCATTCTATCTTTTCCTATACATACGTATGTATATATATAGAGAGAGATAGAGTGTGACGGGTGTACCTATATTAACACCCATAATAATTTAGTAACGTCCGGTTAATACAAACCTATTTTTATTAGAATCAAAATTAAAATCAAAATATAGCTCTATCGTACTTAAATTTACCCAGAAACTCAAACAAGTTAATCATTTGAACGGAAGCTTTTTATATTGAACGCCGGCATTTTGTAGTTGAAATCTATCAGTAATAAAAACTTTATAGATTTAGCTATGAACTATGCTTACTTTTTATTGAAAGCATTCAAATATTTAAATAAAATATACAATTTCGAAACATGAAAATTGAACAGCCGTAACTGCATTATGTGTATAGCATCATATAGTTTATTCTCTTGTCATATAAACAAGAGCCGATATATTCAAAAGTTCAAAGGTATATATATGAACCACAATTCTTAGACTAGTTTTTTTTATAACAAATTAATATTTTATATATTGGCCTTAACGTATTAAAGCAATTGATTTTATTTGACATGTGTGCTTGAACCACGCATTTTATGTAAATAAGACCTTAAAAAAGGATTCTTTTATTATATTTTAAACAAATAAGAGAAAGAAAATATATGTTAATAATGATTATATGAAATTAACGTGACAATATGATAAATTCATATCTTATATCATTGTATAACAAGCTACGTAAATTGTTAATTATTAAAGCTTAATTAAATTAGTATTTGATACAAGCCTCTTAAAAGATCAAACGTAGCGGTGGCAAGTAATTCACGTCAAAATCTATTTTGACCGGCTCAAAAAAAGTCCCACAAAAGCGTTCAAGTCGAGCGTAAAAAATATCACGCCCAAGATTAAAAAAAATGGCCCAAAACGCCCAGGGGACGGTATTCCCAGCATTGTGAGGCGTTTTTTTGGGGCAATCCATGCCCATTTCCCATTACTTTTTTTTTATTGTCTAACAGATAAAAAAATGTTGTAAACTTGTAATCATCACATTTTACCGGTTACAACCGGTAAAAATGTCAAAATTATTTTTTATCTGTTTATAGGTTATAACTAATATGCTCCATCAAATAATAAAAATAGTAAAAATTGTTACATAAATTGACTAAATAATAAATATAAAGAAATATTGAATTTTGGTGCATAAACCCTTCTTTAATTGATATCCTTTTACAATTTTTAACAAATAATGTTTAACAAAAAAGAAGTTTCCATTTTTTGAAAGCATGGATATATAAATTAAGGAAGGTATGAGTTTATGAAACACACAAAAATAATGCGAAATAAGTTAATGATCTAAATTTTTTTATGTGCTAATCTTACCCTACTTTTTTTTTCCTGCTAAGTTTGAATTTAGGACATCTCCTCTAAAACTACATGATGTGATAGGAGGCGTGGACAACACGTGTCTCTCACGTTAGCAAATTACCCCCATCGTAATCTCCAATTCCCACCCCATCCCCTGCCACACGTCATCTCCACGCCACCACAACGAGTGGTCTTAAAGACATAAGCTTCCACCAAGCGAGCTAGGCCACACTAACAAAACATGATCTACATATAGTAGTTTAGTAGTTATTAACTTATTATTTGTTATAAAAAAAATATTACATATAATAATTGTTGAACTCTTAGTACTTTTAACCCTATACTTTCATTTTGTATATATTCGTCACAATACTTGTGTATTATGTTTCGACATAAATTTTGCGATTTAAGATGCTGCAACTTGCATTTGTGATTTAACGGTTTTTACGTTTATTTTCTCCGTTTACAGACCCGTTGTAACGCGTGGGGTTCTACTTAGTTATTCTTTACTATGTATTACGTTTTGATCTAATTTTTGTGTGTTAACACGCCATGACGGGTGTACCTGGTTCAAAGTTTTTACGTCTACTTTTCATTATGTTTATCTTTATATATATATATATATATATATATATATATATATATATATCCCGGTTTAAATATTGTTAGAATAACTTGGCTTTTATATGCAACAACGTAGCTTTTGCGTGACTTTCGAATTTACAAAACAAATGCGACGTGGTTTTATATCGTTGCATTCGGCCTTTTCTTATTTTTTAATATACGTTTTGAACCGGTGGTGAAACGCGAGTATTAACCCACTAGTAGGGATGAGCACATAGCACCAAATACCGATCTCGTCCCATCCCGAGCCCGGTCCCGTACCGAACCAAGGGTGTTCGGTATCGGTACCCACATTTAGAGGTTTTCGGTTTTGGTATTATCGGTACGGGATCGGTGTTTTAAGTTAAAATACCAATACTATACCGGTACCGTACCGATACCGTATGTTTTCGGTATCGATATTGATATTAGGTTTTGAGAGTTTTGGAAGTTTTCGGGATCGGTATCGATTGGTATCGATACCGTCCCGAGCTCATCCCTACCCACTAGTACAGAATAAAGATGAGTAAGTGATAATCTATTTATATGTTATGAAAAAATAAACTAAATTTCTCCTTCTAATAAATTAATCTTTAATTTTTTTTTTTTGAACTGCAATTAATCTTTAAATTGGCCTTAGCGTACTAAAACAAATGAGTTATTGGCCTTTATTTTATACTTGTTTTTAAGAAAATATGTTCAGTGTAATAACTTATACACTTATCGTGTAATCTATGTTAAAATTTAAAACATAAAAAGAAAATACAATCAAGTTTTACCGTTTAGACATAATCTATCTATCTATCTATCTATCTATCTATCTATCTATCTATACATATAATAAACCAAAGCCATTTTAATGACATGGCACTCAAAGAGGGTATTCTCTTCATTGAGTGTGTCATGTGTCATCCCATGTGGCAAGGCTTTATTTTAGGAAAATAATAATTTAAAATTTAAAAATAAAATTAGATTTTTATCTCTGATGTTTCCTCCCATGACTTTTAAACGTTAATATCTTTTATATACGAGATTTTTTAAAGAAAAAAATTTCACCAAATTAACGAGCGTTTTCCAACGGGTACCACAGTGCTATATAAAAAACAGAGAAAAAAACGACTATTTTTTTGTGTGGTTTTGTTCGTACAGAAAAAAACACAAAGTGTTCAGGTTATTCATTAATCGTGTATAGGCAAGTCATTAGTTATGTTCAAACCAGTAAATATGAATTTTATTTACAACATGTGTTAGCATTTGAGTTGTACATTGTTTTAGGTTATGTTTTAATATTAGAGTTATACATTGTTTAAGGTTATGCACTAACATTAGAGATACATTGTTAATTGTTTTAGGTTAAGTGCTACCCGAAGCTTTCCTGCATGTAACTGTAAAACGCATCAGTCTATTTCAGATGTAAAATTGATATTTCAAATTAGATTTCTCAACCCGGGACGCTCCCAGGATATAATCTAGCTATTTTATATAGTAAAATACATTTTAGTTCTGATGTATATTTACAGGTGTAGAGTATTAATATATTAAAATATAACTAAATTTACTAAGTGTTCTTGTCAATTCACGAAAACTCGTGTCATATTCAAGTTCATGTATTAAAAACGATCTTCAAATTCGTGTTGTATTTAGATTTATATGGCTAAGGCATGTGTTATGGGGCTTAATTGCGGTGGCGTTGGTGCCACATCACCACTGGTTGGGCGTTATGGGTGGGGCACTATTTGAGCGTGGGGTAAATCGCTAGCGTGAGCAAAGAGAAAAAGAGGGGCCGTTAGGGGCATGGAACCCTAACACGGGGAGCCGTTGGAAGAAGGCGATCGATGGTTGACTACGTGACGCCTACGTGACTTCACTTTTCTTTCCGATTGTCTCTCATAACACATAGTCTAACTCTAACCCATAAACACAACCCATTTAAGGGTGGTGGGGGCGCCACCACTAACATTACATTCATCACTACACTTCAACCAATCACAAGCTGCCACCAAATTTCGTCACACTTCATCACACCATCACTAAATCACTAGCAGCACCCATCACTAAACTTAAAAAAAATATTGGATATAAAATAAAATGACCCAACCTTTTGCCTTTCTAAATATCTGTTTCAGATTCATTGCCTTCCCTAATTTAAACCTAAGAAAAATCCCATTTTCCATTCCAGAAATTCTAGTCGTGTATTTAAGGATAAGGACCCAAACTTTAGGGCTTTTGTTCAGAATAAAAAAAACAAGTAGGAGGATAGTGGAATTACCTTGAATTGCTGCTCAGTACGATACTGGTAGGCTTGGGCGGAGCTGTGTGTCAATGGTTGGTTCTGAGAGAAGAAGAACAATCGAGAGAAAGAGTGAGGGGGGGAGGGTTCAACACGCAAGTTCGATTTACGATTGTTGAACCCACACACCCCAACCCGTCACCATTGTGATACTGGTCACGTAAACCAGTCACCACACCGTGAAGAGGGTGATGGTGGTGGTGTTTCATGCGTAATAAGGGCATCACGCCAACCATCAAGGGTGAACAAGCCACCACCTTAACATCCCACAATATCTAGCACAACAATGAGCCCTTTATATTTTACATTAAACGGCCACTTGTTAAACAACATTTTTTTTAAAAACTTGGCATCCCATGACAATAACTTCGATGTTAAATAACTAAACAAGCCTAGCAACAAAATTTCTTTCCATCTTTGCAAACCAAAAATTACATTAAATAAAGTACCATCTTCCATCTTTGGATACTCAAAACACCAAACCAAAACATAACAAAACACAAGTAAACCACGCATCATAAGTTGTACACTTCAATATCCAGCTAAGTTTAAAAAAAAATTAAAAAAAAAAAAAAAAAAAAAAAAAAAAAAAAAAAAAAAAAAACCCTCTAATCATACCACCGCATAAGTAACGTTTCTTCTCATCTTATTCACTCTTAACACCACTATATAAACAAACTCATCTTCCCTCTACCCTCTCCATACCCCCCCCCCCCCCCCCCCCCCCCAAATGTTATCCGGAGTTAACAGTATTCTCTGGATGGACAACGATGAAACAACAAACAACCAAACACAAACAACAAACGAAAACAACAACCAACAACAACTACATCAACAACTTAACCCAATGTCTACATTTAAATCAATGTTAGAAGCTGAAGAAGAAACCAATAACAGCTGGTTTTTGCAACCACCCAACAACTTATTATTACAAACAATTGATACTTCCTCATCTTGTTCACCAACCTCTGCTTTCCAAACACTTGACCCGACCCATGTTAACTTCTTTTTACCTCCACCACCAAAGCTTTTGTCACACACTTCTTTTAATGAAACTTTTGATCTTGGGTTTGGTAATGGGTTCTGTGATTTGAGCTCAGATCCTCAGTTTTCCAGTACCCATTTGGTTCAATTGGGTGGAACCGGGTTCGGGTCACCCGGGTATCCGTTTTTGGATAATGGGTCAGCTGGAAATGGAAGTGGAAGTGGAAGTGGAAATTCTTTGATCTTGAACCGGTCTAAGTTGCTTAAACCGTTGGATAATAATATTGGTTCAAGTAGTGGACCACCTACTTTGTTTCAAAAAAGAGCTGCTTTAAGGAGGAGTTCAAGTGGTGGTGATGGTGGGTTGGGGTTGTTGGGTGATGGGATGAGTGATAAGAAGAGGAAGATGAGTGGTGGTGGTGGTGGGAGTTGGGATGATGTTGATGATTTGAGTTTGGATGGGTCGGGTTTGAATTATGATTCGGATGAGTTTACGGTGAATACCACCACCAATTTTGACGACGGGGTTAAAATTGGTGGTGGGAATTGTTCTGTTTCCACCAGTACTGTCACTGGTGCTGCTGGTGCGGACACCAGTGGCAGTGGTGGGAACAATAATAAAGGGAAGAAAAAAGGTGTCCCGGCTAAGAATTTAATGGCCGAGAGACGGAGGAGAAAGAAGTTGAATGACCGGCTTTACATGCTTCGGTCGGTTGTACCGAAAATTAGTAAGGTGAGAAATAATAATCATTACGTTTCTACTTTATGAGTGAGATATTACTAGATATTGTTTTATTTAATTATTTGTTTATATTCTGTTTTATGAGTGAGATATTACCGGATACGTTTATTTGTTTTTTATTTGTTTTTGTTTGTTTGTGAATTTAGTTTTAGAGTTTAAATTTTGAATCTTGATGTGGATTTGTTTTATTTAATTATTTGTTTATATTCTGTTTTATGAGTGAGATATTACCGGATACGTTTATTTGTTTTTGTTTGTTTGTGAATTTAGTTTTAGAGTTTAAATTTTGAATCTTGATGTGGATTTTCTTGAATGTGTAATCAATTTTTGATCATAAATCTCATGAATCGCCATTAATGTTCTTGATTTCAGATGGACCGAGCTTCGATCCTAGGAGACGCAATTGAGTATCTTAAAGAGCTGCTTCAAAAGATCAATGACCTCAACTTGGAACTTGAAGCCACTCCATCAAGCTCATCATTGACTCCCACCGTGGCTGCTGCAGCCGCTAATGGTTTCTACCCATTAAGTCCAACTCCCACCAGTCTCACTCCGAGGATCAAAGAAGAACTTTGCCCCTCCACAATCGCCAGCCCAACCGGCCAGCCTGCAAGAGTAATCCCATTTACAATTCTTGAATTATGATACATTGTGATGAATTATTTATATAACAAAATGCCGGTTTTTCGTGGTCGTTTTAGATTGAGGTTAGGCACAGAGAAGGACGCGCGGTGAACATACATATGTTCTGCAGTAGGAGGCCTGGTTTGCTGCTATCAACCATGAGAGCAATTGATAACCTTGGTTTGGACATTCAACAAGCTGTGATAAGTTGCTTCAATGGCTTTGCTCTCGATATCTTCCGAGCCGAGGTTGCAATCTATATAATCTTTATATGTTTTTTATTCGTTTTCGTGATACATTTTGTGATTTTAATTTTTTTTTTTTTGTAGCAATGCAAAGAAGGGCAAGATGTTAATCCTGATCAGGTTAAGGCAGTGTTGTCGGAGTGTGCAGGGTACCATGGTGTCGCTTGAGTGCAAGTGTGGAATAAAAGGGGAATAAAGTGGTTTAGTGATTTAAGGTTCTTTTGGTTAAGTATGAATATGAATATGTAGTAGCTTTTGATATGAATATGAATATGAATCTAGTTGTTTCCATTTTCATTTTGTTTCGTATGTAGTGAAATTGGTTATAGATCGTTGAAATGTTTAGAGGTTTATTTTCGCATTGGAATTAATCGTATTTTGTGGATTTTGTGTTTCTTTGCGGTTTTGGTATATTTCTTACTGTATTGATGGTTGTGCTGTATGGCTGGCACATGACATCAACGTTGTGACGTGTTAAATGTTGGCCTTGTCTCATGAATAGTGTTCTCAATGTCTAGCTGGTCCACGAAAGAGTCTTGCTAACTATTGGATCAGCTCCTTATTAATGCCCACAGACATTTGCTATGGAGGTATCAATCGTCCTTAAGCCTTCTGCATCACGATGGAGCCACGTCAACATTGAGTAAAGGACGACATGTTGAATATGCGCTAAAGGTGACCAAAGGAATACTTTTACCTCATCTGGTGACCTATAATCCAACAAACTACCTATACACGACACGAGTACACAAATACACGAAACACCTTTTTATTATGACGTTAAAAACGACACCCTTACATCTTTCACCAAGATTTCCTTTCAAAGGGAGCCCATTTTACAAAAATATCAATAAAAATAGCTTTTGTTTAAAATCGACGTCATGATTTGATGGAATCAATGAAAAGACAAAAATACGATTAAAAAAACTCGAAAGTGTTTCGAAAGGTAGAACAAAACCTTCCAACTTCTTGGAATACCATGTTGTCTCGAAAAAGTCGTCATCCTCGCACTCCTCATCGGCATTCCCCTAAATAGGAAGGGTATTTATCAAAAATGTCATTGGAACACAAAACATTCACGTTCAGTTGGAACCAAAGACACAAAAATAACAAACACGCTCCATGAAACCAAAAGTATTTGGAAAGATTTAACATGATCCTCCATAGCGTCACATAACACTTTGCAATCCCGAAAAATGGTCATTCATATGTATCTAACTAACATTTTCCTTAAAAGGAATGATATTTTTCAAAATATCAATAGAAAACAATTTTAAGTTTAAACTCATGTCATTTTGTGTAGGAATCGAATACACAAAAATAACAAATACGTTCAAAGAAACCAGAAGTGTCCGAAAAGCTAAAACATAGCCCTCCACAACGTCACATGATAACGTGCAATCTTGAAATACCATCACTTTCACATGTTTAACCAACATTTCCTTTAAAATCATAAAATGAAAGGTTTTTTTATAGGCATCATTAAAAATCACTTTAGTTTAAAACACGTCCGAAGACTTAAAAGTAATGAGCACGCTCAAAGAAACCAAAGCGTTTGGAAAGCTACAATGTAACCTCCCACGACGTCACACGACACCGTACAATCTTGAAAAACTATATCATCCTTAAAAAGTCAAGCATTTAACCAACATTTCCTTAAATGGGACGACATTCTCACAAATATAACTGTTATCCTCACGCGTTTCACTAACATTCTCCTTAAAAGGAAGCATATTGTAAAAAAGATCACTGAAATACAGAATTTGTTTAAGCCCACATCATGTTGCGTTGGAATTGAAGACACAAAATAGCCAACGTGCTCAAAGAAACCAAAAGTGTTCGAAAAGCTAGAACATAGTTGTCTACGACTTCATGGACCACCTTGTGATCTTGAAACGTTGTCATCCTTAATGTATTTCACCAACAATTCCTTATAAGAAGGGTGTGTTTAGAAATGAAGAAGGTAAAAAGGTACCATGAGCTAGAATGAAACATTCCCCGCGTCTTAACTCATCAACACGTTTTCAGCTTAGTTAGTTGTGTAGCATATGAAAACTCCACAATTAACCGTGCTTAGGTGGAAATAGTGTCAAAATAGTCGACACAGATTCACTTTATTAATCAAAACATAAACCAAAGTACACAAATCTCTGGTAAACAAGATACAAAATAAATCTCACTACAGATTCTCTAAAAAAACCTCAAAGATTATCAAGAAGATAACTAGACACAAACACAAAGAGATGCACAAGTTGTTAGATCAAAATGATCTAATCAACAACAAACCCTAAAATATTGTAACTGTACGAGAGAATAACAAGAGAGACCTAAGAAACAAATGAGATCAAAAGGGGTAAATGGACGATAGGAGAAGCTATTTATAGCTGAGCTTCTGTGTTTTCTCTCCAAGATCAACGGCCATAATAAATTAAATCCAACGGCTGAGACAGATTGTGTTTCTTCCCACGGATTGCCACATCAGCATAGTTCAGCTGATAAAACACATGAGATGGGCCAGTAACTGGGCCAAACCACACAAGGAACCAAACAATCTGCTAACTTGGAAGCCCATTATCAACCAACAATTAACCCAATACAATCAAAGCCCAACCTGCATATTTCTTATGCAACATATTCAAGCCCAAACATATTATGACAAATTATATATATATATATATAAAAAAAACCTTTTATGTTAAAACCGAAAGCCAAAGGTTAAGGTCAACAATAGTCAACCTTCATTTTAACCCCCCCCCCCCCCTTTAACTCTTAAAAGGATCAAACATGGTCAAAGAATTGCATAAATACACATGTTGGCCATGATTTAATCCTTTGGTAAAAATATCAGCAATCTGATCAACATATTTGGCATTACAAGTTTTGATAACTCCCTTTGACACTAAATCTCTTAGGAAAAATAGATCAACTTCGAAATGTTTAGCTTTCTCAAAGAAAAATGGATTGGCTGCAATAGCCAAAGCAGCAGTGCTATCACAATGTAGTAAAACAGGTAAACTTACCTGAATATTCAGCTCAGATAAAAGGCTTATGATCCATAAAACCTCACAAGGAACTGAACACGTAGATCTATATTCTGCTTCAGCAGAAGATCTGGACACAATAGACTGCTTTTTGCTTTTCCATGACACAAGATTATTACCCAAGAAAACACAATATCATGTGACTGATTTCCTAGTAGTGAGACATTTGGCTAGGGGTGTAAATGACACGTATTGGCTCGAGAGCTACCCGGGATCGGCTCTGTAAAAAGCCCGAACGAGCCGAGCCTTAACGAGCTCGAGCCCGAGCCCGAGCCTAAAATATGGCTCGTTTAGTTATCGAGCCCGAGCTCGAGCCCTAGATACAAAGCTCGATTGGGCTCACGAGCCTAAACGAGCCCAAACATAATTATAAGTTATTTATATATCTCTTATAATTTATAGCCCACATCTCCAAAGCTCAAGTCCTTATTTCATAGGCCTATTTAATAACACTCGCGAGCCGAGCTTTTGCGATCTCGATCTGAGCTTTGAGCTCGTTTGAGATTGTTCTCAAATCACCTCGAGCCGAGCTCGAGCTTTTGATTTTGCTAGCGAGCCGAGCTCGAGCTCAAGATTGTAGGCTCGAACCGAGCCGAGCTCGAGCTTCATAAAACCATAACGAGCCGAGCTCGAGCCCAGTCAGGCTCGGGTTTGGCTCGACTCGTTTACACCCCCTACATTTGGCTCAATCTGAGTCAGAATAGGCAACAAGATCAAAATTGTCTGACCTTTTAAACACTATACCATTTCCAGGAGCACCTTTCAAATATCTTAACAACCTCATAACTATTTTCAAATGCCCCTCAGTGGGTTTATTCATATGTTGACTAAGGTAATGAACAACATATGATATATCTGGCCTAGTATGAGATAGATAAATAATTTACCTATTTACTTTAGGTAGCCAATTATATTAGGGCTGCAAACGAACCGAATGAACACGAACAAGGCCTTGTTTGTGTTCGTTGGTTAAGAAAATTATGTGTTCACGAATAGTTCATGAACACTTACCTAATGAGATTTTCTATTCGAAGACAAAGAAGTGTTCATAAACGGAAACAAACATAAACGGACATATATTAACTTTTGAATAACATCGAATTCATATACATTAAGAAATTAGCTAGATCCACCCAAAATATAACCTAATTATCCAAACATACTTAATTAGTACTAGAGAATGGCGTTCGAGGTGGAGGGCATCAACACTGGAACGTGGAAACATATAATGAGTTTGGATACAAAAAAGTAGGTTTATTGATCTCATATAGTAATATATTTACCTTATATATATATATTATTTATTGGGTAAAATAAATAAAAATATAAGAATATAAAAAAAAATATAAAAATTAAAAACCTTAATAAACTATCGAACACAAACGAACATAAACGAACACGTTGCCGAACGTTCACGAACATAAACGTATGAACGCGACCTCTGTTCATATTCGTTCATTTAACTAAATGAACGAATTTTTTTGTTCGTGTTCGTTTATTTATTAAACGAACGAACACAAACGAACTTCCCGCTGAACGGTTCATGAACTATTTGCTGAAAGTTCAGTTCGTTTGTAGCCCTAGATGCATGTTCATTACACAAAGTAGTTAAGATATGATTAGGCTCTAAAGGATTAGTTACAGGTTTACATCCAAGCATGCCATACTCTGTTAAAAGGTCCAAGAAATATTTCCTTTGGGATAAACAAAGACTTGCATCTTGTGACACAACCTCTATCCCTAAGAAATATTTTAACTCTTCCAAGTCTTTGATCTTAAAAGAATCCCTAAGACTCTCCTTGGTTTTTGTAATATCTTTTATACTAGAACCCGTCAAAACAATATCATCCACATAGACCAGCAAAACAGTAATATATGAATCACACATCTTTATAAACAAAGAATAATCACATTTACTTTGTTTAAAACCTAAACCTTTTAAGACCCCCAACAAGTTTTTCATTCCACATCATATGGGCTTGTTTTAGTCCATACACAGATTTTTTAAGTTTACACGCTTTATTTTCTTTATCAGAAAAATATCCCTCAGGAAGACTCATATAAACTTCCTCATTTAAATCACCATATAAAAAAGCATTATTAATGTCCAGCTAAACAGTTTCCAATTATTTTTAAAAACTAGAGAAATAATACATTTAACAGTAACAAAATTAACAGGAGAGAAAGTATCATCAAAGTCTATACATTCCTTTTGACTGTAGCCTTTGGCAACAATCCTTGCTTTGAATCTATCTATGTCACCATTAGACTTATACTTAACTCTATAGACCCATTTACAGCCAACAACACTCCTACCATGAGGCAAATCAACAACATCCCAAGTATTGTTACTATTCAAGGCCTCAATTTCATCATTCATAGCAGCAATCCAATTTGGTTCAGAAGCTGCTTCTCTAAAACTTCTAGGTTCAACACTCTTATTAAGCATACAAGCAAACACTTGATTGTTTATAGACAAATTAGAATAATTGACCACTCTTTCTATGCCATATTTAACCTTCCCTTATACCACAAAATCATCTAACCTCCTAGGCAAAGTAGAACTCCTACTAGATCTCCTTACTGAAGTTGATTCTAAAACATTCTCAATTGAACCATTAGAGTCATTGCCCTCGGAATTGGAATTATCTACACTGTTATATCTCACATGTTCAGCCCTGGCAACCAATCCTTCATTCTTTTGCTGTTTTCCAGCATCAGAATCACTAGGATGGGGTTGTTGAATCCCATGTGTTTCTTATTCAAACTCACCTTGTACCCTTCCCTCATCATTGGGCTCTTCATGGGGTTTGGGTGTTTCATAAAGATTGAAAAAATTTTAAGAGTTGATTTCATTTAGTGTGTTTTCATCATACTTATCAAAAACAGATTTTTCTTTAAGAGGAAATATGGTTTCATAAAATTTAACATCTCTTGAATAAAAAATGTTTTTGTTTTCTAAACTTAAAAGCTTATAACCTTTTTTCTCATTGGAATATCCAATGAAAACACACTTTTCAGCTCTACTATTTAATTTGTTTGAATCATTTAAAATTGTAGCAAAAGATAAACACCCAAACATTTTCAAATGATCTAGGAAGGGTTTGAAACCAAAAATGAGTTCATAGGGAGTTCTACCATTCAGCACTGATAAAGATGTCCTATTAATAAGGTAAGAAGCAGTTAATACACATTTATTCCAATAACAAACATGCAAATTACTTTGAAACAAAAGAGCTCTAGTGACTAGTCACATTCAATAAATGTCTATGCTTTCTTTCAGCTATGCCATTTTGCTGAGGTGTGTAAGAACAGGAAGTTTGTTTAAGAATACCATTTGTTTTACAAAATTGAGTCATTTGATTATTAACAAACTCAGAACTGTTATCACTTCTAAAACACTTAACAACTTTATTAAACTGTGTTTTCAGAATGCTTACAAAATATGTGATATTCTAAAAAACTTCACTCTTGTGCTTCATAAGACACACCCAAATAGCCCTAGAGTAATCATCTATAACAATAAGGAAGTACCTAAAGCCTTACTTACTTAGGACCATATAAGGACCCTAAACATCCAAGTGAATTAAGTCACTAACACTAGTGCTCTTATGTTCACTTAAAGGGAAAGGCTCCCTATGTTGTTTGGCTTTGTGACAAATGTCATAAGGACTATCATTAGTACTAAACTTGACTCCTAACACAGGTTCAAGATTTTTTTATTACCATGTCAGAGGGATGACCAAGCCTAGCATGTCATAAATCAAATACTTTACTAGTATTAGAATACACCTGATGACTAACTATGGAACCCCCACAGAAATACAACCCTTCATACTGACTACCAGTCACCAAGACTTTCTTAGTTAACAAATCCTGTATGTAACATTTGTTTTCATCAAAACCAACATACAACTTATTATCTTTAACAAGTTTATGCACAAAAATAAGATTCACAAAGTATTCAGGAACCACAAACACATCATGTAGAGTGACACCATTTCCTAATTTAAGTGTACCAATTTTAGACACGAAAGCCTTTGTACCATTAGGATGATTCACATATATTTTTAAATCAAAAACATCAATAAAGTCAGTTAACATGTGTTCA
The DNA here is from genome assembly GCA_028751855.1 of Ambrosia trifida. Taxonomy (NCBI): domain Eukaryota; kingdom Viridiplantae; phylum Streptophyta; class Magnoliopsida; order Asterales; family Asteraceae; genus Ambrosia; species Ambrosia trifida. The sequence continues at coordinate 174,545,525 of CM054122.1, forward strand.
CTAGTAACCATGTGTTGGTTGGCTCCCGAGTCTATAATCCACCCTATCTTAACCTTATTTCTTCCAGCATTAAAACAGAATATAGGTTTCATGAAAACATTAGCACATAATGGATGATCAAAAACACTACCTGAAACATTATGACTTTGAGGCTTCTCAATATTTGTTTCTTTAATCAGACTTAACAGTTTAGCTAGTTGATCACTAGTTAAAGAAGCAACAGAAGTATCAGGTTTCTCATTAACACAACTATTATTGACACTAGCCTTTTTACCAGACATTCACTTTGCCTTTGCCCAAGGAGGATACCCAATTAATTCAAAACACTTCTCAATTGAGTGCCCATTCTTATTACAGTGTGTACATTTAAGTCCTTAACCAGTGGTTTTATTAACCTTCTTGTTAAAATGCACAGGTTGATTAGTATTAACAAAAAAACCAACAATGTTTTGACCCTTTTTTTGAAGTATTTAAAGAATTTCTATGGGGTTCCTCCCTAGAAACAATGGAAAAAGGTTCTTTAACAAAAGGTAAAACATCCTTGATTAACAAACTAGTCCTAACACTTTGATACACACTCTCAAGATCCATAAGAAATTGCATCAATTTGATCATATTATTGAAACTATTAAATTCTCTAGATGCATCACAAGTACAGGCAGGTAATTTCACAATCTTATCCAACTGTTTCCACATAATATCCAGTTTATGATAGTACTCAGAAACAGGCATGCCATTTTAACCGAACTGATTTATCTTCAAATGTAAGTCAAATACAACAGAACCATCAACTTTATCATATGTCTCTTTAAGTTTAGACCAAACATCACTAGCAAGCCTAGAGAACACATGACCCATGTATAAATCCTCACTGATAGAATTAAGAATCCAAGTTAAGACAATGGAAATTACATCTATCCCATTGTCTAGCAAGCACAACATCAGTTTGAGACCTAACACGTGACTTATCAATAAACCCCCATTTGTTTTTAACTTGTAAAGCAAGGGTTAAAGCATTTGCCTAAACCGAATAGTTTTCAGACCCTTTATGTTTAACATTAATAATGGTCAAGTTACTAGAATCAGAAGGATGCAAGTACAAAGGATCATTAGCATCAAGTTTACTTACAAGAGTTTCATTAACAACATTAGCAGGATCAATAACACGTCCACCACCACCACCAGCCGCATCAAGATTATCAGCCATATAAGATAATCAAACAAATGATAGCAAACAAGAAACAAACAAACAGAACATAGAGGATCAGACAAAGAACCTAAGAACAAAACCAAATAAACAAGGCGAAGCCTCGTGGGTGATCCAGATAGTCGGTTCGTCACTCAAAAGGTGCTGACCTAGTTCCCCACGAGGGAGCCACCTAACAATCTAGACCAAACCTTAAAGCTAATCACGGGACTCAAGCCCTGAATAGTAACTCCTTAGGACAAACCCTAAAAAGAAATCAAGGAAAAGGAACGATCTCACTAGACAGAACCCAAGTTAGGGTTTCGCCACAAACTCATAGTTCGTAACCTTCACTTAGGGTTATGAACCAGAGAGCAAAAAAAAATATGCAAATCCAAGCCAATAACACTATATCTACCAAGCCAGCAACAGACTGACCAGATCCAAGCCTTGAATCACAAACCTTAATGAAACATCAGCGGAAGACAATCAGAATCAAGAGCCTAGGGCTCTGATACCGTGTCAAAATAGTCGACACATATTCACTTTATTGATCAAAACATAAGCCAAAGTACACAAATCTCTGGTAAACAAGATACAAAATAAATCCCACTACAGATTCTCTCAAAAACCCTCAAAGATTATCAACAAGATAACCAGACATAAACACAAAGAGATACACCAGTTGTTAGATCAAGATAATCTAATCAACAACAAACCCTAAAATACTATAAGTGTACGAGATAATAACAAGAGAGACTGAAGAAACAAATGAGATCAAAAGTGGTAAATGGACGATATGAGAAGCTATTTATAGCTGAGCTTCTGTGTTTTCTCTCCAAGATCAACGACCATAATAGATTCAATCCAACGGCTGAGACAGATTGTGTTTCTTCCCATGGATTGCCACATCAGCATAGTTCAGCTGATAAAACACACGAGATGGGCCAGAAACTAGGCCATACCACACAAGGAACCAACAATCTACTAACTTGGAAGCCCATTATCAACCAGCAATCAACCCAATACAATCAAAGCCCAACCTGCATATTTCTTATGCAACATATTCAAGCCCAAACATATTATGACAAATTATAAAAAACCTTTTATGTTAAAATTGAAAGTCAAAGGTCAAGGTCAACAATAGTCAACCTTCATTTTAACAAATAGTAGCAGGATAGATGACCTCCTGAGAAGTTTCCACCGGGGCAACCAAAAACAAATTTGTTTGTACATGGATTAGTGATATATTCCGGTAAAAGCGAACGATTTTGGTGGTACGAAGGACCGGATGTTACAACAAAAGTGTTTCGAAAGCCAGAATGTAACCTTTCATAATGTCACGAAACACCTTGCGAGACCAATAAAACTTATAAACAATCATCCTACGTTTCTCGCTAACATTTCCCTTAAAATGAACCAATAAGTTTCAAAAAAAATATCACAGGGAATCGCTTTTATATAATCCCAAGATGGAAATAGAAGACAAAAAAAAATCACGTGCTCAGGTAAGCCAAAGTGTTTCTAGTTAAGGTGTAAGCTGTATCAACTGTCAAGTTCAAATTCTTAAATTCATCTCGATCCATATTTTTATTTGCGTTGTTTTTCATGTCGATTTGTTTAATGTTTATTTGCGAATATATTAATAATGATTAGTGATTTTGTACCATCTAAAACAATCAATAACTCCGACTAAAATAAAGCTTTCTGTAATCGGTGTGATTTAATTCATTATTTTTGTTTCTTTCATTCTCAATTACAAACTTGAGTTTATATATTTAGCTTGATGTAGAAGAAGTCAATCAATATGATTGGAGAATGAGTAGTTAACTAATAAACTAAATACGTTGAAAGTGGAGAGTTAATGAAATGGTTAAAACTTTTTTTTTTTTTGAAAAGCGAATTTCTTGCTCCTTATGAGACTTGAACCCAAGACCTCACACTTTTAGTGTACGAAATGGTTAAAACTTAACTTCACATTTAGAAGTTAAAGGAAAAAATTAAATCAAAATATTTAGTATGAACCAAGTTTACATTACATAATTATTCTCACATTTGCCATCTTTCAATGCATTTTCACATTATTTGATCTTTTAATAGCTCACTTTTGTTAAATTGCAATGATATTGGAGTCCAAGACAGACTTGACCTACAAATGAAGGTCTCATCCTCCTCCTACATTCTCTTTAGTTCAAGACCTTCAAGAGTTGAGGTTGTGCATTTATATTTTAGAACATATTTTATAACACCACACTTTTGCTTTGATAGATCACTAGTAATCCTACCCCTGGTTGTAAAAATTCCGCCTAGGCGCCTGATAAGGTCTCGTGTTTAAGACTAATAATAGTGATCAAACACAAAGCTGTCCAGAAGATCAAAGACAGACCTTGAAGGATTAAGCTATGGAGAATGAGTTTAGAGAGAAAGAGAGATTAGGCGGGAAAAGTTGTTGATCTTATTAACTGCCTTTCAAGTCTGTTACATGATTGACTTATATAGTCAAAGATACAATTGAATACAAAATGACATTATTACCCTTATGACCAACTAACTATTAAACTAACTTTCCCACTTATTTTTTACCCATATCAGCGCCGAGTACTTAACGAGTACTCCCCGACTATTGCTGAGTACTCGCAACTTCCCAATCAACCGAATTGGCACCGCCTAGCGACTTTTGCAACATTGATCCTACCATGGTTGTTTATCCACCACGTGTTGGTTATTCTGTTATGGCCATTTGTGGCTACTCTTCTTGTATCACTTTATTATAGATGAATCCTGATGTTGATTGAACTGATTAAAGTATTTAACATAAGGCTTGTTGTATACAAAGGTATTCAAGAATTCTGAATTGGTTACAAAACTTGAGAAGCTTTACATGTAAAAATATAATTCTTGAATTTAAATTTAACGGACCCGTCAGAAATTGCAATATTTTTATTGGATTGTGTTGGCCCATACGCCCGCGATCGCGGACAACGTTTAGTAGCCCACGCCCACCATCTCCAACTCCGGGGAAAAACCCGCCGCCCGAAGGCTCAATGCGATAAAGCTTTGTTGGGATCATATCCAAAGTAAAAGAAATTGTTACATATCTACTCGCAGATGAAGTACTAGATGGAAATATACCTAGTTAAAAGCAACTCTGAAGCATAGTAAGTTGTTTACACGCTCGATGGAAATTCATGTACTAGTTTTTTCTTTACCAGCTAACCCACACATTCTTAGGGGCTGTTTGGTAGTCTCTTAATGAGGCTATTAACCATTCAGTGCTGAATGATTCAGCATTCAGTGTGTTTGTTTCAGCTTCTGAATGGAATGGTTATGCCTGAATCATTAAGATTTGGGATGTTGCTGAACCATTAAGCACTGAACTATTAAGCACTGAACTAGGCTGAACCTTAATGAGACTCCCCTACCAACGTGGGACAAGAAAACTAACCATTAAGAGGTCCAACTTAATAATTCAGCACTTAATCAACCAAACAGCCACTTAATCTGATACAACTATATACACACCGGGTTAAATAAATAATACAAATAATACATTAATAACAAACAAATTTAATAATCCAAATCATCACATATAGATGGATAATAATCAGCGCTAACAATTTGATAAGTGACGCTTAACTTTCACTTCTGTTTTTTAATACAATTCTATTCCAAAAGAGAAATAACTTTATCTGGCCCTGACTTTTATTTATGTAAATCAAAACAAATTACAAACAACCAAATATATGATGTATAAATTGATGATCATTTGGACGCACCGATTGACTATGAAATGACATTGATAGCCTCTACTCGTGTCCTAGTCGGAGAGACAGATTTGCCAGCATTAAGATTGAATTAAAAATAAGTAAATTGTTCACTAGAGGTAGGATACAAGCCTAGGCTCTAGGCACGAGGGGCTCTATTTTGGGGCGCAAATGGTAGGGGGGGGGGGGGGGGGGGGGGACCAGGTGTTCAAAGCCCAACCCATGTAAACCCTCACAACCAACAAATTATAGTGTCCACCTCATCCCAACCCGTGTGAACCCAAACGAACCCATACCACTTGCATCGGTGTTCTAGCTCCATCACTTCAACAGCCACACTACCCCAAGAAAATTAACTCAATTTCACCTCCATCAACCCCCATGTAGTGAAATCAAAGTGGTTGTGGCTGTGTTCTGAACCCGCCGAACCCATTGCTCCATCTGGTGAACGCCCCAGAACACCCCATCCCCCATGACTACCACAACTACTAGTACAACTAGGACTTCAACTACAAAAACCAACCCCGTCGTTACCTTAAAGGACTACATCTGCAACTAACACACGGCCATATTTACTTCTTGATCGAGTTATTTAAAACTTTTGAATTACTATTTAAAAGACTAAAAATGTCTTTATAACTATAAATTATCAACTTCAATAAGGTTTTAACTAATAAATCAGAATCACATCAAATTTCGTTATTGTATAATTGTATAAAATATTGAAATTTAGATTTAAAAAATCATAAAAAACAGAACATTCCTAGTCTTATGTTTAGTAATATCATGTATAAACTAATTTATTCATTCTTTCCAAGTCACCCCCCAAAAAACAGTGCATGATCACAAGCACATGATAAACTATACAAGATGATAGTTCAGGCTTCATACACATATAACTTGTGACATAATCATTAAAAAACTGGAACACAGAACAGACTGTACAGAATAAAACGATCTCAACGATCATTATATTACGCACTTATGTGTATCATATATATATTAGCTTCAGATGTCCAAAATTGAAAATAATATATTACCAAGATCGGGGTCCATCAAGAAGTTGGACCAACCATCTTCATGCAATGCAACTCGAATAGTTAATTCACCTACAACATTTACCTGTAAATTCCTTGACTGTGACCAAAATCATATATATAATCAGTCAGATGAAAGTTTACCTAGCTAATTATTAATATTATTTAAGGCTCATGCATTCTCGAGTTTCCTTTCATCCATGGCTTCTGCTACTGATGAATTGTCATCGTCTCTTGAATGTAAAGTCCCCGGATTCATCCTCTGAACCTCCTCTCTTGTGTAAATGAACATCTTCTGAACCATGCTACAGAATTCCCTGATCCGAATAAACATTTTAGTTAAAAGGAAAACCAATCAAACAAAGCTGGCCGCCCAAAGTCTATGTCAGATGTATACAACCTCCTAAATTGTATGATAATCATATTATTATTTTAAAACGGGTGTGTTGCGTAATCATAATAACACACTGCTATCTGTAATAAACTCTAGAAATGGAACAAAAAGTGCAGAAGAACTTACTGCCATGGATCGTCACCAACAAGCATCATGTCGCCCTCATCATCTGTATACACGACTAACCAATTTCTGTTGCCGTTCTTTAGTTCACCATTGAACTCAAATAGCTCATCCAATTCAGAGATCAATTCATTATAGTTGTTAAACTTAGTGAGGTCCACAGACCTTCCAAGGGCAATCCCCTGCTTATGAACCTACAAATATCATGGCTTACAAGTCAAAACAACATTAAAGTGGTAAATTGGACAGTTAAAAAAATGGGTCAAAACAGGTCAAGATTGGATGGACCCAAAACACTTATGTCCAGAAAAATAATAAAGTTCTAAAAAACTTTTTAATAAAGTGATTACATAAACTTACTATTACAACAACAAATCACTTTTTTAATAAAGAAACATAGGAAACTTTATGTTTTAAATACAATTTTGAAAAAAAAGGACAACCTGCATCAACCAATTCATAAATTCGAAACCGACACCTCCCATTATCATAGAAGCATAAATAATTATTTTAAAAAAATAATACCTTTGTACAACTTCTTGTAGAAACACCCTGAGCTTTCACATGACCATCCCTCGCAACTGATTGGAAGCTCTGGCATTCTTTCTCTTGCTCTTCACCGGCTGCTATATTATTAACAGGGTTCGACTTTTTCGCCTGTTCAGACCTCAAATCAGAATCTAGGTCAAAGTATTGCTGCGGTTGCAAACCTTGATGTACATCTGATGCATTTCTGTTAGCAGCTAAGGGTACACCAAATATTTTGCAGTTTCCATCTTCGGGTCTCGTGGGCTCGTTTTGTTTAACCGAATTTCGCATGTCACTGGAGTAAGAAGGCATCTGGAGATATGAAGGAAGCGGCGGTGGCATCAGCCACTTCCCGTGTTGCTGGCTAGAATGAAGGGTGTAATCGTCAAAAGCACTATACCTAACATCTCTTGTTGTTGGGTATGAGATTTGACTAGACTGAAGATTACTTTTCATGCCGCTGCCTAACAAGCTGAGTGAGAGATTGGAGGGTGTAACGGACCATGGGCTTGTTTTACCACTGGTTGGTGTAGACAATTCATTTGCAGAAAAGTTGGTGGACCCGAAACCCGATAATAGATCTGTGAAGGAGGATTCAGCAGTCCTGCCAGCAGGCAAATGTTTATCTGACCCATAACATCGAGAAACAGAAAGATCAACTTTTACATCATCTGTTGTTACAGAAGGTGTCCATCGAATTGGTCTATCACTTGAATCTGACTCATTATTATCAACAAAAGTGCCTCTCAAGGTCGATAATTCTTGACCTTGCAAGACCCTTGAGAAGGCACTTCCTGGTGAAGGGCCTGCAGCAGCCATTTTTGATAAACCTAGACGACCAAAAAAAAAAATTCAACTTGTTAAAGAACAAATTCCATAGTTCTGCATTTACTAGATTAGTCAACTAACCAGAACTGCAGTGTCACAGTGCTAGTAGAGGCAGTCAATTTGACCCGTTTACTTGTGAAAGGGGCCCGTTGGCTAGTTTTATATCAAAACTGGTCAAAAGAAAACTTTAACTAAAAGGGGAATGGGTCAAACAGGTTGAAAAGTCTTTGGAAGCTTTTTTTAACGTGTGGTTGTGTACACCCTACGAAATCAACGTTTTCAGGGATCTAGATTATTATGTAATATTGTGTTTCGGAAGGATTATGCATGTGGAGGCACCCATGTATTCGACCTTATCCGTTATGGTCACCCGACTCACCCCTGTATTGAATTGAAACTACTTTACAAACCACCCGAGCATGTATCTGGTTTTGTTTATGCCAAATTTGACCAAACATGCCTGATAGAAAAAATGCATATAAAATATTGGAAAGACAAAAATACCCTCGTATCAACCTATCAAAACACTATGATTAAGTGTAAACAAAATTTTAGGATGTTTCTATTCATTTTATAACATTTCGTTACTTTTTGGCTAGATTTGGCAATAAACAAAACAAGATGCATCCTATAAGGTAGTTTCAGTGTATGGTGGGTAGCTTTAACAAAAGAGGTAATAATTTGGGTGGCCTCCACATACAATCATACATTATCCGCCTTTTAATCACTTAAAGCATTCATTAATTTTATTTAAAAAATGGACAAGAAAAAAGTTCATTGGTCAACACAACCGAGCCTGGCCCATCTAAAATCCCTTTTTGAGTTTTGACCCACTACCAAACCCACCCATCTTGCCACCTCTAGCCAAAATAAAAAAGTAGGTACCTTCTCTAGTGAGAACAGAGGAATCAGGGGAAGAAGGCAAAACGTTTGACCGAGGTCTTTTTTGTCTCTGAACTGGAAGTGTATTAATTGCAGGAGGCATGAGAGCAGGTTCAATTTTCCAAGGGGACACTCTATCTGGGCGAGGAATGGAAGATGTTTCATCCCAACGTACCTACAATAGCATACAAATTATTTTAGGATTTGTGATAGCCATCATAAAGTAGGGTACAATTTCAAAGGATAAGTAGTAAATTAATACCTTTAGACATCTCCATTTAGATTCAGATGAGCTTTTTGGATCACGTTCTTCAATCCCAACAATAGTTCCCGTAAATCTACAATATTAAACAGATTATAATACTGAAATCAAGAGATGCAATCAAGAAGATGAGCAACTTGTGACAACCATACGTCCATACCTTTGATCTGCAGCCTCCTCACCCTCAAACCTCATGTTAAATCTCATCCCTATAGAGTAATTATTCTTAAGAGATTCCATGTACTGATCAAATGGAACAATGAACTCTGCAGGACTAGTCCTGATAAATTTAAGCAAACATGTTATCATAAATGGAACAACAAGATAACAATGTTGGATAGCCTCTAACAAGAACATACAGAAAATATACATTTATATTCCGTCATATAACATACCTAGGTTTATAATAAACTGTAAAAATTGTTCCAGTTTGAATGGCGTGCCAAGCTGTTGCAAGGACACCAAGGTGCATGCTATGGCTGGATATGACAGATGAAGGAATATTTGCCTGCTGCCTCATTGCACGTCTTACCCCAACTCGTAGTTCACCATTTTCGCCTCTGCATATTATTAACATATCAATTGTCAAGAAAGATAACATGAAATGACAAATATAAAGATTATGAAAAGGCGAAACTAACTATCACCTGAGAAAGATAAAAGCATCACCAGCAACAAGCTTTTTAGAACTAACAAAAACACTCCAACCACTTTGAAGCAGATGCCTTCGTGGTTGACCTGCCATTTACAAAAAAATATTAAAGACTAATGCACAAAGGTTGACGAATATACATTTATGCCATCTTTTATATGACCAAAACAAGTTTCGGCTTAATAAAAAAAATATCATGACTTACCGCGGAATATATGCCTAAAACGCCATTCATTTTCATGTAAATCCTTAGCCACCAATTCCTGTGTTGGGGGTTGCTTAGACATGTCCTGCAAAAAAGAATGAAAAAACATCGATCACAAACGATACAAATTAAACTAAAAGTCAATCTTTTTCATGTGAACGGCCTAACCAATGGAGGAAGGCATTCGTCTGCGTGTCTTCTGAAAACCGAAAATCCACCATGTGTACTCGTATCCGAAGCAGTCAACGTCTTGCAAAAAGAATGCACACGAAACTTTGATTCAGGCGGCGGCTGTGGTTCCTTCTTAACCGCAGTTTCGTCTTGCTGTCATCACAAAAAAAAAAAAAAAAAAAAAAAAGTTACCAAAACAATCAACTATCCGAACACCGAATAAAACAGATCATCTCAAGTCTCGACTCATAAAGTTCATAATACTCAGTTACTCACATTCGGTTCAGGCATCAAAGTGATCTGCGCAAACACCTCATCTGTATCCGGTTCCGCCTAAAACACACACATCCATGATAAATTATTAAATTAATAATTAAACCACACCAACAAGTTTTATATTTCCAGTAACTGTACCTTCAATTGGATGTTATAAACACGACAAAGTATCTTCGCCGGAAGGTTATACACCGGCATCTGCTGATCCGCCACCTGATTGGTTGACGCCTCAACCTATTTGACAACAATCAACAAAAATTTACTTCAAATCACAAACATACCTATTCAAAACCCTAATTCATAAATTAACCAAACCATGATACGAAATAAAACCTGTTCAATGTGTCCTTGAGGAAAGTAAAACACTAGCTCCCCTTCACGTGGCACAGTAACTAAAGGACCAGCACAAGCTCTCCATAGATGCTTGTAAATAGCCATATCAGCATCAACTAAACAAAAATTTATAAAAATAAAAAATAAAAAAATAAAAACAGAGAGAAATAAACAATCAATTAATCACAAAGAAACCAAACCCTAACTTAACACAAACATTAAACATGAACACGACTTATTTAACTGATACATGTAATGTTTCTGTTACCTTTGCTTAAAACCTCAGAAGACGTCATTTTATGTAACGGAATTCGATCAAAAAACACAATTTGAAGAGCTAATTGTGAATAAAACCCTAAATCTGAGCCTTGAAAAGGCTCAATCGGATCGAATTAGGAGTAAAATGAGATGAAATTTCAATCTAGCAACAAATTGAAGGAATAAAGTATAGAAAGGGACTGATTCCTGTCGGTAGAGAACAAAACAGGGGATTATTGTGTCGTGAAATTGTGTACAGACGCAGGTGGTGAATAATATGTTGGTAATTGATAATCAGAATATAATCTGTGAGGTGTGAAGATTTTGATGAATTTATTTTATTTTAATAATATTAAGAGAGAGAGAGAGAGAGAGAGAGAGAGAGAGAGGGCTTTGGAGAGACAGAGGGGGGCAAAACTGGTAGTGCAATCTTAATATTATTCGCGGGTCCGAATGTTTACACAACAACTGCGTGTAGTGACCGGCTGTTTCCGGTTACTTGGCTTTTTCACCGGCTCTTTTTATCACCCACAATTTGCATTGCAATCATCTGATTATTAAAAATAATAATAATAATAATAATAAATTATCACCTAGAAAAACATTCTAACTGTTAAAAACAAAATACTTTAACACATTTTCTTCACTTTACGCGAAAGCCAAATAAACAGGTGGAACGAGCAAAGTAGGCAGAATTTGTTAGGATTGTATATGTCCGGAATATGATGGGGAATAAGAGATTTTAGAGGCGTCAGATTAGGAATTTAGGATTATGGGCTTCTAGGAGATAATAGTCAAAATATGATCGGGAATAAGAGATTTTAGAGACGTCAGATTAGGATTATAAACTTCTAGGAGATAAGAGTCTTACATCCTTAAATTGTCCTTCATTTTTGTTTGCCTTGGCGTCAGTGTTGCCTACATTTTTGTTTCTTTTAGCTTTAGATCAAGCGTAGTGGGCGTTTCAGAGGTGCTTTATGGGGCGTTTTGGCACCCCATAGTGCCGAGCACACCACCCCTAGGCGCTATGGGGGAGTTTTCCGGGAGCTCGTTATGTACATAGCGAGAGAGAAGCTCTACAAATATGAATTAGGGCTGTGTTTGTGTGTTTATCTCTCTACATGATGTATAGGATGGTGGTGTGTGTGTTTTAAAGATAATAATAATAATAATAATAATAATAATAATAATAATAATAATAATAATAATAATAAATTTATTTAAATTTATATATTTAAATAAAAAAAACAATGATTACTCAATGATTTATAAAGCCTCGTAAAGCTCACACCCACTACGCACATATTTTCTTATAAAACCTTATGAAGCCCCTCCTATTACTTTATAATATTTTAATCTCACCCCATGAACCCCTAACTACACATGCCCTTAGCTTTGTGTTATCTCGTCATATTGTTTCTCTTTGCTCTTTTATCTATATGTCAATGTAGTTACTCGCCACTTCATGCTAGCCATATGATACTATACCCACCGTATTTGCTTTTTTTTTCTTTTCTGGATGTCTTACTAGGAGAAGTTTTTTTATTCCCTAAAATAGAAAAAAGGTTTTTTACTCATACTATCTTTTTAAATTCTACAAATAGCTATGCTACAAAAATTCTACAAATAGCTATGCTACAATTGGGATTTGTTTTTCTATGTGCGTATGTTTGTTTGTTTGTTAGAGGTTTACACGATAACGGAGATATTAGTTTTAGTCATTCCTTACTTTACCTACAATTACAATTATAATTACAACACTATCTATCTATCTATATCTATCTATCTATACATATAATAAACCAAAGCCATTTTAATGACATGGCATTCAAAGAGGGTATTCTCTTCATTGAGTGTGCCATGTGTCATCTCATGTGGCAAGGGCTTTATTTTAGGAAAATAATAATTTAAAATTTAAAAACAAAATTAGATTTTTATCTCTAATCTTTCCTCCCATAACTTTTAAACGTTAATATCTTTTATATACGAGATTTTTTTAAAAAAAAAATTACACCAAATTAACGAGCGTTTTATTATCTTTTCAACGGGTACCATAGTGCTATATAAAAAACGGAGAAAAAAACGACTATTTTTTGTGTGGTTTTGTTCGTACAGGAAAAAACACACAAAGTGTTCAGGTTATTCATTACTCATGTATAGGCAAGTCATTAGTTATGTTCAAACCAGTAAATATGAATTTTATTTACAACATGTGTTAGCATTGGAGTTGTACATTGTTTTAGGTTAGATTTTAATATTAGAGTTATACATTGTTTAAGGTTATGCACTAACATTGGAGATACATTGTTAATTGTTTTAGGTTAAGTGCTACCCGAAGCTTTCTTGCATGTAACTGTAAAACGCATCAGTCTATTTCAGATGTAAAATTGATATTTCAAATTAGAATTCTTAACCCGGGACGCTCCCGGGATATAATCTAGTTTAACATGAGGTAATTGATCAGCATCAACCACTACCTTGGCACTACCCCATTCGACCAACGTTTTCCGCCACAACGTGTCAACCTCTTAGAGGGTGTTTGGGATTGAGTTTGTAAATGCAAAAGGAGTTTTAAAAAAATGTTTGGATTAGCTTTTGGGATGAGAAACGTCAAAAGGTCAATACATTGTTTTTTTTTCTTAAGTGTTTCGCTTAACTTTTTTGGGTTACACAAACAGCTTATTGACTTATTCATTCACCATTATCCACGTTTCTTTACTCCGCCTCCCTCCCTCCCTGCTTTCTAACCATGTACCCACCACAGTTCCTAAAGCTTACCATTACCGCTAAAAATGTTTCTAGATCTTGATCATTGTGAACAAGGTAGACCTCGCCGGAATGCCGACATGAAGGGAAGGCAGTTGACAATTTTAATGGTCGTATGTAAGAGAGGTGGTGTCGGTTCAGACAATATGTGGTAGTCGATGGCCATGGTGGTGTGAAGATGAAAATTGGATGGGGTAGACAGTGGTGGCAGAGACGAAGCTTCTTAAGGGCCTGGGGGGCTCGACCCCCAGCGATTTTTGACGCAGTGGTGGAATTTTGCAATTTTCGTAGGTAAATTGAGTCCGGGTTGAGTCCGGCCCCCACCGATTTGATCTTTCGGCCACTACCAATAGAAAAAAATTGAGTCCGACCCTCACCAATTCAAGAACCAAGCTTCGCCACTGGGTGGAGGTATGATGGCGTAAAGATGAAGAACCTTCAATACCTGTAGTATGATTTTACCTTTAAAAATATTCATATCCTCCCTCTACAATAAATTAAATTTTTCATAAAAATTTAGCTTTAACTTTCACATGTATGCATTTGAAAAATGTTAATAGGTAAAAATGTGTTTAAGAATGTTACGATACATAATAAACTCAAAAGGAATAAAATGTGTTTAAGAATGTTAATAGGTAAAAATGTGTTTAAGAATGTTAATAGGTAAAAATGTGTTTATAAAAGTATTTTTACCGTTATACTCGTATGTAATTTAAACAAACAATATTAATAATACACTAAGGTAAGATTTTAAAACCGTAAATGCTGTTTTAATTAGTTAAACTTTTTTCTTGTTATAAAAAAAAGAATTAGGTTAATAATGTTGGGTTGTGATGATTTCTCTAGTAATTAATTAAAGTGAATGGCCTAAATAGAATATTATAAAAACTCAAGGTAGTTTCTGTATGATTAAGGGTCTGTTTGGTAGCCTCTTAATAAGGCTCTGAACCATTCAGCTCTGAATGATTCGACATTTAGACTGTTTGTTTCAACTTTAAAAAGGACTCTGAATGAAATGATTAATAGTTGAATCATTCAGACTTGGTGCATAGCTGAACCATTTAGCACTTAGGTGTTGTTTGTTTTTTGCTCTGAAGCACTTCTGACCTTTTTTATCTGCGCGCGCAAACGTTTGGAGTCTGCAGATTGTTTGTTTTTTTGAAGACCTTTCACTCAAAAAGGTCTTCCTCACCTCTTCTTGGTGCAGACTTGTTTCAAAGTTTCTAAGGTCTTCAAAGGTCTTCTCCACTTCTCTTCTCCTCACCCACCACCACCACCAACCACGGTCCACCACCACCGTCCACCACCTACCACGGTCCACCACCACCGACCACCACCACCCACCCACCATCACCACCACCGTCCACCACCACGATCCACCAACACCACCCACCACTACCACGGTCCACCACCACCACCACGGTCCACCACCACCACCACCCACCACCGTCCACCACCACCACGATCCACCAACACCACCATCACGGTCCGCCACCACCTACCACCACTCACCACCACCGTCCACCACCACCACCGTCTACCACCAGACTGCTGTAAAAAATCAGTTTATTTAAATTCAGTTTATTTCAGCAGCCTGCAGACATTAACAAACAAACAGTCTTCTTCTTGCAAACTGCAGACCTTTGGTCCGCCTCTTCTCCTGCAGATGTCTGCAGATGTGGTCCGTAGACTGCAGACATTTTCCTGCAGAAAAAAACAAACAACACCTTAATCATTCAGAGACTCTTAACCATTCAGACCTCTTAATGATTCAGCACTTAATCAACCAAACAACCCCTAAGTATTGAATCATTAAGAGAGTCGAAGTGGTTCAACATCTTTTATTAGCTGAATGGTTAAGAGCTTAATGAAACCATTCAGATGTTTTTTTAGTGGAAACAAAGACTCTTAATGTTGAATGATTAAAAGGTTTATTAAATGGCTAACAAACACCCCTTAGTGCATTCTTTTCATGTTTATCTACTATTTCCTAATAAAAATCAAATAGTAATTAAGTTTTACATTTGTTTCATTTAGGTTGCACGCTTTTAATATTTAACTAAAAAGGTTACAGCTGATTTGCACGATATTAAAACTTAAGTGGTTTATATAGTTATAAAAACGTAAATGACTTGATGAAATATTTAACAACCGTACTTGGTAAATCCCATAGACAGAAAAACTGTTGGTAGAAGGTGAGATGCAGCCATGTAGGTAAGTCTTACCTCTATTACTAAGAATGGAGAGAAATTTTTTAGTACGATACCTAATTATTGAAAACATCAGTTAATTTTGATCAAAAGATAAATGGATTTCTGCAACTTAATTTGGGTTTTTAATAAATCATTTGTTTTTTTTTTTTTTTTCAAATTCAGCTACCTTAGTTTGTTTGATTGTTAGTAATTGCTATAATACATAAGTGATGTAATAATGATGTTGGTTTGATCTACTTGCATCTTGTATCCCTTTGGCAAAGTGTTTTACGCTTTATGACAAGTTATAAGAGATCGAATGGTGTATAGAAATGTGTATACCTTTTGTGAGGTCTTTTACATTTTGAATTCGAATGCTATTGTAAATGAGTTTTACAAAATATTAAATATAGGTGGCACATATCATACCACGAGTTTGTAGAAAGTGGGAAAAAGGCTTTGATTAGATAACATCAATGGTAGTAGCATGATAAGAATTAGGTACCTCTTTAAGGATTTGTGGATGCAGTTCTTGTTCATAAATAGAACAATTGTTGATCAGTTCTAAATGTATATAATGGAAAACATGATAACAATAAATAAATACCTGATTAGTCAAAGAGTCCAGTAACCGCAAGAGAGATGAAAAACGACACTTTGTTAGTATGGTCGAGTTCCCTTTAGGGTGTATCTAAGTGATGGGTTAAGGAGTTCGGGAAGACTGGAAGAGAGAGGGAGGGGACCATTGAAGAGTAATGGTGTTGTTATGATTGTGTCTATAGAGGACACCCTAATAATGTTAGTAATGGTAATGCGTCCATCAAAGAATCACCTATTATTAACTTAGGGATATTATAGTAATTGATCAATATAATATAAATGATAATGATGGTCACAAATAAATACAATAAACATAAGTTATATTTAATATAACACAATCAATATCATGAATGCCGATATGGCTTTATTAAGTTTCTTTAGCTTGTTACAATATTTAGTTACTTAAGATCACCCTTTTACAATGTCTAAATTTGTATCATAGTTGGAGTAATCTAGTAGGGAATGAGTTGTTAGAGGAACGCACCATACATAACAACAAAGGCACAATGTTGGATGATACATTGGTTTTGATCAAAACTTTGTGGCGCTGGCAATGGTTTTGGTTTTGGTTTTGGTTGTGTCAGAATGCCGAATAGAGGCTAATCGGACAAAATGGATTCGTAAACTTAAAAGGAAACAACAACGGTGGTGGACATATGGCTATGTGTGGTAGTCATGGTATTTGTTGGATAGATCGATAGAACACATTGTAAATCAATTCAAGATCGATAAATATGACCCATTTAATATGTGCCGAGACGTATACAAGATATTGCATCTAAATAGTTATTAATATAAAACCACGGTAACATGAAAGGAATAAAATGTGAAGGTCAAGTTAGAAAACATAAGAAATCCAAACTTTCTATACGTATAAACAAATGTAGGTCACAAAGGAACAAGTGATAGGTAGTGTACTATAGAATCGTTTAAAAAAAAAAAGTAAAATGCCATTTTAGTTCTTAGTGGCTTTGACATATTTGCTATTTTAATCCATTTTTTTTCACCCGTATCCTTGACGTTTGTAGTTTCTTGTCATTTCGTCCAATCTACTAAGTCTATATAAAAGAGTGAGTTAAGCCAGAGGTATTTTAGGCTTTTTACCTGTTTGTTTGTGTTCAATTTTTTTATTCTCTTTACTTTTAATAAAACTTATGTATTTATAAAACTCACCCAAACCCCATCATTATCGCCACCATCACCACCACATTTTCACCACGCTAGTCCAAAACACCCTTAAGTTAATTTGAAAGATGGATGGATATGGTGGATTGGATGAAAATGAAAATATATATATATATATATATATATATATATATATATATATATATATATATATATATATATACTAGCTGATTACCCCGGGAGGGTCCCGGGGTTGAAAAATCTAATTTTACGTGATAACTTATTGCAAATGGCTTAAGTTAACTAACCACAAAATCTCTCAATCATTGCATTTTCATAGTATTTTAAATGATAACATGGCGATTGGGCTGATTTTCAACATCGTAGATAAGAACCTGGTTTAAAAGAAAAAACATGATTAATGAATAACATGAACACTTTGTGTGTTTTTTTCCTGTATAAACGAAATCCCACAAAAAGTAGTCGATTTTTTCTCCGTTTTTTATATAGCACTATGGTACTCGTTGGAAAGATAATAAAACGCTCGTTAATTTGGTCTAATTTTTTTCTTTAAAAAATCCCGTATATAAAAGATATAAACGTTTAAAAATTATGGGAAGAAACATGAGAGAGAAAATTTTAAATTTATTTTTAAATTCTTTTTACTTAAAATAACTCAATTTAATTTTAGTATTTGAGAATTTAGGGTTTTATGTTTATCTTTTTTTTTTAATTAAAAAATGAAATAATTCAAAAACACTAAAATATTTCAATTACGATGCCACGTGGCACTCTCAAAGGGAGGTTGAGGCCTTCATTGCACGCCACGTCAGCATATACGTTTTCTTTTATATATATAGATAGATACAAATAACAGTGACACAGATGCAAAAAAAAAAACAAATAAGAAAAAAAAAAACTTTTTTGAAGTGATAAATATGTCCAAACCAGCATGGACGGATCTAGGTATAGTTCAATGGGGGCGAGCGCCCCCGTTGGGAAAAAAAATAGTGTAATTTGTAAGCAAAAATCTCAACTGCACCCCTTAAAAGTTTGGTTAAATCTCTCGATCACACCTTTTGAAAATTATTCCTGGTCCACCACTGGAACAAGAACAAGAAGGAATAAATAGACATTTTCCTCAAAAAAAAATACAACTACAAATCTTCTAGAGCGAATATACCGATGTTTTATCATAGGCTACCTAGATTTGCCGTTAAACAAAAATACAAACAAACGTAGGTGGTGGTTTGTTATTTTATTTAAGTGGCCATTAATAGTGATCCCTGTTTTCCAACCACAATATTGTGCACGTTTGGAAGGACCGATAGTACCACTTGGAAAATATGCGCCATGAATTAAAAGGCATATTCGTTTTCATAACTATTTTATAGTCAAACACGTAGGATCACAACTTGCTATAATTTAATTTCTTAAAACCTATTAGCGTGTTCATAGGAAACTTCCGGTTCTTTTAATCGGTTATTCAGGGACCTCTAGGCAAGTGTCTCTAGCCATGAATGCCACTAGGCAGCTTCGCAGTCACGCTAGGCATTGACGGTGATGGCAATGGGTCGACCAAACCCGAACCTGTTTATAAAACCGTATACCAAACCTGACTAGATACCCGTCGGGTATTATCGGGTAATTACCCGTCGGATATCGGGTATACCCGTTATTTTGTTAAAAAAATAATTGTTGTGATTTGTAGTAGAAAATACCCGCAGTTATCGGGTATACCCATTATTTTATCAAAACATAAAATAAGTTATATATATCATAATCATCATAAAATGGAGGATATTTTGTATATATGGAAACAAAATAACGGTGTTAGGTTGATGCAACAGGTGGTGTTAAGTTGATGCAAGTTGCACAGCTTCAAAAATCCCAAAACTGGAAACAAGATAATAAAGAGTGTGAGGCTTATGACTTATGGAATGATAATCAACTATGTGGGGGATATTTTGTATATACGAAAAATTGGAAAATAATAAAGGGTGTGACCATTCATTCTTCCAGACATGATTTAAATTTTATTTAGGTTTATTCTTTAAAGTTGGAGGAAAACTGAAAATTATAAAACAAATATATGGAAATTCAAATAGATTTATATAGCGGGTAATCGGGTATATTATGCGTGTAACTTATCGGGTTGGGTATTGCTATATACCATACTCGAACCCGAAATGTTTGTTTTTTTTAAACCAAACCTGAACCCGGCGGGTTCGGGATATACCCGACCTAAATGTTTCGGGTTTAGGGTTTACCCGTCGAGTTTGGGGTTTTTTGCCATCCCTATTGATGGATCTTCTCTTGGGCCGGACGAGGCTCCTACCCGTCTAACTTTTTTGCTTCGTAGTGTATATTTTACTGAAAATTTTTGAATTTTTTTTAAATATATTGAGTTCGGCCCTACCAAGTTTTTCGTTTAAAGTCCGCCATTGCCTATAGGCTAGCTCTAGGTTTGATTTACACGACAACATCTTGCGAAGTGGGGATTGTCTATTCCCAAGCCAACGTTACCATTTCTCATCCAATTAAAGTATTTAGGTTTAATTGTTTAACTTATTTTAAATTTAAAAAAAAAGTTATAGAGTACATGAGGGTAGGATGGTAGGTGTTGCAAGTGTTTTGGATTTCGTGGTTTTAGGGTACTTTCAAGTTAATTTGACATGACACTGTGGCTAAGAAGTGTGTTGAACACATGGCACAACCATAACCGTCAACATCAGTTTGTTCATTCTTGCAGCCAAGAAGTGTACAAATAAAAGATCGTGTTGAAGACTCTTTGTTTTGAAAATTTTGCCAAGGATCATACAAAAGACATTTTTAAGTTCTCGTTCAAGATAGAGAGATAATTGTAGAAGAAGATGCGGTTCAAGTTCTTATCGAAGACAACAATTTGAACCAATTTATTTACATAAAATTGTATTTATGATTATTTTTCGTTTGGATTTGTACACGGTTCATGTACAAAAGGATTCGAAATATCAAAAAACTGAAATTGGATTTGTAACCTGAATTCAGTTTACGAGTCTGGTCCATGTAATATTAATTTCCACTAATTTAATATAATGCAATTTTATTTTATATATTAACTAGTATTAAGCCTCCCGCGTTGTTGCGAAGAGCATAAAACCATACCATGTAGCATCAATGACATATTGTTGCTAGCGACTAACAACACCGAAAAACTCATAAGGAAATAAAAAACGAAACAAATAAAATCGAGTGAAATGTAGACGTAAAAGCGATGAACCATACACGCCCGTTGCGGGGCGATAATGCGCAAAAGTTGACTGAAACTTAAAACACAGCGTGACCATTTGACAAGAAAAATAAAGGGGAAAATGTTGAACTACATATGCACGTTGCGACATGTCAACTCGAAAAACATGGATTGAAACGTAAAGCTAAAAATCTTTATAAGATACATGGGATAAAGTTAAAAGTAAAAAGAGTGTAGGGGTTAAATGTAAAAGATTCAAACTTTTAGGGTTAAAAGTAAAAAAAACAAATTAGGGTACAATCTACATAGCATGGCGTACAACACTTTCATTCAGAAAACATTTGTTGAGTATGGTATACAATACCATGAAGCACAAAGCATTTGTAAATTAATACTATATAAAATTTTAGGTGCATATTATAATATTTATTTCCAATAATGCAGATTTATTATTTTCGCTAATTGATAGAATGGCCCACTTAGTTTATACTTATTATTTTCTATAAAGAACCAAAGAAAGGATTGGCTCTCTCCAATAGTCAATGCTACCCCTACTAGTCATATGGACACAAAGAAGAGGCGCTCTAGCGCGGATGACGGATGATACCTACCAATTGCCTAAAGCGTTCAAACCAACCCTTGTGATGTCACTGATCCATCTATATTGAATTGCGGATACAGAAACGATAAAATCGTTTTTGATTGGATCGAATATGAGCCTCCTATAGAAGATATAAGAAGATAGACAAGAAATCAAAGACAAGGAGGAGAAAACACTTTTTCGAGACAGGAATCGGCATCAATCTAATGAATTCAACGGTTTCGGTATAAATGAAAAAAGGGAACGAGGTCGCAATGAGATTTTCATCTCAAAAAGGGAGATATGGCAGAATTGGTAGACGCTACGGACTTAATTGGATTGAGCCTTGGTATGGAAACTAACAATAATTTACTTCGCTGAAAGGGAGCAAAACTGGTCGAACCCTTATTCTTATTAGTTTTTAGGTTTAAGTCTGACGAGAATAATATTCTGCAACTAGCAATTCATTTATTTTCAAGCCTACCCATTTACTATCTATTATTTGATTGACTAATCCTTTATATTGGAATGGTTGAAGAGTTAAATGGTTTGGCAATTCCCCAGGAGGGGCTGAATCGAGAGAATTTTGAATTAGAGCTCTAGATTTTTGTTCATCCCTAGCTGCAATAGTATCTTGGGGTTTGTAGCGATAACTTGATATATCTACTATACGACCATTGGCTAAAATATGTCGATGGTTAACTAATTGGCGAGCTCCCAGAATAGTCAGAGCCATACCCAACCGAAAAAGGATGTTATCCAGGCACATTTCAAGTATTTGTAGTAAAACCTGACCTGTTGACCCCTTTGCCTTTCCGGCGATACGAACGTATTTAAGTAATTGTCGTTCTGTAAGACCATAATGAAAACGCAAATTTTGTTTTTCTTCTAGGCGAATACGAATCCTCTTTTTCTAGAACATAACTTAATTGAGGTTTCTTCAGAACATTCATTCGAGTCAAAGCAGACATATATGGAACAAGTATAAAAAATCTCTTTTCTAACGCACCTTTTACTAAGGATAACATAGTTGTATGTAAACCCAGAGCAATAGCATGATGAACCAAAAAGTCTCTGGGACCTATTATTAAGAATAGTGAATTACTATTCTCATTAACAGCATTTAACCAACCCGGCAACCATAAACTTCGACCCGCGTTGAATGTCGGGTTCTTTACCATTCTGTAGAAATAGGCTATTCTATTTGTACAGATATGGTAGAGGGGCGCATTCAATCCTTACTTGTATTTCAGAAGAAAAAAAAATTGTATTGATCAACACATGATAACTCATAAAACTTACTTCTAATTATACGTGTGCACTTTTTAATTTTTCTAGTTAAGGCTTTATATGAAAGGTATATGTTAGATATGCATACATGTTGTTGATGAAACTTGTATGTGTATCAATATTTACATGCTTTCAAAGCTTCTTTTTTTAAGATTACAAGTTCCAATAGCAATGCACATTATGTACTTAATTAGCAATGATCTGCCATCAACTTTGTTGCTGTACAATAAAAGAAATTAGATTCTTACCAATCAATAATTAGTATATTTTGCCTATGGTTGTAAAAATCGCGCCTAGCCTCCGATTAATCGGTAGCTGGTGCCCGTCTAGCGGTTTCAGATAAATTCCGGCCAAAACTTGTAAGTTTTGGTCAGATTTTGACCAAAACTTGTAAATAATGGTGAATCGAGGTAAGGGTTAAAACAGACGTACTTAAAAAATTACATATAAAAACGTGTGTGTCCATAAATAACTGAAAATTACATATAAAATCTCAACCCAATTAATCATGATCAATCCCTACTAATCTCGATTAATTGCTATTTGGTACTTCACCAGCCGATTAACACCTAGCGATTCTTACAACACTACTAATGGTCTGAGAGACGCTCATAATTAAACCCAATGAACTCACCAATGAGTGAGCATCATCTCATTTTTACCCAAATAAAGCTTAATGAACCCAAATTGTAAAGAACACTCTAAAAATGAACCCGGTCGGCAAGGTTCATGTCTTCGACTTCAAGCTCGGATTCCCTAGCAAGAATTCCCAACCGAAATTTCATCCTGATTCATTAACCCGATAGGCGCCGCCTTCACCGTAAGTCTATAACTAATTACAAAACTAGACCATGTTTACATGTTCAATCATCCGATACAACCTCAAATTTCAACTCAATGTTTGGTTTTAATATAGACTTTTGATGTTTGAACATTTACAAAACCCCAAAGCGATGACCACGTGAAAGAAAGGAAATGTCACGTGTTTGATGGATGGGTTACACAAATGTGGGGACCAAAGCCATGATTTGTCTGATAGGAGTTTGTGTGGCTACAACCATAAGTTACCAACACAGGAATCTTTGTCCCAAGTCCGACAAATGGGTTTGTGTTCCATGAGATTGAGATAAGGTGCATTTTAACCTTATCATGCATCCTCTTTAGTCTTCACACCTTCTTTATCTTCTAGTCGCCTTTTTTTTAATCAATTTTCCCACTTGTTTGAAAAAGCACAAGTTTCCTTTTCCTCATTTTCCCCAACATTTACTCTATTTCAACATTTTATTAATATAATAACATCATAAATTAATGAATTTTTTTGGGTGATTGTACTTAAGAGGGTGTTTAGATTGATTTTTGAAAAGTGATTTTGCATTTTGCTGCATGGGTGGAGCTGATTTTAGATTATTGCGTTTTGTTAACATAAAAATCCACTTTAAAACTCAACCCCCAACACTAAAAATTAATTATTTGCGTTTTCAAAACGCAATAATCTAAAAATTCATTTCAAATTTCAACCACATACACTCTCTTAGTATTTATGTAAATAGCTTGCAGGGTTAAAATACTTATTTCTGGTGCACCCAACTTGAACGACGTTGGATACATGTATATTATTTCTTTAAATTCATATTCCAAAATCCAAACAATACAAAGAAAGGTAGAATATTTAATATTTTATAGCTCTATATCAAGGTACAATATTGATATAAAGCCTTATGTGTAAGTCTATAGTCGAACATGAATTTCCAAATGACTAGGGCTACAAACGAACTGAACTTTCAGCGAACAGTTCATGAACCGTTCGGCGGGAAGTTCGTTTGTGTTCATTCATTTAATAAATGAACGAACACGAACAAAAAAATTTGTTCGTTTAGTTAAACGAATGAACATGAACAGAGGCCGCGTTCGTTCGTTTATGTTCGTGAACGTTCGGTAACTTGTTCGTTTGTGTTCGATAGTTTAATAGGTTTTTTATTTTTATATTTTTTTTATTTTACCCATATAAATAAATAATATATGTGAGGTAAATATATGACTATATGAGATCAATAAATCTACTTTTAGTATACACGCTCATTATATGTTTTCGTCTTTCAGCATCGACACCTTCCGCCATGCATTTCCGACGCCCTCCTCCATGCACCTCCGATTCGAACTTAGTTTTTTGGGTGGATCTAGCTAATGCCTTAATGTATGTGAATTCGATATTATTCGAAAGTTAATATATGTCCGTTTATGTTTGTTTCCGTTCATAAACACTTGTTTGTGTTCATTAATGTCAGTTTGTGTTCGTGTGCGTTCATGAACAAAATTAACAAACGAACACGAATAAAAGTGTTTTCTTAACAAACGAACACGAACATAAAATCTCGTTCGGCAAGTGTTCATGAACTGTTCGTGAACACATAATTTTCTTATCAAACGAACACGAACAAAGCATTGTTCGTGTTCGTTCGGTTTGTTTGCAGCCCTACAAATGACCTTTGCCCTGTACCATAGTGTGTGTAAAATGGTGTTTTTTCCTATAAAGAGAGGGAGGTGTACACACCGAAAGTATCATAGGTTTCATCAATCACGTATTTTCAATTCACTTTTACCCTAAACTACCATACATCACCTTAATATATGACAACGCTACTCTAAACCACGCGTCTCACCCTTATACACTATTTTATCTATATATACACTACTCTTTCTCTCTATCTCTCTGTCTCATACCCACAAATGACAACTCCCTACCTAATGAGGTAGTGGCCGTGTTGTCGTGAGGGTAGGGGGTACCCGCAAACCCTACCCAATGTGACATCGGCCACCCTAAGGTCAATGGTCCAAGTCCCAAAAAAGAAAATAAAAATAAAATATTGACGAGTATGGTTCGGGTAAACGGATATGTATGTTTTGGATAATTGAATCGGTTATCACCTAATATCATACTTGTCCATACCCACGAAATGTTTTATAGTTAACTCCATCCGCGATAACATTCCCATATAGTTGTCCCAATACATGTCCCATATGTCACTGGTTTGCTCGTCAGCCGTCAGGTCTGATTTCATCTATCATCACTAGTTCCACTTCCACCTATTAGGATGCATGGTGTTTCTCAGGATTTGATACCAATGTTATTGCGTTTATTAAATTGGTCGGGTTCGGTTTTTTCGTTTCTAGGACAGGGCATGATCAATCTTGCTCACCCTAATTCGCAAAGTTAAGATGTTATATGAGCACTGACAATTGAACCCCCATCTCTTTCCCATACCCAAATTAAAAGAAAATTTTGATATCTTGTTCATTTTCAATTCCACATTGGAGTCCCTATTCCCACACAGCATCTCCCATATTATATGTGAAACTAAAGTAAACCTCCGTATTTAAAGGTGGGTTAAAGTGCATTCTTAAAAAAGCAGCATAGTACTCGTTACCAGTTACCACGTAGACAATTTCTTGTTGACGTAAATGCAACGCATACACTTTAAAAACTCTACCAAAATAAAACTTTACACCGCCTGTCTCGTGAATGAAACTATATGAGGAACTTGATTATTTTGATAAATAAATAAAACTTTCAGTTTGGGGTTGGAATTCCAAATGGGACGGAGGCTGTGCTTCATAGTGCTAACAGGTTTCTCGACTCGTTCCATGGTGATGGCTCGCTTGCTATGCTAATGGTTGATTTTTCTAACGCTTTCAACGCTATTGATCGCACTGCTCTGTTACGGGAAGTTCACTGTCACTGCCCTTCCATCTTCCCGTGGGTTCAGTTCCTATATGCTCAGCCAGCTAGGTTGTATGTGGGGAATGAGCGTATTGGGGCCTACGCTGGGGTTCAGCAAGGGGACCCTTTGAGGCCCTTGCTCTTTGCTCTAGCTTTACATCCCCTCGTGCTCAAGGTACAAGATAACTGCGACCTTCCCTTCCATGCTTGGTACTTAGATGACGGGACGATTATCGGGGATTCTGTTCAGGTGGCTAAAGCACTTGACATTATTAACCTGGAGGGGCCATCTCTGGGACTCCAGCTCAATATTGGAAAAACTGAGGTTTTCTGGCCGTCGTGCGATGGTAGGAAGATTCGGCCAGGTCTGTTTCCTAGTGACATTGGCAGACCGGAGCGGGGCGTCAAACTGCTTGGTGGGGCAGTCAGCTGCGACGCCGGTTTCATAAGTGATCTATCTGCTAAAAGGGCGGCGCGGGCTGTTGACCTCATGGGGCACCTCCCTAGATTGCGGGAACCCCAAAGCGAGCTTCTATTGCTTAGATCATGTATGGGTGTGGCCAAGTTGCTCTTCGGTTTGCGTACCTGTCAGCCTCTCTTTGTGGAAAATGTTGTTTCCTGTTTCGACAAAGGCCTTCCGGAGGCCATAGAGGACATTGTTGTTTGTGGGGGGGCTTTTTTTGGGGACCTCCAGTGGCGGGTTGCGACTTTACCACTTCGACTTGGTGGGTTAGGCCTATCCTCAGCCCGGGATGTGGCTGCCTATGCTTTTGTGGCCTCCAGATCCCAGTCCTGGGGGCTGCAAGACCACATATTACGTAACAGTGGGGTTGCTCACGTTGACACAGATTATTCTGGCGCTATTGCCCTTTTACAACGATCCCTTCCTGACTTTGATATTGGCGGTTTCTTTAATAAGGACACCGCCCCTAAAAAGCCACAGAAAACTCTGGCGAATGCTCTTTATAACCGAATCACACAAAGTTTGGAGGAGGATTTCCGTCTGTCCGTCCGACAGAAGGCCGTCTTAGAATGCCTGCAAAAGCCTCACGCCCAGGACTTTCTTGCTGTGTTACCTATTGAAGGCTTGGGGCAACGGATGTCGGCAGTAGAGTACAGGGCAATCCTTAAATACCGGTTGATGATACCTATTTTCCCCGATGATGAAAATTGTCCGGTCTGCCGCAAAGCATGCCTTGATAAGTATGGGGAACATGCGTTACATTGTAAGGAATTGTCAGGGTTTAAATATCGGCACGATTTTGTCCGGGATGCTTTGGCAGACATTCTTAGAAGAGCGGGGATCTCCGCAAGAAAAGAGGCGTCAGTTAATTTTCTCACAGACACCACGGAGGGGAGATCCACCTTGCGCCCAGCAGACGTCTTAGTTTTTTGTTGGGAAGGTGGGAAACATGCGTGTGTTGATCTTACCGGGGTGTCCCCCCTCGTTGGGCTTCGGGATAGTGGGTTTGTGGCCGGGCAAGCGGTCATGAGAGCTGAATCCAAGAAAGAGGAAAAGCATGCTAAAGCATGTGAGGATAATCAGCATGTTTTCGTTCCCTTGGCCTTCGACACGTTCGGTTCCTTGGCACCGGAGGCGGTGCGATTTTTGGCTCGGGTTCAACGAGTAGTGCACAACAACTTTTCCACCCCCCAAGGGCGGGGTTTTGTTTTTAGCAGATTGAGATTTTCTATTCAAAAAGGGGTGGCGGCGCAGCTTGTTGCCCGCCTACCTACCATCCTTATGTAATTTACGCTTTTTTGTCAATGGAAAAAGTTTTAACCCAAAAAAAAAAAAAAAAAAAACTTAATATGTTTAAAAACTTTACGTATAAGATAAACAATCATCTTATAAGAAACGTGCATTCCATTGAAAGCTAAAAACATGTGAATGGACATTGTTAGACATGCTCATGTTGTTGAGTATGTTTTTAGCACGATATATGATATTAAGAAAAACGTGCAACAATTTAAGTGGGAGTATCAGACAATAGCATATTCTATGGAGCAATATCCTCCTCCTCATCAATGTAGTCAATATAACTATGTAGTCAATAGTGTAATTATGTAGTCAATGGTTTCTTAGCTTAGAGGAGTAATTCTCTCCATATTGTTAGTCTAGTCATTTGTATTTAAAGGGTTGTAACATTACAATGAAATTTAAGTTGGCCATTATGATTTCATATGGTATCAGCCTAAAACATTGCAAGATCCTTTCTCCTATCAATCTTCTTCTTTCTTTTCTTTTGGTCCCTTCCTAAACTCCTCCCATGGCTACCAATCCAACTTCAATCCCTCTCCACTCCCTTAGTCACATAATTAACATCAAATTAACCTCAACCAGTTATCTTTCATGGGAGAGACAAGTTACTCCGGTCCTCTCCTATCTCAAACTTCTTGACCATGTAACCGGAGACACAACTTCACCACCCGAAACTATTATAACCGACAACAAACCTGTGATCAACCCCGATTTTCTGAATTGGCAAATAGCTAATCAGAAAGTTCTTCTCCTAATCAATTCTACCCTAACCAAAGAAGCCATGGCCGAAACCATTGGACATACCACGGCCAAAGCCGTTTGGAAAGCCCTAGCGGATGCCTATAACCACTCCCCTATTGAACGAATCCACATTCTCAAAGACTCCCTTCGAACCCTTCAAAAAGGAACCTCTTCGGTTTTGGAATTCGGTCGAAAGTTCAAAGCTTTAGCCGACCAACTTTCGGCTATAGATCACCTCATAAGTGATGAGGACAAACGCTATTGGTTCATTCGTGGACTCGGCGCCTCGTTTGAAAATTTTTCCACCTCTCAAAGAACCATTCACCCGGCTCCCTCATTTCGTGATCTCTTGGCTAACGCCGAGAATCAAGAGATGTTTATTCAACAACTCCATGGTCCTCAATCATCCCAAGCCGCATTCTATGTCCACCCGACAAAAAATTCCCACACCCGTACTCCTTCTTCGTCTCGTGGAAGAGGTCGTGTCTCTTCCTATAGAGGCCGAAACCCCTCCTACACCAAAAGACCTCCACATTGCCAACTTTGTCGCCAAACCGGTCACTATGCGAGTACTTGTCCTCAACTCACCTCCTTTGCCCAAAAATCGGTCCCATTTGATACCAATCTTGCCGAAGCGTTTCTTGCTCAATGCAATGTAGCCTCTGACTCTCCAAATTGGACCGCTGACTCAGGTGCTACAACACATATGTTACCCTCAATTCTTGGTTTACATAATTCTAAATCCCACAATGGTAACATTCGTGTTACTTTTGGGAACGGAAAATCATCACTTGTTTCTCATATTGGAAACACTAAATTAAATGATTATATATCATTAAAAAATGTTTTAGTTGTTCCAAATTTTACAAAAAATCTACTCTCAATTAGTAGGTTAACGAATGATTCTCCGGTTGATGTGTTGTTTTGTAATATTTTTTTTCAAATCCAGGACCGAAAAACAGCGTAGGTTCTAGCTAAGGGCACGTGCGAAAATGGTCTCTATGTTCTCACCTAAGGTCACAAGTCTCTCGTTGCTGCGCTTTCTGCATCGCACCTTCGTGCTTCATTCAATAAATGGCATAGTCGCCTAGGACATGTTTCTTTTGATACAATTTCTACTTTAAACAAACTTGGTCGTGTCTTTGTTACATCTATATTACCTAAACCAGGATTATGTGAATCTTGTGAAAATCAAAAGCAAAACATCTACCATTTATTGAAAATTCGAAACACGCACAACATGTTTTCGACCTCATCCATTGTGACCTTTGGGGGCCCGCACCCGTGCCCTCCACAGATGGCTATCGATACTATGTCATCTTCATCGATGACTATTCCCGCTTCACTTGGTTCTATCTATTAAAAGCCAAGTCCGAATTATTTAACATCCTCACCACTGTTTTAACATTTGTTCAAAATCAATTCTCATCTAATGTTAAAGTTTTTCAAAGTGATGGTGGCACTGAATTCACCAATCATCAAGTGCAAACATGTTTTCAACAACACGGCATACATCATCGCTTATCGTGCCCTCATACACCCGAACAAAATGGGAGGGCCGAGCGAAAACACCGTCACATAACCGAAATCAGTCTAGCTATGATGTTCAGTGCCAAAGCTCCACCTAACCTATGGTTTGATGCCTTCACATCCGCCACCTATATTATAAATCGCCTACCTACAAAACTTCTTGATGATAAATCTCCGTTTGAAGTTTTGTTCAACCAACCACCCACTTACTCAATCATGCATATTTTTTGTTGTCTTGTTTTTCTCTACCTTAGAGACTACACAAAAAATAAACTTCAACCAAGAAGTGCTCCGTGCATATTCATTGGTTATAGTCCTAAGTATAAAGGTTTTCGGTGTCTTGAACCAACATCGGGTCGTATCTACACAACCCGACATGCAAAATTTGATGAAGACATTTTCCCTTTTCACTAAAACTCGACATCAACCAATAATACTAACCTATCCATTACAAATTTTGAGGAACGCATACCCACTCCTACCAACCATCAAACACCCTCACCAACAATACCAAAATCCTCCAACTCACCCAAACCAACCACACCTTTCTATGATGACATACCGCCCCCTAACCCTTTCGATGAACCCCTCAACAGTTCACTTCCCTCACCCTTATCTAGCCTAACAAACACATCCAGCCCATCTCACTCACCTCCACCCAGCCCACAATCTGCCCCTCTATCCACGACCCACTCACCCTCTACTCACTTAAACCCACCAAACTCCCCACCATCCGGCCCACAAAACTCTCCATCATCCGACTAACCCATTTCACCTTCCGCATCATCCACAAACTCCACTACCAACCAACCCATTAACACTCATCCCATGATCACTCGTGCAAATGACGGGATCTTCAAACCCAAACACTTTGCTAATCTCTCTCAAACCACCACTCATCCTCTACATCACTCTTTATTCTCTTCCCACATTCCAAAAGGCATCAAAACCGCTCTCAAAAATCCTAAATGGATTCAAGCAATGCATGACGAACTAAAAGCTCTTCATGCTAATCAAACTTGGACCTTTGTTCCTCGACCTGCTAGCACCAACATTATTGGTTCAAAATGGATTTATAGAATGAAATATAAATCTAATGGATCCATTGATCGCTACAAAGCACGTCTTGTGGCCCAAGGATTCACTCAAATACCGGGTCTAGACTTCTCTTACACCTTTAGTCCGGTCGTCAAGTCTTCCACTATCCGGGTTGTTCTTAGTCTCGCCACCATTAACAAATGGTCCCTTCGGCAATTAGATGTCAATAACGCCTTTCTCAATGGCCACCTCACCGAAACCATTTTTATGGAACAACCGCCAGGCTTTGAAGACTCAAACTGACCCAACTATGTGTGTAAACTCAACCGTGCTCTTTATGGTTTAAAACAAGCACCACATGCTTGGTTTGAGCGCTTAAGCTCTTTTCTTCTCAATCGTGGCTTTCACAACAGTCGAGCCGACACATATTTGTTCGTTTACAACCACAAAGGTATCTTAATTTATCTTCTTGTTTATGTTGACGACATCATTATCACCGGGAATAATGAACATTTCATCAACAACTTCACATCATGTTTATACAAAGAATTTAAAATTAAGGACCTTGGCTCTCTAAATTTCTTTCCCGGACTCGAAGTTCATCACACAAAAACGGGTCTATATCTAAACCAATCTAAATATGCCCAGGACATCCTCACCCGAGCCTGTTTACTTGACTCAAAACCAGTTGCCACTCCTCTCACATCCAAAGATGTTTTTACCTCTCACGACAACCCCTTCCATGATCCTACTCTTTATCGCTCTCTCGTGAGCGCTCTACAATATCTCACCATCACCCGTCCTGATCTCTCCTATGTCGTTAACCAAGCTAGCCAGTTTCTTCAAAATCCCACAACCGATCACTTCCAGCTAGTAAAAAGGATTCTTCGTTATGTTAAAGGCACCTTATCACATGGTTTAACATTTGATTGTCCACCTAACACTACTTTACTAGGTTTTTCAGATGCAAATTGGGCTCGATGTATCGACACACGAAGATCCACATATGGCTATTGCATCTACGTAGGAGGGAACTTAGCCTCTTGGAGTGCTAAAAAGCAACCAACGGTGTCCAGATCTACCTGCGAGTCAGAATACCTTGCAATGGCAAATACGGCAGCAGAAATTATTTGGTTAACTCACCTTCTTCGGGAACTTCATGCTCTTCCACCGGGTCGACCGGCACTGTTATGTGACAACAAGAGTGCATTATTTTTAAGTCAAAATCCAATATCCCACAAAAGAGCGAAGCACATCGACATTGACTATCATTTCGTTCGTGAATTGATAATCACCGGTAAGCTTTACACAAAATTCATCGCAACCGACAAACAAGTCGCCGACATTTTCACCAAGAGTTTGCCAAAACCGTTGTTTGAAAATTTTCGCACAATGCTTCGTCTTGGTTCACCACCAACTTGCATTGACGGGGGGTATTAGACAATAGCATATTCCATGGAGCAATATCCTCCTACTCATCAATGTAGTCAATGTAACTATGTAGTTAATAGTGTAATTATGTAGTCAATAGTTTCTAGTCAATGGTGTAATTATGTAGTCAATAATTTTTTAGCTTAGAGGAGTAATTCTCTCCATATTGTTAGTCTAGTCATTTATATTTAAAGGGTTGTAACATTGCAATGAAATTTAAGTTGGCCATTGTGATTTCATAGGGAGCAACTTCGAGAGTTTAATTTAGATATAATCTGATAATATAAACTTGACTACTATGTATTTTTCTTTCTTTCACTCTCTCCTGTCGTTTCACAACTTGCGATTCTTCCTGTCCCGACCAAATATATACATATATACGTTTTGTTTATATGTCTATTTGTGCATGTATATGTTGATATCAATGCACCTCAAAAGTATCTACGTAATGATGGATCAATGTTTGTGTGTGCTCGATGGTGGTCATTTGTGTGATTTTATGTTTAGTGTGTTCACGTCCAGATCATAGTTGTCAAAAGCGCGCCTAGGCGAGCGTCTAGGCGCGCCTAGGCTCGAGGCGCACCAAGTGCGCTGCGCCCTGTGAGGCGCGCGCCTAGGCACTGAGACACACAATCAGAGCAGATTTATGGTCAAATTCAGGCTAAAAGTTGCATAAACCTCTAAAACATCCTAAATAAGTCATGAACAAGACCTAAACAACCCTAAAACATCCTAAAGTAGTCCTAAACAAGCCTAAAACATCTCTAGAATCCCTAAAAAATGTATTTTATACTATGCGCTTAATTATAAAAAGCCGTCATTTTTATGCGCCTTGCGCCTAGGCTCCGGGCTCGGCCTATGCACCTTGAGTGCGCCTAGACACTTTGACAACAATGGTCCAGATAATGTATGTGTATGTACTTGATGTATGCCATAATTGTAAATTGATGATTTAATTAATGGGTCTCCACCACCATCACCCACCGTCCGTACACCACCAAACTATTTATTTTAACAGTCTACAAATGTTAAAAAACAAACCCTTTTTTCGTGCAGATTGCAAAAGTTTGGTCCACATCTTCTTTTGCAGACGTGATTCACATACTGCAGACATTTTTCCTCTGAAAAACAAACAGAACCATATTTTTTTCCAAAACTTAAATAGTATGACTACCAATTTTAATATGAATCGTTGTATA
The DNA here is from genome assembly GCA_028751855.1 of Ambrosia trifida. NCBI lineage: Eukaryota > Viridiplantae > Streptophyta > Magnoliopsida > Asterales > Asteraceae > Ambrosia > Ambrosia trifida. Next base: position 174,579,628 of record CM054122.1, read on the forward strand.
CACCTAGACATGTGTCAGTTTCAAATGTGGTGATACGGCGGTGCATTACGTAGCAACTGTCAAGAGAGGTGCACCTCAATCAATATGAGTGGCAATAGGTAGCACTATATGTTCATTGAGCAGATGTGTTTTTTAGTGTGTTGTATTTGTTTATGAGTGTGTTGTAGAAGAAGATGTGTGTAGAAGATAGCGGGTACTTTAGCTTTGTGTATCGTGATGTTTACTTAAAAAATATGCTATGACGTTTTACGAATCTATTATTAATATTACTAGCTGATACCCCGGGAGCGTCCCGGGTTGAGAAATCTAAGTAAAGTGAATAAAATTAGAAGTATCTAAACTATAAAAATGGCATCTATGTATCAACTTACATTAGATACTTTTAAAAAAAATATACCAAAAGATCCATTTCACCTTAGAACATCAACACCTAAAACAGAATATTAAGATCCCAAGCACTTCAAGGGGACAAAGATTGTTTAGCACCAATATATTCAGTCAAAGGTCTTTAACTGCATACAATAAGATTTGAGCTATTTCAGAATATGGTAGAAAAAGAAAACATAGCAATTACCTGTTGGAGAGCGTCCCGGGTTGAAATATCTAATATGACATAATAAAATATCTAATATGACAATATAATTAATGACTTGCCAATATATGATTAATGAATATTATTATTATTATTATTATTATTATTATTATTTTAAACAAATCTCTGTCATAAGTTATCATATTCTAATATATAAAAAGGTAATTGGGTTGGGTATCACCTAATCCCAGGCCCGACCCAAACCCACAATTTTTTTTTAAACTAATATATCTCGGGCGTGTCCTGGGTTGAGAAATCTAATTTGAAATATCAATTTTACATCTGAAATAGACTGATGCGTTTTACAGTTACATGCAGGAAAGCTTCCAGTAGCACTTAACCTAAAACAATTAACAATGTATCTTCAATGTTAGTGCATAACCTTAAACACTGTATAACTCTAATATTAAAACCTAACCTAAAACAATGTACAACTTCAATGCTAACACATGTTGTAAATAAAAATCATATTTACTGGTTTGAACATAACTAATGACTTGCCTATACATGATTAATGAATAACCTGAACACTTTGTGTTTTTTTCCTGTATGAACAAAACCACACGAAAAAATAGTCGTTTTTTCTCCGTTTTTTATATAACACTATGGTACCCGTTGGAAAGATAATAAAACGCTCGTTAATTTGGTGTAATTTTTTTCTTTAAAAAATCTCGTATATAAAAATATTAACGTTTAAAAGTTATGGGATAAAACATTAGAGATAAAAATCTAATTTTGTTTTTAAATTTTAAATTATTATTATACTAAAATAAAGCCCTTGTCACATGGGATGACACATGGCATACTCAATGAAGAGAATACCCTCTTTGAGTGCCATGTCATTAAAATGGTTTTGGTTTATTATATGTATAGATTATTATTATTATATATAATAAACCAATATAAGTTTGGATATGTGTCATTCACTAGAGCTATATGATTTTTAGTTTTTCCGTCTCTTTCTCCTACCTAATTATGAATACTTATTTTTTAATTAAGATACTATTTCTCCTACTTAATTAAGGATACTTATTTTTTAATTAAAAATATTATTTCTTTCTATCTTAGGGGGTGTTTGGGATTGATTATTCAAAACAGATTATGCGTTTTGGAAAAGCAGGGGTGGAGCTGCTTATAGATTATTGCGTTTTGGTAGCCTAAAAAACTGATTATCTGCGTTTTCAAAACGCAATCCCAAACACTAAAAACTGATTATCTATGTTTTCAAAACGCAATAATCTAAAAATCAGATTTAAAACACAATCCCAAACACCCTCTTACTTAATTATGGATTATTTTTTAATTAAATATATTTATTATATTATTAAACAATTAAATTTAATATAACAACAACAACAACTGTACTCAGTAAATCCCACAGATAGCAAGCTATTGTTAGGGTTTGTAGAGGATGTGATGTAGGCAGACCTTACCTCTGTCCATAGGGATACAGAGAAATAAACTTATATTTAATATAAAATTATTTATTAATACTTAAATAAACTTATGTTTTTTACATAAAAACTCACCAAGTCCAAACTTATGTTAGCTAAAATACTAAAATTGAAAAGTAATGAAGATAATTGTTTTTAAAAGTGATATATAAGAATTTTCAAATATTTGATGTAACTGGATGGTAAATAATAGTAAAACAAAAAATGTTAAATAGCAAAAGAAAAATAGGTGGTATTATAAAACCAAAGTTAATTTTCATTTGAAAAAAAATGTTTTAAAAATTCACTTAACAAAATTTATAACTGTCAAGTCAATTTTCAATTTTTTTAAATACATATTTTAACGACTGTATATATTCACATTATATTTTATTTTATTAATATAATACATCAATTTTTTCAACCGTAAAATACATAGTTTTTATAAACATAATTTTTTTATCTATCTATATATATAAAAGAAAACGTATATGCTGACGTGGCGTGCAATGGAGGCCTCAACCTCCCCTTAAGAGTGCCACGTGGCATTATAATTGAAATATTTTAGTGTTTTTGAACTATTTTCTTTTTTAATTAAAAAAAATAAATATAAAACCCTAAATTAAATTGAGTTATTTTAGAAAAAAAATAAATTTAAAATTTTCTCTCTTATGTTTCCTCCCATAATTTTTAAACGTTTATATCTTTTATATACGGGATTTTTTAAAGAAAAAAATTACACCAAATTAACGAGTGTTTTATTATCTTTCCAACGAGTACCATAGTCCTATATAAAAAACGGAGAAAAATCGACTATTTTTTGTGGTGTTTCGTTCATACAGGAAAAAAACACACAAAGTGTTCATGTTATTCTTTAATCATGTTTTTTCTTTTAAACCAGGTTCTTATCTACGATGTTGAAAATCAGCCCAATCGCCATGTTATCATTGGAATTTTACTAGGTATACTTCATCAAGAGAAGTTAGGAGAAAGAATCGCGCAACACTTCAACACATGGTGTCACCTTATAGCAAGGTTATTTTTTTTATTTATTTAATTACAAGAGTAATAATTATTACTATTAGTATTAGTATTATTAGAATGGTTATATTTTTCAACCCGGGGACGCTCCCGGAAAGAATTGATAGTTGCTGACGTGGCGTTCAATGGTGACCTCAACCATCTCTTGATTATGTCACGTGGCATAATGAGATGCAATGATTACAACTTTCAACTTAAGTGTTTGTTTAGTTGATTAGGTTAGGAATTATAAGAGCCATTAGAATGTGAGAAATTAGAGAGATGTGATGAGTTTTTTAATAGTTGCAGCTTACATAAGTGATTCTTTAGATGATTACTGATTATATTTTAGATTAGGGAATATGAGTTATTACTGATTAGGTTTTAGATTAGAGAATATGAGTTATTACTGATTAGAATACTATGAACATGCAATGATTGAGAGATTTTGTGGTTAGTTAACTTGAGCCATTTGCAATAGGTTATCACGTAAAATTAGATTTTTCAACCCCGAGACCCTCCCGAGGTAATCAGTTAGTTAGTTATATAACATTACATCTATTAACCATGTAATACACATACATATTAGTAATGAGTTTTCCCTTCAACTATTAATTAATATGTTTATTTTAATAAGTTAATATTTTATTGTAATAATAAAAGTCATTTTATTTGGTAAGAGCTCCATAACAAACAATGAATTAAGTAGCAACAAAGAATCATGATGTGCCACGGGAGTTGCTCGTGGGGTAGGTCCCATCTTATTGCCGCCCTAGGCCCTCCTACTTCGCCATGCTTTTGGACGACTTTTTTTTTTTTTTTGAACGGCTAACTATTTTGTCACCCACGGGATTTGATCCCTCACCATTTGAAAAGGCAAAGCCTTATCCAACACCTTGATACCACTAGGCCAAAGGCCCTTTGGTTTTTGGACGACTTATTTATTTTCCAAATAATCACAAGGCTAAGTTTCATTTTGAGATTATTACGAATTCTCGTGAACCTAAACATTTTAGCGTCAGACCTGGTGTTAATTATGAATGTTTTACTTTTAGGATTATTTTAGGCTATGAGGTGTGAAAGAACCTTTCTCTTATTCTCTCAAGTCCACATCATCTTTCACCGTCAAGGGGAGTGATGTCCTCCTTCCCCATTTCCCTTTATTTTCTACCACACCAACAATATAATAATATTAAAAAGTTGATTGGGTAGACGAAGAAAACTCCTCTTGCTCACTGAAATTTGAGGAGGGGGGGGTCCCGTCGGGGGAAGGTGCCACGTCACTTCCCCAACCTCTTTCCCGTTTCCACACCCCACAACCTTATATAAATATAAGATGCAAAATCCTTAAGTTATTCACAATATATTTTTTGTTAAGACCAAACTGAAGCAATTAAATTTAAAAGACATACAATTTATAGAGGAATGACCCAACTTTAGTAGTCAGAATTGGAACTAAAAATGATGTAAATTTTGTAAGTAGAATGGTTACTTATTAAATTGGTAAAGATTTGAAGAGATATGTATCCGCGCATGCGCACGACCCCACATCTACTCAGCACGTCAGCAGGAATGCTGACCAGACATTCTAGAAGCCGGCGTGCGCCACCTCGTCAATGTCACCTTCAATCCGACAATGAAAGGGACATGTGGCCAATCAGAGGCCATTATTGCCTGCCCTATGATCACCTGCAGGTATGAGGACAGAAAGGACAGACACATGACACGTGGATCAATCGCAGGACGCCAGCGCCCACAGTGATCGTGGCCTGCGATCGTACAACACAGCTGTCATTCTCAATCCAGCCAATCACAGAGGATCTCGAAGGCCTATAAATACCCCTTTTCCATTAGGAGAAAGGATTCATTCGATACTTGGCAGGGAAATCCTTAGAGAATTATCAATAGTTGAGAAAGATAGATTATAGTTGGACCGCTGTAACAATCTGTGTCCGAGTCTTTGTAACTGTCCAACAATCATCAATAAGAAATATCTCTTTTATTGTGCTCATATTATAGATTGTTATATCCGTGTTTCTTCAAGATTCTATACAACTGTTACCGTTGGGTTAAATAGCGTTGATGAAAATGGTGTTGGTGAGTGTTGTGTTATATAAGTAGATTATCATGTAGGTGCGTTGTAAATGTTGTTAAGAGAAAATTTTCGACATGTGCGATTAAACAGAAATGATAAGAAATGTTTCTTTTTGTAATGTTAGCAATGACAATGGCAGTGTATTATATGGGTAAATAAAAACTTCAACTGTATGAAATAGCGAATAATAGACCTTTATATGATGTACTTCTTTAGGGGTGTCTAAGTTAGCAATATTGTTTTTCCGTAAGAAAAAGTAATATGGTCTTTAAACAAAATTAAAACTTTAAAGTTTGTACCGTCCAAATTAATCACAAGGCTTTATGTTTCATTTTAATATTATTACAAGTTAGTCATGAACCTTGGCGTGTGGCGAGATGAGTAGAAATGTTTTAGTATCATCATATGAAATGTAAAAATTCTTAAGTTTATTCACAACATTCTATTCTTTTTGCTTTATCCCTAGCCTACAACACCAAGCCAAAAAAATTACTTCAAAAGACAAAAAGTGTATTGAGGAATGACCCAACTTTGGTAGCAGTGTTGTAAGAATTGCTAGTCATTAGTTGGTCGGTGAGGTACTAACTAGCGATTAATTAAGATTAGTAGAGATTAATCATGATTAATCAGATTGAGAATTTTATGTAATTTTCAATTTTATATACACACAATTTATATGTAGTTTTTAAAAATGCATGTTTTAACTCCTTTCTCTACTTATTTAAGTATACAAAGACACATAGATGCTATTCTCTCCAAGTTGTTACGTTTTGTTATTTTTCTAATAAAAGATAAAATGTTTATATTTGTTAAGAGTTATTAATAACTTAATATGTTAGGAATATTATATTTATCTATTTTTGGTGTTAATAATACAATAAATAAGTGGTAGGTAATGTGGGTGAAGGTGGGTAGTGGGTACACGAAATGATGTATTCGAGAATTGGGACACAATTAACCTCATTGTCTCCCTTAACTTTTGTTTAATTTCAAAGAGAAAATTGCATTTTCGTCCCTTCAGTTTGTCTAAACTAACAGGTTCAGCCCAGACTTAATACCCTGAGTCCCTATGGTTTGGTTTTCTAACAGTTTACGTCCCTGGAGCTAACGTCCGTCTATCTGCCGTTACATCACCCTCACGTGCACCTCACGTGAGGGGTGTTTTGGTCATTTCAACTCGTAAATGAAGGGCAAATTGGTCATTTCAACTCTAATTATAACGTTATAATTAGAAGAAGCAGATGTCTTCTTCTTCCCCAATTCCATTTGAAAACCCTAATATGAAATCCAATGTTCTCCTCCAATTCAAGATCAACAATGTCCAATTGGAGCTCAAATTATCGTCTACGACATGAAAGATGGACTGATGTTCCTCCAATTTGCAGATTTGAGATTAAAACATAGGAAACACAGGCTCGAACATCATGGTCATGAACTAAAACTGTTGTCATTCAACATTGTAATAAATATGAGTTTGTGTTCTTTGTGTTGTACTTTGTTCATATTTTGTTAATGTAGGTGTATGCATTCAACATTGTAATAAATTTCATTTTGTGTTCTTTGTGTTGTACTTTGTTCTTATTTGGTTAATATAGGTGTATGCATTCAACATTGTAATAAATTTGATTTTGTGTTCTTTGTGTTGTACTTTGTTCTTAGAGAAAATTACACAGATTGTCCTTTAGTTATACATGAAATTGCATCCTATGTCTTTTTTTCGAATTTTTAACTCCTTATGTCCTTTGTTTTATACACTTGTTACACCCTATGTCCTTTATACGAAACCCAGTTAAAAAACTCTGTTAAGTTTGTCACGTGCCCCTCACGTGAGGGGCAAACCTGTCTTTTCACCCTCATCCTCTTCTCCCCTGCAAGTTTATAATAGTAGTAATAATAATAATAATAATAATAATAATAATAATAATAATAATAATAATAATAATAATAATAATAATAATAATAGAAGAAGAAGATCTTTGGTACCTGCAAAACTGGTGACACCACCTCACACTCTTCACCAACCTCAACATTTGTCAAACCCACAAGTGTCACACCACGACAAAGGCGGAAACACGTGGCGCGACGGTTCAAAAGCATAAAGTCAAGGTTATGGCTAAACACAAGTAATTTAAGAAAATGGGTCATTTATTATGACGTCGAATCAGTTTTAAACATTACACAAAAGATAATTGTTTTTGAATTAAACTTAGAGGTTTCTCAAATATATCCCAAATGCCTTGGGAAATAAAGGTGAAACCCCACAAAAGCCTGACGTCGCATGGAGATTCCCCGACCCTGCCTGCTTGATCTTTCATCCTCTAATTACCTGAAAGATATGTTTAAAAAGTTTCGTCAATATAAATATATTGGTGAGTTCACAGGTTTTCAGTTTTCTAAAACTTGAATACTTGGGAATACCATGTTATGACAATATATAGGAGTTGCAAATTCCTATAAATCTACTTGAGACTATAATCAAACCAAGACATATAATAATTGTGCCCCGCTCCAAGTCGTTACTCGGTTTCCCACGACTTAAGTTCAGAATATTTGCACCCCAGGCATAACCTAATGCATAATCGACGCTATCGATTAGGGGTGGGCCTTGTCAGGCACCAATAGTACTATTCGAATATTCCTCCGGTTTCAATTCCCTGAACAAATGATTATAGAGGCGAGGACTCAACCCCGAGTGGCGGTCACACCTCAAGTATTAAATCCGTCAAACACCATCCCTAACATATCTTTCCCCCGGAAAACGTAAAAATAGTTTAAAATGGGGCCGTGAAACTCACCTGAACTGTGTCTGGCTCAATGAGGTGAATAGCAAAGGGTGGTCTTGCACCTATAAACGTCCTAAACGTATAAGTCACTATTCCTATAGTGTATGTGCCTTGGCAAGTTGTACACCCAACTCCCGACCACAAGTTGTTCCAAATCCCGTTTAATTAAGCGTGTATCCTAGGTGTTGTTGGCGTTACATTACCCTTTGTGTTACAAGTTACATATTACTCTTGTTAATATTTCCATAACTTGTATCTTATTATCATCGACTCGACTTCACTTAACATATAATTATTTTCCCATTTAAATAATTATACTTAAGATCGCGTCACTCGATATAATACATATTTCAATCCTCGACCCGACTCACTTTGCCACACATTTGTTTTCCCATTTAAACAAATATGCTAAGATTTTGTCGTTCGATCGTATATTCTTAACGTCCGATTCAACTCACCACGCCGTATATTTATTTTCCCATTTAAACAAATATACTAGGATTTCGTTGATACGACATACACATATATATATCTTTGTCTTCTCGTCGCGGCCTTCCTTCCCGCACATCTACTTTCCCATTAAGTAGATATACTAGAATTTTGCCGAGACGAGCGTACAAGTTTATATATGTGTAATTTTTCTTGTTAAGTATATACGTTTGTTTTAACGTCTTATTCGTTTGCGTCATGTGTTTCTCCCACGAATTAATCCTCCAACACTTAGGAAAGTGTTTATTTATTTTCACCCAAAGTATACATATATTTTACCTCTTAAAATATATATTTTTCTTATCTTGCCGCAATGGCATTTTTCTCATATTTTGTCCGGTTATGGTTTGTTAACGCGTTTTAGTTCGATATCTTAACTTGATTAGTTAATTTTTCCAAGTTTTTTCCCAACATGTATTTTATAGAAATATTTAACCATATTTCTTCCTATTTTCACATGTTACTTGGATGGTTAAAATACTTATGTATTTTTAACCCAACTTGTCAACTTACTACAAAAATGTTTCCAACACTTTTATATTCCCATTTATATAAAAGTATTCATTTTTGTATAAGTTTCCCAAGTTTGTTTAATATTTTTATAAAATCTCTATTTTATAAAAATGCATATGTTAAAACCCTTTTATATTTTATAGCTTTCAAAAATACACTTTTGTACAAAATACCCAAGTATTTTTACTAGTATTTACAAAAATCATCCTTAGACTTTAATACTTGCATTTTTGACACCAAACTTTCCATACTTGTATTTTTGGACTAATAGTTTCTAAAATGTCCATTTTAGTCCCTTAACTTTCAAAGTTACAACTTTAGTCCCTTAACTTACAAAAGTTGCATTTTTCTATTCTAACTTTCAAAGTTGGCATTTTTCACTCAAAATAGTTAACTTTGAAGATTCAACTTTTTATTGATAAGTTATTCTTGTATCAAAACACTTATGTTAGTCTTATATTCCATATGAAAGACTAATTATATGTGTGTTTTATGTATTTGTCCATTTTATCAAAATTTCATTCATCTAAGTGAGTTAACTTTAATTTTCCATCTTATTCATTTATGAACTTCTAACATGTTTTACCACATATTATTACTTAAATGATCATAATAAGATGAATTAAAGTTAGTTTTAACATATTCAAGTTCATCTCAAAATATTAACCAAAACATCATCCTACTTAGTCTTATATGTAAACTTCATATATTTTCAAGACTAATATATCATCATCATCAAATCCATGGTTTATTTCTATATCTTTAACCTTTCATTTCACACATGAAAACCTATTAAAGATTATGTTCAAAACCATTTTTAAACCCTTCATGTACAACTTGCTACTAGGAACACATACATGAAAAATAACAATCAAAAACAAGATTAAGAAGCTTACTACTAGCACAAGGCTAGGGAAGACAAAAACCTTGGATTTGAGAGGGGTTTAGTGTGTTCTTCCTAGTGGTTTAGCTCCAAGCTCTTGAAACACACAAAAGGGGTTTGGATGATGGATGATTTTGAGTATTTTGGAGAAGTAAAAACTTGAAAGAACAATGTGTGTGTGTGCTTGTAAACCCACGGCTCTATGAAGGAAAAAGAAGGAGAGTTTTGCTTTGATGCTTCAAGCCTCTAACATGTGTTATTATATATCCAACTCATGTAATGATGCTAGAGATTCGAGAGATCTTATGGAAGATCATGAGTGTACTTGGGAGATTTTTGAAATGAGGTTATGTGTGTGTGTATGAACCGTATGTATGTATGTAGAGTTAGGAGTTTGCTTGCAATCTTGATCAATCTTCATAAGGCATCATTATATCTATATACAAGACTTCTCATACATGCATGCATACTTGTGAAATGATGTTTTAGAGTTTGTCTTGGCCCTTAGTGGCCTATGGCCGAAATTTAGAAAGAGGGGACAAGAAAGAGCTTGCTTTTGTACTAAGTGTCTACTTATGCTTTTCTTACATGTTTTGTCTCATGCTAAGCATGCTTTACCTAGATCTTTTAGCTTATTATTATTAACACAACATGGATAAAACAAGGCCATTTGGCCGGCCCTTTGATGGGTGTAAGTGGGGTCCACAACTTCAATTATTTACCCATTGTTTGTTATGTTAACTCCCCCGTCGTTCGGGTGTCGTTCGGGTGTTTTTCGGGTTTTAATCACGCGTCATCCGGACATTAAATATACCTTTAATAACACTTAAATATAGTCCATTTTAAGCGTTGATTGATTATTTAGGCTTTTACCGGGTGAAATTACGAGTTATACGCGTATCGGGTGCGATACGCGCACTTTATTCGTTACCGGGAGATTTGTACAAGACGTTTTCATTTATGGTTTTGGAGTTCCAAAACTCATTATATCTTATGAAAATACCCTTTATATCCTGGGTGTCCGGGATTCGTTTCGTTTATTTAATTATTACCGGGTAATTGCCAACATCCGTACCGGATAGCTTATTCGCACATGATCCAATCATGTTTTACCATTAAACGTATGCATTCCTATGCACTATTTGGAAATTGCTATTCCCTAAGGCCTTGATAATTAAATCACACATAATTGCATTTAATTACGTTAATCATATATTAATTAATTGTACGGAATTACCTTATTTTTTGCCGGTTGTTACATTCCCCCCCCGTTAAGAGAATTCCGTCCCGGAATTCACTTCGAGTTCTCCGGTACAGGTGTCTTCTCGAATAGGGCGGGGTATTTTTGCTTCATCCGGTCCAGCCTTTCCCACGTGAACTCCGGTCCACGCTTGGCATTCCAGCGCACTTTGACCAATCTGATCTTGCTGCGCCTTAATTTTTGGACCTTCCAATCAGTTACCTCGATTGGTTCTTCCACAAAATGTAACTTGTCGTCAATCTGGATCTCGTCAGCAGGAATAATGAGAGTTTCGTCGGATAGGCACTTTTTCAAGTTCGACACATGAAACGTGTCGTGTATTCCACTCAGCTCTTGAGGCAACTCGAGCTTGTATGCCACTGTGCCTACCCTGGACAAGACTTTGAATGGCCCAATATATCGCGGGTTCAGCTTCCCGCGCTTTCCAAAGCGCGCGACACCTTTCCAAGGTGACACCTTTAATAGGACCCTGTCTCCAACTTGAAACTCTAAAGGCTTTCGCCTCATATCAGCATAGCTTTTCTGGCGGTCCCGGGCCGCTTTGAGGCGTTCCTTTATCAAAAAGACCTTATCCGTGGTCTCTTGAACAATTTCGGGCCCGGTGAGTTGCTTTTCCCCAACTTCCGCCCAACACAATGGCGATCGGCACTTGCGTCCATATAGAGCTTCAAACGGCGCGGCTTGAATGCTCGTATGATAACTGTTGTTATAAGAAAATTCTACCAATGGCAAGTGCGTATCCCAATTACCTCCGAAATCAATCGCGCATGCCCGTAGCATATCTTCCAAGGTCTGGATGGTTCGTTCACTTTGACCATCTGTTTGGGGGTGATATGCGGTACTCATGTCAAGGCGAGTACCGAGGGCTTCATTTAAACTTTCCCAAAATCTGGAAGTGAAGCGACTATCCCGATCGGAGATGATAGATACAGGTACACCGTGTTTAGATACCACTTCCTTAATGTACAAACGGGTCAGTTTCTCCAACCTGTCCGTTTCGCGTATCGGGAGGAAGTGTGCAGATTTCGTCAATCGATCTACGATTACCCAGATCGTGTCATGGCCGCTTGTCGTCTTAGGTAACTTGGTAATGAAATCCATGGTGATTCGTTCCCATTTCCATTCCGGTATTTCCGGTTGCTGGAGCAAACCGGAAGGTCTCTGGTGCTCAGCCTTGACCTTTGCGCAAGTCAAACATCGCGCAACATAGGCTGCTATATCCCTTTTGAAATTCGGCCACCAATAAAGTTCCTTCAAATCGTGGAACATCTTGTCTGCGCCCGGGTGAACCGAATATCTAGAACTGTGAGCTTCGGCCAATACTAGCTCACGCAATCCACCATATACTGGAACCCAAATTCTATTCATGAAATACAGTGTCTGGTCCGCTTTTGGTTCCAGCGAATCAACCATCTTTCGTAACCTTTCACCCTTGACATTCTCGGGTTTGAGGGCGTTAACTTGAGCTTCACGAATTCGTTCAGTCATGTTCGTGTGGATAGTCAATCCCAAAGCTCGAACACGCAATGGTTTAACCCGTTCCTTACGACTCAAGGCGTCGGCTACGACGTTCGCCTTACCGGGATGGTACTTTATCTCACAATCGTAATCGTTTAATAATTCCACCCATCGCCGTTGTCGCATATTCAAATCTTTCTGATCAAAGATGTGCTGCAAACTTTTGTGATCAGTGAAAATCGTGCACTTGGTTCCGTACAAATAGTGCCTCCAGATCTTGAGAGCGAATACCACTGCACCTAATTCCAAATCGTGTGTAGTGTAGTTCTTCTCATGGATTTTCAGTTGCCTGGAAGCATAAGCTATTACCTTTTCTCGCTGCATCAATACACAACCCAAACCTTGATGCGAGGCATCGCAGTAAACCACAAAACCTTCCGTACCGTCAGGAAGTGACAGTATCGGAGCGCCACATAACTTGTCTTTTAGTAACTGGAATGCTGCCTCTTGCTTTTCCGTCCACTCAAATTTCTTGTCTTTTTGGGTTAACATGGTTAAAGCTTGCGCTATCTTTGAAAAGTTCTCGATGAACCTTCTGTAATAACCCGCGAGGCCTAGAAATTGTCGTACTTCGGTAGGAGTTCGAGGTGCTTCCCAATTTTTAATCGCCTCGATCTTGGCTGGATCAACGTGTATGCCCTTCTCGTTTACCACGTGACCTAAAAAGTGAACTTCCCGAATCCAAAAGTCACATTTCGAGAATTTGGCATAGAGCTTCTCTTTGCGTAATACTTCAAGAATTAACCGAAGGTGATTCTCGTGGTCTTCTTTCGTACGTGAATAGATCAAAATATCGTCAATGAAGACAATGACGAATTTGTCCAGGTATGGCTTACACACGCGGTTCATTAGGTCCATGAAAACCGCTGGTGCGTTGGTCAAGCCGAACGGCATTACCAAAAATTCATAGTGTCCATACCGGGTTCTGAAGGCCGTTTTTGGTACATCTTCTTCTTGTATACGCAACTGGTGATAGCCTGACCTCAAATCGATCTTGGAGTAATAGCTGGAACCCTGGAGCTGATCAAATAAATCGTCGATCCTGGGGAGAGGATAGCGATTCTTGATGGTTAGCTTGTTCAGCTCACGATAGTCGATGCACATGCGAAATGTGCCATCCTTCTTCTTCACAAACAAGACGGGAGCTCCCCAAGGTGAGAAACTCGGTCTTATAAAACCTTTGTCCAATAATTCTTGTAGTTGGCTGGACAGTTCCTGCATCTCTGATGGAGCTAGGCGGTATGGCGATCGTGCCACAGGAGCTGCTCCGGGAACGAGGTCGATGCGGAACTCGACTTGTCGAGGTGGTGGCAACCCCGGCAAATCTTCTGGAAATACATCCGGAAAATCCCTGGCGACTGGAATGTCTTCCAACTTTCGCTCGTCGGCCTTCTTGTCCACTACGTGTGCCAAGAATGCGACAAGCCCTTTTCTCAGGCACTTACGAGCCTTCATGCTCGAAATAATTCTTAGTGGCGTCCCGTGTCTTTCCCCTTGAATTGAGAGAGTTTCACCGCTGGCGAGGGGAATCTGAATAACCTTATCGTTGCAAACCACAATGGCACGGTGCGCGGACAACCAATCCATGCCAACAACAATGTCAAAACTTCCCAATACGACCGGTAATAGATCAATCCCAAACTCGTGCCCACAGAGTTCTAACTTACAATCTTTAGCTACCTCTCTCGTTTCAATAGTTTTACCATTAGCCAGTTCTATAGAGTAGGGTGTATCTAGTTTGCTAGTTTTTAAACCAAGTAGTCTTTTAAACTCAATGGATACGAAGCTAAAGTCAGCACCGGTATCAAATAATACAGAGGCATAATGACCATTTAGAGGAAACGTACCAGTGACCACATTGGGGTCTTGCCGTGCGTCACCGGCTCCAATGACAAATGCCCGGCCACGGGCCTGATTGTTGACTTTGGGGCAATCCTTCTTCCAATGGTCCAACGACCCACATGCAAAACAGGGTCTGGCCCCTCCGTTCTTTGGTGCTCCAGATCGGCACTCTTCAGTCTTGTGCCCGTTGCGGTGACACTTCCCGCAAGTTAATCCATTATTTCTTCCCTGGTTTCCCTGTTTGTTGTTGTTGTTGTTACCACGTCCTGTGGCGGCATAACCCTTTCCTTTCTTGTTCGAGCTTCCCGATGCTCGATCCCTTTTCCCTTCATCTCTCTTCCTTTTCCCGAACCTTTGCCCGTTACCCTGATCATTAGTTGCAACCGCTGAACTTGATCCCTGTTTCTTTGCCTCAACACTACTTGCTTCAGAAATTTTTAACCCAGAAACTTGACGGATTAAGGTACCCATGCGGATCGCATCCTCAGTTAGACTCAGTGCCAGATCAATTGCCTCGCGCATGGTCGTGGGTTTGGAAGAGGTGACCATGCTGCGAATCTGTGGTGCTAGCCCGAATAGGTATCGCTCCACTTTGTTCTTCTCTGGTGTAACCAGGCGAGGTACCAGTCGTGCGAGATCATGAAATCTTGACGTATACCCAGTGACGTCTGCTCCTATCATGGTGAGGTTCCAGAATTCGGTCTCCAACTTCTGAACTTCACTTGCCGGGCGGTATTCGGCTGTCATCAATTCTTTCAGTGCCGCCCATGATAGAGAGTATGCAACATCATCTCCTAAGGACTGTACTTGGCCGTTCCACCAAGTTAGCGCTTGATCCAAGAACAGATTAGTGGCGTACATGACAGACTGTCGAGGGGTACACCCGCTGATGCGGATAACTGCCTCGGTCTTTTCGAACCATTTGACCAGGCCTATGGAACCCTCAGTGCCGCTGAAGTTTAGTGGCTTACAGTCCAAGAAAGCCTTGAAAGTGCAGCCGCGCTCTCCCGAGGCTGTCCCTGTAATAGTAACATAGTATGTTATTATGGGATAGGAGTTTGTGAAATATTCTCCCATCGCTTTTTCATTTAATTATAAACCTCTTACCACTGGGGGAGGTCTCACGTCGCTCACTCCCTGTCCTGTCATGGGAGTGTTCAGAGCGTGCGGCTTCGTGTTCAGCGATGGCACGAGCTATTCGTTCAGAAATCATAGTTTCGAGCTCAGCCGGTGTTGTGGGCAGTCCGTCTGCACCACTGTTGCTTCGGGTGGCAGGTGCCATTTTCTTCCATAATAATTATCAAAGGTTAATTTGGCAAACATTTATACAATACAAAGCATAAATAACAAACCAAAGCATGAACACAATAATCAACACCATATCATCACACAACATACCAACACATCATACATAAATATAAATAGGAATCACCACACAAATATACAAACCACAACACATGGAGTAAGCAATAATAATCATAGACAACAACATATTTCACCATAATAATAAGATTTTTCATTAATTTCAATAATGTCATTACAATGCTTGTTCATAATACAAAATGGAGAATACACTTCTCATACAACACATTGCTTTTGAAATAATAAAACATCATATCATACGCCGTAATACCCGTACGGCTGGGCAAAATGCAGACGAGTGTCATAACCCGTGCTGTACTACCATAGTGCTGCTAGTATATACATAATCTGGTGCGTCTTCAGTGCATCCCCAATATATCCTACTGTGGCGGTGGCGGGGGGTACTGGTACTGCGGCGCGTGCGTACTGATCGTCATACTGATCTTCATGATACGCTCGTACAAGAAATGTCGATGCGCAAAGTGCGCATCCCCTGTGATACCGCACTGAGCGTCCAGGCTCAGCAACTCCTCCGCGTAATGCGCCAAAGCATCCCGCGCATCTATCATCCTCGTCCACATCAGACGTGTCTGATGCTCCACCTGTGTTACGGTGCGCTGCACCGTATCAGCGAGAGTCTGAAAATCCCGCTCTAGTGTGATGGCAGTGGACCATGCTGGTCCAGACAAGGGTGTCGTCCTGGGTGGCTGGGATGGTCCGGGTATATCTGGGTGTGTGGATGGGAAGGGCCCGAAGGGGAATGGTACTGGTATGTGGGGCAGTAAGAAACTGGGTGGCCTGATGGAAGAGTGGTGTGGCATCAGATAAGGGTCCCCTGCACCTAGAGGGTATGGTGCAGGTGTCATACTGGGTATGGTGGGGATGGGTGTAGTCATGGCAATGGTGGGTGGTGGCATGGGCTCAGCTAGGGGGGCTATCAGTGGCTCAGAAACAGTGGCCCACTCTGGAGTGGACACCACTACAGGGGGTGTGGGAGGGCTCGCAGTGGCGAAGGCCTCCAAGCCTGCCCTATGTAGCTCAGAGCTACGGGCGGGACTACCCTCGCGTATAAGTGCGGCTGGTGCTGGCTCCTCCTGGGGTAGGGGCTCGGGTGCTGGTGGGGCTATGGGGTCCGCTGGGGCGTCCTCTAGCATGGGAGCCACTGGCTCCTCCTGGGCAGCCTGAATCTCGGGCACCAGCATGTGCCCTACTGAACCTACCGACTCGTCATCTGAGTCGTCGGATATCCATCCGTTTCTTCCACGGGGAATGGGTAGGAGTCTCATACCTGCCGGTACGTGAATGTGGGGTACCGGTGCCGGCTCGTGCTCGGCGTGAGCCTGAAAAGGAGACTCTGCTGCGTCTGACTGGGTGGGAACTGGTCGCGAAGGACCGGCACAGCCGTCAGGGAAATCCCTGATGGCTCGAACGGGGCGTACGGCCAACGGTGCGGCCGGTACGATGGGCTGTGGCGCGTCGACCACGGCCGGTGTCCAGTCAGGATCCTCGCTAGGATCTGTCTCGTCTGAGTCGTCGTCTGACCCTCCTGCGACGTCCATCTCTACGTCGTCCTCCTCTGCATCGAGTACAACCAACTCGACTGGCTCCGGCGGAGGTGCGGGTATAATCTGGATACTGCTGTCAACACTAGGCGCTATACTTCCCGCGTCCGACATCCTGGCAAAAGAACCGTACATGTATATATGATTTATTCAAATTAGACAGTTATGGCGTACTCTATAGTAACCTTCCTAACTTCTAATTTCTACGTTACAATACTCGTGGCTGGCTTGGTCGGAATCTCCTCATGCCCAATGCTTCTTGAAAATTACTTTTATTTAAGACCATGTACATTTTCTTTTGAAAACTTTATCTTTAGAACCAAATCCGGTTATAGTCTAGTTTTTAAAGAAAATACTCTAGTTCGCTATAACCTTGGCTCTGATACCACGTTCTGTCACACCACGACAAAGGCGGAAACACGTGGCGCGACGGTTCAAAAGCATAAAGTCAAGGTTATGGCTAAACACAAGTAATTTAAGAAAATGGGTCATTTATTATGACGTCGAATCAGTTTTAAACATTACACAAAAGATAATTGTTTTTGAATTAAACTTAGAGGTTTCTCAAATATATCCCAAATGCCTTGGGAAATAAAGGTGAAACCCCACAAAAGCCTGACGTCGCATGGAGATTCCCCGACCCTGCCTGCTTGATCTTTCATCCTCTAATTACCTGAAAGATATGTTTAAAAAGTTTCGTCAATATAAATATATTGGTGAGTTCACAGGTTTTCAGTTTTCTAAAACTTGAATACTTGGGAATACCATGTTATGACAATATATAGGAGTTGCAAATTCCTATAAATCTACTTGAGACTATAATCAAACCAAGACATATAATAATTGTGCCCCGCTCCAAGTCGTTACTCGGTTTCCCACGACTTAAGTTCAGAATATTTGCACCCCAGGCATAACCTAATGCATAATCGACGCTATCGATTAGGGGTGGGCCTTGTCAGGCACCAATAGTACTATTCGAATATTCCTCCGGTTTCAATTCCCTGAACAAATGATTATAGAGGCGAGGACTCAACCCCGAGTGGCGGTCACACCTCAAGTATTAAATCCGTCAAACACCATCCCTAACATATCTTTCCCCCGGAAAACGTAAAAATAGTTTAAAATGGGGCCGTGAAACTCACCTGAACTGTGTCTGGCTCAATGAGGTGAATAGCAAAGGGTGGTCTTGCACCTATAAACGTCCTAAACGTATAAGTCACTATTCCTATAGTGTATGTGCCTTGGCAAGTTGTACACCCAACTCCCGACCACAAGTTGTTCCAAATCCCGTTTAATTAAGCGTGTATCCTAGGTGTTGTTGGCGTTACATTACCCTTTGTGTTACAAGTTACATATTACTCTTGTTAATATTTCCATAACTTGTATCTTATTATCATCGACTCGACTTCACTTAACATATAATTATTTTCCCATTTAAATAATTATACTTAAGATCGCGTCACTCGATATAATACATATTTCAATCCTCGACCCGACTCACTTTGCCACACATTTGTTTTCCCATTTAAACAAATATGCTAAGATTTTGTCGTTCGATCGTATATTCTTAACGTCCGATTCAACTCACCACGCCGTATATTTATTTTCCCATTTAAACAAATATACTAGGATTTCGTTGATACGACATACACATATATATATCTTTGTCTTCTCGTCGCGGCCTTCCTTCCCGCACATCTACTTTCCCATTAAGTAGATATACTAGAATTTTGCCGAGACGAGCGTACAAGTTTATATATGTGTAATTTTTCTTGTTAAGTATATACGTTTGTTTTAACGTCTTATTCGTTTGCGTCATGTGTTTCTCCCACGAATTAATCCTCCAACACTTAGGAAAGTGTTTATTTATTTTCACCCAAAGTATACATATATTTTACCTCTTAAAATATATATTTTTCTTATCTTGCCGCAATGGCATTTTTCTCATATTTTGTCCGGTTATGGTTTGTTAACGCGTTTTAGTTCGATATCTTAACTTGATTAGTTAATTTTTCCAAGTTTTTTCCCAACATGTATTTTATAGAAATATTTAACCATATTTCTTCCTATTTTCACATGTTACTTGGATGGTTAAAATACTTATGTATTTTTAACCCAACTTGTCAACTTACTACAAAAATGTTTCCAACACTTTTATATTCCCATTTATATAAAAGTATTCATTTTTGTATAAGTTTCCCAAGTTTGTTTAATATTTTTATAAAATCTCTATTTTATAAAAATGCATATGTTAAAACCCTTTTATATTTTATAGCTTTCAAAAATACACTTTTGTACAAAATACCCAAGTATTTTTACTAGTATTTACAAAAATCATCCTTAGACTTTAATACTTGCATTTTTGACACCAAACTTTCCATACTTGTATTTTTGGACTAATAGTTTCTAAAATGTCCATTTTAGTCCCTTAACTTTCAAAGTTACAACTTTAGTCCCTTAACTTACAAAAGTTGCATTTTTCTATTCTAACTTTCAAAGTTGGCATTTTTCACTCAAAATAGTTAACTTTGAAGATTCAACTTTTTATTGATAAGTTATTCTTGTATCAAAACACTTATGTTAGTCTTATATTCCATATGAAAGACTAATTATATGTGTGTTTTATGTATTTGTCCATTTTATCAAAATTTCATTCATCTAAGTGAGTTAACTTTAATTTTCCATCTTATTCATTTATGAACTTCTAACATGTTTTACCACATATTATTACTTAAATGATCATAATAAGATGAATTAAAGTTAGTTTTAACATATTCAAGTTCATCTCAAAATATTAACCAAAACATCATCCTACTTAGTCTTATATGTAAACTTCATATATTTTCAAGACTAATATATCATCATCATCAAATCCATGGTTTATTTCTATATCTTTAACCTTTCATTTCACACATGAAAACCTATTAAAGATTATGTTCAAAACCATTTTTAAACCCTTCATGTACAACTTGCTACTAGGAACACATACATGAAAAATAACAATCAAAAACAAGATTAAGAAGCTTACTACTAGCACAAGGCTAGGGAAGACAAAAACCTTGGATTTGAGAGGGGTTTAGTGTGTTCTTCCTAGTGGTTTAGCTCCAAGCTCTTGAAACACACAAAAGGGGTTTGGATGATGGATGATTTTGAGTATTTTGGAGAAGTAAAAACTTGAAAGAACAATGTGTGTGTGTGCTTGTAAACCCACGGCTCTATGAAGGAAAAAGAAGGAGAGTTTTGCTTTGATGCTTCAAGCCTCTAACATGTGTTATTATATATCCAACTCATGTAATGATGCTAGAGATTCGAGAGATCTTATGGAAGATCATGAGTGTACTTGGGAGATTTTTGAAATGAGGTTATGTGTGTGTGTATGAACCGTATGTATGTATGTAGAGTTAGGAGTTTGCTTGCAATCTTGATCAATCTTCATAAGGCATCATTATATCTATATACAAGACTTCTCATACATGCATGCATACTTGTGAAATGATGTTTTAGAGTTTGTCTTGGCCCTTAGTGGCCTATGGCCGAAATTTAGAAAGAGGGGACAAGAAAGAGCTTGCTTTTGTACTAAGTGTCTACTTATGCTTTTCTTACATGTTTTGTCTCATGCTAAGCATGCTTTACCTAGATCTTTTAGCTTATTATTATTAACACAACATGGATAAAACAAGGCCATTTGGCCGGCCCTTTGATGGGTGTAAGTGGGGTCCACAACTTCAATTATTTACCCATTGTTTGTTATGTTAACTCCCCCGTCGTTCGGGTGTCGTTCGGGTGTTTTTCGGGTTTTAATCACGCGTCATCCGGACATTAAATATACCTTTAATAACACTTAAATATAGTCCATTTTAAGCGTTGATTGATTATTTAGGCTTTTACCGGGTGAAATTACGAGTTATACGCGTATCGGGTGCGATACGCGCACTTTATTCGTTACCGGGAGATTTGTACAAGACGTTTTCATTTATGGTTTTGGAGTTCCAAAACTCATTATATCTTATGAAAATACCCTTTATATCCTGGGTGTCCGGGATTCGTTTCGTTTATTTAATTATTACCGGGTAATTGCCAACATCCGTACCGGATAGCTTATTCGCACATGATCCAATCATGTTTTACCATTAAACGTATGCATTCCTATGCACTATTTGGAAATTGCTATTCCCTAAGGCCTTGATAATTAAATCACACATAATTGCATTTAATTACGTTAATCATATATTAATTAATTGTACGGAATTACCTTATTTTTTGCCGGTTGTTACAACAAGTCTTGGTTCGACCCGGACCAAAGCAGGCTCGGGCTCACCATCTGACCACCATCGTCACCATCACCGGACCACCTCAAAAACCTATCAGAAAACCCACCTTAACCATCGAACCTCCTCCCCCCCTCCTCCCCCTGACACCATCATCGGACCACCATCACCACAATCCTCCTCGTGTCACCTTCATCGGACCACCACATCACCCACCACCATTACGTCTGCTTTTTAGCTAAAGAGAGAGAGAGAGAGAACCGGGTGTGTGCAAAACCCACCACCATCACTACCCACCACCACCTTTCTGCAAAAACCCACCACCACCACCTACGTCCTACCCTCTGCAAAACCCACCACGACCTACGTCCTACCCTCTGGAAAACCCACCACCACCGTGAACCACCATCGTCCTCACCCTCTGTTCTTCAGATCTGAAACACAATCAGATTCAGATCCACCCCCCTCGTCGAACCACCACCATCACTGGACCCCCTCCGAACCTCTGCAAACCCCCGTCTTCATCATCACCACCGTCCTCACCCCTTAAAATATATGGTTTCTGTGTGGTTTTAGAGAGAGGGTGTGAGAGGGTCGGTTAGAGAGAGAGAGAGAGAATGAGAGAGAGAGCTGTGTGATAGAGAGAGAGGAGAGAGAGAGAGTTATGATTATTATTATTATTATTATTATTATTATTATTATTATTACACAAATAGTCCTTTAACGAGGGTGAATTGACAGATTTGCCCTCCACGTGAGGGGCACGTGAGCTACTTAACCGAGTTTTCTAACTTGGTTTGGCTTAAAGGACATAGGATGTAACAACTGTATAAAACAAAGGACATAAGGAGTCAAAAATTCAAAAAAAGGACATAGGATGCAATTTTAAGTATAACTAAAGGACAATTTGTGTAATTTTCTCTTGTTCTTATTTGGTTAATATAGGTGTATGCATTCAACATTGTAATAAATTTGAATTGGAATGAAATGAAAATGATGTTGTTACTTAAACATTGCATAAATTTTATTCATAGCAACTTGTTACATCAGCATCATGTTTTGGTTGTTCATCACTTCCATTTGTTACATGTTTCACTCCTAGTGACGATCATCATCAGAGAATGAATCAGACCGACGCTCATCTTCATACGGATCATGGTACCAGTCATCATCAGAGTCTGCATAATCCCAAGCTTTTTTCAAAACCTCAGGATCATAATCCTCGTATGGATCAGCTTCTTCCTGTTCCTTTTCTGTCTTTCCTTCATGATCATGTTCATCATCAGCAGCATCTTGTTGATTATGAATCAGTGGATCTGCAAACTGATTCAACTGCACATGTTCATCATCAGCAGCATGTTTTGGTTGTTCATCAATTATTGGATCATCTTCATCATCAGGAGCATGTTGTGGCTGTGGATCTTGTGGTTGTTGATCTTGATCATGAACAACATCTTGTTCCTTTGGATCTTGATCATTAACAGCATGTTCATGTTGAGTGTGTTTGGTTTTTAGTCTTTTGTTTTTAGTGGTTTTTTGATCCATCTTACTAATCGGATTATATGGTCATTTGGTGCTTTTTTGTTCTCTATTTATTGTGAATATGGCCGTTATACAGGGCAAAATGACCGTTAGAAATGACATTCAATTCAGGATCATACTGACCCATTTGCATACTTGGCCCATTTGACTTAAATAAGTCAAACCATTCATGAAACAAACCTATGATCATACTGACCCATTTGACTGAACAAGATGACCAAACTGCACAAAATACCCTGACCCATTATCAACCAAAACACCCTGACCCATTATCAACACCATTCAAGCTACATAAACTGACCCATTTGCATACTTGACCCATTTGACTGAAAAAAATGACCAAACTGCACAAAATACCCTGACCCATTATCAACCAAAATACCCTGACCCATTAACAGTAACTGATCCAACATCATCAAACAAACATAATAATAACCTTGACCCAGTTGACATTAACTTGCAGTGAATAACAAACTGCATTTGACATGTTCATTAACCTTGACCCATTTGACATTAACCTGCAGTGACTCATTCACAATAACATTAACATACATTCATCCACAATAACAATAACATTAACCTGCAGTGACTCATTCACAATAACATTAACATACATTCATCCACAATAACAATAACATTAACCTGCAGTGACTCATACACAATAACATTAACATACATTCATCCACAATAACAATAACATTAACATATGACTCATACACAATAACATTCATTCATCCATTATATTCATTTCATTACCAAAACATTCATTACATAATATTCATTCATCTTCATCAAAACATGACTTTCGTTACTTTCATTACAAAAAACATCCACCAAACCTAGAAACCATGACTGCACAACCACCAAAAAACATCCAAGACCTGCACATACCCTAGACCTGCACATACCCTAGACATACTTCATAACATAATACATCACAAAAAACATCCAAGAAAACACTAGACCTACTTTCAGCATCTTGTTTTCATTCTCTGTTTTCTGCAACACTTGATCAGCTTCTGATTTCCTGGCACACATTCTTCTGACATTGTCTTCATGGTTTCGTATGGTGGTCAACAGAGCAGGTATCAACACAATAGGGTTTGTACAAGTAGGGGGTCCATCCAGTCAACGAAACCACATCCATTTGTGCAACGATGGTACCTACGTCCTGGATTTTCATTCGTCCATGAAATTCTGAGGTCTGTTGTTGCTCCACACCTGCACATCACCATTGTAGGGCTGAACGATTGTTGATTGAGATTATTGATGAAGAACAATTGAAGGTATGCTTAGGGTTGAAGATTAGGGGTTTAAATAGGAAGGGAAAGTTAATTATCAGATATTTTCGTTAAGATATATTTTTTTTTATTCAAGGGATGGAAATGACCAAATTACCCTTCGTTTAAGAGTTGAAATGACCAAAATACCCCTCACGTGAGGTGCACGTGAGGGTGTGTAACGGCAGATAGACGGACGTTAGCTCCAGGGACGTAAACTGTTAGAAAACCAAACCACAGGGACTCAGGGTGTTAAGCCTGGGTTGAACCTGTTAGTTTAGGCAAACCACAGGGACGAAAACTGCAATTTTCTCAATTTCAAATTATTATTTATTTCAAATTAATTTTTAGTCGTTTTGAGATGAATAAAACTGCAACGGTTAGTACCCACCATTTGGTGGAGTGGTGTGGAAAAATAAAGATAAGAGCTTGAGACTATTTGGTCTTAAGCTTTAATCCGATTCAGAAAGGGTTTTACCGCAGTGGGTATTCGGCCGGCTGGTTTTTTCCCTGAATTGGTGGCTTGGTGGACTTCTAGGCAACCTTTTGTCAAGTGCTAACCCACTAGTAGTTCATGTGATATTTAGTTGACCGTTCAAATATAAAAAAGTGCGAAGGTTACAAATTTACTTATTTTTAAACCGCGGAGGTTATATATTATGTGTTAAGATCAAATAAAAGATAGGATTTATTGTCTAGAATTTACGGAAACAAAGGAAAAAAAGAATTGTTCATTTAAATTTGGGGAATTGGATTTTAATAATCCATACTTTGTCTCATTGGCCGGCAATAAGCTATACTTAATAAATTCTCTACAACAGTCCCAACTTTCAACATATTGGCCGGCAATGAACTTTTTAACTTTCAAACTCTTTCAGTTTTGAAAATGGGTTAGTTTTCAGTTAACAAAAGTTCATTGACGGCCAATATTTTGAAAGTTGGGACTATCGTAAGGAATTTCTTAAGTACAGATTATTGTCAGCCAACCAACGAGATAAAGTTTGGATTATTAAAATTCAATTTCCCTTTAAATTTTAATTTGGTTAGATATCAGTGAACAACAGACTTTGGGCGAAGATGAATTTAAGTTAATGTCAATTAATAATTCTTATGATATGTTCGTTCAAGTAAAACTATAGTGTTTTACCGATGATTCATGTCAATTTAATAGATTTGTAGGTCTTTACTTAGGTTGAAGATGATATTTGTCCTTCATTGGCTTTATACTAATGCAAGGTTTGAGTTTACTCGCATTATAATCTGGAATAGTTTAGACTTTAGATGTATTATCTTTACTTGACAACATTTGATAAAGTTATTGAAGCCAATCAATTGTGAAACCTTAGCTTGCATAAAAAGAAAAAAATATTCATTTATATGGAGGAATTTAATATTCGATGTTGCAAAAAGGCACATGCAATTCCATCCATTTACTAGTTTTAAATAATTTGTGTATAAATAAACTAGAATGCTAGATATTTTGATGCTTCTCAGACTAGAATGAGTCGTGGCGTGGAGAGAGAGCAACCACCGCATGTCTATCACACCATCCCACGGATCGAAAAGGAGGCGTTGCCTTTAGGCAAAGGCAGAATTCACATGGGCGTTGCCCCCTTCCTCCTCATCACCCGTTCGACTTTTTTAGCCTCTTTGCCCTTCTCTCCTTGTCTTTCACCACTTCTTTCCTTTTGTGATGTGGAGGGCAAAGCTTCCAAAGTCTAGCTAGGTGACGCCTCGGTGGCAGGACTTGCCCCTTTGCCCACCACACCGTCTAGTCTAAAAGGCTTGCATCCTAATGGTATTAATGTGTTTAGTAAAGATAGGTTTTTCAAAGAGTTAATGGTTTCAGTGTTTCACTCCCATATTAGTGCAAAAGTTTACATAACGTGTACTTGGTTGTAAAAAAAAAAAATACATAGGTGCTATCATGGTATTTTATTTCTACTCGTTAGGGTATTGTTTTATATTTTATAAGATAAAAAATAAAAATACTATTTCATGTCAACCTCAACATATAATTTTTTCTAGTACTATCAAACACGTTATAGTAGAACCTAACATTTGACTAAATTCATAATTTAAATCTACCGTCTAACCATCATGTAACCAATTTTTATATGGTATAAATATTGAGAATTAACGTATTAGGAATACTATATTTGTAGATAATGGTGTTAATAATTCAATAATCAAGTGGTAGGTGTCTATGTGACGTGGTGAAGGTGGGTACACGAAATGATGTATTGGAGAATTGGGACACAATTAAGTAATTAACCTCGCTGTCTCCTTACATTTTGTTTATTTCGATTACATTATGTGTTAGGGGAAGGAGCGCTCCACTGAATAAGTCCACTTCACTGATTTCTATTAATCCTGCACTGTCACATCACTTCACTGATTTCCTTCACTGTAACACTTTTTTGGAGGCATCACTCCACTAATTCACTTTATTGAAATGTTTTTTTTTTTTTTTTTTTGTATTTTTCAAATAAAATTAATTTGATTATTAAAAGATGCTTATGTAATAATAATAATAATAATAATAATAATAATAATAATAATAATAATAATATTAAAAGACTTAATTTTTATTTTTACTCAAACCTTCTGACCTTCTTCTTCTTCTTCATCTTCATCTTCACCTTCAAGCCTTTTACTCAAACCTTCTCAAACCTAAAACTATCTATCCAATTCAAACCACCTTCTTCTTCTTCACCATCTATTGAGGTTGATGGTTTAACAGCCTGGTAAGGGACGGTGGATACAAAAAAATAATATTTTATTCGTATTCACGGGTTCCAATCCGTTAACTAGAACCAGAAAAAGGTCCACGGATCTACTACCAGCACGGGTGCCGGCGGTGTTACCGTGCTGGTAGCAGGGTACCCGTGACCAAATCTGGTTGCGCCTCGTCCCCTTACTTATGTATTAAACATGGTTTAAAAAGGCTGTCTGAGGCCCGCCTCGAGGCTTACGCCTCGGCTGAGGCTATGAAAAAACGCCTTAGAGGATTAGCCACATGGGGGTCAATTGAAACCTAAGCCTCGGCCTATCCGAGGCTTTCCGAGGCGGTGAGGCTTAAGCCTCACCACCTAAGTCAAAATTGGGTCTAGGTAGTGAAAATTGGTTCAAGTCGGGTCAAAAGTTGTATTTGGAACGAGTTCCCACCTCAAAATCCAACCAAAACACACATGCCCCTCTACCTTATGAACTTTTGGTATTTTTACATTTAACCCCCTCAATGTTCACTAGTTTACATTTGATCTCCAAACTTAAGTTAAAGATTAAAATGCTATTAAAACTATTTTATGATGTTTGTTTCATTACTAAATTAGATTTTATAATATCCATGTTGTTTTGTTTTATATTATATTGTATTTTTATGATATATATATATATAGGGTAGAGATCCTAAGAGAACCAACCCCTATTTGAGAACTGAGAGAACCATTCTGAGCCACACATTTCATATAAAGGCAAAAAAAAAAAAAAAAAAAAAAATTTTTTTTTTTTTTTTTTTTTTTTTTTTTGCTTTAATCGCACATTTTTATGCAAGGAAAAAAAATTTTTTATTTTTTTTGAATTTTTTTTTCATTTATACATATGTGTATATAGCAATTATACATATGTGTATATAGCATTTTTCAGCTATACATATGTGTATATTTCAGTTATACATATGTGTATATAGCATTATACATATGTGTATAATGCAATTATACACATGTGTATACTGAAAAAAAAAGTACAAAAAAAAAAAAAAAAAATTTCTTACATATAAAGCAGCGATTTTTGCAAAAAAAAAAAAAAAAAAAAAAAAAAAAAATTGCCTTAGAGAAATGTGTGGCCCAGAATGGTTCTCTAGTTCTCAATTTGGGAAAAGGTTCTCATTTGAACCAAATCCTATATATATATATATATATATATATATATATATATATATATATATATATATATATATATATATATAGGGTAGGGTTCCTGTAAGAAAATGATTTTGTGTAGGAAGGGTAAGAAGTGTTTTCAATCATTGGATTTAAAGATGGATGGTGGAGATTAAAAGTTTGGATATGCTTAAAATTTAATTAATATATTATAGAAATTCATGGTAAGATTGTGAATATGTGTTTTAAATGAGGGTATCAATGTCTTTTTATGCTAAACTTCTAGAAACCTTTTTAATGCTTTCCTTATATTATGGTTCCTCTCTCTCTTATCATTATTATTTGCCATAATCATTCTTAAGCATCCTTTTTAATTATTATTATTATTTACTTCTAGAAACATTTAATGTTTTCCTTATATTAGTGATGATATAAAACACAGTAAAATGTTAATATTTAATGATGAGATATAACACAGTATAATGTTCATATAAAACACCATTTAGAAGCTAAAGTGTTATGGCTTACAAAAATTGACTTGGTAATTTTGTGGTGATGTAAAACAAAGTTATTATAAAACACCCCTGATAAGAATACAACACTCCTGATGTTAGCCCGTGATGAAAATGATATATAAAACACTATTGATGTTATTATAAAACACTCCTGATAAATATAAAACACTTTTGATGTTATTATAAAACACTCCTGATAAGTATAAAACACTACTGATGTTATTATAAAAACGTAAGTCTAAAAAAAATTGAATTCAGATAAATATAAATTGCTTTTTTGGGAATTGATGTGAGAAATTGAATAAGAATGTGAAGATAATTTGAATGATATGTTAAAGATATGGTGCTAAATTAGTGGGATTTGATTAATTTAAAAATTGTTAAAAAGTCTTAAATGCCCTTAATCTCAAAAGTTGATCCTATGGCTATAAATCTTTCCTACACTTCCTACACAAATCAATTTTCTTACCGGATCCTCTACCTATATATATATATATATATATATATATATATATATATATATATATATTGTTATTTTTAATAATGTTTTGAGGCTTACGTCTCGGTCCACCTCGAGGCCCGTTTTAGCCTTTTTAAACCTTGGTATTAAATTCTATAAAATCTATTTATCTCATAATTTACAGAATTTTTTCAAATATATATATTTTTATACATCCAAGTATTTATCATATATATCGTGTTAAATTGCAATTTGCAACACTCCATTTAATGATATATTTTTGGCATAAATTAAATTATTTAAGTAATAACTTTCTTTGTTTTTTTTTTTTTTTTTTTTTTTTTTGAACGGCCAATGAAACGATCTCCGAGCCCCCGGGTACTTAGGCCAATTCCCCTTGACCTGAACCCGCCTACCGGGCCGCATCAGATGCGTAGGAAACCCTTGGAATGGGAAAACCTTCGCCCTCGCTTGGAGTCGAACCCGGGTGAAATCCGTTCAAACTCTTCATTGCGATGTCCATCAACCAGTTGAGCTGATTAGTCAGGACCTGTCTTTGTTTTAATCAATTGATTAAGGATGTTGTGAGATTGGAACACTTGTTTGGAATGACGTTTGGCTCATATGCTTTTATATAACATTTTATTTTTATTTGAACTTTAAATAGAAAAAAAAAATTAAAAATGCCTCTCAAGGAACTATAATTTGTGTAATATCTGACGCAAGTATCAATCAATATTGTTCTCTTATCAACCATGTCTCTTCTTTTTATTTTTTCTTACATCAGTTGAGATTTTTTAGAAAATAACCAGTATTTGAATTACCTTATTTCAGCTCGATAAACCGTGAAGAATCCTCTCTCATCTACAATCAATGCATCTAAAACGCGTCGATGAAACATGTATTTTTGCTTATGAATCCCAATATTATTTGAGTTTTTAATTGTTACGTGAAATTAATTTATTGCAGGCTATGTTGAAACGGCTTTCAGTATCTGCAGATAATATTAATTATTTTTTTTAATAAAAGATAATATTAATTATTAACTAAACATATTTTTAATTTCTATATTAAATTAAACGTGTCCTTAAAATAAATTTAATTAAGAATGTTTCAGCTTTTGTTGCATGTTCCACTCTCCTTGTACACTATTATTATCTACTATTAACTTTTTAATTTTAAATATTATCCCAATTAAGCTAAGTTATCATCGTAGGTGGTACCTATGGCTATAAATAAATTTATACTAAACATAATTATAACTTTAATAAACAATTTAAAAAGGAAATATAGCTATCAACTACAGTGAACGTGGATTTGACCAATTTTATTGTGGACTTTGAAATTCCAGTTAGCTTCCGATTAATAAAAACCATAACAAATTACAAATGGATGACTGGTAAACGGGCAACAAGATGCGTCAGTGCGCCACTACTCCTTTTAAATAAAAACCAAGAAACATAATCTGGGATGTAATTGTGATCTTATTATCTTAAAACAATGACAACTCTTTGATTTGAAAACATGGTTTTTGTAAAATTAAAACCAATTAAACGGTAACTATAATAACTTGAAGCCTTCAGTTTTTATCTTACATGTGATTTTTACTTGTAAAAAACCTAAGTCTATATTGTCCGTTTGTCTCATGGTGTTCATTATCCTTATGACCGGCCCAATCCATTAGTAGCTCAGGTAATTTGGATTAGGTAATCAGGCCCAAGAATTCATGTGAGTTCATTGCTTGTTGAAAAAACTTAGGGCTTTTTGGTTTTGGTTGATTAAGTGCTGAATTATTAAGATATCTGAATGGTTAAAAGGTCTGAATGATTAAGTGTTGAATCATTAAGTTGGACCTCTTGATGGTTAATTTTCTTGTCCCACATTGGTAGGAGTAGGGATGGCAAAAAAACCCAAGCCCGACGGGTATACCCGAAACCCGAAGCATTTGGGACGGGTATACCCGATACCCGACGGGTATGGGACGGGTTTGGTATTGAAAAAAAAATATTTTGCGGGTATGGGACGGGTATGGTATTAGGTGATACCCGACCCGATTACCCGAAACTAAATACCCGTCTACCCGAAATATATACCCGAATACTTTTAAGTTTTATATATATCTTTTCTTAACTAGTTTTTAGTAATGTTTCATTTTAATAGATTCATTATTTGAAAAATAAACTTTTCGTCTAAAATATATATTCTAATAACATTATTATTTATATTTATATGCTATGAAATATATAAATAGTTTTCAAAATTCATACTATAATATATATATATTTACATATTAAGTGTTTCAAAGATTATTATGGTGATGATAATATATATTTTACTTATTACAATTTTATCTATCTATATAATAAATGAAAACACTAGGGTTGAATCCTAGCTTTTGAGAGGGTCTCCTAGGATCCAAATGTTAAATGGAGCTCCATGTGTTCTTAGTATATAAACCTCTTCTTTTTTTGTTTTCTCACCATCCATTTGTATGTTAAAACATTTTTCCTCCTTCCTAGCCTAATACATTGTTCATCCTTCATATCCTAATGTTAAAACATTCTTCCTCCTTCCTAGCCTAATACATTGTTCATCCTTCATATCCTAATTCCTTTCTCATTCCTCATTCCTTTCTAATTGTTCTTTTTACAAGGTATGTTGTCCATCTAATCTTATATTTAACATTTTACATCAATCATGAATGAAAAACAATCGGATTTTTTTGGTAATGATCAAAGCGTTTTACGATTAATATAAGTCACGAAATTGTTTTATTATCATTTTTCTGATTTGGATGAGATTGATACATAATTGCTTACAATCATATTACATCAAAGAGAAATACAATCGGTTATGTATTTTCTTTTTAATACACAGAAAAATCAGAATGGTATTACATCAAACTTGTAAAAAATACAATCTGTTTTTTTTTTTTTTTTTTGTAATGATCACCACGTTTTTCTATTAACATAATTATCTAAACTGTTTACGATAAAGTTTCTGATTTGGATGAGATGCATACATAGTTGTTTACGATCATATTACATCAAACAGAAATACAATTGGTTTATATATTCATTTTTTCTGCAAAGAAAAATCAACATCGTATTACATCAATATTCTACCAAATAAAATCGGTTTTTTGTAATGATCAAAACGTTTTTTTATTAACATAAGTATATAAACTGTTTAGTATCAAGTTTCTGAATTGGATGAAATGGATACACAACTGTTTACAATCAGGTTTAATCATTGTATTATTGTCCAAATAATTGATGTAATATGATTGTGGTATTAATAACAGGATTCAAATGAAATCAGTTTATAGTTTTCGTGAAAATGAAAAAAAAAACTTGCTTGAGTTTATGGTTACATTAACAAATATTTGTTTTGCATTTGAAGAACATGATTTCATTAGGACAAAAAACTTGATTATGGCTTATCACAAGGGTGACAAATTCTTCAAGGTTATTCATGACCCTTCCGCACGAGTTTTGGTATGAGTCTTTCTAATTTTTTTTAAATAAAAAAAGTTATTCCTTATTATAATTGTTTTTTACGTGTTCGTCCAAACATTGCCGAAATCCATGAACAGTTTTTTGTTATCTAGAAACTTACGCAACAACAACATTAAAGTTTCCACATACCATGGTCAATCTTGGTTTGTTCTTTTAAATCAATTTTACTGCTTATTACATACAAGTTGACCTTTGACTGTGCTATAAATTTTCGACTTTGGTATTAATTGGAATTTAAACGTGTAATTATGCAGTTTACTAAAATTTAATTATGGTCAATATGTGTAAATGAGTACGAATTTACTGTGAGTCAATAATCATTAAAATCATAACTATATTCCATTATTATATACAATAACATTTAGATTTTTACATAATATTTGGTATGTTGTAATTGTTAGAATGTGTATACGTTAATCAGTGGTGGCAAGACGCGATTATTTAGGAATTGAAATTTCGCCATTTGATATTAACTTAAGAATTGAAATTGACTTCCTAATATAAACATTTGTTATTCGGAAATTTTGAAAACATGTAATTATATAATTTGACTAAAATTTAATTATGTTAAATATGTGTATTGACTTTGACTGCCTTATATATGTTTATTCTTCGTTATAAAAATGTAAACACATTTATATGCAGCAAATGTAATTAGACCATTAATTATGTATTGACTCAAAATGCATAATATATTAGAAAAACCATTATGTTTATTGACTTTGACTTCCTTATATAACATTTATCTTATAAATATGTAAACACATAATGTATAAGGAAAGTCAATATGTTTATTGACCTTGAATATGAATTTACTGTCAATAAATATACATTAAGATAAATAGTTATATTCCTTGATTATCTAAAGTTGACTTTGAATACATAATGTATACGAATTTACTCACATTATTCATAAGGAATTGATACATGTTAAGGCGAAATTTATGCTCTCATTCTACAATAACATATTGACTTTGAATACGAATTTACGGGTCCAATTTTCAAGCATGTTAAGGCGAAATTGATGGTCTCCTTCTACTCCATTGTTGAATGTATAAGGAAAGTCAATATGTTTATTGACCTTGACTTTGAATACGAATTTACTGTCAATAAATATACATTAAGATACATAGTTATATTCCTTGATTATCTAAAGTTGACTTTGAATACATAATGTATACGAATTTACTCACATTATTCATAAGGAATTGATACATGTGACGACCGGGAAAATTTTTCTTTTTATCGCTTCGTTCTCTTTGACTTCGGGAAATTTTCGGGACGGAAATTCTTTCAACGTGGGGATGATGTGACACCTGGCATGTTCGGCTTAAACATAATAGTAACATCTAAGTCTACCTTAGCGAGAAACGTTTATAAACAAACTTAACTGGGTTAGTTGAGTCGGGTCAGATTAGGATTGTCCAGGGTTCAATGATCTGGAGGATCATTGGGAGTCATTTTGGGGAATACACTAGTACCGGGTTCCGTTGTTGGTGACATTACATGAACTAATTAAGTATATGTGTAGATTATGGGTCGTGTGGTGGATTGTATACTTATACTTGCTTAAACGATGTACAAATGATTATACGTGCTTAAATATGCTAAGTATAGACTATGGATGCATGCTTATGTGTTAAGATGTGTTAGAATGCGTTAAACACGACAAACTGGAAATCTGGAGAAAAAGTTAACATGTGTTAAAAAGTGCTGTTAACATGTGTTAAAAAGTGCTGATGACCTGAAAGTGGAAAGTGGGCGAATGTGGAAATGGAACCTGAGAAAGTGGGCGAATGTAGAAACAAAGTGGGCGAATGTGGAAAGATTCCACATTCGACCATAACAAATGGGCGAATGTGGAAAAGTTCCACATTCGACCATATGAAGGGGGCGAACCTGGACCTGGTATAAATACCATCCTTAGCCATTTTTCACCATTTCACAAACCCTAAACGCCTCCAAACACTCTCTAACAGCTATTATCATTGGGGAAGGAGTTTTTGAGCTTGTTTTTCATAACCTAACTCTCTAAATCATTACAAGTGAAAATCTAAGGTGTGTTCTTCATTCCAAATCCTTTTTAAACAATTTTGACTTGTTTTCATCTAAACCCCAAGGGTCCAGATCTGATATCAACATGTTTTATGAGTAAAAACCTTTCTAATATCTTTCTAAATAAAACCTATTCATAAACAATGAGTTTTTATACAAATTAACATGTGTTAATGTAGTATTATGCATTGTTTGATGATTACTTGTTGTATAGATGATATGACAACAACCTAGGATTGTTATTAATGAGGAGTTATGATTGAAACATGTTACAATTGATTGTTGAAGGTGTTTTTGTCGTTTAAAGGAATTTTTAGTTAGATTTAGGGCTTGTTTTTGGATGGTAATGATAAGGTTATGATAGGGGGTTTCTTGTTCATGATGATTTGAGTATGTTGAGCTGATGATTGATTAATTTCAGAAAGTTTCCTAATTGGGTAATGATTTCATGCATGATGATGTGACATCTCCATAATTTACTATTTTAGGAAACTTGTAAAACGGATAGATTTGGGGTAAAATCGGTAGGGATTCGTAGGAATATGTTAATGATGCTTGACTGCTGTAACTCGTGGTGTTTCGTGATGTTTTCGGACGTTTTCGACGCGTTTTTGGGAAAATTATACAGCAGGGTCGAACCTGGAGCACCTTCTGTAACATTTCGTGTTTAACTATTTATACGTTACGGATTAAAACGGCAAGCCCTATCATTTTTGGTGATATTTTGAACCCCTATACAATGATAATTACTCATACATACATATATATATATATATATATATAAATTTATAATAATAATAATAATAATATTAATAATAATAATTGATAAAAGTAATCTAGTTGAGAAATTCAATTGATGAATTGTTATTATTACCCAACTCCTTGTTTCATTTCATTGTCTGAAGCCCCATTATAACCAACCCAACACCCTAGCCCACCTTGCCTTTCCTTTTCAGAGCCCAGGACTGAATGCAGCCCATCAGGGAGCCGGCCCATCAGCCAGGCCCAACAACTTTCCCCCTACATGCTTTAAAAAAAAAAAAAAAAAAAAACTTTATGCTCCTGCCGGGACTCGAACCCGGGCAGGCAGCCGTCTCAGCAGGATCCACACACAAACATGAACCAGCTGGGCTACGGGTCATTATTGGTTTAATCAGGACTCATAAGATATATATATACACGCAAGACTGTTCCTTTCTCCTTCCCTTTGAGCTGTTACGCGAACACAGCAGATATGAAATTGAAATTTATATCTTGACCAACTTAATTCCCACAATTAACTCATAATTGATTCTAAATGGAAAGGGAACGTAATTATCGGCCTCGTTTGACTTATATACCCATTGATTTCGGACCAATTATCCATCAATTAACCATAACTCGCGTGAAGACTTCAATTCTTGGTCAACTATACCATTTTGATCACCAAGATGTTTTCCCTATAAATTGAACGTACTACCTCAGTCACAAATCGCTCACAACTCTCTCTCAACCTCCCAATCTCTCTAGTTCACTCAGATTGTTGCTATTTTGCTCGAAGTTTGACTTTCTCCTTGACCCGACGATTATCGTTATTACAGCACTGTGAGTCTAATTTTCTTGGTGGGTTTCTTTCATCGGCATCCAAGCAACTATAGCCCTAACATTAATCGGGCTATAGTTGCCTGAATCATTCTATTGTAAAATCTAGGGTTCATCGTGTTATAATTGGGGATAAACTTGATTAGCGTAATGTATATAATTAAATTGAAACCAGAAATCTCACAACCACCGGCCTAGGCCAAGTGGTTGTGACTCTGGTCCTCCACACGGGTCACCCGGGTTCGAGTCCCGGCTCTGACCGGGTTTTTGTTCTTATTTTCCTTTCTTTTTAAAACAAACTATTACATTATATATATATATTAAATCCTTTTAATCTTTTAAATTCTTTTTAAAATACCAAAACTATTTTATAAATTCTAAAAAAATTATATTTGTTTAATCTGATATAAAAGTTTTATTTGTAATTTTTATTTTTCAGAAATTCATTTATTTAATAATTATAATAATTAAATCATTTTTATACAATTATATTTATAAAAATCCATTTATATATCAAAACAGTTTTATTAAATTCCCCAAAAATTATCCTAACTTTTTATAAAGTTAAACTTTGCTGAAATAATTTTTAATTCAGTAAAATCATTTATTTTATATTTTTAAACAATTTTTGTTAGATTTAATCATAATTAATTCATAATAAATCCAATTTTCATCATTTTTGCACCAAAATTTTATACAAATTATTTTTAATCATTTAGAACAGAAATATGATTTTTAAAATAAAAATTCCTTAATTTTAGTATTTTGAATATTAAAGTTAATAATTGGCTATTTATAAATAAATAGATTTAAAAATCTATTTTAAATAAAATAATTTTATAAAAATTATTTTATTGCTTCAAACACTTTAATGTGCTCACTCAAAATGCAAATTTTATAAAAAGACTATTTTTCATTAATTATCCAATTTTCTTTATTTAATTAACATTTTTTTTAAATTAAATTTAACAATTGATTATCCCCAAATCGAAACCCTAGGATACACATATTAGTTATATAGACTTAGACTTATTATATATTACCTCATTATAGGGTAATATTTGGAATCACTTTGGGCAACACAATTATCATATCTTTTTCAACAAGTTAACATTTGCTAAGGTGAGTTTACATAGCCCCTTTTTCTGTTTTACATTTTGGGGTGAAACATGTTTAAACATTTTATACACTATCATTTATTCATTCTTACATTGTTGAAACTTGTGATTCAATTACACTATCATTTACTCATTCTATCACTTGACTGTAACAAAAAGACACAGTACAATCATTAACATTGATCAAGCCGCATGTTTAGATTATAGCGCTATAGGTCTGACAAACCCATCCCACCCGCATAGACTCAGGGATGATCGATAACAGTAATAACATTTAACTAACTTGCGAGTTAGTCATCAGTCGACACAAGGTTTGGTTGTACATAGACGCATTGTTGCATGTCGGTATCATACTCTATCATCATACAACCCTGAGTGTTGTACAAACTATTGTTATCAATTATATTCAAAAACCTATGTAATTCTCACCAACAATTGTTGACCCAAAATATTTTCAACTTAACATGTTTCAGGTTCTACTTGTTTGGAAGATTTGCTTGAAGATACGTGCATAGTTTCATTCAATTTGATGTACAAAATTCTAGAACAATTGTATGTAATTCATTTAAATCATTTAATGGAATCTATTATTCTCCATGAGCTACTGAACGATCATCAATACGTGGCATCCCGATGTTTCCGCCATCGGTTGGGGTGTTACAGATTGGTATCAGAGCCATGGTTATAGGGAATTAGGTTATTAGAGAAATAATCTAGTCTATAACCATAGGATTTAACCAGTACTTGCTTCTTTTGTTTGCTATTCTCTATCCCTCTCCTACTTCATATCCTCCCTACAAGAAGGTTGCTCTCCATCAGTGGATCTACTCATAGACTAATAGGACAAAATCCCCAGGTTTAACCTGAACCACCTTGAGATCTCGTCGAAGTTCTAGATTTTAATAACGAACACGTGCAATCTGGAAGGGTGAACGCCTGTATTCTGAGTCTTCTGTCTAGGCTGGCATTGCGCATATATCCCAATCAGACGAGGGACCCGGATGCCTACCTGGGAATTCTCGGGATGAGTGTTCACTTATAGGCTAAAGCATGTCTTCATATGTTATTAGAATTTAGAATCTTTGATAAGTCAACGTTTTCGTTTATTCGTTTTAATTAATGAATAAATGATTACATTCCCTATATAAACTCTCATTCATTTCATTGTGTCTATTACAGATCATGCCTCCACGTCGCAGCACTCGCAACAGCAATGGTGAGAACCACGAAGAAGGTGGTGACAACCATAACCATGACCAAGTTCCTAACCACAACAACAATGGTGTCGATGCTCAACTGGCTGCGATCATTTCTCAACAAATGGCGCAGCAAATCGCAACTTTGGTTCCCAATTTACTTGCTCAGGTCATCCAGTTGAACGGCAACGGGAATGGTCACAACAACGGGAATGGCAATGGCAATGGAAATGGACCCCAAGCCTGCACCCTTAAACATTTCAACTCTTGTAACCCTCCAAAGTTTAGTGGTGAAGAAGGAGCTACAGGACTCCTCCAATGGTTTGAGGGTATTGAAAATACCTTCATCAACAGTGAGTGCCCCAACAATTTCAAGGTTCGTTACGCCATGAGTGTCCTCCATAAACGAGCACTCACATGGTGGAATGAAGAAAAGCGTACTCGTGGGGCCGAGGTTGCTCTTGCTATGACATGGGACCAAGTCAAGGAGGTCATGAAGGAAGAGTTTTGTCCTCGCAATGAAGTTAAGAAGCTTGAGGATGAGTTCCACACCTTAGCTCAAGATAGTGGGGAAAACCTTGCCTACAACACCCGCTTTCATGAGCTTAGCTTATTGCTGCCCCACAAAGTCACTCCCCTGTCGGTAGCCATCGAGAAGTACGTCGGTGGTCTGCCCATGCAAATCCAGGATACGGTGTGGGGAAGGAATCCTGCCACCTTGGAGGAAGCCAAACGTTTAGCAGCTACCTTAACTGATAATCACGTAAAGAACGGGACTTTAGTTCGGAAAAGCAATAAAACAAGTATTGTAGCCGCGGTAACCACTGAGAACCAGAAACGTAAGACCAGGGATCCTGCTGCAAACCTCACCCCACAAGCTTCTAACAAGAAACCTTATACAGGAAACCATCCATTGTGCAACACATGCAACCGACATCATCCCACTGCTTCAGCATGTCGCTTGTGCACCAATTGTGGTAGGTATGGCCATCTAGTTAATACATGTCGCGAGACCCCAAATCCTAATGCCAACCAACCCATCAACCCTGCTCAGGCTGCTAATCCTAATCGATACAACTATGGTCAATGCTATGAATGTGGAGACCCAAATCACTTCCGTAACCGATGCCCTAAACTGAACAGAGATCAAGACCCTCCAGCTACCTAACCGCAAGTCTCACCATTTGACTATTGATTGCTTTTATTCTATGTATTGACGCTATTTGATTCAAGTAATAAAATTCAAGTATTATCATAACATCTGTGTGCATGTTTGTCTGAATGTGAACTAATTGCTACATCTATAATCATACTTGCTTGTACAACAATTAGTTAACTACCAAACAACCAGCTTAACGACTAGTAGAGGTCATCATGTCATTCCAACAGTCGGGAGAGGCCCTACCACCTGAACGACTAGCGGAGACTATCAGACCTGCTTAACAATCGGTAAAGTCATAAAAGGACACAAAACCCTAATGTAAGGTAAATTGGTAATTACGGTCCGGAACGTAATCATGAATTTACAGGTACGTTAAGGTAGTGTGAAATTTAATCAAGGTTTTCGGTAGTTGACCAATTGTAACCCTGGTTTCCCTTAACTTCGGGACGAAGTTCCTAAAAGTAGGGGAGACTGTAACATTTCGTGTTTAACTATTTATACGTTACGGATTAAAACGGCAAGCCCTATCATTTTTGGTGATATTTTGAACCCCTATACAATGATAATTACTCATACATACATATATATATATATATATATAAATTTATAATAATAATAATAATAATATTAATAATAATAATTGATAAAAGTAATCTAGTTGAGAAATTCAATTGATGAATTGTTATTATTACCCAACTCCTTGTTTCATTTCATTGTCTGAAGCCCCATTATAACCAACCCAACACCCTAGCCCACCTTGCCTTTCCTTTTCAGAGCCCAGGACTGAATGCAGCCCATCAGGGAGCCGGCCCATCAGCCAGGCCCAACAACTTTCCCCCTACATGCTTTAAAAAAAAAAAATAAATAAAACTTTATGCTCCTGCCGGGACTCGAACCCGGGCAGGCAGCCGTCTCAGCAGGATCCACACACAAACATGAACCAGCTGGGCTACGGGTCATTATTGGTTTAATCAGGACTCATAAGATATATATATACACGCAAGACTGTTCCTTTCTCCTTCCCTTTGAGCTGTTACGCGAACACAGCAGATATGAAATTGAAATTTATATCTTGACCAACTTAATTCCCACAATTAACTCATAATTGATTCTAAATGGAAAGGGAACGTAATTATCGGCCTCGTTTGACTTATATACCCATTGATTTCGGACCAATTATCCATCAATTAACCATAACTCGCGTGAAGACTTCAATTCTTGGTCAACTATACCATTTTGATCACCAAGATGTTTTCCCTATAAATTGAACGTACTACCTCAGTCACAAATCGCTCACAACTCTCTCTCAACCTCCCAATCTCTCTAGTTCACTCAGATTGTTGCTATTTTGCTCGAAGTTTGACTTTCTCCTTGACCCGACGATTATCGTTATTACAGCACTGTGAGTCTAATTTTCTTGGTGGGTTTCTTTCATCGGCATCCAAGCAACTATAGCCCTAACATTAATCGGGCTATAGTTGCCTGAATCATTCTATTGTAAAATCTAGGGTTCATCGTGTTATAATTGGGGATAAACTTGATTAGCGTAATGTATATAATTAAATTGAAACCAGAAATCTCACAACCACCGGCCTAGGCCAAGTGGTTGTGACTCTGGTCCTCCACACGGGTCACCCGGGTTCGAGTCCCGGCTCTGACCGGGTTTTTGTTCTTATTTTCCTTTCTTTTTAAAACAAACTATTACATTATATATATATATATATATTAAATCCTTTTAATCTTTTAAATTCTTTTTAAAATACCAAAACTATTTTATAAATTCTAAAAAAATTATATTTGTTTAATCTGATTTAAAAGTTTTATTTGTAATTTTTATTTTTCAGAAATTCATTTATTTAATAATTATAATAATTAAATCATTTTTATACAATTATATTTATAAAAATCCATTTATATATCAAAACAGTTTTATTAAATTCCCCAAAAATTATCCTAACTTTTTATAAAGTTAAACTTTGCTGAAATAATTTTTAATTCAGTAAAATCATTTATTTTATATTTTTAAACAATTTTTGTTAGATTTAATCATAATTAATTCATAATAAATCCAATTTTCATCATTTTTGCACCAAAATTTTATACAAATTATTTTTAATCATTTAGAACAGAAATATGATTTTTAAAATAAAAATTCCTTAATTTTAGTATTTTGAATATTAAAGTTAATAATTGGCTATTTATAAATAAATAGATTTAAAAATCTATTTTAAATAAAATAATTTTATAAAAATTATTTTATTGCTTCAAACACTTTAATGTGCTCACTCAAAATGCAAATTTTATAAAAAGACTATTTTTCATTAATTATCCAATTTTCTTTATTTAATTAACATTTTTTTTAAATTAAATTTAACAATTGATTATCCCCAAATCGAAACCCTAGGATACACATATTAGTTATATAGACTTAGACTTATTATATATTACCTCATTATAGGGTAATATTTGGAATCACTTTGGGCAACACAATTATCATATCTTTTTCAACAAGTTAACATTTGCTAAGGTGAGTTTACATAGCCCCTTTTTCTGTTTTACATTTTGGGGTGAAACATGTTTAAACATTTTATACACTATCATTTATTCATTCTTACATTGTTGAAACTTGTGATTCAATTACACTATCATTTACTCATTCTATCACTTGACTGTAACAAAAAGACACAGTACAATCATTAACATTGATCAAGCCGCATGTTTAGATTATAGCGCTATAGGTCTGACAAACCCATCCCACCCGCATAGACTCAGGGATGATCGATAACAGTAATAACATTTAACTAACTTGCGAGTTAGTCATCAGTCGACACAAGGTTTGGTTGTACATAGACGCATTGTTGCATGTCGGTATCATACTCTATCATCATACAACCCTGAGTGTTGTACAAACTATTGTTATCAATTATATTCAAAAACCTATGTAATTCTCACCAACAATTGTTGACCCAAAATATTTTCAACTTAACATGTTTCAGGTTCTACTTGTTTGGAAGATTTGCTTGAAGATACGTGCATAGTTTCATTCAATTTGATGTACAAAATTCTAGAACAATTGTATGTAATTCATTTAAATCATTTAATGGAATCTATTATTCTCCATGAGCTACTGAACGATCATCAATACGTGGCACCCCGATGTTTCCGCCATCGGTTGGGGTGTTACACCTTCGACCAGTCGAACGGGCGAAGGTGGTTCTCCAGGGTCGAACCTGGAAACTAAAGGGGCGAACGAACCACAAATGGGCGAAGGTGGGAGAAAAAGGGGCGAAGGTGGAAGTTCAAGGCCACATTCGACCAATTAAAGTCACCTTCGACCACTCCAAGCTACGTTCGACCCTACGTTAACAGAAATGAGATTTTGATGCAAACTAAGTGTTTTATGCTTGAAACTTATGTGTTAAACTTATGTGCATGACTAATTGATGTAATGGGTCACCAACGGGATGTCGGGTCGGTCTGGGATGTCCGGTTAACGTTTAAACACACTTTTTAACACACGTAGTCAAGATCTGGACAATCGGGGACTTGTTAGCCTTCGGGTTAGTAGTCATCACACTTATGTAAACTCATTGATAGGTTGTCATTAGTTGGGATTATCATACACGTGTTGGAATTCTAGTTATCGGAAGACGCACTATAAGGTGAGTTTCACGGCCCCACTCTTTTACTGGTTTTACATTTTCGGGGGAGAAAACATGTTGTGTCCTTTAAACGTGAGTCAACTATGTTTTCATAAAAAGGCGTTTCAACTATGTTTTGGTATTCATGAATTCATTGGGTTTGGAGTATTCATTATATTACTATGCGATCTTTGGAAGTCCCGGGGGAAACCATGAATGTGCGGGGATGCACAACGGGGGAAATGTGGATAGCGCTATTTGGGCTTGACCCGCCCCACTCGACGGCTTGGAGGGCCGGGCGGGTGCATAT
This sequence comes from Ambrosia trifida, assembly GCA_028751855.1. NCBI lineage: Eukaryota > Viridiplantae > Streptophyta > Magnoliopsida > Asterales > Asteraceae > Ambrosia > Ambrosia trifida. The sequence goes on from CM054122.1 coordinate 174,623,511, forward strand.
TATCTCTTAGGTATTCAGTATTCAGTATGCAGTGTTCAGTATTCAGTATTCATTCGGGCACGTATTCAGTATTCACAGTATTCGAGTCCAGTAATGGTTTTCCAATCGCAGTAGTAACAGGTATTCATATGATTTGCATGTATGTGGTCTGGATTGATCATGGGTATTCATTTGGGAGTTAGTATTCAGTTGGAGTCGATTTTCACTTGGAATTGGTATACATTTGGAGTCGGTATTCATTAAAAACCTGTGAACTCACCGGCATTATTTGCTGACGTATTTAGCATGTTTGTCTCAGGTCGCTAAGGTAGCAGCTGTCGATAGGCGCACGGAGTCTCACGGCGTCTAGGATTCATGTGCATCTCATTTAGTATTTTCAGACTTTCGTACTTTTGATTTCACATTGTAATAAAGTTTTACGCTTCCGCAGCGTTGGATCATTATGAAAACTTAATGGTTTGATTATGTCATTTTTTTTTACGTATCATATAGTGTTGTTTATTGTGACCGTTGACTTGGATCCTGGTGTGTCGCGCGCCTCGCGGTAAAACCCCGCACGTGGAAATTTGAGGGTGTGACAGATTGGTATCAGAGCCAATGGTTATAGTGAACTAGGACTGCATGTAGAGTCTAGTCTATAGCCGAGTATCACACACGTTAGACGGTCACACATAGTTACGAGTCGTGTCATTTGGTAAACATACTAATCTTGTCGGGGTGTCAGTGTCCTCATCACACAGTATCACATTAACCATCTTTTGTTATTCCTACCTTGGTTCTATCTTCTTCTTCGGGTTTGAAGATGAAGGGGCTTATCGCTTATACTTGGCAGTAGTGTACATTGGGGTGCCTTCGGCGCATTCTTGAGATCTTTCCGGGTTTTGGATATCTCCCCTCTATGCTCTAATGTACATACTTGCCTACACACACACTATCATGCACTAGTACTTGTCATAGTACACTCCTGAGTGACTGTTCACTTTGGGATCTTCGTGCGATAACAGTTTCTTTTAGGAATGTGGGTATCGGGTGATTTGAAGTTCTAGATAGGAGCACGCCTAGAGGACCATGTAGAGCGATTTGTTATTTCGGGTGCACACGAAATCATAAATCGAAATGCATGAAAATCTTGGTGGACTTCGTGTTCGGACTAATGGTCATGCTGGAACCATGTTCTGAATTCGTTTGGTCACTTGTAGCTCGATCTGTTGGTGATTTTGCGTATCTTGTCTCATGTTTGGCAGAACATGTCTGGTCGCGCTGGTGGACGTGCTGGTGGACGCCGTGGTGGCGGCGGGGGTCGCAATGGCGGTGGACGAGGTGGTGGGAACATCACCATGACTCAGGCGGAGTTGGAGCACATGTTGCAACAACAGTTGAACATTGCGTTGGCTGCTTTCCAGGCTGCTCAGCAGACCCTGGGAAATACTAATCAGATGCAGACTGGGTGCACGTACAAGAAGTTCATGGACTGTAAGCCCCATTTCTTCAATGGGACTGAAGGAGCGGTGGGACTACTTAGGTGGTTGGAGAAGATTGAGTCGGTGTTTGCTATGTGTAACTGTCCCGACGCTGATCGCGTCAAGTATGCTTCTGCTACACTGGAGGGGCATGCGTTGACCTGGTGGAACTCCACCACTGCGAACCTTGGTCTGGGTGAGGCCAATGCTATGCCGTGGTCCGAGTTTGTTCAGATGTTGAGGGCAGAGTATTGCCCAAGAGACGAGATTATGAAGTTGGAGCATGAGTTCTGGAATCTGAAGATGGTTGGGTCGGAGATCGAGGAGTTTACTGCTAGGCACAACGAGTTGGCTGTGATGTGCCCCGGGTTGGCTACACCGGAGTACCGGAGGATTGAGCACTACGTTGCTGGGTTAGTGCCGGAGATTGCTGGACTTGTTGCTGCTGCTGATCACACTACTATGTTGGCCACTGTTCGGGCAGCCCACAAGCTGACCAACATGAAGGTTGCGGAAGCCGTTCTACCTCCGAGGGGTGCTGCTGTGAAAGCCCCTGCGGACAACAAGAGAAAGTGGGAGAGTGCTGGAAAGAGCGCTGGGTCGTCCCAGCCGCAGACAAAGAAGCAAGAAGTTGTGGGAGCATCATCCGAGCAGAGGTCTGGGGGATATACTGGGAAACTCCCGAAGTGTGGTGAGTGTGGGTTTCATCATACGGGTGATTGTGAGAGGTTTCGCTGTCGACGGTGTCAGCGTTTTGGTCATCATGCTAAGGACTGTAGGACTACTCTTCAGCTACAACCGGCACAGGCCACTACTACTACCACTGCTACTGCTCCTCAGGGGAGGCAGGGATGTTATCACTGTGGGGATAATGGACACTTCAAGCGGGATTGTCCTAAGCTGAACCAAGGGACTGCAGGTGGTGCTGGGAATGAAGGCGGCGGTCGAACTACTCGTGGTCATGTCTACGTCATTGGCGCTAGGGAGAACCAGGAGGATCCTGACACTGTTACTGGTGAGTATTCTTTTCTTGATTCTCGTTATGCTCGTATTCATTCTCGTTCGCATTGTTTGGCAATTCGTATTCATTGTGTGCATTCAGTTTGGTATTTGGTCATCATTTTGCATTCATGAGTCTGATGTGGGTCCTTTGGAGATGTTACTTGGACGGTACCGGTGTATCATTTATACCGATCATAGTAGTCTCTAATAGGCCTTCGATCAGGAGGATTCATTGTTTTGTATTCACTTTGGGGAGGGCGGTTCCCCGGCATAGAGTATTCGTTGATATCATCTTTCGTTCGTGGTTATCATTTCGTTTGTGTTCTGGGAAACGTTACTTGGGTTAGGTCGACACTCATTACTGTCGAAGAGTGAATCTCGGGGCGAGATTCCTTTCAACAGGGGGATGATGTGACGACCGGGAAAATTTTTCTTTTTATCGCTTCGTTCTCTTTGACTTCGGGAAATTTTCGGGACGAAAATTCTTTCAACGTGGGGATGATGTGACACCCGGCATGTTCGGCTTAAACATAATAGTAACATCTAAGTCTACCTTAGCGAGAAACGTTTATAAACAAACTTAACTGGGTTAGTTGAGTCGGGTCAGATTAGGATTGTCCAGGGTTCAATGATCTGGAGGATCATTGGGAGTCATTTTGGGGAATACACTAGTACCGGGTTCCGTTGTTGGTGACATTACATGAACTAATTAAGTATATGTGTAGCTTATGGATCGTGTGGTGGATTGTATACTTATACTTGCTTAAACGATGTACAAATGATTATACGTGCTTAAATATGCTAAGTATAGACTATGGATGCATGCTTATGTGTTAAGATGTGTTAGAATGCGTTAAACACGACAAACTGGAAATCTGGAGAAAAAGTTAACATGTGTTAAAAAGTGCTGTTAACATGTGTTAAAAAGTGCTGATGACCTGAAAGTGGAAAGTGGGCGAATGTGGAAATGGAACCTGAGAAAGTGGGCGAATGTAGAAACAAAGTGGGCGAATGTGGAAAGATTCCATATTCGACCATTACAAATGGGCGAATGTGGAAAAGTTCCACATTCGACCATATGAAGGGGGCGAACCTAGACCTGGTATAAATACCATCCTTAGCCATTTTTCACCATTTCACAAACCCTAAACGCCTCCAAACACTCTCTATCAGCTATTATCATTGGGGAAGGAGTTTTTGAGCTTGTTTTTCATAACCTAACTCTCTAAATCATTACAAGTGAAAATCTAAGGTGTGTTCTTCATTCCAAATCCTTTTTAAACAATTTTGACTTGTTTTCATCTAAACCCCAAGGGTCCAGATCTGATATCAACATGTTTTATGAGTAAAAACCTTTCTAATATCTTTCTAAATAAAACCTATTCATAAACAATGAGTTTTTATACAAATTAACATGTGTTAATGTAGTATTATGCATTGTTTGATGATTACTTGTTGTATAGATGATATGACAACAACCTAGGATTGTTATTAATGAGGAGTTATGATTGATACATGTTACAATTGATTGTTGAAGGTGTTTTTGTCGTTTAAAGGAATTTTTAGTTAGATTTAGGGCTTGTTTTTGGATGGTAATGATAAGGTTATGATAGGGGGTTTCTTGTTCATGATGATTTGAGTATGTTGAGCTGATGATTGATTAATTTCAGAAAGTTTCCTAATTGGGTAATGATTTCATGCATGATGATGTGACATCTCCATAATTTACTATTTTAGGAAACTTGTAAAACGGATAGATTTGGGGTAAAATCGGTAGGGATTCGTAGGAATATGTTAATGATGCTTGACTGCTGTAACTCGTGGTGTTTCGTGATGTTTTCGGACGTTTTCGACGCGTTTTTGGGAAAATTATACAGCAGGGTCGAACCTGGAGCACCTTCGACCAGTCGAACGGGCGAAGGTGGTTCTCCAGGGTCGAACCTGGAAACTAAAGGGGCGAACGAACCACAAATGGGCGAAGGTGGGAGAAAAAGGGGCGAAGGTGGAAGTTCAAGGCCACATTCGACCAATTAAAGTCACCTTCGACCACTCCAAGCTACGTTCGACCCTACGTTAACAGAAATGAGATTTTGATGCAAACTAAGTGTTTTATGCTTGAAACTATGTGTTAAACTTATGTGCATGACTAATTGATGTAATGGGTCACCAACGGGATGTTGGGTCGGTCTGGGATGTCCGGTTAACGTTTAAACACACTTTTTAACACACGTAGTCAAGATCTGGACAATCGGGGACTTGTTAGCCTTCGGGTTAGTAGTCATCACACTTATGTAAACTCATTGATAGGTTGTCATTAGTTGGGATTATCATACACGTGTTGGAATTCTAGTTATCGGAAGACGCACTATAAGGTGAGTTTCACGGCCCCACTCTTTTACTGGTTTTACATTTTCGGGGGAGAAAACATGCTGTGTCCTTTAAACGTGAGTCAACTATGTTTTCATAAAAAGGCGTTTCAACTATGTTTTGGTATTCATGAATTCATTGGGTTTGGAGTATTCATTATATTACTATGCGATCTTTGGAAGTCCCGGGGGAAACCATGAATGTGCGGGGATGCACAACGGGGGAAATGTGGATAGCGCTATTTGGGCTTGACCCGCCCCACTCGACGGCTTGGAGGGCCGGGCGGGTGCATATTATCTCTTAGGTATTCAGTATTCAGTATGCAGTGTTCAGTATTCAGTATTCATTCGGGCACGTATTCAGTATTCACAGTATTCGAGTCCAGTAATGGTTTTCCAATCGCAGTAGTAACAGGTATTCATATGATTTGCATGTATGTGGTCTGGATTGATCATGGGTATTCATTTGGGAGTTAGTATTCAGTTGGAGTCGATTTTCACTTGGAATTGGTATACATTTGGAGTCGGTATTCATTAAAAACCTGTGAACTCACCGGCATTATTTGCTGACGTATTTAGCATGTTTGTCTCAGGTCGCTAAGGTAGCAGCTGTCGATAGGCGCACGGAGTCTCACGGCGTCTAGGATTCATGTGCATCTCATTTAGTATTTTCAGACTTTCGTACTTTTGATTTCACATTGTAATAAAGTTTTACGCTTCCGCATCGTTGGATCATTATGAAAACTTAATGGTTTGATTATGTCATTTTTTTTACGTATCATATAGTGTTGTTTATTGTGACCGTTGACTTGGATCCTGGTGTGTCGCGCGCCTCGCGGTAAAACCCCGCACGTGGAAATTTGAGGGTGTGACAATACATGTTAAGGCGAAATTTATGGTCTCCTTCTACAATAACATATTGACTTTGAATACGAATTTACGGGTCCAATTTTCAAGCATGTTAAGGCGAAATTGATGGTCTCCTTCTACTCCATTGTTGAATGTATAAGGAAAGTCAATATGTTTATTGACCTTGACTTTGAATACGAATTTACTGTCAATAAATATACATTAAGATAAATAGTTATATTCATTGATTATCTAACGTTGACTTTGAATACATAATGTATACGAATTTACTCACATTATTCATACGGAATTGATACATGTTAAGGCGAAATTTATGGTCTCCTTCATCAATAACATATTGACTTTGAATACGAATTTACGGGTCCAATTTCATACATGTTAAGGCGAAATTGATGGTCTCCTTCTACTCCATTGTTGAATGTATAAGGAAAGTCAATATGTTTATTGACCTTGACTTTGAATACGAATTTACTGTCAATAAATATACATTAAGATGAATAGTTATATTCCTTGATTATCTAACGTTGACTTTGAATACATAATGTATACGAATTTACTCACATTATTCATAAGGAATTGATACATGTTAAGGCGAAATTTATGGTATCCTTCTTCAATAACATATTGACTTTCAATACGAATTTACGGGTCCAATTTCATACATGTTAAGGCGAAATTGATGGTCTCCTTCTAATCCATTGTTGAATGTATTGCAAATATATTTCATATCTTTAAATCTCAATAATAACAATATGCTAATTCGAATGCTAATTAGACTCCACTATTTCATCCATTTCTTATTGATTGAATTGATTGAATACCTATATAAACAAGTCAAAGCAATTCACATACGATTGTAATAAGACACGTTGAATGCACTTTGAGTAATCGCAAAGATATATTCTTAGGTTAATTTTTGTTTCTCATCTGTAAATACATAAACATTATTTCTTTTGATTTGTTATTAACCAATCGATTATGCTGATGTTTTGCATACATTCTGGAATGATCAATCCAGACATTTATGCTACAATACATTTGAAAGTTATTACCTAACTATAATATAAGTTTCAATATTATTATGTTGTCTACAAATTTATTTTTAATAATTCTTTAATTATAGTTTTGTAATATTTATATATTTGGTTATTCCTTTTAAATAGGTTGGTGATACAGTTGAATATCCTGAAGAGATTAAGACTTTGTTAGACAGAGAGTTTGCTTTTAAGATCTTTGTGTCTGGCTTCAATTTAAACAACAAATATGATGTTTATGGTGTAACTAAGATAAGTGATGATCCAACAATTATCTCGCATCTTAAGAAAAAGTTGTACGTAGGACAGGTACATAATCGAATTCCATTTGCTATAACTTAGCAAATTTTATTTACGTAAGACTTTATTACATTACAAATTTTTTTCATGTTTTTTTTTAAAAACAAAAACAGCCTGCTGAATCAGAATCACTTCACACGTCTCTCTGGCAATGCCGTCTAATGTTATTTCTGTTTCCAAGGTACCATTTTCACAAACACTTAAATTCATATTAATACATTTTACTCATGTTTTCTTTCATACACAATCACTGATGAATTTGCAACATATGTTTGTAACTATTTTTTCTTTAGGAATCAGACACAGGCGATAATGATACGCCAATTTCCATTGCTGATAACTTTGTTGATAAGAAAGTTTATGCTGAAGGAGAACAATGTTCTATCATTTCCAAGTATCAAATGGTTAAGTGTAAACTGATTGACGCGATTTCTGATGATGAAAGCACACCAATTCCTTCAACTAAGATTGGAAGTGGTGGTAGTATGGAGTAACTTAAAATTCCGTTGAGCCTCCCGTCTTCCTAAACCCAAAATGAAGAGGATTTGTTTGCTATGCTTATGGTCTACCAGTTTTATTGCTTTATCTTTTGTTTTTTTAAATAAATTTGAACAATTTCTACTTTTGTTTTTTATTGCGTAATAGTTGCAGTCTACGACATTTCGTAGGTATGCCATATCCTGAGAATGAGTTTCTATCATTATTAGACAATCGTCTTATTTGTGAGGAGTTGGGCTATGACTCAAACAGTTTGGTTGAAGAATTTGATTCTCAGTTCTCTTCTTTAATAGATGAACAAAAAAATATTTATAATTTGTGTTATAAATATTTATAAGTTTCAATATTATTATGTTGTCTACAATTTGTGTTATTGAAGTATTTTATTGGTTTTTACATTATTTTTTTCAGTTACAAAGATCAATGGCTGCTGTAGATGCAAATGAGTTTACCATGGTTAACCAAATTCATGTCAACCGAAACGGTGTGGCATTAAATCTAAAGATTATTCGGGTTTGGTGTCTACCCGATCGTCGCAATCCTAATGATGTGTACTCAATTGAAATGATCATATGTGATGAAAATGTAAAACTCAACAACACGTTTTTTTTATAGCCTCTTATTTTTAAATTTCATAACTTTTTTTTTAGATATTGATGTTTTTAATTTTAATGTATACGAATTTTCTTATATTCGTACACTAAAAAATAAAATTACGTAGATACATATTTATAGTGTTTTTTTTATTTTTTTATAATTAACAGGGTGACAGGATTCAAGCGAATGTATTTAATCGGTTGTTTTTTAGATTTGAGAGGTTTTTTACTGAAAATGCTTCTCTTATTATAAGAAATCCAGGAGTTGGGGTCAATTCTTCTAAATACAAGTATGCTCCAAACCCAAACAAACTCTGCTTGAATATGAATACTCAAGTTTCCGAATATGATGGTTTCCAAGGTCCAGATTTTGGTTTCTCTTTTGTGCCCTATCAAAGAATTATGGATAGGGAGGTTGATGAATATGTTACAATAGGTATATTTCGTTAGTATAGTCTTTTTTTTTTCATCACAACCAAACCATAATAATAGTGTTTGGTGTTATGTTTCATTAATGTTTATTTTATACTTGATCTTAGATGTTATAAGACATGTTAATAAGTTCTTCAGCAATGATGATAAAAATAAAAAGGTTGTCGCTGATAAAAAGAGGTTAACAATGGAAATCCAAGATATCGAGTATGTATTCTTTATTTATTTATTTTTTGTTTGCATTTTATATACAAACAAAAATTACGTAGATTTATAAATTGTTTATTTATTTTTTACTAAAATAATTTGTACTTTTTTGAAGGGGCTTGAGCATTTATTTAACGTTGTGGGATAGTTATGCCATGGAGATGTCTAAATATGATGCAACTCATCAAACGGAGAAAGAATTTATAATAATAATGCAGTTTGGCCGTTTGAAGTTTTATAATGGTTGTATAATGTTAATAAATATTTATATTTATATTTATAGCTACATTATATTTTGCATTATAAATTATGTTCTAACTTCTAAAGTTTCTTATTATTAAATATTTCAATTTTTTTCCCTAATATTTGTTTTATATAGGAAAACCGTATGTTTCTAACTCTTTTGGAGATCGAGTTAGTCGACTGTTCATCAATGGAGATATTGAAGATATAAACCTGTACAAAAAAGGGTATGTACTATTACGTTTTTCAATACGAATTACACAATCTTTATAAAAAGTATTAATAAATATGTAATGTGTAAATCAAATTATTTTTATCAGGTTGGGTAAGAAAATCGTTGATAATCCTTCCTCTTCTCATCGACCATATGGAACTTCTATGTTCTGTTCTGATGAAGATGAATTTATCCATAACACTCCTTTTAGTAACATTGGCGACATTTGTGAGATTCAAGAGGTAAGTATAATGTTGATACTTAAATACGATGTTTATAATTAAATATAAAAAGTGTAATGTTATTAAAAAATTAGTTTTATTTAATATTAATACCCATTGTATACCATATACTATCTTATTTCGGTTACAAATTATAATATTCATACAGGAGCAGGCTCTGGTATTATTGGGTACTATTAAAGACCTGTTTACCGAAATTGGTTGGTACTACATGGGATGCCCTAAATGCACCAGAAAATGTAGTATTGATTATATAATCAAACAGGTTGGTGAAGGAAGTTCAGATTTTGAGGAAGAAAAGGTTTACGAGTGTTTGAATGTTAGTTGTAGTGCCAAACAAGTTGAGCCTACACCAAGGTCGGATATATTTGTAACATCAATTTTAATATACACAAATATAGTTTGATTTCAAAGATTTAGTTATAATTTTTGTTCTATTTTTGAATTTTTTTTTCTAGGTTTAAAATCCAGGTTCGTGTACAAGACGTTAATGGTGCTGTATCTCTTACGTTGTTTCATCGTGACGTTGCACAACTTATTAGTAAAAGTGCTTCTGAATTGCTTGATTTGAATACGGTATTCCATATTTTTAACTAACTTTTAAATACAAATTTATTTTTAATAATTCTTTAATTATAGTTTTGTAATATTTATGTATTTGGTTATTCCTTTTAAATAGGTTGGTGATACAGTTGAATATCCTGAAGAGATTAAGACTTTGTTAGACAGAGAGTTTGCTTTTAAGATCTTTGTGTCTGGCTTCAATTTAAATAACAAATATGATGTTTATGGTGTAACTAAGATAAGTGATGATCCAACAATTATCTCGCATCTTAAGAAAAAGTTGTACGTAGGACAGGTACGTAATCGAATTCCATTTGCTATAACTTAGCAAATTTTATTTACGTAAGACTTTATTACATTACAAATTTTTTTCATGTTTTTTTTTTTTTAAAACAGCCTGCTGAATCAGAATCACTTCACACGTCTCTCTTGGCAATGCCGTCTAATGTTATTTCTGTTTCCAAGGTACCATTTTCACAAACACTTAAATTCATATTAATACATTTTACTCATTTTTTCTTTCATGCACAATCACTGATGAATTTGCAACATATGTTTGTAACTATTTTTTCTTTAGGAATCAGACACAGGCGATGATGATACGCCAATTTCCATTGCTGATAACTTTGTTGATAAGAAAGTTTATGCTGAAGGAGAACAATGTTCTATCAGTTCCAAGTATCAAATGGTTAAGCGTAAACTGATTGACGCGATTTCTGATGATGAAAGCACATCAATTCCTTCAACTAAGATTGGAAGTGGTGGTAGTATGGAGTAACTTAAAATTCCATTGATCCTCCCCTCTTCCTAACCCAAAATGAAGAGGATTTGTTTGCTATGCTTATGGTCTACCAGTTTTATTGCTTTATCTTTTGTTTTTATTGCGTAATAGTTGTAGTCTACGACATTTCGTAGGTATGCTATATCCTGAGAATGAGTTTCTATCATTATTAGACAATCATCTTATTTGTGAAGAGTTGGGCTATGACTCAAACAGTTTGGTTGAAGAATTTGATTCTCAGTTCTCTTCTTTAATAGATGAACAAAAAAATATTTATAACTGTGTAATTAAATCTGTTGAGGAGAAGAAAGGAGGGGTTTTTTTTGTTTATGGTTACGGTGGTACGGGTAAAACGTTCCTATGGAAGACTCTATCTTCATCCATAAGATGTAAAAGAAATATTGTTTTGAATGTTGCTTCGAGTGGTATCGCATCTTTGCTATTGGCCGGTGGTAGGACAGCACATTCCAGGTTTCGTATTCCTATAAACCTAACTGAAGATTCTATGTGCTACATACCACCTAATAGTGATGTTGCACAGCTGGTTAAACAAACTGACTTGATTATATGGGATGAAGCACCCATGACTCATAAACATGCTTTTGAAGCACTAGATCGAAGTTTAAAAGATGTATTTGGTGTACATGCTGATGAGTCGTCTGATTTGTTATTTGGTGGAAAGGTTGTTGTGTTTGGGGGTGACTTTAGGCAAATTCTACCAGTTGTACCAAATGGAACTAGGCATGACATTGTTAATGCCTCTTTAAGTTCATCATACATTTGGCACAAATGCACTGTTTTAGAATTAACAAAAAATATGAGGCTGCTTTCAGGAAGCTGCAGTTCTGATATTGAGGAAACTAAAAAGTTTGCATCTTGGCTTCTAGATACAGGAGAAGGAAAGGTTGATACAATAAGCGATGATCAGGATGTTATTTTGATACCTGATGACTTACTTATTTCTCAATCTTCGGATCCTGTTTCTGATTTGATAGCCTTTGTTTATCCGTCACTTTTGGATAACATCCACATTCCGACTTATTTTCAAGATCGAGCTATATTGGCACCGAAGAATGAAGTTGTTCATGAAATTAATGATATATTACTTTCAATGTTTCCCGGTGACGAAGTTGAGTATCTAAGTTCGGATAGTGTTTGCCAGTCCGAAGATATTAACAAACAGGTTGATGAAAGATTAGTTTCTCCTGATGTCCTGAATGGTCTTAAGTTTTCTGGAATACCAAACCATCGTTTGGTTTTGAAAGTTGGCGTTCCCGTAATGTTACTTAGAAACATTGATCAGAAAAGCGGTTTGTGCAATGGGACAAGGTTACAAGTTGTTAAAATGAGAAAACGTGTCATTGAAGCAAAAATCATATCATGAAGTAACATTGGAATGCGAACTTTTATTCCAAGAATTACTTTATCCCCCTCGGATAAAAAAATTCCTTTTAAATTTAACAGAAGGCAATTTCCACTTGCTGTTTCTTTCGCAATGACAATAAACAAAAGTCAAGGACAATCCTTATCCAGAGTTGGGTTGTATTTGAAGGATCCAGTTTTTTCACACGGGCAGTTGTATGTTGCGCTATGAAGAGTCAGAAGTCGAGATGGACTGAAGATAGTTATAGTAGATGAAAATGGTGAATTGACGAACAAAACATCAAACGTTGTGTACAAAGAAGTCTTTCAGGATTTATGAATAATGTGAGTAATTTTGATGCACTTTTTTACTTATCTTTATTGACGTTATGTATATACAACTTCAATAATAAAGTATTATTTTTAATTTTTTTTTGTGCTTTGAACAGTGCGTTGCCATTGGTCAATAAAACAAGTTATGTCCTAATTACAATTACATTAAAAATAAAAATATGATAAAAAGTAATTTACAAAAAACATGTATTCATACCTTTTGTTATTTTTTGTTAAAGTTTATACTTTGGTTGAGTACTGATCATAATAAGTAATCGGTTTTCATTATTAACGTTACTTATAACTTACAAAAAATATCCACTTTGACATGAAAACCATAGTTATATATTAGTTTTAATTTTAATACCCATTTCATATCAACGCAACATTGAAACATGACGTTTATATAAGAAAAAAAGTATCAGGCTAACCGTTATTCTTAAGACTTTACGTTGTAGCCACTAAACTTGAATAATACAACTCTTAGTTTAATATATTTTTTTTTTATTTACTATGGTTTGCACCGTGGGTCCCCACGGGTCTCAAACCTAGTATACTCTAGATTTCTTAAAACATAAGACTATAAAAGAATATAAATATATATATATATATATATATATATATATACATGCAAATACCAACAGGTATACCTGATACCCGCGGGTATGCTCTATACCCGACAAAAACCCAACGGGTAATGGGGCGGGTATGGTATGAGATTTTATAACCGTGTATGGGTATGGTATTAGCCAAACCCGACCCATACCCGACCCGTTGCCATCCCAAGGTAGGAGACTAGGAGAGTGTCATTAAGATTCAGCTTAGTTCAGTGCTTAATAGTTCAATGCTTAATGGTTCAGTTTTAACCATTTCATTCAGAAGCTAAAACAAACGCGCTGAATGTTGAATCATTCAACGCTAAATGGTTCAGAGCCTCATTAAAAGGCTTACCAAACAGCCCCTTATCTTGTGCAAAAAGCGAATGTGAATTTGCTAAACTCTTTCAAAGGTGATATTGGCAGCGACGACACTTGAAAACTGAAAGGGGGCCGGAAATATTACACATTAACCACCCCCCCCCCCCCCCCCGCAAAAAAAAAAACACGAAATAAAGATCATAAATCAAAAAAAAAAAAAAAAAAAACCCTAAGTTCTTACACATAAACGACAAAGTCTAATTAGTAATAATTATCGCAATCGTATTGTATATTTGTAGCCTGATGAATTGATTATTGCAGCATGCTACAATATGGTGAATCCATATTATATATAGATTTTTAGGCTTGTAAAACATAAATTATATTGGGATATTGGATAAGAAGAGTACAAAAGTCACATTATCTAAACAAAATGTGCTAAACTTAAATTTTAGAACAAAAAAAATGGGGGGGGGGGGGGGTGCCCTCTCCCGCCCTCACTATGTTGCTCCTATGGATGTTGGATTGGGGGACAAATTGCATTTTTAGTTGGATCAATAGCTGAACAATGAACCATTAAGGTACATATTCATTTGTATTGAGAAAAAGATAAAAATTGCTTGGTTAATAGTTTTTGTGAGATAAATGGTCAAAATATCAAATGAAGTGGACACAATGACAGATGGTGACAGATGGTATATTTTATGTGAAAAGAATGTTGTCTAATGTGACTAACAGTACGGGATCAGGTTTATGGAAATGGAGTTGTTGGGTAGCGGAAAAGGTCAATACTTTTTGTGGAAGGCGGAATTGGATCAACTATCGACCGGTTCAGCTCTTCACAGAGGAAACATGTTTCCCGGTTCGATTGAAAAACAAGAAACGAGCTTATTTTTCGGAGAAAGAGGCAAACGCTTTTGAAACGGTGGATAATATTAAATCGCTGGTTATCTTTGGATTAACAACTACATACCAAACAAATTTTCATCTCGCGACATGTCGCATTTGATGAAACAACCTTCCCATTCTCACAAACAATCGGTCAAACACCCACTTATGAATTTCTATCGGATCCTTATCCACACCACTTATGTCCACACATCACCCCAACTAAACGAACCGACCCATCTCCACCGGCCCACTTCACCCCTGCGCCCAATCCATCTTCACCAGGACCTCCTTATCAGTCCACATCCACTCCTGGTGGGCCAGCGGCCCCCTACACACCCATCGCTCATACCTCAGCCACACATCCCACCACTTCTACACCCGGTCCTTCTGTCCCTACCCCATTGATGTGCCAAAAATTACACATGTTTTACATATGACATTATCATCCTTTTTGCACATTTATTATGATTTTATCTTTATAAAATATAGCTAAATCGTTCCTACAAAATAAATGCAGGTTTTTGGCAGCAATAAAGCAAAAAGGAATAAAAAAAAGAGCACATTTTGAGAGGAGAATAAGATTCTCAGAAGAGACAAAGTTGCGACTTGGGGACAAAAGGGTACATGGTACAACAACCTTGTCTCCCACATGCAAGCTTTATCGTCAAGGAACAAAAGGGGGGAGAAAAACGACACAAAAGGCAAATAATTGAAGACTTAGAAGGGCTGTAACAGATGCAGCACGGTCGCGCTCCGGCGTGCACGGCTGTGCACCTGTCAAGGATCAACAAGTCAACATTCCGAAGTCAACATAAGCAGAAGTCAATGAGCATGCCCGTGCTCACCCATAGAGCACGGCCGGCTCCCCTGAACGTGTTCCCCAAGGGTTCAACCGACCAAAATTAACATAACTGTTGCACGAACAGATGAGCACGGGCGTGCCAGCCTACAAATAGACAGTTTCTGCTCGCAAGGACTCTGCAATTGTACCAGATGTCGTGCACGGGTGTGCCCACACATTGAGCACGGGCGTGCTCCACCTGAAAGGCCTATAAATAGAGACCCTCCACTCCACACTTTGGCATCCCGTCCCATCTCATTCCACCTGAGTCTCTCCCACATGAGAGCTATTTTAGGGTCTTGTAAGTGACCTTTGGAGCCTGGGATTACTATATTGCTGCATAATTAGTAATAAGCCAATCACTTTTTGAAAAGTTAACTAATTCAAGTAAGGGAAGAGCGTGAGCGGGTAAGCCACGACTCCTCTATGATGTCAAGTGGTAGCTTGTTCGGCCATGCTCCGACCGCTGGTAAGTTATTCATAAAAGTTTTGAGTCGTTTGATGTCAATATCGCAACACTGGGAGGTGGGCTCTTTGGGGCTAGGTTAACACAATCTCGGGTGATCCTTCCCTTACTGTTGAGAGGTGAGCTTACCGGTTTGGGAGACCCTCACAATAACAAATGAGAACACAAATCGTCTTTATATTTATGCGGTAATGCGCATCTTGGACACTTCACTTGATAAAACGTTTACTGTTAATCCGTAACAAGACAAGTTGGATCCCCAAGCAACACTTTTCTTTGGACATTGTTTTCTTCTCGGTTACTTTTGTTATCTCTCACTTTTATTTATCTTTAGTTTTCCTTTAGCAACTTATAGCTGAGTAGGGAAAGTCGTGTCTTAGGGTTCGATACTCGGTACTTGCTTGTGTCTATACTAAACTCGATAGGTACACTTACCTATTGTGTGGGTTTAGAACGTTTAGCATTTATCGTTTTATTTTATAAATTTAAAACTTGAAAAATGTCTCACCTCAAAGTTTTGACTTAATTACCTTTTTCACCAAGTTTTTGGTATTTCCACCGGGAACTTGCCATTTTAAGAAAAAGAAGTTTAAGTCACTAAAACCACGCGACATCACCCACCGACCTCAAATCCAAACCAGCCAACACCCACTGCCAAACCAGCTACACCTCCGGCCCCTACCTGACAGACAGAACAATGCATACTCATTCCATGAGTGGTATTTTCAAACCCAAACAACCTCTAAACCTTCATGCCACCACCACTACTCCCATTGTCCTACACATTCCCAAAAATCTACATGATATTTTGACTGTTCCGGAATGGTATTCGGCTATGCTTACTGAGTACAATGCATTAATTAGAAACGATACTTTGGAGTTAGTTCCTCGCTCACCAAATATGAATATTATTTGTAGTATGTGGCTGTTTAAAGACAAATACAGGTCGGATGACACTTTGAAAATGTACAAGGTACGTTTGGTCTATGACGGTTGGTTACAATAGTTTGGTATTGACTGTGGAAAGACTTTTAGTTCGGTTGTTAAACCGGCAACCATTCACAGCGTGCTATCTATCGCCCTCTCTAAGCGTTGGGCCGTTCATCAGTTGGACGTCACCAATGCTTTCTTGCACGGGAATTTACATGAGACCGTCTACATGTACCAACCTATGGATTTTCGCAACAAACAGTACCCGGATCATGTATGTCTTCTTACGATGTCCCTGTATGGACTTAAACAGGTACCACGAGCTTGGTATCAATGGTTTACCGACTATGTTCTCACCTTGGGTTTTCAACACAGTCGTTGTGATGCTTCTCTCTTCACTCTTCATCAGGGTCATGACACGACTTATCTTTTATTATATGTGGATGACATCTTACTTGTCACTTCATCTCCTGATCTCAGATAACACCTTCTAGCGCATTTTTCTACTGATTTTGCAATGAAGGATTTAGGCCCTCTTAGTTATTTATTGGGCATCTTTGTTACTCGGACCGACAACACCATGTTCTTATCACTACAGTCCTATGCCAACGACATTATCGCACGAGTTAGTATGCAATCGTGCAATCCTGTGGCTACTCATGTCGACACCAACGGTAAGCTCACGCCACATCCAGTGATATTTTCCATGACCCGACCCTGTACCGCAACCTTTTAGGGGCCCTTCAGTACCTCACCTTCACTCGCCTGGACATAACCTATGTTGTTCAGCAAATCTGCATGCATATGCATTCTCCACGAACAGATTACTGGAATGCCTTAAAACGCATAATCAGATACATCAAAGGCACATCTTCTTTCGGCTTAACTCTAGCCTCATCATCTCACCCATCCTTAGTCTCATATACTGATGTTGATTGGGCATGTTGCCCTGACACGATACGTTCCACCAGTGGCTACTGCATTTACTTTGGCGACAACCTCATCTCCTGGTCATCCAAACGTCAATGCACAGTCTCCCGCTCTGGTGCCGAAGCCGACAACCGTGGTGTCGCGAATGTGGTTGCCGAAATTTTTTGGTTACGTAATCTACTACTAGGGTTTTCTCTTCCTTTATCTCGTGCTACCGTGGTATACTGTGATAATGTTGGTGTTATATACTTGTCGGGTAATCCCGTTTAGCATCAATGCACGAAGCATATAGAGTTGGACATTCACTTTGTCAGAGAACAGGTTCAGCGGGGCTAAGTTCGTATCCTACACATGCCATCACGTTACCAGATTGCTGACATTTTCAGCAAAGATCTTCCACGGATTCTATTCGAAGATTTTCGCTTCAGTCACAGCATCCGGTCACCTACCGCTTCGACTGTGAGGGTATAATAGCGTGTATATATAATTAGAATAAATTGTATTATAATGTTAATAATCATTATTGTAATTATCTGTATCCTTATTTAGCGGAACAACTTTGTATTATTTATATATCATGATTAATGGAGAGAGGCCAAAGACCCTACACTTTCAGTAACAATAAACTATAGATAATAAATTATCGATATATGTATGTATATTAAAAAATGGGCAAATATTATACAAAAACAACATATTTTGTTTTCTTTTCCTCATAGAGATACCTTAACAACTTTTTGCACATAGGTTTTGTACGTTAAAAAAAAAAGTGGAGAGACTTATCTTAGACAAAACATAAAGTATATTGTTTTTTTTAGTGCAAAAAACATGGAGTTTATTGTTTTTTTTACCCTATAAAAAATAACTAAGGATATATAAAGCTTATTTGAGTTTTAAAAAATGGGTGAAATTAATCAAGGCTATCCGTTTTTTCCCTTACATGTCAACTAGTATTCATTACTATCTCCATCGTGATTATATAACATGACCATGAAAAAAATCAATTAGTACACTTCACTTAAAATAATTTGTTTTTATCTCAATGTTATTCTATTCAGATAAGATTACTTAATAAAAGTTAACTTTTATTAAAAAAACGTGTAGGAAATAATATGTACTTCAATAAACAATAATCAATCACTAAGATTGACGGTTACATTTCATAATAAACCAGGGGCAATTTATGCCTTTGTGGTAGGTAAAAACGAGTCGAGCCAAATCACAGCTAGCTCGAGCTCATCTCATTTGACTTACGAAAGCTTAAGCTCACTAATTATTTACTAATTAGTTTATAAACATTATTAGTTATTTTTATGTTTTAGTTTCTATTTTTTACATATAACATAATTTATTATTTAGTTTTTTTTTCCTTTTATTATAATTTTCTACATAACAATTCATATGAGTTTTATTTGATTTTAGTCCGCAATTTTAACTAAAAGAACCACTTTAATCAAAAGGTTTAAAAACATCAGTTCAGTTTCATTTCAAAAGTTTTAGACTATTGGGAGTGGGGGCGGGAGAGGGGCGGGAAGGGGGGGGTAACACCGCCGCCACAGGGGCGGGAGAAGTGGCGTGGGGCTGGGGGCGGGGTCTGGTTCACCGGCGTGGGGAAGATGGAAGTGCCACGTGTCATGTGTTTATTGGCCCATGCAATATGAACGTTAACTTTAAAAAAAAAAAATAATTAATTCCAACGGCTACTAAAGCAACGGTCAAAATAAAAAAAATTTATAAATTACCCCCATTTCACTACAAAACACCCACTTTAACCAATTTTTATACACCTTTCAACCAAATTTTATACAATTTTCATCCAAATTTTATACACTTCTTCAACCAAAAATGAACCCTTACAACCGAGGCTTCGACCCGAACAACCCATACGCGTTTGTCCCAAACCCGAATACACCACCGGTTCGCCCGATCCCAAACCGTCCACCCATTCCTTCACCTTGTCCCGACTACGCGGGTTATGCGGGTTTCATTAGTGGGCAAATTTATCCGAATTTCCCATTCAATGATTCTCTCGTTCCTTCACAACCTCCTTCACAACTTCCTTTAACCCAAACCGTACCCGAAACACAACCCCAAAATGTCACGGGATCATCTTCGGGTAAACCCCCCCCCCCCCCCCTCCAAGAAGAAGTCACAGGAGGAAGACCCCGGAGGAGAAAGCAATAGCCGCCGCTAACCGCCAACCACTTAAGTGGACACCCGATTAACAGCTCGCTATAACGAAAGCGTGGATAAGCGAGTCGGAAAAACAAGAAGGTATTTGTAATAATTTTTTTAACATGAATTTTATACACTTGGTGTTGCTAATAATTTTTTTTTTTTTTTTTTTTTGTAGGAACTAGTCGCCATAAAGTTGAGTTTTGGAACGACATAAACGCCGCGTTCCATGGGTTGATGGGACGAGAGTTCTATCGAGCAAACGATAGTCTCTCGTCCAAGTGGACAGAGATAAACAGGGCAATGAACACGTTTCAACCGCATTATTATTACGCAAGAAACAATCCAAGAAGCGGTGAAACGGACACCGACAGCCTAACCCGCTCGCTGTTAGCGTTTCGTAACGAAACCGGTCTCGAATTCAAGTTTCTTCATTGTTGGGAAATCGCCAAGAACCACTCAAAATGGGCGTACGTCCCCACTGCAAGCAACTCCGCAAAAAGGTCGAAAACAAATTCATCAAGAAACCGTCAAACTGATCCTGAAAACGTAGAAGCCGTTAATTTGGATGATGACGAGTTTGAAGAGGAATTGAGTCGCCCACCCGGCCGAGATAAGTCAAAAAAGAGGGCGCAAAAATCTACTGCCTCGGGTTCGGGTTCGGGTTCTGGATCAACCGGCGCCTACAGCGCTGACTTGCAAGATTTAAATGCCACCATGATCCAGTTCAATACGATTCAAGAAAAAATGCTCGAGGAGAAAAAAAATATTCGCGAGGCGTTTGAAAAAAAATTGACTATGAAAGAGCGCAAATTGTCTATCAAAGAGCAGCGCGAAAAACGCGAGGATTTGAGATTTCTCGCCATGAACACCGACCATATTCAAGGGCCGGAGTTAGAGATGACGCTTCAAATGAAGCGTGATATTATTGAAAAATATAATCTGAACTAATTTGTTAGTCTTTAATTTTTTTCGTTTTTTTTTTGTATTTTTTTTAATTTTCTAGGTTTTTTTTTGTATTTTTCTAGGTTTTTATTAATTAAAAGTATTTATTATTATTATTGTTTTATACTCCCTCCGTCCCATTTTAAATGTCCTCCTTTCCTTTTTTGTTTGTCCCAAATTAAATGTCCCTTTCCAAAAATGGAAATGTAATTTCCAGTTTTGCCCATAAAAGACAAAACACAATCACCACTTTTGAGGATATTATTGTCATTTTACCACATACAAACAAAAAATTTCTTAAAATGTGTGTTTTTGGAAGTGGGACATTTAAAATGGGACGGAGGGAGTATAAAAAGTTAAAAAAAAAGAAAAACAAAATGCCACATGGCACTTCCCCCCACCTCTTCCCCTCCTTCCACTCCCCACAATTATTTTTCCCTCCAAAAGGGCCCCACAAGTGCCACATGACGCTTCCCCCCACCTCTTCCCCCCACCACTCCTTATAGTCTTATTATTTTTTAATTTCAGTCCAAAAGTTTCTTATTTTTTTATTTCCAGTTTAAAAGTTTATCCTTTTGGATTAAAATTGAAACAAATGGTGAAACTTATGTATCGAAATCAACGATATTAATCTCTTAGACTAAAACGGACTAGAATCGACTTTAACTCTACATAATTATATAAGAACATAACAAAACTTGATGATTTCTCGCTTAACATTCACAACAACCGTTATTCCGTTAACGTAACCGCTTCTTTCTCCACCGTCGTTAATCCCCACCCCTTTATTTCCCAACTGCAACTTAAAGTTTCTTTTAACGTTTTCTTCTCTTCCGCTACAATCTTCGTTTTACGTTTATCTTAACGATTTCTCGGTTCTGACAAAATGCAACTTAACGGTAATTGAACACCATCCTTTTACGCCGCCTTATTTTCCTTATCCGGTTCACCGTCTTCTACTGTCGTGACTTTGCATTTAAAACCAAACCGACACGTCTTCTCCAATCGTCGTTTCTCCTATCGTTTGCCACCATTTCACACCCTATATAACCCTCACCGTTGGCATTTGGAAACCCAAGCAGTCAATTCTAATCGATAACTCCAGCAGCCGCAACGCCTGTTCCTCAAAACACCATCACGGTTCACAAGAAGAAATAGATGCTGATGGGTGTAGTATTGTAGAGGCTGTGGGATGCGTTATGGGCGAACGGTGCTTAAAACGTCTATTGCTTGCAGAGGGTGGAGGATTTTAGTAGATGATTATATCGAATGAGAGAGAGAGAGAAGACAGTTATGGTTTTGATTCCTGTGAAAGGTTTTGGTTTAATATAGAGTAAATTGCCAAAATGGCCCCTCAGGTTTGGCCCAGATTGCTTGTTTGGGCAGTTATCTTTTTTTTCTGCCAAAAGCACCCCTCAAAGTTCGAAAATTGCCATTTTGGCCCATATTTAACAGACTTTCTGACGAAGAAAAAAAACTCAGTTAAGTGGGAGGGGCATTTTCGTCCTTTCGTGTTATAACGTTTAAAAACCCCATTTAAAACCCATCTTCTTCATCTTCAGACCTTCTTCATCACTACCCTCTCAATTCAAACCTGATTCCCAAATCCTACAAACCCTAATTCCCAAATCATACCTAGACGATGGTATTCTGCAAATGTGGAGCTCCTACTATCATACGTGTGTCTTCCACCTCTGCAAACCCTGGTAGACGGTTTTTCTGCTGCAACCGGTTGAAGGGGAGGAGCTGTGGTTTTGTTTGTTGGGCTGAACTACCGTTGGGTCAGATTCCTAGTACTATCAATGATGGTGAAGAGACTGAAAAACTGAGAGTTAAGAACACAGCCTTGCAGACCTTGGTTGGGACACTTAAATCTGAGAATAAGAAGCTGAAAACTTATCTATGGATGACTTGGTTTGGAATCATCATGTATTTTATCATGTTTTAGTTCAATGTATGTCGTTTTGTAATGTTAAAAACTCAATGTATGTTGTTTCTTATTGTAATGATAATGTTTGTAATGACCAAGAACAATGTGTTTAATGAAAACATTGAAAAGTTCATACTTAAAGTAGTGAGTACATAACCAGACAGAAACATACAAAATAAAGTTCATACTAAAGGTAGTCTAGTGCATACATGAAATAGATAAGCCTAAGTCAGGAAACATAACCTACAACAACCAACAAGCCTACTTCCAACGACAATCATCATCCGAACAGTAGTCCGAATCTGTTCCATGCTCTCCTTCATAAGGATCATGGTAATAAGCATCCTCATCTGGGCTGTCATAATTCCAGGCATACTTTAACACCTCTGGGTCATAGTCTCTACATGGGTCAAGCTCCTCTTCTTCAACCGGTTCTTGAACTGCCTTCCCTTTAGCCTTTTCATCAACCTTTGTAACATTATGGTACCAATCATACTGTTGTGGGCTGTCATAATTCCAGGCATTCTTTAATACCTCTGGGTCATAGTCTCTACATGGGTCAAACTCCTCTTCTTCTTGAACTGCCTTCCCCAAGTGTAACACAAGTGTTCGACTGTCAAAATGATACATTATGTTTGGTCCAAACTGCCAAAATGATACATTAAGTTTGGTCCAAACTGCCAAAATGGTACCATTTGTTTTGTCCAAACTGCCAAAATGGTACATCAGACTGCCAAAATGGTACTTAAAATGCAACATTATACTGCTAAAATGGTACTTAAAATGCAACATTAAACTGCTAAAATGGTCACAAAAATATAGTAAAGTTAACCAATACAAACCAAAAGTTACCAGTAATAATACATACCAAAACCCATACCATAAGCCATACCATATCAGTCAAAGTTCACAAACACGAAAATGACAAGTTTTAATACACCAAAATGACAAGTTTTAATACATAAAGTGGGATAACTAAACCGAATACTACATAACTTGTGAACCCCCAGGTTGTGAACCAGCAGCTTGTGAACCAGCAGCCTGTGAACCCCCAGCAGCTTTCTTGCAGGTCCTTTTGTTATGTCCTGGTTGCTTGCAAATCTTGCATTTGACTGGATTACCCTTCCTTGGCAGTTTGTCACCCTTTTCAATAGCTTTTGACAACTTTGCAACCTCATCCTTTTCAAAAGCAGACTTTCTCCTCTTCTTTTTAGGTCTTCCAACAGGCTTGTGGTATTTAGGAGCTATGAGGGTGGTGGGACAGTTAAAATGTTCCCACATATCAGTTCCATTTAGTGGTTCAATGGTATGTTCATAAACCTCCTTCCATGTATCAACCCAGTAAGCTTTGTGAACATATTTCTCAGGAACTCCATCATCCAATCCATGAAGTGCCATATTCCATATACAAGCTACAACATGCCTACATGGAATTCCACTCAACTGCCACCTCCTACAAGCACAACTCCTTTCATTCATGTTCACAGCCCTTGTCTCATTCTCTGGACCACTTACTTGATACTTTCCAGTGCCACACCAAATGACAGAATACTGGCTAGCATCATCTTTTATCTTCTCAAACAGCTCTGTGGCTCTTGGTGTTAAAGGGCCTGATGATTTTGAAATCATCACCCGAACAATCATCAACCTCTTCATACAGTACTCCCGTATAAATTCTAGACAGGTGATAATGGGTTTATCCCTGCCTAGGATCAACTGCCTGTTGAACACCTCACATAGGTTGTTCAACAGGATATCACTCTTTGGCCTCTCTGAAACATAAACATTCATTGTTACAATTAAAATATGTCAAATGCATTCAATGAAAAGAAACATAAACAAGTGTTGTTACCACTAAAAAAAGCTCTGCACCAGTGTTTGACTGGAATACCCTTCAAGTATGCATACATTGCCTTGTCTTCTTTCAGGATTGCTTCCATCATCCTTTCATGTTTAATAGGTGTGGTTGCACTAGCTGCATTCCACAACAAGTTTTTGTAGATATCACCCCTCCACCTAGGCTTCATATTTTCATATATATGTCTCAGACAAAATCTATGCTCAGCACTAGGATACACCTTTTCAACTGCAGGAATGAGACCCTGCAATTACAAACAAAAAAGTGAGCATACAGTTGACTTAGCATACAGAAAACTTAGCTATATTACATACCTTTTGTCGATCACTGATGAATGTGAAGTTGCTGTTTGATGCCAAATCCAAATCATCTCCTAATAACTCTAGAAACCATGTCCAACTTGCTGTTGTTTCTGCCTCAACCACAGCATATGCCACTGGGTATATCCCATTGTTGGCATCAACAGATACTGCAGTTAAGATCTGTCCTGGAAAAGGGCCTTTTAAGAAACAGCCATCAAGCCCTAGTATGTCTCTCCCCCCAGCTTTAAAACCCTGTTTTAATGGCCCTAAGCAGACATAGATTCTCCTGAATTGCCTTGTGGGGCTGCTAGGGTTAGGTTCACTCTCAACATCAATCTTAACAGTAGTACCTGGATTAGCTCTCATCAACTCAGCACCATAATCCCTTAGCTGTCCATATTGGGCACTGTAATCACCATTAAGCTTAGCAGTTGCTATTGCCTTAGCCCTGAAGATCTGATTACCTGTTACCTGAACTTGGTATTTGTTCACCATGATTTCCTGGAGTGATTTGATCCTAATTTCTGGATTTGTCCGAAGAATCTTCTCAATCTTTCTTGCAAGCCAACTTACTGTGCACAAATTAACATCCCTTGTTTGGATGCATTCATGCTTCTTGTGAAGTGTGACAATAATCCATGTGCCCTGTTCTTTCAGATTTGAGGCATGCAAAACCCAAGGACATGTGGGTTCCTCGTTACTTTTAGAAGTTTGTCCCCCTTTATCTTCAACTACCACCAATTCTTTACAAATCTGGGACCCACTATCTGTAACCGGGGTGCTTTTCCCACATGACCTAGTCTTTAAACCACTTGAATTTACCACTTTGTCCTTCTTCTTTGACTTAGTCTTTACACCACTTGAATTTCCAACATTATCCCCTTGTGCCATAGGTTTTACACTCCTAGGATTCAGACCATTACAAACCACCCTAAATCTCCTTGCTTCATTTCTTACTATATGCAGCTGCCTCCTAGTCTTTATTGCATAATCCTTCACCATATTCTTAATGGTTTTTTTATCAGGAAAACATTGACCAAGTGAGAATGGACAATCTGGACTCCCCTCTAAACCAAAAGCTTTTCTTTCCCTCCTTTTTCTCCTACAAACCCTATTAGCTCTCTGCAAAGTGTTGCTCTCTTCTTCATCACTAAAACTATCAAAATTATCTAAGTCTATATCAATGTCTTCCTCAAGTGGGTCAACATTTTCATCATCACTAGCATTAAAGTCAACAGCAGCCTTATATTCATCCATGTTAACCTGAATATCATCATCTGCATTGTCCTCATCAACTATGAAGTCTCTATCCTCCCCATCATGACACTCATTATTACCCTCATCACCACCCTCATCACTAGCCTCATCACTACCCTCATCACTACCCTCATCACTACCCTCATCACCAGGAAAATAATCACCATCATCTGGATCAGGGTTTACATGAGTACCCTGTTTCCCCTTGTTCTTCCTAATGGCCACAAGTCTTCTACCACATTCTTTAAGTAAATAAGAACCACTACTATCACTGCCCTCACCACCCTCATCACCCTCACCACCCTCACCACCCTCATCACCCTCACCACCCTCATCCATACCATCATCAAGACCCTGATAAAAGTTTGCCTCGTGTATGACACATGTTTCAGTAGGATCAGGCTGTGTTGCCTGGGTTATGACACCTAAATCACTAGGATCAGGTTGTGTTTGATTACTTGAATTGGAAGAGGTTAGAATTGGTTGAACATAAATTTCTATCAGCCTATGTTTTACAGAAGCTTTGAACATTCTGTTATAATCATTTTCATCGTTCAATGTTCTTAACCCAAAGTCTAAATCCTCACCTGGAACTTTAAAATAATACCTAAAAATGGAAATATCCTCTTCTGAATAACCAAGTTCTAATACCATATCATTCAGCATTGTAGAAAGATTACGATCAACATAATCAATATATGCGATTTTACCTCCCACATATGTGCTGTCTGGAAAATTAGTCAGCTCACCACCATAATGCAATTCCACTGAAAAAAACTGATGATTTTCACCTGAAAAAAAAAAGAAAAATATTATTCATCATGTTCAGCAGAGGTGATCATGACAAACCAGCAGTAAGCAACAATAACTTACGGTATTCAAGCAGAGGATTGAAATCAGCACCCTTGTCTCGAAACCGCCACATTATTGAGCAAGACGAAGACGAAGAACGTGGAAGACGATGGTGGAAGACGAGGTAAAATGGAAGACGAGGTAAGAGGTGAATATCTAGGGTTAAACTGACTGATAAGTGAAACAAAAGGGGTTTTTAAACGTTATAACACGAAAGGACGAAAATGCCCCTCCCACTTAACTGAGTTTTTTTTCTTCGTCAGAAAGTCTGTTAAATATGGGCCAAAATGGCAATTTTCGAACTTTGAGGGGTGCTTTTGGCAGAAAAAAAAGATAACTGCCCAAACAAGCAATCTGGGCCAAACCTGAGGGGCCATTTTGGCAATTAACTCTTTAATATATCTATTTTAACTTCTTCACTTTAGAAAAATAAATAATAAATAATTGCTTCAGTGTTTTGATAACGCGTATTTTTAATTTGTATGATTGTATCTATTCATCCCCTTGAACCTTTACACAACCTTTACAGCCTAGAGAGTCTTCAGTGATTTTATAGTTATAGGGTACTTTGGTTCATTTTAACGTGTCGGAGTGTGAGTGGTCGTGGCTAGGTACTACAAAATTGGATTTTAACACTCTAAATTATTGATTATTGGCCGCTGACACACTGAACTACAAAATTGTTCACCACCACACCGAACTATAAAATGGTCACGGTAACAAAAAAAAAACTAACCATGGTTAGTCCGAGGGTGACAGAAGCCAAGAAATTGAAAGTACAGTGTGGTGGTGAACAATTTTGAAATTCAGTGTGTCAGCGGCCATTAATCAATAGTTCAGGATGTTAAAATCCATTTTCCCTATTTTATTTGTATGCATAAAATTAATGGTTATTTTTAATATTTATATTATTAAAAGTAAACTCTATGCTTTAACGCACGTCGTATGTATAACCATCTCTATTAAACAAAACATTTGTGTTATGTAAATATTGGATGAATATGTATGTTTTCATGGTTATGCCAAGTATTGTCCTGCATGAAACTATAGATGTTTTTTTTTGTCTCTATTATTGTTGTATGTTACCCGAAACATATACGTAATATTTTAAGAACCTAATTTATCTATATTTTTAAATATAATTTACTAAAACACTTAATAATTTAATGTCCCATAGCAACGCATGGACAGCGTCAACTTGTTTAACACAACTAAAACCTTAGGGAAAATGGCCAAAATAGCCCGTTGACCGTGCGTTTTGCATAAATGACCCTCTCCCGGCTCTTTGGAGAGACCGGTCACGGTTTCCAAAACGGCTGAACCGTCTTCCGAGAGCCTTTGGTTTCCAACCAGTAGGAACCCAACACGTGGCGTTTACGATCCCGATGTCTGCCACCCGTTTCCCGTGGGGCCCTTGAGACCTGTCAGGGCCGCAAAGCCGTCTCCGGTTGGGTCCCTGAGACGTTTCACCAACGGCTCAATTGAAGCCGTCTTCGGCTCGGCTTAGTCGAATCCGTTTTGGCTGAATCGTCTCCAGCCATTAATAAATTTAATTTTTTTTTTTCAAATTTAGTTTGGGTATAAATATGTAGGTTTGTTTGAAAAAAAAAACACATTTATCTTTCTTTCCACTATCATCTCCTTCAATTAATCAAAGCCAAAATGTTTTACCAAATCAAACAAAATCTTCTCAAATATTCAAAGGAACATATCTTCTAAAATATTCAACACGGTTCAAGGCATATATCTTTTTGATTATTCGACGTGTTTTTGAGTTTCAGAAAACCTGAATATTTTTTCGGTTAAAATTATTCCACTTTTTAAACCTAAGCCTTTGGGATTTATCTAATCTCATTCAATGGAAAGTTTCTGCTCCTCTCCCCGCTTACCTAAATTATCATCATCAACATCCACACCCCTTTCACCCGTTTTCTTTGTCCTTGAGTTGATGTCCAATCACTTGGGAAGACATTTGGAGCGAAAGGTTGAAGTGATGGATAGGTTTCGGTCGGAGTTAGTGAGAAGTAAAGCGAAAAAGGCTTCGCAGGAAATAGAGGAAACCGGATGTAATGATAAAATGTTTTGCAACGTTGTGGGAAACGAGCTTTCAGCCTATAGAAAAGATAGATTAGTGACATTGCTGTAAAGATGTTTGTTTCTTATAGAGTTTTATAATTTCGAATGTTAATTTGTTGTAAATTTAAATAATCAAATATTTGAAAAAAACCAAGCCCCTCGGGAACCGTGAAACGGCTCAAGGGAACCGTCTTGGTAAGAGTTATAGCGGCTCTACGGTTCGTATAAATGTCCACTTATGGTTGATGAAATTTATAACCAATGTCTCTCATGTATTATAAATCTAAAACCCGACCACCGTTCCAACTAATGACGTTTTTAAACCCTTTAATTTTCCAACCCAAACCTACCTCCTCGTCTAAATATAGTCTTAGAATTTTTGGATTGTTGTTACATCTACATAATACTACTTGGATTGTTGATGCATCTACACGTGGGTTAACCCGTGTAATTTGCATGTACGATTTGGTAGTCTATTTTATTTGCAAGTTCATCCTCTTCCTAAATCTCTATCATGATCTTCTGGATCATCCGTCTTTTACATGTACAAGACGGTCGGATGTGATATTTAGGAGAGTTTGTTCTTTGTCTTGTCTGGACCGTTGGTAAGCATCTTTCTGTACATATATTTATGTATTAAGGATGACGAACATGAGACTGGACAGTGGGTATAAAGCACACTGGGAAAATATATCTCGGCGGTCCAAGCAACGGAAATGTCTCGGTGTTCGACATGAGACTGGACCGTGGGTATAAAGCACACTGGGAATTAATGTCTCGGCGGTCCAAGCAACGGAAATGTCTAGGTGTTCGACGTGTTGAACGACTTCGTGAATTATTATTGTTTGTATATTGTAATTGTTATAATAGTTTAGTTGTTGTATTTTTATGGGATCCCTATTATTATTTGTTTAAATCATTATTTGTTTAAGGTCATGTGTTCTCTACTTTTTGGGGTTACGGTTTTATAAATTTAAACAAAACAATCCCTTTAAACAATATAAACTTAACATAAACATTTTATTAAAACGTAAATAAAAGGAACATTAAAAGTAAACAAAAAAAAAAAAAAAAAAACTAATCCAAAGCCCCGGGGACATCACGAATCATCTGCCACGCCGACAAATGAGTAAAGGGTGGTCGGCCCGAAAACTCGTGCTCAATCTTGGCATGTTCAACTTTTTCATGGTCCGTAGTCTCTTGTGGGAGTTCACGGACAGCGGTTTGATAGAACCCCTCGAAGTGACGGCACTTGTTTTGCAAGTCCGTCCACTTCCGGTTGAGAGACTCGGTTGACCTGCTTGAACCTCCAACCAAAATTTTGAACTCGTTGAGCACGAGTGGCCAAATGGACCCTCGACGTGGTGGGTTTTCTTTAACAGTCTTCCAAGCGGTGCACATGGCAATTTCTTCTTCTTCCGTCCACGGTTTGGGTGCCATTGTGATTTTGGGTTTGGTTTTCTTTTCAGTGACGGTTTGCTAACGGTCTGTAAAAGGCAACCGTCTATTGGCTTTATATAGGAGGGATATATGCGGGTGGGTCAACCATTCAATAGGGAATGTCAAAAGATTTCATAGTAAAAATTAAAACACTTTATAAAACACTAAATAAATTAAAACACTTTATTAATAATAAAAATTACATTAAAAAAAACATTACATAAAATTATTTTTAATAAAACCTAAATATAAATATAATCACGTAACAAATGCCACGCGGAAACATATCCGAAGTCTTCGTCGTAGTCCAACAAGTAGTCGATTTTCGCCAATTCAATGAGCCCTTCCTCGGACTCGTTTGGCGACTCCTCTTTGTTGGAGTTGAAGAACCCTTCGAATACGGTGCACTCCGCTTTGACGTTGTGAAACTTTTCCGTAACATCTTCGGTCGTACGGTTTGTCTGACCGCCGACAAGTGTTTGAAACTCGGAAAATACTCTACTCCAAAATGGAGTTGCACGAATTTCTTGACTAGTGTCCGAAACTCGGGTGTTTTCGGTTACATTTCGCCATGCCAATGTAATCCCAAGGATCTCCTCGTCCGTCCATGAAGACATTTTAGTTGGTTTGATTGATGTTTTGTAAGAAGAATGTGTGATGTAGTGAAGAATTTGTTAATTTGGTGGGTATTTATAGTGTGAAATAATTTAATTAAATAGTTAATATGGTAAATAAATATTAAATGTAATTAATATGGTAGGTAAAAATAAATAAGCACATTTAAAAAAATAAATAAACTTCCAAAATAAGCACATTTTATTAAGAATCATTTGTACGTGGTAAGCACCTCCAGAAATACATTTTTTTAGCCATGAATCGTCTGTAAGACGAACATGCTTGTTTTAGATCACCGTTCGTAGTAATTGGTTTATCAGTAACCAAATGCTCCATCAGCATACAAAGATATACCGCTTCATTACCAGACAGGGAGTTATGTGGTACAATATAGTCTTCGTTAAGATTGAAAGTTATACATTTTTCTGGATTACCTGTCTTCTTCCAGAATCTTATGTTCACTAGTAAAACTCCTAAATAAACTTGTATCTTCGTCAGCTTTGGGTGAACAATGGTTCTGTATTTGTCTCCGATACAAAGGTCTTCACAAGCATACATAACAAGTTCTTATGTCACCAACTCTAGTTGCACGAGTAACATTCCCTATTTTCAAGCTGAATGGGGAAAAAACAAAATCAACGTCGAAAAATGAAGGAAACAGTTTGAATTTGCCATTGCAATAGTTGGCCAAGTTTTTTGGAACAGATTCTAATAACGAATTATAAAATTCTGGTGGAAGAATTGTCCACCGCATATTTAGCGAAGCATTTTTTTGTAGCTTTCTACTACTCCAGTTCATTAGTCTTCCAACCCATCCTTCAACATGCTGAAAAATAATTGAATCACAATTTAAGTAAAAAAAATTAAAAAAAAAACATTAAAATTTAAGTTTTTACTGTTGGTGTGAGGTAGCCGTTAGAACGATAGCCCAACAAAATTCCCCAAAAATTTTTGTCAAGCTCAATACTTCTTGAAAAAACAGCAGAATAACAAAACGGTGTGTCGCCTTTATTATAGAAGTCAACAACATCAGTTGCCCAATTATCATTTTCATCGTCCGGTATAGTCCATTTGTCGATAATGTGTCCGTGTAAGCTTTGTCGATTACTGACAAATTCTCTTTCTCTGGTAATTTCAGGTTCCTTTGGACGCCTCCATTTTTTTAGTATCCAACTCGCGGAATGTTTCTGTGGTTGAGAAAAGTATTCTTCTGCAGCTAAATTTTTATCACGGCCGTCAGACATGTTTTCTTTACCGAAACATCGCCAACAACGTTTTTTAACGACAAAGTATTTTACATTACAACTACTTATATAAAGACGATTTTAAATATAAATTACTTTATTTAAATTTTTACTTTTTCGTTTTTTAAATGTTTAATTAATCAGGGGCCCACAAAAAGCTGTCTCGGGAACCGTCTGACAGGCAATGGGAACCGTCTCCTGGGGAACCGACTGAGAGGCTTTGGGAACCGTCTCGTCAGACGCGTTGGGAACCGGAACCGGCTCATTCAACGGCGTCTCAGGGAACCGTCTCCTGAGACGCGTTGGGAACCGGAACCGGCTCAATCAGATCGGTCCGGGTACAGTCAGTGAACCGTCTCATGAGACGGGTTGGGAACCGGAACCGGCTCAATCAGATCGTTCCGGGTACAGTCAGCAAACCGTCTCATGAGACGGGTTGGGAACCTGGCCCGGCTTAGTCAGACCGTCTCCTGAGACGCTTTGGGAACCGGACCCGGCTCATGCAGCCCGGTCCCACCCTAGGGGTTTACCTTTTGGGGGTAAAAGTAAAATTTTCGGTGAAATTCTCTCCACCGAAAGACGTTACGCTGACGGGAGGGCTCTTTTTCCGGTTTGCTCTTGTTTATCATCTTTTCCGGCGAAGGCGAACGGTTTGCTAGGACTTCGGTCAAAATATCAGACGACGGTTTATAAAGGTAATATTAACGTTCCTTTTTATAGTTTTTAATTTTTTTTCATTGAAAACGACACAAACGGGACCACACGACATATTATTGGGGAAGTGGTCCACCACGAACGTGCACACCGTCGACCGTTGATTCTTTTTGTTTGTTTTGTTGTTGACCATTAATCGAGGTTGACCAAACCCGTTTGACCATGCTTGATCCGAATGACTTTGTCGACCCGATGAACGCAAATCAAACCTTACAAGAGGAACAGTATGAAGAGTTTTTCGGCACCCACAACCGTCGAATCCTCCTCGGAGCTTACCTCCTCCGGTAAGCGTTTACCACCATTTTTCAAGTATTTTCATCATTTTTCATTTACTTTTTCGATGCTAAATATTTTTTATAACCTTTTTTTTTAGTCTGATACCGAAATTAAAGTCCGAGGTGCTTGGGGCAAAGTAACTAAGATGAAAAAAAGAATGTCCGACGCAATGGAAAGCCGTTTTAGGGAGACCGTCTTCGGTCAATTTCTGGATGTTATGAACCATCTCTGCGAAAGTAATTTGTTACTCTCTGTGGCACAACATCAGATTGAGACGGGACTTCCTAGTAAAGACCGGCCTTTTCTATCAGATCAGTCCAAATAGTCTTCTATTCACTCCACAACAATTTTGTTTGATAACGGGTTTAAGATTTGGTCGTCACGATGGTTGGGAACTCGTACAATCCCCAACATCGTTTAAAAGACGAATATTTGGTGAAGTGAGTAAGGTATCGTTTGAAACTCTTTGTGCTATTTTCAATGGTGACTGGAGCGGTTATGCGGTTGATGATGTTGTCCGTATTTGTATCTTGGTAATGATCGAAACGGTGTTTAAGGGTAACCAAACTTCCGGGACCGTGGATGATCTTGTGCTCGATCTGGTTGATGACTTTGAAGTGTTGAATAGGTTTCCATGGGGAAGTTATTTTGGGGAAGATTTGGTTAAGAACATCAATAACATGCACCTGATTCAAAAGCAGGGTACAAAAGGCTTCAGTTTAAAATCATGTAATTGGGTTTTCAAGGTGATAGTTTTTATGAATTATTTACTTTTATTTATTAATTTTAACTAATATTTGATCAAATAAATCTAAATTTTGTTTAAAAACTTGCAGATTTGGATATATGAGATTTTTCCAGAATTTAGAAACGATAAAGATTTTTTTATTGGTGATGCAATCCCCAGAGTTCTTTCCTGGGGTCCCGGAAGAAAAATGCAGAGGCCGACCATTGATCGTATCATCACCGTAACTTCTATGGTAATCTTTTGAAATCATATTCAACAATCTTTTTTGTATAACTAAATATAAGTGATAAAATTTGAAAAAAAAAATTGTTGCGCTTCAGGTTGAAGGGTTAAAGCCGTATAGATTTCTACTTCCAAATAATTCTGAGTTGCTCTGTGCCTGGTACACTGATAGCGCCCATTTTTTACGAGCACAAAAATCCTCGTCTCAAGGGTTTTTTAAAAAACCGGCCGAGTTTCATCCGTCTGCCTATGTAAATTTTGATAATACTGCAGCGGATGGTGTGGATGGTGGTTTCGATAATCAGCATACGGGTGTCGGTGTGCCGGAAGTTGATCTGACGGCCAAAAAAAGAAAGTCGGAAACTGTTCCGACAACCTACACTGTCAATGATACATTAATAGAGCAATTTAAAGCGTTGATGGATGATAGGTTGGAAAACTTTTACAATAACAAGTTGAAGGGTTTATTACCTGAGGTAAAGTTGTCGTATGATTATTATTAATCCGTATTAATTTGTTGAAAAGTTTTAAATAATTTACATTTTCAAATCTTAGGTACGTAAATCCCAACCTACTGGTGTGGAAGGCCCGACCAGCTCGCATCACAGTGAGAACGTTGATGAGTTTTTTAGCTCGGGTGATTGTTATAAACCAAACACCGACGGCTTAGTTAATGTTGAGGTAGTTATGTTTTCATTTATTTTTTTCCTTCATAGTTTAGCATTTAAATTCAAAATAATTTGGTTACTTTTTTCACTCTAACAGTTGAGACGGTCTCAAAGGACAACAAAGCCAGCCTCGTGTATGCTTTCCCCATTCACAACAATAAAAGGTGCAAAAAAAAAGAAGTTGAAATCAAAAGATGAAAACGAAAACATAAAACAAATAAAAAAATGGTATACAAAACAAAAACATAAATATAGAACTTGTGCACTGTTGGGGGAAAGTATTTTCCCGAATGGCTTTTGGGAAGATCTATTCGGT
This sequence comes from Ambrosia trifida, assembly GCA_028751855.1. Lineage (NCBI taxonomy): Eukaryota > Viridiplantae > Streptophyta > Magnoliopsida > Asterales > Asteraceae > Ambrosia > Ambrosia trifida. The sequence continues at coordinate 174,658,628 of CM054122.1, forward strand.
GATGACTCACTCGGTTGGTTCGGTACCGAGGTAATAATTAAATATTTGTTACTTTTATTAACTATATTTAATTTAATTAATATATTTACCGCAGTTTAATATTGAATATTAATTTTTATTTATTATAGCACATATATGGTTGGACTTTACATCTTTACGACACTCTTAGAAGCTCAACCTCCCGTTGGAGCATCCTTCCTCCATATTTTGTGTTGGGTGTACTTAACCCTGATAATAAGCAGGGATATACAGATTTGTTTGATGGCTCGTTCGACCCGTTTCCAAACATCGCTGATGTTGATGAGGTTGTTTTTCAAATTTAAATTATAAATTTGTTTGTTGAACATATTATGATTGATTGCTTTTAACATTTTGTTTCAAACTATTCGCGATTTAATAGGTATATGTTGTGATGAATATAATCGACCAACATTGGATCCTCGGAGTTTTTAACCTGTGCGAGCGAACGTTTACCATTTATGACAGGTAAATGTTGAACCTATTTTTTTTAATGACGGTTTTCGTTAACGTAATAGTGTTAATTTTGATAATGTTCTTCTATATTTTGCAGATTACTGTCTTTGAGAGGCTTACGGGAGGCCAAAAGGGAGGTCATATGCAATATTAATTACGCATTTGACCTTTGGCTAAGATCGAATAATTATTACGATTACGTTAACCCATACATCTATGCCCCTCCTTTCCGAGTTGTAGAGCCTCTAAATGTACCCCAACAGTCTGGACCTCTTGGTGATTGTGGGGTTTGGGTGTGCATATTTATTGAGAGGATGATTAAAAACGAACCTCTAAATCAAAATGAAAACACCCAAATAGCAGCTTTAAGAATGCGGCACAGGATGGCTTTAGAATTTTATAAGAACGTTTTGCCGGAAGCTGATTCGTTAGATATTATTAATGTTAATTAATTTACATGTCATTATTATTACTACTCCTCTTGTGTTACATTAGTAGATATGCAAACAAAACCCAACTAACTACCAAAAGTAACTCTGCAAACGGTATGTTCTAGCCAAAGCTTGTTGCTCGTCTAACGATTGCCTCAACCCGGGAACGATTTTTTTTAAACCTGAAACATTCTGATGCTTCTACCCACCTAATAAATCCACAACCAGCAGTCTGTGGTTTTTTAAAAAAAAACAGTTATTTGATGATCATTAATAGCACAAGATAAATATTAAAATTTAATACTTACGCAACACACGAAGTCTCTCTCCGGGTTTGCATCAGTTCTGGAGATAAGTATACATGTAGTAGCACCGCATGAACATATTTCCCTTGATCTGCTAAATCCTCTAGATGAAGACCTTGAAGATGAAGATGATGACTGAGACATGGTGATGGTACATAAACCTCTACACGATTGATGATGAACGGGGGGTGGTAGGTATATTTATAAAAAACGAAAGAGTTAATTGCCAATTTAGTCCTGACGTTTGTCAAAAATTGCCACTTTCATCCAAATCTTTTTATTTGGTCAATTTAGTCCCTGTGGTTTCATTTTTTTTTTTTGTCATTTTAGTCCCTGTGGACTAACAAGATTTGGATGAAAGTGGAAATTTTTAACAAACCACAGGGACTAAAATGACAAAAAAATGAAACCACAGGGACTAAATTGACCAAATAAAAAGATTTGGATGAAAGTGGCAATTTTTGACAAACCTCAGGAACTAAATTGGCAATTAACTCAAAAAGAAATTAATAAATCCGACCCTTAAGCTATTACCACTAAACAAATTCCACCCGATATTGGTACACCTATCAACCTAGGTCCTTATATACAACCCCATTTCACATGTATTTTAATAGCATAATGACTAACATTCCTGCTCCCGTAGAGAACACAATTTGGGTAAATCCACATAACCAATCATGTTTTTGGGCTCCAAATGTTCTTGAGTTTTACTACGATGGTGATAGCACATGTTGCTATACAACCTATATGGGGCATACACCATTAAACAAAGAGTGGTGGGGTGGTATTTTAGGGTACCGTGGAAGCGGATATCTTCAGAAAACGGTAAATACTATGACTGTTACGTTATACGTTATATGAAATGGTAATATTTTTGTGATTTTATTAACATTTATTTACAGCATGTTCGTGCATGGTGCAACAAATTGATGTCGTTAAGGGACATTGAACGACAAAGAAGACCAACAACATGTAGTTATGGTCTTTGGAGTGTTCTTCCCCCTAATTTCTATAGCCTAATTATTGAACAAGATCACCATGCTTATAGCTACGCAAACGGCTCGAGAAGAATATATCCACCTCTTTGGGAAGTTGATATGGTAAAATTGTGTTTTTGATATATTTATATCTCTTTATTGTGCTGTATAAAATCTACATTTCGTTTTGGACTGTAATTTTCAGGTATATATACCAGCCTCGATAGACGATGAAAACTGGTTTGTTCTACAAGTTGACATGAAATTACTACAAGTAACAGTGTATTTTCCAAATAACTGTAGTCCCATAGATTGCGGTGATACTTTTTGCATTCATAGAAAAATTCATCAAATTCTTATAGAACTGCTTTCGTATGGTTTCTGGGGGCTATAACGTACTGGCAAAAGTCTGGTAGAAACGAAGTTGAATCATTACAATTTTAGGGGGATGTTGTCTGGCCTGTCACCAATAGTCGCATTGGTCGACATTCAGGGGTAATCTTTTGTATGTTGCTGAGAAATCTTGTTCAAAACATGTCATTGACTTGGAGAGAAAGCAGCCTACATGATGCTTGCATGAGATTCAGACGTTTCATGGCAGATGAAATTTATGTTGGTCGTTTTGCACTGTCAAATATTTAAATATTTACCTACCTAGTTTATGTATTGATGTAAAACTTGATATATCGAAGTTATTTGTAATTTTATGTTATAAATATTGTTAAGTAAATAAATTAAAGTAAATAGTACCACTAAAAATCAGCAAGGTTAACAGTCGAACACGCATTATAAATTACATATTCTTCAAAGTCATCTGCTTCAGCGAAAGTGGGGGACGGTGTTTGATGATGATTTTCTTTCTTTGAACCACGCCTGGCAGATTTTGATCGTGAGGCAACAAGAGCTGAACTTCGGTCACGTTGATGACCGTAAGTTTTACAACGACTGCAATATACAGGCGTAGGTTCCTCGCCTCTCGATAGAATTCGTCTATTTTCACGAGGACGTCCCGACTGTCGTTTTGTGATATGTGGTGGTTGTAGAGGAATCAAATACTCTGGCGTCTCCCATTCAGACCTGTGGGGTAAAGGATAAATGACCTCTTCATATGTTGTTTTATATAACTGGTTGCTATACCAAGGTGATGTATAATGACTGCAGTCCTTTTCCTTCAATAATTTTGATACTGCAATCATGTGGCCACATGGGATGTAACACCCCAACCGATGGCGGAATCATCGAGGTGCCACGTAGTGACGATTGTTCAAAAGCTCATGGTACTAAAATGTAAATATATGATTATTGAATATTGTTTTACAACATGTGAAATTAAATACAAGACAACAAGATAAAGATAGTTGATTGATTTAATCTAAGTCCAAAGTCCTATGTGAAGCGTCAAGCAGCTTATCCTGAAACATGCACGAAAATAATTTTGTCAACATATGATGTTGGTGAGTACTACTTAGCTTTGTACATATAATATAAGTTTGAAAAGGTAGTACAATTCATGTGTCTAGCATCACTAAGGCATTATGTAAACACGCAAGTAACCAAACAAGACAAAGATCATATGTAAAGTTGTACAATGAAATTGATAATGAGCACCTCAACACGTGTGAGTCTAAAAGAGCACCATAACACAAAGTTATGTCTAAATGAGCACCGTAACATAAGTTACGTCTAAATGAGCACCGTAACATACGTTACGTCTGAGTGTAAATAGCACCATAACATAAGTTATGTCTAAATGTATGATTTTGTATGTAAGCTACGTTCATGTTCAAGCATAAGCACAAAGTATAACAAGACACGTATATGAATTGTAAATGAATAAAATGTATGTGTAAATGAATACGAAAGTTTTGTATACTTGTGCATGAATCACCCCAAAAGTTGTAAAAGCGGAAAAAGGGGATAAGTAATACTCACCTTTAGCAAGGTGGTAAGTCTTGTGTAATTGATTAAGTGTAATCCAACGTTTGTCGAGTATCACCCTATGTATAAGGTAACGAATAAGTCTAAGTCTATCTAGTTTATAAGTATTTTCTAGGGCTTCGAATTGGGGATAAGTATTTTGATGTGTCGTAAAACACATTTATTCTCTTATGTATTTTTTGTTATAATTGAGTCTTTTGTATATAGTTTTTAGTAGTTTTAGGCGTGTATTCGTTTGTTGGCCTATTTTTGTCATTGTATAGATTTTTATTAATTTTTAGTACTTATTTATTTATTTTATATTTTGGTAGGTGTTCGTGTGAACGTTAGAGCGTAAACGATGAACTTTGATCAAGCCAAGAACAACCGAGTGTAGAGCACCGAGTTATAATAATAATAATAATAATAATAATAATAATAATAATAATAATAATAATAATAATAATAATTGAGAAACGAATTAAGTGATTTTGTTTTGTCTGGGCCAAATGGCCCAACTTGATTTGGCGCATTATTTATCAAAGGGGGAGGGACAATATATTTTTAAAGGAGAGCCGCCAGAAGAAAAACAAGGGGACAGCGACATTCATTCAGGCGAGAACAAAAAATTCCAATTCTTGGACAATTTCTTTCGCACAAAGACAAAAAGGAACCGGCCATAAGCGGTGACGAGCGGAAGGGCACGGAAGGAGAAAAGGCCACGGGCACGTTAAAGATCAATAGCCAACGAGCCTTGGGTTAGGTTTAGTTTTCGCTCTATATTTTTATAGACATGATGAAATTGTTTTTTATAAACTTTGAATTTATGTTTCTAAATATTATGAACTAGACTTTTATGGTTGCTTAGGTTTATGAACTAGACACGTTTTGCAGTTTTTAATGATTTTTGGTTTTTAGTTTGATGTGTAGAATTACATGACTTTAACTTTTATTGTTGGATTTGATATATGTGTGTTGGTGTTAATTTTATTTGAAGTTTGTTTATTGGTTTTGTGGAGCTAGGCATGTAGAGATACCCCCTAGGTCTATAAATCAATCTAGTTCGTCAACTTAGGTTAGCGTGCTAGTATTTGGAGTTGGAGTACGACACAAGTATAACAAACTAATATAATAAATTAACTAAGACGTGCAGTCCATTCTTGAGGGTGAGAAATCTAACTCGAGAGTGCTAGGTAACTAACTAGGCATTGTTCGGTAGTTGGCAAGCGCTAGGGCGGGAGTCGCTACTTGTCCGTGTTTAGAGTTTTCCTAGGTTTTCATCAGTAGAGTCTAAGTCTGCTTCATAGTTTGAGGGTTTTAATCCAGGAGAGGTTTTAATCTGATTTCTATGGGATTTTGGTACGCTAGGGCGATCCAGGTCCATCTTAGCATTTCTACACTTGTCCCGCCTTAAGTCTAGTGAGCTATCTTTGACAGGAGGTTTATTAGATAAGAATAGGGTCTCAATTTAATTACCAGATTCAGGATTTATTGCTAGTGTCTAGGGATTTTACCTAAGTAACCAGCCTTCTTCCTATCCGATTTCTCCAAGTTCCTAGTTCCCATAAGCAGCTGAGGTTACTTTATTTATATTTAGTTTCTTTTAAGTTTATAATTATTAGTTTAACCCCCCATATAAGTATATATTTATTTAGGCTAGTATTCGGTATAGGTTGTGATCTAGAGTTGCATTCGCGTCTTTGGGTTCGATACTCGGTCTTATCTGTTTACTGCTTTGCGACCGGTACACTTGCCGTGCGTGTGTAGTTTTTAGGTGAGTCGTTTTAATTAAAACTTGTGCACATTTTTATATATATATTTACACACATCATATTTATTTGATTAATAGTCAAATTGTTTATTAAATATAAGAAATTTAATAAATAAATGAATAAAAGTCTTTTTGTAAATTTTAAGTTAAAGATGGTCACAAAATAAAGTTTTTAGTATGAAAATAATTTTCATAAAATTATTTTATTGAAAATAGAATATTTAATCTATTTATTTCAAAATATGACTTTAATATCTAAAAATATTAAAAATTAAAAAATTATTGAATTAAAAATTGTGTTTCTGTTCCAAATGAAAAGAAATAATTTATGTAAAATTTTGGTACAAAAATATTGAAAAATGAATTTATTATGAATTATTTATGATTAAAAATAAATAAAATTAATTAAAAATATGAAATGCACGGTTTTTCTGAATTAAAAATAAATTCTGAAATGTATATTGTTATACAAGTTTAGTATAATTTTTGTGGAATTTTATAAAATCGTTTAGATATTTTTATTGAATTTTATAATTTTAAATGAATAAATTTGTAATATTTATAATATATATTAAATAAATTATTTTTGAAAAACTAAAAATTGGACAACAAAGTTTATCATTGAATAACATAAAATAAATTTTGTAGAATTTATAAAATAGTTTTAGTATTTTAAAACGATTTTCAAAAGAATAAAGGTAATATAAGTGTAAAGGATAACACAAAAAAATAAAAATAAAATAAAAGGTTGTTTATGGTGGGGGTCAAACCTGGGTCAGACCCGGTTCAATGTCTTTAGCCAAACACCCCAACCAACTGGTCTGTACCTCGGATTTGTAAATGTTTCAGTTTTGAAAATATTTATCACATGCGTGAATTGGTCATCTTCCCCAATTTGAATGATAATTAAGAACCCTAGTTTCTTGAATCGAATCAATTAACGGTCAATAGCCTCAGTAATGTTAGGGCTATTGATCGATTGATCATGAATAATAAAACCCATAAAAAATAAACAACTTACAAACACTAATTCGTGTATGATGCTCGGTCAAACAAAAAGTCAACGGGTCTTGAAATCGTGAATTAAAGCTTGGACAGAAAGATTTGAGAGAAGGGAAATGATTTTTTTGGCACATTTAGTTGGTTGTGGATACCTCAATTTATACTATGTGGCTCGGGTTGGTGAAATGGAAGGTTTTGAAGTCTTGACCAAAGTCGGTCAAAACCGAGTCAAGGATGATTAATTCAAGCTGAAATCATGGATTATATTTATGAGGGTATGTTAGTCGGTCAAAGGGAGTTAAAATTCTACCAAAAACAAGGCTCGTAATTGTGGAAAGTGACTGGGTGTTGACCACAGTCTTCGGGTCGGGTCTGGGTTCCGAAAAAAAAAAGACAAGGTTTTTGGGTTATGGTTAGGCTTTAGTGTTTTGGGTATAAGTTTGGTTATGGTTTAGAGGTGGTAAAATATAATGACTAACTTTATTATTATTATTATGAGGATAAAATGTGGCGTACAAGATAGGAGGTGCGAAATAAAAAAATGTATATATATATATATATATAATAATAATAATAGTGATAAAAGTGACGGATGTCACATGGGAAACCAGATATCTGGGGAACACAACAACTGCATGTTTCATTAGACAGATCAACAAAACCATTTTTGTCACCGTCTAGAACTTGAAAAGTGTTAACCCCAACGCCATAAGCCTTCCACGTTCTAGACCCTTCAATCTTTTTAATAATTTTTTGTACCGCGAAAGGAGTCAGTACGTGTTTATTTTGAATAGCCTCATTTCGGCGTTCGTAATACCATTGTTGAAGTTTTTGTCTAAAAAATTCAACCAAATGGGTGATTGGAACTTTTCGTTCGTCCTTAGATAAGGCGTTCATTGACTCTGCACTGTTAGATGTCATATAATGATATCGTTTTCCCGTACAGTGTGCTCTTGACCACTTATGAAAACCGATACTCAATATAGTATTCCTAACCCGTGGTACGGTTGCACACAGTGCGTTAAAACTTTCTTCAAAATCAGACACCCGGTAAGCTTTACAAGTGTTCCACCACAGTGTCTCTAAATCCTTCTTTCTGCTTTTTGGCAACTTTAAGTTCACCATCAAATGTCGACAACACAACCCGTGAAAGGCATTAGGAAAAACCGTCCGAACTGCCAAATCTATTGAGTTGGCTCTGTCAGATATGATCGCCAAATCCGGGTGCTCACCGATACACTCTTTAAGTTTCGATAAGAACCACGTCCAACTCTAACCGTCCTCGGATTTGCCGATACCATATCCAACGGGTAAAATTTGGTTGTTACCATCCATGCCAACAGCAAGGAACAACGTTCCCTTAAACTCACCTTTTAAGTGTGCCGCGTCTATAATAATGACCGGTCTTAAAGACAGAAGAAAACTCCGAATCTATTTAATAAAATGAAAAACAGATAAATTTTAGACTTCAGTAAACCAAAACAACAATAATTTATTTAAGTTGGTATAAAAATAGGTAAAAATATTTTACTGACCGTTGCACCAATGACAATAAAAAGCATTTCAAAACGATTGTCTTCATCAGTTCTAATCTCAGTAACAGTCCCTGGATTTGCATTTCGCAAATTATAGCAGTAGAATGGAAGCTCAGAAAACGATTTTTGCTACTTCCTTGCAAAAGCTCAAGTGCACGACACTTCCCCCGCCATGCTTGAGTATATGATATATCAACCTTAAATCTTTCTCGAAAATCTTGTACTATTTCGTTTCCACGATAAACACGTCTGGTATCTCGTAATTGGTGCTTCAGCATGCTACCAATTACTTGTGGGTTAGCTTGACGAAGATGGGGATGTGTTTGAGTTTTAGAACATGTGTAGTTGTTGTTAAAAAATGTAACATAAAACGTGCCTGAAGTTGGGACAGAACGTGACCAAATTGCCAATCACAATCATCAACTACACATGAAATTTCGTACCTCGTTTTTGATGACCTGTCGACTTTATAGGAAAAACGTTCTGACAAACAAAAATTTCCTAACTGCAATTTCAATTCATCTTTGTTACGAAATACAGAACCTTCAGAAAAAACTGAAGAGGTTTTGGTTATCTTTGAAAACAATTCAGGACTTGGCTTTCCATAAAATTCTTCATTTTCAGCTTTCTCATCATCGAAATTTCTAAAACACCCATATGGTGTGTAATGATCAAAATTTTTTAAAGACACATTTAGATCAGGGACTTTTGAATCATTTGAAGGTACCTCATTTAAATGAGCATTACTAGACGAACCCACACCTGGTTCATCTACAACATACAACTTCAATACTTCATGGGGGTTTTGCAAAGCAACTTTAAAAAGAAAAGATACATCACGATCATTAAAAATGTCGATTGCATCATCGAAAGCTGACATTTTATAAGATAACCTTGTAATGTTTGGAATCTCACAAACATCGGAAACTACATTTAAAAAACTAAGATACGAGATATTTGCATCAATTTCAAAACCACGTCTTTTACAGCTACTATCAACAACGTATTCCATTCGACCGTTGACAACTTCCCACCTGCCTCCACTATAGATTATAAAACTAACCATTTTTAAAAACACAACTTTTTTTAACACTTTGAAAGAAAAATAAGGAATACAAGAAAAAATTCAAACTAAATTGTTACAAAATTTACTAATTTTATAACAAACGGTTCGTCATCGACGTCACATCACCGAATACGTCTCCGGCAATGTACGACGGCCGGCACCGAGTCGATGCAGAAACAGTACAAAGATGGTACCGGAAGCCGTCTTTTTCCTACCCGCTGACGTCTCAGGAGACGGTTGACAACTTTTAAAAGACGTCACCGGAGACGGCTTTTCAGACATGAAACGACTCAAGAGCCGTCTCCCGTGGGATCGGGTATGTTATTTTATTATAAGCCGAGCCGAAGACGGCTTCAATTGAGCCGTTGGTGAAGCGTCTCAGGGACCCACCGGAGACGGCTTTGCGGCCCTGACAGGTCTCAAGGGCCCCACAGGAGACGGGTGACAGACATCGGGATCGTAAACGCCATGTGTTGGGTTCCTACTGGTTGGAAACCAAAGGCACTCGGAAGACGGTTCAGCCGTTTTGGAAACCGTGACCGGTCTCTCCAAAAAGCCGGGAGAGGGCCATTTATGCAAAACGCACGATCAACAAGCTATTTTGACCATTTTCCCAAAACCTTATATAAATAATAGGTTTGTTTAGGCACAAACCTACTTTAAGCGACTCAAAGTAGGTACACCTCCTCTAACCAACTCAAAGTAGGTAGGTTGTACTAAAAGTCAAAAAAGTAAAGTACTCCAACTTTACTAAAACTCGGCCCATTACTAAAGTAGGCCCATTACTATTCTAGTTAGACCACGGGACCCACAATCGATGGGTTCGAGGAACTAGTGGAAAACACTGCAACAAATGCACGCTTTCCACACCCTCCCTCTTCCCCCAAACTAACAATTTCTTCTCTCTCTAGATTGCATGCTTCTCTTTCTCTCTCTAAAATTTGCTCAATTAACCTTACAGTAATTCATATTTTAATCTCAATTTCATGTTATTCGTCAACAATTGAACCAAATTGAAGCTCCATCTTCAAATTCAGGTATTCAATTCACGAAACTGTTTCAATTTCCGTTAATCATCATGCATTATAGTTTGCTATGAAATTAATTGTTCTAAATGTGTTTAGATACTTAATTGGAGTTGATTTGTTATGTTTTATGTTATTCTGTGCTTGTTATTGTGTAGGTTAGGTTAGGTTTTGCAGTGGTAGATTATTATTATTATTATTTTTAATTTCTATTTTAATGTGTGTTTTTACTATGTTTGGTAATTGTTAGGGTTCTGTTGTTTGTTTCTGTTTTGTGGTTGTTTGAAAAGCTAATATTTGGTTTAATTTTAATAATATTATTAGATCTAGAAGGAAGGGTTTAATTTGGGTATTGTAGAAGTAGAACTGATCTGGAAGTTGGAATTGACTTGCATTGGTTGCCTCATTAGGTTAAACATAGCATTGCAGTAAAATGTTGGAGTTTATTACTTTATTTAGTTATTATTATATATGGCCTTGTGAATATTTGATAATTTATAATAATAATAATAATTAGCCTATAGGTCCTTATTTATAAGTTGATACAGTTATCGTATATTGGTTTATCACATTATGGTACCTTAATGATAATATTGTGACGGACAATGTTGCGCTTTGTGGATATATAATTATGCAGGCATACTAGACATATTTATGTTTGGTCCTTTGAATCAATATGTACAACACATTATGCAAGATAATTAAGAATAATCATCTTTCCAAATTAAAACATATTATGCAAGCTAATTTACAAGACATTATGCAAGCTGAACTAGTTTAAATATGCAAATCAAGTTTGAATAGACTGGAAAACAAATTGTTGTAGTTTAATAAAATCAGAAAACACGGCGAGAGGGATGAGAAATTGGGATTAAAAATATGAGCTAAAAGAATCAAATTTATGGTACCTCCGGATAGGGATGAGCATTTGGTATATTCGGTACCAATACCATTAGAGAGAATATTTTGTAACGAACACTGGTGCTGTACCGAAAGATTCGGTACGGTATTCGATACCCACTTTTCCAAAAATGCCTGAAAGATTTGGTGCGGTATTCGGTACCCACTTTTCTAAAAATGCGGTCTTGGTCTGGTAACACTCTCATATAGAGAGAACATTTTGTAACAAATAACAGTACGGTACCGAAAGATTGTATGCTATTCGGTACCCACATTTCCAAAAATTTGGTATCACTATTTTCAGTATCGGTTTGGTACCAATACCATATAGAGAGAACATTTTGTAACGAATAATGATACAGTATCGAAAGATTCGGTACCCGCATTTTTTAAAATTCGGTATCGTTACCGGTTCGGTAGCAATCTCATCCCTTCCTGTGAACAATGACGGCGAGAAGGGGAGTGACGCCGCGACGGTCGTTGTGGTCGGAAGTATGGGTGCAAACAAGCCGAGCCCGAGCTCGAGTTTGGCTTGCAAGTAATTTTTCAAGCTTGAGATTGGCTTGTTTATCATTTATTTACTAATTTATATTAATTATAAATATTTATGTGTATATAATATATATATATATAATTTATCTATTTTTTCATAATTATATAAATAGTAATTATTATCATTGAAATATATATTTAATATTTTATTTAAGAACTATATAAATAGTGCGCTTGGCTCGTATGCACCCCTAGTTGGAATTGGCGATGGTTGAGCACGCCAAATTGGTGGCGGTGGTGGTGGGTCGAGGATGTGGTGCGTGAGTGGCCAACCCACGGTTATGAACACACGTGAAGGGACATCGGGGCAAAATTTTCATTCAATACCAATTTGTAACTTAATGGGTAAGAAGCTTGGTGGTTGATTCAAAGATTTCCTTCTAGTGAATCAAACACACTTAATGCTGACTGTTTTGAGGTAGCCTTTTAATGAAATCATTACAAGGCTACCAAACATCACATACGTGCGAGAATAAGGGATACCATCACATACATATTCAATCCATCATAATTTGGGCATTAAAGAAGATTTAGAGTACTATCTTATCAAAACACTCGTTAGTTTGTCAAGTTTTGTTTTATGTTGAAATAATAAACATGTTTCAGAGTACTGTCAAACAAAAGCTTATTGGATCTTGTTCTTAAATAAAAACGAAACTTAAAGCTAACGCATTTGATGAAAAAAGAAACAACGTATAAAAACTTTAGTATTAGGGCTTTATATGTTCATGAATAGAGAATACTACTATAAACAAACAAACCAGTACTGGTCTGGTACCGAAATTCCTCAAAAATAGGTACAAGTACAATACCGAAATTGATTCAGTACCGGTACCGGTACCATTTGCTCATCCCTAGTACTAAAATCCCATTCATAGGCTCATAGCAAGCTATTAATAGGGTTTTGGGAGGTAGGATGGAGGGCAACCTTTCTTCTATCCTGGAAGATTGAGAGACTGCTCCGGCTAAGACACCGACTCCTAAAACCTCTTCTCAATGTGTAAAGGAAGGTATCCGGGTAACAAAAAGTGTGACATAGGGAATTAAAAAAGCAACAAAACATAAAGTACTAAAAATAATACAAGTAAAGACTTTTATACTTATAATTGATTAATTAAAATGTCTTAAACTAAAAGATGATCAAGAACAAGAATATCTTCTTTTTTTTCTTGGTGCTCATTTACTACGAACGTAAAAAAAGTCAATTATATGCATGAGAATTAATTAACCACTTTTTGAAGAATTACATGTACAGACAGATACCGTTTATGATAGTTCCCTCCATTTGCATATGGCCTTTATCTATAAGAAGTCTATTTCATTAACTATCCATTGAAAGCCATTATACATCTACTTTGGTACAAACAAGAAGTGTAACTAAATAAAGACCATGATTAATGATCTCATATGCTAACCTAAATGAGTTTGGTTTGACTATAAGTATAAATTTCACATATGGATTATTAAATTAAAATATGTTTTTTTTGTTGATCTACATGGGGAAAGAAAGAAAAGAAGGGATTATCTAAAAGAAATTCATAACTTTTTTTTTTTTGAACGACCAACAAAACCCTCATATTATTACTTCGCCAACCAGCAAGGAGCTGGCTAAAACATTACAACCTGATCGTTTACCAAACACAATCAAAACATTACAACAGCCCGAAACATCAATGAGATTAGCCAAGTATGCCCATATCAAACCTCTTCCACTTCCCATGTAAGAGCGCCAGTCTTCCATCGATTTTTGACCCACAAGTAGCTTAAAGTTTTTGTTTCCTCCACCACCTTTGACACTGAGGGAAGTTTATTATTGAAGACCGCCTCATTTCTCGTCTTCCAAAGGCTCCATATCATCGTTAGTACCACTGCGTACAAGCCCTTCTTTTTCTTCTTTGAGCTCTCGAAAGACGATCCAAAAGGTCTCTAGTTTGGAACGCATAAATCGGCGGAATACGTCACCATTGTAATACCACTTCCCACACATGATCCACCGATTCTTGATAATCACCATACAATCTACACAAGGAGTTTTGGACAACCACATTCCAACTAAGAACGGCCATGGTAGTAGGCAGCTGACTTGAACGACCCTCCAAGCAACAATGCTAACTTTTCTTGAATGACCCACAAACACAATACAACTTATCGTCATATGTGGATTACCATTTAAATTTACGTGTGTCGTATCAAGTAAGTTCAAATGATTTAACCAACGAGATATTATTTACTTAGTATGAAGGATGATACAATGTACTATAATTATTATCTTGTTTTGTCAATCAAGGAACCCAATGACAAATTAATCGAATTTTCCCTTGTAATAAATATGCATGTCTAATGTTATTCATGCTCATTCCAAGTCTTATTGATCACAAGAACCAACACAAAGTGGTCAATATAATAAGACTTAATACTAATCTAGTGTTTCGTGTTCATAATAGGTTCTTTAGCTTAGCTGCTACAATTTGTTTGTTTCCTTAACTTTTTTTTTCTTTTAGTTTTATAATTAACATGAGGAACTAACTATTCATTATTCATACCTTAAGATGAGTGTGGTACTATTATGTATATTCATAGTAATTTGTAAAAGAACGATTACCTTATATCGTTGGCTATTGTAATTTAGACTTTGCAAAGTGCAAAGACGATAAGATATCAACATGGGGAATATTTTCATGTTGGTAGAAGGCTTTATATCTTGAGCAATCATATTGTAAGTAAGAATTGTCAACAACATGAATAATGATAGTTTAATATGTGGTGTGTTATCATGCTACTTACCAAACAATGCTACTAAAAATTTACTCGATGGACTCAAAATTATAAACTCTAGCTATAGGTGGTTAAACTTTATCCCGACCTTGGTTTAGGCATTAGGTTTCAAATGCCAAAGCGCAAGGCACGAGGCACACACATCATGTACGCTAGGTGTTGCTCTAATTACAATTAAATACGTTTTCTTTACAACTCTCATATGTTTTACATATCAACCTATCAAGTAGATCTTTCATAATTTTTTCTATCCTTTTGTTGTTTTTACATATAAGCCTCATGCAAATCCTTATTTGATCACTTTTAACCCAGAATTACTTGAGGTGCCTCCTTAAGCATCTTATGCAATAGCCTGAGCCCTGAGTGCCTCATGTCTCAGGCGCAACTTTTAAGACCAAGATCTAGACACAAAGGATCTTTTTTTTTGTGCAAGAAAGAAAACATGACAAAAATATCAATATCAACCATCAAGTATTATACATTGAAAATGTTAAAATGTTAGTTGACTCTCTTATAAAAGGGCTACCACCATAACTTTTAATAACTAGGTTGCAATGTGCCTATGTGACAAGAGCTCTTTTAAAGCTTCTGATTGGAGTAATAATTTACTATAGATGTGTTTTTCTATGTGTCAATAACGGTTAACATGTAATTATAGACAAAATTATGATGTAATTTCATAATTAATGGCTAAGTCGATTTTTGTGGTCATAAGCTTCATACGAGTGTCAGGTCTTATGTTAAAAGTAACATGCTTGAATGTAACTTTACCTTGGTATTGTTATGAAGTTTTGATGTAGCAAATAAACTAGCTCATGGGGTCATGGCCAACTTATCGATAGTCAACCCGCCAAATGGTAAGAGTGCTGGCAACTTTGAATATGTCATTGTGTCTATACATTTAAGTTAATTAATTTATTTATCAAGTTGTAATAATTAACCAATAAGCCCTTATTTATTAGTTGATATGGTTATCACTTATTAATAATTGTACTGTAGCCCTTCTGTGGTAATACTTTGACGGGTACTAATGCTCTTTATAGAGTACTCTTTTTATATGTTGCTCTGTTAAATCTTGTTTTATGTTGAAATAATCAACACTTGAACTTTTTAGCATTTCTAAAGTGGTTGTTTTATGGAATTTAAATGGCCAATCATGTTGCATTATACTTCTTTTGTCTAACATCAGGACTGATATCAAAGTTATGCTACATTGCTAAAAATGTTGATGCTGAATTCATACGAAAATGTTTGATTTTGTAGTTTGAAGGGTAATTTGTCTGACTTTAAGTCAAAATGTAATATGTTCTATTTGAGGGACTCAGTTTTTTATTATTTCTTGTTTAACTCATGAGAGGTGTGCATTAAAGGTCGAATAAAGCTATGCTACAAAGTTAATTAGGCTTTTATACTGCAATTTATCAGCGTTTTTTTCTTTTCCACACAACTAACATGTAGCTTTAATGCAGGAAAGTATATATATGCTTGGCTTGCTGGTGAATTATGCTCTTCAGTTCTTTTAGAAGTTTCTACGAGGTATGAAGTGATATAAAAATACCGTAAAAGCCAGAATGTCTTACAATAAGGTAGAAGCTCTTAGAGAAAAGTCTGATGCTGAGAAGTTAATTCTTGCTAATGATTACATTGCTGCTAGAACGAAACTGAAAAAAGCCCAACAGCTTTTTCCATCACTTGATCACATTACTCCGATGCTTACAGTTTGTGAGATTTTATCTGCCTCCACAAACATAATCCCAGGTTATGAAACCGATTATTATTGGGTTCTTCAACTTATGCCTTCATCCGCTGTTACTGATATAACTTGTCAATATCAAAAACTCGTATCTCTTTTACAACCGATTAAGTACAAATTTCCTGCTACCGAATTGGCTCTTAAGCTTTTACAGGAGGCATATTCTGTTCTTTCTGACAAGAAAAAACGTGTAGCGTTTGATATAAAACGAGGTACATGTTGGGTGAATTATGAATCATTTGAAACCAATCCTGAAAAGGATAGCAACGGTGACAAAGTTAATGGTAATAACATTAACATACAAGAATCAGGTTCTTCCTCTTCTGATGTAATTTCTGAAGGGTATAAAAGTCTAGACACGGATATTAATTCAGGATCGCATGAACAAAAGCATGATTTTTACAGTTTTGATACTAACAGGACACCCGAGTGTTTTGAATTAGGAGATATTTGGGCGGTTCATTGTAATTTAACCGAACCCTGCATTGGGGGTAGATACGGGCAAGTTTGTAATAGATCAGGGGGTGAAGCTGAAATTACATGGTTAAAACCAATCCCTGTAACCGAAGGCGAAAGAAGATGGTTTGATGCTGGTTTGCCTGTCGCTTGTGGTTCGTTTTGTTTAGATACAGAAAAAAGTGGAACAATTGGGTTGAAAGGGGTATTTTCGTACAAGTGCTCGTGGAATGCTGGAATAACTGAGGAATTATATGAGATTTACCCGAAAAAAGGTGAAGTTTGGGCGGTGTATGACAATTTTGACCTTGACGACTGGTCTTACAACCCTGATATCATTAAAGGCTGTTCTTATAAGCTTGTTGAAATTATTACTGATTATTCTATATATAACGGTGTCGAGTGTGGTCAGTTGGTCAAAGTCAATGGCTTCAAAAGCGTATTCGAGCGACAAACCGGTGAAGGAAGCAATTTTCATATTGGTCCCCGAGATTTGTACATGCTGGCCCACAACGTCCCGGCATATAGGTTCACTGGTGGTGAGATTTATGGGGTTAATGATGGCATGTTTGAGCTCGACCAGTTGGCTATAAGAAACCCGGATGACGAACCCAATAATCAACCCATGGTTGAAGAGAAAGATCCTGACCTTTTGGTTCTTACACCAAACCCGAACTCACAGGGTTCGCTTTTGGGGCCTAATTGGGCTGCAAATGACTTCACAACCGGCCAGGTTTGGGCTACATACTCCGGAAAAGACTTGATGCCTCGCCAATATGTTCTCATTAACCACATGATTTCACCATGTGGATTTTCTGCAACAGTACTAGAACCCGAGACTGTTTTTGAGCTTGAAGCGAGCTGGAAAAACCGAAACTTACCTATTGTATGTGGGATGTTCAGAGCAAAAGAAGTCAAAGTCAACCTCGACATAAGACAATTCTCACATGTAGTCAACTGCTTCAAAAGCACCACCAATTTCATATACAAGATTTTTCCGTCGAAGGGTGAGATTTGGGCGGTTTACAAAAACTGGAAGCCGCAATGGACTCAGGCCAACTATGATAACTGCAAGTGTTGGGTGGTTGAAATCTTGTCAGACTTTTCTGATGGGGAGAAGGTGATGGTGGCTAGATTAGTAGAAGTCAAAGGTTGTTTGACTTTTTTTCAACGGATGCAAGGCGAAGACGGGTTTGAAATGGTTCGTGGGTTTTCGAGGAGAGAGATGTTGTGTTTTTCCCATCGGATTCCAGCTTTTCGGGTGCCTGGAATAGGAGGGCATGGGATTCCTGAGAGCTCTTGGCATTTAGAACCGAACGCTTTACCGCCCAACAATGGAAAGTGACTTATCAAGAAGAGGAGGGATATTAGGGTTCATCTTAGAGCAGTTGTTGTAAAATTATTGTTGACTTGATCCCTGAATAAGAATGTGTACATGATCATGTGGAATAATAAACTCAAGAAGTGTAGGAAGGAGCAAATACTTAGTTCATTTGCTTCTGTTTTAGTTCCAGATATCATATTCAATGTTTTTTTAGCTACCATTATATGAGTAGGTCACACACAACATTAATATTTAACCACATACCTCAATACCTGCAAGTATGCCTATGAACCCGATGGATATCGAGTAATACGTATTTGACGGGTATGGACACTGTTTTATTATCAACGATGCGATTAAGAGTACCCAAACCGGGTCGATTTTCATCCTCTCAGTAGGCGTTCGACTAATCATTCCCTCTGCTCTAGCAAGCTTGGTTTTAAAAAGCGCGCCTAGGCGCGAGGCGCACTCTGTACAGAAAGCGCACTGAGGCGTGATTTTTTGCTGCAAATCTGTCTCTGAGGCGCGCGCCTCATGTACAGCCCAAATCTATGTGCAGCAGATGGTGGTACAGCATGCTTTTCAAGTTGTACTAGCATGATATTTCAATATTAAAACATATGTAGAGCTTATTTGGGTTTAAACACTGGGTAAATAATCCTAGAAACCTATAAAATATATAAAAAAAATATACATACGGCGTGCGCCTCGCGTCCAAAAGCCCGCCGCTTTTGCGCTTTGCGTCTCGGTTTTTGACCTCGTCGCTTTTGTGCGCTTCTCGCTTTTTAAAACCAAGCTAGCAAGGTATTGCCCGAACTGCGCAAGCTGTGTTTTCGAGTATTGGTGGGGTTTGTGAGTTTTTCAGCGTCTGGTATTCGCGGTTAGAAAAAGAGAACATAGAATTGCACACCAAAAACTAGAACATTATGTCTTACAACTGCCAAATCTTCAGTTTTTTCAAAGAACATTGAACAGAAATCACAAGTTTTGCTACTAATATCCGCTATTATATATTCGAATCAGTCATAGTTTATCAGCAATTTTTGTTAAGGCGTCTGAAATCTTGTTAAGAGCAGACACCAAGCTGTCATTGTAGTCTTTTCTCTGGTCCCTATCCAACTGACAGTTTGCATTTTCCGCTTCCATTTGCGCGCTTAACATGTTGGCATTCTTCTCAAGCACGTCGATTAACCGATCGTTAAAGCTATTGTCCCGGCATTCATCTGTTGATACTCTTCTCCTCTTACATCCTTCTTGAGACATGCATTCTTTCATATTCTCTGCTAGATTAATAAAAAAAATTAATCCATCCTCATTAGGCTGACTCAGGAGATTATAGGAGCCTAATGATGGCATGTGATAGGAAATAAATGTGGGAAATGGTTGGGCTCGGTAACGGGTCAAAATGGGCTGGGCTCGTTGACCCGACAACACTTTGTTGTCCATTTCTTTGAAGGATTTTTTTTAACATAATGATTATAAAAAGTTTGGGCTTCTTTCAACCTCTTCAACCCGTTTCATTTTTAGCTATCCAAATTTTATTTGATTACCCGTTGCAGAAGAATATAGCCCAAATCGACCCGTTTTAGGTAAATGGGTCAAATATAACATATATGATTGGAAACAGAACCTTACCTTGGGTGTAATCCTGGTGAAATGGTTGATACCTCTTCTCTGTTGGTCAAAGTCAAATGTTAGCTTTAGGAGTTTCTAAAAGCAAGTATTTTGATTGGGGTGTTTGGATGCGTGTGTTCTGGAATTGATTGTGTTCCACTCATTTTCAAAACATACATCCAAACACCCGTCACTTGCAGAACAACAAGTGGGATTCCCAACATTTATAAAAAAAAACTACACGAAAATGAAACAAGACCTTCGAAAAGTCACCTGAAATAGGCACCGGATCAGGGATATTCGGTGTTGGATTATCATGACCTTTCCCATTTTCGACCTCCACCTCCTCCATTCTATCAGAGTCAGGAAAAAGACCGTCATCTGAGGTGGCACGTCGACCACTATCAAAAGTGACATCAGCGTCCACCTCAACATAACCACCATCCACTTCCTCCGCCTCTCCCACCATCACCTCCACCTCATCATCATCTTTTGCGTCCGCACTAACCGTCACCAAAGCCAGTTTATAAGCTTCCTTGGTAACCGCTTTCCCATCCAACACATCAAACACTTCCCTATCAAAAAAACCGGGCATTTTATTCTCTTTCCTTAAATCACTTCTCATTACCCAATAAGAATCAGACTCTTGTTTCACTTGTGATTCCCATGCTTTTATTTTCTTGAAATCTCCCACCATATTACTCCATCTTTTCCTACATTGGACCGGGCCTCGGTTCACAGCCCGTTGCTTACAATACGATGAAACCGAGTCCCACTTCGGTTCAACCTGGTCCGACCCAAAAACCGAACTTGATCTCCGTCCCCTACGACCCCTATTCTCGGCCACTTTCTTACCTTCTATAAGTGTAAGCGTTTCTTGTCTCGTCCAACGAGGGTGTCTTGGCGATTTGTTCTTGTCGTCCGCCACTTCTACCGCCAATGGCGGTGGCTGCTGCCCATCAACCACCTTGCATGGTGTACTACCACCATCATCACACACTTCTTCCGTTTCTAAAGCCATGAAACGTGCAAACTAATAAGGTTATTGAATATTTTTTGTAAGGCTAATTTGTGTAGGTTGTTATATAGGTAATGTAACATATGTTTCATTAAAGGATTTGATCTTGTAATATACTGCCCATATAAAGTCATTACTTTCTTTGTTTTGTCATCAAATTAAATGGGCTTTTAACAACATATTAAATACTTAATTAAGCACTAATTGTATCTTTAAGGCATATATTACCTTTATACATTTTTTATTTTTCCCTTTGTTGCCTTGCAATTTGGGAGAGTTGAAGATTGGCTTTTTTGGACAATATTTTCTGGTCAAATTTGTGACTATAGATGTGTTGGCATACATTTTCTTACCATGTTGGTGATTATTATTAGGACTAATCTTAGGGTTCACACATTATTTAATATAGTTTGACTATTGGTTAATTTTATAAAATACCCTAAAAACAACATGAGCCAATGAAGCCACAGCGGAGTGGTGGAGGTGTGAGGGTTTTCCCCCCAAGGTCTCGGGTTCGAGTCTTGGGGTTTCCCGCACTGGGATTTTCTAAATGGCCTTTGGGTCTGGAGTGGGCCAATTGAGCCCTTGTCTATGGCCACTGGGGGGCGCTCAGTGGGTGTTTGGCCGGTCAAAAAAAAAAAAAAAAAAAAAAAAAAAAAAAAAAACCCTTAAAACAACATGAACAAATAATGTTTTAATCAAATCAATATAACAAGTAAGTTTTATTGTAAAGGAATGTGAATCAAAGAATATAAATGATGGTGAAACTGTTAAAGTACGTGTTTGACTTGATAATATGGATTTCAAAATAGGGTTCATATCCTTAATAATCGATATCGTCATATCGAACCACCATATACCTTTAACTAATTCATTCCTTCTATCTAACTTCGTAAACAGGGAGCAACTTGTTTAATAAATGAGTCCAAGCTCGATCTTCATATCATGAACTTAACTTTTTTTTTTCTTTTTAATGGCTAACTTTTATTGAATGGACATACTAGCAAGACGATAGCAGTCTAAGAAAAGCAACACAATAAAAAAGAAAAATTATATAAATATAATATAATATTGTATAATACATAACAAATAATATATTATATATATAGTTATGATATAATAAGTAAATAGTATATATTGTTATTATATATATACTCTCAAAATTATATGTATGTAAACAATTTAAGCTTATTTAAGTTCAAGCCAAACTTGTGAAACAAAATTTTATTGCGTTTTCAAAACGCAACCCCAAACACTAAAAACTGATTATCTACGTTTTCAAAACACAATGATCTAAAAATCAGATTCAAAACGCAATCCCAAACACCCTCTTACACCCTATTACTTTTTTTACCGTCTAAATCACACATAGTATGTAATTATACCAAAGATCTATACATTGTCCTTCATGAGTCCTCAATTTTATGGAAAGAAACATATTTCTATCTTACCTTGATACTAGAAATATCGCAAAGGTATAAGCCCCCTTTGGTTACCCAGCCCTACTAATATTGCCTCCCACCTTTTCATATATCATGTTACTATTTTATGCATCGTTAATTCCATTATAAGTATTTATTATAAGTATTTGCAGTAATTTCTTTATGTTATCTATAAATGCCTACAACGTTTTTAGATGTATTTAAGCTATTCTTACTTTTTTCTAATGTTAGAATCATGATAATCTTTTTTGATTTCACAAAAGTAAATTTTATCTTAATTATAGGACCTTCAATATATCAAATATTAACAAAAATACTATACAAAACTATGCATAAGTTAAAATCCTTTTTTTAATTCTAAAGCACTAAAAAACTAAGTAGGTTAGACTTTAGTTAGAAAACGCTCGGTAGAGGAAAATAGCTTGAAAGTGGCCGGGATAATTTCTTAAGTTAGGATGATTGATGTCAATTAGTCAAAGTTTGGATTATTAAAAAGCAATATACCAAATATAAATTAACTAAAATAAAGAAAAAAAATGTAATTTTAATGTATTTTTAATACATATAAAATAAATTCAAGAATAAGGACTTTGAATTCCCTCAAACTAGGCATGCGTATATTTTAACAAAACACACCATAAATCATAGTTATCTTAACATATTCCCATAGCATCAAATTTTTAATTCTTTTCATGGTGTCAAATTCTTATCTTTATTAACAAAACTAAAAACAAAAATTCAGGCAGCTCAGATGAAGCCCACAATTAGGGGTGAGCATTGGTCCAGAACTGACCTGACCTGACAAGACCCGACTTGACCCGAGAGCCGGTTGGCATCAATAATCAGAACCGAACTACAAAGTTATATACAGGTTCAGTCCTCGATCCATCCCATTTCGGTTATGTCGGTCTTATGAAGAAGACCCGACGGTCTTATGAAGAAGACCCGACCCGAGTACAAGTGGGCCACAACACATTATCTTATGTTGTCTTAGTTAGCCTAGGACCAAAAAAATTACAAAGAATTTCAAATTTTCATCAAACGGAATTACAGAGAAATATTAATTATGAATATTAAATGTAAAAGTAAACAATAAATATTAAAACCATTATTATGGTAAATTGATCTATATATTCAATGCTATTCGTACTTCCCTTTGGTGTTGGGACCTCTTAGATAACACGTTTAGTCATGAGGTGAAAGGGACATTGAGTGACATGTGACAGCTACATCAGCAAAGAGGATTTCCCCTCTCCAAGCCTCAAAATATCATGGGGTGGTGGTGGCGTGAAGAGAGAACGACCAACAAAAAACTGACAAATCACCATCATCATCACCAATGCCCCAACACCAATAGAAATATTCACTGCCCTGCCCCGCGCCCCTTCCCATGTCATATATGGGATGGAATTGGTGGCGTGGAGGAGCTTCACCCCACCCTTTCCACGCCCCACACCATCCAGCATTATGACCATAGATTGTCGGTTCCTTTGGTGGCGCGGTTTATTTTGTTGGATCTTTTATTTTTGTTTTATTTACAAATATGGCAGCATTAGTTTCTTGAAGTTTTTTTTAACAGACTAAAGAATTTATTGGAGAAATGATACTCTTTTATAATGACTTTAATCTCAAATCAAATATGTAACATCTGGCCTCTCTCACCATCAATATTGTCCGCTTTGTTCTGATGGGTTGCCCATCCAGAGCTCACGGATTTGTTTTTGGTCGCCCCGGTGGAGACTTCCCAAAAGGTCACCCATCCTGATACTACTCCCATCTGAGCACGCTTAACTGTGGAGTTCTCCTCTCATCCACTAGCATTAAGCCCAAAACGCGTTGGTGATTTAAGAGGTTTTGGATTACTTATGAACCAATGATCTCTCCTGGCCACGGCCGATGTGGGATTTGCCTAGGGTGTCATACAAAGGTCCATGTTAATCTTCTCAGAAATTAGTACTGTTACAATCACCCCCCCCCCTTAGGGACTCATCGTCCTCGATGAGGTTTGCCCCACCTTCCCAAACGGCACAGGAGTGGCTCTGATACCATTATTAACATCCGGCCTCTCTCAACACCAATATTGTCCGCTTTGCCCCGATGGGTTGCCCATCCAGAGCTCACGGATTTGTTTTTGGTCGCCCCGGTGGAGACTTCCCAGGAGGTCACCCATCCTGATACTACTCCCACCTGAGCACGCTTAACTGTAGAGTTCTCCTCTCATCCACTAGCATTAAGCCCAAAACGCGTTGGTGATTTAAGAGGCTTTGAATTACTTATGAACCAATAATCTCTCCTAGCCACGACCGATGTGGGATTTACCTAAAGTGTCATACAAAGGTCCATGTTAATCTTCTCAGAAATCAATATTGTTACAAAATAAGTAGTTAATATACATTAACTTTAGAGAAAAAGTTAAATAAAATATTAATTATAACAATTTACTTGTATCACACATTCACATGTTGGATGGATTTTAGATGTAAATGCATTTGAACTCATTCGATCCCCACTTCCATCATTTATGTTTGGTATCCAGGTGAAGATCGAATACGGGTGGCGCCGGTTCGAATCTAACGGGTGGTGAGGTTTTACCGAGTTCTATAACACTGTCGTGCCTTCGGGCGGGTGGGGCTCGGGTTTCCGCGCATCGGGAGAAGGCGGGGGCTGCTGGAGGTCGAGTAGTCGATTCTTGGGCACGACGCCCCGCAAGGGTGGTTGCCACACAGTTGTTCGCCGATCAAAAATATATATATATATATATATATGAATTGAGAATTTTAATTAATTTGTATGGTTCTTTTTGAAACCCTCGCCTATAATCTATACATATAATAAACAAACCAAAGTCATTTTAATGATATGGCACTCAAAGAGGCATTCTCTTCCTTGAGTGTGTCATGTGTCATCCCATGTGGCATTGAGATATTTTAGAAAAAAAATAATTTAAAAACAAAATTGGATTTTCCACCCTCATGTTTCCTCCCATAATTTTTAAACGTTAATATATTTAATATACGAGATTTTTTAAAGAAAAAAATTACACCAAATTAACGAGCGTTTTATTATCTTTCCAACGAGTACCATAGTGCTATATAAAAAACGGAGAAATTTTTTTGTGGGATTTTGTTCATACAGGAAAAAAACATAAAGTGTTCAGGTAAATCATTAATCATGTATAGACAAGTCACTAATTATGTTTAAATCTATAGTGTTAATTTGTTTTAGGTTAGATATTAATATTAGAATTATACATCAGTCTATTTCATATGTAAAATTGATGTATCATATAAAATTTCTCAACCCAGAACGCTCCCGGGGTATAATCTAGTCCATTATATCCCGTAAACATTAACAAATGCATCGGAAATTCTTTTCCCCTAAACAGATTCAAAGATCGTGTTGGTTTTGATGCTATCCGTGCATGCTATTAGTTATTGTTAAACAAGAAGAATTACTTACATAAAATTACGTTTTTAGTAAAGATCTAATAATTAATCAAGTATTCGAAAATCACAAATCAAGTAGATCTAGTCAAGCTTTAAACCAATTTCATAACACAAATCAAGTAGATCTAATCAACTGATTGAATTTAAACACGATCGCAAAAACACAAAGTGAATCGAAACATAATAGCAACACAAGCGATTTAAGTGCATCTTAAACCCAAGTGAAAGACACTAGGAGAATCACAAAACATTCATTCATAAGTGTGTATAATTAATTGACCAAAATTTAAAACGATCCTAAAATCATTTACTAAATCGCAACATATAATTACGTAAAAAAAATAGGCAGATATAGCAAACGAGCATTGACTTACTTGAGGCAAAACCTAAGCAAACTCAATCTGTAAAGATTGACAAGATTATAGAAAAATAAGGATAAAATCTGTATTTACCGTTAGACATGTATCACCGATTGAGTATTTTTCACTTGTGTTCAGAGAGACTTTGGCTTATGAATGAACGCCCAAATCTCACCCCTGTTATTTATATGTAACATGTGACAGGTGGCTGCAAGTCACAATTGTCTCTAATAGGTCTATTTTGTAACATATACACTTGTAGCGATTTGCCAAATAAGCAAAGGAAGCCCTTGACGATGTCCTTTTTGTGTTCACTTTGTACAATTAATATGATACCCTTTTTATAGTTTTTTTATTATTTGTATTCTTTATTGTAAAGTAAGTATTATAGTTTAGAAAGAGCTAAGCAAAAAAATCATATAGAAAATATAATAGGATAGTAATAATTATCACATTTTTCAAATACAAGATTTTGTATCGATAATAAAAAAGACGTAGTTAAGTAGTGGGCCAAACAAAAGAAGAGTGGGCCAAATAAATATAGCTACCGAGAGAAGCAAATAGTGGACTCGGCTCCTAGGCTGCAGCCCAGTCCGTGAACAGGCAAACGTAACAATAACACAACAAAGACTATTCCTTGCTCTTGCGTAAGTTGTAGGCTTACAAGAAAAAGCTAATTCATAGATTTCATCTTTCTACCATTTTCATGTCTTTCCTTGTCCATTCATTAGGTGATCCTTTGCTCTAGCGTTTGAGTGTTTGGCCGTCGTTTAGGCTGACAGAACATGACAAAGCCTATAAAACAACAAGCCACTATAATTTCTTCATTATAAATTACGATCTTATTCGAACTTGATGCACAAACAAATAGATAGGATACATTATATTATATCATATTATGATGTATGCATTAACGTGACATATTCTATGACAAGTTAGGCTGCATGGTGTTTCTGTCACATCAGCGCCACCTCACTGTCACTTCAAAAGGGACCCTATTTCTCTCTATCAATAACACACATGAAATAGAATAAAACCCTCTCGATCATTTATTTTTCTTGTATTTAAATTCAACAAAATAAAGTAAACTTAAACAAATTACATAATATTAAAATAAAAATACATAACATTAAAAATAAAATAAACTTAAACAAATAAAACACATAACATTAAAAAAAACACATAACATTAAAATAAAAATACTAAATATTTCAATTTTATAAACATTGTCGTCGACTATAAGTTCCCAAACTTCTAACTTAGTAACGTCATTCCTTTAACTCGTGCGTATTTTGCACAAGATTCTTCAACAACATTGTCATCATTTTCATCATCTCCCAAGCTGTCTACCCGTCTATTGTAGTTTTGGTGAAATCTTTCAAGCACTACCGATATCCTCTCCTACTTCGACGATATTTGATCCTTTGTAGCGCGGTTGCATAACCCATTCCTCGTCAAATTTATTATTAACCGAATCCCAAAATTTAGTACTAAATTCATGCGGTGTAACAACGTCTGACTTCTTAACATTAAAGCAACGGTCAAGACGAATTACTCATCTTTGGTCCAAACGAGAATGCATGGAGGCATTTTCGTAGTGAAGATTTGTGGTTTAAAAGATATTAAGAAGCGAAGAGTTATGTGTTAAAAATAAGAAATGAATAATTTATATAAGTGTTAAAAAGTTACGTTTATTATTCGCTTTTTAAGTTACTGTTTTCAAACGGTATAAATATTTAAGGGGACCCATGAAACACCCGCCAGCCCTTCAACACCCCTCTCCCCAAATGGCGTATGGAAAACAATGTGAGGTCTATTGAACCAAGACTGGTGCCTTTATCCGAAGACACATCTGACTGGGCCAGAGCTGCCGTGGAAGCGCGGCCAAGCCTGTCCCAGCATTCATGTCCGCAGGTCGCGCGGGCATCACTTAATGATTCAGAACCTGTTTCAGCAGTTACACATTCATTCAGAAGTTACCAAACGCCACCTCAAAGTGTAACATGTGTTGTTATGACTTACGGTAGTTGATAAAGCTACCCCCCTTTCTTATACAGGGCGTGAAAGGCGGTTTGTAATTTGTTCACCAATAAACCGAAAACTCACCACCATCACCACCACCACCACCATCGCCGCCGCCGTCGTACTTTATGGCGTCGACCTCCGGTGACGACAGACAAGAGCAAGAAGAGGCTCTGATTGCTCTCATCGAACACCGAGCCAAAGAAGTCGATCATCTCCGTACACGTGTCTCCTATTACACCTCCCAGGTTTCGTTATTACTCACTTACTCCCCTCCCTCGATCATATATATATGTATTATTACTTTTATTATTATTTCTCTATCAATATTATTACATTTAGTTTTATTAATTAATTATGATGTCAGGTGATGATCATTTTGTTGAACTCAAGATTGTGTGTAACAAGATTTATTCTTTAGACCTAACTTGTTATATTTGAAACTTTATTGATAATTTGGGGATTTGACTAGACTATACAAAGTGTGCATGTGATGATGAGTTTTGAGTGAGTAGAGGTGGGAATTTTGGAAGATAGGTTCGGTTTGGTACTTCGGTTCGGGTGGTTTGGGTAATGGGTCAAAATGAGTAATGTCTTACATGTCGAAACTCGAATGTAGATGGATTTATGTGTTTTACTTGAAAACGCCTTTTGTCGATGATTTTGAATGTTTTGTATATAATGTTACATGCCTTATGTCTAAGGCTTGATACAAAACCACTATTGAGCCAGGGGTCTCACTGGAAGCAACCTCTCTATTCCCACAGGATAGAGGTAAGACTGGCTACATCTTACCCTCTTCAGACCCTATCTTAGCTTTTGCTATTGGTGGGATTAACTGAGTATGACGATGACGATGATGTATATAATTGATGTGATAAATAGGATTATAGAAATTAGGAGGTTCTATGTATTAAATTATAGACTATAGCTACTTCTATCTGTTTCATGTGTTTCCTTTCAAGCTATTTGTTTTCTTTCAAACGTTTGACCCGTTAGAGATGAAACATAAACTGATTAGACTTATTAGGAAGTAAATAGATTGCAATGGCCACCTATAACGATTAATGAATAGGGGACGGCTCATTCTTCTAATGGGAAGTATATTATCGAATTAAGTTTGTGTTTTTTAAGCTGTTGTATTGTTCCTTGGAAAAAACATGTCTTTTTTTTTATGTTAGATGGAAGTTCTTCTTTCCTTTTGTGTTACTTGAAATAGGTTTTTTTTTTATTTTTTTTATTTTTTATTTTATAACTGGGAAATAAAAGCTAATATCATTTTGGAGAAGGTATGCAGCTTGAAGAAGCTGAAAAGAGATTAGGAGAAACAGAGCGTAAATTGGCACACCTCAGAAGTCGAGGCAACGCTGTACCATCTACGACAAAGGTTTCTGCAAATGGTGTAAAAGTGAAAGAAGAGAGGAGATCATGTAGTCCTACTCCTACAAAGACCAGTGAACATTATAGAAATGGGAAACATGAGCAAAGACCGCAACTTGTTATCCCCGCAGTGAATCCCAAACTAAGTGTTCCTATCAAGATGGAAGAAACCGACAACAAATCAATTCCATCACATGGAAAAAGTACCGTGAAAGAAAAAGGAAATAGAATCCCACGTGAACAAGAAGGCGGCGAGACTCAATCCAAAGGGACAAAAAGGAAATTTGGTAATATTTGCCACTTTCTTTAGAGTTAATTACAAAGAAAGTTAACCAACTATGGTCTGACTTGTTTGCAATTCCAAAATATTGGTATAGTATGATTAAAAAAAATAAAAAAATTTGTCCACGAGTGCAAAAAGGCTTGTGTTAATTTTAAATAGTGCATGAGATATGTGTGTCACTGATCCATCATAATTTTGCATACTTGTTTAGTTAATTTGGATGCTCACCTTTTTGCAAAAAAAATTGAAATTGCAGAGCAGCGAGAACATAAAGATTTAATTCAGATGGTATGCAGTTCATCTTCACCACGCATAGTCAATTGCCAGGCATCCAACCACATTCCATCTCAGCATAAGAGAAAGCTGAGAAGTCTTGCCTTGTGTCCGACAAATGATCAGCTTTTCGTTACTAGGTATCCAAGTGTTTTTAACTGTTTATTCCTAGAAAACTGTTGGACCAATTTGAGATATTTTGTTCATCAGAACTTTTATATAAAGGAACAAAGATGATAATGGTAACAAACTAACAATCTCCAATAATCATTCTCTCTAGTTAATCTTCAACAGTGTTCATCTTTATATTCATCTAGTATAAGTGGTTCTGATGCATTTGAATTTTGATGATTAGGGCATTATAGGCAATATACTATTTTCAACAAATGGAGGAGCTAAAAAAGATTCTCTCATGAACTCTTATATTGAAAAAAATATTTGTGTTTAGTAATTTTTTTCTCTCTCATATATGATATATGTGAAGGCCACCCAAGTATTGACTTGGTTTTAAAAAGCGCGCCTCAAGCGCGAAGCGCATCTATGCGCAAATCTGTGCGCCTTATGTAACACTAGGCGAGCATCGTACGAAAAGTGCAAGAAAAGCGCAATAAAAGCGTGCTTTTCGTACACGAGGTGTTTTTGTGCTTAAAATTGTTATGCATGTAACTAAAAATGTTGTACATTTAAGTTAAATCATATATAAACCTTATTTGTATCTATATTTTGGGTAAATGATGCTAAAAACCTATATCATATATAAAAAAAATATATATTCGTCTTGCGCCTCGCGTACGAAAAGCCCACCGCTTTTACGCTTTGCGACTCGGTTTTAGACCTCGTCGCTTTTGTGCGCTTCCCGCTTTTTAAAACCAAGAGTATTGAACTTTTTTAGTTAAGGGCACCCAGGTATTAAACTTTTTTTTTGTTAAGGCCACAATTATTATGAAGTCCTTTATAGGCCACCAAAGTATGTATGTATCCTGTTTTATTTGTAAGTTGTAACAATTCCAGTGAGAAACATGCCATACAATGAAATGCTCTTTAAAATTTTGAAAAGTAAAAATATCTTGGATGAGGTGTCAACGTCATATAGGTTATACTTTTTAAGTTTTTTTTTAAGTTGAGGGCTTTTTCATCACGACATGTTTTTGACTGGACTTGGGCATTGGCGTAGCACTGTAGGTAAATCCAGATACATACTTGTTGGCCTGTTGCATTACTTAGAGTAGCTGTCTGGCTTTGATGTGAAAGTTGAATACTTGGGTGGCCTCTATATATACATTATCCGTTTTTTGTATCTATTTTTTTTGGTTCATTTTGATCACGCTGAATCATTTATATTTAGTTTCCATGAAAGCACCACTCATTGAAAATCTTGTTTCCACCTCTGTTGCAATTGATATATACATAATTTGTTTTTCCAGCACTTGTTTTTTTCTGTTACTGATTGCTTTGAAATGTTTTGCAGTGCTCTTGATGGACTTGTAAATCTATGGCAAATTCAGGCCAAAGGGTATGTTTTATATCATGCTGCAATATCACTACATGTTTCATGCTACTGTCCAGATTCCTTGCAAGCTTTTAAAATCCACTTATCAAGATAGACGTATTATTTATAGCGTTTTTGATATTATATGTTTTTCGTTTTGTTCTCTTTCTCAAAAACTATAAACTATTAAATATTCTTTTACAGTGATTTAAGTTTAAAGGATGTTAAATTCGTATAATGATGCTTCTTTATGTAATACGGTGAAGAAGATATGTAGACACTGCTTGATTGCCAAGTTGTAAAGTAATGCTTGTTTTCCTTTGGTTTCTTTTGATTATATAGGTTTATACTCAAAGATAAAATGAATTCCTGGCATAAAGATCAAATGTCAGACCGTGGATAAAAAACACACTTATGTTTTTGCTTATCGTACATCCTTGGTTCATATCTTGGTTTTAAAAAGCGCTAGGCGCACAAAAGCGACGAGGTCTAACCGTCTAAGCGCCAAGCGCAAAAGCGGTGGGCTTTTTGTACCCGAAGCGTGCACTAATTATATAATTTTTTTATATATCTCATATATATCCCATAGGTTTTTAGTTTCATTTACCCAAAATATAGCTACAAATAAGGATTTTATATGATTTTACCTATATGTACAAGCCAAAAACACCAAGGTACAACATTTTTATGCATAAAAAACGTGGTGTACGAGAGGCTCGTGCCTCAGGGCCAAAAAAACCAAAAAAAAGTGAAAACAAATGCGCTTTTCTTGCGCTTTCGGGAAATTGTGTAAGTGCAGATCCCCCAGTCGCCCTAGGTAGCCCCTTCTTGCACCTCGCGCCTCGCCTGGTCGCGCCTCTAGCGCACTTTTTAAAACCCACGTTCATATACATTCAATAATGATATAATCACAACAATGTCTAATCTGTTAGTAATTATATAAATGAAAACACTATTATAACATAGTTTTGCTTTGTCCTATCATTAAAATTTGCCTCGTAATATTTCTTCCACACACCGTTAAATGATACCATACTTTGCCATTTGTGACAATCTCTCTTTGCTTCACTTTGTTTTTGGGCTTTTTTTGCAATGTCTATTTCTATTTGAGCTTTATATAATATTGTGATCATACATTTATGCTGTTTGTCTAATTCAATTATTTATCGGATAACGGTATATATTATTATTACGAACAAAATACATTCGTGTGACTAAAAACTTATGTTTACGAATTCACATAACCCTTGCTGATTTTTACATATTTGTTTCAGTGACAGATCAAGTGCGTCTCTTCTTAGTACAGCTGATTGTGCATCCACCAAGCAGAGAAGATGGCCCGAAGATATAGCGTGGCATCCATACGGTGGCAGCTTGTTCACTGTCTACAGTGCTGATGGCGGGGACTCTCAGATAGCAGTCCTTAATTTAAATAAATCAAAAGAGGTAAAAAAACTTAATATGTTTATTAAAGCAACGGTTATACGTATTTTATACATGAATTTCAGAATAGTCACTAATCTTATTACAGAAAAAACGCGTAACTTTCTTTGAAGATAAACCACACGTTAAGGGTATTATCAACAGCATAATGTTCATGCCATGGGAGGATGTTTGTTTTATGACTGGTGGAAGTGATCATGCGGTTGTCCATTGGACTGAGAAAAATGGGGAGGATTCTTGGAAACCGAAAGTATTACATAGAAGCATGCATTCTTCAGCTGTAATGGGTGTTGCCGGGATGCAACAGAAACATATGGTAGTTTCTGTTGGTGCAGATAAACGAATTATTGGGTTCGATTTACAAACAGGGAGAGCTGATTACAAGCATCAGATAGAAAGCAAGTGTATGAGTGTTCTACCAAATCCGTGTGACTTCAATCTTTTTATGGTTCAGACCAGGTAAAACTCTTGTTGACCCGTTTCTTGCCATGTCACTAATCGAACCGAACATAAATTGTTAAAGTAGTAACTAGGGTTTGGGAAAATAGAAAATACACAGTGGAGAGATGCGCGGATTGGGCAGTGGGGTGGGCTGGCCTGATTTGGGTTTTAGTTAAAATGCAAACGCTTTCTGTTGTTTTTTTTTTTCAAGCTTTTTGTATAAACAATTGGTTTTCTTAATGATTGCAATCTATTTTGTTTGTTTAATTTATAGAACAAAATAAATTGAAAGGTTTGCGCTAGTAGGGATGTTTAACGGTCCAGAACTGGGATCCAAAGTTCAGAAATATTGGAAACCGAGACCTGGACATATAGAATTGGTTTGGTACCGGTTTAGTCCCAAACGGACTTCACTAAGAATTGGATATAGGGGTGTAAACAATCTGAGCCCGAGCTTGCCTAGGCTAGAACTCAGCTCGTTTAATATACATAAAGTATGTATTAGCTAGTTATTTTTTTTCAAAATTTTATAGAGAATAGTATTTGATATGTAAATATATATTTATCATTTCATATAGAAGCTATTATATTTGTATAAATATAAATTATAGGCTTGTGAGCCTAATCTCTCTGTATGTGAAGCTTGGGCTCAAGCTCATTTCAAGCTTTTAGCGAGCCAATCTTGAGTAGCTCGTGAAAGGCTTAATTTGTTTACACCCCTCTCTAGTGTATTTCATACGAAGGTCAAAGAACCAAGAACCCGACCATATATAAACGTTCCAAGTCTGGTGCAGTTTTAGTACGGTCCACAAAATCCATTAATATTTTGAAAATTGTCTTATTTGCAGTACTCCAGAGAGGCAACTACGACTATTTGACATCAGACTAAGACGAACAGAAATCCATGAATTTGGTTGGAAACAAGAAAGTAGCGAGTCTCAATCCGCCTTGATCAACCAGGCATGGTCACCAGACGGATTTCACTTAACCTCAGGCTCAGCCGACCCAATGATTCACTTATTTGATATCCGGTTCAACTCTAAGAAACCCTCACAGTCCATCAAAGCTCACCAAAAGCGCGTGTTCAAAGCTGCTTGGCACCACTCTCTCCCTCTCCTCATTTCCATATCCTCTGATCTCAACATCGGTATACACAAGATCGTATAAAAATCAACACTCGACACTCCCAAGACATTGGATGTCGACTGGCTACAATTTTCACATATATGCTTGGAAAGCTATGGCTTCTGGTTGTGATTGCGAAGCGATTTTGCTAATGAAAGAGTCGAAAAGAATAATGTGTCGTCTGGGAGAATAAAATTTTGTCATGTGAGGCGGTAAAACATTTTTCTGCGCAATGTTGTTTGTTATACATTTTATTATATGTTATTCTTATTAATTAATATCCCACTAAAATATATGGGTATTTGATATGTTCTTTAATTTGATTGTTACATTGTTTCTAGAGTTGAAGTAAAACAACTCAATAAATTATAAATGTATACTATGGTTGATTAACATGACCCATTCCTTAAGTTAACTCTACACTGTAATCTTCCTAGTTATTTGTCATGTTTAAAGTTGTGTAGATACCTTGTGTATGTAATGATGTAGGGTTGCTCGGTTACTTCAAGCTCGCTCGCTCGAAACTGGTTTGAATTGTATGTTAGGGGAGTTGGAGCGTCGACGTTGGTTTGAATTGTATTTTAGTGGAGTTGAGTTGGCTTGGTTTGGTTTGTAAACAATTCGAGCTCAAGCCATAGCTCACTTTTTGGCTTGCTCGTTAGCTTAGATAATCAATTGTTTAACAGGTGAAATAACGTCGTATTACTTTTACGAAAGTTAGCAAGGGTGTGGCTTGGGAGTTTCCACATTCGAAACCACACTTGCGCATTTATGTTTTCACGAGCTCCTATCCCACGCCTTTTATTTCCGTCTCAAAATACCCGTTGTTGCAATCCCAAAACCTTGTTTTTTCCTTTCAAACCTTGTCGTACATTGCCCATTTGTATACGAGTTAATTTGAGTCGAGACAAGATGTCACGTTGAGTTGTTTAAAGTATGAGTTATCCCTGACTTTTTTAGAACAGTCTCAACTTTCAAACTATTTTCTTCCACTGAGCTTTTATTGTAAACCAATCTCATCCATATTGACAACTGTGTTGAGATTAGTTTACAATAAACCTATAATCGCTTAAACCCTCTGCCATTCCAATTCCAAGAACATCATAATTCTGCAATATCATTCAATCCCATCGACAAAAAAGGTATTTAAAGAGATCCACCATTTTAATAATTATGATTTTAGTACATAACTACGTAGAACTATAAAGGTTGTCTTTATTTTTTAAGCTTATAGCATTTTTCGATAATGTATATTTGTTGGATTGAGTTATGGGTCATCATACGAGATCATAAGTTTTTGTTTATATGAAAACTATAGTTATGTTTGCATGTTTTTATAAACATTCAACTAGCACAAATTAGGTAGGCGGCGCAGCTTGTTGCCTGCCTACCTAACATCCTTATGTAATTTACTTGGTTAATGAAAATTATCAGTTTATATCAGATTATTAAAACATTATTTTGTTTGTGCTTTTACTTCTCAAAAGGAAAAAAAGATTACTTTTTTTAATTATTTTTTTTATTTTCCCATCCAGATTTGAATTCCAAAGAGATATCCCTATTCAAGATTTTTTATTTGAGTTATTCATGACATCTTCATCATCAGTAAAAAAAAACATGGAATCCACTGAAGTATGTTTATTATTTAATGGTTTGATTATAAATTTTCAGTTTATTGCTCGCTTACCCATTATCCGGATGTAACTTGGTTTATTTCGTATTTTATAAAAATATTGTTTTATTTATATTTTCTTAAATGTAAGATTCATAACGTCTTTGTGTTTGTGTAGGGTGATGATACTATTATTGGAGAAACCCCTTGTGTCCAACTTGATGAAAATGACTTGGGTAATGTAGAACCAAGTTTCAAAAGAAAGAAAGCATCAAATGGGAAAGGAACCCAAAGAAAGGTTCAAAAAGTTGGAAGGGGAAGGGCATAGTGTTGGGGTTATTATGAAGTGGTTTACCTAGAAAAAGATGACGGGGTTAAACGGAAGTATGGAAGGTGTAAGTATTGTCAAGCTGATATCAGAGCCGGTCTGAATAGAAATGGTACAGGAGGTATTAATAGTCATGCTAAAACTTGTGTTAAGATTCCCAAAGTAGGTGCTAATAAAAAAAAATAAAAATAAATAATAATTTAGTGTTTAAAAAAGAAGCTAATGGGGAAGGTAGTGTAAGTGTTTGGAAACATGATAGAGGTCAAAATAAATAAAGCTTTGCTAGACTTGTATGTTGTTGGCGAACTTGCTTTTAAACTTGTAAAAAATCCAGTTTTTGTTTAGTACACTAATGCGTTAAATGGAAGGTTTAATTTGCCTTCACGACATAAATTATCTAACGATATTGGAAAGTACTACATAAAGGAAAGAAATAAACGATGGCTTATTTATGTAAACAAACAAACACCATTCACTTGACTACTGATACGTGGACATCATCATGCCAGAGGGTTAACTATATGGTTGTAACGGGTCATTTCATAGATGATGATTGGGTAATGCATAAGCGCATTATTAACTTTAGCCCCATTAACAGTCATAAAGGGGATGACATGGCTCATGAATTGTTAGATTGTATTCATAGTTGGGGGATAAAAAATGTTATGACTATGACCGTTGGTAGTGCCTCTAGTAAATGATAAGATTATTAAGCTTTTGGTGAAAAAATTGCCCAATTTGCATGATGGGGGAAACATTTTCAAGTTAGGCATATGGCTCATATTTTTTAACCTTATTGTGAAAGATGGTTTAGTGAAACATAACCATCATGTTGAATGTTTGAGAAAAAGCCATTAGGTATATTAGAAATTCCAAACAAGGAATAATTCAGCTCAAAAAGTGGATGGAAGATTTGAATGTTGACCCAAACAAGTTTGTATGTGGTGAAAATTTCCGTGGATCTAAAGGATGCATTTTTTGGCTTATGAATTTAAAGACAGTAGCTATAAGTTTAAGTTAGAGAGAATGCCTGAAAACTCAGACTTTAAAGTATGCAAAGTATTGGTTGAGTTTCTAGAAAAGTTCAAGGCCAAAACTGAGATTGTATCAGCATTTTCAAAGCCATTAGTGTAACATCGCGAATTTCCCCTAATTTTTTTTTTTTTTGATAAAAAGAATGTATTGTTTTAAACAATATATGTTTTAAATACCTTAAACTAATAATTATTTGTATCTCGACACTTTTGTACGTTTTAAAAATATTTCGAGTCACTTTCGGGCTTATATAATCATATTATGAATTTAGAATAATATAGTTTTAGGGAAATAATTGCCAAAAAAAGATTTGTGTGGACCGGGACTCGAACCCGCGTCCACAACCAACCAACACACAGTGACAACCAACTGAGCCAACTATCATCTTGTGTAGTATTTCAGAAGAAAATAAACTTAACACATTCCTTAAATTGATTAGTCAAAGTCTTAGTCAAACAGTCAAAGTCTTAGTCAAATAGTCAATTCATCATAAAACCTTACTTTATGGTGTTGACCAATTTTAATGGCTAATTGACTCCAAAACTAGTATAAAAACCCACCTATGACCCATTATACTTTGCACCTCTAAATCGATTGTTTCAATCCGATTAAACTTTCCCTCTGTAACGACCCGAAGTGTTACGGGTCTCTTAAACGGGTCGGATCGTACCCGACCACCCGATTATTTATTTAAATATTTAAGTTCGAATCTCGCGACTAACCGTTTTAATTGATTTTGTAAATAATAATTATTGTATTTTTATTATCTCGATAAAACGCTCCTTATCTTCTATTTAAACGTTTCTTATTTTAGTACTATACTCGTTACCAAACACCCGTGTTCCAGTTATTATCCTTATTGCCAAACACCCCTTGTATTATTATTGTTTTATAAACTCTCCTCTCTCTCTCTCTCGTTGGGGAACAGACAAACAACACACACACAAAGTGTGTGTTACTATAAACTC
The DNA here is from genome assembly GCA_028751855.1 of Ambrosia trifida. Taxonomy (NCBI): domain Eukaryota; kingdom Viridiplantae; phylum Streptophyta; class Magnoliopsida; order Asterales; family Asteraceae; genus Ambrosia; species Ambrosia trifida. The sequence continues at coordinate 174,697,172 of CM054122.1, forward strand.
TCTGATAAGGAACCGCCGGACCTCATCCATTTCCGGCCACCGGAAACCACCACCGCAGCCGCCGCTCGTCTTCTTCCTCCTCCCTGATGAATCCCCACCTTCCCGAGCCCTCTTCCTCTTCTCTGATTAGTTATGAAACCCTATATTAAACGCCCACCTCGTCACTGTTACCACCAAATACCCCGCCATGTTCATCCCTCTGTTCAGTAAACAAGCCGGACAGTCACCGGTCTTGGTGACTGTCGTCTATAACCACCCGATAACCCTATTGTTCATCTGTTCTGTTATGGAAGCCAGACAGTCACCGGTGATGGTGACTGTCACCAATAATTATCCTTGAAACATAGTCATCGGGTCTGTTCATACCGGGTCACTTCCTAATCTGAACCCGGTAATAATCTGTTCAACCAAACCCAACCCGACTAACCTCTGATCTGATATAAACCCCATCTGTTCTGCTCACTGTTACTGTTATCGGACCCTTATAATCAGACCCGAACCATAGATATTGATGAAGGTGTGTTCGTGGGTTATAATCAGGCAGATTGAGGCCTTCGGTTGATTCCCGTTATATTCTGGTTTGCGTTATATTCTCTGTCGAGCCTCCGGTTAGCTTCCGGTCAGTCTCCGGTAAGGTCCGGTTGACCTCCGGTCGCATACCAACGGTTATCCAAAAGATTCATCTTAATCTGATACGATTCAGATTACATACCCGAAAGGTATAATCTTTAACAGTTGTTATAAATATGTTGGTATTAACCGTTGATACCCGATTATAATACTGTTTCTGTGATTATTGCGAGGTACCGTTAATCCAATCGGAGAGTTAAACCGATACCGAATTGACTCGATGACCCGGTCAACACCCGGAATAGAACCCGGTCCATTGACTAGACGAGGATTATTAGAATTATACGATTATATATATATAATACGAATAACGTACGGACTTGATAATAATAATAAGAGAATAATAATCATATATAGAATATATACGTTTATATATATAAGATTCGATATATAAAAGATATACTAGACTCGGGTAATGATAATATTTTCTATTCTTTTATTAGCTACGAGTGCCAAGCTGTAATGGCCAGCTTATGAGTGCCAAGCTGTAATGGCCAGCTAGATTTTAGGATGTCCGTGTCGTGTCAATAATAAACCCCGGGTTTAGGACTATCTAATATATACCGAATTCTATATATATAAATTGTATATGTGATATATATCCTAAATAATACAATCTAACGAGTCCCACGCGTAAAACGTATCAATATATATATTTGACATATAATTGTAATAAAAGAGACTATAGAAGATTATACGCAAACATGTGAGTATCGTGAACTCCCCTCTTTTATTGTTTTATTAAACGTTTTAGGGGAAACACATGTCATTTATTAGAAAATATAGAAATGCTTTACATAATAGATTTTATAAAAGAAATATAATAGAAAGGGGATAATAGAAACGACAAGGACAGTACTGACCGGTATATAGCCATTTCCTTTATTGTCCAACTAGAGGATAATAACCAGTCTTACCCGAGTAGAGGGTAGGAATAAGTATGTTTGCCACAACCAGAGTGGTACCATCGATAGGAATGGCAACTAATAGAATATAATAGATTGACATATAATCGGTATAATTTAATCGAATTGGTATAATAGAATATATTTTCCCCCTCCAGAATTAGAATAGTAAAGCATGTTTTATAGAAATGAATTACAAATAAACGAACTGGCCATTCGCTTTATAAAATACACGACCTCACCAACTTTATGTTGATAGAAACTATTTTTGGCATGTGTTCAGGTAACCCAACAGATATGATGACATGGATCCTGGAAGAGTCAAGACTGTCAATATCCTGAAGTCTGCTGCGTAACTCCGATAACCCGACCCAACGACCCGGCACCGACTGCTGGGTCGTTACACCCTCATACCATTCTTCTATAGTCTATTACTTCTACAATTGAAGCTTTGATTATAAGCTCTTGTAATTGGCAAATTGGAAGCTTGATATTCTTTCTTTTTCGTTTTCTTCAATTTGGACTAGCTACGTTGTTGAGTCTTTGGGATTCGCCTCGCATACATTCACAACACATTATTCTATTTTTTTTCAAGAAGTATAACATTTTGCTAAGGTGAGTTTTACATAGCCCCTTTTCTATTCATCACCGTTTTTGGGGTGAAACATGTTACAACATTCTATATGCAATTCAATCATAAAGTGTCTATGTGTTTTTCTATGTTGCATTATGTCTTAAACATGACTAGGGTAAGCACAATATTCTAGCATAATCTGTAACACCCCAGCCTGACGTGGCCGGGTTGTTGGGTCGGGTTATCGGAGTTACACAGCGGACTTCCGGATATTGACAGTCTTGACTTTTCCAGGATCCACGTCATCATATCTGTTGGGTTACCTGAACACATGCCAAAAATAGTTTCTGTCAACATAAAGTTGGTGAGGTCGTGTATTTTATAAAGTGAATGGCCAGTTCGTTTATTTGTAATTCATTTATATAGACCATGCTTTACTATTCTAATTCTGGAGGGGAAAATATATTCTATTATACCAATTCGATTAAATTGTACCGATTATATGTCAATCTATTATATTCTATTAGTTGCCATTCCTATCGATTGTATCACTCTGTTTGTGATAAATACTTGTACCGACTGGTTCCTGCCCTCTAGTTGGTGCAGGAAAGGAAATGGCGGATACCGTCCAGTACTGTCCTCGTTGTTTCTATTATCCCCTTTTCTATTATATTTCCTCTATTAATTCTATTATGTAAAGCATTTCTATATTTTCTAATAAACGACATGTGTTTCCCCTAAAACGTTTAATAAAACAATAAAAGAGGGGAGTTCACGATACTCACTTGTTAGCGTTATATCTTCTAGCTAATCTTCCTATTACAATTATATTTCATATATATATGGATACGTTTAACGCATGAGACTTGTTAGATTGTAATACTTAGGATATATATCATATACACAATTTATATATGAAATCCGGTATATATTAGATAGTCCTAAACTCGGGGTTTGGTCAATCTAGGCGAAAAGAAACAAAGCTGGCCTTTACAGCTTGGCACGCGAACCTAATAAGAACTCTAGACATTCTTACCCGAGCTTAGTATATCGTTTTATATATCGAATCTTATATATAAACGCATATATTCTATATATGATTATTAATCTCTTATTATTATTATCAAGTCCGTACGTTATTCGTATTATATATATATTCGTATAATTCTAATAATACTCCTCGTCTAGCTATTGAACCGGGTTCTATTCTGGGTGTTGACCGAGTCACTGAGTCGACTCGGTATCGGTTTAACTCTCCGATTTGATTAACGGTACCTCGCAATCAATATAACCAACAATTAATATACTAATAGTAGATTATAAGATTATCACCACTTATCAAATGGATAGATCCTTTACCGGAGGAGTGACCGGAGTATAACCGGAATCACATCGGCATAACCATAAGTTAACCGGTTTTATCAGGAACAGCAGGAGAGTTCGACAGTCATCGGAGATATGATTGGATCTTGCCGGAATATAATCAGAACATAATCAGGGATTAACCGGGATTTATATTCAGCCGGTTATCATACCCGTCTTCCAAACCGGAAATCACTACTGTGAACATATATAATCAATGGTTGGCTTCACAGAAGCTTGTCGAGCACGAAACAGAGGGAAGCTAGCTTAGATCTGGTTATAATTAACCAAAATACAATAGAAACAGTGGCTCGGTTAATACTTGGTGGGTTTATAAGGATTCATGACAGTCACCGTAGCTTGGTGACTGTCCGAATAACAATAAGGGGTGGTTTCGAGTGGTTTATAACAGGAAGAGATGTGACAGTCACCATGTCCGGTGACTGTCCGGCTTGTTAACTGGAACAAAGGGATGAACAGGGTGGTTTATAAGATGGTTTACGGGTTGGTTTTACCAGAGGGTTACCGGGTTCACGACAGAGTCAGGGCTCGGGAAGTGGAGATTTACCGGGGAGGAGGAAGAAGATGAGCGAAGGTTAATCGGGTTGAGTTTGGTTATCGGGTTGGGGACCGGTTTTGATTCAGAACAGGAACAGAGAGAGAGAGACGAGTTGAAGGGGTGGTTATGGTTTCGCCGGAGATGGAAGACGACGCCGGCAGCGGCGGCGGTTTCCGGTGGCTGGAGGTGGAGTCGTGCGGCTGCTCTCTCTTAAGCACACACATGTGTGTGTGTTCTGTATAGGATGCAGACAAGGGAAATGGACAAACAAGGTTATAAAGATAAATATAATGAGGGGTGTTTGGCAACGAGGATAATAACTGAGACGCGGGTGTTTGGTAACGAGTATAGTAATAAAATAAGAAACGTTAAAATAGAAGATAAGCAGCGTTTTATCGAGATAATAAAAATCCAATAATTATAATTTATAAAATCAATTAAAACGGTTAGTCGCGAGATTCGAACTGGAATATTTAAATAAATAATCGGGTGGTCGGGTATGATCCGACCCGTTTAAGAGACCCGTAACACCTCGAGGTGTTACATTCTCCCCCCCTTAGGAAATTTCGTCCCCGAAATTTGAGTGATCTTGTATTTTACACCCTTAATCGATAAGGATGTTACAATACTAACTTGAACACTCGTCACGAGTCATAATCAGTACTCGTGGTTTGCGAGGAAATCGATCTTTATATCAATTCACATCTACGTTTTAACCTTTCTTGCTATAGTCATGTTGATACAGATACATGGATTATCTGTATTTTCTGGTATGACTATAAAAGGTTTTCCATATAGATTGATATTTTTCTTTATACTATAAATATTCTTCTAATCTTGTTTCTCATTAGAATGAGAAATAGACTGAATATTATTTCTGTATAAAGACGATTTAACATATTCTGAGATTCTAATCGTTTATGTTCAAAGAGATTTACAAATCTCCAGCAAACATCACTAGAATCTCAGATCGATACGATTTATTCATCGCTTGATATTCGGATTTCCTTTACAATAATGGATTCTAGTTGGTTCTTAAGAGATAGATACGGAAGTCCCTTCATTATCATGACTTGAATGGGATCCGAGCTACTATTTCTTATGTTCGAACTTTAGAATCTGTCATTATTGTAATTCCGATTCTTAAAGAGTAGAAATGATTTCTTTAAATCATTAGATGTATCTTATCCGGAGTCTAAAGGTGCCGGAAAAGACTAATTGAACTTGTTGAATTACACTGTTTCAACAGTTCCCTTTTATCATCTTGATTTACTGAAATCGTTTATTGAGATTTCTCTTAAATCATCTATAATAGTCTTACTGACTATTTCATTGATGATTAACTGCATTGTATCTCATTACATATCATTTGACTTTTCTCATTGTATTATTTGTGAATAAAATCTTTCACAATTCTACAGTCAATATATGTAACTTTATCTTTATAGTCTCGGAATCGACTGGTAACAGTCGCCGTTACGATTCTTTGACTTAGGATTCTGATGACAATGTATCGATTATTCTTTCTCAAAATCATGATTATCATTCAGGTTCACTGCATGAATACTTATTACGTTAAGTATTTCTGCAATTATTCCTTCTTGATATCACTATTTCGGAATTCGATATACTCTCGGTAAAATATTCTATAATTTCTTTTTATAAAATATTCTTTTATAAAATTTCTAGTCGCTTCCTTACGACTATTATTCTTCTAATTATTATATTTCTTGGCATATCGGATGCCATTTAAATAATATTTGGCATTTCAAATGCCTTCTCTTGATACCTGGCATTTCCTATGCCTTTCTTTTATTCAGACATATCGGATGTCTTCTAGTTTATAATTCTTTTTATTTTTCGATTTTATATTCTTTTATTTATCTCTTTTATATTCTTTTATATCCAAGCAATTACTGATACTCATTTATAGCACACACTATAAATTCTATCACTTCTATAATATATATCTGCTTGGAATAATTCTTTCTTATTTATGTATTCGATTAAAGTTTATACTTTCAGTGTCTGACAACACTTTCCGATAAACTTATATATAGGCAATCTATCGTAGATTCTTAATCCAACTTATTATAAGCGAAGCTTATCTCATCGGGATAATCTTATAGATAATTCTTGCCAGAGCAGTGATTTCTTATAATAACTCTCATAAGCCATTAACTCGGAACAAGAAATCCATCCTTATTTGGCCAGAGAGTTTCACTGGAAAAATGAGCATAATTCTATTCATTTTTCGTTTTCACTTCGATTATACCTTGCGAATCTCTACGCGATTCCGCTTGGTATCAATCGTCTTTCGATATATTCGTTAAATTATTTCTTTTAATAATTCGTTGGATTCTACCATTTCTGGTTTCTGAATCCATATAGATTTATGTCTATTATATTTTAAAGATTTAACAATTCTTTCATCACTTCTTATTCAACTTGGTAATACTTTACCGTTTACCAATTTGATTGTACCATAACTCGCACGAGTCTTCATACGAAGTGATTACAAAGATTTGTTCATAGTATCATATATCCTTATAAAGAATTCTGTGACCTGGTGACAAATGTCCAGATTTACCTTCTGTAAGGGTCCAGATATCATTTGCCCCGGATATTGCACAGAGGACATACAACTATCTTTGATTGGCAATCAGAAATCGATGTACTGATTTCTATAATTCGTAGGAATTAACCAATCTATGGTTTTTATTCTGCGAACATATTCTTAGTTGTATTTCACGAAGAAATTCCAACTAAATTGCCAGTTCTGTGGTCGTATTCTCCACATATTTTACGCTGATGATTCCATAATATATTTCTTCTTATTATTTCTTTTAATATGTTTATGATACAAACATACTGGGATCTCGATAAACTCCTACTCGAATGTTACTGTGCCTGTGGTATTCATAATTATGTCGCGATCATAATTACTATTCCACCTCACCTAACATTCCAGTACTTATTTATTTTAATCACAATAGGTATGTGTCCTTCACATATTATTCTAATATTTTCTTCTTTATTCTCTCTTTAAATTATATTATTTCGGAATAAAACATGTTGATCCGAGTCTAACGAAATAGACTGTCAATTGTTCAAGAATTTGTTCGCGTTAAAAGATATTCAATATAACAATCCGATCTTCTTAATATCCCCTGACTTGTTCGAGTCATAGAATTAAGACGGTAGTTATATTTTCGTATAATCGAGCGAGTAAGAATTCGGCTTCGTTCGACAGATACCAGCGTATGTTGATTACAGAATTTTCGAGAATAATATTTTGTCCAAATATTATTCAATTCTGGAAGGGATCGAGGAGGACCTCTAATCGAGATTTTTATATAACTTACGAATATAAATTTATAAAACGGAATATATATATATATATATATATATATTTATCGTTTATATTAGAATAATATCGAGAAATTATACAATCGAACATAGATATAAAATTATACGGAAGAACATTATTAATATTTATATATACGAATACAATTTAATGAATAAATCTCTATGAAAATAACATTAAATGCGATATAAAATATGTTTCGATAAAATAATACGGTCGTGGTTCTTTTATATAAAAACTTTTAGGAATAATTTTATAATAATAATACTGATTTAAGTTTCATAATAATACTTATTTTCGAAAATAATAACTATCTGAAAAGGGTTGTTGTAAAAATTCTTCATAGTGTCGGAATTCTTAATTTTTAATAAATAAAATTCTTATTATAAATTGATAAAATAAATAAATTTCGGAAAATATCGAAATCAAAACTTTAAGATTAAACGGATAAATTTAAATAAAACCTGAGATAGATTCTGGGGTGTTTCAAAAATTATCAATACTAAAAAAAATAAAATATCAACAGGTTTTCTTAATTTTATAAATTAAATAATCGTTTATTTAAAATTTTAAACGGAGAGTATATATATATATTTTCTCAAAACTGAAATATTGTAAAAATAATACTAAATTCAATAAACTTCAAAATTTATACTGAAAAGATTTTTAAAATCTTTTAAAATAATCACGGCATATATGGGATTTTTATTTAAATAATCGAGGAAAATTCTTAGGAAACACAATATATATATATATTTTTATTCAAAACTGAAATACTGGTTTAGTATAATAATAAAATAAAATAACCGAGAATAAATTCAGTAATTACTGAAATATTCTGAAGGAATTTATAAAAAAACAATTGATATTACTGTGGGAATATTTCAAATTTTCGATTAAAAAGAATTGGAGGGAATTCTTTAGAAACACAATATTTATATGTCTCTAGCATATCTGATAAAATTTCGGAATTTTCGGAATCAAAATAATATTTCTGGAGACTCGATCATAGGAATGTTCAAGTCGGAGCGTAATATTTGTATTCTGTTTATAATTTTGGAATAACCGTGAGGTTAACGATCTGATATAAATAGTCACTGGGACTGGAATAATTCAATAACTTATCGGAAGTTTCTTGAATTAACGATGGATGATTTATGTTTTATAATCTATTTATTTTTCTATATATATATATACTTTTTATAACTTATTTCATTTCTTTATTTATATCTTGATTTAATTTCTTTTAATATTTATCCGGTTTCTGTTCTGTATTTCTGTCTTATTTCTTTTAATATCGTGATTTCTGTTTTATATTCTTTCGTACTTCATATAGCCTTAATATCCTGTAAGATTTCCCAGAAATTAAATGTGTATGTAAATTCACAATTGTGTACAGAATTGTCAATTTACCCCACAAAATCATTCTAGTAATATCCTGTAGTGGATTTGTTTTAATTTCTAATATACTATTCTGGTTCTCACCAACTTTATAATGGTTTGGCATTTAGGTACCCAAAATTTTACCTTCTAATATTCTTTTACCCTATCCATATTTCTAATCACAATTTCTTTTAAAAGACATTTCTGGTAGATCCTGGATTAATAATTATTTCAAGACTGTCCATAAGCGCAGCTCTGATACCAACCTGTAACACCCCAGCCTGACGTGGCCGGGTTGTTGGGTCGGGTTATCGGAGTTACACAGCGGACTTCCGGATATTGACAGTCTTGACTTTTCCAGGATCCACGTCATCATATCTGTTGGGTTACCTGAACACATGCCAAAAATAGTTTCTGTCAACATAAAGTTGGTGAGGTCGTGTATTTTATAAAGTGAATGGCCAGTTCGTTTATTTGTAATTCATTTATATAGACCATGCTTTACTATTCTAATTCTGGAGGGGAAAATATATTCTATTATACCAATTCGATTAAATTGTACCGATTATATGTCAATCTATTATATTCTATTAGTTGCCATTCCTATCGATTGTATCACTCTGTTTGTGATAAATACTTGTACCGACTGGTTCCTGCCCTCTAGTTGGTGCAGGAAAGGAAATGGCGGATACCGTCCAGTACTGTCCTCGTTGTTTCTATTATCCCCTTTTCTATTATATTTCCTCTATTAATTCTATTATGTAAAGCATTTCTATATTTTCTAATAAACGACATGTGTTTCCCCTAAAACGTTTAATAAAACAATAAAAGAGGGGAGTTCACGATACTCACTTGTTAGCGTTATATCTTCTAGCTAATCTTCCTATTACAATTATATTTCATATATATATGGATACGTTTAACGCGTGAGACTTGTTAGATTGTAATACTTAGGATATATATCATATACACAATTTATATATGAAATCCGGTATATATTAGATAGTCCTAAACTCGGGGTTTGGTCAATCTAGGCGAAAAGAAACAAAGCTGGCCTTTACAGCTTGGCACGCGAACCTAATAAGAACTCTAGACATTCTTACCCGAGCTTAGTATATCGTTTTATATATCGAATCTTATATATAAACGCATATATTCTATATATGATTATTAATCTCTTATTATTATTATCAAGTCCGTACGTTATTCGTATTATATATATATTCGTATAATTCTAATAATACTCCTCGTCTAGCTATTGAACCGGGTTCTATTCTGGGTGTTGACCGAGTCACTGAGTCGACTCGGTATCGGTTTAACTCTCCGATTTGATTAACGGTACCTCGCAATCAATATAACCAACAATTAATATACTAATAGTAGATTATAAGATTATCACCACTTATCAAATGGATAGATCCTTTACCGGAGGAGTGACCGGAGTATAACCGGAATCACATCGGCATAACCATAAGTTAACCGGTTTTATCAGGAACAGCAGGAGAGTTCGACAGTCATCGGAGATATGATTGGATCTTGCCGGAATATAATCAGAACATAATCAGGGATTAACCGGGATTTATATTCAGCCGGTTATCATACCCGTCTTCCAAACCGGAAATCACTACTGTGAACATATATAATCAATGGTTGGCTTCACAGAAGCTTGTCGAGCACGAAACAGAGGGAAGCTAGCTTAGATCTGGTTATAATTAACCAAAATACAATAGAAACAGTGGCTCGGTTAATACTTGGTGGGTTTATAAGGATTCATGACAGTCACCGTAGCTTGGTGACTGTCCGAATAACAATAAGGGGTGGTTTCGAGTGGTTTATAACAGGAAGAGATGTGACAGTCACCATGTCCGGTGACTGTCCGGCTTGTTAACTGGAACAAAGGGATGAACAGGGTGGTTTATAAGATGGTTTACGGGTTGGTTTTACCAGAGGGTTACCGGGTTCACGACAGAAGCAGGGCTCGGGAAGTGGAGATTTACCGGGGAGGAGGAAGAAGATGAGCGAAGGTTAATCGGGTTGAGTTTGGTTATCGGGTTGGGGACCGGTTTTGATTCAGAACAGGAACAGAGAGAGAGAGACGAGTTGAAGGGGTGGTTATGGTTTCGCCGGAGATGGAAGACGACGCCGGCAGCGGCGGCGGTTTCCGGTGGCTGGAGGTGGAGTCGTGCGGCTGCTCTCTCTTAAGCACACACATGTGTGTGTGTTCTGTATAGGATGCAGACAAGGGAAATGGACAAACAAGGTTATAAAGATAAATATAATGAGGGGTGTTTGGCAACGAGGATAATAACTGAGACGCGGGTGTTTGGTAACGAGTATAGTAATAAAATAAGAAACGTTAAAATAGAAGATAAGCAGCGTTTTATCGAGATAATAAAAATCCAATAATTATAATTTATAAAATCAATTAAAACGGTTAGTCGCGAGATTCGAACTGGAATATTTAAATAAATAATCGGGTGGTCGGGTATGATCCGACCCGTTTAAGAGACCCGTAACACCTCGAGGTGTTACATAATCATTAACATTGATCAGCCGACGGTATACAATGATAGATCTATTGGACTGACAATCCCACCCGGATACGTGCCTCCTACAAAGGTAGCGTGGGTGATTGTTATCGCATAACATATTCGAGTGAACCATGAGCGTATGGGATGTACCACATTATAACAGTCACAAGTGTTGATTATGCACTCGATTTACTTCTAGTATGTTTTCACATATGGACTAGACTTGCCATGACACTTGAATTGTACAAGTTTTATTCGATTATCAAAACCTATGTAATTCTCACCAACTTTTGTTGACCCAAAATATTTTCAAACTTAACATGTTTCAGGTTATAGCTTGCTTGAAGATTAGAGTTATTGCTTGAAGATGTGTAGCTAGTATTTTTCATTTTGATGTACAAAATTCTTAGAACAATTGTATGTAATTTATTTAAATCATTTATTGAAATTTATTATTTACCATGAGCTACTGAACAATCATCAATACGTGACATCCCGATGTTTCCGCCATCGGTTGGGGTGTTACAGATTAGTATCAGAGCCATGGTTATAGGGAATTAGGTTATTAGAAAAAAAAATAAAAAATAATCTAGTCTATAACCATAGGATTTTAATCAGTACTTGCTCCTTTTACTTGCAACCTTACTTGTTTATATTCTCTATTTTACTTCTTATCCTTACTTTAGTCCCTATAAGAAGAGTGCTCTCCATCGCAAGATCTACTCTTAGACTAATAGGACAAATCCTCAGGTTTAGCCTGAACCACCTTGAAGATCTCGTCGAAGTTCTAGATTTTAATAACGAACACGTGCAATCTGGAAGGGTGAACGCCTGTATTCTGAGTTTTCTGTCTAGGACTGGCATTGCGCATATATCCCAATCAGACGAGGGACCCGGATGCCTACCTGGGAATTCTCGGGATGAGTGTTCACTTATAGGCTAAAGCATGTCTTCACTATGTTATTAGAATCTAGAAGCTTTGATAAGTCAACGTTTTCATTTATTCATTTTAATTATTGAATAGATGATTACACTCACTTCCCTTAAAACTAAGCTCTAAAATCTCAAAACTTTACAGCTTAAATCAATCTCATTTCATAACCATCTATGGATTTCACAATCACACTTCACCTTACCATCTTAGCCACTTTTTAAATATTCAACACCCTACCCAAATCATATTATTTCATTTCTCCACATGTTACTTATTTTTTTAAAACTATAACCTCATACCTTAGCACAAACTAAAGATTTCTAAATCTTGTTGTATTTTCATTACCTAGTAACTTTACAAAGTACATATTTTTGTCAAAAAATGTCCTCGAACTTAAATTCAACTGTTTATTTATTGACGTAACAAACGATTTTCTATATAATGCTTTAAACTATTAAAAATCACTAATAGAACCTTGATCTTCAAAACCTAATGTCATGTTTGAAATCTCCAACTAACGGGAATATTTTAATCAAAGCCTACTTAGCTTGTACTATTTAACAACTTTTGCTTTATGTATAAAACCAATTTTGAAAATAAGATTTTTTTTTCATAGGAATAATATCTAGTCTCTAAATTCTCCATCGACACTCACTCATTTTCAACTTGTTCAAATTTTACAATATTTGGCATATACCACAATCATGTTTTCTTATACACTTGATTATAACCTTTGATCCAAACCCCAAAATTTACACTGCTACATAATCTCCTTACTATAAAATAAACTCTTTATAAACTATCTTCACATTCACTATCTCTCACAACCTTGATTCTGCTTCAAGATTTTTCATCATCGTCTCAAGAACTAAATTCATATCCTTCACCTTCTCACACATGAGCTAGTTACCCATGATAACCAAACTATTGAAACTTGATTGTGTGTTGCATCAAACATAATCCTTAGTTATACATGAGGATTCGATTATCTACCATATTTAAACATTTGATACTAGAAATCATGGAATATAAACTATTTGTTATAGACACACCTAGAGTCATTAACCTTGTCTAGGACAACACTATTACAACTCGCATGTTATGCTTGATACTTGATTGTTTATATGTACATATTATCAATTTGCAATTTATGTGTGAAATAATTGGTACACTTAATCAAACAACTAGTAGAGGATGAAGTACTTGCTCAACAGTTAGTTGAGTACCAAATAACCTACTCAACGATTGGTAGAGGTCATCATGCCTGCTCAACAGTCGGTAGAGGCCCTACAACCTGCTCAACGACTGGTAGAGGCTATCACACCTGCTCAACAATCGGTAGAGGTTCTTACTCACTGACTGGTAGAAGTCTTTTTCCTACTCAATAGTTGGACTCATTTTTGGATACATTGTAAACGATTCAATCACAAGGTTATTTTGCATTACTTACATGTGTGTTTAGAGTCATAGAAGGACACAAAACCCTAATGTAAGGTAAATTGGTGATTGCGGTCCGGAACGTAATCATGAATTTACAGGTACGTTAAGGTAGTGTGAAATTGTAATAAGGTTTTAGTAGTTCATTTGGTTTTCATATAGCCAATCAATTCATGCATTTCTTATAAGATTCCTAAAACATAAGTTTAGTATTTTGCTAGATTCTTATGCTTCTTGCTACTTCAGACGAACCTAATCCAATCCTTAAAACTCACATCTCAAACCTTTTATCCAAATTATTCGAAACAAATTATTCTATTATCTATAAATTCATGTCGTGCCTTAACCCAAACCACAACTGCCTTAATTTCTACCTAATCAACCTCAAACCTGTATTTTTAATAACTTCGGGACGGAGTTTCCAAAAGTAGGGGAGATTGTAACATCGCGAATTTCCCCTAAATTTTTTTTTGATAAAAAGAATGTATTGTTTTAAACAATATATGTTTTAAATACCTTAAACTAATAATTATTTGTATCTCGACACTTTTGTACGTTTTAAAAATATTTCGAGTCACTTTCGGGCTTATATAATCATATTATGAATTTAGAATAATATAGTTTTAGGGAAATAATTGCCAAAAAAAGATTTGTGTGGACCGGGACTCGAACCCGCGTCCACAGCCAACCAACACACAGTGACAACCAACTGAGCCAACTATCATCTTGTGTAGTATTTCAGAAGAAAATAAACTTAAAACATTCCTTAAATTGATTAGTCAAAGTCTTAGTCAAACAGTCAAAGTCTTAGTCAAATAGTCAATTCATCATAAAACCTTACTTTATGGTGTTGACCAATTTTAATGGCTAATTGACTCCAAAACTAGTATAAAAACCCACCTATGACCCATTATACTTTGCACCTCTAAATCGATTGTTTCAATCCGATTAAACTTTCCCTCATACCTTTCTTCTATAGTCTATTACTTCTACAATTGAAGCTTTGATTATAAGCTCTTGTAATTGGCGAATTGGAAGCTTGATATTCTTTCTTTTTCGTTTTCTTCAATTTGGACTAGCTACGTTGTTGAGTCTTTGGGATTCGCCTCGCATACATTCACAACACATTATTCTATTTTTTTCAAGAAGTATAACATTTTGCTAAGGTGAGTTTTACATAGCCCCTTTTTCTATTCATCACCGTTTTTGGGGTGAAACATGTTACAACATTCTATATGCAATTCAATCATAAAGTGTCTATGTGTTTTTCTATGTTGCATTATGTCTTAAACATGACTAGGGTAAGCACAATATTCTAGCATAATCATTAACATTGATCAGCCGACGGTATACAATGATAGATCTATTGGACTGACAATCCCACCCGGATACGTGCCTCCTACAAAGGTAGCGTGGGTGATTGTTATCGCATAACATATTCGAGTGAACCATGAGCGTATGGGATGTACCACATTATAACAGTCACAAGGGTTGATTATGCACTCGATTTACTTATAGTATGTTTTCACATATGGACTAGACTTGCCATGACACTTGAATTGTACAAGTTTTATTCGATTATCAAAACCTATGTAATTCTCACCAACTTTTGTTGACCCAAAATATTTTCAAACTTAACATGTTTCAGGTTATAGCTTGCTTGAAGATTAGAGTTATTGCTTGAAGATGCGTAGCTAGTATTTTTCATTTTGATGTACAAAATTCTTAGAACAATTGTATGTAATTTATTTAAATCATTTATTGAAATTTATTATTTACCATGAGCTACTGAACAATCATCAATACGTGACATCCCGATGTTTCCGCCATCGGTTGGGGTGTTACAATTAGCTCACGTTTTTTTAGAGAAATCCTAGACATAGACAAACATCTACGTGATTGGGCGGTCCACCTAGATTTTTATGTAATGGCGGGCGAAATGCGTAAGAAATATGATAAGTATCGGGGAAAGTATGATAGGGTTAATGACTTTATGTATTTTGCTATTATCTTGGATCCTACTAAGAACTTATATTTTCTTGAACATTGTTTTAGAAAGTTGATTAACTATGACATAACAAAAGAAAATTCTATATGTCTGAAGAAGCCATTACAAAGAAGGTGTCGGGTATGGTACTAGAGATTGAGAATATATTACATGGCTTGTTTAAAACATACAAAGATAGGTTTGATAAGGTTGTTCATAACTCGACATATCATGAAACGCGTAATGAAGACGTTGTGGAATGTGATGGTGAGCATGATTTTTTTTTTCTTTCCTAAATGTGGAAGAAAGTAACTCGGTTGCAATAAAAACCGAGTTAAAGAAATACTTACAAGAGCCGAGGGTTGATTTTAATAAGCGGTTTGACATACTTACGTGGTGGAAACTAAATGCTATTAGATTCCCAATCGTGTCTCGGATGGCCTAGGGGTAAAATGTTTTTATCTTTTCAAGCTTCTTTTACGTTTTTGTTACATTAGTTATGTTTACCAACTTTGTATATTAACTTGTTAGATATCTCGGCAATTCAAATTTCCACAGTCACATCCGAGTCGGCATTTAGTACGAGCGGTTGTGTCCTAAATGCATATAGAACAAGATTATCAACTAATATTGTCGAAGCTTTGGTTTGCACTCAAGATTGGGTGAAAAAAAATCAAGAAAGCCAATAATTGATGACGTAAACGATATTTTAAAAGATGACGACATTGCCAGAGGTAAAGCACTTATTTCTTGAATGGTTTGAGCGGCATCTTGGCGGTGAGATAAGACTTAGAGATCATAAGGTCCTGGGTTCGAATCTCACAAAGGGGGTTTTCTCATAATTATGAGTTTCCTCCTGAATTGGTGACTTGGTGGTGGAATATGATCGCGTGGCAACATTGGTGGCACGATGATACTCCAGTGTTCCGTGAGTGATTCCAATTTGTTGACCGTTCAAAAAAAATATGTATTAACTTTCTTTCTTGGTTTTCCACAAAGATTGAGGATGCGATAAACAAATAGATTCAATTGAATTAAGATATAGCACATCACATACTCATATATTCACATGGTGCATGGATTAGATCTTGATTTTATTAGTCAAATGTTACACAATGAATGGTAGGAATGAGCATACTGTACCCATATACCGGTACCGTTTTGGTGTCATACCAATTGCATATGGAGATTATATGAAAAAATGAAAAACACCAAAGCGGTAAAGCACCAAAAAACTGGTACCGATACTGGTACCGAACCGGTACAACCGGTACAACCGGTACGGTATTCGGTGCTCAATTTTCCTCAATTTCGATACCTGTATTCCCGGTATCGGTACCGACACGGTACTGGTATGAAACCGATCTCATCCCTAGTTGTCAATATAATAGAAACTTTTGGCATTCAAAATAAAAGTATATGAGATATATATGGATTATGGAAATAAATATTAATTACATAATTCCTATATAAAACACTTCAACTTTCAAATTAAACTAG
This sequence comes from Ambrosia trifida, assembly GCA_028751855.1. NCBI lineage: Eukaryota > Viridiplantae > Streptophyta > Magnoliopsida > Asterales > Asteraceae > Ambrosia > Ambrosia trifida. The sequence continues at coordinate 174,714,341 of CM054122.1, forward strand.
TGTGTTTTAAGGCGCGCTTTGCGCGCCTTATAATTTTGTCGTATCCAAAATACTAAAAAACTATTATCAACAAAGTAACTATCAATTTTCATACCATAATTTAAAAACGACATCTCATACAAACATGGGTATATTTGTACTTATTACTTAATAACATGTTGTAAATGGGGAAAAAAAAAGAAGTCGCCCCGTGTCCTTCCCATGTAAGCCACGCTAAAAAAGTGTTTGGATATTTAAAAAAAATTCTCATGTTTCAAACCGGTTTTGAACTTGAGACCTCAAAGCACACAAATGCACCACAAACCACTCAACCACCAAGCCATTTTGTTAACTATTATGGAATCATATGTATTTTTAAATAAATAAGTGTTGGAAAAAAAAATCCCATGTATCAAACAGGTTTCAAACCTAAGTGTAACACCCCAACCGATGGCGGAATCATCGAGGTGCCACGTAGTGACGATTGTTCAAAAGCTCATGGTACTAAAATGTAAATATTATTGAATAATCCAAAATTTGTCTTACATGGAAATGGAAAATACATTGTCTAAATGAAATGTAAATATTGAAATAACTGAATTAAAATAAGCACTAAATGTTCCTTGCTAAAGCACTAGATCAAACTGCACCTGAAACATGTACAAAAATAGGTTTGGTCAACATATGAAATGTTGGTGAGCAATCCTAGATTTAATATATATAGTAGGTTAAAAGTTATACAATTCAAGTGCAAGCTACAGTGCAAATATGTAAACCATGTATCAAACAAATGAGCGAAATCAACCCTGTGACTGTATAATGTACTGTATGAACTGTAGTGTACTTATCCAACAAGTGGATAATAACTTAACAATGGCCACGGATTCTCCGATGAAAAAGGGGGAGAATCAACCTAGGCGGGTTGTCAATCCAAATAGCGCTATCCAATGTTAAGGTCGGCTTGTACCATGTTAATGATTTCACTAAGTACAAATGTAATCCACATGTATTGTCTAAGCATAAAGCACGTTGTAAGCAATGCACACAGTACTAGAATTGTATTGTAAAAATGTAAACTTGTATTTGAAATTGTAATAGTGTACATGTAACACCCCAAAAATGTATAAATGCAAAAAGGGGTAGGAATACTCACAGTTCACGTAATAACTTGAAATTGAACTTGGACAACGAAATATGAATTGAGATTACTTGTAACACCCCAACCGATGGCGGAATCATCGAGGTGCCACGTAGTGACGATTGTTCAAAAGCACATGGTACTAAAATGTAAATATTATTGAATAATCAAAATTGTCTTACATGGAAATGGAAAATACATTGTCTAAATGAAATGTAAATATTGAAATAACTGAATTAAAATAAAGCACTAAATGTTCCTTGCTAAAGCACTAGGTCAAACTGCACCTGAAACATGTACAAAAATAGGTTTGGTCAACATATGAAATGTTGGTGAGCATTCCTAGATTTGATATATATAGTAGGTTAAAAAGTTATACAATTCAAGTGCAAGCTACAGTGCAAATATGTAAACTATGTATCATACAAATGAGCGAAATCAACCCTGTGACTGTATAATGTACTGTATGAACTGTAGTGTACTCAACCAATAAATGGATGATAACTTAACACTGGCCACGGATTCTCCGATGAAAAAGGGGGAGAATCAATCTAGGCGGGTTGTCAATCCAAATAGCGCTATCCAATGTTAAGGTCGGCTTGTACCATGTTAATGATTTCACTAAGTACAAATGTATTCCACATGTATTGTCTAAGCATAAAACACGTTGTAAGCAATGCACATAGTACTAGAATTGTATTTGTGAAAATGTAAAATTGTATTTGAAATTCGTAATAGTGTACATGTAACACCCCAAAAATGTATAAAAGCAAAAAGGGGATAGGAAGTACTCACTGTTTACGTAATAGCTTGTAATTGAACTTGGACAACGAAATATGTGTTGGAACTATCTCAAAGTATCAACCTAAAGTAATTGATAATGTATAAGTGAAATAACTCTAGGATGCATGTATTTCTAGGGCTTCGAATTGGGGATAATTGCTCGTTTGATTAATATTAAAAATATTCGCCAATTGAGAGAAATTTAGTAAATAAATAACCAAAAATCTTTTTATGAAATTTAAATTTAAGATGGTCACAAAAATGTGTTTAAAGTGTAAAAATAATTTTTATAAAATTATTTTCTTTAAAATAGATTATTAAATCTATTTATTACAAATTGACAAACTTTAACTTTAATAATTAAAAATACTAAAATTAAAGAATTATTATTTTAAAAAATCATATTTCTGTTCTAAATGGATAGAAATAATTTATGTAAAATTTTGGTGCAAAAATATTGTAAAATGAATTTATTATGATTTATTTATGATTAAAACTAACAAAAATTAATTAAAAATATTAAACAAACGGTTTTTCAGAAATAAAAATTATTTCTGAAATGTATATTGTTATAAAAGTTTAGGATAATTTTTGTGGAATTTTATAAAGTCGTTTAGATATTTTTATTGAATTTTATAATTTTAAATGAATAAACTTGTATTATTAATAATATATATTAAATAAATTATTTTTGAAAAACTAAAAATTGGGTAATGAGCTTTCTCATCAGATCAACATAATATAATTTTTGTAGAATTTATAAAAGGGTTTTATTATTTAAAAATGAATTTATAAGTTTTAAATGTATAATATATATATAATAGGATTTGTTGGTTAAAAATGAAAAGGAAAAGAAAACATGGCCACAGCCGGGACTCGAACCCGGGTGGCTGAGGTTACAAGTCTTAGTCACAACCACTTGGCCTAGGCCAGTGGTTGTGATTAACTCCGTTTAAAATTAAATAAATACACAGTGGAAAATTCAGTTTATCCCCAAATCGTATGAACGAACCCTAGCTTCTACAATTGATCAATTCACACATCAATAGCCTAATTAATCATAGGGCTATTGATGTGTGATTGCCGATGATCATAACCCACACAAAATATTAAACTCACAGTGTTGATTCGTTGAAGAATGCCCGGTCAAAGCCAAAAGTCAAACGACGATCAAAATGATAATTTCAGTGTGATTGGAAGAAGATTGAGGTTTGAGAAGAGAGTATGAGCGAGTTGTAATGATTCGTAGTTGTCCAATTTATAGTGTGGGTGCTTCGTTGATCAATTTGGCATGTTTGACCACAAATTGAAGTCTAAACGCGTATTTGTGTAAATTGGGTAACAATTGAATGTAATTATACGTATTGCCGAGTCATAGATGGCCGGAAATCACGTTTCCTAAGTCAATTCATAATTAGCATGAGTTAATTAGGCCAAATCAAAGGTTTAAAAGGAGAAAAAGAAAGAAAAAAAAATAAAATAAAAAAAATTCGCTGCTGCTGTCTGCTGATCGCGAACCAGGAAGAAGGAAACAGACAAGGGAAGAAGGTGTTAAATACATATGGGGTTGGGATATAAACAAAACAGAAACATAGCTCAGTTGGTGGGAGCGGGTGTGTGTGGGCAAAAGGTCTCCGGTTCGATTCCAGTGTGCAGCAACATTTTCCCTTTTTTTTTTGTTAACTGAATCAAGAGGGGAGGGGGGCTGTTGGGCCTGCTTTCGTGGGCCAGGCACAGTGGGCCGGCTCTTGTTGGGTAAATGGCTATTGGGCTGCATCCTTTAATGGGTTAAAGTGTAATAGGAAGAGGGGGGGTTTAACTTGGGTAATGGGCTTATATTGAAGCTGAATTAGACTTTATTATTATTAATATTATTATTTTTATTATTATTATTATTATTATTATTATTATTATTATTATTATGAAAAAAAAATGTGACGTCCAAGATAGGAGGTGCGAGACTAAAGAAATGTATATATATATATATATATATATATATAAAATAATAATAGTGATAAAAGTGACGGATGTCACAGCATCCCCTACTTTTAGAAACTTCGTCCCGAAGTTATTAGAAACATAGGGTTATGGATGCTTGGGTAAAAATTAAAATAACAGTGGTTTGGAAAATTTAGGTTAAGGCACGACGTAAATTTATAGGTAACAAAGTAAACTGTTTCAAATGATTTGGATAGTAGGTTTGATAGGTGTGGGTTAAGGATTAGGTTCGTCTCGAATAATAAGAAAAATAAGAATGTAGTAAGACACTTAAATTGCAAGTTCAGGAATCCTAAAATAAATGTACGAGTTGATTGACTACAGAAAGACTAAATGAACTACCAAGTAACAGAGTTTGTTCCTGGTCCGACTTCCAGTCTCGCTTTCAATGCATCATTAGTGTTTGTATACAGGGTGTACCGCAGCTAACCCACCACACCTTTGATACCTTGAAAACGTACTGGACGTCTTCCCAAAAACTTTAATAGAATTTCACACTACCCTAATGTACCTGTAAATTCATGATTACGTTCCGGACCGGAATCATCAATTTACCTTACATTAAAGTTTTGCGTCCTTTTATGACCCCACCGATTGTTGAGCAGGTTCGATAGCCTCCACCAGCCGTGGAGTAGGTTGTAGGGCCTCTCCCGACTGGTTGAAAAGGCATAGTGACCTCTACCAATCGTTGAGTACGTTCGATAGCCTCCACCAGTCGTGGAGCAGGTTGTAGGGCCTCTCCCGACTGTTGAAAAAAGGCATGATGACCTCTATTAAGTGCAGCAATTATTATTCACATAGATTGCAAATTGATAGCATGTTTATGCAAGCAAGTTTGTAAATACTACAACCATTAAGTGTAAGTGTTATCATGAATAATTAAATGTTTACGAGTATCATGAATAATTAGATGTTCAATGCGTAGTCAAATTAAGGGAAATTCTAGTTTCATGTAATAACCAATGATGTTTTCTTAGAAAAGCATCTGTAAGATCAAGTATCAAGTCCAAACGTTTCAAATAAATGCAAGGTAGAGTCTTGTATGATAAATATAATAAATTTCCAATCTGTGTTAATACATAATAATACGCAAGGAAATTTCTAGATGTTGTATGCTAATGAGTGCGACAAAATTGGATACAAAATGAAAATAGAATTATGAAAATGAAAACACAAGTATTGGATTCTCGAGTCTTAGGGAGATCCCATCCATGGCTTAACCAGTGGGATTAACGTCATCCTGATCGTCTGCTTCGTTGATATTGTTATTGAAAGCTTGTCCATGTGCCACCAGGTTTATATTGTTCAATTTGGGACATTGGGGTAGCAAGTGGTTAGGGTCTCTACAATGATAACATGCCCGACCGTTAGTAATCTGTAGTGGTCCCTGGGCAGCTGTTTGATGATTACTCTGTGTCCCAACCATTACTCGACAAGTAGTGACAAAGTGTCCAAACCTTCCACATCTAGTGCATTGACGGCATGGAAGATTTGCAGGGTGATGATACTTGCAAGTGTTGCATTGAGGATGGATTCCCGTGTAGGCTTTCTTGATAGGGGGTTGAGCCACAGGATCCACAATAGCATGGTTCTGATTATCGCCCATTCGTTTCTTAGAGTTCGAAGCAGTAGTGGCGACCTTTGCTAAAACAATCTTAGGTTGTTCAACAACATTGGTGGTTTTCTCAGTAGGTGTCTTGGTGCCCTTCCTAACCAAGTTTCCTTTCCTTACGTGTTTGTCTGTTAATGTGGCTGCAAGTTGGATGGCTTCTTCTACCGTAGTGGCTTTGCCTCCAGTGACAACGTCTTGAATCAGGTCAGGTAATCCCTCGATATATTTTTCGATTGCTCGAGAGACTGGGGTGACCATGTGGGGAACCAGTATGCTAAGTTCGTGATATCGAGTATTATACGCAAGATTCTCACCACTGTCTTGTTTCAGTCCATGGAACTCCTCCTCCAGTTTCCTGATTTCGTTCCTAGGGCAAAATTTGGTGATCATGAGTTCCTTAACTTCAGCCCAAGATAAAGATAAAGCAACATCAGCTCCTCGATTGCGTTTTTCGCCATTCCACCAGGTTAACGCTCCCTTTTGAAGGACACTGGTAGCATAGCGAACGCGGAGTTCATCAGGACATTCACTGTTCACAAAAGTACTCTCCATGCTTTCAAACCATTGGAGGAGGCCAGTAGCACCCTCCTCACCAGTGAATTTTGTGGGATTGCAGGAGTTAAAGTGTTTGAAAGTGCACCGGAATTGAGTCGTACTCCCTGTGTTGGCACTGTTACTATTCTGGGTTATCTCACTGACAAGGTTTGGGATCACTGCAGCAATTTGCTCGGCGACTAAAGATGCGAGGCGACGATCAGAACGTCGTCCCGAAGCACGAACAGGGCGTTGGCTGGCATCACGGAGCATGCGACGAGCAGACATCTATGAGGTAGTCAATGAACAATCATGAGATTAGAAAATGTGAGTGTATAACTGTACAAATGATTATGAAAGTATGAACTTGTAAAGCAATATATGAGAATCATGATATATAGGATATTGTATATGAAATGAGAGAGTATTATTGTAAAACTTGCATAAGATGCTTGGAGTGCCCTTGTCTAGCTGTAAAGCCCAACAAGAACGTTGACTTTTCAAAGAAATTGAGCCCAATGGTGATCAAAGAAGACATGCTTTAGCCTATAAGTGGACACTCACTCCAGGAATCCCCAGGTAAGCATAACAGGTCCGTAAATGGATTTATGCGCTATGCTTGCCTATGCCAGAAAACCCAGTGTACAGGCGTCCACCCTTCCAGATTGCACGTGTCCTTATCACACTCATTAAAGTTCAACAACTTCGAAGGAGTAACAATAAGAGTAGGCATTATGTCTAAGAGTGTCTTCATGAAAGGTACTGCTCCTGTTCCATGGTGATGTAGGCTTTCCACTCCTTGTAGGACACCATCTCTATGCACCATGATGAAAGATGAGAATAAGGGAGAGAGAAGGAGGGAAAGATAGAGGAAGAAAGTAGAAGGAAATGAGGGGTAGGGTAATTTAGGAAATGTTATGCATGAAGGTTAAAGTTCGGTTATAGTCTAGGCCAGTTTATCTAATAACCTAGTTCCCTATAACCATGGCTCTGATACCAATCTGTAACACCCCAACCGATGGCGGAATCATCGAGGTGCCACGTAGTGACGATTGTTCAAAAGCACATGGTACTAAAATGTAAATATTATTGAATAATCAAAATTGTCTTACATGGAAATGGAAAATACATTGTCTAAATGAAATGTAAATATTGAAATAACTGAATTAAAATAAAGCACTAAATGTTCCTTGCTAAAGCACTAGGTCAAACTGCACCTGAAACATGTACAAAAATAGGTTTGGTCAACATATGAAATGTTGGTGAGCATTCCTAGATTTGATATATATAGTAGGTTAAAAAGTTATACAATTCAAGTGCAAGCTACAGTGCAAATATGTAAACTATGTATCATACAAATGAGCGAAATCAACCCTGTGACTGTATAATGTACTGTATGAACTGTAGTGTACTCAACCAATAAATGGATGATAACTTAACACTGGCCACGGATTCTCCGATGAAAAAGGGGGAGAATCAATCTAGGCGGGTTGTCAATCCAAATAGCGCTATCCAATGTTAAGGTCGGCTTGTACCATGTTAATGATTTCACTAAGTACAAATGTATTCCACATGTATTGTCTAAGCATAAAACACGTTGTAAGCAATGCACATAGTACTAGAATTGTATTTGTGAAAATGTAAAATTGTATTTGAAATTCGTAATAGTGTACATGTAACACCCCAAAAATGTATAAAAGCAAAAAGGGGATAGGAAGTACTCACTGTTTACGTAATAGCTTGTAATTGAACTTGGACAACGAAATATGTGTTGGAACTATCTCAAAGTATCAACCTAAAGTAATTGATAATGTATAAGTGAAATAACTCTAGGATGCATGTATTTCTAGGGCTTCGAATTGGGGATAATTGCTCGTTTGATTAATATTAAAAATATTCGCCAATTGAGAGAAATTTAGTAAATAAATAACCAAAAATCTTTTTATGAAATTTAAATTTAAGATGGTCACAAAAATGTGTTTAAAGTGTAAAAATAATTTTTATAAAATTATTTTCTTTAAAATAGATTATTAAATCTATTTATTACAAATTGACAAACTTTAACTTTAATAATTAAAAATACTAAAATTAAAGAATTATTATTTTAAAAAATCATATTTCTGTTCTAAATGGATAGAAATAATTTATGTAAAATTTTGGTGCAAAAATATTGTAAAATGAATTTATTATGATTTATTTATGATTAAAACTAACAAAAATTAATTAAAAATATTAAACAAACGGTTTTTCAGAAATAAAAATTATTTCTGAAATGTATATTGTTATAAAAGTTTAGGATAATTTTTGTGGAATTTTATAAAGTCGTTTAGATATTTTTATTGAATTTTATAATTTTAAATGAATAAACTTGTATTATTAATAATATATATTAAATAAATTATTTTTGAAAAACTAAAAATTGGGTAATGAGCTTTCTCATCAGATCAACATAATATAATTTTTGTAGAATTTATAAAAGGGTTTTATTATTTAAAAATGAATTTATAAGTTTTAAATGTATAATATATATATAATAGGATTTGTTGGTTAAAAATGAAAAGGAAAAGAAAACATGGCCACAGCCGGGACTCGAACCCGGGTGGCTGAGGTTACAAGTCTTAGTCACAACCACTTGGCCTAGGCCAGTGGTTGTGATTAACTCCGTTTAAAATTAAATAAATACACAGTGGAAAATTCAGTTTATCCCCAAATCGTATGAACGAACCCTAGCTTCTACAATTGATCAATTCACACATCAATAGCCTAATTAATCATAGGGCTATTGATGTGTGATTGCCGATGATCATAACCCACACAAAATATTAAACTCACAGTGTTGATTCGTTGAAGAATGCCCGGTCAAAGCCAAAAGTCAAACGACGATCAAAATGATAATTTCAGTGTGATTGGAAGAAGATTGAGGTTTGAGAAGAGAGTATGAGCGAGTTGTAATGATTCGTAGTTGTCCAATTTATAGTGTGGGTGCTTCGTTGATCAATTTGGCATGTTTGACCACAAATTGAAGTCTAAACGCGTATTTGTGTAAATTGGGTAACAATTGAATGTAATTATACGTATTGCCGAGTCATAGATGGCCGGAAATCACGTTTCCTAAGTCAATTCATAATTAGCATGAGTTAATTAGGCCAAATCAAAGGTTTAAAAGGAGAAAAAGAAAGAAAAAAAAATAAAATAAAAAAAATTCGCTGCTGCTGTCTGCTGATCGCGAACCAGGAAGAAGGAAACAGACAAGGGAAGAAGGTGTTAAATACATATGGGGTTGGGATATAAACAAAACAGAAACATAGCTCAGTTGGTGGGAGCGGGTGTGTGTGGGCAAAAGGTCTCCGGTTCGATTCCAGTGTGCAGCAACATTTTCCCTTTTTTTTTTGTTAACTGAATCAAGAGGGGAGGGGGGCTGTTGGGCCTGCTTTCGTGGGCCAGGCACAGTGGGCCGGCTCTTGTTGGGTAAATGGCTATTGGGCTGCATCCTTTAATGGGTTAAAGTGTAATAGGAAGAGGGGGGGTTTAACTTGGGTAATGGGCTTATATTGAAGCTGAATTAGACTTTATTATTATTAATATTATTATTTTTTTTATTATTATTATTATTATTATTATTATTATTATTATTATTATGAAAAAAAAATGTGACGTCCAAGATAGGAGGTGCGAGACTAAAGAAATGTATATATATATATATATATATAAAATAATAATAGTGATAAAAGTGACGGATGTCACATTACTCCCAAATGATCAACCTAAAGTATTCGATAATGTGTAAGAGAAATAACTCTAGGATATAGGTATTTCTAGGGCTTCGATATTGGGGATAATTGCTCGTTTGATTAATATTAAAAATATTCGCCAATTGAGAGAAATTTAGTAAATAAATAACTAAAAATCTTTTTATAAATGTTAAACCTGGGATGGTCACAAGAATGTGCTTAAAGTATAAAAATAATTTTTATAAAAATATTTTCTTTAAAATAGATTATTAAATCTATTTATTACAAATTGTCAAACTTTAACTTTAATATTTAAAAATACTAAAATTAAAGAATTATTATTTTAAAAATCATATTTCTGTTCTAAATGATTAAAAATAATTTGTATAAATTTTTGGTGCAAAAATGATGGAAATTGAATTTATTATGATTTAATTATGATTAAATCTAACAAAAATTGATTAGAAATATAAAATAAATGATTTTTCAGAAATAAAAATCATTTCTGAGATGTCTATTGTTTTATAAGTTTAGAATAATTTTTGTGGAATTTAATAAAATTGTTTTGATATTTTTATAGAATTTTATAATTATAATAGATTTAACTCGTAATATTTATTATATATAATAAATAAAAGATTTTTGAAAGACTAAAAGTTGGGTATTAAACTTTATCCCATTACTGACTTAAAATAAATTTTGTAGGATTTATAGACCATGTTTAGTAATTAATATCTATTTTTAAAAATAATTGTAGATTTATATGTATAAAGGAAATCAAAAATAAAAGACAAAAAAATTCGGCCTTGCTGGACTCGAACCAGCGGCCAGTGGAGTGAAAACCCACGCCCAGACCAACTGGTCTGGGTGTGTGTTTGATACCTGATTCAGTTTCAAAATCGATTTATAGTTTATCCTGAAAATCCCCAAATTAACTCATATAAACCCTAACCTCCCAATCGTTCAATTAACTAGGTAATCGACACAATTAATATCAGAAACGATAGGGCTTTTATTCCTAAGATAAAAACCGGCCTATAACAACTTTCAATTGTAAAACTTACTTGATGATTGAGGTGGAACGAACGGGATAAGAAAACGAGCCTAAAAGCTTAGATTTCGTGTTACAGAGGGTTGGTTAGGAAGAATTTGTAGTTGGGATCACTTATTCGGCGCATATAGGTGCTCTTGGAGCCCTCTATTTATAGTGTAATCGCTAAATCAACAATATGGAAGGTTTGACCAAGGCTCGGTCAAACCGAGCAATAAACTCAATTAAAGGCCGTTTAAGCGAAATTAGTGGTCTTAGTTAACGCGTGCAGGTCAGAGGTAATTAAACATGGTTTAATTACAAAGATTCTTGCCAAAATTAGTGACAATCACGAGTTGGATCTGCTGTCTGCGCGTTTGCTTACAAGGAAGGAGAAGGGACAAGGTGAAAGCAGTGTTAAATATATTTTGATTCTGAATTGAATCAGAAAGTGAGCTGTGGCTCAATGGTTTGGTGCGTGGTGTTTAAAGGTCGGACCGGGTCTGGACGCGGGTTCGAATCCCGTCCAGACCATATAATTTTTTTTTTTTAAAAATAGAAGGGGAGGGGGTTGATGGGCTGTGTTGGTCTGATGGGCTCCATTCCATGGGCTCAATTTGGGCTTCAGTTAACACAAGAAGAAGTGTTTGGGTTTGGGCTTGGTTTGGTTGTGGTTTAATTATGGTTTAGGATTGGTAAGAAGAAAGAAAGAAAAAAAAAATAAATATATACATCTATAATCTGAATTTTTTTTTTTTATTTTCAATATTATTATTATTATTATTTTTTTTAAAAAAAAGAAAAGTGACGGATGTCACACTAAGATCTCAAGGCACACAAATACCCTACAAACCACTCCACCACTAACCCATTTTGTTAATTATTATTGAATCATATGTATTTATAAATAAACAAGTATTGAAAAAAAACACAAAAACCAATGCATGTTACTGTTCAATTTCCACCACCTATAAATATATTTGCAATTCCGGCATCAATACCGGTTATTACCGGAAAAAACCGGTACCGGTACCGTTATATACCGAAATCTTAAAAATATAATACCGGTACCGGTACCATTTATGATCGGTCGGTACGGTACGATGCCGGTATTTAGTACCATATGCTCATCATTGTAGTATAGGTCACGTAGAAACATCATATAGCCCTATGGGTATAGTATAGATCCTGTCTAGGCCTCGCATATGCCTGTTAGTGTAGTATTGGTCTGATATAGGCCTATATGTAAATTATATGTATCATATAGTATACTATAGTATCGTATGGTCTAGTATAACTTCCATTTACGTCTCGTATAGACCTATAAGTGTAGTATATAGGACCCGTATAGACCTATTGGTGTAATATATGTCTTGTATATGCCTTAGGTGCAACATAGGTACTACACGATCGACCCCTCTACTACACCTTAGCTACACATAAAATGGGGTATATTGTACACAATATTATACACAAATTTAAGCTTTTTTTAATTATATATAATAACAAAAGCCATAGCATCTTATGAATAGTGCATGGCATTTTCGTTATTTAGTTGTTTTGTGAGGGCATTTTCTTGGTGTTCATTTTTCTTTTGTCTTTTATGAGATTGGCAAAATTACGAAATTGACCTTGCTTGGTTTGAAACACAACAATACTCATCAGGGAGAAAAATCAGGCAATCACGATTGCTTCCGTATAGACATAGTCAGGTGCGACCGATTTATTGGAAGCCTTAATCAACTCGCTAGAAGCCTTTTAGGCTTAATTGGCTCGAACTAAGTTAAGATTAATGAAACCACACCATAAAGGCATAAACCCTTTCTGATCTAACTGGACCCGAGACATGCAGATGGAAACTTGCATGTATTCCGAAGATGCGAAACTTCGACGATAGGGTTGCATGTGTGTCCTGCCAAATCTGTGGTGGTGATGGTGAAAGGGTAGATAGAGAGACGTGAGAGACAGAATGAGAGAGAAAAGTGGGGACAATTAGGTGGAGCCGAGGAGGGCCAGTCGGCCGGTGGTGGTGGTGGTGGCAGCGAACTGTTGCGACGGATGTGGTGGTGGTGTTGTGATAGTTGTTGGGTTGTGATGGTTGTGGTGACTGAGAATTTTTAAGAGAGAGTGAATAGGAAAGGGAATATGCCAATATGATGGTTGAGTTTTTTATTTCTAAACATCCAATGCTCTGTTGGAATTTCCAAGGGTTTGAACTTTGAACTGGTGGCACTTGGCACATAATTGTTTTAATATAAAAAGTTTATAAAGATATTTATTTATTTATTTTTTGATCTCTTTATTAGGGTTCTAGGATTCATACACCATGTGACATCACATTTGGGGTGTGTGACATCATTTTTTGGGGTATGTGGCAGCCTCCTATTGATGTCTGATGTGGGTCAGGGTGTATCATTCCTAATCAAATGGTGTATAGTTCCTAAATACCCTTTATTAAGACATAAAAAAGACTACTATAAAAGAGATTACTATAAAAGATGTTTCTATGGTTTTCATAATAAAATTTATTAGTATTGTATTACCGAAGAAATTGTTTAACATTATAAATGTTAAATTGAATTAATTTTACATCGGTAATGCTAACTTTTTCCGCATTACAACGTTACTAAGAGGTGTACATTTGTTTTTATGGTTTTCGATCGATTCAAAACACATAACGATATCATTTATGGTATATTTCTTACCGTCGCTATACCTAATAACAATTGTACCTAACCGACGTCAACCGAAACCCCGCAGCATAGCGCGGGTATATTTACTAGTTTATATACAAATACTTCAATTTTCATAAAATTTGTTAAAAGGGTAAATATTGCACACAAATGTTTGTAGAAAAAATCATTCTATAAGTCCTATATAAAGCTATACGCGTTGTATATACTTACTTACATGAGACGTATAGCAGCGGCGGATATAGCTTTGAATGAGGGGTAACACTTGCTACCTCTCAACTTTTCTGACATAGTGTGAAATTTTATTTAGTTTTTATGTTTTTTGTATTACGTTACCCCTGAAATTATTTTAACGCTACTCCTCAATTTTTAAAAACTTAAAACACTCTCAAAGTTTATCATTAGTCCACCATAAAAAAAAAGAAATTTGTAAGTCCATAACCCATTAACATTCATAAGAAAGAAGCCCATAAGGCTTAAGCCCAATTAGTTGGTTAAGGGTAGATTTATTACGTTTAATTAATTTTAACCCATTTATTTAAGATTTAAAAACGAAGAACACATCAATTAAATTTTTCTCCTATTTTGCTCATCAAAATTCTGAAGCATATTGAATCCAAAATCAACATTCATAAAAAGGTCCAATAAACCGTTTTTTAGATTATTTTTGACAATTTTTGTAAGGAAAAAACAGAATTTAAAAGTTTTAAATAATAACAAAATATATTAATTTTATTTTTCAAGGAATTTGAATCGGTGTGAAAACTCCGACGATTGGTAACCGCCATCCATTTAGGATTACTTTCTAATCGTCGGTCATCTAAATATCAATTACACGCTCACTGGTTACGTCATTCGATCTACCTCGCTCTTTGTTTCGTTGTTGCAATTGTACGCCGACTTTGGCCATAGTCGCACATCACTATACATCACCGACAACCACCTCTATTTATCCATCAGGCAAGAATCTATATACTTTTAGGTAATCAAGCGAGGTAATCGTTTTGTTACGTCAATCGCCGCCTTCTCAGTAGCCGATACGACCTCTCACATAACACTGAAACGCCATAGTCGATGATGTAGTCATGAGTCGGTACCATTTTTCTTCTCCAATCTCACCCGCTCCTTCTTCTCTACTCAATTTACCCATCTATTTATTTCTTATCTTAAAAAAGTTGAATAGTCCAACCCTTTTAACATTTTTAACTTACCCAAAACCACCTAATTTACATATATGGAACCATTAACAAACTTCGCCAATTGTCCATCCCCATGCGAACCCCTACCATTCTTGCTCAAATCGCGAATACCAATTAATTCACGATTCGAAAAACAATCAGATAGATTTTAGAAATCTTCGCATATCATTAACAATACTAAACACATTCATAATCTACAACCCGCTGCAACGCACGTGGTGGCGTAAACTCGTTACTTTTAAAATTTTAAATTGAAGGCTATACTTGTAACTTGCCTAGCCTATATAATACGCGGTGACGGGATGTTAAAATATACTATGGAGTGTGTGTGAATAATTTTCAAACGAAAAATAGTGGAAGTTGTGTGAAAAGGATAATCATAATTTTTTGGTTGAAAGATATTTAACCAATCATTATCCAAAATACACGTGTGATTATTTGACGTTCAGTTTGTAAGCGTTACTTTGGTAAGTATAAATTATTTCAATTGGCTCGTGCAATGAATGTAATAATTACTTTTATGTGGCTTTTTCGATATTATTTATCCTTAAAAAGTATTTGCCAAAACCTCTGTAAAATAATGAAAACTTAATGTTAACAAAAAGGAATATATATTTTACTGAAGTGTTTTTTTTTTTTTTTTGAAAAAATATATTTCATTCGACAAAAAGAGACGAGCACCATGGCCAACGTTACACGATGAGAATGCCCAAAGCCTCTAACCAGTTACTTCAAAAGGAAATTACACAATTTATCCCAATCAATCTGGATACATTTGTATCCATTTTTAAACCAGAAGAAACCCGTCGATTTCACTTCCATTAATAATAATACTTAAGTGACGTAGAGAAACCTCATTCAACAATTATCTAAATACAACATCCATCAGTGGCGGACCCAATTTTTTTTTTCATGGGGTGCGGAATCTCTAAGCCCCTAAGTCGTTTATCTATCAGGTGGCCCGGGTCGGGTCGGGTCGACTCGTATACCAAAAATAATAATACCAAAATTAATCAACAAAAGAAAACCAAAAGCCAAAAGTATTTTAAATCGTTACATATGCTTAACAAAATTATAAAATCTAAAGTTGTAGATACATTTTGGCTAATCGTAGAACTTTTGAAACATCAAACGCACCAAAATTATCACAAGGACTCAAGCTAATTACAAAAAATCAACTCAGATGTTACCTCGTTAAAACTGTTTCCTAATTCCTGGATTTACATATCTAGAGTTGAACTTAATAGTTAGATTCATTTGAATTATTTACACTAGACTATATAGTCTCACTCATTGTACTTGAATCTTATTAAACCTTATAAAAAATAAATAATAAACTAAACGAAAGGACAAGTAAAATAAAATAAAAACATACTAAAAGTTAACGTGACTTTGGCTATTACCATACTTTTACATATTTTAACTTTCTGCACTTAAAAAAACAAATAGCTCATTTTCTTCATATCAAATTAAGAGAGACCTGCAACCTTTCCACCAAATCCTCGCTTGTCGAAAAAAAAAACAGGGAAAAATATACACACACCAACCTTTCTACCAAGCGTATGGATCGCGGATTTAGCTTCAAGGCTTATGAAGGGGAAAGGAAGGCTTGTTTCCTTGGTTTAAAAAATCCAAGTGGTGCACTTGAAAAATTTTATGGAGTGCGGACGGGATAAACGCTTATATATAAACACTAATTTTTTTTTTCAAGGTGGGCGCCCGCACTCTTTGAAGTTGGTGTATGTACGCCCATGCCACCCACCTTATGATGGAGTGGTATAGAGGCCTAATAATAGGTGATTTGGGGCTTAATGGTCACAAGTTCGAGCCTTGAAAGATACTAGGTTTACCGATTATTCACTGTTGTGTCTTCGGGCGGGCGGGTGATCGGGTTTTTCCTGGATTGTTAGACCTGGAGGACCGGGTGCCCCATGGGTATCCTGAATTCGTCATAAAAGGATTCCCATGAAAGCCCATGATGACTTTGTTGGCGTTTAAAAAAACAATTATCTAAAAAAAAAAAGATGGGGTTACATTATAACTACTCATAAAAAACCGGTGACTTCCCATAGAGACATTATAACTACTCATAAAAAGATGGGGGGGTGGGGTGTGGCAAAGCTTGGGGTAGTGAACTTGGCGTTGTTAGCCAAGTGGGCTTGGAGATTCGTTACGGAGGTGGGATCGATATGGAGAAATACCATTGTGGCAATTCATGGTGGTAGAGGTCTTTGGGTGTTTATGCCTATCAAACGATCATTACCAGGATGTTGGAAATCTATTGTGACTTTGTTGGAAGCGGCTCAAATCAACAATGTTCCATTGCAACAGTTTATTAAAGGTCGTATTGGGAACGGGGCTGCGATCAGATTCTGGTACGATTACTGGTTGGGTGACACGATTTTGAAAGACAGATGGCCGGGTCTATACAAACTGGAAGTGAGGAAGGGCTGCAGAGTTCACGACAGGCTGACTCAGATTGATTGTGAGATTGTTTTTGCAGGTGCTTGGAGAAGACAGCCGGGTACAGTCCAAGAATTGTCAGAGTTGCAAGATTTATGCAGAATGGTTACGGATATAAAGCTTAGTGACAGAGAAGACACGTGGACCTGGAATCATGATGCTAGAGGGCCGTTTACTGTTGCTGATCTGAAGCGATTGATTGTGGAGTCAGGTTCTAGGCCGATTAAGTCCTTCATTTGGGAATCTTGGGTTCCGTTGAAGGTTAATTTGTCTGCATGGAGAGCGGATTGTGATAAGCTTCCAACGCGTGCTGCATTGACGCAAAGAGGGGTTAATATTCAGAATGGTGGCTGTGTTTTTTGTAACCACGCAGACGAGGACATCCGACATGTGATGGTAAGATGTGATTTTGCGGATGAGGTTTGGAGTAGAATAGGTCATTGGTGTAGATTGGAGCCAATGTATATCTATGATTTTGACGATCTATTGAACCTTTATCATAATGTTCACGGCGGGAAATGGAGAAAAAAGATAGTTCGTGGTATTGTTTTAACAACGGCGTGGGTTATTTGGAGTGCGAGAAATATGAAGATTTTTCAAGGAAAGGACTATAAGGTCATGGACGTCATTGCGCAAGTGAAATCGAAGACGTTCTTATGGTTGAAGTATAGGTCAAAATGTAAAGATATTATTTGGAAAGATTGGTCGATATATCCGTTGTATATGTATTGTTGATTGGCGGTTCTCGGTTTGAGAGCTTGCCGTGTTTTTTAATGAAAGTTTCTGTTCAAAAAAAAAAAACAAGCTGCGCCGCCACCCCCTTCTGGATAGAGAACCCTAATCTAGAGAAAACAAATCCTCGCCCCTGGGGAGTCGAGAAATTGCTGTGGACCACCCGCTGGACTCTTGTCAGAAATCTGATCGCTTCCGGCGCCAATAAGCCAAAAAGTGTCAAAGGCCAAAGGGACAAAAGCATGTTGGTTATCCTCTCACGCTTGTGGATTATTAACTTTCGAATAGGGGCGGGTTAATGCAGAAGGGGAATTAACATGCGAAATGTAAAAAAGGATACTTATATATGAAGGATTCAAAATTACGCATGAAGAAAATGAATATTTAAAAACGTTGCATGAAATAAATCAAAATTACGCATAATAATTACTTATTAAATTATGTGTGAAGGAAGTGAGAAATGAAAAATACGCATGAATAAAATCTAAATTATGAACCTTATAATATTTTTTTTATACTTGGCACGTTAATATTCTCTTGTATTTAAACTTTTCTCTATGTATGTATATGTTAGGGATAGATCTATGCACAAAAACATAAGGAATTATATAAATAATTTATTTTATCAATCACTAGCTGATTACCCCGGGAAGGTCCCGGGGTTGAAAAATTTAATATGATTTAATAAAAAATGATAAAAGAAGAAAACTCAAATCATGAAAAGCGTAAATAATTTAAACATAATCAATCTTAGTTAAAAAACATTTATTTAAAAAGTTAAAAAAAAATAAAAAGCATAAACCATATTAAACATAGTACAGTATTAAAAAGATAACCTTCAACATATAATCATCTTCACGTAATTTAAAATATGTTACAATTTGACTTTGACTTATATAGATGTAGAATTCATGATGGGGGTTGAAAAATATAACAATTCTAATAATATTAATACTAATAGTAATAATTATTACTCTTGTAATTAAATAAATAAAATAATAACCTTGTTATAAGGTGACACCATGTGTTGCAGTGTTGCGTGATTCGTTCTCCTAACTTCTCTTGATGAAGTATACCTATCCATCTTTAGAAGAGTAAAATTCCAATGATAGCATGACGATTGGGCTGAATTTCAACATCGTAGATAAGAACCTGGTTTAAAAGAAAAAACATGATTAATGAATAACCTGAACACTTTGTGTTTTTTTTTTTTTTTTTCTGTATGAACATAACCCCAAAAAAATAGTCGTTTTTTTCTCCGTTTTTTATATAGCACTATGGTACTCGTTGGAAAGATAATAAAACGCTCGTTAATTTGGTGTAATTTTTTTATTTAAAAAATCTCGAATATAAAAGATATTAACGTTTAAAAATTATGGGAAGAACATAAGAGAGAAAAATTTTAATTTGTTTTTAGATTCTTTTTCCTTAAAATAACTCAATTTAATTTTAGTAATTGAGAATTGAGAGATAGAGAGATAAATTTAGGGTTTTATGTTTATCTTTTTTTTAATTAAAAAAGGAAATAATTCAAAAAACTTTAAAATCTTTCAATTATGATGCCACGTGGCAGTTTCATGGAGAGGATGAAGGCACCATTGCACGTCACGTCAGCAATGTTCAATTCTTTTATATATATTAATAGATATAAACTTTTTAATTAAAAAAATGATCTAAATAAAATGTTTATTCGTTTATCTTGAAAGCCAATATATATATATAGGATTAGGTTCCATTAGGAACCACCCTTTCGTGCAAGAACCGCGACAAAATTAGTTTGATGATGTGCAGATTATAAGTTCGTTTACATACACAAAGCGTAAGTAAATAGTTAAATATTTTAAAACTAATGAACAAATTAGTTTGAGGATTTTTTACGTACATAAGTAGGGCTGTAAACAAACCGAACGAACACGAAAAGGCCTTGTTTGTGTTCGTTTGTTAAGGAAATCATGTGTTCACGAACAGTTCATGAACACTTGCCGAACAGGATTTTTTGTTCGTGTCCGTTCGTTAAGAAAACACTTGTGTTCATGTTTGTTTGTGTTCGTTTGTTAATTTTGTTCATGAACGCAAACGAACACAAACGAACATTAATGAACACAAACGAACACACAGAAATGTTCATGAACATAAACAAACACAAACGAACATATATTAACTTTAAATAAGATATAATTCTTAAGATATTAGGGTTGGGTTAAAATAAAAACCCTCTTGAGTTGTGAAAACCCTAGAAACCCATTTGTGACCATTGATCTACACTCATCAATGGCTGAGATTCATACTTATTTTATTAATTAAAAGTACATGTCCTTTTTATTTAATATCACTAAAAGGGCATAATAGGTATTTTCTCAATTCCTTCTTTCGATACAGACCTGACACTATTAATTTGAGAGATATAAAAAATGGGGTCACAAAAGTTAATAATATTTTAATTGACACAACTTTCAAATATCAAAAACAAAGTACTAGTCAATAATATATTAATATTTATGTTCATTTAAATTGTAAAATTCAATGTTTTTATAAATAAACAACAAAACTAATACAAATAACAATAGTCTTTTTTTTCAAAAAGGAAACGATTTTTTTATGAATATAATAACAAGTGAGGTATTTTTCAAAGCGAAACCTAAAAAATTATTATTATTATTTTTTAATTTTTTAAAAAGTTTGTAACCACAATATCACACATAAGTTAAATTTAATAAATACAAATTTTATTTCTTAATAATGTTAACATATGTACATATCTAACTACATACATGTTACAAATTTTTAACAATTTTTGTTACTGTATTACCATTTATACTTTAGTATGTTACAACTTTTAATATTGTGTTACAACTTATACTACTAGTATGTTACAACTTTTGTTACCGTGTTACAACTTATAGTACTAGTATGTTACAACCTTTGTTACTGTATTACCACTTACACTTTAATATGTTACAACTTTTGTTATCGTGTTACAACTTATACTACTATTATGTTACAACTTTTGTTGATGTGTTACAGTTTACACTTCCGATGTTAGATTTAGGTAACATAATCTGAATTCAAAGAAAAAAAATACATTTGATTTGGATTCAAAGAAATAAACAATAACAAATATGCTCATAATTACATGTACATTCGTAACAAGAAAACACAAAATATAGTAACATGCCCCAAATAAAAAATATTCATATTAACAAAGCATCTCATGCCTTAAAAAAAAAACACAAATCATCTCATGTTCTTCTCACCCTTCATTAAAAACCCCATCTACACAAAAACAAATAACAAATATTAATCATCAAAACATAAAGACGGATATTTCAAAAAAAATGAACTTGTTTTGCTTTCGTCATAATCAATAAAAAACTTTTTTTCAGCTTTTTTTTTTTCAAAATCATGTTAAAAGTAATCACACGAGGATCTGAAAACAATTACATACATATTAATCATTTTTCTATCTTTAGATTTGAAAACAAATTACACAAAACAGAATTAAATTTTATGTGTATATAGATCTAGATCTCCATAAAACAAAATCATTGAAGCCCTTTGTAATAACAAACTTACCTGATTCAGATCTGTTGACCACTGCCCATCACCTCAAAAATCACCGTCGACCACCATCACCATTCAGGTCTATTTCAGTTCCTTAAAACGAAAGAACAAACCAGATCTGGTGTTTTAGCTTTCAGATCTGTTTCTCGTGTTTTAGCTTTCATGGATGTTCATAATTCTTGTCAGCCGGTTCTGCACATCGTCGGTTCAGATATGGTGCGAGTGGGGGTGGGAGGTTAGGGATGGTGATTGTGTGGGCCGAATATGTGTGAACCGAATTCAGATGTTGTTAGATGGGGTCTTCATTACCTTGATGTGGACCGAATCTTTAGTTCTACATATTATGGCGATATCAATCAACATGATGTAAACATATGTCATGAACACTACACTGGAGGTAGTTATCAAGAAAATAATATAAAAAACGATGAAATGCTTGCTCACTCTCTTCAACAAGAATTATTGGATCTCTCAATCTCAGACAAAGATGAGTTATCCAATGTATCTAATTCAGCGGATCATTTACAAAAAAAAAAAAAAAAAAAAAAAAAAAAAAAAAAAAACCACCGGATCTTGATAAAAAAAACCCACCGGATCTTGAAAAAAACCCACCGGACCTTGATTACTCTGTTGGATATTATGAAGTTTTGTTTTCAAAAGAATAGAGATAGAGAGAGGAGTTTGGAGCAGGTGTGTGAATATGGTTTGTGAAGATGGTTAGGTGATGACTTGGGGAAGGTTTTGTAGGAGGTGTTTGGATCTGTAAAGAGAGAGAGAGAGAGAGAGAGAGATGTAAGGCACGTGGCTTGAGTTTGATGGCTTGGTTCTTTTGGTGTAGAAGAGAGAGAAATGAAAGGGTACAAATGGTTAAGTGTTATTTTCTTCAATCACACTGACAAAAGCAGAACAAAGCATGGAAGAGAGTACAAGTCAAAACTACCCTTAACGCTTCAAATTAAAAGATATACGTGGCTCAATAAGGACCATGCAATGGGTTTCTAGAGTTTTCATAACTCGCCAAGGTTTTCACTAGATACTTACCCTATATATATACATATATATATATATATATAAACATACATAACCTATACATGTGTAGGTAAATAGTAAAAACTTTTGACAAAATTAGTTTGATGATGTGCAGATTATAAGTTCGTTTACATACACAAAACGTAAGTAAATAGTTAAATATTTTAAAACTAATGAACAAATTAGTTTGAGGATTTTTTACGTACATAAGTAGGGCTGCAAACGAACCGAACGAACACGAAAAGGCCTTGTTTGTGTTCGTTTGTTAAGGAAATCATGTGTTCACAAACAGTTCATGAACACTTGCCGAACATGATTTTTTATTCATGTTCGTTTGTTAAGAAAACACTTGTGTTCGTGTTTGTTTGTTAATTTTGTTCATGAACGCACACGAACACAAACGAACATTAATGAACACAAACAAGTGTTCATGAACACAAACGAACACACAGAAATGTTCATGAACATAAACAAACACAAATGAACATATATTAACTTTAAATAAGATATAATTCTTAAGATATTAGTTAGATCCACCAAAAAAATAACTAAATTATCCAAACATATTTACCTCGCATATATTATTTATTTGGGTAAATAAAAGAAAATAAAACATTATAAACCTTATTAAACTATCGAACATAAACGAACACGTTACCGAACGTTCATGAACATAAACGAACGAACGAGGCCTCTGTTCAAGTTCGTTTAACTAAACGAACAAATTTTTTTGTTTGTGTTCGTTCATTTATTAAACGAACGAACACAAACGAACTTCCCGCCAAACGGTTCATGAAAAGTTCGCTAAAAGTTCAGTTCGTTTGCAGCCCTATACATAAGCATTTGTAGATAAAAACTACAAAAGTCAAAAAATAATGAACCACTGATAAAAAAAATATCATACATGTTTGGAATGTAAGAACTAGGATATTTAGTTAGCAAAAAGTTGAATGTAAAAAGCAGTTTAACGTAAAAAGGATAAAAATGATTTTGGACTTTTGATCAAAATAAATCAATGGATGACATTAAAATGGGAAAAACATACGTTGAGTTTCTAAAAGAGGAGGAGAAGGGAAAAATAGGTATAACCCACAATGGTTGAGTTCCACCCCTATTTTTTTAATGTTCACAACTTTTTCATACGAAGATATTTAAAAAAAAATATATATCATAAAAACAAGTTTTTTATCCTCTTTCATTTGCATACCCTATTGATATTGCTATACTTTTCTAAAAAAAAACAATTTTTTTGCTGGTTTGAGAACTTGCGTTTAATCATTATACAACTTGCGTTTTTTTATCAGATATAAGTTACAACAAAAAGTGAGATCAACCTGCAAAACAAAAAGAAGAAGACCCGCCATAAAAAGATCATTGGTTTTCAGGTGAAATTACTCTACTACATGGTGGTTTATTCTTATTAATTCAAAGTTATGATTGTTATCGACATCAACTTTGACCTGTGAATTCATAGTACCTCTACAGTTTGTTCCAGGTACATCTGAAGTGCTCATTACATCTGCAGATTCACGGGTTCGTGTTGTTGATGGCGTTGAGTTAATTCACAAGTTCAAAGGTAATGTTCACATGATTTTTCATTTTTGTAATCGTTTTTTACATCTTGGTTAGTATCAAATAATAAATAAGTTTGGATAAAAGGGTGTTTCCTGATCAGCCAAACCATTTTGATCCATTACGTTTCATAACTTTGAATCAATAATCTCACTTGCGTTTGATCATTTATAACTTGCGTTTGATTAGGTCGTTTTATCAGGTCGTCTTATCAGGTAAAAAAAGGTATAGCAATATGGTATGAAAATGAAAAAAGGATGAAAAACTTGTTTTTATGGTATAGTTTTTTTTTAAAAAAAAAATAATGTGGTATGAAAAAGTTATGGCAATTTTAAAAATGAGAGTGAAACTTTAATGACGCAATGAAATTACCATTATGCCCCTGATTATCTAATTTAATCTATGGCTAATAATTTTTCTTATACTTTTTACGCTAACCTCCTTTTTACGTTAGTCTCACCCTTTAGCTAGAATATAGATAATAGATTCTAATAAAAACAATGCTTTGCATCCATGCTAATATATGCTATTTACTTAGGCATGTTAATAGATTCTAATAAAAACAAAACATTATTGATTATCAATGTGGAGGTCATGAGTTGAGTCGAAAGTTTTACCAAAGTAGACCTATAAATGGTAAGTTTCCTATAAAATGGTAAGGGACGGATCACTAGCGTCGCCTTCGTTCACGAGCATGGTGACCTTTTACTATTAGCTTTTCCTATGTGATCGGCTTTTTACTAGTCGTTAAAAAAATTGAAGATGCTAGATAATTTTTTTATGATAAAAGTTAAACCACATTAACATAGTTATGTGTTACGGCCAGGAAGCTAAGAAATGGATTCAGCGCAACCGAGTTGATGATGTTCAAATAGAGTTCGATTGGTGCAAGTGGGTGCCGTTAAAGTGTAATGTTTTTATGTGGAGGGTGTTGTTGGATAGAATACCCACCAAAGTGGCGTTACGAAGAAGAAATATCATGCATGGAGATTGTCTTTGTGTTTTCTGTGAGGAGGGAGAAGAAAGCGTTGATCATATTTTTACAGTTTGTAGTGTAGTGAATGGAGTTTGGAATGGGATCGCGAATTGGGTTAAGTTACCTCTGATTTATGTCTTTTCAGTAAAAGATGTTGTTGATGTGGTGAAGAACTCGGGTTGGTCGAAGAGTAAGAAGGATATTTTGTATGGCATTTTAATAGTGGTTTGTTGGCGTCTTTGGAAAGCTAGGAACGACAAGGTGCTTAATCAGACGAGCAGGAATGTGGTCGACATTGTGTCAGACGTCAAAGCGTTAACTTTTCTTTGGTTTTGTAATAGGGGTCGATATGGAGTTGTGGATTGGAAGGATTGAAAGTTTCTCTTTTGATGTAATGTAATCGTTGGACTAGTGGGGGTTTCCGCCTTGGAGATTCCCCTGTCTTTGATTTTAATGAAATTTACCTTTAAAAAAATTGTGTTACGGCTAAATTAACATTTTTGTTCCTTTAAATACATCTAATTTTAATTTTGTTTTTTATGAGGCTTGAACTCTCAGTCTCTCATTTAAAACCAACGCTTTTATCACCGCATCATAAGGCGTGAGACAATGTATAAGTCAAGTATGTATATTTAATTGATATATTTGATTGATTATTGATTTTGTCAGGTAACTTGTTAGGTATTATGTGTGTGTGGGATAGAGATAGTTATGATGATTTTGTATTTGTCAACACCGGCCGCATTCTGCCTCCTTAAAAGTCTTCTTATTCATACACACCATCATATATAAACCGTGTCCTTTTTAGTTCAGAATCTAACTACATTATTAACTTTGTATCTAACTACATTATATATATATATATGCACGAACGTATAATGATGAAAGTTGGTGATGGCGGTGGTGGGCGGTGGAGAGAGTCGTCGGCACTTTTGAGGATTGAAATTTGTAAGTCGTATAATAAGTACTGTCAGACATGTTTAGCTTCTCAGGGAAGTCATCATCTTAATTTCTTGCTTTTTGATTTCTCCCATCTTTTCATTCATCAGTCTCGATCTACTATTAGTCTACGTCTTTGAATGCTTTCAAGTCATATTTTTTTTTTTTCAAAAAATAATAAAATATTTGTGATGATATTATATTTTTTTATGTTAAGTTTCTCTTCTCTTCTTGTTGGATATGTGAGCTTTAAAAAAAAAAAAAAAAGATGTTCTTTTGATGCCGGAAAACTTTATATTTCCATGTTCATGATGAAATATAATTCTCATTAATCAATCAACAATTGCTCTTATCATACCATCCTAAAAAGGGGAATTACATCAAAATAAAAGACAAACGAACAAGCTTCGCCGCTAATCCATTTTGAATATTTGGATAGTAAAACTAAGGGGCTGTTTGGTAGCCTCTTAATCAGCCTCTTAACCATTCAGGTCTGAATCATTCAGCATTCAGACTGTTTGTTTCAGCATCTGAATGGAATGATTAAGTGCTGAACCATTAAGCTAATAAGAGATGCTGAATGATTCAGCTCTTAACCATTCAGAGCATATTAACCATTCAGACCATCTTAATGATTCAGCACTTAATCAACCAAACAGCCCCTAAGTCTTTTAAAAACTACATTCATATATCCTGAGCAAGGGTGCAACTCTTAAGGGGCGGGGAGGGGCGGCTGACCCCTCGAATTTTTGTTCAGAAGTTCCGATTATATAGTATTCGTATAAAAAATTTTTGTATATACGATTTTGACCCCCGAAACTGGTTTTCGACCCCCCAAAACTAGTGATTTCCGATCCCCGGTGACTTCCAACCCCCAAAGTTTCGGATCAAGTTTCGCCACTGATCCTGAGGTCATAACATTACTATGCATATGACCTAATTGACTAGGCTAAATAACGCACACAACCGCACGTATATGCAGTCTTTTATTGATTGATTTAATTTGCATGTTTTGAGTTGTGTAGAAGGTAACCCAAGAGTTAAACAACCATTTAAATACCCTTTTAGGCTTTTACAAATCTATACATATGCGGTCGTATAAGTTCCATTGACATGGCTATATGTTCGTTTAAAAACTGAAACGACTAATATGTGCATGCAGTATGAGGTGTACATATAGAAGTTTTCATGTACCACTTAGTTATTTGGTTTGATTAATTCTATCTTAAGGTTGCACTAATTTTATTTTATTTTTCCACTCTTTTACTGTTGAAAAAACGGAGAAGAAAAAATCAATACTCTAGTGGTTTATGCTAAGATGAGTGGATTTTTATTTATTTATTTATTTATTTATTTATTATTATTATTATTAATATTACTTTTTGCTGTTTTGATGTTTTATACACAAAATTTCTTTCATTTGGTGTGTTAGATAGTTGATTTGGATTTTGGTGATTTCTCAACCTGAGGTTGCGGATTCATCTGATGTGGCATGATCCGCAATCTCATATTGCGGATTTATGACCCAAACGTTGCACGAAATCAAACTTTTGCGTCATAGATCTGCAAGCTGAGATTGCGGATCCTGCCACATGGTTGTCTAGCCTGTGTGATTTCTTTGTTCCACCTTATAAGCTAAATCCGAAATCTCAGCTTACGGAATCACCAAAATCCAAAATCCACTATCTTATACATACAAAATGCAAAGAAATAGTGTGGATAAAGCAATCAAAAAATAAATAAAAACAATAAAAAATCAAGATGTGTGTATACATTTACATTCAAAATAATGGTCCGCTGGCTCGGTTTTCAATCATACAACTACACTATAAAGTATTAAAGCTTGTGTGCCTACGATAGATGACAATATACATATATAGCAATACATGATCATGTTTCTATGTTGGGTACGTCTTAATGGAAAAAAGGTAAGACGTTACATCTTTCATATATATTGGTCGAAAAGTTGTTCCTAATGCGATGGATTTTGAACGCGCTAATATTTAATTATTTTCGATAAATATCAAGAACTTGAGAATTTGCATTTCTAATTCATGTCAAAGGCGAGTAATACTGAAATGAAACATGATCCATGACTTAGTATAAGATAAGAATATATTAGATTGATAATAGCTATAAAATAACTTCATAAGTCTAACTAGTTGCCTAGTAGTGCATGTGCCAATATATATGCATCTGATCAAAATTTAATTGTTTCAACACAAAATCAAATGTTTGTTGCTGAAAACTTGTCATGAACATTCTAGGTATATACACATTATATCCATTATATACACACAAACACATATATAGGTGCACGCAGCACACACATATAAATACATTATTAAGCATTTACAAACATGCATATTGCGACACCGGATAGCTATATATATATGTTTTCTTAATTTCCAATGACAAAAGGTATATATTATATAAATCAACAAAAAGGTAGTGATAAAAGCTCCATACATTATAAGCTCACTAGAAATAGAAAAGACACCAATTTAAAGGGAAACTTGCAACATTCTCATCTCCGATCAACTTCTAATCATATCCAACTACATCAATGAATCTTGATATGATCATGATTGATTCGTTGGATCAAAATTTTGCCAATATTGTGAAGAGCCAACACTTGATGAACTACCCATATCCATCGAAGATGAAGAAGTGCCATTCAGAACATTTGTATCCGATGTAGACATCCCATGCTCATTAGCGCCACAAAGAAACTGCGTGTAATCTAAAATATTAGGGTATGAGCTTTGGGATGGAGGTCGAGATTGAGAATTTGGGACAGAACGATGTGGCATTTGCAATTGTGGACGATTGATGTAAAGGCCTAATTCAGGCCTACCTTGAACTCTTTCGGGGAAATTGAGCTTTGCTTTGGTTCCTTTAAACCTAAGGGCCGCTTCATCATATGCAATCGCTGCTGCTTCGGCTGTCTCAAATGTCCCAAGCCACACGCGTGCTGCCTTTTGTGGATCGCGAATTTCTGCAGCCCATTTTCCCCATGGTCTTTGCCTCACTCCTCTATAGTGTCTCCTCCTTGGGTTCACTTTATTACACAATCAAATTATATGGTTAATCAAGACATAAATCACCACTTTAAGAGAAATACCTTATCCTACTTGGCTTATAATTTTAAGACTAAATCATCACTACAAAAAATATGTAATGTGTATCTTTAGAGAATATGTAAACTTGTGAAAATAACAAATTTTGGTGGTATTTATAGTTTGTAAAATGAAAAGTTTGTAAGTGTTAGGATAATAATAAAAATTGCATACTTATAACACATGGGAAATATTAATCTACACTTGCAATTTGGAGATGATAAACTTTGAGATATAAAGGACATTATGGCTCTAAAATGTGGAGATTTAACATTTTAATCGACCCCTTGCAAGTGTGGAGTAATTTAATTGTGTAAATATATACCCTAAAGAGCATATGTGATTTATTAATTCTCATACAACGGTTATTTGAGTTTTCAAAGATAATCAAATAGAGGTGAATTATATAGAGTGAATCAAGATTATCTAAAGCTTAATTAAATTTATCACAAATCTTTTTTTTTTTAAAGGCTTAGTTCAGTGAAATTTTTGTACAACCCTAACCTAGCGGTCCAAGTTCGAATCTAATTAAGTGATTATGCCATACAAATAGATAACTAATTACATATGTAGCCAACAATGAGGTTATATATAGTGTTCTATAGAACCCTAATCCATCAATTTTGTCCATCTTTTGGCTTAAAACCCTAATGGCAAGCTACATTAACATAGTAGACAGTAGATTTAGGAGTATGGTTAAATTGTCGTTAAGAAAGTGTGACATTATAATGGCTAGCTAATTAAAGTTAAAGCTAGCTAAAAAATATGCAATAATTAATTAAGATAAAATATTAGGGTTTGTATACAACTATTTATAAATGGTTGAATATATATATATAATATATATATCTAGAAAGTAAGTTTAATTAATTTACCAAGCTGCTCTTGAGTGTGGGTAGGTTGGTTAGGGGTAGCAGAAGTGAAGGGAGGATCACCGCCATGATCGGTGGTGGTTCCGATGACCTGTGAAAGAGCAGAGACGATGGCTGACATATCTTGTTGAGATCGAGGGGAGTAAACAGCTTCTTCTTCTTCTTCTTGATCATCTTGTCCGTATTCGTATCGGTTTTCCTCATCGGCCGGAAGGGCCCTCTTACCGTGTCTCCGGTGATCCACCGTGACTACCTTAATTTCTAGAGAGAGAGAGAGAGTTAACTTAAGTCTTAGGAAAAAAATGGATGGTGAACTTGCTATTCTATGTGTGTGTGTGTCTCTATATATATATGAGAGAGAGAGATGTAAATGTGGGGTTTGGACAAGAGTTTAATCTATAGTATAATTAAACATGTTTTTTTTTTTCAAGTAATTAACTTTATATTTTCTTTTTTTTTTTAATGGTGAACGGAATTCACCAATAACTTTTTTCGGAGTCCCTACTCAGTCAAGTTAGGACCACTTTCATCTGGTATAGCCAGACATGTAAGGGGGCTCCTGGTTTCACCAAGTCCACCAGTTTCGGGGAAAACCCGATTATCCACCCACTCGAAAGCACGACAATGGAATAATCGGTAAAACCCGGCGCTCTCAAAAATCGAACCCATGACCTTTCAGCCATGACCCATGAGTCTTTTATCAGTGAGCATCCATACTACTCAACCACCTTGTGGTTAGTAACTTTATATTTTCTCATAAAGGAAAAAAAAAAGAGAGAGAGAGAGAGAAAAGAGTGAGGAAAAGAATGGATGATGGTTTTCAATTTGTGTTCCCAATTTAAAAGGAGAAAGTGGGAATACTTTGGTGTTACTGAATCGGAGAGAAATAACAATAAAACTACAAATTTGTAATTTTTAAATATAGTATATATTTTTAAAGAATAATAAAAGCTATATCCTTTTTTTTTTGAGAAAATTACGCAATTAGTTCCTGTGGTTTGCCTTTAGTTTCACCTTTAGGTATTAAGGTTTAAAAGTTTCATGCTAAGGGTTTAAGTTTAATTTTTGTTACATAATAGGGTATTAGCACTAACGGAGGTTAATATTTAACTGAGTTTACCCTTATGTGACAAATGGGAAACCACAAGGACCAAATGTGAAATTTAAGTGGGGCCCACCTAATAATCTAAAATAAAAAATATTCATGCTTGTAGTAGGGGTCGAACCCGGGCTGATCCTAACATCTAATGTTTCAACCAACTAAGCCACTTGTTGATTTGGTTTATTATTGAAACGTTTTTTTTTATAAAAGCGGTTATCAGATTCGACCATCTTTTGGGCCGTTGGACCAGATTCAAGCGTCATAGCAAAGCATGCTGAGTTTTGTGGAAAAGAAGTTGAAATGGTTGTCCCGTTTGAGGGTATTAACTCAGCAAAGGTAAGATCATTTCTCATCAAAACATTAATATTTAGGCCTGCTATAAGATCATTTCTCATCAAAGGGTATTAATTGTTTTGAACCTAAATATTTTACTCACGTACAGACTATATTTGAATGATTTTTCTGATTTCTTTGAATAAGTTATTCTTCCAGTAGCGAGTGCTTCTAGCATCCACAGGATGCATCACAACCAAGAGGTTAAAAAGGAATAATCAAAGTAATCTGCCGCCCAATATTTATTTATAAGGCATAAAACCCTCTATTTATGATACAAGTTTGGTACATTGATTAAATATAAAAATATAGCATCAACAGGATGCAACAGCATCCTGCACCAATAGTTATTTAGTGAGAGTTAATAGGTAATCTTGAATTTTGATATAAAATAAATACATATAAAACCTTGATAAAAACTATAATAGATATTACCTGTGTACGTAGATCATCTGGACTCAGGAATTGGGGGTATGCAGGTTCAATCTGATAACCGATTTTATAAAAAACGTTTCAATATTAAATCATATCAACAAGTGGCTCAGTTGGTTGAAACATTGGATGTTATGATTGATCCGGTCATTAACCTAGGTTCGACCCCCACTACAAGCATGAATATTTTTTATTTTAGATTATTAGGTGGGCCCCACTTAAATTTCACATTTGGTCCTTGTGGTTTCCCATTTGTCACATGAGGGTAAACTCAGTTAAAAATTAACCTCCGTTAGTGCTAATACCCTATTATGTAACAAAAACTAAACTTAAACCTTTAGCATGAAACTTTTAAACCTTAATACCTAAAGATGAAACTAAAGACAAACCACATGGACTAATTGCGTAATTTTCTCTTTTTTTTTTCCTAAACCTAAGATTCTTTTGGGGAATTTTAATTTATAATTAATTATGGAAAGGATTTTTTACATATTTCCCCCTGTTAAGGCTCCTAATTACATATTTACCCAGCCCTAAAAATCAATTACATATTTCCCCCTAGGAGGGGGAAATATGTAATTGACTTGCAACTTGTGTATGCCTTAGGAGGGGAAATATGTAATTGACTTTTTAAGTTGGATAAATATGTAATAAATGATCTTAGCAGGGGGAAATATGTAAATGACCCTTATGGAAACGAATTGGTTAAAAGAGTAGACTAAAAAAATAAAACATAGCCACCAAAGAACTTTGGGTCATTTACATATTTCCCCCTGCTAAGATCATTTATTACATGCTCCATTTCGGTTTTCGGTCATAAACACTCAGTTTTCTAGTATTATATATGTAGTTTCGTTTTTATTTTATATAAAAAAGTTAGTATCAGTGGCAACTTAACATCGCCGCTATTGCTTCAAATTGTTGCAGTGTATGTAGTTTCGCTTTTATTTTATAGAAAAAGGTTAGAAGATATTTGTCTGATTTTAAATGCTTGGTTTTTTTTTTTTTTTTTTTTTTTTTTTTTTTTTTTTTTTTGAAAGGCATTTTAAATGCTTGTTAGTTCATTCATTTTGATTAACCAAGTCATATAACTATGCACCAACAAGACTTTTACACATCTAGTTTAGTATTAATTAATTACTTGTTAATTGAATTGGTTGAATTCTTGTTCGATCGGTAGAAAAATCGTATATATCAATCTCAAATCCAACTTTTGGAAATTAAAGCTTTGACCTTTGAATTTGAGTAATCATAAAACAACATGAACTCAATGGTTAATCTTTTAATTCTTCAATTTATACTAATTTAACTAATACACAAGGATGTTCTACCTTCATTAATTTATATTTTTATTTATCTTTTCTAACTCTTTTTCGAAACATATATCCTTAATTTACAACTCAATATATATACAAAATATTGTTTTAAACTTTTGAGTTTTAACGCCATGCTAAGAACGAAATCTTCTAGAGTAATGTGTTGAGAGTTAAATTTTCTTCTCGATCATGTCTCTTTAGAAATATATATATACCAACCTATTTTTTCAACAACAATGTGCTGGTGAGAATGAATGGGCCGGTATGCTAATACACATATTTATTTTTATTAAGATGATTTTGTATATCGTATGTATGCCTACACATGCATACACTGATACACACTTTCAAGTGTACGTAGTACATTTTTGAATATTGACTAAATAAGTGTGTATTGAAATTAAAGCAAAATATATAAACAATTAAGGAGGAAAGTCTCACGACTCACTTTTTTTTTAATTAAAGAAAATCGTATTCCTTCATTTATCTCATAAACGAGTATGTTAAATATCGTCTATATAGATTATCCCCAAAGGTCCCAGATAGACCAATCTAATATGAAGCGACAAAATGTGTGTACCGTAAAAGGAATAGCTAGGTCGTTTTTCAGGAAAAAAAAATGTATAGGAGTAACACTTGATAACTCATATTATCTACTTCTAATTATACATATGTTGTATGCACTTTTTTATTTTTCTAGTTAATTAAACTGTATGTAGAAGCTATATCTTAGATATATATACATGTTGTTGATGAAACTTGTATGTGTATCAATATTTACATGCTTTCAAAGCTTTTTTTTAACATTACACAATCCAATAGCCAGACATATTCCGTACTTAATTAACAATGATCTGTCATCAACTTTGTTGCTATATATAAAATAAAAGAAATTAGATTTTTAGCCAAGCTGACTACATCTATGAATATATATGTAGTTAACAGGTTCTTATATGTAATAGTAGGTTCAAAAACATATATATTAACTTAACATAATAAGTGACTTCCTCCCACAACAAAATAAAATGAGTTTGAAATTATGAAGTATCAACAAATAATTAGGCATCTATGCTGTACAATACTAACACGATCACCTACTCCATGCCCTGTTCATACTTCAAATTCGCGTTCATGTTGTTCCGACGTTTGATCACCACCTTGAAATGGAATAAAAGATGGGTTAGGGTTGCATTTACTCTAACACCGAGTCTAACTTTGTTCAAAGATAGATTAAATCAACTTCAATTCAAGTTAGAAATGTTTCTTGTTAACTACACTAATCAACTTCATGATAAACAACCATTACTTTTGAAAATACGGTTTTCGATGCTTGACTCCAAAGAAATAGTCGTCCGCATGATGATCAGAGGATAATCATAGGTCGTTAGAGGTTAAACGGAGTGTAAAGA
Source organism: Ambrosia trifida (assembly GCA_028751855.1). Classification (NCBI taxonomy): domain Eukaryota; kingdom Viridiplantae; phylum Streptophyta; class Magnoliopsida; order Asterales; family Asteraceae; genus Ambrosia; species Ambrosia trifida. Next base: position 174,748,893 of record CM054122.1, read on the forward strand.
TGATGAAGAAGGTGGCGACATGGGTGGAGCTCTAGAAGGTTAAGATGAGGGATGTAAATGAGGTGTGTAACATGAAGGATGGTTTAGTTATTGAAGGTGTAACATTGAGAAAGTCAAAGACTTATGGGACCAATTTCAGAAGTGAGGACTCAACCAACATTTTAGAAAGGAAAAATACAAATCAACAATCAAAGAAGACAATAACACATCAAAAAGGGACAAATCTCAGAACTATTGTACAAAAAATATTGACCAAAAAAATAAAATCTAAAATCTCCATACTCCTAGGTTTCTTAAATAAATCAAGCATGTAAACTCGGCTGGTAGAGTCCTCTGCGGCTCATAGAGGCCTCTACGAGCTGCAAAGACCTGTGTCAATCATTGCAGTGGGCACCCACCTATACGACTAGTATAGGCCTCTACGAGCCGTAAAGGGATATGGTTTTCAATGCTCTAACACCTCTACTGCCCGTAGAGGCCTCTACGAACCGTAGAGAGCTGCGAAACCCTAAAAAACCCGGTGTAAATAACATGACTCTTAAATGTGACTGTAAATACGTATTACCGGTTTATTTCCATTATGAAAATAAAAATTGGAAAATATACGCTTTCTTAATAAGTTTATGTGATCCGATGTATATACATGCACACGAATGATCGAGCTATATGCATGCTTTATATTATAATCTTAATTATGACAAGAAACTAAAGTGAAAAAGAAGCCAATTAAGGAGTAGCTAGGATGCTTGATGCATTGAATCAAGTTGAATTTGACACACTGAATAAAATTTTAAGGCTATGGGGTGTGGTCACCCTTCCCCCTTCCTTCCCCCTTGTCCACGTCAGCGCCACGTCATTTCCCCCTTCCCCTCCCCCTTCTAGGGGAAATGGTTCCCCCTTCCCCCTTCCATTATTTTAAGTGAAAAAAAAAAAAAAAAAACCAAAAACTTATCTCCATCCTCCATCTTCAGCCACACACATACCCCATAGCCTTGGAATTCGCGTCGGTACCATCGGTGGAATTATGCCGAGTTTGCCGCTCACCGGTCGGGGGGGGGGGGGGGGGGGCGGTGTTCCCCGTCGGCATGGGGTGCCAAGTCACTTGCCGATGCCCTCCCCCGACCCCATACCCCATAGCCTAATGTTCTCTTTTTATGTTAATTTGATTATTTTGTTTGATAACTCCTATTATTTTTCACCTTTTAATGCATGTTTTGCGAAAACAATTTGCTTTTAGAGGTCATTAAACTCCTTAATTTCACACCAAAAAGTGGTGTAGGGATCCACATAAAGTGGTTTAGAAAATAGATGATGTTATAGGTACTTTTCTACATTTTTTTTTAATTGATTGGCTGAAGAACATGCTTCCAAGTTTAAAAAGGTTGGTGAGTTTATGAAGGATATAGGCCAGGTTCCCACCGAGAATGAGTGCCGTCGGATCTATTGTTATATTGAATATATATATATATATATATATATATATATATATATATATATATATATATATATATATATATATACTTAGCTACTTCTTTACATTCGAAGTGTATAAAATATATGTCCGAGATTTCTAAACTAAACACACACAATTTAATAACATTTATTGGGGTCCTCATGATGTGTCAAAAATAGTTTTAAATAGTTTAACATGCCTTTGAGCGACAGTCTAACTACGAAATATTTCGTTGTTAATTTGGACTTTCAAAAAAAAAAAAGTGATGCTAGACAAAACATTTTTTTCACAAAGTGATTATTTAGAGAACATTTTTAGCGCTTGTTTGGCAAACAAACGGAAGTGAGTCTACAATACACTACAAAGAATTGGAGAAATAGCGACAGCAGATGTCGCTGGTATATAAGAAGCATGCTATTGGCATCTAGTGATGGATACTAGACCTAGGGGTGTTCAAATACAGATATCTGGGATATCCGAAATTTCATATCCGAAATTCAGATTTCCGATCGGATGGTGATCGGATATCCGAATATCCAAAACAATTTTAAAATATTTTATTTTATATTTTTTATATATTCAAAAATACGTATTTTCGGTTATTCTTCGGATATTTTTTGGATATTTTTCGGATGGTTCGGATATTTCAGATATCCGATAAAAATACATTTATAGATTTTCGGATATTTGAAATATCCGAAAATTCTAAAAATCGCTATTCTTTATCTGAAAATTCAGATATCTGAAGTTTCTTATATCCAAATTTTCAGATAGTTTCAGATATTTTTTAACATCCCTAATTTGGACCCCCCATGCCCCTTAAAACCTGGGCCACTGGGTTTCGTATCTTTCGGCCCAATTTGGGACTTCTTGTGTCGGAAGGGGACTTGTCACTCTATGAGTGTTTTCCACTAGATGACAATGCCCCTCCCCCAATTCTTATTCCAACAAATTGTATTTGAGTAGAGGTATAATTATACGACCAGTTCAACTCTTCCACATTGAAAATGATAGAATGATGAGGAAAGTAGAGTTCTATAGGTGAAGGATTTGAGCGTTGACTGGATAATCGTTGAAGGTTTGAAGGTGGAGCGTTTGAGTGTCAACGAGATGATCGTCGAAGGTTTGAAGGTCCTACTAGTTTGATCAGACTTAGATAACCGACACCCATATCTCTAAATTGATATGGCTTTTGGAGAGAAATGTGAATTAAGAAGTGCAAAATGTAGGTCGACAAACAAATTGATTTTATTGCCACCAGAAAAAGATAGTTGTTGCAACAAAATTTGTCATTGGAAAATATATATTATTTTATTTTTATTTTTATTTTTATTTTTATTTTTATTATTATTATTTAAATTTATTTTTATTTTTTCTTCAATTTTTAAATTATTTTATTTAAGTATAATTTAATCATAAACGGGATATTAAAAATTATTTATTATGAAATAAATAAATTAGATATAGATTAATAAAAGGAAAAGTATGTGACAAGGTGGAGGCTGAGATGTAGGCTAATGTAGCATTGGAGGAAAAATGTACGCTTTTAAAAATACAGTTCTAAAATGACGTAACTGCTAATATGATAGGTCTAGGTTTTGGACCTGCCTTATAGCATTGAAGATGCTCTAATAGTAAATACTCGCCTTGCATTAATTTGCAACTCTAAAAAAATTCGTTTGAAGATGGCATCAAAGACCTTAAACAAATGTTGTGACATTTTGAACGATTTGATTGTAGAAGCAACAAGCTTTGGTAAAAGCGGTCTTAACGTCCTGTCTATACATAATACATGCATTCTTACCAATATGCATCTGCATCTAAAGATTAAACCTATATATGCAACCAACCCATGATCATCTTAATATTTTGATTGCTATATCACATCCTAATTAAATTATTATGCTGGCAACAAGTTACAAGTATAACATATACATGGACTCGATCTAAATTTAACTCTTACAACATGATATGTTCTTTTCTTCTAATGGATCAAATGTATGAGATATGCAATATTTTTTTGTATAATAAAATAAAACATGGAATTGATGGAGCAACATATGTTAGTGATTTTAGTTGCCATCATAATCATTTTGGAATAACTAGATTTACAAAGATCAAAGAGAAACAAAACAAATATCGATACGAATTAAGAGGTGTAGAGTACACGCAAGTTCAAAATTTTTCTTATTTCATGCCTTAACGAATGTAGGTGGTTCAAGGGGCAGTGTTCCTTGGTGGTGGTTTAGGGTCAACAACCCCCCCCCCCCCCCCCATGTAGGTGGTTCATGGGTTCACAAACATAAGTATATATGTTTGGTTTGTGCAATACATAGTACACTCCTTATTCGAGTAGGAGTAAATTATTTACGTTATATGCTACATCTAAACCATGTTAAAAACTTTAATGATGAATCAAGGGAAAAAAGAAAATGAAAAGGAAAAGTTTGTTGGTTTAACATGGAGTAAAACCTAACATGAGGTAGCATATGAGACTATTGATACCTTTTGTGTGTGTAATAACAAAAGTAAGAAGACATGAACCCTAAAATGTGGGAAGTCTAATCCTGCCAAACATGCATGTCTATTAATACTTTATTGAAGGTAGCCACTTAAATGGAAATGGTACACTCTATCTAGCTTCAAGAAATTTGTGGTGCATAGCCTAACCACATTTAATGTTTTATATCCATTTGTTTTAAATTTTTTATTTTTATCAACTATGAAACCATGGAGATCTAAGCTACACCTTGATACATTAACCAACAATCAGTTAGGGACCAATCCAAAATCGGTTAAGCGGGGTTGAACCTAGTTGGAACCGCAAGACGCCAAGACCCTATAGAACCTGATTTTGCGGTCCATGACTTGTTTAGTTGGGACGAAATGGAATGTGAATAGTTTCTTGTTTATGATATACCTTTTGAAGTTACTATGTTACTGTGGTTTAAGGATTTTTTTTTTTAAACGGTCAACAAACGATGTCCCGACTACTTGGGGTACCCACCAATTTGTTACAAAAGCACCTCATATGCTCTTGGGTGAAGACATGTATGTCTTAGGTGTCCGCCCATAATCCACCACGCCACCAGTTCTAGGAAAAACTTGACCCCCGCCTGCCAGCCGAAGGCACTACGGTGACAAATCAATAAAACCTGGTGGGATCAAGGATTGAACCTGGCACCTCAAAGAGGCTAGGCTCTACCCATCATTTCCCATGTCACTCCACACAATTCCCATGTCACTCCACACAAGGGTTGTAAGTGTGTTACCTAAAGTTAAGTAAATTTTTCAGAATAATGACAGAAAACATGACATGTCATATCAAACACAGAAGTAATTCTTGTGAAACTTGAAATGTGAACTGTAATGTAACACATGAATTATAAACAAATACAAAACCCTAGTACCCTAAGTAATAACAAAAATACAACAGTAAAAATCAGGAAAAAAAAGTTTTACAAATCAGGTACAAGCATATGATCAACCGGCTGTGGCGTGGACTCGTGCTCAACGGGTATGATCCATGTAGACAATTTGATGTACAAAGGAACTTTGGTGCACACAACATTGATGTTTCATTCTGTATGAACCATGATCTACTCTGGTTTAGTGGGCTACTTTTGATGGCCCACCAAGCTCGATCGATCATGAGGATACACAAATAAGAGATGAAATGAAGATCCATGGTCCGGTTTGGTTCCATGGGACATGAAAGTGGAATATAAATATTGTACAAAGAAGAAGATGACTGGAAGCATTGGTTTTACTATGTTGTAGGTAATTTTGTTTTGGGTTGAATGTCATTGTTTCTCATGTAGGTTAAGAATTGTGAAGGTAGTTCTGCCAAAAGTGATTGAACAACCGAAACATCTCCACCTGCAAATGGGAAAACCTTATTATTTTTGCGAATTAAGACAAATATGCTACGCATGGTTTAAAAAAACGGGTGAGGCGTACGCCTCGAGGCAAAACTCTAAGAAAACGAGTCTGAGGCGCGCCTCATGGGGTTCAGATTGTCCATACGCCTCTAAGGGCTGAGACGCTAAGAAAATGTGCGCCTCGGGTGCACCTCAGGTGGTTTGGGGTGTTTTTTATGTGCTTTTATTTGATGTTTTAGACTTTTTGGGTCAATTATTTTATTTTTTATTTTTTTGAAAAGTGACAATTTTTATAGACACGTAATTTTTATATTTATTTTATTTTGATGTGTGTTTTTGATGTTTTAGACTTTTCTAGGTCAATTATTTTATTTTTTGTAGACACATAATTTTTATATTTATTTTTTGACTGCGCCTCGAGCTTACGCCTCGGTTCGCTTCGAGGCACGCTTCCGTTCTTTTAAACTTTGATGCTACGTTAATATAGTTTTTAAAGAAAATACATCCTATACGGTCAAATAGGTAAAAATATAAATAAAATTAACTAAAAAGGAAACGAGTCAAATGGGTGGAAAGTCACCCAAGGTGTATTTTTAATGGATACAATTACAACCTACTAAATCATTTTATGCGGAATAATAGGTTTTATTGTAGTTATATAACTTTTGTAATTATATGTAACACAAAACTATTTACAAATATGTAGATAAAAAGTGTTACAGGTCAAGCTGACCCAGACCAACCTAAGCAAACCCATTCCAGCCCATTTTGATATATGTGCATGACATGGAAAAGGTGGAATATTACCTTGTACATCCCTGAAAGGGACGAACTGGACTATATCACGTGATGCAGCACGCCCAGTTGAACTATGAAGTTTCTCGCCATTATCTGCATCCAAAATCTGCATACATAGAAAAATAAACAAAATTTATAGACTTGTTCCTTAAGGTTTGGTTTAATACTCATGACAAGCTGACAGCCGTGCTATAGAAGAAGGGCATGGAAATAATTTCAGTACCTCCATCTCCTTAAAGTCGGCCCCACCCACACCGACAATGAGAACCGAGAGTGGCAGATCGGATGCCATCACAAGGGCATCAATTGTTTCCTGTTGATCGGTTATCACTCCGTCCTGTGAAATCATAACAAAGTAGGGATGATAATTATAACAAGGGTCTTTCTCAGAACTCAGTAGAGATGGCAAAATGGATGGTTCAGGCATGTTAAGTTACGATTCTAAATGGATTAATTTTGTACGGGTCAGGTTGACGTGAAACCCTTTTTCTCCAAACGTGTTATGTATATCTAGCATGTCATATAATGAATAAGTTTTAGATAACATGGTTTAGGACGCTTAGTGCATTAATTATAATTAACATACATTATGCAACTTTCAACCTGTTTGACCCTTTAGATTTTAAAATTACCTAGATTGACCTAATAAATAAATCAAAACTCACATCTCAATGTATCATACTTTAAAGAGAATACTGATAATTTTATAAAAGGTGGTGAAAAATGATGCATACTGTGATGATTAGTAATACAAAATACTTGTGTTCATTAGCTGCCACTGATTGTTTGGCCATGGTTGCTGCACATGTAATTACAGGTCCAAATAGGGTAGGCCCGGCAAGTGAAACATTAGAAAGGGCCTGTCCGTATGATTGCATAATTCCTTGAATGCCTGAAACCTGGTAATAAAGGGGTTAAACACAATTGAATATTAAAGAACAATCATAAAAATTATTTCCCTCAAACCAGAAATCCACTGATATTTTAGTTTTAAAATCCAGCGGGTTCGGGTAGAATTTGTTTTTATATGTATGGGATTCAGGTTGAAACCTACCTATCAACCCACTAGACTCGCCAACCCATTTGATCCAACATATTGACACGAATAATTAATCAGGACATGGTCAGGTTGGGTATTATTTCCCAGGTTCGGGTCAACTCAAACCTTCCCATCGGAACCTGGCTCAAATTACCGCCCCTAAGCATGGCTTAAAAAAACGGGTGAGGCGTGCACCTCGAGGCGAGGCGCTGAGAAAACGTCTCTGAGGCAGCGCCTCATGAGGTTATTTTGTACGGGCGCCTCGAATGGCCGAGGCGCTAAGAAAACTTGCGCCTCGGGTGCCCTCATGGGGCTGTGTGTGTGTTTTTTATATGTGATTTTGATGTTTTAGACATTCTATGTCAATTATTTTATTTTTTATGTGTGTTTTTGATGTTTTAGACTTTCTTTGTCAATTATTTTGTTTTTATACGATATATAATTTTTTTTTAATCCCGCCTCGGGCTTACGCCTCGGTTCGCCTCGAGGCTCGATTCCGTTCTTTTAAACTTTGCCCCTAAGTACGGGTATAGCAGTTATTTTGCTGTTTTAACGACAGAAAATTGACAGCAAAGCGTGTAAGGTATACATTGCAGCTGGTTAATAGATCAGTGTATTGATTCTTGACAGCGAAAATAATTTGCAGGTTAAAAGTTTAAAAGTCACCGTTGGCTTGTTGCCACTGCTTCCATTTAGGTTAAAACAATGACTAATGGGCCCATCAATTGGGCGGCCTCCAAAGCCCCATGCAGGGAACTCCTTATCATGATCATAAAACTGCAGTACATCTCCAACCTCTTGTATTGCCTAGAATAGGTGGAACAAAATTAGCACGTCTCTTATTTATTGTATATTTTTAAGACTGAAAAATTTATGGCTGCTCACTTTCTGATATGCATTCAGACGTCCAGAATGGTCAATATAATGTAACGAGTCAGGCAGTCGAGGATTTCCATTTGAAGCTGGAAAATGAATTTACAAGTTAAGCAGCATAATTATTAATTAAATAATTATTAAACATATAATGATAACCATATGACAAGATATGCCTGTGAAATCTATGGCCACCATGAAATTCATTTCACATCCACCAAGTAGGTAATCCAGAAAGGTATGATGAACACTTTCAGTAAACTCTTCCACGAAAAGTTGACTTTTCAACACCTATATCAAAGTTACAATTGCAGGTAAGCCTGAGGCACAATAATATAATCTATAAATCCATACTAGAGGAGACAAGACGGGGGGGATTAGGCAGGCTAGGTAATGGTTCGGCCGTTCGGGGCGGGCTCAGTTGATCCAATAACATTGTTTTTCCATTTTTTAAAAGTTCTATAAATAAGTGGTGTGTTAGCTACGATTAAAAGGCAAATTGTTACAATAACAAATCTAAATATCCTAATAAAATGATATAGCAGGCTGTGGTGACTTTCAACCCGTTTGACCAACTTCACACATTTCCCTCTAGGCTAAAAGAATTTATTTGACCCAATTGAGATAGAACAGTTTCCAAATGGGTCAAAATCCCCACCTCTTAATTCCCTACAAATACATCTACAGAGACACAAATATGTTGTTAGGACCTTTGACTGATGATCTTTCCCAATATACATGGGTACGAATAAGTTCTCTCCCTTCTTACTAATAGATAACTTTTCCAATTCAGCAAGTGACTTTTGAGCTTTGCTAAACGGCCACAAGAATTAAAAACAGAAACGGATTAATAAAATATCAAGCAAAATAGGTAAACAATATAAAGAAAAAACTGATCAAATATAATGATGTTGTCTTACCCAAGCAGATCATGTTTTCCGTTACTGTTGAAGTTAAAGCACTCAATAAATAGTGGGATATCCTGCATAAGTTTAACTAATAATCATGATTTCTATATTTTGATATGTTTTATGAGACTGAGATTAATATATTGTTTATACCTTATTGCCAACTTGTGACATTTTTAAAAAAATTGGTTTCCATTGAGGGTTAAGATTGTTTTTCAGAACCTCTGTTTTGCAAATTGGAATAGTAGCCCCACTCTCCAATTTTTTTGAAATTACTAGAAAACAGTCCTGTAAGAAATAAAACAAAATGATTAAATGCATCTAGTTATCTCATAACATAATAACTAATCATAAGGTACTTACACTTTTGGAGAAAAAATCTTTATTTTCTAAATCTGAGCATCTAAACGTCAATTCTGCAGTAATCTTGGAGACAAGTTCTTCTTCCGCATGGACAGTGAGCTGTCCAAGTTTTTTTGGCCTCGTTGACTCCGTTGATTCTGCAATGCTCACAAGATCTGTGGTCCAGGAGCGCTTTGGATCCGTGACTATCTACATATAATTAAAAAAAAAGTCCATAAATCAAAGTGAAGTTTGTGTGTCGCGTGATGGGTTGTCAAAGCTATGTATTTCTAGAACTCAGGTCCCTAGAAACTCGATATGTTAGACCTTTAAGTGTCATGTATCAAGATATAGAAAAGAAAACTATAGAATACTTGCACAGATAAAATAAACTATATACTACAATGACCAGTAGAAGAGAATATAATATATAGTACATAAGAGGCAATATTGTTCAATAAGAATAGACTGCGGACAATTTCAACTTTATTTCCTGTTCAACGCGTTTGAGATAAATACACAGTCCGAATTGGCCTATTCAGAAGTAAATGGGTCAAAAATGCCACCTCTATTTATATCTAAGGGTGCGGATTTATCCAAATTCCAAAATACAAAATGGAGACAGAATTGTAAACTGGTAAACTTTAATTATTTAAACTTTATTATCACATTTAAGTTGTGACAAAACAAATAGATACAGAACCAATACCTCAGACAACTTACAAGTACACTCGCCCAAATATTGCTGATCGTCTAGCTTAAGTGTCTGCAAAGGAATTCCATTAGAGTACCAAATGACATAAATCAATGAGGAGAGTAAAAGTTGCCAATTTTTTTACGATAGCACTAGTCTAGTTTAAATCATTAGTGACTGAAAACAATGACATTTAACATTCTTAATAGTTACTTGATGAAAAATTTAGTGATATACCTTTATTTCTGGGCCATGAAACTGGGTATCAACATCATACACACGGAACCTGTGATGTAATATAATTAGTGGTATACATAATATTGCTAAAAGATGTGTATCTGTATAAAAATATAAATATGATCTGCTAGCACTTACACGAGTGTTTGAACTGCCTCAAAACAATAACTAATGTTTATTTTTGTGATCCACTGAGGATTTAATGAATTTAAAACAACTTCTGTACGCCCAACCTCCTGCAGTGAACCGTCTTTTCCTTTGATATAAACAACTGCCAAAGGATCACTCTATAAACAGAAAACACGTGTGAGAAATTAAAAAGCTTTAAAAAAATGCAATCTTTTTTATGTCTCCTTTTCCTCTTTATCTTTAACAAGAACTAGATTTTACGGGTCCATTATACCTTTCTATTTTTTTGTGAAGAAAGTGATAAACTTACCTTGGAAAGCACATCTCTGTCACGCAAATTTGAAGCAGATAGAGATAACTGCAAAGGGTTTGTTAACAACGTCCATTAGTCAATAGTCACTACGACTAACGCTTAGCTTATCAAGTAAAGTAATTTGATTACAACGTCTAATTTAAAACTAACCACAATCTGAAAACATAACACTACTACAACTAAACATGGACTCAAGTCTCCTAAAAAGTGATGCCATAATCACAGATTAACCTTTGAACCAACAATCAAAAGTGCTAAAATGACAAGCAAAATATCAAAATTATAACAACTGGTGTAGATTCTTAACATTGTAATATACTTTGAAATTTTTTACCATGGTCCACATTAAATTTAAGCTAAAAGGTAACCAAACCAATTTGAAATACAGTCAAAATTGTTACATCGTTTGTATAGAGGAAGTACACCCTATACAACTCCTAAAGCTGCAACCGTTTAAACCATAACATAGGTAGCGTGATCTTATCAATACACCGCTGCCAAAAAGGTACACCAGGTCACTTACTCACTTGTCAGTTTTCACTCGTCCCATCATACAGGCCGTATAGGTCAGTTACAATGCATTTAATATCGGTGTCAAATATCCGTCATAATATCGGTACCAATATTATTGGCAATATAGACCGATATTCCCAATATCATTATCTTTCTTCTTAGTTCTTCCATTCTTCTTTCTTCTTATTGCTTCTATCAGTGTTTTAAGTCTTAATCAATTCCTACTTGCTATAATTGTTAGTGCGTTGCAACCGATATCCGTTTTTTTACCGCATTAACTAATAACTGCGTAAGTCACTGAGCACAACATCATACAGGCAGTATGACTTTGCTCTCATACAAACCGTATGACAAATTTTCACCTATGACCACTTTCCACACCTATCATTGTATAACACGTAAGTAGGGCTGTTCAAATTGCTCGGCGCTCGCCGTTCGCTTGAAATTTGCTCGGAAAATGCTTGCTCGATTTTCCGCTCGGTTATAAACGAGCCGATCGGCTCGGTTCGGTTTGTAAACGAACCAAGCACGAGCAAAGGTCCGCTTGGCGCGGTTCGGCTTGATATAATTTTTATATTTATAGTTACTCAGTTTGTAAATGAGCCAAGCACGAGCAAAGGTCCGCTCGGTTCAGCTCAGCCCTACACGTAAGTGGTGTTGGATAACATGTCAGCATTGTTTGTCATAGATAACCTGATCTGCTGCTGATCCTTGGTTTAGTAAAAAAAAGCCTTTCAACCTAAATGTAATTCAGATCAACTCATCTTATTTTCTATTTTAGTGATCTAAAATTCACACACAATCTAAGAACTAAAACAACTTTCGTAAATGATAATATATTAATAACTCCAACACTTATTAACTTTACCCTATAAATAAAGTAACATCAATCAGCAACAACAAGTCCGTTGACCGTTAGACACAACAATCAATAAATACAAAACACATACATATACATACATACATATATATATATATATTAATATATTAGTAAGTTATAAACATATGCTATATAGTGAGAGAATTGAATAAAGAAAGAGAGAATGAAATGAAACCTGGATCTGATTGAAGAGGCCTTTAGAGCGGCGAGAACTGAAAAAGTTATCAACGGCGTCGTTTATGGAATGAGAATTGGAAGCAGAAGTGCCGTCGACGGCGAACTTGCCGTTGTGGTCGCCGGAGAAGCAGTTGCCCATAGTCGTTGTCGTTGACGGAGCAGCTAATTGACTTCAAACTGTTTATAGACAAAAGGTTCAGAGAGAAGAAAGAGGAATCTTTTACAGTTAAGCATATGTATGTATGTATGGGCCCACTTGGTTTAGAAGGTTAGTAGTATACATTGGGGGACGGAGCGCCACCCGAATTGTTTACGGGTGCCCACTACCAGGATGGTAACACCGTCGTCACTCATACTGGTAGTGGTTCCGTGGACCGTTTTGCTGCTTGTAACTACCGTGCTGGTAACTGGTTTTTATTTTATTTTTGACTTTTATAAATGCTACAGTATTTTTTTTTTTTTTGTATTTTAACTGTTTTCTTGTTTTATTATTTGTACTGTTTGTTTTATAAATTTTTTATTATTTTAATCGTTTGTTTTAAAATCTAATTAATTTAAAAAACATTAAAGAGGGACATACAAAACTAAAATTCATTACTATTAAACATAAAAATAAATTACATAAAAAGAAATAAAAAAAATTAGAGTTGGCGCAACAGTTGTCATGCCTCGACATGATTAAAGCTGTTGTCGTATCTATCCGCATAGTCCACATGCGTGAACTTGATAGCCAACTCCGGGTCCATGCCCGGCTCCTCCCTCAACGTGTTCTCGTACAAGGTGGTCCACTGATCACACTTTTTATGTTGAGATCGGCCCACTTCCGCTGCAGGCTGACGATTGTCCGGTCGTTGGTGCCGGCGTGGCGGTTGCCAGCACACGATCCCAAAACCCCTCCGGGTGGGAGCCTGAGCCCGAGGCCCTCGAGCGTTGGCGTTGACGTTGTTGTAGAACCGGGTCGTTTGTGGCGTCTTTGTAGCATACAACCAACTTCATCTCTTCTTCCGAGGTCCAGCAAGTCATCTTTGTGTGTGTGTGTGTTTAACGGTGGTGGTAAATGTGAATTTTTAACCTCACAGTTTGTTGCGTTTATATACAAAAAAATGTAACGAACGGTTCAAAGTAATTCAATATTACTGACCGTTTGGTGGAACGGTTTCAATGTTTTATTCAATTCGATTGACGGTTTCCAAATTAAATTTACTAATTCGGTTAAAATCGGTGAAGTGATGTGGCAATGCAAGATTGGTTAAATTCAGTTAAGTGAAAAAAAAAAGTTAGACAGGTGCCCCTTTCCCCCTTTAAAATTTTAAATATTTATGATATAAGAGGATTCACAGTCGTAAACGAAACAAACGAATACGAACAATGTCTTGTTTGTGTTTGTTTGTTAATTGTTCGTGTTCGTTTGTTATGAAAATAATATGTTTACAAACTGTTCATGAACTCTTACCGAACGAGATTTTATGTTCGTGCTTATTTGTTAAGTAAATAACGTGTTCACGAACTGTTACCGAACAAAATTTCTGTTCATGTTCGTTTATTAAGAAAATTATTCTTTTCGTTTTCGTTTGTGTTCGTTAAATTTAGGTGTTGAACAAAAGCAAACAGCCACGTGACATAATAAGTAGGCACAAATCTAAATGTGGGCCCTGATTTTTACACGTCATATGCCATGTGGGACATTTTTTACACGTCATCTGCCACGTGGCATGCCACGTAGGTAGAAAACTAAATATGGGCCCCGAATTTTACACGTCAAAAGCACTCTTCCAATTCCCCTTTAAATAATAAGCATTAATGAACAATTGTAGGTATAACCATATAGGTAGGGATGAGTATATTGCACCGAATTTCGAATCGATACCGATCCCAAACGATCCCGTACCGAATCGATGGTGTTTGGTATCAGTATCGGTACTCACATTTAGAGGTTTTCGGTTTTGGTATCGGTACGGGATCGGTATGGTATCGGTATTTTAAGGTAAAATACCGATACCGTACCGTTTGTTTTCAGTATCGGTATCTGTATTGGGTTTTGGGAGTTTTCGGGATCGGTATCAGTTGGTACCGATACCGTCCCGAGCCCATCCCTACATATAGGTGGACGTTTAAAATAATGAAGTATTGCGTTTAAGTAGTTTTCGATTTTTTTTTTTTTCATTTATAGGATTTTGAAAATGGAAGAGTGATTTTGAGTGTTTCATGCAAAAAATTGTGGAAATGGGTAGTTCGTTGATTCAATCAACAATCTTCAACAAAGATCGCTGATCCATTGCACCATCTTTTTAGTGAAACAAATAACTTCAACAAAGATTGTTGATTGAATCAACGATCTTTGTTGAAGATTGCTGATTGAATCACAGAACTTCAACAAATTCTGTTGGAGTTTGCTGATTCAATCAGCGAACTACCCATTTCCACAAAATTCTGTAAAAAACAACTCAAAAGCACTCTTCTATTTTTAAAATCACCTATAAATGCAAGAAGAAAAAAATCTAGTTTTCGCAGGTTTCTATAGAAAATTGGTTTTCTATTAATATATTAAGGAAAAAAGTGGAAATGGTCTTAAGAATATATTGATTAAATGTCTGTATTTTCGAATTATATGGAAACAAAGATTAGTTTTAGCTTGATAACACCACCCACCATTTGATGAAGTGGTATGGGGAAATGAAGATAAAAGCTTGAAGCCATTTGGTCTTAAGTTCGAATCCGATCTAGAGGGGTTTTACCGCAGTGAGCCTTCACGCGACTTTTCCCCGAATTGGTGGCTTGGTAAACTTGGCTGTCCAATTCTAACCCACTAACCACTGACAATTCAGGTAATAGTTAGTTGGACATTCAAAAAAAAAGTTTTAGCTTGATAACAAAGTCATTCATCTATGTTTCTCTTCAGTGGTTATAAATAATAAATGAAAACAAGAATGGACATAACATTAAATTGATAATCCACAATCAAAAGATTGTGACTTTAAATCATGTAGGGTGTTGATACGTGCCATATTCCAAGACACCAAATTCCATGGTCTACGTTGCATGTCTTGCTTTCATGTTCTCATGTCGACCGCATTATTTCTTAAATGTTTTTATTTAAGTTATGTTTCTTAGTTTAGGATAAGTTGGTGGTTTAGTGGTGGTTAACCACTAAAAGGTTGGTTAGTTTCTCTAATTGTCAGTTTGTTTGTAACCTATAAAATGGCATTTTAATTATGAATGAAAGGGTAGGGGGAAAAATAGTCCATAAATTGTTACTCGTGCTCTTCTTTTGTTCTTAGGAAACCGCCCCTCTATAATCTGGGGTGTGACTGTGTACCAGCACTACAAGAAATTTCACCTTTAGCGGCTACGGCCAGGCGGGTCGCCGCTAAAGGTCTGAATTCAATCTTTTTATTCTAAGTTCATGGATCATATGGGCTGAGACCCATGTTAAGATTTTGTCTCCATTTTCTAAATAACGAA
The DNA here is from genome assembly GCA_028751855.1 of Ambrosia trifida. Classification (NCBI taxonomy): domain Eukaryota; kingdom Viridiplantae; phylum Streptophyta; class Magnoliopsida; order Asterales; family Asteraceae; genus Ambrosia; species Ambrosia trifida. The sequence goes on from CM054122.1 coordinate 174,764,592, forward strand.
AATTTTCCAAACAATTTATACGATTACCAGCTAGCTTCAACCTGGATTCGTCTCATGATCTTCAATCCTAGCTGGAAGTTGAGCTCGTATTCAACTCGAGTCAGTTGTTAGCTTGATAAGTTGACTCATTTTTTATATAATTCACAACAGTCAAAGTTATACAAGTGTCTAATAACATAGCATTATAGTGCGCGCTACCTTCAGGTGGACTTGGCTCGAATGCTAATATGGGCCAGCTAGCTTGAGCTGAATTACAAGTTAGTTTTACCGAGCCAATGACAAGCGAGTTACGAGCAGTTCAACAGTCCTAGTGTTTACTGATACATGAGGAGTTATGTAAGGGAATACAATTGAAACCAATTTCTTCAACACATACTTTGTGATCTATTAACTTTTCACAAGCATCAAAAGCTTGCAACTTTGTGCAAATCCAACCATCAACGACATGTGAAACCATAGTTTATTAACAAAAGCCTGTTATCCATTTATTCATTTACTCTATTCACTTGTGATCTAGCATCAGAAAAGAGATTTACCTTTAATAAAACTTCATTTTCTTGCTAATGAAGGCGATAAGCCCAACAGAAGCTTGGGACCTGATGAGTGCGATCTTAGTTTCCTGCAGGCTTGTGTTGTAGATCCGTGACTGTGAGTGATAGATGGTTTTCCGGTTGTTGGGCTAGGCTTTTTGGTGCTGGTTCCGACCCGAAGAAGCTCTTTGGCCCCAAATGGGCTCTCGGGCTGTTGACACTTTTGCTTCTTTTTCAGTAGTTCCCAGAGTAGCTTGTCATCTTTAGTTTGATCCTCCTGTGCTGCTGCTGCTGGAGCTAATAACTGGAACAGAGATGAACAAAAGTTCAACAATCAAATATCAAATTATATTTTACGGTTGGTACTTTGGTTTCAGCCCGTTTACTGAAATACTACATTGACTTCGGTTTTATATTACATCCCATACGTGTCAAAACTTAGAGAATCAACATGTGTTCTTCCCGTTTGCTTTTGACACATTTGGATCTCTGGCCCCTAAGGCAGTACGGTTTCTGAAACGAGTGCAGAAGGTGGTCCACAGTGACTCGCAGAGCCCTAAGAACCAAGGGTTTGTGTTTAGCAGGATAGGCTTTGCGATTCAAAAGGGGATAGCGGCGCAGCTTGTTGCCCGCTTACCCACCATCTAAATGTAACTTGTTTTGTCTTGGTAATGAAATGAATTGGGATGAAAAACTTGGCTTAAATGAAACGGGTCAAACAAGCTAAAAGTGAATTTAAATTCTTGCAGCCTCTTAAGTCACTTTATCCTGAGAGAAGATTATTCATTATTTTAACAAGCAAAGGATTGTAATCATTTTTAATACATTGATAATTCTTTAACTAAGAAAATTAGATAATTTTTGGGAGGTCAACAGTTAGGTTTCTGCAAAGACTTTGAAATTCAGCCCATTATTGTAGTCATAGTTGGTGATCAACCCAACCAGTTTTGACCCATTACCCAACTGACAAAACCACCCATTTTGCCAAAGACAACTTTCACTACATAAAAGCAACTTAAGTTATAGGAATTTTATGTAGAAAGGACAACTCCAGATTCTAGTTTTCTTCCATTTAGCCTATTGTTTTTCTTATATTTTCTGATGTTGATTAATAAGCAGATACTAATATCATTAGGGGTTGGATTAACTGATTAAGCTATATCCAACAACTAAACATGGGATTGGTTAAACTAATTAATGAAAGTATAAAAGAACATATAACGCCATGATCTCCAAATGACTAAATGCAGGGCTTACTTTTCTCTTTGCGTAACAACCAGTAGTTTCCTTCTTGTCATTAGTGAAGACATCCAAGTATTGTCTCATTTTCTTTATTCTTTCTTCTGATTCTCGCAACATGCTCAATGCTTCAGCCTTCCTTTCTTCTGCTACTCGGACCATTTTTCTTGCTTGTTGCAATTCTACCCTTCCATCTCTGGCCACCCCTTTCATATCCTCCAATGCAACCAATAAACGAGGGCATGTGCCAGCTGTTATTTCGGCCTTGTAACTTTTGACATACTCGATCATCGGCTTACACATTTCATCAGTTAATCTGTTGATGAGATTATCGACCCCACCCTCAACTGAGCTTAGGACTTCAGTGACATGATCATATATAGCTTTCAGAAGTTTTAGTGTAATATTAAAGGCTTGACCATCATTACTTGATTGTTGAATGACCGATATATAAGTGACAGCCTTTCTCAAAAACATGTGGATACGCTCTTTGTGGTCATCAATAGTTTGAAACATGTTTTTCTGGCTAGAATTGACGCAAATTTCAACTCGTTTAAGAAGCTGAACTAGTTGTATAAGCTGTAATTTTTGTTTACTTATAAGCTCATTGCCTGCCACGATTGCATTATTTGTGTAGTCTTCCTGCAGATTTATGCATAAATGTTCAATAATAGATTATAAAACTACTATTATATCTCCTTTATTCATATATATACATAGCCAATTATAGTATAAAGGTAAAATGCTATGATGTAAAAGCAGCAAAGCACCTTCACATTGGAATATACAAATGAGGTAGGGATGAAGGCAGACAAGTTAAAATATATGATTTAAAGTTAAAACACTTTCTAATCGGCACCTTTTCTTTTTCAAGGAATGAACAAAATACATGGTACATAAATTAATGCATAGATTACAGTCTTCCAATGGTAATTCCCTACATTAAACATACAAACAGACCTGTTAATATCCCTATCCAGCAAACTTGCAAGGTTAATTTACGTTATAGTGACCCGAATAGTAGCTGTATACAAATAGAAGAAAATGACTGGTGGCAGTTGTTATATTATTCCCAACTTCTCCAAGTTGGTTCCCCTTACAATCTAACAATAATTTAGAAGGCAAATTTCTTTTGTAAATATTTACACTTCGCTACAAACACTGTGAACAAAGAAATGTTACAATAATTACTAAATTATGATTCTCACACATATTATCCACTACTAGCTCTAATAAAAACAATTAAACATGATGAAAATCAGTCTCTCCTACTAATCTACATGAGCAATTAGTTCAATAGTTTAAGACACGGTAAGTTAAGTAAAAAAATGAGAATTTCTTGCAACAGCATAACAGTATTGTTTCAAATCTAGCACAATTATAATCTTATATAAGCAGTAACAACAAAGGTACCTCCAGCTTATGCAACTCGCATTCCCTGGCAGTTGACATGGACTGCTTCTCCACTCTAACCATGTCTTCAAATTCATACTGTTCAAATACCACAATAAACCATATATTAACAGATACTTCCTCTATAAACTATCAGCACAAATACATAGTTTATGTCATTATGTGCACATGTTCCAAAACTAAACTGCAATGTTCTATTAGTCCTAACCTCAGCACCTCAACGATATTAAGTTAAATCTAACGAAGTTTTTCATTAAACTCATCGATTCTAATCTATTCACTGCACAATACCTGAGCATTAGAACATATCTTCACTAAAATTATGTTTGATCTCAGCACCTCAATGAATTAAATTAGGTTAAATCTCACGAAATTCATCATAAAACTCATTCATTTGAATCTAGGCACTACAGTAAAACACGTTACCCAAGCATTATAACAGATATTCACTAAAACTGTGTTTAATCTCAGCACCTGAATGAAATTAGGTTTAATCACACAAAATTCATCATAAAACTCAACTATTCGAATCTGCTCACTACAGCTAAACACGTTACCTGAGCATTAGAACAGATCTTAACTAAAACTGTGTTAAATCGCAGCAACTCAATAAAAAATAGGTTAAATCTCATGAAATTCATCATAAAACTCAACGATTCGAATCTACGCATTACGGTAAAACACGATACCTGAGTATTAGAACAAATCTTCATGAAAAATGTGTTTGATCTGCCTTCTTCAGCCATTTCATTGCTTTTTAAACCAACAAGCTTCATAAGCGGAACAGCTAGCGAACTAAATACATCTTCAGCCTACGATTTCAAAAAAAATGATAATAATAATGGAATAAAGTTATGTGATCGTTTAGTTTTGTGAAGTTATTAAAATTCGATCGATTATTCGATTACCTCGAGCAAACCGATTTTGATCTGAGATTTGAGGTGATTGAAGGATAGCTTGAGTTGATCCTGACGAGTGATGATTCGTGCGAGTTGGTGATGAAGCTTCGCCATTGATGGAGACTGTGGTGCTGTTCGTGGTCTCGAACGACGGTACGTCATGTTGCTTTATCGTTTTGTGGCGGGAAATGAAAGAGTTTTGCATTTATAGATGCTTAAAAGTTTTGAATAATGTGGAAGGGTGTGAAGTCATTCATGGAAAAGTTTTTGAATATGTTTGGGGTGTTATTACAGCTTCATACGATGACTGCAAGTCTTGCTACTTTCGGATGCACCTTGGTTTTTGGGTACGAGTTGGGCTTCGGGTACGGGTTGAGATTGACACATATAGGGAGGCATAGAGGGATATTGGGGGTTGTGTAGAATAAATTATAAATTCGGGCACTGTCATACTTGGGGTCACCGTGGGTTGTGACAATGATATGTCCCATCGTGGTGAATTATCGATCGGTGGGTAGTGAACGATATTTGTCTTTCCTGGTATTGGGATTCGTCACTTACGGAGAGTCTTGCGTTTGTATGTTTCTCGGGTTATTAGGATCAAATGTGTTTGGGTCGTTGTTGAATGGAAACATAGTAGAAGTGGGTTTTGGAATGTGAATTTTCATTGGAGAAGGAAATATTTTTTAAGAGAGAACAGGTAAGAAAGTTGTGTAAAAAATGTGAGGTATTTGGTTGTTTATATTGTGGTAAAAAATTAGATTTTACTTTTTTTTTTTTTTTTTTACATTTCACCGCTTACAAACAGTCCAAAATAAGAATGGCCCACCAAGACAAGTGCTGGTTGCTGTTATTGTGGTAACGGGCAATCAATAGTGCTTCCTAATGGTGCTCAGGAATCAATGGGTGGGTTGGGGGAGGGGGTATTGTAGTGTCTTTGCTGAGTTGAAAGGAGTCGCTAAGCCTTATAGACAGTCTTATATAAACTTTAAATCGGATACAATGTACCAAACTCGGTATTTACATAGAGGGTGTTGGGGATGATTATGTCTCGTTGATCCATGTAATGTATTAGGTATGTTCAATGGGGTGTATGATTGACCCAAAATTCGTTTCATTTACATGTCCTCAAGGGACACTAGAGGATATGTTTAAGACGGGAAGAGTTCAGATCCTATAAACATAGGTATACGAGTATTTACGAGTAAATTAATTTGACATTTAAAAAGTAAAATAAAAAAAAATTACCATTTCTATTTTATTTTTTTCTAAGACATGTTAGTGTAAGGTAACAAAATAAAACGGTTCACATATACGTAACTGCCAAGTACAGTTTACACGGCCGGTTTCAAGTTTCAAACTATCAACCAAACCTTTAACGCGTCAAAACCGAACCTAAAAATCTTGACAAGAATCGGCATCTCAACTCATTTGCAGCCATAACTATAATAGCTGAAGGTAACCATTTTTGTACAATCAAAAGAAAAGGATAGAAAGTTCATTGTGTAGCTATATATATATAAATAAACAAACACATAACTATTCTTGCAGAACAAAGGAACCTTCTATCCTCTTACCAATAGAAAGAGGGAAATCTAAAGTAGATAACATATCAACAGAAGTATATGCAGGTCCAGTTGCAGGTCCTGGTGCAGGCTTGAATTCATAAGGACCATTTTTTACCCCCCAAACCTGCGATACAATAAAACAGGTCAATTTGGTTTGTATTCTATTAAAAAAACGGTCAGGCGGGAAAAAAAAATGTGAAACAAAAATATTTTAATAACCTTCTAAATTGTTAATAAATTACATCATTATTTTAATAAATAGTTTTCTTGAAATCATGTTAAAAATATTAACAATTTACAAAATAAACTGTGTTGAAGGGTCAACTTCCCAAACAGATGCTACTTTACCCATTTAGCTTAAGCATGTTTTGACCCATTAAACATGTCCATTTGTCCGACTATATGATGAATAATTGTATAATTTGTTCAAACATAATGTTGTCTATTAACTAGTATTAAGTGAGATAATTAGAACTGGCAGAGCAAACTAACTTGTTTCCCCTCGTCATCGTAACCTCTATCCCATGTATGAATTTCGTTATTCTTCAAGACCGCTAGTTCCGACGTACAATATGAAGCTCCATTCTGCTAGGAAAAAAATCAATAAATGCATGAACAATAAAAGGTTTATGCAGTTGAAACCATGATAAAGAGCTAAGAGGCGGAAAGTCCGACCCGTTTACTTATAATGGATCGATTCAGGTAGTGTCTTACCACAAATGGGAAACAAATTAAAAAATCCTAGCAAAAACACTAATGGGACAAAAGTCACGCAAACATTTTCAATGCCTAAAACCCCTGTTAAATCATTTTATTGATTTAACTGAGAAAACTACTATTAAAATAATATAATTTTTTATTATATTCGACTAATGGTTCAAAAATATTTAAAATTTCTGACAAGAGTTCTCAGTCAACATGGACCAAAAAAAAAACTTGTTTCGACTTTTGACCCACTACCTGACACCCATTTTTTGCACCTGAAAGAATATGTTTCAAAATATAACGGAGTGCATGGTTTAATACCCATGAATTGGGGAAGCCCTCAGGTGGTGTTGAACCCTCGTATAAGCATCGTTTCCCTCGTTCACAACGGTTAAGATATATCGTTGTTAGATGTTCTGCTACATCCTACATGTTTAATAATACAGTTAGCTTAAAAAACACATGTAAATCGATTTCATAACTCACTATTGTACAAGAGTAATTTTGAAGACTATTTATAATAAAGTAACTAAATATGAAAAAAAAATTGCTAATAGGACAGAGAAATTATTGCTCTAGTAAACTTTTATGCTATTGCTTTTTGGTATATAAGATTCCTTTGTTCTGTAATTATTGAGGAGTATTTTTGACATCTGACTGATAGTCAAGAACTGTATTAAAATGTGTAGGGTCAAACATTGAAATTTTCATGGAAAGATATATAACCAGTTAACCACTATGAATAAATGATGAACTTTAACATGATCACCTTTGCGGCATATAGTTACAAATTTCAAAAAATATTTACGCAATTTCAAAATAATCGCCTGAACTTAAGCTTTGTGATACATGTAATGCTAAGACTGAATGATATTAATTTCAAAAACAGTAGAAACTTTCAAGATTAACAAAACAGACCACAGAAGTAGCAGTCGTAACTGATTTCAATACCAAAGTCCAAAATGATTACTGAACATGAAGCATAAATCTTAATATTTGATTAAATTAAGAATAAAAAATGTGTTAAGTGAATCTTACCCCGATAACTTCTTCAGGCAGTGAACGCTGGTCCCTTGGGCGGTCACAAAAGTTTTTGTACTCCTCTACATCCCTGATGGCGTATGTGCTCAACTGAACATGATATAAATAGTTGATGGCTGTTAGTATTGATATACTTTTAGACTTCTAAAAACAGATAGTGTTGTATTATTATGGGGCATCCTGGAAAAAAACTGTTGCATTTTTGGAACAAGGCTAATAATCCACCAAATAATGATTTGCATACCTCGACATCACATTTCATCTCTTTTGGGCAAGGCTTCACCGTACAAAATCTCTGCAATGAGTCAGCTGTCAGAAATAACTAAGATAAAGATCTTCTGTAGACAAAAACAATAGTAGCATGGCCAAAGAACAAAATCAAGATAGTTTTATCTTCCTTCATTCAACTGTTAAGCGTTTTTGTACTTGTATAACTTCATGATAAAATAAAGAATCAAACAAGGAAAACGAAACCAAAGAATCACAAATTCAACTGTGTTTTACCTTTTCTCGCAATCCAAAATGATCTGACATACACTTTGTACCTCATGTTTCAAATATTGGCAGTTTTGAGATTTGACTTTTAATAGTACTATCAATATCAATATTATATATGTTTTATGTTTTAATATCATATAAATTCTATATGATATTAAAATTACCGATATTTTATTTTGGACTGCTATAACTAAAAATAAGCTATTATGTAATATCAAGCTCTCAGCACATCTAAAATGTTCTTTGAAATTTGAATTACGGTGCATTTGGATAATTTGAAGTTATGCATGATGTCCTAGTAGGGTAAAATCTAAAATTTTATAAGATAAAATATCATATTAACCTCCTTAACAAGCATGACAAAAGGTAGGGTCGTAGGGAGACATAACAACAACCAAAACAGATTCTTGCAAAACTCAATCAATAAAAAAATAAGATGAATACCTGTCTAAACGGCTTATGAGGAGTCCTCCAAAATGCCTGAAAATGCAAAAATAAACACTCAAATATCACATTAACGTATAAAATTAAAGTTATGGAAATACACATGTTGTGGTTTCTGTGTAGTATACTAACTTGCTCAAAATATAGGACCTTCGATCCATCCACCATATCTGCAGCTGGGCAGCAAAGCCATCTAACAAAATCCATTAAAGAAGTCCCACATTATCAACAACTTTTAAACCTTTTTTTTTTTACTTTTTTCCGTAACCATGAGAACTCGTTACCAGAAAACACAAAGACCCCACTAATACCACGCCAACCAATAAGACGAGGTAAAATACGGCATTGCAGCTTACACCGGGAGTGTTCCTTTAAAATAACTAAAAGCAGAAAACCGGTTGAAGACGGATTTGAACTAAAGCCTCTCCTAGAGGGACTTGTTTCAGGCCTTCCTCGGTTCAAAATTCCCAACTAATTAAAGGTTTTAGTTTTTTACCGACTCAATGAGCAAGATATGTTATTCAAAAGAATATTAACCTTACATTTCCCAACAAACTTAACACAACATAATGCAGCTACACCTCTAAAATATGTCATAACAAATCAATCTAGTTACTGTCAACAAATTGTGACAGAAAACAAATAATACCTTAAATTAAAGAAATTATCCGGATCTCTAGCTGCTTGTTCCTTCGAAAACTGCAAATCGAGTACAAAATAAATAAATAAACAACAACCAGAACTGAGGCGAGCAATAACCGAACATACATTAACCGAAAATAGGTTATCGTTTTTTTCTACTACCCTAGGTTAACCGAACCAAACCATTCATATTTCTAGTTTTTATCCCTCCAAATTACATCTGGATAATGGGTAAGCGAGCAACAAACTGCGCCGCTATCCTTTTTTGAATCGCAAAGCCTATTCTGGTAAATACAAACCCTTGGTTCCTCGGGCTCTGCGAGTCACTGTGACCACCTTCTGTACCCGCTCCAAGAAGCGAACCACCTTCATTTCATGTATTTCATGTTTTATACCTCCATTTCATGTATCCATCATACCTTCATCTCATGTATTTACACACGTCAATTTTATGTATTTATGCCTTCATTTCATGTAGTTATACCTCCATTTCAACTACTTTAATTACTAACTGAAAAAATTAACCAAACCAAACGGATAAATTAACCGAATAACATGTGTTCATTCCGTTTGCCTTCGACACTTTTGGATCCCTTGCCCCTGAGACAGTTCGCTTTTTGGAGCGGGTGCAGAAGGTGATCCACAGTGACTCGCAAAGCCCGAGGAACCAAGGGTTTGTATTTAGTAGAATAGGGTTTGCGATTCAAAAGGGGATAGCGGCGCAGCTTGTTGTTCGCTTACCCATTATCCAGATGTAACTTGGTTATTATTTTAATGGAATCAAATTAATATGCTAAAAAAAACCGAATAAACCGAACCGATTAACTGAAACCAATTGGTTAATTAAATAGATTAACCTGACTTCGGTTTCAGTTAATGCTAACAACCTAACTAAAAGATCACTACTAACGCTACTATTAACTAGGAAAAACATAAAATCAACAACAATAAACTATATTTTCTTGCAAAAATAAAAAAAAAATGAGACCTTTTCGCCAGTGATGGATTGAGTGACGATACGGGCATGGTCCCAACGAGTTGTGGATTTAGTTAAGCGTTTGATTAAAAGAGCACCGCCGATTAACACCAGTGTCTTCACCACTAACCCTCGAGCTCTGCTCCACCCATTCGGTGGTCCTGTACACATACCCTGTCTCTGTTATTTTAGGGTTTTGTTTGGATTGGTAATGAAAAGGGGATAGAAAGAAATCCACTGAGGGTTTCTTTTTGGTACTCTACTTTTGGGAAAAGTTTTTGTATAACCTCCAAAAATATCACTGATTGCAGACTGTGCTGGTGACTCGGTCCGTCATCAATCATAGGAAAGCCCACTGCCGGAAAGAAAGCATGTTGTGATAAAACTCGGACTCGCGCATGATATTTTGTCACAAACGAGTCTTCAATCGGTGACCTCTCTTAAACAAAATGTACTTGATATTGCTAGAGCATTGCCCGTTTATTAAAAAATAAAATAAAACATTTATACTAAATTAAATATATATATATATGTGTGTGTTTTGAAGCAATAATAGACATTGGGTGATTTGTAGCAAATAATAGGTAGTAGAAACCATGATTTTTCCGTGAGATCGTGTCTAATGACGAGGGGTGCGGGAAAGGGTAAGATTTTGGGGTATAGTTTACGTGTGACCTCGTGGAATGTAGGTACACTAAGTAGTAGATTGTTAGAGGTGATAGATACACTTAAAAAACGTAGGGTAGAGATTGCGTGCCTTCAAGAGACTAGGTGGAAGGGACAAAAGGGGGATGAGCGCAATGGTTATAAGTTGTTATATTCGGGGTCCGATAGGTCGAAGAATGGGGTAGGATTTCTAGTGGCTAGAGAATTGTACAATAATGTAGTAGAGGTGATACGACACAATGATCGGATTATGGTGTTGAGGTTAGTACTAGGAGAGGAAGTAGTTGTAGTCATTTGCGCTTATGCCCCACAAGTTGGACTAGGGGATCAGGAGAAGAGGGATTTCTGGGATTGCCTAGATATAGTCGTTAGGGCCATACCTAGGGAGGAAAGAATTCTCATAGGAGGTGATTTTAATGGCCATATTGGAAAGGATAGTGATGGTTTTCCGACAGTACATGGGGGCTTTGCTTTTGGTGATCGGAACGACCAGGGTAGGGATCTGCTAGAGTTCGCGGTGGCCCATAACCTAGGTATTTTAAACTCTTTTTTAAGAAACGTGAGTCGCATTTTATTACTTTTAGTAGTGGTGGTCGTAACACACAGATTGATTATCTTTTAATGAGGCTTGGTGACCGAAGATGGTGGAGGGACTGCAAGGTCATACCAAGGGAGGCAGCAGTGGCCCAACACCGTTGATTAGTGGCAAATTTAGTCTTGAGAGATAGGCGGACCAAGGGGGAAAGCGTTTTGCGACCTAGAATTAAATGGGGTAATTTGAAGGGCGAAAAGATTAATATATTTAGAGATAAGGTCATATCGATGACATCAACTCGAGCGGAGGGGGATCTAAACGAAATGTGGAATGACTTGGCTAATGCTATTACAAATGTGGCGAAGGAGACTTTAGGGATGACAACCGGAAAAGTGGGTGGGTATAAGGAGTCATGGTGGTGGAGTGAGGAGGTTCACGCTAAAATAAGGGATAAACAAGGGTGTTTTAGAGATCTTTTGGGGTGCACAGATGAGGAGGAGCGAGTAATTTTGAGGGAGAGATACAAACAGTCCAAGAGGGAGGCGAAGAAGGCAATGACAGAAGCGAGGAATGCAGCTTAAAAAAGGATGTATGAATGCCTGGAAACAAAAGAGGGGGTGCATGATATGTTTAAGATCGCAAAAGCTAGGGAGCGTAGAAGGCAGGACTTAGGGGTGGTGAAGTTTATAAAGTGAGATAATGGACGCGTTTTAGTCAAGGAACATGACATTAAGTTGCGGTGGAATAATTGCTATTGTCGGCGTATCACACAGGGAGGGGTAAGAGTAGCACTTATTAAGACGGGAAGGGCTAAGGCGGTTGGGCGGGATAACATACCGATTGAGGTGTGGAAGTGTATGGGAGAAGTAGGAGTTCAATTGCTAACAACGTTATTCAATCTTATTTTCAAATCTGGAAGGATGCCACACCAATGGAGGACTAGTGTAGTAGTACCTTTGTATAAGAAAAAAGGAGACACCCAATGTTGTGGGAATTATAAGGGGATTAAACTGCTAGGACATACTATGAAATTATGGGAGAGGGTAATCGAGTCTAGACTTAGAAGAGAAACTCAAGTTACGGTTAACCAATTTGGTTTCATGCCAGGGCGGTCTACTACAGAAGCAATACATATCCTTAGGAGATTTGTGGAAAAATATAAGGAGAAGAAGAGAGATCTGCATATGGTGTTCATTGATCCTGAAAAAGCATATGACAGCGTGCCTCGTACACTGATTTGGGACAGTTTAGAGAGTTAGGGGGTTTTTGGGAAGTATATAGACTTAATTAGAGATATGTATGCTAGGACGGAGACTAGCGTTCAGCCGCCTGTAGGAGATACCGAATCTTTCCCTGTAGAAGTAAGACTCCATCAAGGGTCTGCCTTGAGCCCTTTCCTGTTTGCGGTTGTCTTAGACGAGTTATCAAAATCGATCCATGAGACGGTCCCGTGGTGCTTGCTTTTTGCAGATGATATTGTGTTAGTCTCCGAGGGTAAACAAGGTTTGAATGCAAGTGTTGGATCAGTATTGCTCTTGATGTATTGCTTGTTAATGAACACTTATGTGTTTAGCAAGTTCAATCAGATTTGCACAGCGGAATGAGTAAGTAAAGTTACACTATCAACAGGAGTTATTACTCTCCCTGGATGTTTGAAAACTAAAGACAAGTTTAATGAGAATCTAAGTATGAATGTGAATGATAATAAATACTCAAACAGATTTTCAATAAATGAAATGGAAACAACAATAATAAGCTTTGAAGGATTTCAGTTTCAATTAAAATCAATGTCTAAAACAGAGGGATGAACCCATCTATTTATAGACTTTACATATACATGAACCTTGCCAAAAAGCAAGTCAGAAACAAGTTGCAACAAGTTGCATTCTTGGAACTTGCACAAAAAGATAAAGTAATACTAAACTAATAAACTACTGAAACATAAGGCGGTGGAAAAGATTATTGTACAAGTGCTGATGAATGACAAACTACTGATGAGTAGTTTGTCTTCAGTAGTTCTTCAGTGAACTGTCTGGTTAGACTTCAGAACTTCTGATACTTCTTCTTCAGTACTTGTTGAATCCTTCTTCAGTACTTTAGTCTTCTTTTTTCAGTAGTTCTATACTTAGGATATTTTGCAGAAGTGAATTAGACTAAGGTTTACAAAAGTGGTTTCATCAATCCTTTTTGTCCTAACAGCAAGGATAGAGGGGTGGCGTGTAGCGCTAGAAAGTAAAGGTTTAAGGATTAGTCGATCCAAGACTGGGTACTTGTACTGTGACTTTAGTAGCGTGGGCAATGGCGAGGACACTCAGATTACTATTGAGGGACAGGTGGTGCCGCAGGTAACTAAGTTTAAGTATTTAGGATCATTTGTACAAAGGGATGGATATATAGATAGTGACGTAGCCCACCGCATCCAGGTTGGATGGTGTAAGTGGAGAGCAATTACTGGGGTTTTGTGCGACAGAAGATTCCCAACTAACTTAAAGGGGAAGTTTTATAGGGCAGCTATTAGACCGGCTATGTTATATGGCTCTGACTGTTGGGCAATCAAGAAAATGCAAGCACAGAAGATGGAGGTAGTTGAGATGAGGATGTTGAGGTAGATGTGCGGACATACACGGTTAGACAAGATAAGAAATGAGGTTTTAAGGGTTAGATTGGGGGTAGCTAGTATCTCGGATAAGATAAAAGAGGGGAGATTGAGATGGTTTGGGTATATGAAGAGGAGACAGACGATTGGGCCAGTTAGAGTGGTAGAAGATCTCACTGTGGAAGGGAAGAGGAGTAGAGGCAGACCAAAATTGACGTGGGTTGAGCGGGTTAGACAAGATTTATTGGGGTTGCACCTCTCTGAGGACATGGTCCATAATAGGAGTTTATGGAGGCGAAGGATAAAGGCTAAGGACTATTAGGATATGGGAAAAGGCATTTTAGGTGTTTCGTATGGTCTTACTTTTTGTTTTCACGTTATGCGGATTTTATATGTTTGTCTTCCTGTATGTTTGTGCATAGGTTGTTTATGGTGGTATAATGTCTATTCTTTTGATGCATTGTTTTCAATGTCTATGATATTATCAGTAGTTGTGTGTGTGTATCTTCCTCGTTTTTTTTGGGTGTGTGTGTTTTTCGTTGTGTATTTGAGCAAAGGGTCTTCCTGGAAGCGGTCTCTCTATCCTTACGAGTAGAGGTAAGGCTTGCCTACATCACACCTTCCCCATACCCTACTAATAGCTTTGCTATTTGTGTGGTTTACTGAGCTTGGTTGTTGTTGATGTGTGTGTTTTAACTACATAAAATAGAAAATAAGTCTGATTTTTATTAAAACATTTAAACTTTTTCCAAACTATAAACCTACTTACCTTTCTATAAGGCTAAGGGGTATGCTTCTTCCTTGTCCACATCAGCGTCACGTCATTTCCTCTTTCCCCTCTTTCAAATAAGGGAAATGGTTCTCCCCCTTCTTCCCCTTTCATTTTTTATTATTTTATTTAAGAGAAAAGGAGGAAAAGGACAAAGAAAGGAGCACGGGAGTGAGGGGAGAACCCCGTTCTCACCGAAACCACATCAAGGGGCGGTGTTACCGTCGGTAACACGATGAGGTGGCACCTCACCGTTTCCCTCCCGCTACAACACGCCACAGTCTAAGAAGTAACTAATGTATCATGAAAACTCACGTATTTAAAATATAAATTATATTTGTATAAAGTAAGCAATAATAACATAAATAATTGTTGTTTATAATAATAATAACAACACTTCATTTTATAAACGGGTTTATTTTTTTAGAATTAAATGTTTCATGGCCTAAAATCTAAATATTTGTCTTTAGCCCATGTCATGTCCCCTTGTTGTATATAAACGAGTGCTAAAAAACATTAAGAATTTGCTTGAACGGGTGAGGCCCATTGCTTGTCATTAGCCCATGTCATGTCCCCTATATAAACTTGTCGCTTGTAAGCTTGTTATCTCTATTGTATTATACACATGTATTTGTGTAATGATTGATTTAGGGATTTTGACAAGGGGTCAAAAGCAATTGTATAGTAATGAGTTAATGTAACACCCCGATTCTGGACCCGGATTTTTCGCGTTTTATTTTTATTAAATATCAATGTATATTTTAACACCAGACCAAACCCTATAGTTATGTCCGAATATTTTAACAAAATGTTAATAATTACTATACGCAAGTACGAGTGGCGAAACTAAAACCGATACACGTTAACGAACCCGAGCCCGAATGAAGAATAGTCATCACTGGAGGACATGTGTCACCTCCCTATGGTGACACATGCCCCCACCCCACACAAGACACATCATACACCCAAAGACCCACCATTTTTATAAATCCATACAACACACACTTTTGGATATATTACACAAAGAGAGAATAGAGAACTAGAGAGAGAAACACTGAAGGGAGAGAGAGAGAGAGAGAGAGAGAGAGATTGTTGGATCTCCGGTCACCATAGCGGCGCCCCTCCTCATTCGACTAAAACTGTATCCCAACCGACACCCCCTGGGTCGGGTTGTTACAGTTAGTATCAGAGCAACGGTTGTAGCAAAATAGGATATCCTCACATATCCTATTCCACACTAGTACAACTTCGAGAAACTTAGCGTTTAAATGCTCTAAGATTACCTAGCTAGGAAATGCTTTGGAATTATCTAAGACGGACCAGAAAAGTAGTAAAATGAGTCGAAACCAGAGCACCTGAACACATTAGAATGCTTACATGGATTTGGATACGATTTAACCAGTATACGAGCACTGTTTGACACTTGAACTATGACTACAATGGAAATTATTAGAATGATCTCGTGAGGTAAATTGGCAACTACACTTAACGTCGTGTAATTGTAAATTTACAGGCACGAGAAGGTTCTGAGAAACCCGAAAAGTCGCCGAGATCAGAAGTGTCAACCAGGATGACCAAAAACTTATGTGAGGAAAACGAATTATGTTAGAGTCATAAGTAAATACGTGATACACTTGTGCGACTAAGGTACATGTTTTGAACGAGATATACTTGGCATGACCGGGCTTATTACGATAGTATATATACTCATGGTGCTAGTTATGATTGACCAATCTCATAGCATAAATAGCAACTTTGACTTAGAAGTATACATATATAATTGTAACTAATACCTAAGGAATAACTTTATATTATGTAACTAACTTTTGTTTGACCAAGCTGTGAGATAAAAAAAAATCCAAGACAAGGTATCGTGTCCAAAAAGAATCAAGGACGCTCGGACCTGGATTGACGCAGTAAAATGGTCTCGAAGACACGCTCTACCAACATCTATTCGATAAGTATTATGTATTCTTTAAAGTCCATGATCAGGTTCGATCACATGTAGTCATTAAACTTCGTGTTGCATTGCCTATTTAGCAGATTCATGACTAAGGAATTAAACCTTGAAATATAATTATTCAAGCTCCCTTACCCGGATTTGATTTATACTGATCATCGTAGATTTAAGTTAAAAATCGTATAATGAAGATGTGATCACATAGTAGGCATTGGAGATGATTCCCAAGTATTCGAGATACTAAAAAGCCATACTCAAAGGCATAAGTACACAGTAAATACTACATCTGGCGACCCAACGAAACTAAGATTGGACGCTATGGGAGGTAAATGTAGGATTTAATGTATGTTCCATTACTTTAATATCCCATGTTATCTATAGATTATTGCCAAAATCTTTGGGTTAGTTTCGTAACATTTAAGCATAGTAATTGAGTTATTCAAGCGAAACCTATTAAAAATGTATAGGATGGCTCTAACGGGGGGAGCGGATGCAGTTGTAGTGAACACTATAAGGAAGATTAGACAAAAACAATAAAACACACTCAAAGTTTAGTAAGAAAACTCTACATAGATGTTAATTTGACCTCACGAGGAAATAAGATTTAGGACGGCAAAAGAGAAATTATGTGCCTTGACACGGCTAAGATCAACACGGTGAGTTTGGATGTCTAATTTTTTTTCATGCTTTTTGACAGTTTGTCGCCATAACTTACATCACGAACCATAGAAAATTTTTGATGGCTTAGGAATTCGACAAATTACCAATGATATATAGATTAAAGTAACCAGAATATTAGGCATAAAGGTTTGTGAGAGTAGCATATAACCTTTAAAACATAGTCTTATATGAGACCCTAAAGGGATAGGGAGCCTAATCCAGGCGGACGCGGCCTCCCTATCCCCGCTTAACAAAGGATCCGCGGAAATGGTCGCGTAGCACAGTTCCGGCGGAAAAGACTTGGGTCACAACCCTACACACCTGTGGAAAACATGCGTGCGTCTGCCAACGCGCGGACTGCTTCGCATCGTAACATTCTTAGGTACGAGGTACGGAAGATCAATAGTCAGGAAGATCTACCTGCAGAGGATCACTGACACCACCAACAGGATAAGGACACGTGTCCGCGGTTGCCCAACAACCACTGAGGTTCAACAATGACGTGACTAGTTCCATGCTTCCACCATGCTGCCCCTACTGTTCTGACCAGGCATGCTTACCTGCTGTCAGAGGTCACGTCAGACGGTGACAGGTAAGTCAACCATGCCGGTTCAGAACAACATGCCGCCAACGGCCAGTCACAAGCTGCCACGTGTCCACCGGTAAACTCACCGCTGACGTCATCTACAGTGGACGTCCTTTTCCTACCTTTTTCAGATACCAAGGACGGTTGGGCCGAGCCAAGGCCCAAAGATCACAAGACTCGTCGTGGGCTTCTTCTCAAGCCCACGACCTTCATTATAAATAGAAGACTCCAGCTCCCTTCAAAGGGATGGATCATTAATCACTTGTATCTAGGGCTAGAATTACTCTTATGCTTTGTACTCTCCAAAGTAATAATATTCTCAGCTCTTTACAGTGGACGTAGGTCATACTCGACCGAACCACTTACATCTTTGTGTCTCATAGTCACTCACTCACCACACACTCACTCATCTACACATTCGGGTAATCCAAACGGTTTGGGTAAAGGAACGTACGTATAGTAACATAGGTGCAACCCCTCGGAGATTAGTACTAATCCCCGAGTAGCCTATTGTTTCTTCATTGGCGCCATCCGTCCGGTTAAAACATTTTCTTCTTTTTACCCACCCATGGCTGAACCCAACCCCAACACAACTGTCATTAATCCGGCTGAGGACGTCGACGTCCAACCCATGGGAAACGACGGTACCCCGGCCACGGTCACAAAACAGTCAACCTCACGCATCCAGAAACCTGCTCGTGAGGTCGATGACGACGTAACAGACGAAAGTAATGGAGACGACTCAGACGAAGACCCAGACCAGTGGCTCTTACGTCAGAGCACCAAAAGCGCCGCTATTTACCAGCGGATGCTCGTGCGACAGGCGAAGAAGAAAGGTAAGACCCTCACCTATGGTTCTTCGCCAAAAAAGGCCCACAAAAACAAAGAGACCTCCGGTCGTCGCGGTGGTCGCGGCGGGGAGCCCCGCGGAAACGCCAGAGCTCGGGGCCGCGCCAGCAACCGTGACGAGTCGGATGGGTACGAGTCGTCAAGCACTGACTCTGACCGCGGAGGGAGGGACCGCACACGCCGCTCACATCGCAAGGATGTGGACGATGACTTGGTCAAACCCTTCCGCCCAAAATCATTTGCGGAAAAATCAAAATTCGTCGCTCGTATAGCAACGGCGGCAATCCCAAGAACAGCCAAACTTCCCAGCAGCGTCGGCATGTACGACGGCCTGAGTGACCCAGACGACCACATTCACAACTTCGAGTGTGCGGGAAGTTCGGTCAACTAGGCCGGTTCAGGTTTGGTGCCACCTCTTTGCCCAAACCCTGACCGGCGCTGCCAGAGTCTGGTTTGACAACCTCCCCGCAAGGAGCGTCGCTGATTTTGATGATCTCACCAACAAGTTTGGTAATCATTTCTCACACATTTGAAAACACAAGAAAGACAAAGCACACATTCTTCTGTGCCGCCGATATGACCATGAGTCCATCGAGGACTTCATCGTTCGCTTCAACAAGGAGGCACTACAGATAGGCTGCGGGGAAGAACTCACCCGAGCTGCGTTCATCCACAACGTGCGCAGCCCGGAACTCATGAAGTGCCTCACAGGCAAAGACGGCATCTCGGAGTCCTGGGATGAAGTCATCCACTCTGCCAAAATATACGCCTCTTCAGAAAAATCATTTAACCAAATGCATGGCTTTCAACAAAATCACCATAATAATAATAATAATAATAATAATAATAATAATAATAATAAT
The DNA here is from genome assembly GCA_028751855.1 of Ambrosia trifida. NCBI lineage: Eukaryota > Viridiplantae > Streptophyta > Magnoliopsida > Asterales > Asteraceae > Ambrosia > Ambrosia trifida. The sequence goes on from CM054122.1 coordinate 174,784,031, forward strand.
AAGAACAAGGGAAAGTCGGTTTGGAACCGCATTTCAGGCTCAATAGACGAAGGGAAGTACTCTCCCGCGAATGATGCTCGTAACATCATCAGCGGCAAACAGTCAAGAGAACAGCAGGGTCATTCCAAGAAAAACCAAGGCTGGACCCCGTTGACCAAAACTTTGTCTCAAGTCTTAAAGACGGAACAAGTCACCCTCAAGGAGCCCAAAGCCCTCGGAAGAAGACGCAACGTCGACACATCCAAATTCTGTGAGTACCACAACGACTTTGGCCATCTCACAGACAATTGCTACAGTCTCAAGCTGGAAATTGAAGCGGCCCTGAAGTCAGGACAACTGGGACATTTGGTCAAAAACGTCCACCGCGCGGCCAAGGCTCAAGCTAGTGACGACGCGCAAGCAGACGAATCACGAAAAAAGATCCGTGACCTGAACACGCATGCGGCAACAATCATCTCGCGCCATCAATGCAATATGACGAGGCCGGGAAGACAGCACCAGCAAGGGAAAAGAAACCGAGTGCCGATAAACGACACATGGAAAGAAGCGGAGGTCATCTTACCGAAAGTGCGCGGCGGGGCATCCAGCACCGCTCCTTTAGTCATTACCGCCGTCTTCGGTCACTATCGAACAAGGTACATGTTCATTGACGGCGGTAGCAGCACAGATATCATGTATGACCAATGTTTCCAGCAATTAGATGATGAGGACAAGGTCAAGCTCGTCCCCGTAAATGAACCAATCTCGGGATTCATTCATGAAACAATCATGCCGCGCGGTATGATCTCTATGCCAGTAACATTGTCAGATGGCACACATGAACGCATGGAAATCTGCGATTTTGCCAGCAAACTCCAACCATGACATCTTACTGGGTCGCGAGGGCATCGCACGCTTCAACGCCAACGCCTCACGCAATGGTGGGATTCCCAACCAGAACAGGCGTGGCAATCATTCAGGGTAACAAAGAATGCCACTCGGCCGAAGCCGCAAAACCGCCAAAGATGGTTAAAACGGATGCCCGCACAGAGCCGGAAAAATGGATCCTCAATCCTAAATTTCCGGAGCAAACGGTGGTCATAGGCCATGTAATCTCCGACTCCATTCGCAATCACTTGAAGCAGCTACTGATCCACAACATGGACGTGTTCGCCTGGCAACCAGCAGACATGGTCTGCGTCCCGCGAGAAATCGCGGAACACAAGCTCAACGTATACCGGTCAGTAGAACCAGTTGTTCATAAGAAGAGAAGCATGGGGCCGGAGAAAACAAAGGCCATGAACGAACAAGTCACCGAGCTGCTCATTGCCGGCATACTAAGGCCCATCCGATATCAATCGTGGCTTGCGAACCCGGTCATGGTCGCGAAATCTAATGGCAGCTGGCGCATGTGCGTCGACTACAAAGACCTCAACAAAGCATGCCCAAAAGACTGCTATCCCCTACCGGAGATAGATCTGAAAGTAGACTCGTTGGCCCCTTATCGTTTCAAATGTTTTCTTGACGCGTATAAGGGGTATCACCAAATACAAATGGCAAAGGAAGACGAAGACAAAACCGCCTTCCGCACTGACATGGGCACGTTCTGCTACACTAAAATGCCATTTGGCCTAAAGAACGCAGGCGCAACGTACCAGCGCCTCATGGATACGACATTCGTGGCCGAAATAGGTGTGCGCCTAGAGGTATACGTGGATGACTTAGTCATCAAAAGTAAGGAAGAAAGCGACATGCTGCGGGACATTCAACAAACCTTCAATCAACTGCGCAAAGTGCGCATGAAGTTAAACCCCAGTAAATGTTCTTTTGGAATGGAGGAGGGCAAGTTCTTGGGCGTCATCGTCACCCGGGACAGATTCCGCGCAAACCCGGAGAAAGTACAAGCAATAGAGCGCATGCCCTCCCCTGCATCAATAAAAGAGGTCCAAACGTTGATGGGTCGCCTGGTAGCACTCAACATGTTCTTGTCTAATTACGCTTCAAAATCGTTCCCGTTCGTGGACACGCTAAAGAACTGCTTAAAAAAGAGCAACTTTCGCTGGACAGCGGATGCAGAAGCCGCTTTCCAAGCAATGAAGCAATGCCTCATGAACCTACCGACCCTCACGACCCTAACACCAAAAGAACCGCTCACACTTTACCTCTCCGTTACCGAGCGGGCAGTAGGCACCGTACTCCTGGTAGACCGCAAGGGGGTACAAACGCCTATCTACTACATCAGCCGCACCTTGCTTGATGCGGAAACAAGATACACCAATATGGAAAAACTGGTTTTAGCCCTGGTGCACGCGTCCCGAAGACTGCGACGATACTTTCAGGGGAACCCAATCAACGTCCTTACAGATTACAAAACCAGCGACATCTTGCGCAAACCGGAACTTTCGGGTCGACTGGAAAAATGGGCCATTGAGCTTGGAGAGCACACCATATATTACAATCCTCGACCCGCGGTCAAGGGACAAGTCCTCGCGGACATCGCCACTGAAATACCAATGGACAAAGTTGAAGAATGCAAAGCAGAGCAATCTCTCGCGCCAACACAAAACCCATCGCAGACATGGTCCCTCTTTACAGACGGGACCTCCAACGATGACGGTTCAGGCGCAGGGTTACGTCTCATCAGCCCAGACAAACATGACTTCACATACGCCATCCGCCTCGACTTTAAAAGCACGAACAACGAGGCGGAGTACGAAGCGTTGCTGGCAGGCCTCCGCATTGCAGAAAAAATGGGGGCCAGGCACGTGGAGGCACACGTGGACTCATTACTTGTCGCACGTCATATAAACGGGGTATATGACACAAAGGACGAAACCATGGCATTATACTTGGAACAGGCCAAAAAACTCATGCATAAATTTGACTCCTGCACAGTAGAACACATCAGGCGCAGCGAGAATAAACCCGCAGATGCATTGAGCAAAATGGCCTCCACGGTTTTCGAACACATGGCCAAAGAAGTCCGCGTCGAGGTACTCAATACCCCGTCCATCCCGCTGAGCAGGTCAACGTCATCCAAACAGGCAACACGTCCTGGATGACCTCAATTCATGCTTACTTATCCTCCGGAACCCTGCCTGACGATAAGTCAGAGGCCCAGAAGATACAGCACATGGCTTTGCATTACCAGCTAACAGACGGCGTCCTATACCGCCGATCCTACCTGGGACCACTACTCCGCTGTGTAGACTCCGCAGACGCACTGTTTCTCATTAAAGATATACATGAAGGTACATGCGGATTACATGCAGGACCAAGGATGGTGGTCGCGAAAATCATGAATGCAGGATACTACTGGCCCGGCATGCACACTGATGCCGTCAGAGAACTGCGCAAGTGCGACAGTTGCCAACGCCATGCGCCAAATACCTTGCGACTAAAGAACGACTTGGTACCAGTCACGGCGGCATGGCCTTTCCAAAAGTGGGCAATTGATCTCGTAGGTCCATTCCCGGCGGCCCCGGGAAATGTCAAGTTCCTCATCGTGGCCATTGATTACTTCACCAAATGGGTCGAGGCGAAGCCTCTGGCCAAAATCGATGGACCCCACGTAAAAAAATTCATCTGGGAGTTCATCATCTGCAGATTCGGCCTACCAATGCAAATCGTTAGCGACAATGGCACGCAGTTCGTGGATAACATGCTACAATCTTGGTTAGCGCAGATGGGCGTCAACCAAATATTCACATCCGTTGCGCACCCACAAGGAAATGGCCAAGTAGAACGAGCCAACAGAAGCCTTGTAGAAGGAATCAAGGCACGGCTGGGCACCAGGCGCACAGGATGGGTGGATGAACTACCACACGTCCTGTGGGCCTACCGCACTCACACAAAAACAAGCAACGGAGAAACTCCGTTCAGCCTAACCTACGGGTCTGAGGCGGTAATCCCGGCCGAGATCGGCTGCCCTTCCGCAAGGGTCCTATTGGCCGACCAATACAACAATGATGAAGAACTCCGAGTCAACTTGGAGTTACCAGAGGAACGGCGGGACCTGGCGGCCATCAGAGAGGCCAAATATAAAACTCAATTAGAGCGGTATTACAACAAACGCGTAAAAAAATGCGCCTTCAAGGTCGGGGACTACGTTTTTCGCAACAACAAAGCATCCAACGCAGAAAAGCCAGGAAAACTCGCTCCAAAATGGGAAGGTCCATACAAAATTCAAGAAATTTTAGGCAAAGGGGCCTACGCGCTAGAAAGGCTAGACGGCACGCCCATCCCTCGATCTTGGAATGCAGCACAGCTGCGCTTATGTTATTTGTAACCCTGTCATTACGCCCAGCTACACATGCCGCGGAAATCATTAATAAAAGAATGTTTCCACAATTACTTGTAGCTCTACTTGTTTTTCCGCGCTGAGGTCTTCAAGACAACGCTACAGGCTATGCCGGACTAACGCAGCTTCGTGCTACGGTTAGGATGTGTGAAACACCTAACCCGCGCTGCAGTCTTCAAGGCATAGCCCACTTGTCGGACAGTAACATTCGCGCCAAGGGACCATGTTAAAACCCGCCTTAGTCTCCTAAACCCGCTTTTAGCGCAGGTCAGACTTCGCGAGTAGCATGGTGCCCTGCGGCGCGAATATCCGTCTTCAAGACAAGACCTATATGGTAAGCTTGTCAGACTAAAGACACAAGTTGTGTCGAGTATTGGTCTTCAAGGCAAAAGCAAGCGCTTAAATGCCGGATCACTTACTAAACGCACGCGCTAACTCTTACTTACACACTAGGTGATGACTTGGTTAAATAAGTAAAACAAGAGTTAATGCGAGACAACACAACCAATAAGAAACTAAAATATTTCATTAGCTATGGGGATTAAAAACCCAACATAAATTTACAAGGAAAATAAGAACAAGCTAGCTATTCCGAGCCGCTGAAATCCACCAGCTGCTCATCAATCTCGGGCGCCTCCTCATCATCAGCCCGCGCGCCGGAAAACCCTTCACCAGCGGCCCGCAGCCGTTCAGCCTCCGCAGCCTGCGCCTTAGCCTTCTCGCCCAGCTCATCTGATTTCTCAATGAAGTACCGGAAGGCAGCGGCAGGGTCGACGTGGCGATTGCAATCCGCCACAACCTGAAGGACGGGGAACTCAAGCTTGTCAAATTTTGCAAGTTCCGCCAAGTATTCATCCTTCGGGGGCTTCCCATAGTGCTCCGCGTCGATAATGCGCCCGTTGTTCTGAGCGTGAAGGAAGCCATCCTCGAACCCCTCGCTATACAAATAAGCATGGGCGGAGGCGGCTATACTGGCCACTTGATCGCCTAACTTAGGCTCCTTCCAAAAGCGCTTGAAGAGCTGCAACAAAGAAACACAGTAATTAACAAGTATATAATCAAAATAAAAGATAGAGCTACGAAGAAGAACAACTCACCCCGTCGATACCGCTGGTCATCAACCAGCGAAGAGACTCGCGCATCTTCTCCTGCTCTACCACAGAGCCATCCAACAGAGCCTTGGCCGCATCAGCCTCGGCAACAGCCGCCTCGCGATCCTTTACGGCCGCATCCCTCTCTTGTTAGAGAGTTTCTTTCGCCTTCATGTGACAACCGGCAAATTCCGTACAACTTTCGATGTAACTTTAATTGCATTTTTAAGAAATTAACATGGTTTAAAGTTATTTTTGAATAAATAAGTCGTTACGAGTTCTACGATATCCTTCTTGAAGTTCGTGGACGCCTTGATGTTTGTAAAAAAAAAAGAGTTGCGCGTTTGAATGCTAACGAACTGACATCTGCAAAAATTCGTCAAACTGGACTAACATAAGGTTATTACATGTAAATACGGCACGTGTTTGCTGTTGAAGCGATCAGATGTGGAATCGGCTTGAAAAACGGTCTAAAACGTAGCGTTTTGGAAAACGCGGAATCAACCGCCATGGTAACCGGACATTGGAATGAGTGGTTTTAACCGCATTTATACTTTCGGATAATTATTTATATTAAATAATGTTAGTTATTAAATTTCGAAAGTTATCGGATCGTCTAAATGAAAGAAACAGTAACCGGTTGAGCTAACACAATTTTAACGTGTGCTCTGAAAGAACGTGTCAGATGTTGAAAATAATTTTATTTTTGCTCGGTTTAGTGTTATTTTTGATTTCGAACAAAACCGACTAATTTTTGTAATTAGTTGTCGAGCCTAAATATAAACCGAGGCGTTTTACGTTGATGCGGGTTCGATACGCGGTACAACTCACCTACTAACAAACCCTAGCTATAAAAGCTTCACTACACTCTTATCCCCTTCATTTTTCAGCTGCCGCTACATCTCCTTTCTCTCTCTACTCTCTTTCTACGAGCTCTCTCTCTCTCTCTCTACCCTATCTCTCTAAAACCCGATCCCCTCTCAGCTTGATATAAGACCAACGAGCAGCCATATCAACACTCGAATGGAGGCCGGTGATGAATCTGAAGGGGCTGCTGTGTTCAGTGGTTGAGTGGTGGTCGTTTGGTATTAGTGGTGGTCCGATTATGGGTTTTGCTGACAGGTTAGGGGTCGGTCGTGTTGATTACTCTCGAGTCTAGATTTGTTATAGGTCCAATGACGTGGTGTTTTAGACCTCAAAGATGGTGGCCTGGACTCGATGGTGGCTGATGGTGGCTTTAGGCATGGCCACGGTGGAGGTGACGAGTTGATGGGTTCCACGAGTCGAGTTCTGGTCATGTTATTTCCGGTGGTGTTTTATCGGAGCAGGGGGTGACCGATTGTTGGGTCTTGGTGGTCATCAGACTTGATGGTGGCTGTGGTGGTTAGTTCGGGTGGTGGTTGTCGTTCCCTTGTGGGTTTCGGTTTAAGTCTCAAGGCTCCATTCACATATCTGTTATGGTGGGTTTTGAATGGTTGTTCGATGGTTTTTGAGTCCTAGTTTGGGTTCGGTTGGGCCAGATTTTGAACGCGGGTTAAGTGTCTCGGGTCAGATCCGGTTGTTTTGGGTTAAGTTTTATCGAGCAGATTGGGTGGTTCGGTTCAGATCTGGATGGTTCGGTTCAGTCAACACGCGGTCAACACTTGTAAGTCCAAGATCTTCTCTACCGGGTATCAAACAAACAATCGAGTGCGGAAAACAAGATTGAATGTGAAGAACAAAAGATTAACTCCGATGAAAAACACAAATAATCGCTGCTTTGTATTGCACACGGTATGAAAACCGTCGGGTACAATACACCAATCACCAATGATCTCTAGAGAAGCTCTCTAGAGATATATGTTTTGTTTTTGTCAAATGAATGGTCTAACCCTAACAATGAATCAAACATAACAATATATAGGGTCCACTAATCCCTTGGCCCACATGGCCTAACCCAAGTCCATTAACTAAACTAAGCCCAACTAACACAAATAGGCTTAATAAAGACAAGCGTAAACCTACTAAAATCTAGCCCAACAATATCCCCCTAGGTTTATGCTGTCTTTATCATGGCTTAGTAGGAAGAATCTTCAGATTTTGATATTCCAATCTTGAGTTCTTTCTTGTTCTCTTGGAGGTAGCTTCACAACTTTAATCATTATCAGCTTCAGCTTGAACATCTTGTTAAAAGAAAACGTGAGAGGAGGATTCTCAGAAGTTTTTTTTTTTTTTTTTTTTTTTTTTCATTCTTCTCTTTCAAGCAACTTTTCAGGTACTTCTTCACTTGTAGTTTCATTGTCAAAAGATGATTCACTTCAGGTTCTTCTGACTCAGGTACATCTTCTCAGTGTGGTGATTCATGCTTGTCAGCAACTGGAACTCTTTCGTTCTTCATCAACCCCTGTTTCTTGATTCGAATAAAATTCTGCAAATTCTCAGAATTTTGTAAGCAAATAATTTATGCAACAGAGGGTCCAGTTTACATGAACACTAAGTACATCCGTGTACTTCAATTTTAAAACCTCGAAAGCCTGAATTTTGTTTGAGAATCGGTCAAATCCTCAAGAATGGTTAATTTTTATAAAAGAAAACAAACAAATTAAAATAAAAATTCAAACTAATTACAATGCATCTTTTTGGTGAGAATCATGTGCAAGAAGATCATATCAGCTTTGTTAAAATGCAACACACCGTTAGTATATTTGTTTTGGTATACTTATTAAAGTGCCAGAAAGCAGTCCAAGACGATTACCAGCATCGTTTATCCACTTAAACAAACATACACACATGTCCTCAAGTCCGATATTTTCTTATTTTCTTAACGTGTGTTAGACCGAAATAACCGTGTGTCCCACATCATGACATACCCCCGCGATCAAGGTATGCACAAAGCTTCTTCATAACAGGTGAGTAAATTGCTGACATCTGTATGAATTACAAGGTCAAGATCATCGGTGATCAGGTCTGCATATATCTGGATGCAACAGAGAGACCGATGGATTCTCAACCAGGGTGAGGGCAAATACCAAATGTTTCAGTATGATCGTTGCATTAGGCTTTTGATTTGCGCCTTTAGCATGAATTCTCTTTGAGAATTTTGGGTTTTGGCATTTCCTTATTGCTCTTTTAAGACGTCCTGACTGTGCCTAGGTCAGCATATATCTGGATGCAGCAAAAGGGCAGCCAGGACATCCCCAGATGTATCAACAATTTAAAGACCTGAAATCTCAGACTTTGGCAATCTATCAACGCAAGATTTAAGACCATAAAATCATACGCCGATGATGTGTTCCCCACAAGTTACACAGTCCTTTATATTTATCATTAATTTTGGACTGAGTTCGTAGTGCAGTTTGCCTGCCAGTACATCATATAATGGAGCTGCAATCACACCTGATTTAATTTTCTTTTCGATTTTAAGGTGTGACATTTCAACAGCTGATGTACTATCATTTCTTCTTTTTCGCACCATGAAATTCTCATTTTTTGGAATTTTCTATTGTTTTTGTATTTTTCTGAGGATATATACCCCCCTAAATTTGTGCTTTTAATTAAAAATTTAAAGAACAAATTTACAACCTAAAACTAAGAAAAATCTTTTTGTGTTTTTCTAAGCCATTCTCGAATCAAAGACCAATTACGTTCAGAATAAAAAGCATCAGGTTTTGAACGTACCTCTTTCGCTGATTTTACCTCCATTATCTCCTTTAAAGGAAACATACTCACTGTTTGAAAATTTAAAATAAACGTATAACAGAGAGATGTCACCTGTCATGTGCGTGGAACAACCTTATCAACATACCAGTGGTCGTCGACAATCCTCCTTGGGTGTCCCTGCACTAAGAAAGGAGATTAGTTAAACATTGGTACCCAGGCCATCGCGGTCCTGGGCACTCCTGAAGCGTCAATGTAAGACACTTCTCTCAAGCACATGTCCTGCTTCTCATTTAGGACTGGTGTAGCTGCCGCCTTTGCTTTCCAGACTTGTTTAGGCTTAGCACACGGTGTTGCCACTTTCGGAGTAGCAGCTTTCAGTTTCTCAGGTTGTTTAGACTTCTGTGGTTGAACAACCTTCCGTTTGCTCTTGGCAGCATTCCAGTCTCCATCAGATGGTTTACCTTTGGTATTAGCATTCTTCCTTGCCTTAGGTTTTTCAACCTTCTTTGGTTATGGGTAGGAGAGCGAATGGGGCTATTGTTTTCGCTTCGGAGACGTGTGCGCTTGACTTGATTGAGGCGACGTATGAGCGCGAGGTGAACCCGGGTGAGGTTTTGATTGTTGACAAAGACGGGGTTCAGTCGCTTTGTTTGATGCCTCACCCGGAGCCCAAATCGTGTATTTTCGAGCATATTTACTTTTCGTTGCCAAATTCAGTTGTGTTTGGGAGGTCGGTTTATGAGTCGAGGAGAAGGTTTGGGGAGATTTTGGCGACTGAAAGCCCGGTTGAGTGTGATGTGGTGATTGCTGTTCCGGATTCTGGGGTGGTTGCGGCGATTGGGTATGCGAATAAGGCGGGGGTGCCTTTTCAACAAGGGTTGATTCGGTCGCATTATATTGGGAGGACGTTTATTGAGCCGTCGCAACGGATTAGGGATTTTGGGGTTAAGTTGAAGTTGTCGCCGGTTAGGGCGGTTTTGGAGGGGAAACGTGTCGTGGTGGTTGATGATTCAATTGTTAGGGGGATATTGTTGGGCTATATTTAAGTAGGTTTACGCTTGTCTTTATTAAGCCTGTTTGTGTTAATTGGGCTTAGTTTAGTTAATGGACTTGGGTTAGGCCATGTGGGCCAAGGCTTTAGTGGACCCTATATAATGTTATGTTTGCTACATTATTAGGTTAGACATTCATTAGACTTTCATAATCCTCACATTTATTTCTCTGGCCACCACCTTGTACCAGACAATCCTAGAGATTGTGTGCAAGGTGAAGCAGCAATACAAGGGGTTTCATCGTTTTTAATCTTTTGTTCTTCACATTCAATCTTGTTTTCCGCACTCGATTGTTTGTTTGATACCCGGTAGAGAAGATCTTGGACTTACAATTGGTATCAGAGCCTAAGAAGTCTTTCGAAGACTCGGTTTGGTATCATTCAAAGATCAAAAGAAGGCGATTTGCTGCTGCTTTTATTCGGTTTTACAGGTTTATTCTTTATCTCGTTCAATAATTTTATTTTTCTAATCAGTTTTTGTGTTTTAGAATTTTTCGCAGATTTTATTTTTATAAACATTTTGAAGAACATGAAGAATAAGTGAAAAATAGGGCTGTTGATCCATTTTGAAATTGCATAAAGGTGTTTGCTACTTTTGTGGGGTTGTTGGTTATGAGAAAAATTGTCAAGTCTTCCCATAGGTGCATAATTTACGGGATTTCATTTAAGGAGGAGAGATTATTTCAAAAAGTCAAAGATTCCATTTAAAAGAGATTACAATTTTTTTTGGAAACATAAACTTTTGACAGCTCAACTCTCGAGAAAGGTGCTGGTACTGTTCATCATCAGTCTGAAACCAAACAAGCTGGTCGAACTCGCCACGTCACCTCGAACACCCGCCACATGAGGTTGAACTCAGAATTGAAGGTTGAACTCAGGGTTGAGGTTGAACTCAGGGTTGAAGGTTGAACTCAGGGTTGAGGTTGAACTCAGGGTTGAACTCAAGGTTGAACTCAGGGTTGAGGTTGAACTCAGGGTTGAACTCAAGGTTGAACTCAGGGTTGAGGTCGAACTCAGGGTTGAACTCAAGGTCGAACTCACTACTCCAGGTCGAACTCCACGTCGAACTCAACTTCAAGGTCGAACTCACCACTTCATCGAACTCAGATCTGCAACTCGAACTCAGCTCTTGAGGTCGAACTCATCTGTCTTGGTCGAACTCACATCTCTGACTCTAACTCACCCTACCTGACCCGGACCCTACCCGTAAACCCAGATCCACGCCATACCTACCTGCATCTTACCCGACCACCAAAACCCTCTGACCCGTCAACCACCACCACCGGTCACTCTACCTGACCCGGAAACACAAAACACACCCAGAAAACCCAACCCAGAAACCAAACCCACATCACCCAAAAACCTGCACCTAACCCGACTCACCTTCATCACCGGAAGTCTTCTCCGGCAGACAATAGCTCCGACCAGACCCCACCGAACACCTAGGTTCTTCTTCATTCGAGAAAACCATCCTTCAGCCAACACCTACCTCAGCCGCCACCTCTCACCTGCAACACAAACCCACCACCACCGGACTCTCACCTCTTCTACGATTTGACACTATCCTAGAGATCAATTTAAGGGATTGGGATAGTGAAAGGGTTTTGGGCTTTTGAGAGATTTTGTTGAGAAGAAGGATAGAAAAGTTAAAAGAAAGAGAGAGAGATAGAGGGTTACAGTTGTATGTGTTTGTGTTTTGTGGATTTCATCGAATGAAGAGAAAGAGGGATATAAATCTGCACAAGACTTTCAAACATCAAGATAATATTTTGCTTTATTGGACTTGTGTCCTACTGTGCAACCATTGATGGAATTGTTGACTTTAGAGGGAAAGAGTTGGTGCATTTCCAAAAATCACGTGAACTTTAAATAATAATAATAATAATAATAATAATAATAATAATAATAATAATAATAATAATAATAATTATAATAATAATAGTGGTATATTTTGGTGGGTACTAGTTCAATTTCGGGGTATCGACGTTACTAATACGTTTTGACGGTTGACTACGGCTGGACGCCCGGTGCTCGTCTTAAAATTTTGGTGAAACGTCTAGATTTGTGGGGGATCAAGTTTCAAGAAAAATTCAAAAAATGTCTTGGGGAATCACAGTTAAGAAATCAAAAATGTCTTCTCAAAGTGATTTCTATGGTGAAATGTGCTCTTCCGCTCCTACGGCTCCCGCCACTTCTGCCGCTCATGCTGCTCCTGTCACATCTGCTGCTCCTGCCGCTCACGCTGCTCAAGCTTTCATGGCACAACAGAATGATCATGTGCCATCCGCATCTGAGGTACACGCTGACATTTTAGCTGAATCATGTTGCACTGAACGATGCAGGTTAAAAATTAAAGGTTTTAGAGAAGAAACTCTCTCTGCATACAAGCAGCTTGAATACGAGAAAATGGCCACTTGGGATATTAAAAAGAAATTTAATTCTTATAAAGAAATGGTCGAACAACAAAAACTCGATATCAAGCGCTTGCATCAGGAGGTGAGTGATCACAAGTGTCGATATTTACACTTCAAACGTCTGTCTGATACTTTAACTGCGGAATTGATCGACTTAAAATCTAAATTTGAAAATGCCGATTTTCATTTTAAAAAGTTCGATTGCTCTGATACCAATTGTAAGTCCAAGATCTTCTCTACCGGGTATCAAACAAACAATCGAGTGCGGAAAACAAGATTGAATGTGAAGAACAAAAGATTAACTCCGATGAAAAACACAAATAATCGCTGCTTTGTATTGCACACGGTATGAAAACCGTCGGGTACAATACACCAATCACCAATGATCTCTAGAGAAGCTCTCTAGAGATATATGTTTTGTTTTTGTCAAATGAATGGTCTAACCCTAACAATGAATCAAACATAACAATATATAGGGTCCACTAATCCCTTGGCCCACATGGCCTAACCCAAGTCCATTAACTAAACTAAGCCCAACTAACACAAATAGGCTTAATAAAGACAAGCGTAAACCTACTAAAATCTAGCCCAACAACACTGGTCAATGTTCAGTCAAAGCTGGTCAACAGTTCGGGTCAACAGTCAAACTGAGTCAATTGGCCAGATCCGGTCAACGCGCCGATCAAATAGAGTTTACATGGCGAATCACGCGTTTAAACATTCGGTATAACTTATTCGTAATTGCTTTGTTATATTTACAATATATAATTTATATGTAAATAATAAATACGAATAAAGATCTAACTCGCGAATGAACCGATAATATACTAAGCAAAAAGTGGTATTTGGGCTAAAGCGTGACTTATTATATCGTGTATTGGACTAAATATGTTGGACTATATGATATATATTGTTATATGTGTTATATGAATAAGCATAATTTATATAAAGCGTCGAAACGTATAAGTGTCGTTTGGTTTGGAATTGCGGATAAATGGATTTGATGTCTTGTATTGGGTGTTGAATTCGGGATAATTGTAGACGACTTGTGTCGTCTGGTTGGCGCAAAAACAGAGGAAACTCTGCCCAAATTTTATAAAATCCAAGGCGCAACGAAAATGGAATTGTCGCATATTTTTTTTATATAAATGATGTTCCCCAAGTGTTTTAATAAAAGGTATTTCATCCAAGATCGCAACATTTTTGACAAATATTTGTTGGTGATAATAAAGGCGAAACCCGAGCAATAATTCAAAAACAAATACAAGTATTATTTACAAAGCGACAAGGATGACGAGTTCTCAATGGTTTTGGTAACTAAACATTGTTAATCGTTCGGGTGTAAAATACATGAACATTTGGTTAGTTTGGAAATGCTTATGTAAAACTTAATGTTTTGAAACCTTTAAAGGCACACGGATTTGGGAAAAGGTGCGACAATTGTTATTGATCGATTTTAGTAACTATACTTGTATTTTCCTAAAAGCAATGATACAAGACAAATACATCTATCCGAATTACAAGATGAGCTACGGCTCAGGATAAGCTATACGTTTCGTAGTATTAGTCCAACGTGGGTTACACGCGAATAGAACAAGTGCGCAACTTGGGTACTATGTCGTGTGTTGGCGCGTAAGTAAGATAAGTCATGACCAATTCGTCGAGTTAAAGCACATTAAGATTCGAGTTAGTACACACGAGTCTAGATAGTTGGACAAACTATCTTTTAGCCGGATAATAGGCTAGACTTATATGTGATAGACTTTTAAGGTGTCCTTTGTTGGTAATAGGGCACGAGGAAGTCGGTCAAAGCTTCGGGCTTTGGTTGCTAGCTAAGCAAGGAAATTAAGGTAAGTTCATGACCCCACTTTTTACTGTTTTGTAAATTTTTTCGGTGGGAAGACATGCTTATTTTACGAAAACCTGTTTATTTTAAAGCATAACAAAGTTTATGAAAAACTTGTGAAGTTACAATGCTTTTATAAAATCGTACGTGGGTAAAAAGGGAAATGAAAGTTATGAGTATTAAACTGCGCGGTAACTGTGGAAACTTGAAATGGTACATAAGATGGGCACATGGGTAACGGAAAAGTCTAGTGGGACGTGTAGTCTCCGCAGTTAACTGTAACCATTAATACAAAGTGATGTAGCCGTAGAATATGGGGATAGTACTATCGGTCCTTGACGGGGACCCACCCCCGGTTGATTAGCGTCAACTCGGATGGACCAAGGGGTGTTACGATATTCTAAAATTGTTGTTACCACTATAACAACGTGCGGGGCAAAAGTAAGTAGTCTGGTTTTGGTTACGGGCTCATGGGGACGTCATCGGTATTAGGATTTGCAACCCTAAGTTTATGTAGCACATTTCTTATGTTTGTTACGCGCACTAACTTTTCAAATAATGGTTATTTTATTTAATCATTTCCGCTTTCGGCGCACGTGATTGCCCGGTGGCTAACTCCGGGAAAAAATGGTTTCGTAGTAATATGAGAAAGTTTTTCTAAAGTTATTATGGAAGTCTCCTTTTGGGTTAAAGGTTCGATCGACGAAACTTGGGTATATTTATCTTTATGGGGAGGTAAATACATTGCAAAGTGAGTCGAGTCGAAGGTTAAGAAAGGAGCGCCCGGTAATAAATTAAAAGAGACTTTTATATGTATGTTCGATCGGCAAAACTTGGATATATTTATCTTTATGGGGAGGTAAATATATGGCAAAGCGAGTCGAGTCGAAAGCTAAGAAAGGAATAACCGGCAAAGGTTAAAATGGGATTTTTATATGTATTTTCCCAAATAATGTTTTGCGTAAACAAAATAAACTCTCATTAACGTTTGCAAATACTTTCTCAAGTGTTTTGAAAGAAAAATGGGTTAAGAACGATAAACTTAAAACCATGAACTCACCAGCTTTATGCTGACCATTTTAAGCATGTATTTCAGGTCTAGATATTGGCAACGACACGGTTGGAAATAAGCGATGCCTTGGGATTGGAGACCCTAGAAGGCTAAGAAAAAGGCGTTTGGAACATGTAGAAGTCTTAGTCAAAATATTCCGCTGCGTAGTAAAGGTGCCAAACGTTCACAGCCGACGGGAAAATCGGGGTGTGACACTTCAGCATCGTGAACCGCTCCTCTTCAAGAGCGGCAAGGCGGGAATTCGCCGTATCCAGATCGGCGGTCTTTGACTCAAGTTGCTTGCGCATATCGATGAACTTGACGGTGCGCTCAGTAAGAGACTTGCAATTTTTTCTCAAGTTCAGCGACATCAGCCTTGTTCTCGTCCTTAAGTTGCTGGATGGGCTCCTTTAACAACCGCCTCTCTTCATTGTTGCGGTCGCAGGCTTCGGTCCATCGCTTATTGTCCGCCGCCGACTCAGACAAAACCTTTTTGGCATCATCTTCAGCACGATGAGCTCGGCGGCGGTACTCCTCAAGACGAGATTGCATGCCCGCCTCTTTTTCAGCAAGGGCAGCCTTCTTAGTCTTTAAGCGGGCAAGGTCCCGCTGCATGGCGGCATCTCGCCGCCGGAGGGAGTCCATCATCGCCAACTGACTCGCCTGACTGATGCACATATTCGTGATCAAGTCAGGGCGACTCAGGCTATCCTGGTACGCCTGTTCATAAGGGGGCACCGCCCCGCTGACGAACTCCTCCGCGGCCAGGGAGTTGGAAAATAAAGTATTTTCCCTGACCGCACAGCGAGGACGCCAAATGGCGTCACCCCCGACCCAACTGGAGCCATCATACTCTCCAGCGGGCTCTCGACCCCCCGCACCAGGTGACGCACTACCCGCCCGGCGGTCAACCCTACTACCCCCAGCGCCTCCCGCCGGGGGTGTAACACCGGAACTAGAAACTTCATCGGCCTTTCGCTTGGCCTCAGTTTCTTTCTCTGAAGACCGTCTCCGCCGCTCCAAGGCCTCAGCCTGCCTAGCGGCATCGGCGGCAGCCGCTTCCTTAGCCGCATCGACCTTTCTGGCAGCTGCCCTTTCCGCCGCCTCAGCTTTCGCAGCTTCAGTGGCCCTTGCTTTCAAAAGGGCCTCAGCCTTAGCGGCTTCATCGGCCCGGGTCTTCAACGCAGCCTCCACCTCCCTACGAAGGCGCTCATCCTCTCTCTTCTTCTTGGCCTCCGCTATCTCCTCAACAGTTGGGATAGGCGGAGGAGAAGGGCTGGTTACCTTGGCAGATGCGCCTTCAAAGCCAACAGTTAGGCACAAGCAGAAGAAAATGATAAGTTCAAAAACAACACACACTTACCAGGAATCTTCTTCACCATCTTTTGAAGAAGCGGCTGACGCGCACGTGGCGAGCCTATGTCAAAAGAAAACATAGGGGTATCAGGCCCCTGTGATGGTGCAGCTTGAACAGGGGACTTGCCCTTATCCCCCGCAGCTCCAACTCCGGCAGAAGGTCCGGCAGTCGCGCTTGTCCCACCACCTCTGCTGGCACCCGCCTCACGCCGGCCCCTCTTTCGAGTCTTCAAGTTAAACTCACCAGCGTCGTCCTCGTCCTCAGATGCGGGCCCATCCTTCCGTTTGTGTCGGTTCTTCACATACTCTCCGCCTGTATCCGAGGACCCTGTGTCAGAAACAGCGGACACGGGCTCAACTGCATAGCAGTGCCTACGCGGGGCATGCTTCATGCGCCCTTGAGAATGTCGCGCCAAGGGCGACACCTCATTCAGAAATGCGGAACAGGGGTCAGAGGACTTACGAGTGGCATAATGGTGGTTGGGCGGATTATCCAAGTTAGGATAATAGAACCGCCCAACGAACTCTTGCAAGAAGGAAACCTGCCCCTCAGGTACCCGCCTCCACTTCAGCTTCAGAGTCCCGCGGGACTCAAAGATATCAAACTTGGACACACCTGCGCATTACATAAACAAGTTAGCAAGAGTTGAAGTTACCAAAGGAATTAACAGCGCTAGATCATACCTTCTTGGGGGATGTACGGCTCTATTCCCTCACGGGTGTTGGTGCGGCTAGTCCCCATAAGTTTGAAGGTGCCTTCGAACAGACCCTTCAACTCCAGCTTGGTCTTGTGAGTTGTAAGGGCGATAAACCAAGCTTCATCTTTATAACCCCGCATCACCTCGCGGTCAGGCACCCGCTCCCTGGACGTCACCACTTTCTAGGGCATTGCCACCGGAATAACGCCCTTCTTTAGGTAGAAGAACTTGTCCTTCCACCCATGAAGCGATTTTGGAACCTCGGTAACTATAACGGGCACCCTCGGCCCCGGCTTGAACGTAAACCATGACTCATCACGAGCCATGAAGTAAAATACATTGAACCGATCAATGGTCGGTTCAATATCCAGCCCCTGGCACTGGTTCTCAAAGTGCCCCAACCGGAGCATCCAAAACCCGCTCACTTGAGACACCGCCACTCCATATTCTATCAGCGTGTCCAACTGGAAGCGGGTGCAAGGCAGAAGAAACCCACATTTAGAGAAGTGAGCCTCATAAAAAGCAAGTTTGCCCTCTGGAGCGGTCAGAATGGTCTAACCCGGGGCAGGTAACTCCGGCTCCCATTCTGACAGAATGTCGTGATCGGCACAGAAGATGGTGAAGGCGGTGGACGTCCATTTGCAGGGAGTATTGGTGGCCAACTTCCTCCCCTTCACCTTGATCTCCGGGACGTCAGGCTCTATCTCCTGACTACTAGCCTCCGACTCATCACGGTGAGCCTCACCGGTGGGAGAGAGATTGGTCGAAAGATCAGACATTTCAACCAGATAGAAGAAAGAAGGAAAGGAAAAGAAAATATCTTGATGAAGTTTCAAGGAAATCTTCAGTCGTCACCGAAAAACTCGCCGGGAAACTTGAAGATTGCTCGGAAACTTCAAGGGAATGGACGGAAAAGATGAGGATTGATCAGAAAATTTGGGAGGCTTTGAGAGAAATTTGAAAGTGTAACCGTTCCTCAAAAGCCTCCACACATATATATACCCATTGCATTTATGGCAATGGGCCTCACCACGAACATACAAACAGTCGTGCCTTTTCATCTGGCAGGAGGAGATGATGACACGTGGCGTTAGCATCATCGAACGGCTCACTGCGGCGCATGGGCAACGGCCACAACTGGCAACCGTTCACTTGCTGGACACGTGTCAGCAAACCTCACCATTTCACATAATCGAACGCGTGCTCTCCCACGTGCCTGACATGAGACACGTGAGACATGACACGTGGCACTACCATGATCACTCGTTTAATCAACAGACGCGCTTGACCGTCACGCGCCTGACACCAGACGAAAAGCCTCCTGCAAAACGTCTGGGGAGACATAAAGCAGACAACATGTCAGACAGCTGTCTGAAACGTCTGCTAAGCTTCCCCACAACGTTATCCACATTCGAATTCCAGGCGCCATAAATTCAAATGATTGACGACAAAGTAAATGCATCACCCAGCATTTACTCCAAGAATGGGAACATATTCATAACAAATATGTGGCGTGACACGTCATGGCTCGCGGAGTTTTGACGTAAACGCGGACAAAGACGTTCTCCGCCTTCCCCCCGACAGAGACAAGGCATGAAACGTCAGAGTTCGCGGACTTTTGACGTAAAGCGGGGAAAGACGCTCTCCGCCCGCTCCCCGAGAGATAAAGCATGACACGTCATAGCTCGCGGAGCTTTGACGTAAATGCGGAGAAAGACGTTCTCCGCCTCCCCCACGACAAGACAACACGAACGGATAAGCTATCATCCGCGACTCATTTTTAATTCAGTCTAGCGCTCCACCTCATCTCGAATCGAGAAACAGGAGAAGCCCTAGACCAGGGGGACTTGAAGGGATAGGGAGCCTAATCCAGGCGGACGCGGCCTCCCTATCCCCGCTTAACAAAGGATCCGCGGAAATGGTCGCGTAGCACAGTTCTCAGCTTTTTACAGTGGACGTAGGTCATACTCGACCGAACCACTTACATCTTTGTGTCTCATAGTCACTCACTCACCACACACTCACTCATCTACACATTAGGGTAATCCAAACGGTTTGGGTAAAGGAACGTACCTATAGTAACATAGGTGCAACCCCTCGGAGATTAGTACTAATCCCCAAGTAGCCTATTGTTTCTTCAGACCCCATTTTGGAAGTTAACCTGTAACATCGCGAATTTCCCCTAATTTTTTTTTTGATAAAAAGAATGTATTGTTTTAAACAATATATGTTTTAAATACCTTAAACTAATAATTATTTGTATCTCGACACTTTTGTACGTTTTAAAAATATTTCGAGTCACTTTCGGGCTTATATAATCATATTATGAAATTAGAATAATATAGTTTTAGAGAAATAATTGCCAAAAAAAAGATTTGTGTGGACCGGGACTCGAACCCGCGTCCACAGCCAACCAACACACAGTGACAACCAACTGAGCCAAATATCATCTTGTGTAGTATTTCAGAAGAAAATAAACTTAACACATTCCTTAAATTGATTAGTCAAAGTCTTAGTCAAACAGTCAAAGTCTTAGTCAAACAGTCAAAGTCTTAGTCAAATAGTCAATTCATCATAAAACCTTACTTTATGGTGTTGACCAATTTTAATGGCTAATTGACTCCAAAACTAGTATAAAAACCCACCTATGACCCATTATACTTTGCACCTCTAAATCGATTGTTTCAATCCGATTAAACTTTCCCTCATACCTTTCTTCTATAGTCTATTACTTCTACAATTGAAGCTTTGATTATAAGCTCTTGTAATTGGCGAATTGGAAGCTTGATATTCTTTCTTTTTCGTTTTCTTCAATTTGGACTAGCTACGTTGTTGAGTCTTTGGGATTCGCCTCGCATACATTCACAACACTTAGAGGATAATTCACCTTAGCCAATGTGAGTTTACGTAACCATGTTTATGCAATTCTTTATACTTGCAACATTATACTTAAGCAATTCTACATACATGTCTAGTTGTAAACTTTAATGCCTCATGATTTAGACAACAACAACAGTTTCAACGAGTTTCAACATTACATAATCATTAGCTATGGCCAAGCCGGCGATACTCAATAATAGATCTATTGGATTGACAATCCCACCTAGATTCGTTGACCATCTTTTATGGGGAGCGCGGGTGATTGTTATCGTTCCAACATATTATTAAGGTGAACCGTGGATGACGGGATGGACCTAAACTAGTCGGAGGTTTGATTATGTCGATTCAATATTTCATGTTTATTCATGTAGACTTAAACTTACGATAGACATATGAATTGCTAAACTTTTATTCGTAAACTTAATTGCTTGACATGGCTTATGTATTCTCACCAACTTCTAGTTGACCCCCCCCCCCATTTTTCCAAACTCAACAGGAAATACTGATGCTTGAAGTCTAGAGCTAGCATGAGGAGATATTTGAAGCTTTACTTGATTATTTGATGTAGACTTTAATGTAATTCAATATTGTAAAGAAATAAAGGATTATTTAAACTTGTGTACTACCACGAGCTACTGAACAATCATTCATACGTGGCACCTCGATGTTTCCGTCATCGGTTGGGGTGTTACATAACCCACCCTAAGACATAGTTATTAAGAACGAATGACAAGCAGAACACACATGTAGGAATTTTCGACTAACGCCACTAAGAAAACCATAGCCGTGATACAAACATGACGCCCTTATTTCACAACCATCACCTTTTCCATCTTTTATAAGACTCCATTTGGTAGTCAACTTATTATAAGCAAAAGTTCTTAGGACTAAAATTCTCAAAACACACATAGGACTTTTCGACAAGGTATAATTTCGAGTACGTTTTATTTTTATCAGGCTTTTGGGGAGATTTTCAATACGATTTCGAGGCATCAAAGGTGTGGTGGGTTAACTGCGGTACACCCTATATATAAACACCAATGATGCATCGGAAACAAGACTAATAGTCAAACCAAAAAACAAACGCTAGTCTCTAAAATTCCAATACGTTTTTGAGGTTATCATAGGTATGGTGGGTTAGCTGCGGTACACCCTATATATAAACACCAATGGTACATCGAAAATGGGACTAGGTGTTTAACCAATCTTCGTCTATAATCTGTCGATAGCTAAGCCATTGTTTCCAGTATAAACCTTAGACACGTCATGTTAGATTCTACCACTATTCTTAGAGCCTGGTGTTAGGCTCTGAGATGGTCTAACCATCCCTTTTGATCTTGAGAGATCTTAGTACCTCATAAGTGTTACATCAACACCCAAAGTCTAGTAATGAAGGATATCCGTATAAACCCATTGAAAATGGATAAGTATGCTATAACAAGGGAAGTAAATTACAATTTTAACGAACATTATATAGCATGTTACATCAAGATCTTAAAATATAGTGTGAGATTCAAAGTGGAACCAATATAACCACGATTTGGCATATTGAAAGGTCGTATATGCACGGGCATGTAGACCCGAATGTTGAATCCAAGTATGGATCCTACTTGATTGCAATGATAGATAGCTCGGGAATAATTCCGAGGACGGAATTCCAATAACGGGAGGAGAATGTAACACCCCGGTTCTGGACCCAAATTTTTCGCGTTTATTTTTTTTAAAAATCAATGTATATTTTAACACCAATCCAAACCCGATAGTTATGTTCGAATATCTTAACAAAATGTTAATAATTACTATATGCAAGTACGAGTGACGAAACTAAAACTGATACACGTTAACGAACCCAAGCCCGAATGAAGAATAGTCATCACTGGGGAAATGTGTCACCTCCCCATGGTGAAACATGCCCCCACCCACACAAGACACATCATACACCCAAAGACCCACCATTTTTATAAACCCACATAACACACACACACTTCTGGATATATTACACAAAGAGAGAATAGAGAACTAGAGAGAGAAACACTGAAAGGAGAGAGGGAGATTGTTGGATCTCCGGTCACCATCTGACACCCCCTGGGTCGGGTTGTTACAGTTAACGTCAACTCGCGCGTTGCAGCGGAATATTAATCATGAGTGTCTTTAGCATCAATATATGAGATGCACCACCATCACCACCGAACATTGCCACTGTTACCACCATCACCACTGGTCACCACCGGTCACCACCTTAGGAATCGACGATGAACATTCACGAATCAACAACACACATCTCACGAATTTCAGGTTGGTTTTTATTTAGTTGTTTATGTTTCTGTTTTTTTTCTTAATGATGACAGTTGGGGTGGTTGTGGATGTGGTGGTGGTGGTGGACAGTTGTTGTGGAGGTGGTGGTGGGTGGTTGCTGTTGAGGTGGGGTGGTAGTGGGTGGTTGTTGTGGAGGTGGGGTTGGTGGTGGGTGGTTGTTACGGAGGTGGAGATGATGGTGGTGGTCCCTGAAGCCTCTTATAGAGGTCTCCCTAAAGCCTCTTGGTGAGTCGTCCCGCCTTCTTGGATATGTGTCCCACTAATAATGACACGTGTCGCTCAACGGTTGTCTTTTGGGCCGAAGCCTCTGGGGGAGGCCTTAGATGCCTCGTAATCCGGGAACCGGCTCTCCGAAAAGGTGGTAGGTGGCTATTTTCATGAAAAGTCTCGGTCAATGACTAATACCGTGATTTTTCCTTTTTTATTAATTTTGTTTTGAACTTGCAAAGTGACAAGGGGATGAGGGAACCACCTATTAAGGACAATATGTGGGTCCTATAGTCCTAAAACTTATAATTAAATAAATACCCTTGTCACGTGATACCATCGGTGTGTTGTACCGTACTCACCACCAATGCACAAGTGCACACTTCACCTCACATTTTATATATTTCCTATATTGCCCATACACGTGTCATTTATTTACATCGACTTTGCCGACAAATACAGGGGCAAATATGGCAATAGCATCTATGTGGCACAAAAATACTATAGATCAGTCAGTGAATACGTTGTACGTGATTTTATAAAGGGGTTATGGAAATATACACTCGCCTGATTAAGAGATATACACCCACCTGAAAAAGATTTTAAAAAGTGCAAAAAGCCGTCAGCTTTCTACGGTACTTTCAGTTGTTTTGTTAAACTACCGTTTATTCTTTAAACCTAAACCGTAGTTTATAAAACAAAAGCTTTATTGGGAACAAACAAGCATCTGATTCTCACATGTTATTGAAATGACATGTTATTTGAAAAATCAGTTAATATCATACAGAAAAAAAATGATGGATTTTAATGACACGGGTTAAAAAATGTGTGTATATATTCCAAATTATTTTGAAATTGATAGATTATAATAGTTAAGCTGGCAAAGCTATTGAAAATGGCCATAGAAATTGATGGATTATAATGACATGGGTAAAAAAATGGTCATAGAAATTAGGTATATAAACTTTTAGATAACTACAACAATAACAAAATACTTAGTCATGGTGTAACGCAAACTTATCCAAAATCCCAACACGTAAATTCATCACAAATCGTTTTGTAATGCACACCTTGGATTGTACTTGGATACGCCCCTGGGTAGGTGTCAAGCTTGGATTGGTGGAAGAGTTTGTTTGCTAGCGTGAAATGTTTCACGCCAAATCGGTCCACGCAAAACAAAACAAAAAAACGAAGAGGGGGCGGTGTTTGCAGCGTTGTGGTGGCGTGAAAATGCCCTTTTCACACCCATTATCGATGCTACTGCATATTGGTCTCAACGTCTTCGTAAAGGATAACTAGATCCGAAAACTTAGGAGGCGAAAAGGAGGCGATTAGGGTTTCTAGTGTGCATGGCGGAAAGGGATCGGTATAGGGTGAATACTTGGTATGATGTTCCAATGAAGAAGGGCAGAAACAACTACAATCATCAACAAATACAGTGATCATGGTGGTGGTGTGAAGTTTTTTGTATCTAATCTTCCGGAAAAGTGTTCATCATCGGATCTGGCTGGAGTTTTGAAGGAACATGGTGACGTTCAAGGTATATACATTGCAAGGAAGTATTACCGTTTGGGTAAGAGGTTTGGATTTGCTACGTTCACTGTTACGCGTAATAGGTCGGAGTTGGAGGAGAGTCTTAAATATGTGTGGATAGGGAGTTATAAGCTTTTTATCGTACCTGCTAAATTTGTTGATGGTAAGAAGACTTCAAGTGACAAGGGGGAAGAGCATGATAGATCAGTGATTAGAGAGAAGGTATCGAGAAAGGGAGATAAGGTGTGGATGCTGGTGAAGGATCATGAGAAAGACGGTCATGTGGAGGAAGTGGCTGGGACGGATAATATGATTGTTGATAACCCTACGAACATGGTTATGGAGCAGAGGTTGTTCAAGGATACGTTGCTTAATAAGGATGTGGAAGAGGTGATTCCGGAGGTGGTGGTGGATTCGGAAACTAGTGAGTTTTATGAGGGAGGTATCATTGTGAGAGTTAGTGATTTTGGAATCCTTACATCTGTAAGGATTAAACTCAGAGAGCTTTCAAAGGTTAGGATAAATATCAAGTATATTGGTGGATTGTTCATCCTTTTTATCTTTGATAATCGGGTTGAGAAGGAGGAGTTTATGGGGAATAAAGAAGTATGGAAGGACCGGGTTGATTCGACAGATATTGGTTTGGTCAATATTTGGTGGTGGATCGGATTACGTGGATTAAAATACATGGACTTCCGATTCATATTGCAGGCTCGAAGGTATTTGATGATATTGTTGGGAGGTTTGGGGAAGTTGTCCAATCGGCGTAGTTCCCGGAGGAAGGTGATGTGTCGTATGCTTGTGTGGGTATGCTTACAAAGTCTATTGATCAGATTCATAGTAAATGTAAAGTGTCTTGGAAGGAGATGTCGTACATGGTTTTAGTGGAAGAGGAAGCATGGGAGTGGATTCCGGATTGTTTGGTGGAGTACGATGAGGGAGATGATGTTAGTAATCGGGAAGAGGTTGAGGAGGTAGGTGTAACTTCAAATATTCAGCAAGGGCCTCTCGAGGATGCCAGATGGGGAATGAGGGGATTGAGATTCATGAGCAAAATTCTAATTTGTATGATGATGTTAATGCTAGCATACCTCATATTAATGGGGTATTTGCTAAACACATACTTGAGGAGAATAGTGTTACTGGTTCTAAAAGGAAGGGTGGGAAATATTCAAAAAGTAAATCTGCATTGAGAAGGTCTATATCTCCGCTAGACAAAGACAGACCTAGAAAACGAATTCATGAAGATAATGACATGTTTGACATAGATAGATTAATTTTTCCCAATCATGATGCACGAGTTTGGAAAAGTCGGTTACAGTCCAGGAAGGTGGTGAGGAGGAATTCTTGACACCGGATTTGAACAAAGAAGTCGCTGCGGGTGGTACGGGATCGATTGGATGTGTAGTGGCTGAGGGTGATGGAGCGAATATTTTGTTACGTGAGGAATGGATTAGACAGGAGGTGATGGAAACGGTGGAGTTTGCAAAAGAGTTATGGGTTGGTAATATTGATAGGTTCGAGAACGCGGTATTGAAAGCAGTGAACGATGAAGGTTTTCAAATGGTGGAACAATGAGCGTGCTTTCCGCTAACATTAGAGGATTGGGACGGTTTGATAAGGGGGAATGGATTTCAAATATTCGGGTGATAAACGAGGTAAGTTTTGTTATGTTGCAAGGTTTGGATATTGGTAAGTTTTGGGGTAGTGGTACTTTTCAATTTGAGTTTGTAGATGCCATGGGTCGGTCGGGTGTATTATTTCACTTTGGGATCAAAAGATTTTTGAGACGAGATCGGTTCAAAAGCATCGGTATTATCTTGCTGTTCACGGTTATATTAAAGGTAGCGGTGCTAGAGTGTGTATGGTGAATGTCTATGCTCCACAAAAGATCGCAGATAAGAAGATGTTATGGCTGGAACCGGAGCGGTTAATGCAACAGGATTTGACGTATTGGATAGTGGGTGGTGATTTCAATTGTGTTCGTGATAGAAATGAGAGGAAGAACACCAAGTTCAATGCCACTTCTTCTAATGATTTTAATGATTTCTTAGACGGGGTGGGTTTACATGAGTTCGGTTTAAAAGGTCACGAGTTTACGTTTGTTACGGGGAATAAGTGTAGTCGGATTGATAGGATATTTGTATCCTTGAACTTTTTGAACGACTGGCCGAATGCGGAGTATAGAGCGTTAGCAAGGGATAAATCGGATCATAGTCCGTTGGTGCTTAAAGTTGAATACCGGAACTTTGGTGCTAAACCATTCCGGTTTTTCAACTCTTGGTTAGATCGTAGAGGTTTTGACGAGTTGATTAAAGAGGCATTTTCGAGTTTCAAGGATAACGGTCCTCCAGATGTTTGTTTTATGCACAACTTTAAGTTTCTTAGAAACAAGATTATGGATTGGAAAAAAACGACTTTGACTATGGAGGAGGAAGAATATAAGGCTGTTTATGGCAGACTTGAATGAGTTAGATGTTCTAGTTGAGAACCATTATCTTCTTGAGACCGAGCAGTGGGTATTTTCGAAAGGCAAAATGAGAATTAAAGAGTTGGAGGAGCTTAAAAACAAAGACTTGAGACAAAAGGTGCGGGTTAGGTAGGCTAGAGAACGCGACGATAACTCAAGTTTTTAAGAGATAACCCATTTTGGTGTTTAATGAAGTTCATTTAAAAAAAAAAACATATTGGTCTCAACATCATTTCGTTGTTACGAACTAGATATCTAGAAATTGTAAATTTGGTGATAACTTATTTAAGGGAAAATGGATTTTAATACTCATAACTATCGCCTATTGATGGATAATACTCCCAACTATCACTTTGGCCATCAACACTCCAAACTTTCAATTTGTTTACTTTTATCACTCCCAAACTAACTGAGATCTAACCTGGTTAGTTTTCGTGGCCAAAATGTAAAAACCAAAACTTTGGGACATTTTTGAAACTTATTATTATTATTGTTATTATTATTATTATTATTATTATTATTATTATTATTATTATTATTATTATTATTATTATAATAATAAATCAAGCCACCCTCCCTCTTCTTGCCAATAGACCGACTCACACACACACACATAAGGGGTTTCGGCCGGCTGCTCACGGCGGAGCTCCGGCGGAGCAGTCCCAACAAACACCCACATCTACATCCATATTATATGAGAGAGAGAAAGAGAGAGAGAGAGAGAGAGAGTCGGTAGAGAGAGAGAGAGAGAGAAGAAGCAGAAGAGAGAGAGAGAGAGAGAGAGAGAATAAGCAGAAGAGAGAGAGAGAGAAAGGAATCAGATCTGAAAATGGAGGAAATCAAAGTGGATGAGAGAGAGAGAGAGGAAAGGAAACCATAATGGCATTGGGAGGAGCACGGTGGTGGTGTCGTTGAAGACGGCGGCGACGGTCTAGGGTCCGGTTAGGGTTTTGTTCTGATTTGGGGATTTTGTGTGAGCATTATGACGGAGGAAGAAGGTGGTCACGGTGGTGATGTGGTGTTCCGATGGGTTACAGGATCTCCGGCGGTGCAGGCAGCCCCTTGACATACGACAGTGGCGGCGGTGGTGCAGGGTTTCGAGCATGGTTCGGGTCAGGACTTGGTAACCGATGGTGATTCAGTTCAGGGAGTGCTTTGTGTGTGTGAATCTTTTTATGAATAGTGTGTGTGTATCTTTTCAAGAAAGATCAGATCACCTTTGTGTTAACGAAGACTGGCTCTGTTTTTATGAATGATGTACGGAAGTGAAGGGGATAATGTGAGGCAGAGGACTAGTGATATGTATATATAGTTGGAAAACAGAGGGGGGGGGGGGGTAGGGTGTGGGTGGTGGTGGTGGTGGTTTTCCGGTGAAGGTGGTGGTTTAGAGAGAGAGATAGAGAGAACGGGGTGGGGGGGGGGGTTGAGATTTATAAGTTAAAGGTTTATTGTCAAAAATGCCCCTTAAGTTTTGTTTTTTATATTTTGGCCACATATAAGTTTTGGTTTTTACATTTTGGCCACGAAAACTAACCAGGTTAGACCTCAGTTAGTTTAGGAGTGATAAAAGTAAACAAATTGAAAGTTTGAAGTGCTAATGGCCAAAGTGATAGTTGAGATTATTATCCGTCGCGTAGTTGGGAATATTAAAAAAACTTTTTCCCCTTTATTTAATCCAAAACACAATGCACGAATCGTGGCCGTTCATCTGAAGCATCCACATAGGCAAAACAAAGCCATGCGTCAACACTCCACGTGTCAAACTCTTATTAGCCCATTAGACGTGGAATGTATTACCATTGGCCGGATCTACTCGACACAACTCATTTCCAGATCTATTAATATGGTCTCACAATAAACCTCTAACAACAATATTAAACAGCCCAGTCTCTCTCTCTCTCTCTCTAGAATCTTCTTCTGCTCTAAATCAACCAACAAGTTGAAGATGCGTTCGTTGCAGCTGTGTTGTTTTCTTTTATTAATTGGTTGCTTGTTTTCACAGATTTACGCTTCTTCTGACGCTGTAAGTAATCCAATTCGATGTGTTTGTTTGTTACTGTTACAGATCTGTAGTGTGTGAACTGGTTACTGATTTGTTTGAATTTTTATAGATATTTTACGAGTCGTTTGATGAATCGTTTGACGGCAGCTGGATCGTGTCTGAGAAGGAAGAATATTCTGGTAATACTTATTATTATTATTATTATTATTATTATTATTATTATTATTATTATTATTATTATTACTACTACTACTGTTTAAGTGGTTTTGAAGATTGTTTGAACTGTTAATGAGGGTAATTTGGTAAATTGATTGAAGTTTGAAGCTGAATGTGTATGTCAATGAGTATTTAGTTAGGGATTTTGAGCTTAGTTAATGGTTAGGTCAGGAAAATAGATATTAGGAAGATTTTAGGGTTCATGCTTGTCATATGTTTGGTGATTTTTTTGCATTGATTGTTACTGAAGTTGAGATGACTTGCTGGTGAATGGTGATGTTAGATTATTGTTTACATAACTGTACATATGCAGACTAAACAGATTTGTTCTGTATTTATGTATAATAAGCCTTCTAGTTTTACATCATAATATTATAAACATATCAGTTTCTTTGACACTGATGTTATTTTCATAATGCAAGAAGTTTCACTTTAATGAGTATTCGAGTATGGGATTATTGTGCATTTGGAACAAGGGGTACCTACAACCGGTTCTATATGGAAATTGGGCTTATTAATGCATTGTTATCATCTTGAAGAAATTATTATAAGTATTTAATTTGAAGTTGTTAGGAGTGTAGTGAGGATATGGTGTTTGAAAGTCTGTTATTTTAGGTGAGTTTATGGTAGCCAATGGGTATGGCGCTGCGTATGAGACGCTATTTTACAATCGGGTATGGGAGTGGGATTAGTACAGGATTACAGGCTATGGGAAAAACGGCTTTAATTTAATGACACAAGACAACATTTTATATGATCAGTGACTTGCGGGGTTGGTTAACGTCTTGATTTAATGTAAAATAAGAAATACAATTTTACAAGGTGTCTCGAGATATAATGTATTTGCCATTGTACCCTGATTTTTTGTTTAGTGTTGACTTTCTTGTTTGCTGATGTTCTGCAAACAACTGTTTGATTTACCACTCACCATCATCATGTATTCATTTGGATGTTACGATATATTTGTGGTTCTATTTCTGGTTTCTTACTTTCTAACATTTGTTACTATATGTGGTACTTAGGTGAATGGAAACACTCGAAGAGTGAGGGACATGATGACTATGGGCTTCTCGTGAGCCAGCAAGCTAGAAAGTATGCAATCGTCAAGGAGCTAGAAAAACCGGTTGAGCTCAAGGACGGTACAGTTGTTCTCCAATTTGAAGTCCGTCTTCAAAACGGTCTTGAGTGTGGTGGTGCTTATTTGAAGTATCTACGACCTCAAGAGGCTGGCTGGACCGCCAAGGGGTTTGACAATGAGTCTCCTTATTCAATCATGTTTGGCCCAGACAAGTGTGGGGCCACGAACAAGGTCCATTTCATCTTAAAACACAAAAACCCTAAAAGTGGAGAGTACGTCGAACACCATCTCAAGTTCCCACCTACTGTCCCTTCAGACAAACTGACCCATGTATACACAGCCGTTATTAAACCCGACAACGAGCTTGTAATCTTGGTTGATGGAGAAGAGAAAAAGAAGGCGAATTTCCTCTCGTCTGAGGACTTTGAACCTGCACTAATCCCTGCAAAAACTATTCCTGACCCGGATGATAAAAAACCTGAAGATTGGGACGAGCGAGCCCAAATCCCTGACCCAGAAGCCACAAAACCCGAGGACTGGGACGAGGATGCTCCAATGGAGATACTAGACGAAGAAGCCGAGAAGCCTGAAGGATGGCTAGAAGACGAGCCAGAAGAAATCGACGACCCTGAAGCAGTTAAGCCCGAGGATTGGGATGATGAGGAGGATGGTGAATGGGAAGCACCCAAAATCGACAACCCGAAATGTGAAGATGCACCAGGGTGTGGAGAATGGAGAAGACCATTAAAGAGAAACCCAGCTTACAAGGGTAAATGGCATGCTCCTCTTATCGATAACCCTGCTTACAAGGGTATCTGGAAGCCTCAAGAGATTCCAAACCCTGATTACTTTGAACTTGAAAAGCCCAACTTTGAACCAATTGCCGCAATCGGTATTGAGATCTGGACAATGCAAGATGGAATCCTGTTTGACAATGTCTTGATTGCCGGTGATGAAAAGACCGCAACTGAAATCAGGGATACCACATGGAAGCCAAAGTTTAAGGTGGAAGAAGAGAAACAGAAGGCAGAAGAACAAGCAGCTGGGTCTGATGGTCTCAGTGGTATCCAGGTAATCAATCTACTCATTAGAAAAAAAAAATATCAAAAATCTTTTTCCCTCCCTTTATTTTATAATTTTTTTTCTAATTATTTAAATTGAATTTTATTTTCAGAAAACCGTGTTTGATGTTCTTTACAAGATCGCCGATTTGCCTTTCTTGGGTAACCACAAGGACAAGGTTTTGGTAAGTTGTCGATATCTTTCTTCAATAGGGGTGTATGTAATTGAGCGAGCTCTATCTTACCTGCTTGAGCTTGGCTCGTTTAAAACTACATGTTATATACGGAGCTTGGCTTGCTTCAAGCTCTTAGCAGGTCACCTTAGCCGTGTCCAGAGAAGAAGACTGTCGGGACTTATTCTAAAGTGAAATTTTTTTATGTTACTGCAGGAAGTTATTGAGAAGGCTGAGAAACAACCAAACATCACAATTGGTGTGATAGTTTCGATTGTGGTAGTGATCTTTAGCGTGTTGTTGAAGCTGTTGTTTGGTGGGAAGAAAGCGGTAAGCCTTCTGCCTTTTCTTTTCACAGGTCGATTATCTGCTCAATTTTTTTTTCTTACGGTATGACCTTATCTTACAGACAAAGAAGGTGAATGTGGCACCGGCGAAGAAGGAAGAAGAAGACTCAAAGGCAGCAGAAGGTGAAGGCGAAGAGGAAAAGGAAGAGAAGAGCGAAGATGCTGCAGCAGCAGGAGCGGGCCCACGTAGAAAGACAAGACGCGATAACTGAGGGTTGAGAAGTCGATGAGGAGATTAGAAGATGCATCAACATTGGTTTTGGTGTTTTTATTTTTGTTTTTTGACATTTTATAAGTTGTTCTTTTTGTGATTTAGAAGGGGAAGGAAACGAAAAGTTTGTATGAAGAAGACTTTGTAAATGAGGGATTTATTATAATCTAGAACCAAGTCTTGTAGTAGGTATTGTTAGTAAGTGGTTCGATTTTATTAAACATTAAATCACAAAGGTTTGATTTCATTTTCTTCAATCAGTTGCTCAAAGTTCATCTCTATATAAAGAAAACTAAAGTAGTAATTTTAAGTAGAAGTATTATGTTTGTGTTAAAATGTTAAACATTTAATCTAATTCAATTACTATTGTTTGAACGTTTATATTTTTTATGTTTGGATCATTGCTTATATGGGCTTGAGTATATGCAGACGTGTAGAGGTGGTATGGGCTTGTGTCTGAGTGGGCTTATGTTTCATAAGTCATTGGGCCTATGGGCTTGGCTCCAGTCTGGTTGTGATTAGCTGGCGTATCATCTCGAGGTTATATATTGAACGTTGGATTAAGTTCATCCTGGCCGTTCGTTTTGGTAGCTGAGAGAAGCTTCTGGATCCACATATATATATCTTTTCTCTGTATTATTATTCACTCACTCGTTTCATTTTTTGTTTTTCTTTCCTTATTTTCTCTCTGTAATTAGGGTTTCAATTGTCGTCGTCTTCATCAGTGATTATTGTTAATCACTGTAAGTCTGTTTAGTCTTGTTCATGTTTTCCTTATGTTTGTATCTACTGGTCTAACTAATCAGTAGTTATAAACAAGTATTGTATTGTTTCTTTCTGAGTTCTACTATTGTTGAACTCTTGGGTATTGGGGGGAACATTTTTTGGGTTGGTTTAATAAAGATCTTGTCACCGTTTTGTCGCCTACTTTTGTTGTTATTGATCTTGAGTTTGTGTTGGCTCTGTTGATTATTTGTTATTGTGTGTTGAAACCCTAAATTTCTACATGGTATCAGAGCTGTAAGGCTCTTGATCTGGTCTTGGGTGTCGTGTATAAGTCTTCCGCTGGTCTTGATGTATATGTTAGGGATCTGATCTTTGTAGATCTGGTCCTTATTTTTCTGGTTTGATAGATCTTGTCTGATCTTGTAGATCTGGTCTATCATCACCTCTTGTCTATTATTTGTGGCTATATTGCAGGTTATTTGAGGTCAACTTTTGTTGGCCTGATTGGTCTTGTGGAGCTATTGGAAAGTGGATGTGTAAAGCAACAGTTGCTCCCATAACTCAACACCCTAAGTGAAGGTGTTGGTTGTGGGTTGGCGAAACCCTAACTTGGGTTCCCCCTCATTGTGAGATCGTTCCTCTCCTTTTTTTGATTCTTGTTGTGTCTAGTGGCACTGACCGGGTTAGGTGGACCGGTATTGGCCAATCTGTTTGGTTTGTTGTCTTGTCTTGTTGGTTCTTGGTCTTGATTTGTCTGTGTATTTGTCTATTTGTCTATATACGTATATATAGCATATTAGTTAATAAAGGGCTTCTGTGCTAAGAACTGCGTGGGCACCTTTTGAGTGATGAACCCATGATCTGTAGCACTGACACAGTTTCGCCCTAATTAGGTCTTTTGTGTGACAGCTACTGTTGTCTTTTGTTTCTTATATTTGTTGATTGTGCTGTCTGTTTTTTCCTGTTTGTTGTTGACTCTGTGTTTTATTAAACATGGGAGATGTTGTGAATCCTAATGGAGAAGGTAGAGGGGGTGCTAATCAAGGACCTGACCCAACCTTGGTCAGTAAACTTGACATTAGTGATCCCTTGTATCTTCATCCAAGTGATACTTCTAGTCTGACCATTATCAGTATTAAACTAAAAGGTACTGAAAATTACTCTGTCTGGTCTAACTCTATGAAATTGGCTTTGCAAGCTAAAAATAAAATGGGATTTATAGATGGGTCTTGTGTTAGGTCTGTTGATGATAATGTCCTAGCAAGTCAGTGGGATAGGTGTAACTCAGTGGTGTTGTCTTGGTTGATTAATTCTGTATGTGAAGAGTTATATCTTGGTCAGGTGTTTTCAAAGTATGCTAGGGATGTTTGGTTGGACCTTAGGGAAACATATGATAGAGTTGATGGATGTGTTATGTTTAACTTGCATCAGAAAATTAATAGTTTGTCTCAAAATGGTAGTTCAGTTGCTGAATACTACCATAAGTTGAACACAATGTGGAAGCAGTTTGACTCTATAGTTCAGCTTCCCATGTGTACTTGTCAAGCCTCAAAGGAATTCAATGATTTTAATTCTCTGATTAAACTCATGCAATTCCTTATGGGTCTTGATGAGATTTATCAACCAGTCAGAACAACCTTGCTCACAAGTGATCCACTGCCTTCAGTAAAGACAGCCTTTGCTGTGGTCTCTAGGGAGGAATCCCATAGAGGCACAAGCAGTGGGTCAAAAGGGTCTAATGTCTCTTTTGTTGCTAAGTCAAATCAGGTTAATGATAATAGGAGAAGGTTCAATAGTAACAACAATAGAGGACCTAATCCTAATCTTAAGTGCACACATTGTAATATGATTGGTCATACTGTTGATAGATGTTTTGAAATTGTGGGATATCCCCCTGGATTCAAAAAGAGACTATTTAATCAGACAAATAAATCTGTTAATAACAATGTTTGTGGTAACAATAAAACAAGTATGAGCAATAACAATGTGTGTGCTAATGTTGCATCTACTTCTAGTGCTGGTTCACCTTTTACATCTGAACAGATTTCAAAGCTGATGAGTTTGATTAGTGAGAAATCAGGAGGAGATCCTCAGTGTTCTAATGTTGGAGGTGAGTCAGTTGTGTTTAATGGTTTTTCCAGTCTGTCTGTTTTAAATAAACTGTCCAAGGTGTTTGAAAATTTTTCTAGTTGTTCAAGTGTGTTGAAGTTTGCTTTGTTTCTTGGTTGGTTAATGGATTCTGGGGCTAACCATCATATGATAGGAAATGATAAACATTTAATCAATTGGGTTGATGTGTCTAGATATAATATGGAAGTTAAACATCCTAATGGTACAAATGCTAGGGTAACAAAGATAGGAGATGTTAAACTAGCTGAGAATGTTGTTTTAAGAGATGTGTTTTATATACCTGATTATTGTGTTAATTTGATCTCTGTGCATAAACTTGCTAAGGATAGTAAACTTGATGTTTTGTTTAATGAGCATACATGTTCTGTCCAGGATTCCAACTCAAAGAGAATCCTGGTGACTGGTAGACAACAAGAAGGTCTATACTTTGTGGGTGATAATGTGAGTTTCAGCAGTGTATGTTTTAATAGTGTTAGTGATTACAGTCTATGGCATAGCAGACTAGGACACCCTTCTAGTCAAGTTCTTGTTGTGTTAAAAGATACTCTTAATGTAGGTGTATCTGAGTCTCAGCCTTGTGATGTGTGTCACAAGGCTAAACAAGTTAGGGTACCATTCCCTATTAGTGATCATAAGTCAACAAGTGTGGGTGATCTTGTACATCTTGATGTATGGGGTCCTTACAAGGTCACTAGTAGTGAGGGGTATAGGTATTTTTTAACAGTGGTGGATGATTATTCAAGGTCTGTATGGGTTTACTTGTTGAAAAGTAAAAATGATGTTTTTGAAAACTTAGTTTTTATGAGTTAATAAAAACCCAGTTCCTAAAGCGTGTTAAAATATTTAGGAGTGACAATGGTATTGAATTCGTAAATAAACAAATGAATGAATTTTGTAGTCAAAGAGGTATACTACACCAAACAACCTGTGTTTACACTCCACAACAGAATGGTGTTGTGGAGAGGAAACATAGACATCTTTTAAACACAGCAAGGGCATTGTTGTTTCAAAGTAGTCTTCCACTTAGATTCTGGTCTGATTGTATTCTCACTGCTGCATATCTTATTAACAGGCTGCCTTCTTCCGTCCTAGATGGTAAATGTCCGTATGAGTTGGTTTATGGGTTCCCCCCAAAGTTGAGTCATTTAAGAAACTTCGGGTGTTTGTGTTTTGAAACAGTCTTTAATGAACCAGATAAACTTTGTAGTAGAGCAAATAAGTGTGTCATGTTAGGATATTCTTTTTTGAAAAAAGGTTATAAGATTTTGAGTCTTGAAACTAAACAAATTGTCTTTTCTAGAGACGTCAAATTCTATGAAAATATATTTCCTTTTAAAACTGAGTTTAAAGAAAATGTTTTTGATAATGTAAATCATTTAAACTTTTTCGATTGTTTTGAAAATGAAGTTTCGAAAGATGACTTGAACAAAAGTAACACACGTCTTCCCGATGATGAAGGGGGACCCAGTAGGACTCATGACTCTTCACCTGGGGATCAATTAGATGACTCTCCCAGGGCTGCCAGAGAGGTAGACCATATTGATGGTCAACCACCTGGTAGTACAGTAGGTAGAGGGACTAATCCCTCAGGGTTTGAAGAGTCAAATGTTGAGACTATATCCTCTGAGGGAAATAAGACTTCTAGTCTTAGACAGTCAAGTAGAGAGTCTATATTACCTAAGAGATATAGTGATTTTATTTTAGACAATAAAGTTAAGTATGGAATTGATAAGAGTGTTAATTACTCTAATTTGTCTAGTGAAAACTTATGTTTTGTTTCAAATGTTAACAAAGTTTCTGAACCAACATCTTACTATGAAGCTTCAAAAGACCCAAGGTGGGTTGAAGCTATGAATAGTGAGATGGAGGCCTTATACCAAAACAATACTTGGGTTGTTACCGACTTGCCTCCAAATAGGAAAGCTATTGGATGCAAGTGGGTATACAAAGTCAAGTACAAGTCTGATGGACAAGTAGAGAGGTATAAGGCCAGACTCGTTGCTAAGGGATACAACCAACGAGAAGGTTTAGATTTTGGAGAGACATTTTCTCCGGTTGTTAAAATGGTCACTGTACGATGTGTTATTAGTTTAGCCGTACAAAATGGTTGGTCTTTATTTCAGTTGGATATTAATAATGCGTTTTTGTATGGGTCAATAACTGAGGACGTGTATATGACACTTCCTGAAGGATATTCGTCTAACAATGAATCAAAAGTGTGTAAGCTTGTCAAGTCTTTATATGGACTGATACAAGCTCCTCGTAAATGGAATGAGAAACTCGTAGAAGTTCTTGTTAATATAGGATTTGTTCAGAGTAAGTGTGATTACTCATTGTTTGTAAAGTCTGATAATGATGTTTTCCTGGTTTTGTTGGTCTATGTTGACGATATTGTTGTGACTGGTAATAGTGAAGTTGAGATTAATAATGTTAAAACTTTTTTAAAGGAAAGTTTTAAAATAAAAGATCTTGGTAAATTGAAGTATTTTTTAGGTATTGAAGTATTGTATTCTGGAGAAACTGTTTGTTTAAATCAGCGTAAATATTGTCTTGATTTGTTAGCTGAATTTGGCTATTTGGGTTGTAAACCAGTGAGTATACCAATAGAACAAAATTATATATTGTCTATGAAAAGTGTTAAATTTGAGAAGTATGTAGAGGATATTACAGGTTTTCAGAAACTTGTCGGTAAGCTTATATACTTGTCACTTACTAGACCCGATATAAGTTATACCGTTCAGTTCTTAAGTCAATTCATGCATAAGCCATCAGAGGCTATTGTGCAGGTTGCCTTTAGACTGTTAAGGTACCTTAAGATGTCACCTGGAAAAGGGTTATTGTTTAAGAAAGCAGATGATTTTGTTCTATCTGCATTTTCAGATGCAGATTGGGCAAAATGTTTGCAAACTCGTAAATCTGTTACGGGTTACTGTGTGTTTTTAGGGTCTAATCTGGTGTCTTGGAAAAGTAAGAAGCAAAGTGTAGTGTCTCGGTCAAGTGCCGAGGCTGAATACCGGGCTTTATGTTCCACAACTTGTGAACTTGTCTGGTTGTCTAATGTGTTAAGCGAATTAGGTATTAAATCTAAGTTACCATTAAGTTTGTTTTGTGATAGCAAGTCTGCTATCTCAATTGCTGAGAACCCAGTGTTTCATGAGAAAACGAAACACTTTGAATTGGATCTTCACTTCTTAAGAGAAAAGGTTAGTAATAATTTTGTAAAAATCATAAAGGTTGATTCTAGTCAGCAAGTGGCTGACATATTTACAAAGGGTTTATATGGTTCACAACATGATAACTTTTGTAAATCTTTGGGATTAACTGATATGTTTAGTAATTGAATTAAGGGGGGATGTTAAAATGTTAAACATTTAATCTAATTCAATTACTATTGTTTGAACGTTTATATTTTTTATGTTTGGATCATTGCTTATATGGGCTTGAGTATATGCAGACGTGTAGAGGTGGTATGGGCTTGTGTCTGAGTGGGCTTATGTTTCATAAGTCATTGGGCCTATGGGTTTGGCTCCAGTCTGGTTGTGATTAGCTGGCGTATCATCTCGAGGTTATATATTGAACGTTGGATTAAGTTCATCCTGGCCGTTCGTTTTGGTAGCTGAGAGAAGCTTCTGGATCCACATATATATATCTTTTCTCTGTATTATTATTCACTCACTCGTTTCATTTTTTGTTTTTCTTTTCTTATTTTCTCTCTGTAATTAGGGTTTCAATTGTCGTCGTCTTCATCAGTGATTATTGTTAATCACTGTAAGTCTGTTTAGTCTTGTTCATGTTTTCCTTATGTTTGTATCTACTGGTCTAACTAATCAGTAGTTATAAACAAGTATTGTATTGTTTCTTTCTGAGTTCTTCTATTGTTGAACTCTTGGGTATTGGGGGGAACATTTTTTGGGTTGGTTTAATAAAGATCTTGTCACCGTTTTGTCGCCTACTTTTGTTGTTATTGATCTTGAGTTTGTGTTGGCTCTGTTGATTATTTGTTATTGTGTGTTGAAACCCTAAATTTCTACAGTTTGTTAGAGTGACATTATGTACCTAGCACGAGATTGGTTTTAGGATTAATCAAATGTGTCCATAAAGGTGTTATATGTCAAGCTCGGCCCGCCTTAGTGTGACTGTGTGAGCGGGCGACCCCTCGGGAAAAAAATCAGCGACACTTGCAGCCGCTCCAATTGCAAGTTGCAACCACAACTCCATACGGCAAATATGTTACGACAGTGAGCTTAAGCGATATACTTCTATAGAGTATACGGCAAATATGATATGCTTCTAAAGACGATACAATATTATATGGGGGGGGGGGGTTGTGTTTGCTAATTAACCAAACTATCTCAAAAATTCAAAAACCCAAGCATCAAGTATAGTTTCAAAAACCAAAACATCAATTATAGTTTCAGCTAAAATCAATTCAACAACCGTACCCAGTAAATCCCACTCATAGCTACACAATTATAAATTCGGTTTTAGCATGTAACCTGACCTCACCTCTAGAAATATGTATATTGATAAGTAGGGATTTTCTTTATGTTATAGGCTCATAATTTATAAAAATAAGGTCATTATATCCATTTTGTAGTACAAAGAGAAACATCTAGCAGTGCAACAATAAGACTACAATTGCATAAACCACACCACATGATGCAAAAGATTTTCGGCGTTGCACAAATACCTGCTATAACACATGTACAACATAACAGAACGAACATAGAAATGAACATGTCGCAACAAAGCATGACCACCATCACGAGCCTGAAAGAATCGACTCAAACCCGTTGCTTTTCCTGACACGCACGCAGGTAAACTATGATGCGTCGACCATGGCTTTAAGAATCCTTGGAGGAATCACCGTCTTTGGTGGATTTGGGATCGTATCATCCGGGCCTAGATTGTCTATAGGTGGTCGCTGTTTATGATGATTGGTGACGCTTTGGTACGCCATAGTCAATGCTAGTGCCTACACATCAAGTAAATTGTAATCAACTTTAACCACCAAATCAAGATAAAACATTAAACCTCTTGAACCATCCTTTTTGGCGGCAGTTTCCACCCGCTTAGATAGAATTGGCGGTAATACCAAAACAACATCAAGAACGCGAAAACCAAGTCTGGTTCCATGGGTTGAAACCTTAATTCAAAAACCAAATGAAAGCCGTTGGTCTAAGACAACTTACGATGTGATCATGATCGGGAGGAGCATAAATGCCAGTTGTCACCGTACTTCTCCTTCGAGTACCATTGGTGGGTGGATCCTTAATTTTCTCAAAACCAACAGGAACAATCATTACCGGCATCCCAACTAGATTACCGACACACACTTTTTCCCAATCCGTAGCATTTCCCACAAATGCATCGACCGTAAAACTCTCCTTTACTTCTTGAATTAGCTTTTCCCGTGCTCTTTGCGACTGTATGGAAATGAAATACGCAACACGATTAATATAAAAGGAGAATAGAAAGTAAATGATTTGTTATAGCGGATGAATAGAAAGTAAACGATGTACCTGTATATAATCTACAGCTGGTATTACGCGTGCCCGGCGAAGTTCTGTGGGCCATTGATCTTGGGCCTCGTACTCATCATCTTGCCCAGATCGTTGCCAAGTGTCGAAATGAGCTAGCATATCAACATCCATAGTGAAATTTAAGATCCCTTGAACCGACTCAACGGTGTAATTGAGCTTAAACGGTACCATTTTAACACCCTTTGATCTAAGCACATCAACAACCTACCAATTTGACATTACCAGTGAATTCATCATTTGCAACTCGTTTCGTATCAATGCAAA
This sequence comes from Ambrosia trifida, assembly GCA_028751855.1. Taxonomy (NCBI): domain Eukaryota; kingdom Viridiplantae; phylum Streptophyta; class Magnoliopsida; order Asterales; family Asteraceae; genus Ambrosia; species Ambrosia trifida. Next base: position 174,824,613 of record CM054122.1, read on the forward strand.
AGTTATTAGATAGTGAATGAATTCATTCATGTAATTTTTCTCTCATAACAGGTCAAATGGGTCAAAATGATCCAAAATACTGACCTCCATCTCGGCATCCTCAATATAGCCAACTGTAAGTTTTGTGATGTCAACAGAAAACGGGTCGTCAAGAAAGATTTTTCTTGAAGAAAGGTCGTCGGGATCTTTACCCCGGATAACGTCTAGAACAACTGCGCAATCAACAGCACTTCTACACAAAGGACCAAGTTTGTCCTTGTAATATAAAAATTATCTATCAATAAAAGAACATAAATACATAAAGCAATAAAACAATAACCGAAAATTGGAAACTATCATTACCAGGCTCTCGGACAAGCTAAGCACACCGGTTCGACCAACCGCGCCAAAAGTTGGCCTCAATGCAGTCACGCCGCACCGCGCAGCAGGGTAAGTTATTGAGCCAGCCGTCTCGGACCCGATTGCAAAAGGAACCATACCAGCTGAGGTGCAGGCAGCCGGACCTGCTGATGAACCGGTGGTGAACTCCTCAATGTTCCATGGGTTTCGGGTTCGACCACCGAACCAAATATCATCATATGCCAGAGACCCCGTAACCAGTTTCCCGACAAGAACCGCCCCTGCAGACTTCAACCTGCATTCACTCATGAAGCATCAACCTATAGAAGGCATTTTCAATATATCGACCCATTTACTTTGAACGGATCGACCCGGGTCATGTCTATCTCTTAACGGTCAAGTGAGAAAACTTCAAAAGAAAACGAGCCACACGGGAAGTATTTAAATGCTTTCATACCTCTTGTAAACCCAAGCCTCTATGTCGAGAACTTGATCTTTAAATGTAGTTGAACCCCAAGTGGTTTTATATTCAGGAACCGCAATTATGTCCTTAAGCCCATACGGTATCCCATGAAGCGGGCCTAACATTTCCAACGAAATCTTGTTAAGAACCAACTTTTCATAAATGACATTCGTAACGAGTAACACATATCACAAGCAATATATGGTTTTATCGCCTTAAGTGTATATAACATCTTAGATCATTTTATACGAAAATCAACATTTATATGGTTTTCATAATTAAATAAAATGCGACACGTTATCAAGTGTATATAATCCGCTTGGACACACCACCTTTATGTTTGCAATACCTAAGTCAACTCCTTGTGCGAGTAGCTGATCCGCCTGTTTCGCCTGCTTGTATGCAAGATCCTCAGTAATGGTGATCACCGCTTCCAATACTGGATTGTATCTATGGGATCAATACGCACACCATTAACGTATAATAATAATAATAAAAAAAAAACAAAATATCTGGAAATCCCAGGTAGAGTTACCGTTTTAGCCTCTTTAGAAAGATCCCGACAAGCTCCTCAGAGGAAATTTGTTTTGTTCTTATAAGATGTCCTAGTTCAAGAACCTATCATCACAAATTTCCAACAAAACCATCAATGCGAATCAAGCTTGGCGCAATGTTTAGCAATGGTTAGGATTTGTTTAAGCGATGATTAACTTACAGTCATGAAGGCAATATCTTCTTCATTTTCAGGCCTTGTAACACTAGAAACAGAAGGATAACTAAATCTTTTGACATCGTCGTGTATTTCTTCGTGTTTCCATTCCGAATTGAAAACTAACGGAGATGGGTACTTTAATCCACCGTTCGTAGCAGCCACTATTTTCCGGTTGTCTTTGATTATAGGAATAGTGAGCTCTTTCGCACCCTTCTCGATCTCGAGCATCTGAATTTATCAAAATGGTGAATGTGTTTTAATGTAGGTGTAAATTATTATTGTAATTATATTGTTTATGTGATCATAATAAACATATCTAATTTCTTGTAACATGTAACAAAATATACATCATGACATCATGTAACATGTTTCATCACGACCTGCTTTGACACGTTATACCGCCCGACCTGCACATCTTGCCACATCTACTTTCAAAGGACACATGAGATTCATTTATATCATGCATGGATTGCTACTATAATCAGGCTTTCTAAAATCCATTTAACATCAATATGCAAAATCACCTACTAAGTAGGGGTGTCAATTATGTCGGTTTGAATTGATGAACCCGAACCCGAATCGTGTCAAAGACATCAACCATAATCCAAACACACTTAAACATTGTGTAACCTACACGACTCTTAAATGGGTTGATGTGTTGGCCATTGTTGTTAAAAGTCATCGCCTCTTGCGCCTAGGCCCATTTTTTAGGAAAGGCGATGCATTTACGCTTTGAGTCGAGGAAATTGCGCTTTAATTCTTCAGGTAATGGCTTAGGCACAGATTTCAGCAGGATTCCCAAATTCCGGAGAGTTTCTAGCCAAATTCGTTAAATTATGACTAGATTCCAGCCACATTTCTACTTTTATCTACGGAAAACTACTTCTATACACTAATACATCAATATTTTAAAACTAATGATACTAACTAGATGAAAATAGTATTATTTTGATATATTTTTACTTTATTTTCTTCGTTCGCTTTTTTATCTCAGGCCCTCGCTTTTTTGCGCCTCGCTCCTAGGCTTCAGGGGAGACCTATGGGCCTTGAGTGCGCCTAGCGCCTTTGATAACTATGGTGTTGGCGAATTGTAATTAACTTGTAACATGTTAAATGGGATGTAACAAACATGCTAGCGGGTCGATCTATTTGAATAAACGGGACAACCAAACACAACTTTTTTATCAAACAGGTTAAACGTGACACCTTACACCTAAGTCGCAAAAGCAAGGTCAAACGGCCCGAACACATAAAAGTCACCAAGTATAAGTTTCTTAGCAATATAGCTCATCAGATTACAATGTACCTTACTGTCATTGAAGAACTCCGCATCCAACATACTAAAACCACGTTCAAGTCCCGAAGCAGCATCTATCTTTTTCAAGCGCTTTTCATGCCTAATGGACTCAGGGCTCGCACTGTCCTAATCGAAAATGAACACATTTAGTATAAAGACATAAAAATAGTAATAATAACAATGCAACAGCAATGAGGTGCAATCAACATTTGTTCAGCCTATCGGATGCGTTCATTACCTGGTGAAAATGGTCCTAGAAAGACTTGGAACATTCTGGAACAACATTTTTCCGATTTTATTATATGAACTCACCTGCTTTGCAAATGTTAAAAGTAGAAATATTCATCTTATTACATGTTCCAAAAGCTACCAACTCAAAAATGGTCAATTCCAATTCAGAATCTTTTTTTTTTTTTTAAATTTTGGGGTACACTCTTCCCATGCATTAATAACTCGGCCACCATTCACAACTCACAAGTCAAAGATCGCCATTGTAAATGGCGACCTTTTGTCCCTACCTAGCTTAGTCAGGTAGGTTGTCAAAAAGTCGCAGAGAAAAGCGAGAGATTACCAAATGGCACTGATAACCTCTCTCTACACTTGCATAGAAAAAATGAGAGATTGCCAGATGACACTGGCGACCTCTCCACTTTTCAGAAAATTTTAATAGAAAACGAGAGGTTGCCAATTGTATTGGAGATTTCTCTCCCTCTATTTTTGTGAATTGCGACCTCTCCATTTTTCTTTTCTTTTTTTTTACTAAAGTGAGAAAACCTAGAGGTCACCAATTTGGCGACCTCTCCATTTTTCTTTTTCTTTTTTACAAAAGTAAGTGAGAAAACCTAGCTAGAGGTCGCCAATGAGAATGGCGACCTCTCCCAACCTCGTATTGGTTACATTCTCATTCCCTCACAAAGATAGGCATAGTTGGAGAGGTCGCCATGCCCCTCACGACCACCCCTAAGTGACACATCACAAATTTTTTACCCTTGTGATACATGAGGATAGGTTATCCCAATCAAGGCGATTTCGGTCCATGATAAATGGCATCCCAATGAATTTGATGCGAACACGAACACAACATGAATATTCATGTGTAACTCATTTGAATTTTTTTCTTTTACACCCCCCTTATACAAATATTCTAAAATTAGAAATTCAGAAAAAAAAAATACATGGCTTAAGTTATCAAGTAACATAGATATATAAAACTAATAATTATAAAACCAAAGGTATACAAGTATAAGTATAACCGGCCAGTCAAGTCAACCATTTTTTTTCAACGGTGACTTTCTTTAACTATGTGGCAGGCCCTAATCATCGACACGTCCAGACTATGTTGTTTGAACCGGGTTCACGCTGGTACGGTGGAGACTAAGACGTTCAAGTCAACCTAATATGACCGGCTAAATAAGTCAAAGCTGTTGAAACCTAAACACGAATAAGAACAACTATTCATGCACACACATATATATATATATTAATGAGAGAGAGAGAGAGAGAGAGAGATACCATATTTGGGTATTTGGAGAGGGTCCAATGGAAGAGGGATGGTGTTGTTCTGGGATCGAAGAACAGATGCAAAATAACATAGTAAAGAGGAGAGTGATAATCAGCAAGAGGACACGTGGCCTAGTCCGAGGACAGCTGAGGGTCATGTATTCAGGCCACATGGCTGCCGATGAGATGATACACGAATCTTGCGACTGAGTCGGAACTCGGAAACTGTTAGTTTTGCTTACAGTGTTTATCAATCCAATCAAATCTGCGACTTTCTCTTGTCTACTTTTGACTCCATCAACTTGGTTTATTTTATATTTTAGCATCTATCAATATTATATTTTAAAGTAAATTACATAAATCATCCTTTATATTTATAACGGTTTGCATATCATGTCCTTACATTGTGCCTTATACATGAGACTGATTATCAATACCCTAAAGTTGTGCTAGAATTTTTAGCATCGCAAGATTCATGGATTTAGCATGCATTTTTGGGTGATCAAAATTATTAATGGTAATCAATATTAGAGTTCTCGTTATTTCGTCTATTTTTACCCGACTAGATCGATAAGTAGAGCTTTTCTCGTTATTTCGTCTATTTTTACCCAAACTAGATCGATAAGTAGAGCTCCCTAAGAATCACGGATAAAGGGGACTACATACTCTAAAAAAATGTTCTATATATGGTAAGCACTTCTAGAACGATCAACCGACTTGAGTCGAAAGATATGAGGATGCACATAGCCATCCTGTTAGTGAAAGAACGATCATTTCATGTTGATTATATTATTAACCTGTAATGGGCAAATAAATAACTTAATATTGAAAATATAAATATTTGACTTATATCTCATCATGACATCATGTAACTTTTGCAATGTTTTAAAAACCGGTACATATCAGCCAGTTATACGGGATTTCGGATGTGAGCCCGGTAAAGAACACCTCGGTATGCATGGGAATCGGTATCAAGTTAATACTAACCGCTAAAATACGGTATACCGATTTCAACCGTTATACCGGTATTGGGTTTTTTGGGTGGATGAAGAAGAGGCAGAAGGAGAATTTCATCATTATGATATAGATAACATGTTTTGTTATGAAGAGCATGAATCGACTCCTGAAAAACAAACTTTATTATATAAGATAATATGTTACTTGAGGAAGACATGAGAGTGAATTTAATAACTTGATGCATTCAACACTCCAATGGCTAGTAATATCGTACATTTTTATTTAAAAGAATTTTGTTAAAAATTTTAATACTTTTGGATTATTTACTTTATTATGGGTTAACTTTTGGATTATTGCTTAATATATAATCATGCATTTTTATATTATTTTTTGAGTTGATCTTGTAATTTATGGATTTAACTAGCCAACCCGGTGAACTACCCGAAACAACCCGGTTCAACCGATTAAACCATTTTTAGCCAAATTCGATATGATTAAAAACCGGTTTTTAAAACATTGTTATACAGCACTTGAAAAATTTAATGAGGCTAAAGGTTATATAAATTAAATGATGCTCAGACATAATTTTGTCAATTAACAATTTTTTGAAGTTAACTAATTTTGTGAATAAAAAACCTTATGAATTTAATTACTAAAATTTTTTATTTTTCAAAAAAAAAAAGGCACTAAAATTTTAAGTAAAAATTTTTTAAAGCAGTTATTTACTTATTTACATGCAATAAATAATTCAAAATACGATTATTTTTCACACCTAAAATTGATAAAGAAACGTCATTTATTATTTGAGACGTAACTATGTTTTTATCCCGCCGCGCGTTACAGCGGCGTCAATCCGATTTATAAAATAAATATCATTGCGGCATTTTAGCCTAAGTCATTTTTATACAAAGGTCACACGGAAATAATGTGATATTTTTCACACACAAGTCACATAGAAATAACCCGCATGAACATCGAATTATGGAAAGAAGATTTCATTAAGTTATTGTTATCAACCAGCATGTTGTCTACCTAGTCAAACAAAAATAAATTAAACTACAAACTCATAACCAGCAAGGGCATCCAAAATTCCTCATAAGAGCAACAATTTCAATCCCTTGTCGAAATCAATTACCAGAAAATTGTATCAGTTTCAGTGTCAAATTCAAGTTATTGATCATTGCTTCAAACAGAACAACTGCCTCTGGTTCTCATGAATCCAATTTATGCATCATACCTGGATACTTCATACCTGGATAACAGAAGCGGAACTCAATAGTTCCATCCATAGTTCGTACAAATTAAGTTCATGCTCACCGATGAGTTGATGGTCATACCTGTTTCACAATCAATTAACTTTGAAACATATCCTGGACAATTTCTCAACTGGTTAATTTTAAAGCACGTATGAAAATTGATCCTCATACCTGTACGGTTTCTCAGTCGCTAATGAAAAGCAAAAACTTAACAGTTCACAAATATTGAGTTAAAACCCTAATTTTGGAACCTGTGCGACATAAACATACCAACACTATATGAACACTACATTAAAGTCTTCCATTAACTCGTCTAAGCTTTGAAGAACATAAACATACCAACACTATATGAACACTACATGAAAAGTGAAGTCCGTACCTGTTACTCAACCATGAGCTTGTTTCCCATACGACCATTATATGCATCAAAAGCATAAACCTACGAATGTGTAAAAAATCAAATAAATGTTGTGGCACGCTAAATCGGATGATCCTCAACATTTTACTTGTATATATTAATGAATTTGAGACAAACGGTTGTTTATATGTTCAAGTGTAACACTAAGAAAGTTAGAAAATTGCACATACGCCTCCTCCAAAGCCGCCACCTCCACGACCAAAGCTGAGCTTCCGCCAGCACCCTACAGCAATGAATTATTTGAACAAATAAATAACTAAATTAAGTCTGTCATACAACACAGCAGACCAAGTATGGTCTAATGTAACAACTTTTGCTAATGGTTCAATTGAACAAAAGAAGAAAAGCCACCAATTAATGTGAAAATCGACGAATAAGTGCGCACAGAAATCCTACGACTAAAGAAATGAAGACAGCAGGAACAGGTGTGAAGTTGGTTATTGTCACACCCTCAAAATCCACTTGCGGAGTTTTACCGCGAGGCGCATGACAAACCAGGATCCAAACCAACGATCACAATAAACAAGTCTAAATGAACATAAATGCAATTTCAAAACATAGTTTAAAATCCCCGTTTACAGCGGAAGCTTATTTAAAAACAGTATCTCAATAATGAAACAATAGTTCAACGTTCAAAAGACCATGCAACCCTATTAAGACGCCGTGCAGACGCGTGCGCCCTAGTCCAGTCGTGCTACCTTAGCGACCTGAGAAAACATGTAAAAGTTTACGTCAGCACAAAAATGCTGGTGAGTTTACAGGTTTTGTATCCAAGTTCCAAGTCCACCTGTCCATACTATAACAAATAGAAAACCAGTATACGCTAGCTAGGCGTACGTTTTGTTACTATCACGATTGGAAAACCATTACTAACGCGAATACCAAAAGTATGCCCGATGTAGTTCCTGTTGTTCCTGTTGTTCCTGTTTGAGACAATATGCACCCGCCGACCCTCCAAGTCGACGAGCGGGGTTGGTCACTCCCAATAGCGCTATTCACATTTCCCCGTTGTGCAAACCCGCACATTCATGGTTCCCCCCGGGACTTCCAAAGATCGTGTAGTACACAATAGAAACCCATAGTATGACAGTAGTTACCAAATAATCGTTTTAACACATGTTTTCTCCCCCGAAAATGTGAAACCAGTTTAAAAGAGGGGCCGTAAACTCACCTTAAGTTGCGTTACTCCTTAACCCGAGTAAACCCAGCTGCTATGCTAGTCCCGTAAGCGGCGACCTAACATACGACAGTTACAAGTACTTAGACTAATAACCCGCAGGTTAATTAGTCCCTAGATGTCCAGACCATAACCAAGTTCGTTTGAAAACACCGTGACTGTTTAACCGACCCAAAGTACAAGACTCGACATCCCATTGGTGACCCGAGACTCCCCGTGTTATGTTTACGCTCCAAAACATACAATAACGCAAGTACATTTAACATACGTTAACGCACAACAAGTTATAGCACATAGTTCACGTATCACCGAAATACATCCAAATATATGTTACCAAGTTATTAGGCATGTTACGGGGTTCCTAGCATGTTACTACATGTTAAATCGGGTCTCGGAATGCTAATTTACACTTACAGCAGCAGTACACGCGATTAGGAAAAGTCAACTAGCATTTAGGTTGGTCAACTAGCGATTAGGAGTCCTATTCGCCCCTACTATAGGCGATTAGGGGCTACTCCCCTGAACTTACTAGTGATTAGGGCTATTCACCTGAACTTACTAGTGATTAGGGCTATTCACCTGAACTTACTAGTGATTAGGGCTATTCACCTGAACTTACTAGTGATTAGACCTCTACTCGCCTGTGTTATAGGCGATTAGCACCCTACTCGCCTATAACATAGGCGATTAGGAATGCTACTCGCCTGTAACCTTGCTGTTCCGGTTTTTCGCGCGTTTAATGCTCCAAATCAGATCCAGAACGTGTGTAACTACCCAATATCATCCCAAACACTATCCTAAACATGTTTAACCCAAAACCCTTCGTTCAACCTCGTATAATCAGTCCTGCATGCAACCAAAGTAATCCAAACATATACACATAGCATGCAATCATCATACTAACATGCATAATAATAACCCTAATAATCAATTAATCAGATTTCTATCATCATACTATCAATATCAATTCTGATCTAATCAAATAACATATCAATCAATCATCATGAATCATAAAAACCCTAGCTTTCTAATCATACACACTCATAATGCATGCATATTAGTTATAATCCGATTAACAACCCTTATTGACGATTTTCAGAAAGCTTTTTCGTTTATGAACAGGTCTGGACCATTAGGGATTGATTAAAAACGTTTACAAAGTGTTATGGATAAGAATCAAACCTTAGGATTATGAAAGAATGATGGTTAGACCTTGAAACCTTGTGTTTTTGATCAAAATCGCCTTCCAGAGGTTGTTTATGTGTTTGGGGCGGTTATGGGACGACTAGGGTTGATATTAGGAAGTTTAGGAGGTTAAGCATTGTATTTATAGGCGTTTCTAGTCGTCCAGCATGTTACTAGCGAGTATGCAGCAGTTTCAGGCGATTAGGGCTTGTAATCGCCTGAATGTTCACGTGATTAGGGCCTACTCGCCCTTAGTTACACACGAGTAGGGCCTACTCGCCCTTAAGGGCTCCCTACTCGCCTCCCCTATAGGGGAGTAGACCTCCTACTCGCCTATAGGGGTTGGTCTTGTGTGTTTTGCGCGTTAAACCCCGTTTTAACATATGTTAATGCATATTCACATACCGGCAAGTCATATAATGATTGTAAACACATAACACAAGTAAATACACATATTTACACTCGTTCACCAATTCCCGGGACTCGAGACTCGTACGTTCCGTATGCTCTGACGATCCTACAAATCGTCACCGTTTGTACACTTGGTTAAGGACTGACATCTAACGAACCTCTAGACCAACATCCAATGATCTTCTAGACTAACCAATAGTTCCCGAACCATAACCCGACTTAACTAACCCAGTTAAGTACAATATACGCGTGACTCGCTAAGGTAGACTTTCATCTAGACAACGTTGTTAACCAGAATTTGCCGGGTGTCACAGTTATAAAAAGCTCGTGATGTTCAAGTGATGCATGAAAACACTAAAATTAAAATTATTTTCGTAATCTGAGCTCAGACTTGTTCAGTCGATGTTCTAATGTGTTAGAATACTTGAAGCGATTTCTCAATAAATGGTCAGATTTGTTCGATTAGATTAAAAAAACTCAAACCCCTTGCTGCAAGCCTGCAAAGCAGACCACATCATTCACATAATGCGCAAATCCACATATTATGATGCGCCCTTTATGCGCATACAAAATCAAACTTTAGAAAAAAAATATTGAGTTAGGTGAGAAAGCGGTCCCGTGATATATATAATAATTAAACAACTTTAAGGTAATAGAACTAAGATTCAATCAATCACATAAACTAAATCCATCCATATTTAACCGACTCATACAAGAAATACTACTAATAAGTATAATTAAACAGCAAAATAACAAAACAGTACACAATGTAAAAAAAAGCATTACCCTGTTAAAAGCAACCTGGTAGCCAGGGATTCCCCATGAGGTCCTCTAGGACCGCCACGATAACCATCGCAATCACCACAATCATATCCACATACCAATAATCTATTAAATTACCATAACACTAACAGTTATTCTGTTTACGTAAACAAAATTCTTCTTAAGAAACAATCGTCCATATAAAGATCATGAAACTCTAACCTAGATTTGTATAAATCTAAACAATAAATCGATCGATTAACAACAAAACATACACATAAACAATCACAAACACATTTATTACATAAATTGAATCAGCAGAAACCAAGCTATACCTGGATAAGCTGAGCAACAAGACAAGAAAGTAGCATGCTGCAAGACAATAGGAAACAACAAAGTAGGTTCCATATCAATATCTCAAAATATAGTTGGCCATACTCCATCCAACACAGACCAAACAAATTAGATAAATGGGCCTCAGAGATTTAAAACAAAGAACACACCATGGCTGTAGGGGGGTTGCTGGTGAATACCAAGCATCCATCAACCCTGCCACGCCAAGGAACATCAGTTTCACTTTGTGGTCAGACGTATGAACTCATCACAGGCCAACGACAAATCTCAACCACCAAACAAAAATAATGGCCTCTATATTCGCCGGAAATGGTAGCCGACCGGAAAAAACCCAGCAAAAGACTCATGCAAACAGAGTCACAGGTCAGATCTACCAGGCAAAGGGACCGTTAACAAATATCCTCAACAAAAAACCCAGCAAAAGATTCATATCCTCAACAAAAAAAAAACCCAGCAAAAGATTCATGCAATAGAAATCAAGTTTACAAATATGCCATATAACACTGTTCAAATCAGTTAGATCTACCAGACAAAGGCGGTCATAGACACGGCCAGAACATCTCTACACCCCACAACATAGACGCCGCCAAAGGCGGCCAGAGACGGCCACCAGCGGCGTCCAGCCGATTGAGTTCGATTACAATTAGGGTTTACAAAATTTAGGGTTTTTTAGCGGCAATCACACCACCAACGACCATCGCCATGCGGTGGTAAATGGAGGAATGGGTATGGCGATGGTAAGAATACCAGAGAAAGAAGGGAGAGGAGGAATGGGTATGGCGGTGGAAACCAGAGTGAGAGAGAAGGGAACAGACTCTGTTGTATAATGATGTTAAACAAAAGACCCTCAATAATATAGGGTAATTATAAATATGCCATAAAACACTGTTCAAAGAGTTTGAACATTTATATAGTGTAATGATAAAAAGTTGATTTAAAAGTTTACAAATTCATATTTGGAGTCGATGGGAAAAAAAGTAAAGAGGGCTAAAAAATAGGGCAACTTAGAACATGTGGAACTTTGATCGGTCTAAAGTTACTGGCCAAAAATGGGTTCTGGGTTTCATATAACACGTGACATCATATTTAAGGGGTGTATGATTCCTAAATTTCGTAAAATATATACGCTCAATAAATATTATGACAAACCACATGGACAGTTACTTTAAGCGCTTCCTTAAAATTTAGACTATTTATTGATGTTTCGCATGTAAAAACGCGTAAATTATATTTTCCATTATAATGTTGTTTCTTTAGGCATATAATTTCCTTCTTAGACCATCAAATATAATTTCCATGGTTTTACAAATATCATGCGAGAATCACCCTATAAGACCATGTATAATGGGCATTATATGGGCATGAATAAGCTTGATAACACATCAAACACCGTCCTTGTGACATCCGTCACCCGCGTCTTTCACCTAATTTACAATAATAACCCTTCAAATATTGCCATTATAGTCCCTGTAAGTTCGTCATTTTTAAATTTAATTTTAGAGCGAACTAAAATTATTCATTTATATTTATTTTGGATTGGATATAAGTTTTAATCAAATGTGTAACGTATTCGTAAAAGAGTTTATACAAAAATCTAGTCTTATAAAGTTTAGAAATTTTTTTGGTTAAACTAACTTAACATGGTTAAGTTTTATAAAAGGAAAACTAACTCAATTAAACAATAAACTAACCTAGTTACAAAGTGAGGGACTAAATCTGACAAGTCTTCAAACTTTAAAATCAGCTTTCCCTCTCCCTTTTTGATCCACGATTTTTCCGGCCAAGGAGTTGCCGCCGGCAACTTTTCCGGCGAGTCCCAACAACTAGTTTAATACGTTTTAGTGTTTTTAAATGCATCCTAAACGTTTTTCCATCCCTTTGTTTCAATTCTCCATCATTACTCGGTCATAATAACGCGTTTAAATCAGTTTTAATCATCCAAAAACATAACCGATCGGACCTTTAAGACTAAGTTTAAACACCCCTATAACGTACTGAAGCTTATAAATTGAGCATTCCATTTCACTTAGAAGCCTTTATACATTATAAACCCACAATAAAAACACCCAATTCGTGACCTGAACCATTCGAAATAGGGAGTTTATGTTCGGACCTGCACCTTCCTTTTTCGGCTCTCAAACGATCTTGTAAGTCCGTATATAACATGCTGTTTTGTTTATTTATCTAGACCGATCATTAACCCCATGAATTCAGGTTCCTTTGTTGCTTGAATTGGATTATTAGATTTGGGTTTAGGGTTAGGGTTCTTAAGAAGAGATTGAGGAAGATGATGAGTTCTCATAATGCTTTAAATAATATTTTGTTTTAATAGTTTACACAAAAGCCTTCATGGTGTAGTGGTTGTGTGCGTGTGTGGGTAAGGACAGACCCAGGTTCGATCCTCCTTTCCCACGGGTCTGTTCCCTTTATTTTTTTTTATTTGAATCTTATTAATATGTTCATTTTTTTAAATATTATATATTATATAAAACTTATAATATTCATAATAAATTCATTTTTGATCCAAAAATTATGAAAATTTAGGCATAGCATCTTGACACCATAAAGGAAATTATCATACTTTTATTTTCTAGAAAATGTATTATTTTTATATTTTATTGAATTTATTTGTTTTAATCGTATTTAATTGATTAAAAAATCATTTTTAACAATTTTAATCTCAAACTTTTTGGGTAATTATTTCTCATCATCATGAACTTATATAAAAATTATTGGTTTAGAAAACATTTAATTTTATTGACTTTCCTATTTTTAATCATTCAAACATAATTTAATCTCGTTAAATCAGTTTTAAATATAAATAAGTTTATATAAATTATGGGAAAATTATTCTAATTTGTTTACATCAGAAATCATCCATTTCCTATAAAACTAGTATTTTTGGATCATGTATGATATTATTAGTCTTATTTACGTTTAAATAGACATAATTAAACATTTATTTATTTATCTTAGTTAGACATCTATTTTATAAATACTTTTAACTTTTCCTATAAAATAGAAAATATTCATGTGATTGAAAGTTTTTATTATCATTGTTGGATCTTTGTGTAACTCATAATTATTTATTTCAATATTGATGATTATTGTAATTATTTACAATAATTAGATAAAGTAATTAACAAAATTATTTTGTCTTAATTATTCAAACATATTTTTATCTAAATATTCAATGGATAATAATTATATTATTTAAACCACATTTACAACCTTTCATATATTATTTGTGATATACAACTTTTACGTTAACGCGACTTATCATAAAAACTCTAATTCCCCAAATCGACTTAGCAAACCCTAATGCCTTAGACCCTAGTTACCTTAGAACTTTTTAGACACTTCCTTATTAGTACTCTCATACATTATAGGTTGGATTCTTCGGAATTCCCATTACTTAGCTCACGACCGCTTAAGTTGGATTTTGCTCGCTTTCGCAAACTGTGAGTATATCTTTCCCCTTTTTACTGTCTTACTATTTTGGGGTGACTCATGTACTTACTGTCAAATTTCTATTTCCTTTACTAAATGCAATTCTCATGTGTGTTTGCTTATGTCATTTCGTGTATCTATGACCTGTCAAATCATTAACCGTTTCGGCCTGGCATTTCAATGAATAGTACTATGGTATATACCCTTGTGACTCTGTTGAGAGTCCTTGTCATTGCTATGTATTACATTACTACTAGCGCATACTATATATATCTGCTTTTCTTTACATAGGGTTGATTTTGACCCAGATATCACCTAATACATAATTGCAAATGGTACTGCACATGAATTGCTAAACACTTTTCTACTATATGTATTCAAACAGGGTATGCTCACCAATACATTTTGTATTGACATATACTATTTTCGTACATGTTTCAGGTTATTTATGAGATGACTTTTAAGCTTTTGGAATATTACTTAGATTTTGATTCATTGTATTTCAATTTAGTTGGCAGTTAGAATCGTTGTATTTCATTTCAATGTAATAAATTATTTAATCAATGTATTCAAATTTACACTTTAGTCCATGAGCTATTGAACAATCGTCACTACGTGACACCTCGATGTTTCCGCCATCGGTTAGGGTGTTACAGTCCTCTTAGGCGTTATAGGGGCATGAAGAGGAATGAACATTTTAATATAATGCCTAAATAAAAGAAAAAATATGAAAAATAATGTTTGAAAGAACATTAAGGGGCGTTAACTATTACACGTTTTTTGTATGAGCGTTATGATGTTGATGTGGCGAAAAATACCCCTTAAAGAGCATTAACCATTAAGGATGATCTAAAAAGAAAGCTTGATGGTTGTTTTTCTTGTTCAATAACATCTCATTATGACCCTTTATCATGGTGGAGTGGTCAGAACAATAAATATAAGAACTAGACCCACCTTGTTGGAGGTCGCAAGTTCGAATCCGAGCTAGCAGGAGTTTTATCCAGTCGATAGGGTTACCTTGGGAACTTGTTCCTGCTTGGGCTCTAGATGCGTCTGTTAACGTGTTAAGATACGGTTATCGTGGAACGCCAAGCCTCACATTGATGCCGACGTGGACCCGGTTAAAACAACATAGTCTAGCAAGATGTGAGGTAACAGGTCTACGATTAGCAGGTGTGACCAACTGATCCAAAAAAAATGAAAAAAGTCATCTCACTAGCTCATGGACTAAAGTGTAAATTTGAATACATTGATTAAATAATTTATTACATTGAAATGAAATACAACGATTCTAACTGCCAACTAAATTGAAATACAATGAATCAAAATCTAAGTAATACTAGTGGAATGCCCGCGCGTTGCTGCGGGTATGTATTTTTATTCACATTTTAAATTGCCAAAACTTTATACACCATACTGTCATTTATCCAATTCGATCTGTGCTTGATTTTTATTTGCAACATTTAGTTACACACATGAACCAAAGAACCTTTAGCCTACTGGTTACAAAGTGTTAAATAAGGCCAGCAAAACACAACAACTGCAGGTCCCGATCCAGCCTTGTTAAACAGCCGAGGGAATACAAACACTGCAGGTTCCAACATACATATTATATATATATATATATATATATATATATATATATAAGTGATTTATAATCTGTGCAGGAATATTTTTATTTTTTTGGACATCTTCTTCTGTGCAGATCAATAGAAAACTTAGGTTTCTATAATTGGCCTTTAATTGAGTTACAATGGGTACAAACTATTGAGTAAATTAAAATCAACATTAATTCTTGAATCATCATTGAATTCTTGTTAATTGATTTGGAAGAGGGATGTACAAGTTGTTTTTGCATTCAAGGGTAGCATTGGAAAAACTTTCATGACATGTAGAGTATAAAGCACAAAACCCTTCATATGCCATCTTAAAATGATGGTAAAATGACTACTTTGCCTATCTCTCCTCCTTAATAAGGTACTATAGATTATCGTTTACTTTGGTTTCCTATGTGTTATAGTTATCTTATAAAAAGTTAACAAAGTATTTTGTTATTGCACATATTTGTAAGTGTACAAAGAATCTTTTATCTAGAGAAAAATACAAAGAATCAACGCAACTCTTATTGGTCTGTATATACCGTTGCACCATAAAGGTTACGAGATATTGGGTCCGATCTGGATCATACATACAAATTTCAACAATTAAAATAATTTTATATCATATGTTATACAGTCTTCCTTCCTAAAGTTAAAAGTTCTCCTTGTGAAAGTCAAATTTGGTGTCGGTCTTGTGGGAAAAGTCCAAAGCCAGTTGTTTCAATTCTTTAACCGGTGCTGGTGCTCCACAATAAAATACCCCTGTAATTTACCAAATGTTTAATGTTAGATAAAGATTTTATGGTGCCACACATGTTTGGTAACCGGTCAAAATGTTTAATGACTTTTTTTTTTTTTCATTGTGTATTTGATTTTAACTCTAATTTAATATACAACAGGTTGAATTGGCTGACCCACTTAACCAAGCCGATTTGGTTTACCTTTTTCCGAAACAATAGTCAAAAGTTCGACCCATATTTTTTTTTGTCAAAATTGGTTGAAATAGACCGTACTACTTTGTCAATTATGTATTTTTTTTTTTAAATAAAATTGGAATAATAGAAGAAAAAAAAAACAAAAAACTCACCTATACGTTGACCGGTGTGATTTAGAGCAATCCGCTTATAAACACTTCTCCAATTGGGCTTTGCAAAGTGAGACTTGACCCGAGTACCCGAAACCACATCAACACCATTTTTGGCATGATTTAGCGATTGAAGCATCGTGATCAAAGCGGATCTAGCATCACCTTCTTCATAAACACTTGTGCAATAATTATGCATCTCGATCACACCATCGTGATCAGTTTCCGCAACCTCGTTCATCACCCCTTTAAACCAATCAAATGACCCTTGTTCCCTTGTGACCCAATAGAAGTAAGCTCGGGTTGTTTTAAAGGTGTTCGAGGCATTCTTTTTCGAATGCGGTGATATTGGTGGCATAGCACTGTTGTTGCCGCTCTCCAACGCTGCCTCTTCGTCATGTTTCGCTTTCATGTTGTTCACAATGTCTTTAACGATACTAATCATAGGGGTTGCACCTATGCCTAACCCGACTAGCAACACTACATCATATTTTTTGTAGTCTTGTGCTGGTGCACCGTATGGCCCGTCAATCAGGACCTTAGGGAAACTGTATAATTTGTTCTAAAGAGTTAGGAATCGAGTCTGTTTTTTTTTTATGTAACGAATTAACGGGTGAGAACTTACTTCGGGTTGTCTCCTTGGTTATCGGCTCTTAGGAGTCCACTTTTGCCGTTAGCTGGTTCATGACATGCCTACACATGACCAAAATTGAGTTAGTTAATAAGGAAACGTGTTATGTTTTATGACTAACGGGCCAAACACATATATCACTACTACAAAATGACCATTTTCGACAAGTGGATTAATTAGTCTTGATTCTTTGATGGGCCATTGGCCATTGCTAAGTCCTACACTATTTCTTGCTCAAATACGTACCTGAGAGAAGACGGTTCTTAGTTGTCGGGTCCAGTCACCGAGGGTTCGGATATGCACACTTAAGTAGTCATCTCCAGGTGCCGAAGTTATTGAAAACGGGTGCCTAAATCATGGCTAAGTTAGTTTATACGACATTTTTATTTGCAAAATGCGCGTTTTTAACCTTTTTATGTACGAGACTCACCATTCAAACGGAGAAACCGCCTTGCAGTTAACAAACATGTATTGTCCGCTTTTGTATTTGAAGCCATGAGGCTTCGACATGTGAAGCGCCAACACGTTTCCGGGATAAACAGCCACCTTCAATGCACAAAATTACGTTAGTAAAGTGTTTAAGGTCAACCCAACCTGACCCTGTATTAGACATTTAGACGACCATTTTGTGATCGTTACCTTTGATATCTTGACAGGCTTGACACTAGATCTTAAAGCTCGGATTAATCTCTCACTCATATAAAGCAAAATCGGAACCGCCAAGTACATCCAAGTCTGTCGTTAAAGAAGAAAACAATTTTTATGGATTTTCAGGGACGCCTATGATATTACCAATTATATAACGTTTGTTACTTACCGTCTTCTTGTACCATTCTTTTGTGAGGTAAAGTTTGATCCCGTGAACTATGAGCAAGGTATAAACAATAACAAACAAGTGATGCGAGTACCAAAATGCGTTAAAGCCCGTAAGTTTCTTTAGCAGTCGCGGTAGGTTGAGTCTACCGCGCCTTAGCCATGGGGTTGCTAAAGTAAAGGCTATTGTCATTAGAATCACCATTGTGATCCCGGTATACCCTTCAGCTTCCTTCACAAAATGCCAATAGCTATCGGGTTGTTCCCCGAAATATTGAACCATTGGTTCGTACTCATCTTCCGTTGCGCTTAGAAGTCGAGGGAAATCGCACGCTAAATGCGAAATTGCATGGAGCCCGACTCCAATCGTGATCCCGAAAGCAATCACCTAGCATATCATTGAAAATTAAGTGTGAGATGTTGTGAAGTTAATGAATTACAAAGGAATAATTACATATATCCCCCCATTTTCAACTATAAATACTATTAGAAAATTGACTTTCAGCGGCAAAAAGAATTCATGATACTCACTTTGTGGAAATTAAGATTATCATCAAACGGAACCACGACACCAAGTTTGGTCTTGTTCCTAAGCCACGTGATGGTGTTACGACACACGGGTAACAAAATTAGTGCCATGTTCAACTTGAGTGTCTCGGCCGCACCTTTAGCAACACAAACACAATGCCCCATTACATCAAACGCATCGCGATTCTTGTACTGAATATATTTCCATGTAAACAAACCCGCCATCGCCCCAATCCAAAGTGCGATCACCCAAACTCTTTGCCAGTTATCTTGTAAAAAGTACTTAAACCCTTCATACCCTCGTTGTATTCTGTTCCTATCATCCGCGTTTCTCAGCTTTTGACTCAACATCATGCTCAAATTTTTGCTTTCGCCTCTAACAGTTTGCGTCGGGGATTGCAGTAAAAGCGTCTCCAAGCTCTCAATCTGTTTTTTCGAACGCAAAAATGTATCGTTAATCGATTTTTTTTTTAAATTTAGGGAATCATATCAATTATTGTTGAAGTAGAATAATTGTGTATAGTGTGGTATACCATGATGTACCCAAGGTTGTCCGGGTCCAATTCTTCCATGATCAATGCTGCATATTCATCTGCTTGTTTTTGTATGTTCGATAACTTGTTTGCCGAAGCACTCAAGGTTATAATCTGTATTATACAAATAATTATTAAAAAAATTAGATACAACTAAAAAGTCATTATCAAAAATGAGGTTGTAAAACATTTTTTCCACCCGATGATGACACGGGCCAAAAAGTTGAAAGTAGAATGTGGTGGTAATTAATTTTGTAGTTCAGTGTGTCAGCGACCAATAATTAATAGTTCAGGTTATTAAAATCTAATTTCCCTAAATAATACATTTTACCTCTCGAACTTCTTCTTCATTGATCCGGCCATCTGCATCTTTATCAACCCTGAAATTATGTAGTTGAATTATTATAACATTTCTTTTATAAAAAATATAAACCCAAATAATATTATTGAACTTATAAGTTATTGTTACAATATATTCTTACATGTCAAAGAAAGTTTGAAGCCTTGAATCAAAACTTTGATCAACAATTTGGTCCCAAAACTCCTTCAGTTGAGCTTTGTTAATCATGTTGCCAGTGATATTCCTTCTCCGGCTAAGCGCATCGAAGAGTTCTCCGGCGAATTTTTTCGAATCCGCGTTCATCCCTATCGGATTTTAAAAAAAAATCAACAATAACATTTAAAAAAAATTAAAAAAAAAATGTTTGAACTAGCTATTTGTTTACCAATGCATTCTCCAAAAAGTTCCCGGGAAAGTAAACCCGCGGAATCTTTAGTGAGATTATCAAATCGCTTCTCCAGGGCAGCCCAGGCCGCTCCATCAGTTTTACTGATGAACTTTAGCCCTTTAAGGGCATGAGTTGCGGCGGACTTAGTCCGGTCATATCTAGTGGCAGGTGTCCGTCTAGAAAATGAAGTAGTCAATTTTCTAAGCTCTTCAGACACCTGCCTAATTTTGGAGGACGCGTTCCTAACCACGGACGCGCCCAAAGAACTTCTCTTTTCCAACCCTTTAGCCAATAGCGTCAATTCGGGATCCTCCACGTCACCACGTCCCGCGGTCTTCACGCTGTGAACCGCAACCGAGTTGTCACCAACGTCCAACGTAATTTCGACGTACTCTTCGTCTTCGATTCTCGACCGCACGCTTCCGCTAGCGATGCTGCTTATGCCATCATCTGGAATATTAAAGCGTGCGCTTTTTCGGGTACCTCGTTTGTTGGTTAACGGTCCGCTAAACGACTTTACATCGGTTCCAAGAACCTCGGAACCGGAATGATGACTCGAACTCTTTGGCAACTCGTGTCTAATGTCATCAGGCGTAGCCATATTAGTTGATGTTTTGAAGATTTAGAAGATGAGATGAAGAATGTGTGTGTGTGTTAAATTTGCGATTTGAATAAGCTATATATATAGAGAGGTCAAAGAGTTGGTGAAACTAGTTCGTATAAGACAGGTTGTGCATAATGTTGTTTGTTCGAGAAGAAATGAGAGAGCGACTTAGTCAACTCTGTTTTGATTATGTCACACACGGATTTATTGATCATGCATAACGGATATTTGAAATGTGAGTTATTATTATTATTATTATTTTAGTTTGCAAATACGAATTTAATATATCATGATTAGAAAAATTACGTTAAGATAGCGGACATGCGGGCCGGCAACAAGCAGCATCGTCACCCCTTTCTGTGATAATTATAATTATTTGGTATATTTTGGTTTATGTGGCATACGTGTTTATATTTCTTTGAACGGCTAACTAAATATATATCACATGAACTGCTAGTGGGTTAGCATTGGATAAATGGATGTCTTCTGGGCAGCTCAAGTTCATCAAGCTACCAATTTGAGGAAAAACCCGTCGCCCACTGCGGAAAACCTCTTTAGAGTAGATTCGAACTTGAAATTAAGTGACTTCAAGCTCTTATTTTCATTTCTTTATACCACTCCATCAAATAAAATAGGGGGTATTTATTGATCATGCATAACGGATATTCAAAATGTTAGTTATTTTATTCTGTGGGTATTTATTTGGATTTTTCCTTTTATAGAGCTAAAGTAACTTTATAGAAGTAAAGTAATTATTTGGATTTTTCCTTTATGTCACACGCATATTTATTGATCATGCATAACGGATATTCATAATGTTAGCTATTTTATTATGTGATAATTATTTGGAATTTTCTTTTAAAACGGGTCGCTCTTGTCTTAATATTACAATAAATACTAGTATCCAAAAAACAATTTTTAAGGTCGTCGATATCATATTAAATTGCATGTTGAATTTATTTATCAACTTTAGAGTAAAATTTCCTTACGCTTTGGAGACCCTCATACGTAAAAGAATTATAAGTTGAATTGTTCATTATTTTAATTCTAGCCGATTTAAATCGTTTACCTATAATTATTTATAATAAGAATCAAAGCATGGCTCTAAATTAGGGTGTTGCTAAATACACTCCCTTTATATTATTTTTACTGATTACACTCCCCCTTAAAGTTTTTAAATAAACATAATTAAACCTTATATGTTTTTTTTAATAGAATTTCCTCTTCTATCCTAATCTAAGTTTGTCTCAAACTATAGTAATTAAATCATAAAGATTAAAACTAACAATATTTCAGATGGGGTTTTGTACCACCGAGATGATGACGAGATTCATGGGACGGTGATGCTTCAATTATGTGATGAAGATGATGTTCATGGGGTGAGTAACTTAAAAAGGGTTGATTACACGAAGAAGATGAGTTAATAAAATGATTTTTTTTTTAGAGTAGAAGGATAGAATTTGATAACTTTTAATCTGTTTTTTTAGAAGGGAGTGCAATTAGTAAAAAAAGGGAGTGCATTTAGCCAACCCCTCTAAATTATTCTTAGACCATTATTGTGATCAAATACATTTTCGTTACTATATATATATTTCGTTATTCAAAGACGTAAAAGTTATTTATAATATTTAAAATACTCGTTTTTATATATAAAAAAGACGTACGTACGGTACCTAGTTACGGAGTTACCCCCATTCAGCCTGTCACTCTCAATTTTGGTCGACAATAACTCTTCCACTATATATTTCTTTACTAAATGTACAAAACTATATACTTTTTTTAAAGGCGGGATAAATTTTGTAGAAATTATATACCATGAATATCAAAAAATAAGTATCGGAATCATATTTTTAAATAATAAATACATAAAATATTTTCTGGGTATATTTATAAGTTAGTGTAACTGTAATTGTAGTTTTTTGATCTACATAACCATTAAATATTATCTTATATGCAACATATTTACACTAACTTAGAGTATGTATAGGGGGCCTTAATTTATGGGGCTTTATGAGAGCTTTATGGAATAAAATATTAATAAAGTGAGAATGGGTTCCACCGGTGTAAAAATTGATTAAAAGTAATATTATTAATTTTTTTTTTTGTAACGCCCGTTATGATAATAAAGCACTTTCCCATGGAGCCCTATGAAGCCCAAGGGAGCGGTGTAGAGGGCGCTATAAATCTCCATGAAACCCCTATGAAGCTCACTACGGATGGTTTTATAAATATACCAAGAAAAATATGCAACATTTTTCGTGTATCATTAAAAATGCCGATTTATATAAAAAATGATATTTTATAAATTTTTACTTATAAGCAACATGTTTATCAAGCATCTTGACTGTTTTTACCTTATGTCCACGTACAAACCCTTTTTTCATATGTAATTTCTTTTATTTTTAAGTTGAGAAGGCACTAAGAATATACATGCAAATAAAATATGGATGCACAAAATTTACAAAATTTATCAGCCTATCATGATTATAAACTATAAAGGTATAACTTTTTTAATGTATAATATACCCCAAAATCCAAATCAAAATTTCAATTAAATTGAAATTGAATAGATATTATATTGCACAACGACTTAATCTTTGCTATTATTTTCAACAAATCTATTGCAATTTGCTGACTATATTCTAGTCAACTTTTCGAAATCGTTCCATGTGTTTCTCCTAATTGTTGCTTCTGTATGTACTGTGTACAAGTATCCAAGCTCATTGTACCACCATCTGAAGTCAATTCAATATTTAACATTTTCTCATAATTTCCTGGAAACATATTAATATTATCATTTTTTTTTTCCCCTGTGTGAAACAATATCGCTTATTCGCTTGGATTCTTAGGCGCCGTTGAAACGCCGCCGTTTTCGTGATAAAATCCACGGAGGATCAAGTCACGCGTTTTAGATATAGTAACGTTTTTTATTTTATATTTTTCTATTTACGTGTTATAAAAACATTAATAGAACAACAAACCATGTATTTAATTATTAATAGAACAGCAAACCATGTATATAATTATAAGTAGGGAAACAAGAAGATCTTGTTTGGGGTTGTTTTGCTTCCTTTTATTTTCCGGACTACAACTTAGATATAATAAAAAAAAAACATGTAACTTTTATTAAAAATATAGATACGTTAGTGTTGTGAGTGATGGGTGCTGGTGGCTGATGGTGATGAAGATGGAGGGTGTTGGTGGTGGTAGGTGGTTTAGAATGGTGGTGGAGGTGGATATGGTGATGATGATGATAGTCTGATACCACATAAGCTTTCACGTTATTAAATAACCAAGTTTTGTGCCACGTAAGCTGACACATCAGCAATAAATTAACTGGGTTAGACCTGAGTTAGAAAAGACTCGGTGGAGGAAAATGGTTAAAAGTTGCGACTGTTAGAGAGAAATTCTTAAGTTCGGATTAATGTCGATCAATTTATTAAAGTTTGAATCATTAAAATTCAATGTTCCTTTTAATTTTTGTATTTTGTAATTGTATCTGTAATCAATTTGATATCGTGAATGATTGAACGTGAAGATAAATTTTCGAATTCGGAATATCCAATTTAATCTATATGCGCCCTCTTCCTTCAAATACATACCCACTAAATCAATCATAGAGTTTACCCTTGTTAGAACTGGACTGAAACAACTGGTTGGTCAAACTAGGAACCGTCTACACAAACAGTTGATTGATACTCTTGAAGTGTCTTCATTTGCGTTAAACTTGTAAACCGCATTAGTTATCGATTAACAATACTTCAAGTTTCATTTTGAATGTGTATACATTAATATTTTATTATTATTTATTACGTAATTCATTTTGAAACACAAATAACTTATTTAGTCTTAGGGTAGACGGTATGCATCTTTTGCGTTCGTCCCTCTTGTGAAATCCATCATGTATCGAAAACCACGTGGTGGGCGGTGTTCATTGTCTTCACCCCGCCTATATATGCATCCCTTCGAGCTCCATCTTCCCAAGCTCATTACTTGTTTGTTGTACATCCTAATGTGTGTGTGTGGGGGGGGGGGGGGGGGGGTCGAAACCCCTCGTGTCGCGCCCTTACCGTGATCATTCCGTCTACCCATAGTATGTGAAAGGAAAAAAGTCAACCTAAAGGTTTCAATTTTTTTTGAAAATCAGATCCAAGATTAAAAGCTAGCGGTCTTGCTTGAATTCGGACCGTTGACATTTTTACTTTCAAACTGATGCCCGCCTTTGGACCCGACTGCAACATTGACCGATCCACTATCCACAAATTTCGTTAATAAGAACTTGAGTAGTAATTACAAAACAAATAAATAAATTAAACATGCAACCTTAAATAAATAAATGAATATTTAAACTGATTAAAAAGTTCAAACTTATGACAAAGACTTTTGAGATACTTACCTCTACGTATATATTGAATAACATATATGTGTATATTAAATAAAATTTGTCATACATCTTGGAATGTCGTTGCAACTATTGTTGAAAAATGTATATATGATTTTTTACATTTATATGTTTGAACATACGCATACACACACATATATAGTCATAAAGAGATATTGTTCCAAAAGTGTTGCATCTATCATCTATGTATATGTGAAAGTTACTGTAAAATATCTTGAAACATGTATTAATGTACAAGCTTTTTGGTTGGGTATGGGCATTACCATTTTTGAAAAGAGAAAATGAACATAGGAGTCATTCACATACAAGATAAAAGTTTATGAAAAAGAAGGTACCAGTAAATGGAATAGTTTAAAGTTGAAACAAAAGAAACTGAATGGTAATTACTTAATTGTGTCTAACTTTAGATGACTTTTGATATTTGTGATCTTGTGAAACGACTTTTTTTTAAGGTGTGAATTTTTAAAACTAGTTTGGTGGGATAAATAACATGGGGCTACTAATTAAGGGGACGTGTGGTTGATTTAGTGCTGAATTATTAATATGTCTGAATTAATGATTAAGAGACTCTGAATGATTAAGTGCTGAATGATTCAGTTATGCACAAAGTCTGAATGGTTCAGCTCTTAACCATTCTATTCAGAACCTTGTTTAGGTTGAAATAAACAGTCTAAATGTTAAACCAATTATAGCTGAATGGTTCAGAGTCTCATTAAGAGGCTACCAAACAGGCTTTAAGTCAAGAACAACTCTTGTACACGCACATGGCTTCCAGTCACCGGAGTCAGAGGTGGTGACCGGTGTAGTGTTGGAGTGGTAGTGGTGGTGGTGATGAAAGTGGAGATGGGTGGGTGGTGGTGATGAAAGTGGAGATGGGTGGGTGGTGGATGAAGTAGATGGGTCCCACATTAATTCTTTTTATATTTTTTTTAATAACAAAAGTAGTTTAGTAATTTTACACTCATTTAACTTAATTATTTAATCTTCATCCACTCTAGAGAGGCAGAGACTATCCAAGTTAAGTGACACCAAAAGCTGGGGACTATAAATGTATTTTTAAAAGTTAGGGACTAAAACAATTTTCTCTCTTAGGCGATACGTAGTGGCTCAACCATTAGCACCCCACTCCCCTCATTTGATTGGCTCAACCAAAAAGGAGGTCAGAAACAACTTTTCAGACGTTAAATATTTAACGCTTCAGGCCAATTTTACAATATTAGCAACCGTTGGGGGCAGTTTTGAGGGTGCTAAACTGCTAAAGCCCTCTTCTTTGTGAGTTTAGCATTTCACTACGGAACGTCTTACTAATTTATTATTCAGTTACATTAAATAAGTTTGTTATCCATTTGAAAATATTGTATTTGACATTTCCTTCGATATATTGGTGAAAACATAACACGCACATGTTATCATAAATGACAAAAACTATATATGATTGGCCAAAAAGGGGTTGGAAAACCCATAGTTGGCATACTGAAATATTTAGTTATTTTTTCAGTTATTTCTCTTGTCTAAGATTATTTTAATAATTTGAATACAATAATGTGTCTTGCTGACAATGATCACCAGCCCAGCTGGTTTAAGGTGTGAAGGTTTACTTCCTTGGAGGGTTTCTGCCCGGGTTTGGTCTCAGGTTCGAATCTCACGCTCCACCGAAAAAAGAACCGTTTGGGTTTGAAAAGAGAAACCCGTGTGGTGCTATGGGATTCGATCCTGGGCAGTGGTCGCTTTGCAAAACAGGATTTACCGCTGAAACACTACTCTCCAAAAAAATAATGTGTCTTGCTGTTTCCAGCTCAGTGAGTTTTGTTGTGATGTGTTTCTTAAGCTATATTATAAGACTTTTTATGTGTTTTCTTAAAGGCAATAGGCTTATTAAAACTTATTAGAAAATTAAAGGATAGTATGAGTGATTAAACATAAGAAACCAAGACTACAATTCAATTTTATTTTAAAAAAAAAAGTAAAATTAAGCGTTTTCTTTTCTATAAATTTTTCGTTGTGTGGTATTGAAATACATTGCAACCATCATTACCACCTTGCCCCGTCATCACCACTACCATCATCATCATCATCATCATTTCGATCACAACCACCTATATGTGTGCTATGTCACTGCGATAATCAACTCATAACTATTACATTTTCATCAACATGACAACATGACCACCACAACACTCTACTTTTTGGATCAGATGTTAATAGGACATATTATTATTATTCCATCTAACTTATTAATGTTCTCTTAACATTGAACTATCCTTTTACTTTCCTACTTTGCTTTTTTGGGATCACAAAATGTTTGTGCAAATGGTGTATGTCAGAAACGAAGTTGGGTTATTGGTGTTTCCGCAAGCTTAGCTTGAGGAATACCATTACATGGCACGAGGGAGATCTTGCTTGGAGGATGGCCGGATAAAGGGAGGGTATGTGGCAGGTTACGTGGAAAAGGAGTGTACTTTTTATGGCGAGTATGATATATCCGCAAGCTTAGCTTGCGGATTTCTGCAAATTATAATTCAACATGCAATGTCAACTTGCGGATTCTGACAACACATATTGATAACCCCAATCTTAGCTTGCGGATATAACACTCTTTTTTCTGACCCTCGACACTTGCCAACACCCTACATTCTATGTAAATATGCATACTCAATATGTACGCATGGTTATTTCAAATCAACACAAGTTGCATAAAGGAATAAAGGATTCCCTGCAAACACTCTTTGCATAGTAAACATAAATACATAATGCATAAAACTTAAAGCATTCACATGATCACATCAGCTTCCCCATCTCCTGTTTACTCAACACCAATCACAACCACATATTAAATTAAAATTTATTACAGTTTATCTCATCCACTTACAACCACTTTCAACAAATATTAAAAAATAAATATTATTTCCCGTTTTCCCCAAAAGATTCCAAAATATACCGATAAACAGTAGATTCTCCGTTTTCTTCACTCACAAACTGCTTACACCCACCCCATATAATTTGTGGGACACACTCACAGAAAAATGGGGGAGTTGTTGTGAATTAAACACATCAAAACTTTATGCATGCATGGTTATAAAATTTGGCAATTCAAACACATCGTATCCAAACTCCTTTGTACCACCAAGTTTTAAAAGTTTATGTTCTCACATTCATTGGCAATTTTTTTAAAGACTTTGAACTGTGTCTGTTGTTAATTTTTCTTACTTTTTAAAATATGGCATATCTAAACCCTGGTCCTCGTAATATTGAACTTTTATGGTTACAACCACTACATCGTTCTTAACAATGGATACCGACTTCTTGATCGTGGGTTGATAACGGCCCTTGTTGAAAGATGGCGTATAGAGACCTACACGTTTCGCTTATGATTTGGTGAAAAGACAGTGACGTTAGAGGATGTTAACGTCCTAATGGGAAAATATGTTGGGTATAGAAGCTAACAATGGCATGTTTAGGGGAAATACTATCTAGTCATAAAAACTTGTTCATAACATAAAGTAGTTGTTGTCCCCAAACGCAGATGCTCGTGAGAGTACACAACATGCACGTTGTGTGATATTACATACAACAACAACAACGATTGAAACCAGTAAAACGTTGTGTGATATTACATATATTGGGTAATTCCTTATTTTGTGACTCTAACAACGGTTATACATCGTTGTCATTTTTAAACCACTTACAAGTTTTAGAATGATGTTGGGAATTGAGTTGGGGAGTGTTGTATTGGCATGGCCGTATAGAAACTTGTGTAAAGCTGCATTAGGGACCGAAAAAAACATGTGGAGGTCTAATGTATTTGTTGCAGTTATGGGCCTGGACTAGGAGCAGTGTATTAGCCCTACCCGTTTACATGGAGTTGTCCTAGAAAACCCTATGGTGCTATGCAAGTATTATCTTAGTGTATCTTGATATAATATATTATAATTTGTTAATTTAACTAATTACAGTTTTTTAATTTTATTTAAATCTAGAGAGGTAAGCACGATCTCTAGGAGGTGACATCACACTCGCTGAGACAAATCCGATCACAACTCCAAAATCCACAAGAGGAGTCGGTATGAGTTTATTTACATTATCTAACAAGTTAAATATATATGATGATTTAATAATATTTTTTTTTTTGGTACAACAATTTATATGGCGACCATATGAAGACGAAAACGAGTCTTTGTCCGAATTTTGCACAAAGAGGAAAGATTCATGGCGGTGTGAGTGTTTCATTGTATGGTGGCAGATGGTTGAATACCACTCACCATCTAGGGTCCTTAGATAATTCAAGTTAGGTCAAAGGATACCGAATGTACCACCCTTACCTTTGAAGTCCACCGTCAGGGCCTTCAAACATGTCTCAGTTTGATGATGATGCTTTTAGACATGGTTTATACATTTAGACTCGTGGATGAAGAGAGAAGATCTAATTTTACAGGGACGACTTCCCAACAAAACATTGATCATCATTTTCACACCGTCACAAAGTTATATCTCGATTAACACACAACAATCATTGTTCACTTATTGGGCAGAAAATCAAAGGGAACAACAAATGGGTTATAATAATTTTTTGACACCAATACCGTTCCAGTTTGATGACCATCGGTATCCAGACCGCCTCGGAGTGGACCTTTACGTGGTAATGGAGGACGATATTGTCAACATTTTTTGATGTATTGAAAAATTCCCTGGGGGCTTATTTTGGCCCTCCGTATCTATGTTCAGGGACAGTCATTACGTTCACTGGTCTCGTTGACGCGTAGTTCTCAGGTAATATATTAACATCCAAGAAAATTCTACCCCTAAAAAATTTGGCAGGACATGATTCGTTTACACACAGTAACATGTTACAACCCATATAGGTATACTGATTGTATAAGTATATACTAGTCGTACAAAACATCTTATATGGATCATATAGATCTATACGAATCATATACATATCAAGGTGTCACAATAATATTAAACGTGCTACAAGCCCAATTGAACCCAAGCTCGTTCCAACTAACCAAGGTTTAAAACTTAAAAGTAACCTGCTATAGAAAAACCCTTCGTCTCGATCAAACTGGAGGGAAAATCCATTCCAATTCCAATAACTCCAAAATTTGGCGGTTAACTTATCATAGTTCATACCACTTCCATCCTGTTCATCCTCAATAATCAATAATATTCTGTATATCCATCCTAATCCATAACCAAACCTGGACCGTTTCGACCCGACCGGGCCTGTCAACGACCAGACCCTTTCGAACCGAATGGGCCGGTCAACAACCCAGACCGTTTGGACTTGATAAAGCCTGCTAACGACTCGAACCGTTTCGATGAGGTTGGTCTCGTTAACGATTCGTGTTGTTTCGACATGGTCGTCCGTTAACGACCCGAACGGTTTCAAACCGACTGGGTTATCAACAAATTCAAAAGATATAATTTTTTGTTTTTAGTGACATTGATTTGTATGAGGCACCAACACTTTTGGTGTTGGGTGAGTTTTAATTCAGATTTGTATATGATTATCTAAAAATACCCATCCTGACCCATTTATTTATTTTTTGACATACCCATCCTGACCCACTTACTTATTTCCTACAATTAAAATTACCCATCCTAACCCCCTTGAAAATTATACTAAACCCATTTTAACCCACAAGGTCAAATTTTAAACCCAAAACAACCCAAACTCAACTAGATGGGTTAAAATTGCCAGGTCTAATATTAATGTATGTGAATATTATTAAGACTAGTGGGAGTGGGGGCGGGAGAAGGGCGGGAGAGGGGGGGAACACCGCCGCCATAGGGGCGGGAAGACGAGCGTGGGGCTGGGGGCGGGGAGAAGGGCACCGGCGTGGGGGGGGAGAGGAGGGACAGGTGGCACGCATTGATTGGGTGAGGAATATATTACCGTTTGAAAAAAAAAAAAAAAAAAAAAAAAAACTAACCGTTTGAAAAAATAACGGCTATATTAATAAAAAAAATTTATTATATATATATATATATATATAACAATAACTTTCTACACACAAACACACTCATTTTTTTCATATAATCCTCCCAATACTATCATATATTTTCAAAAAAAATTGCAAGATGTCGAGCGATTCTTCGAGTTCAGACGATATGTTTGATCAACTCGCTTTGGATGACTTTGGCGAAAGTGGCGCAGAAATGTTAATGGCAACCGTTCAGAACGTCGTTAAAGCTATAGCGGACGACGAAGGGACCTCCGAACCACCCAAGCGTAGAAAGTATATAGTTCGCGAACGCGAAACCGGAAATGAGTCATTGGTACGTGATTACTTCTCACCCGAATCAACATACGATGAACGAACTTTTAGGTTTTTTTTTTTTTTAAATTTCATGTAATTTTGGTTTTTAGTGTTTTTTTTATTTAACTTTGTAGTTTATTATGAATTAATATTATGGTTTTTTAAAATTTTGTTTTATATTTATTAAAAAAAACAAAGTTAAAAAAAAGAAAAAAAAAAGAAAAAAGAAATGCCACATGGCACTTCCCCCCACCTCTTCCCCCCCTTCCACTCCCCACAATTATTTTCCCCCCCAAAAGGGACCCACAAGTGCCACATGACACTTCCCCCCACCTCTTCCCCCCCACCACTCCTTATAGTCTAAAGGGCTTGCTATATTGCTATTGCTACACCCTGGCTGGTGTGTACCACTTAATTAAATGTGCTACAAGCCCAATTGAACCCAAGCTCGTTCCAACTAACCAAGGTTTAAAACTTATTAAAAGTAACCTGCTATAGAAAAACCCTTCGTCTCGATCAAACTGGAGGGAAAATCCATTCCAATTCCAACACTCCAAAAATTGGCGGTTAACTCTTCATAGTTCATACACCTTCCATCCTGTTCTCCATCTTCAATCAATAATATTATTCTGTACATCCATCCTAATCCATAACCAAACATGACAAATCCACATCATCCTCTTCAACACACCACCAAACGACCCCGATCAAATCTCAATTCATCACTTCCCCCAATCAAAAACCCTAAATCCAACATCAATCACACAGCATCTCTATACATAAACACCTTCGACACACCTTTAATATCCAAAACCACCGGTTTTTCGACCGGTTTAATCCGTCTCGAACCGGATAAACTTTACACGATCGGCCGCGATCGCGGCCGATGCGATTTCGTATTTAAACATCCACAAGTTAGTAAACAACATTGCCAGATTTACTTTAGTTTAGATAGTAAGAAAGTGTGTGTTGTGGATAGGGTTTCATTGAATGGAGTGTTTGTTGATGGTGTTAGGGTTAGGGTTGGGGAGGTTAAGGAGGTGTGTGTAGGGAGTGAGGTGAGATTTGTTTGTGGGAATGATGGCGGTTGTCGCGGTCGGGTTCGGGTTGGGTTTGTTGTTGAAAGAAGTGTTTATGTTGAAGAGGTTGTTAATGGAAGTAATGCTGGTTTGCTTTTGAGTAGGTGTAGAGAGATATTGTTTAGTGATGATCCTGTTTTGTGTGTTAGGGAGGGTTTTAATGATGCTTGTAGATTTAGGGCTATGTGTGCTAGTAGGAATAGATTGAAACACAATTCGTGTTATACGCCGGATAGGTTGTTATTAGATCAGGCGTCTAAGGTTCGGTCTTGTGATGGATTAGGCGTTAATGATGATAAGAATACAGCTGATGTACATAATTGTATAGATTTAGAATCGAACGATGGTCATTTACAACAATCAGTAAAGGCCGGAGTTCCTATAGGGAATTTTGTTTCTAATGATAAACATAATGATACGTATACTTGTGAAGAAAATTTTATTGAATCGGATGAGTGTTTAAAACCAAAGAACGGGGGTGTTAGTGTTCCTCCGCCTGGGAATAAGTTTTATTTAAATCGCCTACATTTTATGGGCGATGGTCAATCGGATGAAGTTACTGTTACATTACCAGAGCTTCTTTATCCTGTCGAAACTCTCAAACGAGTTTTTATAGCAACTTTTACAAGTGATTTAGCATGGTGAGTCCTGTAAAGTTTTGAGATTCTTATTAAATACGTGACGTGGTTTTGCTCTCTTTTAAAGGATTTTATTGTTTTAGGTTTTTATCTTACTGTGACATTCCTGCACATTTACCGATATCCGTCGCTTGCCATAATGCTGAAAGGTGTTGGAGTTCAAGCCCTGACAAAAGAACATCAAGACCTTACTCAGATTTTCCAAACTTAGTTGTTATGTAAGTCGGATGAAGATGTTGATGACGTTGACTTGTTGACCAAGATTGGTTGCTAACTGTTTTGTAACATGGTTTCTTTGTGATATCAGATACCCTCAGTTTCCTGAGGTTATATCTTTTGGTAAGGAGAGGAAGAAATTTGGGATTGCTTGTCATCATCCAAAGTTGTTTGTTCTGCAAAGAGATGATAGTATTCGCGTAATCATTACTTCTGCTAATCTTGTATCCAAACAGGTGACTTTTTATACTAATCACATGGTTATTCTTGTTAAAAATGGCCTACCAGATCGCTTATTTGTACTAACACTCAATCTTTCTAATACTCCAGTGGCTACGAGTGACAAATACTATTTGGTGGCAAGATTTCCCTCGTGCAAATGTTCCTGATTATGTGTCTCTTTTTGCTAAATCATCTATCGAAGAAGTAAATCTAGATTCGAAATCAGATTTCGCTGCCCAACTTGCTGGTTTCATGGCAGCTTTATTAGTTGGTGTTCCTGATCAGGGTCATTGGATAATGGAGTTGACAAAGTTTGACTTCAGTAATGCTTCTGGACATCTGGTTGCTTCTGTACCTGGAATTTATTCCCCCAAACATCCATATATATCAGAATCCCATAATTATTTAACTGTAAGCACTTATGTTTTGTGTTTCAGGATGTTTATCTGTATATCAGTGACTGACATGATATCTATGTTTGCAGTTGATGACAATTCTTCCTTTAAATGAAATTGTTTTGTTTTATGCCTAGCAAGTCAAACGGGTAAATGGGAAACGTAACTTAAAGGACACATGTCTAAAGTCATCCAAAGTGTATTTATAATGTGTTGTGTTTGTAGTGTACATTCAATTCATATAACCTAGATATAATTTACTAAAGAAAATTGTTATTGAAGCATATAGTTTTTGTAACATATTGACGCACCCAATCCACTAAAATAGGATTAAAAGTGTCCTGGGTCAACCTGACCCGTTTTAAACCACATACACAAAAAAATATCAGCTTTAACCTGCTGCTACCCAACCCATATTACTCGTCCATTTTGCCGCCTCTACACTTTATTTTTATTGAATAATTTTATAATGAGTATGTATTTCTTGTTTAGATGTGGTTCAAATCTGTATAAAGTTGTAACTTGTAACATCTAATGTCTAGATTTGTTTTTTTAATTCCAGGGTGATCGCTGTACATCACGACCTCGGAAATGTATGTTGCTTGGCTCTGTTGAAGCTTCTGTTGTTGGTATTAGCCACCTTTTTCGAACCTCAGCAGATTCAAATGGAGCATTGCTAAAAAGGTTGGCCCGTGTTATTGGAAAATCCCATATCAGCTCACATGGGCTGCTGGAGGTTGTTTTAAGAAGAAATTTGAGTATAGCAGCGGATGCAAATGCTATAAGTGTTGCTATATCTGACTCAGAGGACCCCCCTGATGGAGGTGGGTTTTGTTATTCCTATTTAAATGTGTTTTGTCCTGATAATTGTAACTGTATAATGTACAGGTGGCAAAATGGGCGGGCAAGGCAACATGTCAACTCAAAACAGCTAGTTTTTTTGTATGTGTTGAAGGGGGTCGCCGGTCGGGCGGGGTTGACCTTACAAACAATGTCCAAATATATGTATTTTCTATGAATAACTAGGTGCAGATTTAGTTACAAACTTAGATTATATAAATAATAATCTTATTTTTTTCAACAAGATGCTTTTTGATTCATGCTGATTTTATTCTTCATAGATTTACCTTTTGATGTATTTTAAATTGTGTCTGTGAATCTCCTTGCTTTAATATGCAAACATTATTTGTTGACTATTCTCTCCAAAACAGAAACTATACATATTAATAAGAACAAACCTACCGCAATGAAGAGAATGCCAAGTAGAAGATTAAAAAGTACCCTTAGAACATAAATTAGAGTCACAGTCACTTACCAAAATTATTTCACTCGTTGCTTCAGCTTGCATTCAAGTTGGGTTTCTACCTAGAGATGTTGCAAAATGGGTCGCCCCATTATCAGATTCGGGGCTGTTCGCTTTTTCCGCATATATCTATCCAAAAGAAGTGCTTGCATGTGCTTTAGAAGGAAGCAATAACAAAGCACACCTAATTCTATATGTATATCAGGCATGTTTGTTTTTTGGCTTATTAACTAAGCATACACTTATGTTTCTATTTTTCATTCTCATTTTCATGCATTTTAATTTTGGCCTTGGCTTTTGCAGGGCCCTAATTTTGTAAACATATCAAAGCTAGTATCACCAGCTCTTGCTTCTGCAATGTGCTCTCTTGTTGCATCAGTTCAGAGGTGTTCTGGCTTGTGGCGACTTCATGAGGTAATGGTTATAATTTAAGAATTCAATGGTTATAGTTTACTATTTTTCCAATTTACTCTTCATTGTTCTTATTCTGGAATCTTGCAAGCTTTACAAGTTATTTGGTATCTTTAGACATAAATTTTTGCCGTTCTTTTGGGGCACCCTAGAAATGTGCCAATTTTTGTGTAAACTAATCTCATCAGTTTCATCTATTGCTTCAAGAAAAAGTAATTTATTTTTGTTGTATTTTAGATTTTGGGTCACTATAAATGGCCTGAGCATTGGGAAACTGATTTTACTTTTGGTGAGTATACAAAACCAAATTTCAATTATAGTTTATGATTAGTGTATTTGTTGATTTTATTTTTCTGTTTATCTTCTTGAGGACTTATGTTTACTATGTTCTCCATAATAGGTTCTTCCTCTGTAGGGGCTGTGAATGCACCTTTTTTAGCTGCATTTTCAGCTGCGACTGGTAAGCGGTCTTTGCAGTTCACTGAATCAGAAGAGTCAGATCCAGAAGTAAGTCTTAATGATCATCAAATGTTAAGAATTTAGTGAGATTTATTTTGGTTTTTTAGTTATGTTTTAGATAGTGACTTAGTTATCCATTATTTGCTGTTGCAGTGGGGCTGCTGGAGTGCTAGTCAAGAGTTAAGAAATCCATCGATAAGAATCATTTTTCCCACTATTGAGAGAGTAAAAACTGCAAGTTGTGGAATATGGGCTTCGAAATACATTCTGTGTTTCTCACAGGTAAATTGTGTTCATCCTTATTGAGATGAATATGGGCTCATGTGTTACCATAATTACATTAAAAATGTAGACGTGGCAAGATGAACGGGTTGAAAACATGTCATCTTTAAGTATGGGTAGGGTTGACATCTAACACTTTGCCAAGTTTTTTATTTCTAAAATTTGTAGTTATAGTAAATTACTTGGAAATTGGAATTGAAGAACACCCCTTAATAAAAAAAACCAGTCTGGAATTCATATGTGAAGAAGATGAGGGCAATTTGTTCATTTTAGTTGGGCAAGGGACAAAAAAGCTAGCAAGTAAAAGTAGGGACCAAATTCATTAACCGTTTTGATAAGGGATGTTATCCATAATTATTTACCATAGGAAGTATTTATGTAATTTACTATTTCTTTTTTGTAGTAAAACAGATTAGGGGATTGTAGTATTGCAGTAAAAATTAATTTTGCGTCGTCAATCAGTTGATCTGTTTTTCTTATACTATTTTAAAAATCTATTTGAGATACAACACAACCAAAAGTGACTCATTTATAAATCTTGTCACATTATTCAGTATTTCTTAAGTTTAACTGCATCGAGCATATTGCTTATGATAAATCGAGCGTTCTGGAGCACAGGGTACTTGAGTTTTATGCGCAAATTCACAGACTTGGCCCAAATCTGCATTTTAGAACATTGTGTCAGGCAACAAGAACTGTTGATACCAATAATATATTTATTATCAGGGGCGATTCTTTTAAGGGGCGGGGAGGGGCGGCCCCCCGAATTTTCGCTCAGAAGTTCCGATTATAAGTATTCGTATAGAAATTTTTTGGTATATAAGGTTTCGACCCCCCGAAACTAGTAAATTTCAACCCCCCGAAGTTTCGGGTCAAGATTCGCCACTGTTTATTATAGCAGACTAGCATCTTAAAATTTGATTTTAAAGGCATTGTGTTTTTTTTTTCTTGAGTTTCAGTCCTTTTTTGATATTTTGACTAGTTTCAAAAATTTTTTTGGTCTTGATCAACAGAAAACTTGGTTGAGGTTGAAACATTTGGGGATACTTCATGATGCGATTCCTCATCCTGCTGAACGAATCGGTCATCCTATGCATGTTAAGGTAATTTAATATTGTTTTCAAGCATGCCATTTAGATTTTGCTAGTGGTGGCAGTTTTGGCCCGTTTATATATAACCGTGACCCATTAGAGAGTAGAGACACGCATAACCCAAACTGTCTCATTTATAACCAAGGGTCGACGGTAACACCTCCACCTCTATTTTGATGCGAAATCAAGTTTTTTACACTTAAAATTCGTAACCAGGTGGCAAGAAGACGGTTCCAATCGAGACTAGGCACATCATCATTTGGATGGGTCTATTGTGGTTCACACAATTTCAGTGCAGCAGCTTGGGGACGTCCAATTCACAGTCCTGGCTTGAAATCAAACGAAGATTCTAGCAGCAAATCGGTATTAGGCTCACGACTCCACATCTGTAACTATGAATTTGGTATTGTTTTTGTCGTACCGCCATCAGAAAATAAACATTACACGGACCAACACCATTCAAATCTGGATGACATCACTTTACCATTTGTCATTCCTGCTCCTAGATACAGACACATGGACACACCTGCAACAAAGTTTGCCATGAGCAATCTTGCTGCGCAAGAAAGACAGAAAAATGTAGAACCGGCCGATGTTGAAGAAGAAATACCTGATGAAGAGGAAGAAGTATTAGAAGTACCAGATGTTATAATTGAGGAGAAGGAAGCTGACAAGGTTTATGCTGAAAAGCTTTGGGGTTTAAGTTGATATTGAAAACAGTAATCTGTTTTTCTGTTCGGCTTATGAATCAAGGAACACGTCTTACATTCGGGTTATGAATTTAGTGACCTGTTTTCTGTTCTGATTATGAAATTCAGTAAGCCAGTTTATCATCCAGGCTATGCATCAGTAGCCTCTCTTTTTCGTTTATCAATCAAGGAACCAGTCTTCTATTCGGGTTTTGAATCAAGTAACTCGTTTCGTATTCAGGTTATGAAATCAGTAACCCAGGTTATCATCTGGTCTATACTTGCTTCCACCTGTTTTTTGAGGGGTTATGAATCCAGTAACCCGGTTGAGGAAATTATAGATAGCAAAGTCTTTTGTTTTATAGGTTAATAAGGATTCATTCTTCATTACAATTCAAATATTTGCATTTTTTAAATGATTATTTGTGTAACGATTTAGGATTTAGCTCATGAGATTTTGATGTGTAAATATATTGTATGCTTAATATAATAAATTAAATTACATGTTTCGTTCTTTAGGTATATACTCATTTGTAGGTTGTGCTCTTTATGAATTCTTTTATAATTTATTTAGTTTCGTTTGATTTAGGGCCGTTCCTGAGAATTCATGTGCCCGGGCTGGGAGTCCTTTCCGTACCCCCTCATAACCGGCCCTGGTTTGATTGATATAGGGGAAAGAAAGTGAATATGAGGCTTTTAGGCATGTAACTTTTATGCGAAACCTATTAAAACTACGTAGTTTTGATTTTAACAAATAAAAATAATAATTTGAAGCCTCAATCTCCATTAACTTCTCACCTTCTTTACCAACCCAAGATTTGATTCCAATTTCTGTAATTTCTTCGTGCACATCACCATTACCATATTTGATTTCAACATGTGCCTTTTAATTGAATATCATATAAGACCACCCAAATAACTAGATGCAAAATCATTTAGCTTTAAAAAACTAGCGAAAGAGAATGAGTGTTAATCGCCTCAACCACATTCAAAAGTGTGAAAATGTTTCATAGTGTGTAAAGAACTTGAGGGTACTTTTAACACTGGAAAATCTTTCTTGTGATCAACTTTATCAGTTGCCGAATTAATTAATGATGTGTGCTTAACTCTGGGATTGGTCATTGTTCATTAACTCTTTGTTTTTTTAGGCTGATGGGTGTACAGACGCCCTAACCCCCCGCCCCAGACGCAAACACCGCCCCCCTTTCATGTCTTCCCCCCGTCTCCCATGTCTTGCTTGGGACATAAAGGACGGTCCAATCCCCTTTTTTCCTTTTTTTTATTTGAACCACTATGTATTTTTGTTTTTATTGGATGGTTTAGAGCATTTGAGACATAACATTGTGGTGTCTCACACCCTTGCCATGTCTCAACCAAGAGAACATGAGAGCCATCCTAGGTGGCATCCTAGGTGGCATTGAGACATGAACATTCTCATGTCTGCACACCCCATAGCCTTAGAAACAGTGTCGTGCATTGACTTTAGGTTTGTTCATCTATACACATAAAATTTTCGACCAATGTTGTGCTTTGTTTCAATACAACTTTCATCAATTTCGTATGCAACATTGAATTAGATTTTTAAACAGATTACTCTTAATTAAAATCTAAATGACTTATAAAATAGTGGTCAACATCGATGCAACCATGCAATCAAGTAAAGTTTAGTTCATTAAATATATAATAATAAAAGAATAACTTAGAAAAATGAACAAGGGGTGATGACAATGAAATTGGGTATTGGTGATGAGGAAGATGAAAAACGTGAAATTATGGCAAGAAGAGAGAAGACAACTTAGAAATAGATTTGTGATTAGACCAGAAGGTGAGAAATTAATGGAGATTGATGTTTTAAGTTACTATTTTTATTGGTTTTAATC
Organism: Ambrosia trifida; assembly: GCA_028751855.1. Lineage (NCBI taxonomy): Eukaryota > Viridiplantae > Streptophyta > Magnoliopsida > Asterales > Asteraceae > Ambrosia > Ambrosia trifida. The sequence goes on from CM054122.1 coordinate 174,864,740, forward strand.
ATAACTACGTAGTTTTGATAGGTTTCGCATAGAAGTTACATACTTAACAGCCCCATATTCACTTTTTCTATTTATAAATTATTATATCTAACAGGTTTGTAAATATAAACCAAGTATCACGACTTATCGGTCCTACAGCTGCGGGAAGAAAATCACCGAAGGTAACAGTTGGATGGGAGCACAGTCGTCTACAGACGTCGAAAGTGATGAACTGTTGGTCGTGGGAGGCGACAGGCTTGAGAAGATGATGGAGCCGGAAGAAAAAGGCACTGACGACCAAGAAGGCGATGATTTGAAAAGAATCAATGAAGCTTGAGGGGAGATAAAGAGTTGAGACTTGAGAGGAAGAGACTAGTACATATCTGTTGGATTGTGTCACTTGTATGCAAGTGGCAACAAAAGACGGCAAACACAAAAACAAACAGTTGAACATCAAGTAACTGGGAATAATCACCCTTTACATGACATTCCTCCATTGTACAATCTAATTAAGTTTGATGCACAATCAAAAGTTGCTGTCTATCTCATCTGTTTTGCATATTAACCATTTTATCAAGTAAACTATTTATTATTTGTTCACCCCCTTGGTCGTTTTTGCATATCACCCTCCGACACCCCCTAAGTTTGACCTGGATCGCCTCGTGCAGCACACAAATCAGCATATACACCAATTTGACACAACCTAACACGAGGTTTGTGCTTAAAAAATAAAGTGAGTTTCAAAATCAAATAAGAAAGCAGCATGCAAGATTCTTTTTTTACTTCAGAATACTTTGTTATCTATCTTGGGTTACAAAATAACAACTCAGATACTGGAATCAGGTTCTCAACTAATAAGCACATAATAAAGGGGCATTGTAGGGCGAAACCGACCTCTTCCAGTCATTAAATCTACAACACCGACCTTACTTCATTGATAATTGGTTAACAATCTGGATTTGCTTTCCGAATTCTGTTCCTGTGACATACAGCCCCGTCCACCTCAGCATACGCTCATTCCTGCAGCATTTCATAGATAAGTGTTACGCTAAAGAGTAGACACACATGGGTGGCAAACTGGCAATATGGGCAAGTCATATGGGTCGGTTAATGAGTTAATGCTTAACCCTTTGGGTTACATAGTAACCATTTCCTTTCAAGAAAATTCAAGGAAACAATAATAATTTTATCCTTTGACCCGTTATTAATATGACCCAAAATTGACTTGTAATAAATGGGACAACAGATCAGCAAACATAATCAAAATTAAACACGTGTCAGTTATTACCTGCTCCATGTCTGCAGGACCATCATTTTCTTGTGCTGCTTTATCTGTGGCACTTTGATTGTTTGTTGCATTGGATGAATTGGTATTTCCAATAATAAGATCTGCTGGAACTTGACCAGATTTCAAAGCCTAATTTAACCATCAATGGTAGTATATTAACCAATCAGTAGTTGAAATTAGCAATTCTTTTTATATAAACAATTACGTTACTGATTGAAAAATTCAAAAAAAATTAAGAGAAAAAAATTCCTTAACATATCCATTTAAAACTAGGAAGAAGTATCACCTTTTCAAGTCTTGCTACCTCTTCAAGAGTTTGAGAGTTGACGATGGCAGCCTGCGCATAACATACGATGTTACTGAATACTGATAAGTACAACTGTAGCTTGAACCAATGGAGCACATAAGTTGTAATGGTTAAAATGGGTTTCGGTTATACACTTATACTACTTAAAAAACATAGTTTAATCTTTATACAGTGCAACAGTTAAGCAGTTTTTAAGCACCCGAGTGCACTTTTCAACCAACCAAACACTTTCAACCCATTTGACATGCTTCCTTGATTGCCAAGTTTTTCTATGTTTACCTAACACAACACAAATAACCCGTTTTCTTATAAGTTGGCTAAAACTTCCACTTTCATTAAGGGGCTTGGTTTTAAAAAGCGCGAAGCGCACAAAAGCAACGAGGTCTAAAACCGAGGCGCAAAGCGCAAAAGCAGTGGGCTTTTCGTACGCGAGGCGCAAGACAATTATATATATATTTTTTATATATGCTATAGGTTTTTAGCATTATTTACTCAAAATATAGATACAAATAAGGTATATATATGATTTAACTAAAATGTACAACCTTTTTAGCTACATGTATAACAATTTTAAACACAAAAACATCATGTGTACAAAAAGCGCGCTTTTCTCGCTTTTTTTCCGTGCGCTTTTTGCGCTTTTCTTGCGCTTTTTGTGCACTGCTCGCCTAGGGTTACATAAGGCGCACGGATTTATGCCTAGGTGCGCTTGCGCTTAAGCGCGCCTCAAGCGCGCTTTTTAAAACATAGTTAAGGGGGCATACTAGTCCATTAAATCAATGATAACAAACTCCGACGTCAATCCTATCAATATACCATACAGTCACAATTTCATGCATGACCTCTTGGCTCTTGCTAGAATCTTATGACCACTCAGCTCAGTTTATATATGGGCTTCCAACCACTTAAGTTTAGTTGGTAAATTGGTATGATCAACAAAACAAAAGTTGAGTTCTTAAAAAATCTTTTTTCTTGTGGGGTTGGGGGATGAAAAAAAAGTATACGTGTACATATAATACCTTTATAGCTATGATTTGCTCTGGTGTGGGGCCCACTGGTTTAGACGGCTCCTCTTCCTTAGGCTCATCGGTTGGAACCTCACCAGGTACAAACGTCTTGACAGATTGCTTTTTAGCCTCCTCTTCAGCCTCCTCTGATACAAATAACTTGGCAGCCTCAACTCGTTCCTATCAATGACAACACAATGTTACAAAAAACCTTTCTAAAAATGAATTAAATAGCAGACGACATACACACATAACAAAACACTGAGTATTAAGATGTCAGTTACGAAGATCGGAAAACACAAGTTCAATTTTTGGGAATTAAATACTATGCTTAATATATGCCATAACTCAAAATCAGGTTATGTATGTCTTAAAGTTGAACATGGTCAACATCTAGCCTCAATGGAAATGGAAGTGAGGAACAAAAGAAAATGTTAAATTAATCAAGGGTCTGAAGTCCATACTGGTAAGCATACAAAATGTGATTGGTATAAATGTATGAACAGTATGATCAATTATTTTGAGGCATAATTACATTGACCAACATGAATCATAAGTAGGTCACTAGGGTTAGAAATGCATAAAAGTTTATCGCATCGCTGGTATTGTCGGTAATATATTACCATATTACCACATACGGAAAACAAAAGGCAACTTTCAGCTAAGATACAGTATTAACAAAACATACTTATCAACAAGAAAATGAGTGAGAAAGTATGGATCCATATGACATTTATACACTGATAGTCTGATACAAACTCTGCTTGTGCCAGAACTTACATGCCCATCCATCAGAAACATAACAAATAACAAAACAGTAAACTGAAGATTAAAACATACCAGTTGAAGTGCAATAAGAGGATCCGAAAACAAGGTTTAACTTGTGGGAATTCAGGAATTGTATACTACACTCAATATTTTCTGTAACTCATAGTCAGGTCATGTATGTCCTAAAGATAAACATATGCATCATCACTCATCAGGTCTCCGTGAAACAGAAGAAAATGTTTTTGATTCTGTACTCAATAGTGATAAGCAAATTGCTTGTGATTGGTATGATTACATTAATTTGAGGCATTATTACATTGATCAACATGAAAAATGAAGTAGGTCTTGAAACGCATCCAAGTTTATCCACGATACCTACTTATTGACAAAGTAATAGGTCTACGTAACGGTGGTAAAAATCTTATTTGTGACTTTGTGCGAGAACTTACATGGCCATCCATTAGAACAGACAGACAACAGGCAATCAATGGAAACATTGCACAAGGTTAACAAACTAACAAAACGAAGTATATAGAGAACAGTTAACTAACCTTTTGTTTCACCTTCTTAAAATCCAGCACGCGCAACGACTTCAACTTATGAATGACATACAACCGATAATTAGGTTTCTTCGTAATGTTATTGTCCAACAAACTCAAATACTGCAGTTTCGGGAGCGATGAAAGCGGGTCAATCTCAACCAAATTAACAAGCCGATTGTTCGTAAGAACCAACGAGTGCAGTTTCGGCAAGAATTCTGTAAATCCAAACATCACAATTCATTACACAAAACTCACAAAAACAAAATCACAAAAAACAAAACAAAACGGTAAATATTATCATACCTCCAATGCTAGGGTTAATACGAGTAATCCGGTTATTATTAAGCAGCAACGTTCCGAGCCGATTCAAGTGAGGAAATTTTTCTAGTTTCACAATCTCGTTATCGGACAAATCGATAGTATCGAACTGATCCTGTTTATATAATTAATCATGAATCACATTAGCAAATAATAAATAGTAACAATAAATTATGTTACTAACCCTAACCGGCTAAAGTTATTAAGACTGACCTCAGTAGCGCCTAAATTCTCTATCTCGGGAATCTTATTGCCTACAAATCGAAATATAATTAAGAGTTGAGATTCAAATACATAAACAAACATAAATAATAATAATAATAATAATAATAATAATAATAATAATAATAATAATAAAGAGAGTAACCTCGAAGATCTAATTCACGCTCACGAAGAGCGTTGAAGAAGTGAGGGCTTTTCCATATTAAATCGGCCGTCAGTCTCACCATTCTTTTTCTGCGTCTTCTTTTTCTTATGTGGTTTGGGTTTGTGAAGAAAGAGTGACGCCGGTGTGTATAACTAAAACCCCAAATAAACCAAACCACGACTTTATTACCATTATACCCCTCTACGATTTTATTTTTTTTGGCTCCAATGTTTTAATCATCATTTGTTTTGTTTTGTTTAGTAGATTTATTAATTTTTTTTTAGATACTAATCATATACATAACCAATAACGAGGGAATGACATAAAGACGGGCAACAAGCTGCGTCGCAAACCTTGTTTTGCTAAATACAAACACTTGGCTCATCGAGGTCAGAGAATTACTGTGAACGACTATGAACTTAATCAATTAAACCATCAGGTTTACTTTTTTACTAGCTTAATTTAAATGAATGAATATTAGATAGTAATATAAGTTTGTTATTCTATATATACAACAATTTGAATTGTGAACAGTAATAATACTATATTTAATTCTTTCGTGGTCCACCTGTCTCATTCAAACAACCATTTCATCCGTCCTCATGAGTGGGCTGCATAATTTATCCACGTGTTCAGCTCTCATGTACCAATACAGATGTCCTCCATTCAATCAATTTATTTATTATTTATTTCTTTTGTGTTCAGCTCTCTGCTGCATTTTTTTCTTGAATCCATGTTGAATGCTACGGAGTAACATATAATTTTAGTCAAATAAGGAGAATTAACCTGATGGAACAACTTTAAAGTGATACAGTAGTTGTTTCTACAAACAAGAAGACCATGGCCGGTTACTTCATGGTGGAATATTGAACATTTGAGCTTGCGAAAGTACGATTTACTTGACTTCCTATTTTACTATTGCTCTGTTAACTAACTCCGTTACTGCTGCGCGCCGCAACATGCACGGGTAAATAACTAGTTATAAAACAATATTTGAGATAAGATATGGTTAAAGTTACTTATGATGAGTTTATGATCATTACTTAACTGTATTATTTCAATCAAAAATAGAATATGAAGAAGTAAAATAAATAAAAAAGAAAGAAAGAAAATTTTATGTTAAAAAATTATGACACGTAAAGCAAACAATTACTTATTTATTAGGCATATACATAAATACATAAATATACATACATACCAACGTGTTTTTTTTAGATCAAATTTGCAGTATTTTATTTCTTAAAACTTACCAAGTTACATTAAAAATTTATTTCTTAAAACTTACCAAATTACATCAAAATGGAAGGTAGACAGACAACAAGTTGTGCCGCCACCCCTTTCTGAATAGCGAACTATAATCTACCAAATACAAACCTCTGCCCCCTGGATATGAACTATTGTTGTGGATAACCCTAATCAAGAAACGAATAGCTTCTGATGCTAGAGAGCCAAATGTATCAAAGGCAAAGGGGACAAAGACATGTTAGTTCTCTGCACAAGCTTTAGCATGCTTATTCACTTTTTTTTTAATCCCGCTTTTCTAAATACTTGTCCAGCTACAAACCCGTTTTCCTTTAAACCAACCAAAGAAGATACCCCGTGAGGTCCACACTTGCATGTTTCTCCCAGCCCAACTGACGTATTTTATTTTCAAACTTATTTTATTTTCTGTTGTTATAAATTTGGCCAAAATTTTTGAACTTTTTATGAATCGAAGATGATAGCATATGTAACAAATAATAGTATATGTGACATGCAAAAGAGAGTTGGTTATAAAAAACTGCTTTATCAAAGCACGACCTACAAAGTACAAACATTAGCTTAACTCTAATTCCAATACAAACATTAACTCAACCCTAATTCAGATACAAGTTAGCCTGAACGTTATGCACCCTTACCACCTATGCATGAAACCGACGTGTTTCCCTTTCAACTATATCAGCAAAGCCGTAGAGAGCCGAGGACAGGTTCCCCCTTCCGATGCAATCATATGTTTGACCATGTCTTGAATAATGTTGAACATGTGGCTCATGCAAACCATAAGGTTGACCAATGAGCATTGGGCTGGTTACAGTTTCACGCACTACAGGTGTATTAAATACAGATGAAGGCAAATAGTTAGTGATGTAACTGTTATAGAGGTTTGGGTCAGGGACAAAGTAGCCAATGCTCGGCCGTGTTGACTGGTAACACCTGTTCTTGCCATGGTGATCAGCGGGACTCTGGTGGCGTGGCCTTTTTTCGTGACCAAAACAAGCTCGTTTTGCTTCCTGACGAATCGGGTTTTCAAAAGACTTCCTTTTCTGGGTTCGTTTCGCGTCGCTTAGTTCTTTCTCGAGATATTGTATTTCTTTGTTGATTTTGAAGTCGGGAAGATACGTTGAAGGATCAATGTTGTGAGATACCAGACAATGTCTTACACCTTTCAGATCTAATAACTGCTGCTTCTTTTCCTCCAACTGAACATTAAAAAATCACAAACACCAATTTTAGAACATTTTACACAAAAAGCTATAATATTATTATTAACATAGTTCTGTCGGATTTCTATTCGGGAAAATATAGTATTATCTCTCCAAACCATGCATTTAAAGGGATATCTTGTAACTTGTAAGTTAACCGGTCATCAGTGCCATGTCGGCACAACGTCCAGAGAAGAGTCAGCAGTGTCAAAGTTATAGGCACTCCATCATTTGATCATTTCGACCAAGTAACCTGGCCCGATTCCCCTATACAGAATTTTTAAGTTTGATCTTTTTTTTTATATTTAAAAAAAGACTGAGTCCTTTTTGGAGTTGAGTATAACCAAACTACTAACTTACCTTATATCGTAACTTTCCTCTAGGGGTGCAAACGAGCCGAGCAGCTCGCGAGCTACTCGAGCTCGGCTCGGCAAAAAGCTCGAAACGAGCCGAGCTTGAGCCTAAAACAAAGCTCGTTTATTTATCGAGCTAGAGCCTTTCATGTGAAGCTCGTTAGGCTCGTCGAGCCTTATCGAGCCTAGTGTAATATTAGGTTTTTCTTAATATTTAATAATATTTATCACTCATTTAAAGTTGTTTAGTAAACGAGCCCCGAGCTCGAGCTCACGAGCCTAAATGAACTACTATTTATACTACTTTTATTTAACATATTAACTAATAAATACTAAACGAGCCGAGCCTGAGCCTGAGCCGAGCTCGAGCTTGAGAAATTACAAACGAGCCGAGCTCGAGCTCTTATAACTTAATCGAGCTCGAGTTCGAGCCTGATCGAGCTCGGGCTTGGCTCGGCTCGTTTGCACCCCTACTTTCCTCAATGAAATAATATATAAATTTTGTAAAAAAGTTGAATAACTTTGGACAAAGGTGTTTCGGGTCAGGTTGGGGTTGACCCGTACCAAAAATAGAACGTCCATGGAAAGGAGAGAGGATATGGGATGGTGTTTGAAATTTGAATTCTTTCCGAGTGATGAAAAGGCGCAAGTAATTTGGGATTAAAACTTTACTAGAATAGAAAATGTTCCAATCAAGAAGATTGTGAAATACTACTAATAGAGATAGATAGAGAGAGGGTATTGGTTACCGTTTGAAAATCGGAACACTTTTGAACGTTTCTAATGTTCTTGCGCAAAAATGACGCCAATATGCTCCGAGGGTGACACTCATCCTCCAACCCGAAAGTATAGGCAATATCAGCAGCTTCAATGTGCAGATTATTCTTCACCATCAAATCAATTACATCTGAAACAAGTATAATGCAGCAGAGAATAATTTAGCTCATGAATTCAACCAAAAAAATACATGAAGGGTCTGAATAATGTTAACAATCTCAAACTGACGAAAGGCGTTAAAGCTCACTCAAGTTTGCACACATCCAAAATATGAAATGAAATAACAAGTTCCCATATTACCAGTTGTCTTTGATTTAAATTGAATAGGTTACTCCTATGCTATACCATGGTTATCAATAGCGAATAACGGTCAATAGCGACAAGCAACCTATATGCTACGTAGCGAATAGCGGTAAACAGCTATTTCATGTTTAGCGGCCACTAATAAATAAGCAAATTATGCTATAAACCCAACCATTTTGAGATGTTTTTACCTTTAATGGAGCCATATCTATTTCTAATAGTAAGATAATGCATATTTTGGGCAAATGTTTGACTAATCTTCAGATTAAGTTAAAAAAAATTAAATAAAAAATTCGCTATATGGACGCTATTTGGTCGCAAACAGCAATAGCGCCAACCTCCCGCTTTGCTATGTAGCCCGCAATAGCGAGCGCTACTACCACAATTAACAACTATGCGCTATACATCTAATACTAAAGATATGGCAACCGGCTGTCTTTTTCCTTCCAAATGCTAGAGAAGAGGATGGACATTAAACACGAGAATGGGGAACACGAGAACTATAGATGGAATCAGGGCAAATGAAGGGATTCACGCTCAAATGTTTGTTTCCGGTCTTATGTAATTCAATTGCAGTTGTTTTTATTCAATTTGATTGTTTAACTGAATCCAACAAAGCTTAATCAAGACTCAAGAGATTAATGACCAAGAGCTAAACCTGTAATAACTATTTATTTGCTTTTGAGGAGTTTATATGCTGCATATGTACAATTATTGGGTGCATTACAGCCATAATCATTTTACCTAATTCGGTACTAAAACTGATTTTTACATCACCTACACATGTGTACACATCTATTTTGATACCATGTTTGTTTAAACACACACACATTAAACACCGTCTTCGGTATAACCTTCGTAAATGAATAAACTCATTGTACGAAAGTTTATTCTGGTTCTGAGGTACACATTTCGAGGTTTTAATGTATAAGAAATTGAAAAATGAAAGCAACAAACCTGGGATTTTTGGGACAAGAAAATCCGAACGACGAAGTGCAGCGGAAAATCCCTTCCAATTGCTAGCCCTAATCAAATCCAAAATATCCTGAATCTTGAAAACACGATCTTGAATCCCAAATCCACTGATAAGCAGAAGCAAACCCCTGGCATCAACCTCATCCGCGTCTCTCAGTCTACATTCTCTGATCATCCGTTTTCTCCAATCAACAGCAGCTTGTGCTGCGTATTCCTTGTCACGTTTTGCAATCTCAATGCCACCACTGCTGATCATCACAAAGCACTCCAAAATCAAAACCGCAGCCTTCCTTCCTAGAGCTTGCTCGTCTTGATGTGAACCCGAACCTTCGCAGAACGTTCTGCTGCCCTGTACAAAAAACCTGCCAATGCTGTTCAGAACTAGTTTTGCAGGATCTTCAGCGAGCTTTAACGCCTTTGCAACTTCGTTGCGAAGATTAATCATTTCGGAGAAATGTGCTGCTACATGCCTTTTCATGTCCTTAGAATTCATGCTTTGACACAAGTATTCTAATGCAGAAATCACAGACTTCTTCGAAGCTTCAGTTCCGTTAGCCTCAGTTTCGTTAGCCTTCTTCCTGATACCAGTTTCGACATGCTTCTTCAAAGTATCAATTTCTTGTCGATTCTTTGAAGTATCAATTTCTCTATGTTTCTTTAAAACAATAGTGTCTTTTGGATTCTTACAGATATCAGTCTGTTCAGGCTTCTTCAAGACACCAGTTTGTTTAGGCTTCTTAGACATATCGACAACTGCAGCCTTCTTCGATACATTTTCATGTCTCCGTTTGCGATTAGCAGCCGTTTTGTTAGGGTTTTGTTCTCTAACAATGGCTACTGGAACCACGGGTGTGGTTTGACCACAAGAAGCTTCTGCAACAGTTTCTTCAGGCTTCTTCGACGTATCGATCTCTTCCAGAATCATCAAAGTATCGAGTTCCTCAGGCTTCTTCAATATATCACTTTCATCAAGGCTATCAGTTATCCTCACATTTTCACGGCTCTGTTCGCCACAAGCATCCATTCCGTTAGGTTTTTGTTCTGAAACAATGGCTTCCGCAACAGCGGTTATGGTTTGATCACATGAAATATTGGGAACGGTTTCTTCAGGCTCATCGATTTCTTTTGGGATCATCAAAGTATCAAGTTCTTCAGACTCCTTTAACACAACAGTTCCTTCTAAATTCTTACGGATATCAACCTCTTCATGCTTGTTCAATATATCAGTTTGTTCAAGCTGCTTAGATACATAAATTACTTCAATGTCATCAAGGCTGTCAGCTATCCTCACATTTTCATGTTTCTGTTCACGATTAGTATCCATTCCATTAGCGTTTTGTTCTGAAACATCGTTTATGGTTTGATCACACAAACTTTCTGGAACAGCTTCTCCATCCTTCTTCAAATCATCAGTCTCTGCATATTTCTGCAATGCATCAATTCCTTCACAATTCTTCCATACATCAACAACTTCAAGCTTATTCAAATCATCACTTCCTCCATAATCCTTCAATAATTCAGCGTTTTCAGGCGTCCGTTCACAATCAAGAGCCATTCCATTAGTAACTTTTTGCTCCAAAGCAACGGCGTCAGGAACCACAACGGCTGCGGTTTGATAAGTTTCTGATACACTCTGTTCATCAATCTTCAAAGCAACAGTCTCTTCATGTTTCTGTAATCCATCAATTCCTTCACAAATCTTCAATACATCAACTTCAGCCTTCTTCAAAGCATCAGTTTCCTCATAATCCTGCAAACATTCCTCGTTTTCACTCGTCCGCAAAGTCTCATATCTCCCGTCACAATCAATAACCATTCCGTTAGGGTTTTGATCCAAAACAACCGCTTCCGGAACAACAACGGCTGCGCCTTGATCATAACAGGAAGTTTCTAGAACACTTTGATCATCAATCCCTCCACAACTATAAAAACAATCTCCAGGCTTCTTCAAAGCATCAGTTTCTTCATAATCCTGCAAATATTCATCGTTTTCATCCGTACTAATAGCCATATCAACAACCATTCCGTTAGGGTTTTGTTCTAAAACAACGTCTTCCAAAACAACGGTTACAGATTTAGTTTGATCATCACATGAAGTTTCTATTTCTACAACAGTTTCTTCATCCTTCTTCAAAGCATCAGTCTCTGTATGCTTCTCTAACACATTAATAATAATAATTCCTTCATCACTACCAGTTTCAGTCTCCTTAGGGTTTTGTTCTGACACAGTGACATTTAAACAATCTGTTATAATACTATCACAATTATACTCTAATAAACTTGTTGTTATGGATGATTGGTTAGTACTGTCAACGAGATGACGTGGCAATATAGAGTCAACAGATGAGTTAATAAAGTTAATGTGAGAGTGCAACTCGTCGAAGTGGTTAATGAATGATGATAAGGCGGTGGAGAAACTACGGAGTTGGTTGACGGAAGTGAGAATATGTGGTGGCGGAACGTCGGCGGTGGAAGAATGTGGTGGTGGTGGAGTTTGAAAGTTAATGTGACCGTCCATTGACGGCGGAGCTCCGGCGATACACGGCGGAGGCAGCGGTTTCAAGGAGAACGTACAGTACGGTTGGAAAAGGAGGAAGCTAAAAAGGCGTTTGAAATTGGATGATCGCAAGGTTTTTTTTTTTGTTTTATATGGTTTAACCACCGACTTACCAAGAGATCAAATTTTATTTGTGTACATGATTCGGTAATTCAAGGTTTTGTGAATTGGATTTTTTATTCTATGTTATTGATTTTATTTAGTTATCTTGGTAAACCCAATGAGTTTTAGAACATCTGTGTTTGAGAACGGGAAAAATTATTCTAGACCACATATTTCTTTAAAAGCAAAATAAAGATTGCTTAATCGTTGGTTTTATATTAGAATTTTTTTTTTATTTTTTTCATTTATACTTATGTGTATATTACATTTTCAGTGTATATTTCAGTTATACATATGTGTATATTGCAATTAAATATATGTGTATAGTGAAAAAAATAAAAAAAATTCTTCTTGGATAAAAACCAGCGATTAAGCAAAAAAAAAAAAAAAATTGCCTTAGAGAAATATATGTTCATAATGGTTCTCTTAGTTTTTAATTTGGTCAAAAGTTCTCATTTAAACCAATTCTATAACCTTTGGTAAGTAATTTAACTTTTTAGATGTGTTTTTGGATTTCTAATATTTTAGGGTGGAATGAATAGTGTCAGTTTTCCTGTTTTCTCCTGTGTTACATGTCAGTGTCACGTAATCTTTTCAAGCATTTTTTTTAGTTATAAGTTTTCTCAAATTATACAGTGTCATTTCAGATTTTCCCAAAACTAATTTATTTATTCTAATTTAACCTTTAAAATTTTAGTATGTTTGAAAAGTTTTAATGTATAAAATTTTAACTAAAAATAAACATTATATTTGAATTATCGCAGTTTAAGGTTTTATATATTTATATATATATATGTTTGCATGCATTGGTGTCATGAAGTCTTCAACAAAACAAAATTTACCAACTTCCAAATCACTTTTCCTTTGCTAAAAAAGAAGACTTGAGACAAGAAGGGTGATGTTTTAAGAGGGTGTTTGGGATTGTGTTTTGAATCTGATTATTAGATTATTGCGTTTTAAAAACGCAGATAATCAGTTTTTAGTGTTTGGATTGCGTTTTGAAAACGCAGATAATCCGTTTTTTAGGCTACCAAAACGCAATAATCTATAAGCAGCTCCACCCCTGCTTTTCCAAAACGCATAATCTGTTTTGAATAATCAATCCCAAACATCCCCTAAGTTTCACCAACATGGATACACCCATCTTCCAATGAACTTTGACTTGCCATCTTTAGATAATCCCAACCCAGCCATTCTGCCGAATATTTCTCAACCCCTCCCATTATGTTTGTTTGTATTTTTTTTAAATCAAAATTGTTTACCCATGTAAGGCAACACAAGTCATCCCAATTCTTTCACACTCATCACAATCTTCAAACTCTCTACCCTTTAACTTCAACTTACCAACATACGTTTTTTTTTGACCGGCTAAACTCCAACAATTCGAGTCCCCCGCAGTACTTGGGCAAATTCCTGCACAATGAAGAGAATACCCTCTTTGAGTGCCATGTCATTAAAATGGCTTTGGTTTATTATATGTATAGATTATATATATTTAAAAGTTTAATGAGATTTCTTTTAGTTAATTATATTTATGTGTATACCTATTAATACATGCATGCATACCCATATACATATGCACATATTGCTAATGTTGATTATTTAAAGGGAAAATGACCAATATAGCCCGTTGACCGGGCATTTTGCACAACTAGCCCTCTCCACCGTCTTTGGAGAGACGGGATACGGCTCCCAACCAGCCTGAACCGTCTCCGAGACGGTTTGGTTTTATAGCCAATCGCAAGCCAACACGTGGCGTCTCTGATCCCGAGGCTGTACCGTCTCTCTCCAGACGGGTCAGAGATCTCTCCGAGACGGTTCACGTGCCCCCATGCCGGCTGCCTTCGGTTCAAACGTCTCCCAGACGGTTCACGTCTACCAATGCCGGCTGACCCTTCGGTTCAACCGTCTCCCAGACGGGTCACATTTCCCAAGTCGTCTTAAGCCGTTTTGTGATACCATCTGAACCGTCTGAACCGTCTCACGAGTGTATATAAATACCCCAATTCACTTAACGAAATTTGCACCCACCCCTCTCCTCTAAGCTTTTCATCTTCCATGCACCCACCCGTCTCCTCTAAGCTTTCATCTTCCAATCCAATGACGTTTTTTTACTTCCCAGCCGAAGCCTTTTTGACTTTCCCAGCCGAAGCCTTTTTGACTTTCCCAGCCGAAGCCTACCGGCTTCGAAAAATATGTCCCGGTTACTTGGATTGTTGTTTCATCTGCGTACGGCTACTTGGATTGTTGTTCCATCTGCGCGTGGTTTGCAACCCGTGTAATGGATCGATGATGTGGTGGTCTACATTTTAGGCAAGTTCGTTCGCTTTCCGAATTTATGTCTCGATGTTCGACGTGTGCTCACTGAGAACTATTGTTACATAAAACGAGGAAACGTTTCGGACTTGTCTATGTAGAGCACATACACCATTCGAAACAACGTCTATGTAGACCACTGCTACTACCGCCGCTGTGGAGGACAAAACATCTAACACTAAGATGTAGTCCTCAATAGTTGGTTAGACATTACTATTACTTCAAACAAAGTTCTTAGTTCTGGAAGTAAATTTGGGAAGTTTGTTGTAATAGTGTAGTTTTTTACTTGTTGCTTCTTAGTTTTCACTTGTTGCTTCTTAGTTCTTGGGAAGTTTGTTGTAATAGTGTAGTTTTTTAATTGTTGTTGTAATAGTATTTATTATTTAATGAGATATTTACCTTAATATAAAAACAAAAAAACAAAATTGCATTAATATTAATAAAAATATAACCATTAATTGCATTAAATAAAAAGTTAATAAATTACAAATTAATTAAGACGATGTCTTATCATTTGCCAAACGGACACATGTTTAAACTCTTTACGCTCCCTGTTTTTATACTGCCTTAGACTGTGTCTAATTGCCACGTCTTCGGGAAAGTTAGAGGGTACGTCGTAAAGAGTCCGGTTGTGGTGCACGTTGAAGATTTGACACTTTGTCGTTAAATCGCTCAACTTGCGGCTTAGGGACTCGGTGGTACGTTCTGACCCTCCAACGAGCCGGTTGTATTCATTCAGTATCCGGAACCATTTGTTGTTAAGGTGTGTGCTTTCTTCAACATGAAGCCATGCTGCAATCAAGGCAATCTCTTGTTCTGTCACACCCTCAAAATCCACTTGCGGAGTTTTACCGCGAGGCGCATGACAAACCAGGATCCAAACCAACGATCACAATAAACAAGTCTAAATGAATATAAATGCAATTTCAAAACATAGTTTAAAATCCCGTTTACAGCGGAAGCTTATTCAAAAACAGTATCTCAACAATGAAATAATAGTTCAACGTTCAAAAGACCATGCAACCCTAGTAAGACGCCGTGCAGACGCGTGCGCCCTAGTCCAGTCGTGCTACCTTAGCGACCTGAGAAAACATGCAAAAGTTTACGTCAGCACAAAAATGCTGGTGAGTTTACAGGTTTTGTATCCAAGTACCAAGTCCACCTGTCCATACTATAATAATTGAAAACCAGTATACGCTAGCTAGGCGTACGTTTTGTTACTACCACGATTGGAAAACCATTACTAACGCGAATACCAAAAGTATGCCCGATGTAGTTCCTGTTGTTCCTGTTGTTCCTGTTTGAGACAATATGCACCCGCCGACCCTCCAAGTCGACGAGCGGGGTTGGTCACTCCCAATAGCGCTATTCACATTTCCCCGTTGTGCAAACCCGCACATTCATGGTTCCCCCCGGGACTTCCAAAGATCGTGTAGTACACAATAGAAACCCATAGTATGACAGTAGTTACCAAATAATCGTTTTAACACATGTTTTCTCCCCCGAAAGTATAAAACCAGTTTAAAAGAGGGGCCGTAAACTCACCTTAAGTTGCGTTACTCCTTAACCCGAGTAAACTCAGCTGCTATGCTAGTCCCGTAAAGCGGCGACCTAACATACGACAGTTACAAGTACTTAGACTAATAACCCGCAGGTTAATTAGTCCCTAGATGTCCAGACCATAACCAAGTTCGTTTGAAAACACCGTGACTGTTTAACCGACCCAAAGTACAAGACTCGACATCCCATTGGTGACCCGAGACTCCCCGTGTTATGTTTACGCTCCAAAACATACAATAACGCAATTACACTTAACATACGTTAACGCACAACAAGTTATAGCACATCGTTCACGTATCACCGAATTACATCCAAATATATGTTACCAAGTTATTAGACATGTTACGGGGTTCCTAGCATGTTACTACATGTTAAATCGGGTCTCGGAATGCTAATTTACACTTACAGCAGCAGTACACGCGATTAGGAAAAGTCAACTAGCAATTAGGTTGGTCAACTAGCAATTAGAAACCCTACTCGCCTCTATTATAGGCAATTAGGGCTATTCACCTGAACTTACTAGCAATTAGGGCTATTCACATGAACTTATAGGCAATTAGGGCTATTCACATGAACTTATAGGCAATTAGGGCTATTCACATGAACTTATAGGCAATTAGGGCTACTCACATGAACTTATAGGCAATTAGGGCTAATCACCTGATCTTTCACACGAGTAGGCCTCTACTCGCCTGTGTTATAGGCGATTAGCACCCTACTCGCCTATAACATAGGCGATTAGGAATGCTACTCGCCTGTAACCTTGCTGTTCCGGTTTTTCGCGCGTTTAACGCTCCAAATCAGATCCAGAACGTGTGTAACCACCCAATATCATCCCAAACACTATCCTAAACATGTTTAACCCAAAATCCTTCGTTTAACCTCGTATAATCAGTCCTGCATGCAACCAAGTAATCCAAACACCATTCACATAGCATGCAACATCATACTAACACGCGTAATCATAACCCTAATATCCAATTACTGAGGTTTCTATCATCATACTATCAACATCAATACTGATCTATCATAATAACATATCAAATCATCATCATGAATCATAAAAACCCTAGCTTTCTAATCATACACACTCATAATGCATGCATATTAGTTATAATCCGATTAACAACCCTTATTGACGATTTTCAGAAAGCTTTTTCGTTTAAGAACAGGTCTGGACCATTAGGGATTGATTAAAAACGTTTATAAAGAGTTATGGATGAAAATCAAACCTTAGGATTATGAAAATATGATGATTCAAGCTTGAAACCTTGAGTTTTGATCAAAAATCGCCTTCCAGAGGTTGTTTATGTGTTGGGGCGGGTTATGGGACGACTAGGGTTGGTATAATGAAGTTTAGGAGGTTAAGTATGGTATTTATAGTCGTTTTTAGTCGTCCAGCCCGTTACTAGCGAGTATGCAGCAGTTTCAGGCGATTAGGAATCCTAATCGCCTGATTGTTCAGGCAATTGGGCCTATTCGCCCTTACCTATACACGAGTAGGGTCCTACTCGCCCTTAGGGTTCCCTACTCGCCTCCCCTATAGGTGATTAGGCCTCCTACTCGCCTATAGGGGTTGGTTTTGTGCGTTTTGCGCGTTAAACCCCGTTTTAACATATGTTAATGCATATTCACGTACCGACAAGTCACATAATGATTGTAAACACATAACACAAGTAAATACACATATTTACACTCGTTCACCAATTCCCGGGACTCGAGACTCGTACGTTCCGTATGCCCTGACGATCCTACAAATCGTCACCGTTTGTACACTTGGTTAAGGACTGACATCTAACGAACCTCTAGACCAACATCCAATGATCTTCTAGACTAACCAATAGTTCCCGAACCATAACCCGACTTAACTAACCCAGTTAAGTACAATATACGCGTGACTCGCTAAGGTAGACTTTCATCTAGACAACGTTGTTAACCAGAATTTGCCGGGTGTCACATCGGTCGGCGGGTGCATATTGTCTCAAACAGGAACAACAGGAACAACAGGAACTACATCGGGCATACTTTTGGTATTCGCGTTAGTAATGGTTTTCCAATCGTGGTAGTAACAAAACGTACGCCTAGTTAGCGTATACTGGTTTTCAATTATTATAGTATGGACAGGTGGACTTGGTACTTGGATACAAAACCTGTAAACTCACCAGCATTTTTGTGCTGACGTAAACTTTTGCATGTTTTCTCAGGTCGCTAAGGTAGCACGACTGGACTAGGGCGCACGCGTCTGCACGGCGTCTTACTAGGGTTGCATGGTCTTTTGAACGTTGAACTATTATTTCATTGTTGAGATACTGTTTTTGAATAAGCTTCCGCTGTAAACGGGATTTTAAACTATGTTTTGAAATTGCATTTATATTCATTTAGACTTATTTATTGTGATCGTTGGTTTGGATCCTGGTTTGTCATGCGCCTCGCGGTAAAACTCCGCAAGTGGATTTTGAGGGTGTGACAGATTGGTATCAGAGCCAATGGTTATAGTGAACTAGGACTGCATGTAGAGTCTAGTCTATAGCCGAGTCGCACACACTAGACGATCACATGGTACTAAACGTTATAGTGGTTTACGTATGGTCTTGTCGGGGTGTCTCTAAATCATTGGTCTTTCTACGTTACATCATCCGTTCTATCTTAGGTTGGGTTACTTGTTTTCTAGGCAGTGTGGTCTATTGGGGTAACTCGTGTGCTCTTGAGATTTGTCCAAGGCTCGGACATCTTCCTTTCGCACTCCAATAGAAACACTTGTCATAAACTACCGTGGTATTACGGTGTGTAGCTAAGAGTCTATGTTCGGTGATTTGAACTTTGAGCTAGGAGAACACTTGTGTGACATCCGTCACTTTTATATAATAATAATAATAATAATAATAATTATAAAAAAAAAGAATTCTGATTATATATATATATATTGTATTTTCTTAAACCATAACTACCCACAACCAAACCCAACACATTAGAAGCCCAAACCCCCACCCATGCAACCCTTTCTTTCATTCTGGAAGCCCACCAGAATCCAGCCCAAGAAGCAGGCCCAAGACCCATTCTCCCTGTTTTAAAAAAAAAAAAAAACATATATTCTGCTGCTGCACAGACTCGAACCGGAGTCTGTGCCGGGCCATCTTAACACACGCGTGACATAACCAGCTGAGCTATGGCTCGTATTTGATGTTATCCCAACTCGAAATAACTATAAGCCATCTCAACCCGTAACCTTTCTTCCTCCTCTTCCTTTTTGCTACTGTGCGCGCAGCTGGTCAACGAACTGGCCGAGATTTATGGAACAATTATCATCACTTGTTGCCTTATATTGAGCGACTAACCAATATATATCAATCCCATGCTTAATCAACGCGAATTACAGCTCCAATCCTTCCTAATCGAGTCAATTATCACGCATCATAGTTATGAACGGGTCAAAACCTTCCAACTTTAATCCGACTCTTTCACTATAAATTGAACAAGGATTAACAGACCCTAAGTGCCGAACACACCCTCTAAATCCTCTATTCCTGTTAATAATCTCTCAATCGAAGTTTTCACGCCCGGTTTGACTTTATCGTTGACCATTCATTCGTAGTCTTTAAACGCGTGATAAGGTACAATTCACACTTTGGTTTTAGTTATCGGCCACTGACAGACAATAGCCCCAACAAATCAGAGGCTATTGTCTGTTAATCGCTATTATTGATAAGTTAGGGTTTTGAATGTATGAAATTGGGGAAGAACACATTCGCATAAACTGAGTATTTATTTTAAACATACACGAATCCAACACAACCACTGATCTAGATCAAGTGGTTGTGTCTGTTGTTGTTAAACTGAATCACACAGGTTCGAATCCTGGCATGGCATTCTTTTTGTTTTTTTTTTCTCATTTAGGCTTTTAAAATCAAATACTTATATATAATTTTATAAATTCGTTTTTAATTATCAAAATCCTTTTATAAATTCTACAAAAATTATATTATGTTGATCTGATGAGAAAGTTCATTACCCAATTTTTAGTTTTTCAAAAATAATTTATTTAATATATATTATTAATAATACAAGTTTATTCATTTATATTTATTAAAATCTATAAAAATATCAAAACGATCTTATAAATTTCCACAAAAATTATCCTAAGTTTTTATGACATTAATCTTTTCAGAAATGATTTTTATTTCTGAAAAATCAATTATTTAATTTTTTTAATCAATTTTTGTTAGTTTTAATCATAATTAAATCATAATAAATTCATTTTACAATATTTTTATACCAAAATTTTACATAAATTATTTCCATTCATATAGAATTGAAATACAATTTTTAATTCAGAAATTCTTTGATTTTAATATTTTTAGAGATTAAAGTCGTATTTTGACAATTTGAAATAATTAGATTAAATATTCTATTTTCAAGAAAATAATTTTATAAAAATTATTTTCATACTTAAAACCTCATGTTGTGATTATATTCAACTTAAAATTTTACAAAAAGACTTTTATTTATTTATTTACTAAATTTCTTATATTTAATAAACAATTTGTTTATTAAACAAATAAACGTTATCCCCAATTCGAAGCCCTAGAAATACATATATCTTAGAGTTATTTCCCTTACACATTATCAATTACTTTAGGTTAAATCATTTGGGAGTAATCTCAATTCATATTTCGTTGTCCAAGTTCAAATTCAAGTTATTACGTGAACTGTGAGTATTCCTACCCCTTTTTGCTTTTATACATTTTTGGGGTGTTACATGTACACTATTACAATTTCAAATACAAGTTTACATTTTTACAATACAATTCTAGTACTATGTGCATTGCTTACAACGTGCTTTATGCTTAGACATTACATGTGGATTACATTTGTACTTAGTGAAATCATTAACATGGTACAAGCCGACCTTAACATTGGATAGCAGCTATTTGGATTGACAACCCGCCTAGATTGATTCTCCCCCTTTTTCATCGGAGAATCCGTGGCCAGTGTTAAGTTATCATCCATTTATTGGTTGAGTACACTACAGTTCATACAGTACATTATACAGTCACAGGGTTGATTTCGCTCATTTGTTTGATACATGGTTTACATATTTGCACTGTAGCTTGCACTTGAATTGTATAACTTTTAACCTACTATATATATCAAATCTAGGAATGCTCACCAACATTTCATATGTTGACCAAACCTATTTTTTTGTACATGTTTCAGGTGCAGTTTGATCTAGTGCTTTAGCAAGAGACATTTAGTGCTTTATTTCAATGCAATTATTTCAATATTTACATTTCATTTAGACAAATGTAATTTCCAGTTCCATGTAAGACAATTTTGATTATTCAATAATATTTACATTTTAGTACCATGAGCTTTTGAACAATCGTCACTACGTGGCACCTCGATGATTCCGCCATCGGTTGGGGTGTTACAGATTGGTATCAGAGCCATGGTTATAGGGAACTAGGTTACTAGATGAAATAGGCCTAGACTATAACCGAACTTCAACTTTCATGCATTATAATTCCTGAATCACCTTACCCCTCATTTCCCTCTACTTTCCTTCTTCTATCTTTCCCTTCTTCTCTCTCTCCATTCTTCTCATCCTTCATCATGGTGCATAGAGATGGTGTCCTACAGGGAGTGGAAAGTCTACATCATCATGGAACAGGGACAGTACCTTTCATGAAGACACTCTTAGGAATAATGCCTACTTTTACTTTTGTTCCTTCAAAGTTGTTGAACTTTAATGAGTGTGATAAGGACACGTGCAATCTGGAAGGGTGGACGCCTGTACACTGGGTTTTCTGGCATAGGCAAGCATAGCGCATAAATCCATTTACGGACCTGTTATGCTTACCTGGGGATTCCTGGAGTGAGTGTCCACTTATAGGCTAAAGCACGTCTTCTTTGATCACCATTGGGTTCAATTCCTTTGAAAAGTCAACGTTCTTGTTGGGCTTTACAGCCAGACAAGGGCACTCCAAGCATTTTATGCAAGCTTTTTCAATAATACTCTCTCGGTTCATATACAATATTTTGTATCTCACGATTTTCATATATTGCTTACAAGTTCATACTATCATAACCATCTATGGATTTCACAATCACACTTCACCTTACCCTCTTAGCCACTTTTTAAATATTCAACACCCTACCCAAATCATATTATTTCTTTTCTCCACATGTTATTTATTTTAAAAACTATAACCTCATACTTTAGCACAAACTAAAGATTTCTAAAACTTGTTGTATTACCTAGTAACTTTACAAAGTACATATTTTCCTCGAACTTAAATTCAATTGATTATTTATTGACGTAACAAACGATTTTCTATATAATGTTTTAAACTATTACAAAGCCTACTTAGCTTGTACTATTTAACAACTATTGCCTTATGTACAAAACCAATTTTGAAAATATTTATTTTTGGGATAATATCTAATCTCTAGATTCTCCATCAACACTCACACATTTTCAACTTGTTCAAATTTCTTTGGCATATACCACAATCATGTTTTCTTATACACTTGATTATAACCTTTGATCCAAACCCCAAAAATTTACACTGCTACATAATCTCCTTATTATAAAATAAACTCTTTATCAACTATCTACACATTCACTATCTCTCACAACCTTGATTCTGCTTAAAGATTTCTCATCATCCTCTCCAGAACTAAATTCATATCCTTCACCTTTCTCACACGTGAGCTAGTTACCCATGATAATCATACTACTAAAAAAAAAAAAAAAAACCTGATACTTGATTCTACATGATTTTTTTTTTCCAAAACATCATTGTTTGTGAAACTTGATTTGACTATTCACTGGACATTTAATTATTCATGATACTCGTGTTTTCATTTTCTTGATCTTATTATCATTTTGTACCCAATTAAGTCATACTCATAGGCATACAACATCTAGAAATTTCCTTGCATACTATCGTGTATTAACACAGATTGGAAATTTATCATATTGATTACATTTATCATACAAGACTCTACCTTACATTTATTTGGAACGTTTGGACTTGATACTTGATCTTACAGATGCTTTTCTAAGGAAAACATCATTGGTTATTACATGAAACTAGATTTTTCCCTTAATTTGACTACGCATTGAACATCTAATTATTCATGATACTCGTAAACATTTAATTATTCATGATAACACTTACACTTAATGGTTGTAGTACTTACAAACTTGCTTGCATAAACATGCTATCAACTTGCAACCTATGTGAATAATAATTGCTGCACTTAATAGAGGTCATCATGCCTTTTTCAACAGTCGGGAGAGGCCCTACAACCTGCTCCACGACTGGTGGAGGCTATCGAACATACTCAACGATTGGTAGGGGTCACTAAGCCTTTTCAAACAGTCGGGAGGGGCCCTACAACCTGCTCCACGACTGGTGGAGGCTATCGAACATACTCAACGATTGGTAGGGGTCACTAAGCCTTTTCAAACAGTCGGGAGGGGCCCTACAACCTACTCCACGGCTGGTGGAGGCTATAGAACCTGCTCAACAATCGGTGGGGTCATAGAAGGACGCAAAACTTTAATGTAAGGTAAATTGATGATTCCGGTCCGGAACGTAATCATGAATTTACAGGTACATTAGAGTAGTGTGAAACTCTATTAGAGTTTTTGGAAAGGCGTCCAGTACGTTTTCAAGGTATCAAAGGTGTGGTGGGTTAGCTGCGGTACACCCTGTATACAAGCACTAATGATGCATTGAAAGTGAGACTGGAAGTCGGACCAGGAACAAACTCTGTTTACTTGGTAGTTCATTTATAGTCAGTCAACACGTACATATATTTTAGGATTCCTGAACTTGCAATTTAAGTGTCTTACTACATTCTTACTTTTCTAATTTTTCTTATTATTCGAGACAAACCTGATCCAAATCCTTAACCCACACCTATCAAACCTACCATCCAAAACAGTTTACTTTGATACCTATAAATTCACATCGTACCTTAACTCTGATTCTCTAAACCACAGTTATCTTAAGTTTTACCCAAACCTCCATAACCCTATGTTTCTGATAACTTCGGGACGAAGTTTCTAAAAGTAGGGGATGCTGTGACATCCGTCACTTTTATATAATAATAATAATAATAATAATAATTATAAAAAAAAAGAATTCTGATTATATATATATATATATATATATATTGTATTTTCTTAAACCATAACTACCCACAACCAAACCCAACACATTAGAAGCCCAAACCCCCACCCATGCAACCCTTTCTTTCATTCTGGAAGCCCACCAGAATCCAGCCCAAGAAGCAGGCCCAAGACCCATTCTCCCTGTTTAAAAAAAAAAAAAAAACATATATTCTGCTGCTGCACAGACTCGAACCGGAGTCTGTGCCGGGCCATCTTAACACACGCGTGACATAACCAGCTGAGCTATGGCTCGTATTTGATGTTATCCCAACTCGAAATAACTATAAGCCATCTCAACCCGTAACCTTTCTTCCTCCTCTTCCTTTTTGCTGCTGTGCGCGCAGCTGGTCAACGAACTGGCCGAGATTTATGGAACAATTATCATCACTTGTTGCCTTATATTGAGCGACTAACCAATATATATCAATCCCATGCTTAATCAACGCGAATTACAGCTCCAATCCTTCCTAATCGAGTCAATTATCACGCATCATAGTTATGAACGGGTCAAAACCTTCCAACTTTAATCCGACTCTTTCACTATAAATTGAACAAGGATTAACAGACCCTAAGTGCCGAACACACCCTCTAAATCCTCTATTCCTGTTAATAATCTCTCAATCGAAGTTTTCACGCCCGGTTTGACTTTATCGTTGACCATTCATTCGTAGTCTTTAAACGCGTGATAAGGTACAATTCACACTTTGGTTTTAGTTATCGGCCACTGACAGACAATAGCCCCAACAAATCAGAGGCTATTGTCTGTTAATCGCTATTATTGATAAGTTAGGGTTTTGAATGTATGAAATTGGGGAAGAACACATTCGCATAAACTGAGTATTTATTTTAAACATACACGAATCCAACACAACCACTGATCTAGATCAAGTGGTTGTGTCTGTTGTTGTTAAACTGAATCACACAGGTTCGAATCCTGGCATGGCATTCTTTTTGTTTTTTTTTTCTCATTTAGGCTTTTAAAATCAAATACTTATATATAATTTTATAAATTCGTTTTTAATTATCAAAATCCTTTTATAAATTCTACAAAAATTATATTATGTTGATCTGATGAGAAAGTTCATTACCCAATTTTTAGTTTTTCAAAAATAATTTATTTAATATATATTATTAATAATACAAGTTTATTCATTTATATTTATTAAAATCTATAAAAATATCAAAACGATCTTATAAATTTCCACAAAAATTATCCTAAGTTTTTATGACATTAATCTTTTCAGAAATGATTTTTATTTCTGAAAAATCAATTATTTAATTTTTTTAATCAATTTTTGTTAGTTTTAATCATAATTAAATCATAATAAATTCATTTTACAATATTTTTATACCAAAATTTTACATAAATTATTTCCATTCATATAGAATTGAAATACAATTTTTAATTCAGAAATTCTTTGATTTTAATATTTTTAGAGATTAAAGTCGTATTTTGACAATTTGAAATAATTAGATTAAATATTCTATTTTCAAGAAAATAATTTTATAAAAATTATTTTCATACTTAAAACCTCATGTTGTGATTATATTCAACTTAAAATTTTACAAAAAGACTTTTATTTATTTATTTACTAAATTTCTTATATTTAATAAACAATTTGTTTATTAAACAAATAAACGTTATCCCCAATTCGAAGCCCTAGAAATACATATATCTTAGAGTTATTTCCCTTACACATTATCAATTACTTTAGGTTAAATCATTTGGGAGTAATCTCAATTCATATTTCGTTGTCCAAGTTCAAATTCAAGTTATTACGTGAACTGTGAGTATTCCTACCCCTTTTTGCTTTTATACATTTTTGGGGTGTTACATGTACACTATTACAATTTCAAATACAAGTTTACATTTTTACAATACAATTCTAGTACTATGTGCATTGCTTACAACGTGCTTTATGCTTAGACATTACATGTGGATTACATTTGTACTTAGTGAAATCATTAACATGGTACAAGCCGACCTTAACATTGGATAGCAGCTATTTGGATTGACAACCCGCCTAGATTGATTCTCCCCCTTTTTCATCGGAGAATCCGTGGCCAGTGTTAAGTTATCATCCATTTATTGGTTGAGTACACTACAGTTCATACAGTACATTATACAGTCACAGGGTTGATTTCGCTCATTTGTTTGATACATGGTTTACATATTTGCACTGTAGCTTGCACTTGAATTGTATAACTTTTAACCTACTATATATATCAAATCTAGGAATGCTCACCAACATTTCATATGTTGACCAAACCTATTTTTTTGTACATGTTTCAGGTGCAGTTTGATCTAGTGCTTTAGCAAGAGACATTTAGTGCTTTATTTCAATGCAATTATTTCAATATTTACATTTCATTTAGACAAATGTAATTTCCAGTTCCATGTAAGACAATTTTGATTATTCAATAATATTTACATTTTAGTACCATGAGCTTTTGAACAATCGTCACTACGTGGCACCTCGATGATTCCGCCATCGGTTGGGGTGTTACAACTTGGAGGACCATGTAGAGCGTTTTATCATTTTGGGTGCACACAAAATCATAAAACGAAATGCATGGAAGCCCTAGTGAGCTCTGGGTTTGAGGGGATAGTCCTGGATTGGATCTAGCTTTGATCTTGTGAACATTAGTGGTTATCTTTAACTGCGAAACTAAATTTTCTCGTTCTTTCTGCCAGAATCATGTCTGGAGTGCGTGGAGGACGTGGAGGTGGTCGCAATGGTGGACGTGGTGGTGGTCGCGGTGGTGCTGGTGGTCGTGGTGGAGGTATTAACCTATCACAGGCTGATCTGAACAACTTGCTCCAAGCTGCCTTTCAGTTAGGGCACAACGGTGGTGGTAAGTTGATTTATCCGTTTTCTTTGCCTCATTGGTGAACCTTGTTTACGTTATTCGTGGTTTCTCATACGTTTCATTTCAGGTGGTCCTGTTGACCCACCCCCACCCATGTGCACCTACAAGATGTTCCGGGACTGTAAGCCCCAGGAATTCTCTGGCACTGAGGGTGCGGTTAGCTTGCTTAGGTGGTTGGAGAAAGTGGAGTCAGTATTTCTGATGTGTAACTGTCTCCCAGAAGATCGGGTAAAATATTCGGCTGCGTTATTTCAGGACGTGGCATTGACTTGGTGGAATGGCATCACCCAGAACATGGGTATTGGGGAGGCATATGCTATGCCATGGGAGAATTTTGTGCAGTTGCTGAAGCGTGAGTATTGTCCGAGGGAAGAGGTACAGAAGCTGGAGCATGAGGTGTGGAACCTCAAGATGACTGGGTTGGAAATTGAGAAGTATACTGTGAGGCGGAATGAGTTGGCAGTGTTGTGTCCCGATCTGCACGTGCCAGAATATCGTAGGATTGAACACTATGTATCAGGGTTAGTACCGGAAATTGCAGGGTTAGTGGCTGCTGGAAATCATCCTACGTATGCAGAGGTAGTTCGATCGGCCCATAGGATGACCAACTTAAAGGTGAATGAGGGGATTTTGCCTGCGAAAGGTTCGACTGTTAAGGCTCCAGAGAACAACAAGCGCAAGTGGGAAAATGACGGGAAAGGATCTGGGTCTGCACAGCAGGGTAAAAGGTTTGATAATGGGGGTTCATCTTCTTCGGGTAACAAGCAGGGTGGTTATGCGGGAAAACTGCCCAAATGCAACAAGTGTGGACGCCATCACCAAGGGAACTGCGACAGTAACCGTCTTACCCAACCTGCCCATCCTGATATCACTGGTGCTAGAGACAGAGAGGGATGTCGGAACTTACTGTAATATAACAGTGAGTTTTGATCTGATCCATCCAGAAACTAACAATTGTACCCGTTTTGCCAAGAAATTCTTGTACAGCCTTTAAAGTGAAAGGGCGCAGAAAATTGTCGATTCTGAGAGAAGTAGTTGGAGTCTTTGATGAAGGGGGGACTGAAATATATAAAACAGTAAGAGCCTAGATATCAAATTGAATAATTAAAATACTTATACCAAATTGCAGAAACACATTACAGGCACAGCTTACCAACTCGTTCCTTAGGCAAATCTGGACTTTTTGTTGACTCGGATCTCGAAAAGGCGGGTTTGACCGGGTTCTGAAATGTATCTTTTGGTGTAGTAGAGGCAGAGTGATTAGTGTGTTGTTTGGGTACTGTAAGGTTTTCAGAATTCCACCTACGCTGCCTTTTTACTACTTCATTGTTGTCTACTGCCTTTTCCTGGTCTGTCATGACAGCATTTATAAGGTCAGACCATAATTAAGGTTCACGATCAAAGTAAGATATATAGGTGAGCGTCCATTGACGGCAGAGCTCCGGCGATACACGGCGGCGGCAGCGGTTTCAAGGAGAACGTACAGTACGGTTGGAAAAGGAGGAAGCTAAAAAGGCGTTTGAAATTGGATGATCGCAAGGTTTTTTTTTGTTTTATATGGTTTAACCACCGACTTACCAAGAGATCAAATTTTATTTGTGTAAATGATTTGGTAATTCAAGCTTTTGTGAATTGGATTTTTTTATTCTATGTTATTGATTTTAGGACAAATTACAATTTTCGTCCTTTAGCTTTTGGCCATTTTTCAGTGGATGTCCTTTCGCGTTTCAGTTGATGTGTTTCGTCCTTAACGACCTAAAATCCTTACACTCACTGTCCTAAAGGGCCTAACTTGGTTAGTTTTTAACGTTAAGTCAGGTCATGTGGGGGGCACGTGAGGGTATGTTCGTCATTTCATCTCCCCTTTTCATCTCCCACCTATATATCTTTAACATTTCAGTGAAATTGATCAGATCATCTAGGGTTCTTCAATAAACCCAACATTTGGGCCAACAAAACCCTAAACCCCAAAACATGACCGTTATTTCTCATCTCTAGCGAGCCCTTCTTCGACCACCGTCACTGATTCCGGCATACAGAACTATACCCTCACCATACCACTTAGGAAAACATATATCTACAAGACACCAACCAACAGGAGTTGCAAGTGACACAACTGCTATTAAATGGGTGATGCGTTGTTGCCCTCAGCTCCCTAGGTCTCCATGATAAATATTTTCTAAACTTTGGCATTTGCACACAACCTGATCTAAATGACAAATTCTCCATCTTATAATTATCAGCGATTCCCTAATTTTCTATTTTTGTTCAGATTATGTAGGTTAGATTTTTCTAATTTTCTATTTTTCTTAATTTTTCCCACTTTTGTGAATTGAAAAGCCATGACTTGTTTTTCTTGCCTCAAATGTCACAACTGTGATGGTGAGTTTCGTTTGTTGTTGTTAGGTTTACTTGATAGGCATTGTGTTACAGACAAGACGATGTTGTTGGTTGTGGCCACAGGTGGTGGGGTGGGGTGGGGTGGGGGGGGTTAGGTGGTCGGATTTCGTGGTGGTTGTTGGGTGGTGGTGGTGGTGGTGGAGATGGTTGAAGTTAGAGAGAGGGAGAGAGAAGTAAAATTACTAACTTACCCTCATGTGCAAGGCATATGACCAAAGTTAACTGAAAATTTTAACCAAGTTAGGCCCTTAGGACAGTGGGTGTAAGATTTTAGGTCGTTAAGGACGAAACACATCAACTGAAACGCGAAAGGACATCCACTGAAAAATGGCCCAAACCTAAAGGACGAAAATTGTAATTTGTCCTTGATTTTATTTAGTTATCTTGGTAAACCCAATGAGTTTTAGAACCATCTGTGTTTGAGAACGGGAAAAATTAGTCTAGACTAGGGCTGTTTAAATCGCTCGCCGATCGCTCGCCGCTCGCTCGAAAAATGCTCGATAAATGCTCGCTCGACCTTTTGCTCGGTTGTAAATGAGCCGATCGGCTCGGTTCGGTTTATAAACGAGCCAAGCACGAGCAAAGGTCCGCTCGGCTCGGTTCGGCTCGAATACATTTTTATTTATTTATTATATATTTAATTATAAATATACACACACTTTACATATATATTTGTAGTTTTATATATAACATTCTATTGGATTTTGCTCAATATATGCCTATTTGTAGCTTTATATATAACATTCTATTGGATTTGGCTCAATATATGCAAAAAAAATATAACTAGCCTACTTAACCCAATAGAAAATTTAACACTGAGTTTAATAGTAAAACCATAAGTCATGAGGTAACAGTATTGACTTCTTTATGGTATTAGTTGTCCATCGCTAATCGTCGCTTGATACCACCCTACGTCACAATGCAACAGTTTTTCTCTGCGTTAACTGATCGCCTCCCCGGTCTCAACCTAAGCCTCATCCTCTGACACTCGAATCTCAATATTAGTATTACTATCAGACAGTTTGACCTTAGTTGTCACCCGACAATGAAATCATCGAAGGAAACATCCCAATTTTATGGTTGTCAAAATTACTCTCCGCTCGATTTTCGCTCGGCGCTCGCTCGGAAAAATTTGCGCTCGAAGAATGCTCACTCGGTTTTTGACTCGATTGTAAACGAGCCGCTCCGCTCGGTTCGATTTATAAACGAGCCAAGCACGAGCAAAGCTCCGTTCGGATCGGCTCGGCTCGTGAACACCCCTAGTCTAGACCACATATTTCTTTAAAAGCAAAAAAAAATTGCTTAATCGCTGGTTTTATATCAGAATATTTTTTTATTTTTTTTTCATTTATACTTACGTGTATATTACATTTTCAGTGTATATTTCAGTTATACATATGTGTATTTTGCAATTATATATATGTGTGTATAGTGAAAAAAAATAAAAAAAACTATTCTTGTATAAAAATCAGCGATTAAGCAAATATTGTATGGAGATTGCGTGGTCACCTAGTGCTTATCAAATCGGTTCTAGAAAGCATACCTGTTTACTATTTATCGCTCTACAAAGCTCCCAAAGCCGTCCTAGATTATATGGAGAGTATTATGCATCGATTCCTTTGGGCCGGTTCTAGTGTCGATAAGAAGATTGCGGGGGTCGCTTGGGATATTGTTACATCTCCGAAAAAGAGTGGGGGGTTGGGAGTCTCTAAGTTACAACATGTTAATGAAGCGCTCTTGTTAAAGTGGATTTGGAGGTTTAAAAATGGAGGAAACAGTTTGTGGAAGAAGATTATTGTTGGTTGCCATGGTTCGAGCAGACCCTGGACGCTGCTGCCTTGTAATAAATCGTATACAAGTTGTTGGAAACATATTACAAATATAGGTGATTTGAAGTTGGCGAGTGGGGTTCTGGTTAAGTCCTTATTTGCGGCTGCAGTGGGAACAGGGACAGATACTTATTTCTGGGGTGATGTTTGGCTGCGTGAAGCTCCCCTCATGGTTATTTATCCGATCCTTTTTAGAATTGAACAATGTAAGTGAGCTAAGGTTGCGGATCAGATTCGGTATTATAATGGTACAAAGAGTGTTGTTTGGGATTGGCGTGTGATTCCTGAGTCCCAAGTTGAGCTCACAGAATTGTTTCAATTATTGCAAGACATTTACAATTTTAATTGCATTGTTGGAGTTGATACATGGAAGTGGAAGCCGGCGAGTGATGGGCAGTTCACTGTTTCCTCGGCCAAATCGGCTCTTGCTCATGACTCTAATGGTGGCGGATCGATGATAAAATGGAAGGGTTGGGTGCCATTGAAGTGTAAAATCTTGGTGTGGAGACTTGCCCGTAATAGGCTTCCCACGATCGCGGAACTTATAAAAAAGAGGAGTTAGTATTCAGCAGACGGATTGTTACTTTTGCCAAGGCGAATTGGAGACGTCCTTACACCTATTCACGGGTTGTTGCTATTCTCAAGAGGTTTGGTGTCGCATACCGCATGGTTTCGCTTTTGACGTCATTGATATAATTCGAGCTCTGGAGAACCAAATGTATTCTAAAGATACTAGACTCACTCTTCGGGGGATTGTTTATACCACTCTTTGGGTTTTATGGAATGAACGCAACAACCGGATTTTTAACAACAAGAGACGAAGGCCTATTGAGGTGGTGCAACAAGTTAAATCCGAGGCGCATTTTTGGATTCGAAATAGGTCTAGGTGGAGAAATGTCGATTGGAAAAACTGGTGTATGTACCCTTTGGGATGATGTTGTACTCGGTTGTTTTTCCGCTCGTTAGGTCCTTTCTTTGAGGTCCTTCGAGTTTTTTGTTAATGAAATTCTCTTTTCAAAAAAAAAAAAAAAAAAAAAAAAAAAAATTGCCTTAGAGAAATATATGTCCATAATGGTTCTCTTACTTCTTAATTTGGTCAAAAGTTCTCATTTAAACCAATTCTATAACCTTTGGTAAGTAACTTAACTTTTTAGATGTGTTTTTGGATTTCTAATATTTTAGGCTGGAATGAATCGTGTCAGTTTTCCTGTTTTCTCCTGTGTTACACGTCAGTGTCACATAATCTTTAAAATTTTAGTATGTTTGAAAAGTTTTAATGTATAAAATTTTAACTAAAAATAAACATTATATTTGAATTATCGTAGTTTAAGTTTATATATATATATATGCATGTTTGCATGCATTGGTGTCATGAAGTCTTCAACAAAACAAAAAATTTACCAACTTCCAAATCACTTTTCCTTTGCTAAAAAAGAAGACTTGAGACAAGAAGGGTAATGTTTTAAGTTTCACCAACATGGATACACCCATCTTCCAATGAACTTTGACTTGCCATCTTTAGATAATCCCAACCCAACCATTCTGCCGAACATTTCTCAACCCCTCCCGTTATGTTAGTTTGTTTGTATTTTTTTAAATCAAAATTGTTTACCCATGTAAGGCAACACTAGTCATCCCAATTCTTTCACACTCATCACAATCTTCAAACTCTCTACCCTTTCACTTCAACTCACCAACATACATTTTTTTTGACCGGCTAAACTCTGACAATCCGAGCCCCCGCAGTACTTGGGCAAATTCCTGCACAAAGCAGGACTCGAACTTGCAACCCCAGGGTAGAAAACAGGCTAAGGGGCTGTTTGGTAGCCTCTTAATTAGGCCTGTAAACAAACCGAACGTTCATGAACTGTTCGTGAACTGTTCGGCGGGAAGTTCGTTTATGTTCGTTTATTTAAATAAATGAACGAACACGAACACAATTTTTTGTTCGTTTAATTAAACGAACGAACATGAACACACATTGTGTTCGTTCATTTATGTTCATGAACGTTCATTTATGTTCGTTTATTTTGTTCGTTTAATTAAACTTAGCTTTATTTTTATTATTTATTTCCTTTGTTAAGTAACCTTAATTCATATGTTCTAAAAACTTAACCCTAACCATAACATTCTAAACATATCGCTTATTAGCCGCTATTCACACTTCACAGCCCCACACTTCACAGCCACTCTCCACCCTAACCCTAACGTTCATTTATGTTCATGAATCATTATTAACTTGTTTTTGTTTGTGTTCGTTTATGTTCATTTGTGTTCGTTTATATTGATCATTTGTGTTCGTTTATGTTCATGAACTGTTCGTTTATGTTTAAATGAACGAACATAAACGAACACGAACACGACAAATTTCTTAATGAACGAACACGAACACAAAAATGTGTTCGATTATGTGTTCGTGTTCGTGTTCGTTCGGTTCGTTTACAGGCCTACTCTTAATCAGCCTCTTAATCATTCAGGTCTGAATTATTCAGCATTCAGACTGTTTGTTTCAGCATCTGAATGGAATGATTAAGTGCTGAATCATTAAGCTAATAAGGGGTGTTGAATGATTCAGCTCTTAACCATTCAAAGCCTCTTAACCATTCAGACCATCTTAATGATTCAGCACTTAATCAACCAAACAGCCCCTAAGCCTTAAAACCTCCCACCTCCACCACTCCCCTGTGGCTTCATTGGCCACCAACATACATTTTAAATAGGAAAATCAAAGTAATAAACATTTGACTCACCAACTTTACCAAAATAAACAAAGTTATAAGTTAAGATTTAGGGATTTCACAAAAAACTAGAAAAGCATAATATGACATGTGTCTACTTGGCTAATCTATAGACACAACGTTCAACCAGTTATATAACTACACCTCTAAGGTCTAGCCATCCCTAAACTATTTCCGTTTAGACATCTTTGGTCGTAATCATTGTCTTTCCTAAACTCTAGCCATTTCTTCATGATCTTCCCTAAACTCTAGCCCTTTATTATTTTTATTCCCTAAACTAAACTAAACTAAACTAAACTGTAGTCGTTTTATTATTATGTGTCATATTCCCAAAACATGGCTACACCGTAGGGAATTTGGGAGAAAACCTTTGGGACCGCTTTGAATCGGCTAAAACTAAGATATATAATAAAAATGGCTAAGGTTTAGGGATGGAATGGGGAAAAGATCTAAGGTTTAGGGACAATGGCAAGATATTAGCCATGTTTAGACGTTTTCAGTTTTTTTTTTTTTTTTTTTTTTTTTTTTTTCAAATTTGGGAGATTTTATTGGTTTAAAAGTATTGGGTCCCACCACCCTCAACCTCTCTAAATTTAGCCTCTTCCTTAAATTCTAGCCATTAATAATGTTTATTTTGGTAAAAGTTGTTGAGTCAATGTTTATTATTATGTGTTTATTATTATGATTTTCCCTTTTAAATATATGGGCTTGGTTATGGACAAGGACTCTGGATATTCATTGGATTTGGGCCTAAGTCAAACTCTTTAACATAAGAATTGTTGAGCTTAAACTAGCTTAATTACTAAACTTTATAAACTATATTAAAATTAGGCGCCCCAGTATGGGGTGAGTCCACCCCTGCTTAATATACCTAGCCCAAGGTAGCAAGCACTACGTGCAAGTATTAAACACACATCTTACTCTCTTACAACATATCATAGCATATTTTAAATATAACAAATTCTGGAAAAAAAAAAAAACACAATATCAAGTTTGCAATAAATTGTACTGTGCGGCGTGTGGGGTCTGAGAAGCGTGAGACCTATCAACTTTTGTCCAAAGACAACAACGTCCGTTAGTAGGCTACATACATAGGTGAGTGTAAAAGTCTACTATTCTCCACAGCGGGTCTTCGGACGGGTGAGGGATCGGGTTTTCTGTAACACCCCAACCGATGGCGGAAACATCGAGGTGTCACGTATGAATGATTGTTCAGTAGCTCATGGTAAATAATGAATTTCATTAAATGATTTAAATAAATTGCATACAATTGTTCTACAAGAATTCATACATCAAAATGAATAATACTATGTACACGTCTTCAAGCATTAACTCAAATCTTCAAGCAAGTAGAACCTAAAACATGTTAAGTTTGAAAATATTTTGGGTCAACAAAAGTTGGTGAGAATACATAGGTTTTTTATAACAATAGTTTGTACAACGATCACAGTTGTATAATGGTAGAGTATGAGACCGACATGTAACAATGCGTCTTTGTACAATCAAACCTTGTGTCGACTGAGGCCTAACTCGCAAGTTAGTTAAATGTTGTTACTGTTATCGATCATCCCTGAATTTATGCGGGGGGATGGGTTTGTCAGACCTATAGCGCTATAATCTAAACAGGCGGCTTGATCATTGTTAATGATTGTATTGTGTCTTTTTGTTACAGTCAAATGATAGAATGAGTAAATGATAGTGTAGTTGAATCACAAGTTTCAACAATGTAAGAATGAGTAAATGATAGTGTATAAAATGTTTAAACATGTTTCACCCCAAAATGTAAAACAAAAAAAGGGGCTATGTAAACTCACCTTAGTGTTAGAATGGAGACCCTTTGTTATAAGTAAATGTGGCTCGTGTGTATCCAAATATTACCCTATTTCAAGGTAATAGATAAGTGTTGGGGAAAACTTAATAAGTCTAAGTTTTCGAGTCTAAAATGTGCTAGGGTTCCTAATTTGGGGATTATTAATTGATTTATGATTAAATTGAATAATTTAAATAAATAAGGAAATAATTAATGAAAATGTTTTCTGATCAAGATTAACTAAAAGTGGTTGAATTATAATATAATAAATGTGAAAATAATTTTTATAAAATTATTTTCTTAATTCATGAATATTTAAATATTAATACTTATTTGACAAGATATAGACTTAATATTTTAAAAAATATTAAAAGTTATAAATTTTGAATCAAAAATTTATATTTCTGATCTAAATGATTTATAATAATTTATGTGAAATTTTGATGCAAAAATAATGAAAAATGAATTTATTATGATTTATTTATGATTAAAATAACAAAAATCAATTAAAAATACTAAATAAATGATTTTTCAGAAATAAAAATCATTTCTGAAATGTTTAATGTTTTATAAACTTATAATAATTTTTGTGGAATTTTATAAAGTCGTTTTGATATATTAATAGAATTTTATAATTATAATTGAATAAATTTGTAAAATTTATTATATATAATAAATAAATGATTTTTGAAAAACTAAAAGTTGGATATTAAACTTTATCATAAGACTGATTTAAAATAAATTTTGTAGAACTTATAAAACTCTTTTGGTATTTTAAACATAATTTAAGAGTTTTATTTATAAAAAGTGATGAAAAAGAAAAGAAGAAAACAAAGGTTTGTGTGTGGGGTTCGAACCCAGGCCCAGAGTCGGTTCAACCCTTGACAAACCCCCTTAACACCAACTGGGCTGTAGGTCCTTTATGTGTTGGTTTTGTTTAACTAAATCTTTAAACAGAAACAAAGGAGTGTCATCTTCCCCAAATAACTAAAAACCCTAAAATTTCTAATAAATCTAATCAAGCCCCGATTGCAGAACTGGTCATGGTGCTTTCGAAGGGCATGTGCCGATTAACATATAGGAGTGAGTAATTGATTCATACCTGCGAGATATGATGATGAACAAGTTAAACAAGACCCGGCCAAAAACTAAGAAAATTCGTGTATTTGGAGCGACGGGATGTGAAATATGATATGGGGTTATTGTTTTTCGGTACCTAGAGATTGTCAATCGAGGTTCAATTTATAATGCGTCGCATAATTGGAAGGTTGTGAGGATGGATTCGAGCTCGGTCAAAGGCGCGTGATATGGTCCAGATTATTTGCTTAATACGCGGTTTTGCAGCCGGATTAAATGGATTGATTGGTGTTAGTTGATTAATCATGACCAATTACAAATTTACCTTCCATAACAAGCTCAATTAGGCGGTCAAAATCAAAGGTTTTGTTGGTCAAAGTGGGTTCTTGGCTTGAGGATGTGCAGCGAACAGAAATTATGGGAGGAGGAGAAGAAAATCGCGTTTAAATGTATTATTTTCCTTGATATAGTCAAGTGAAACAGATAGCTCAAATGGTTAAAGCTTCTTGTGTTAAACGTTTGAACCGGACCAGACTCGAGTTCGAGTCTGGTCATCAACAGAATTTTTTTTTTTACAAAGCAGTGAGAAGGAGAGGGGTTTGGGCCGGGTTATTGGGCTGGATCAGAGTTAGAGTTAGGCTAGGGGTGTTGGGTTGGGTTGTAGGTTAGATTTAGAGGTGTTTGTTTTATTGTTGTTGTTGTTGTTATTATTATTATTATTATTATAAATATCTTTATATATATATATATATATATATATATATATATATATATATATATATATATATATAGGGAATGGTTATAGAGAAAACCCTCCTTATTTGGTAAACTCTGGAAACTCTGACTTCCCAATATTTTTTTTTTTTGAAAAAAATAGGGCAAGTAATATACATGATTTTAAGCATTTTGGGCCAAAAAAAATAAAAAAGCGCCGAGTACTTTTTTTTTTTAAAAAAAAAATAAAATTTTGACTAACACATGTTAAGCGCTAATAACAGGTGTTAACAATGTGTTAACTATATGTAAACAGTAGACGTTTTTTATTTTTTTTAAAAAAACCGTTCGGCGCTTTTTCGATTTTTTTTGGCCCGAAATGCTTAAAAAAATGTATATTACATACCCTATTTTTTTCAAAAAAAAAATGTTGGGAAGTCAGAGTTTCCAGAGTTTACCAAATAAGGAGGGTTTCCTCCATATACTTTACCTATATATATATACATATATAAGTTGTATGGTAGGAAAGTAAAAACTTAGGCACATTAGTATAAAATTAAAGATATAAAGTAAGGGCTTTTACGTATTAAAATTTGATGAAAATTTTTGCGATGTTACATTTTCCCTGGTTCGGAAACCTCGTGGGCAAGTCTGGCTACCCTGGCCAGTCCCTTGCATAATCCTGGGGGGGGGGGGGGGGGGTTTCTTGGGTTCGCCAGATTAAGGGTTCCATGGGTAGTCGGGCAGAAACGTTTCGTTAGCCGTTCAAAAAAAAAAATAGACCTCGTCTCTTTTTATTAATTTTTAAAAATCTCATATAACCCCACTAAACGATATAATATCATATGTTTTCAAAACACAGGTTTTTAATATGTAATACTAGATTATACCCCGAGAGTGTCCAGGGTTAAGAAAATTTAATATGATACATCAATTTTACATATGAAATAGACTGATGTATAACTCTAATATTAATATCTAACCTAAAACACATTAACAATGTACAACTCCAATGCAAACACCTAACCTAAAAG
Source organism: Ambrosia trifida (assembly GCA_028751855.1). Classification (NCBI taxonomy): domain Eukaryota; kingdom Viridiplantae; phylum Streptophyta; class Magnoliopsida; order Asterales; family Asteraceae; genus Ambrosia; species Ambrosia trifida. Next base: position 174,903,376 of record CM054122.1, read on the forward strand.
AATGTAGAACTTTAATGTAACTCTAATATTAACACATATCCTAAAGACTAAACAAATGTACAACTCTAACATATTAATATTGATACCTAACTTAAAACAACGTATAATTCTATTAACCTATTCGGCTCTGGTTGAAAAAAAAATCATATTTACTGATTTAAACATAATTAGTGACTTGCCTATACATGATTAATGATTTACCTGAACACTTTGTGTTTTTTTTCCTGTGTGAACAAAACCCCACAAAAAAATTCTCCGTTTTTTATATAGCACTATGGTACTTGTTGGAAAGATAATAAAACGCTCGTTAATTTGGTGTAATTTTTTTCTTTAAAAAATCTCGTATATTCAATATATTAACGTTTAAAAATTATGGGAGGAAACATAAGGGTGAAAAATCCAATTTTGTTTTTAAATTATTTTTTTTCTAAAATATCTCAATGCCACATGGGATGACACATGACACACTCAAAGAAGAGAATGCCTCTTTGAGTGTCATGTCATTAAAATGACTTTGCTTTATTACATGTATAGATAGATACAATACTTGTCATGCCTTATTTGAAAAATATGACAGTTTGCAAAAGTGAATATTTATGCCTCGTTAACTTTAGTATTAAGCCTTGCTTAGTAGTACCTTACTCAAATAATATGAGTCTTAATAAATAAAATATCTATATGTCAAAAAACATAATAATTCTGTAAAAACCCGTAGCTACTTCTGAAAATAGCATATGTACCAAAGAGAAGAGAGCTAGCACAGCTAGAACTACCTACAAACATTAATTAACCCTAATTCATGTAAAAAGTATGACTGAACATTATGCTCCACTATTACCTCATGCATTTCTTTTCAACTATATCAGCAAAATCGTAGAGATCTGAGGATGGCCCCCGCCTTCCCGGAAAGCCACCTGATTGGTGAAACTCCGGAAACGGTTCTGGTGAACCCCGTCCCCATGGTCTATTACTACCATAAGGTTGAACATTAGCCGAATGGTGCATATGGTTATAAGAACCAGTGAAACCATATGCCGAATGATGCATATGGTTTCAATAAAAGGAGGAGAAAAGTGTCAAGTAAAAGGATTTGAAATTGGGTGAGTTTTAAGTTTTTAACCACCGACTATTTACCAAGAGATAAAATTGTATTACTATTAATATACATGTAATGTAATTTTCTTTAATTTTTAGTTATTTTTTTAACCCGAATCTATTAATGAAAGAGAGATGGTGGAGAGAGAGGGAAAAATAAAGAAGAATGGCTTATGCTCTTGGCTTTTGCTATTAACATAACATGTATTAGAAATTTAAAAGAAAATAAATTTGGCTGATAATAATTTGTACTTAAAAAATCCCTTACAAGAGTCCCGACTTTCAAGGTATTGGCCGACGGTAAACTTTTGTTAATTGAAACTGATCAAGTTAGTGGATGCTGATAGCGGCATTGCGACAACTGGCTTACGGGACGGCAGCCAATTCGTGAGACGAATATTTGAGGATGTCCAAAAGAACTGCACAAGAATTTTTGTATAAGTTTTGCAAACGTGTTGTGAAGATCTATAGCAACAAATATTTGCGAAAACCAACCTCCAATGACATCCAAAAGTTGTATCAATTCCACTTACAAAAGCATGGTTTTCCAAGAATGCTAGGAAGCATTGATTGCATGCATTGGCCGTGGCGGAATTGCTCAAACGCATGGCGAGGGCAGTTTATGCGAAGCAATCAAGGATATCCAACAATAATCCTAATTAAGGCTGTTGCGTCCCAAGATTTATGGATTTGGCATGCTTTATTTGGTGTTCTCAGTTCGAATAACGACAACATCATCAATCAATCACTGGTTTTCGACGATGTTGTAAAAGGAACCGGTCCAGATACCAAATTTATAGTTTCAGGGGTGGAATACAGGCACAGGTATTATCTTGCTGATGGAATATACCCAACATACTCTACAATCATTAAAACTGTTCAGCACCCGGCCGACGAAAAAATAAAGAAATTTGCCCAGTATCAAGAATCGGCGAGAAAGGACATTGGAAGAGTATTTGGGGTTCTACAATCAAGATGCACGTCATTGAAAACCCGACATGTGCTTTTGAACCCAAAAAACTGCGTTATTGTATCTATGTTGGTATCTTGCTGCATAACATGATCCTCGAAGACGAAGGTCGAGTTATTTGTGAGTTCGACGAAAACGCGGTGGAGGAGAATGCTATTCCGGTTAGCCCGACTCAGCAAGAGTTAAATGAATTCTCGTTACATAACGAGCACATACATTATCATCTTCAAGCAGATTTGATTGAATAAATTTGGAACAACGGACACGGAGACTAGTTTCTTTGTAATTTTTTAATGTTACGTAATCTTGTATTTTTTTTTTAAATTTATGTTTGTTTATTGTAACTTAATTTAATTAATTTTAGTATTTATTTTAATTTTAAATTTATTATTTATTACTTTGAATAATAATAATAAAGGGGGTGACGAGTGACGACCATCCTCACAGTCTTGGCCCATCTTAAAAAGGAAGACTAGGGCTGTGCAAAGGGTCCGGAACCCTTGATGATGTGGTAGGTGATATGGAGGGTAGTCTTTCGAGGGAGGTCCATCCCCCACAACCCAAGAATCATTTACATAATTGGAGGGTTTATTATTTTACAAATTACATTTGAGGGGTAGTGGGGGAAAAAATTAAAATTGGTGATGCCTTACTTTGAAATGGCGGTATCAAACAAATGTTTTGCAGTGAATAGTGATGCCTTACTTTGAAATGGCGGTATCAAACAAGTGAATAGTGATGCCTTACTTTGAAATGGCGGTATCAAACAAGTGTATAGTGATGCCGCCAATCCATATAGTGTAGTCACCTTTAGATAATTGAATGTTGATTTACAAACTCGGAACGAATTTAACTGTTAGATTGATAATTGGAAAACTCCATGACATGAAGAAACATAACAAAAAAAAATTGCAACTAAAAGTATAGTTGTTTTTTAGAGGCGACAATTCATTAAATAGTATGAAAACGACGTAGCAAAGGAGGTAGACCAACTAACAAACATACAATAACAAAACGAAGGATAAAGAAAACAGTCCAACACCACTAAACCAAACTCAATTTTGTCCCAACAATCCTTATTGAGGGAGACAAGCATAGCCCGGTTTTTAATCCAAATCCCAAAAGAAACACATGGTGATTACCGCCTTTTTGTGGTTAAAAATAAAATTGTTTCATGATTTCAGATAGCTCAACAAACCGCCAGTAACACTAGTTGCACCACCCTCCTAGTAGTCTTCGACACTTTCATGAATTTGTTTAAGGTCACGATATCCTTCAAAAGAACGCCCCTTGTTGCTTTAAATACGTGCATGTAAATCAAGCGTTTAGTGAGCCGTTCGTTTTTATTTATTTATTTATTTTTTATTTTTGCAAAAAGTTTGTTTATCTTTATTCATTTAATAAATGAACCCTAGTGAAAAAAATTTGCTCATTTAATCACATGAACAAACAGATACTGTCGTTTTTTCATTTGCATTTTTTTAAACTTCATGTCGTTAGTTTATGTATTCATTCAAATTAATTATATCAAGATATGTTCATTACACACAAATGTGTACACTTAACAAAAAATTTTAATATAACAAGATTATATTATATACCGGTCACCGTTTCCTCTCTCTTACTCTCCCGGCTTGGTGATGGATGATGACGGTGTGTAACGGGGTGATGGTGACTATGGAGGTGGTAACCATTGACGGTGATGATGGTGTGGTGTGATAATGAGGAACTATATCATGGAACATAACTGTTGAAAATAACAAGTTCTCCAATTTCAATTTTATTACTTGTGATAATATACGGTGTATTTTATCATGTTGCATAAGTATATGTGCAGGATCGCGACTATTGATGTGTTAACATGACAATGAGTATGCGGTTTGAATCTGGACTGAAAGATGGACTAGAAGCTGGGCTGGACTGGACTAGAAGCTGCTAGATAAAAGAATTCAAGAGGCCCATGTTGACTTCGGCCCATGGTCATAAGTCAGGTTGACTTGACCTATCTTTATAAGAAAACGATTCCATTTGGTTATCAAGAAGAGCCTTCTCTCACAAAATATTATCTCACCTATAAAAGTTGTTAGGGTTGGACACTAGGGAATAATATACGAGCACAAATAAAGATCTCAATAACCAGTCAACCACCCTCAACATCTTTGTAACCCTCAACATCTTCGTAACCCTCAACATCTTCGTAGTGAGTCCTATGTCAATGTTCTGTAAACAATTTTTTTTTACTAATACAAAAACCTTATTCTCTACTTGTAAATAGTTTTCAAAGGTGACTACACTATATGGATTGGCGGCATCACTATACACTTGTTTGATACCGCCATTTCAAAGTAAGGCATCACTATTCACTTGTTTGATACCGCCATTTCAAAGTAAGGCATCACTATTCACTCCAAAACATTTGTTTGATACCGCCATTTCAAAGTAAGGCATCACCAATTTTAATTTTTTCCCCCACTACCCCCAAATGTAATTTGTAAAATAATAAACCCTCCAATTATGTAAATGATTCCACAACCCAAGCATAATGATTTTGAGAAATCAAGGTAGATAGTTGTTTTATTTATGTACACAGGTAACAAACCCTTTAGCTACTTTAAGAGGTAGATAAGCATTCTATCATACCACTAATAATCACTACACATATACATAGATTAATGAATATGAAAACTAGCAACTTAGTTAAACACTTAATCCTTTTGCAGCCTTGCAACTTAGCAATGATCAACGAGAATTTGGAAACATGTAATTTGATTACCTTATGTGTAGGCTATTCATAAATTCCAAAATATGTATAAGAGCAAGTTTGGATTCATGTGATGCATCATCCTAAATCTATATTTGGAGCCCTAAGCAAATGCCTCACCAACTTGTACATATTGCTTGGTCCGGTAAAATGTGTTTTTAGATTTTTAATCTATATTATTATATAGTTATAGCAAGAGCATCAAGGTTATGATGATTAGTTTCAATGTGTCATATCATGGTGAAACAAAATAGCAAGAGTATCTTGGTGGTGTACCGCTCTCCTCCCCTCTTCTCTCCTCTTACAATCAGTATTCATTTTCATTTTCATCTGATTCTAGACGTCTCATCATCTCTCTCTCACTTTTCATCTCTCTTTCCTACGCGTTGGATCCAGACATTACGGAAGGTGGTCTAGTGTGTTGGCAAAAACAATAATTAGTTTAAATTTAACTGTAAAAGTTTTACATCATGAAATTAATCAATGCTTTCAATCTAGAGGTGTAAACAAGTCAAGTCACCTGTGAACTACTTGAAATCAAGTCACTAAATCAAACCAAGCTTGACTAGGATCAGAAGACTAAACGAACTTATTATTTATATGATTATTGTTTGATATATAATATATTTTTGTAAATAACCATTACTACATATATGTATTCGACCGATCCGATTAGTGAACCAGGCGACAATGAACAATTCAGCATCCATGAGAATAGACCCGATCTCAATCATGGAAACCAACACTACTTCTGGTCATCCTCTCTTGCTCGATCGAACCTTCGACAACCGTCGTTCTCTTCCAATCGAAGCTCTGACCCACCATTCACCTCTGCTGCCGGACGCGACCAATCCAACAACCAATCGAAGCTCTTACCCAATTGTTTTAGTATTGATAACTAATTTAATAACTGTAAACTTGGCTTAAAAATTTATAAACTTAGGAAACATAGGAACAACTTTTCAATTTTTTGATGACAAGATACAATATGTACCAAAGAGTAAAGAGTTGTAGTTCTATGACTTTATCAAAGAACAACGACCTACAAACATTAAGTTAACTTCAGGTAAACTAAAACTGAACATTATGCACCACTACTACCTCATGCATTCCTTTTCAACTATATCAGCAAAACTGTAGAGATCCGAGGATGGGCCCGACCTTCCGGGAAATCCGGGAAACGATTCTAGCTGACCCGGTTCCCATGGTCCATGAAAAGGGTGTGAATCATATACTTGACCATGTCTTGAGAAGTGTTGATCATAAGGCCCATTCCAACCATAAGGTTGAACCCCAGCCATGTGCATCATTTGGTCACTGGAATCGGGGAAACCACCAGCTTGACCATTAGGCACCGGGCTAGGTATGTTTTCAGGCACTGCAGACGCATTATATATAGGTGACCGGTTAACCACATTCATGCCATAGTAATCAATAGGTTTCTGCTGGTGCGACATGTTTTCATGACCAAAACAAGCACGCTTCATTTGCTGATGAATTGGGTCTTCTAAAGACTTCCTTTTTTGGATTAATTTCCATTTGTTTACTTCTTTCTCAAGATTTTGTATTTTTTCATTGATTTTGAAGTCGGGAAGAAGCGTTGAAGGATCAATGTTGTGAGATTCCAGACATTGTTTTACTGATTTCAGATCAAGTAAGTGTTGCTCCAATGCCTCCAGCTGAAAAATATAAAATCACAAACATCAATTTTAGTCCCTCGTAACGGTTGACCAATTACTTTATATAAAATGATTGCCTTGGTTACCTTTTAATGTAAAAATAGGTGAAACTAGTTGACCCTAAATAAATTACTCAATTTTGGAATGGCAGTGTCATCCGATTAACTTATGAATATTTTGATTTGGTTATATTTGAATCATCTAACGGGTCAAACAGTAAATTAAAAAAAAAGAATGAGTCAAAAGTTCCCAAAGTTTTTTTTTTTTTTTGATAGATTAAAACTCCTTAAATCGTTTAGTCAAAAAATCAAGACATTATCAAGAGACTGGTACCTAGAAAGGTAACATAATAGTTCAGTAAAAAAACAATCCAGCCTATGAAAACCTCGTAAGTTAAGAGGTCTTCATAAAACACATCAACGTCATGCCAGCACCGCGTTAGGAAAAAGATCAACATGGTCAAAGTTACCGGCATGTCTGTCAATTGGACACGTCATCATTTTCACAATATAAAGATTCCCCAACGCAAAAATTTTGAAAGTTTTTTCTTTTTATCAAAAAAGCCCTTAAAAATTGAGTCCTCTTTTGGAGTGAAAACAAAAAAGGTCCTATATTCCTCCAAGTAGGAAGAAATTAGACCAAACTATTTTACCTAACTTACCCTATAACACACTTTGCCCATAAATAGAACTTGTGTAGCCATACTTGACATGTCAATTATCGTTAAAAAACTTCAATAACTTTAGAAAAAAAATGTTTTGGGTCAGGTTGGCTTCTGACCCGTACGGAAAAAAAAAAAAAGAACTTTCAAAGAAAAGATATAGGATATGGGACTCTCCCTATATTTTTCCTAGTGATAAGGAGCAAGTAATTTGAGAATAAAAGGTTACTAGAAAAGAAAATGTTCCAATTGAGAAGATAGCACACCACCATAAAGATTATACTACAAGAGAGAGAGAGAGAGAGAGAGAGTTGGTTACCATTTGAAAACACGAACCACTTTGAAAATCTTTAATTTTATTGTGCAAATATTTCGTCAATATGTCCTGAGGGTGACACATATCCTCCAACCCGAAAGTATAGGCAATATCGACAGCTTCAATTTCCAGATTATTCTTCACCATCAAAAAAATTACCCCTGAAACAAGTAGAGTTCACCATTAAAAATAGGAATAATGGAAATAAATAATCCCAACTATTGACTATTGGCCAATAACAGTCCAAACTATGAAAATTACCAATAATGGTCCCAACTTTCGACATATTGGAATATAATGGACCCAAGCTAACGGCGTTAGTGTGGTGCTGACGTGGCATGCCACCTAGGATGCCACGTAGGATCATTTTGCCATCTAGGATGCCACGTAGGATCATTTTGCCACCTAGGATGCCACGTCAGCATCACACTAACGGAGTTAGACCTCCGTTAGTTTAGGTCCATTATATTCCAATATGTCGAAAGTTGGGACCACTATTGGTAATTTTCGTAGTTGGGACTGTTATTGGCCAATAGTCAATAGTTGGGATTATTTATTTCCATTATTCCTTAAAAATATCAAAATTAAACTAGATTTATTGACTTGTTGCAGCAGCCTCAAATATATCTAATGTACATATCATGTTTGTTTAATCAACACATCAAACACCACTACAGAGTATAACATCAACAACTGAATAACTTTCTTATGTCAGTAATTGTTATTAATATCGCTATCATTATCAATAACTAAATAATATTTCTTCTGGTTATGAGGGTATTTATTAATCGAGATTTTAAGGAATAACACAGAGATATAAAAGCAACATACATGGAATTTTGGGGATAAGACAAACCGAGCGGCGAAGTGCAGTGGAAATTCCCTTCACATTACTAGCTCGAATCAAATCCATAATATCCTGAATCTTGAAAACATGCTCTTGAATCCCAAATCCACTGATAAGCAGAAGCAAGCCTCTGGCATCAACCTCGTCCGTGTGAGTCAATCCACCTTCTCTAATTATCCGTTTTCTCCAATCAACAGCAGCTTGTGCTGCGCGTTCCTGGTCACTTTTTGCAATTTTAATGCCATCACCGCTGATCATCACAAAACACTCCAAAATCAAAACTGCAGCCATCCTTCTTCGATCTTGATCGGCTTGATATGAACCCGAACCTTTGCAGAATGTTCGTGTGCCCTGTACAAAAAACCTGCCAATGCTGTTCAGAACTAGTTGTGCAGGATCTTTAGCGAGCTTCAGCGCCTTTGCAATTTCCTCGCGAAGATTGATCATTTCAGAAAAATGTGTTGCTATATACCACTTCATGTCCTTAGAACTCATGGTTTGACACAAGGATTCTAATACAGAAACCACATATTTCTTGGAAGCTTCGATACCACTTTCGTCATGCTTTTTCGAAGTATCAATTTCTTCAGACTTCTTTAATACACCAGTTTCTTCTGGATTCTTACAGATATCTACCAGTTCAGGCTTCTTTGAAGTATCAATTTCTTCTTGATTCATCGAAGTGTCAAGTTCTTCAGGCTTCTTCAATACAACAGTTTCTTCTGGATTCTTACAGATATCCGTTTGTTCAGGCTTCTTAGATATACCAATTACTGCAGGATTCTTCGATGCATTTTCATGGCTCTGTTCGCGATTAGTAGCCGTTCCGTTAGGGATACCACTTTCTTCATGCTTTTTCGAAGTAACAATTTCTTCAGGCTTCTTTAATACACCAGTTTCATCTGGATTCCTACAGATAGCTACCAGTTCAGGCTTATTTGAAGTATGAATTTCCTCTTGATTCATCGAAGCATCAAGTTCTTCAAGCTTCTTTAATACAACAGTTTCTTCTGGATTCTTACAGATATCAGTTTGTTCAGGCTTCTTGGATATACCAATTACCGCAGGCTTCTTCGATGAATATTCATGGCTCTGTTCGTGATTAGTAGCCATTCCGCTAGGGTTTTGTTCTGATACAATGGCTTCTGGAACCGCAGGTGTGGTTTGACCACAAGAAGTTTCTGGAAGAGTTTCCCGGGGATTCTCCAAAGTATCAATTTCTTCTAGATACTTTGAAGTATAGGTTTCTTCTGGAACCATGGAAGTATCAATTACTCCAGGCTTCTTTAATACAACAGTTTCTTCTGGATTCTTACAGATATCAGTCTGTTCAGGCTTCTTAGATGTATTGATTACTGCATGCTTCTTCGATACATCAATTTCTTCAAGGCTTTCAGGTGTCTTCACATTTTCATGGCTCTGGTCGCACTTAGTAGCCATTTCGTTGGGGTTTCGTTCTGAAACAATGGTTATGGTTTGATCACAGGAAGTTTCTCGAACAGTTTCTTCATGCATCGTCTGGTCATAGGAACCGGGGAAACCACCAGCTTGATCATTGGGCACCAGGCAAGGTATGTTTTCAGGCATTGCAGATGCATCATATACAGATGAAACGGAATGGTTAGTGATGTAAGTATTACCAGAGTTTTCGTGACCATTACAAGCATGCTTCGCTTCTTGATGAAGTGGGTTTTCTAAAGGTTCCCTCTTTTGGGTTAATTTCCTTTCATATACTTCTTTCTCGAGATTTTGTATTTTTTCATTGATTTTGAATTCAGGAAGAAGGGTCGAAGGATCAACGTTGTGAGATTCCAAGCATTGTTTTACCGATTTCAGATCAGATAAGTACTGCTTCATTGCCTCCAACTAAAAAAATAAAAATCAGAAACAGCAATTTTAATCCCCCACACATTTGACCAATTATTTCATTTGAAATGTTTAACTTGGTTACCCTAAAATAATGACAAAATAGGTGAAACTAGTTGACCCAAATCACTTGCTCAATTTAGTGATGTTTAGTTTCGACCCATTTGCTTATGAATATGTTGATTTGGGTTATACCTAAATCATCTTACAGGTCAAACTGGTAAATTAAAAAAAAAAAGATTCGAAGGAGTCAAAAGTGGTCAAAGTGTGACTTTTGCAATAGATTAAACCTTCTTTAATCATATACCTCGAAAATTTATGTTATATTTGAACGGCTAAAATTGCATAAAAAAGTTAGGCATAATTCAGTCATATTTCCATATGAGGGGAATATAGTATTTTGTTGCTCCAAAAAACGACCAGACTAAAAAACCATTGTAAGTTAATAGGTCTTCGTATCCCACATCAATTCCAAGTCAGCACCATGTTAAGAATAAAGTCAACATGCTCAAAGTTACCGGCATGTCTGTCAATTGAGCACACAATCACTTTGACCAAGTAATTTAGTCAGAATCCCCTACATGGAAATTTTGGAAGATTTATCTTTTTTTTATCAAAATTACTTAAATGGAGTCCTTTGTTAAGTGATAAAAATATACATATAGAACTCCTAGTAAAAAAAATATGTCCAAACTGCTACCTAACCTACCTGACAATACACTTGGCATTATTGAAATAAAATATAATTTTGTAGTCATATATGCCACATTAATTATAGATAAACAATTCAGTAACTTAGGCCAAAAAGTGTTTTGGGTCAGGTTGGCTTTTGACCTGCACCAAAAACAGAACTTTCACAGAAAGATGTGTTATGGGACTTTCTTTCTATCGATTAAAAGCAGCAAGTAATTTGAGATTAAAAGGTTTACTAGAAAAGAACATGCTCCAAATGAGAAGATAGCACAACACCATTGAAGAATATACTATAAGAGAGAGAGAAGAGAAAGAGTATTGGTTACCATTTCTGACACCGAACTGTTTTGAAATTCTATAACTTTTTTGTGCAAATATGTTGTCAATATGTTCCGGGGGTGACACATATCCTCCAACCCGAAAGTATAGGCAACATCGACGGCTTCAATTTCCAGATTATGCTTCACCATTAAAAAAATTACCACTGAAACAAGTATAGTTCACCGTAAAATAGTTTAGCAAAAAAAAAAAAAAAAAGAATATGTGAATGTTTCAATTTAAACTAGATTTATTATTAGTTTTGTTGCAGCATCCTCAAATATGATTATTTTCTCCAAAAGTATCTTCGAAACATCGGAATTGTCCAACACCATAAAACAGATCAAGTTTGCCGCATGTCCATAATATAAAAATGAAATAACAAGATATTGCATCATGCAGTCATTGTACAAGTCTAGGTGATGCCCAGCAAGAATCTGTATATTGATTTTAATTCAAAGCAAATAGTTTAGCATAATTCTCCAAAATTTTACATCTAAATTCTAATACTTCAAATATGCCATGCTTTAATTCAAAGCAAATAGTTTAGATTACGTATGGGCCCCACCAATACCCTGCTAAACAGCTTGCACTGGCAGCTGGCCATTAATGGGATTTAAAGGGAGAAAACCAGTGGAAGCTGAATTCAAGTAGTTACTACCATTGTGCTACCCCTTAAAGGTTATGGTACTGCATGACATGACAGTTTTTATTCACAACAAAAATAAGAGCAAAAATCTAATGTATATACCATGTTTGTTTAATCACAAACATCAAACACCACATACACAGTATAACATTGATAACTGAATAATTTTCTCTGGTCCATAATTGTTATTAATAAAGTTATCAATAAATAAATAATACTTCTTCTGGTTCTGAGATTATTAATCTATTGATGTTCTAAGGTATAAGAAATCGCCATAAAAGCAACTTACTTGGAATTTTTGGGATAAGAAAAACTGAACGACGAAGTGCAGTGGAAATTCCCTTCACATTACTAGCTCTAATTAAAGCCATAATATCCTGAGTCCTGAAAACATGATTTTCAATTCCAAATCCACTGATAAGCAGAAGCAAACCCCTGGCATCAACCTCATCCGTGTATTCCAATCCACCTTCTCTAATTATCCGTTTTCTCCAATCAACAGCAGCTTGTGCTGCGCGTTCCTGGTCACTTTTTGCAATTTTAATGCCATCGCCGCTGATCATCACAAAACACTCCAAAATCAAAACTGCAGCCTGTCTTCCTGAATTTTGCTTATCGTGGTGTGGACCCAGATCCTTGCAGAATTGTCTACATTTCTGTAAAAAAAACCTTCCAATGCTGTTTAGAACAAGTTTTGCAGGATCTTCAGCGAGCCTCAATGCGTTTGCAACTTCCATACGCAGATTACTCAGTTCAGAAAGATGTGCTGCTACATGCCACTTCATTTCCTTATGACTCATGCTTTGACACAAGAACTGTAACACAGAAACCACAACCTTTTTTATAGCCTCGGATTCCTTAGCCTTCTTCGAGATACTAGTTTCTTCATGCTTCTTCAAAGTATTAATTTCTTCTGGGTTCTTATCGATGTCAGTCTGTTCAGGCTTCAAGATATCAGGTTGTTCGGGCTTCTTAGATACATCGGTTACTGCATGCTTCTGCGATACATTTTCATGGCTCTGGTCGCATTTAGTAGCCATTCTGTTAGGGTTTTGTTTTGAAACAGCACGTGTGGTTTGATCACAAGACATTTGTGGAACAGTTTCTTCAGGCTTCTTCGAAGTATTAAGTTCTTCTGGAATCACCGGAGTAACAAGTTCTTCAGGCTTCTTCAACACAACAGCTTCTTTTGGATTCTTACAGATATCAGTCTGTTTAGGCTTCTTGAAGATATCAATATCTTCGGGTTTGTTCAAGATATCTGTTTGTTCAAGCTTCTTAGATACATCAATTATTTCAAGATTCTTCGATGCATCAATTTCTTCATGGTTTTCAGGTGTCCTCATATGTTCATGGCTCTGGTTGCAATTAGCAGCCATTCCGTTAGGGTTCTGTTCTGAAATAATGACTTCTAGAACAGCTGGTGTGATTTGATCACAACAAGTTTCTGGAACAATTTCTTCAGGCTTCTTCGCCTCAACGATTTTTTCTGCAATCATCGGAGTATCAAGTTCTTCGGGCTTCTTCAATACAAGAGTTTCCTCAGGATTCTTACAGATATCAGTCTGTTCAGGCTTCATCAAATTATCAACTTCTTCAGGCTTGTTTGATACATTACTTTCTTCTAGGCTTTCAGGTGTTGTCACATTTTCGTGGCTTTGTTCGCCATTAGTAGCCATTCCGTTAGGGTTTTGTTCTGAAACAATGGCTTCTGGAGTAGCGGATACAGGTTGATCACAGGAAGTTTCTAGAACAGTTTCTTCCGGCTTCTTCGAAGAATCAGTTTCTGCATGTTTCTTTAATGCATTGATTTCTTCAGGATTCTTTGATACATCAAATTCTTTAGCTGTGCGCATCGCCTGGTCATAGGAACCCGGGAAACCACCAGATAGACCATTGGGCACCAGGTCAGGTATGTTTTCGGGCATTGCAGATGCATTATATACAGATGAAGCAGAATGGTTAGTTATGTAACTATTGCTGAGGTTTCGGTCAGAGTCAAAGTAGCTGGTGCCCGGTTGTGTTGACTGGTTAAACCGGTTCATGCCATAGTGATCAACGGGTTTCTGCTGGCTCGTCATGCTTTCGTGACCAAAACAAGCACGCTTTGTTTCCTGCTGAAATGGGTTTTCTAAAGACTTCCTTTTTTGGATTAATTTCCATTCGTTTACTTCGTTCTCAAGATTTTGTATTTTTTCATTAATTTTGATATCGGGAAGAAGCACCGAAGGATCAACATTGTGAGATTCCAAACACTGTTTTATAGATTTCAGATCAAATAATTGCTGCTTCGCTGCATCCAACTGAAAATGTAAAAATACCACAATCATCAATTTTATCTCCCTTGTACATTTGACCAATCGTGTATTTCTTATATAATGTTTTGAGTTGGTTACCCTTTAATAATGATAAGATAGGTGAAAGTGTGAAACTAGTAGAACAAATCAATTACTCAATTTAGGGATGGCATTTTAGACCCATTTGCTTATAATAGGTTGATCCAGGCTATGCATAAATTCTAACTATCCAAAAAGGTTATATTTAAAAAAAATTGCCAAATGGGTCAAAAGTTGCCAAAGTGTTCTACTATTATTGCACTGCCAAATTACATAGAAAGGTAACATTGTTTGGTCATATTTCTATTTGATAGAAGATAGATGTTCTCACTCCAAAAATTCAAAAAATGACGTGAGCTGACACTCAAAACCATGAGAGTTAACAGGTCTTCAAATCTCACATCAATGTCATGTCAACACTCAACATCACGTCGGGGAAAAAGTCAACAGGTTGCACGCCAGTTAAATAAAACATCATTTTGACTAATGTGGTCAGATTTGAAAGACTGGTCCCCTTTTTTACGAAAAATAGTTGAAGCTGAGTATTTTTTAAAGTAACAAAGAAAATACTATAGTCCTCCAAGTAGAAATATGACCAAACTATGTTACCTAACTTACCTTAAAGTGCACTTTGCCTGTATTGAAATAAAATATAACTTTTGTAATCATATTTGGCGCACTAATTACCGACACTAAGTTCAATAATCATATATGGGATTCTGCTTGAATTCTTTCAATTGATAAATGTTAGGATTTACTAAGTATGGGTATGATGATGATGATATATGTTAGGATTACGGCAAACACACATACATAGTAACAATATCAAAGCAATAAACGAACACGAGAATCTACTTGGTTCGTTCCCGATGTGCAACCTACGACCATGGGGGCAACTAGGGTTATCGTATTACTAAGTGATAATTGTTACAAGTACAAGAGATCATATAAATAAGCTAGAGTTAGGGTTAATCCCTTTGCAAATCTTGCTAAACAAGAAACTAACAAACAAGGCCTAACTTATTAGGGTCGGCCGAACGCCCAAACCCTAATCTTTTCTCCCACTGATTCTCGGCTAGTCATGAGTGGGCCGAAGCCTACATCAGCCCGCAATAATAAAAAGGGCAAGTAATTTGAGATTTAAAGTTTTTACTAAAAAAGAAATTGTTCAGATTGAGAAGATGGCACAGCACCAAAAAAGATTATGCTATACTTAGTATGAGAGAGGGGGTATTGATTACCATTTGAAAAGGTGAATCGTTTTGAATATCTTCAAGTATATTGTGCAAATATGTCGTCAATATGTTCCGAGGGTTGCATATATCCTCCAACCCAAATGTATAGGCCATATCAACAGCTTCAATCTCTAGATTATTCTTCACCATCAAATTAATTACCTCTGAAATACGAATAATTTACGAGAAAATAGTTTAGCTTCATAAAGTTTAAAAATAGGCACATATGAATTCCTTATCATATATTTATATCCACCCTCAAAAGTCAGTTTAGTTACAAAAAATGAAATAACAAGAAGTTTGGTATAAGTCTAGTGATGCCCATGAAGAATGTGTATATGGTTTTTAATTCAAAGTAAATAGTTTAGCATAATTCTCCTACATTATACATCTGATGCTTCAAATATGGCATGTTCTATTCTATTTTGTGGGTAACCGTGAGAACCCATTGCCAGAAAACTCATGGGACCCGACCCATACCCACTAAGTGCTAACCAATGGGATGAGGTAAAATGCAGCTTGTGCCAGGCAGGTGGCCTTCTACGAGGGAGGTCAAAAAGTGATGGAAGCTTTATGTGAATTGGTGAGAGGGACTCAAACACTTACCACTGCAGTAATCCCCTTGAAAGTAATATGGTATCAACAACAACCACCTTACCAGTGAATCGCACAATTAGCAAAGCTAAGAGTAGGGTCTGGGGAGGGTGAGATGTAGGCAAACCTTACCCCTATCCTTGCGGATAGAGAGGCTGCTTCCAAAGAGACCCCCGGCTCCACAACACACAGTCGACAAGCAAACAACACTAAAAAGTAAAAGAGAGCTACTGGCATTTAAAGACACGGTGAAAGCGTCACGTAGTAAAACACAGGTATACATGCCATAAAAAAAACAACATAACCCATACATACCCAAAAACAAATCACCCTTACAGACCTCCTACCAATGCAAGAAAAAAGTCTAAGCTCCTAGAACCACTCTACAATAAAACCAAACCCTCCCCTAATAATCCTTAACCTTAATCTTATGCCTCATTGCCTCCACGAACACTTATCCTCGACCATGTCCTCAGAGAGGTGTATCAAATGGCTTTTTTTTTATTCACGCAACAAAAGTAAGAACAAACTCACAAAGATCTAATGTATATACTATATACCATGTTTGCCTAATCACACACAACCCAACTGAATAATTTTCTTCGTTCCATACTTGTTATTAATATTGTTATCTGTAGCTATCATCATCCACAGATAACTTTTTAACGAGACTATCACTAAACGAGTTTTCCTCTTGTCCTAAGGGTATGCAATCATCGAGGTTTTAAAGTATAAGGAATTAACATATAAAAGCAACAAACCTGGAATTTTTGGCATAAGAAAAACTGAACAACGAAGTGCGGTGGATATCTCCTTCACATTGCTAGCCCGAACCAAATCCACAATATCTTGACTATTGAAAACATCATCTTGAATACCAAATCCACTGATAAGCAGAAGCAAACCCCTGGCATCAACCTCGTCCGTGTGTCCAAACCCACCTTCTCTGATCATCCGTTCTCTCCAATCAACAGCAGCCTGTGCTGCGTATTCCTGGTCTTTTCTTGCAATCTCAATGCCATCATCACTGCTGATCATCACAAAACACTCCAAAATCAAAACTGCAGCCTTCCTTTCTAGACTTTGCTTGTTCTGACAGAATGCTCCACTGCCCTGTACAAAAAACTTGCCAATGCTGTTTAGAACGAGTTTCGCAGGATCTTTAGCGAGCTTCAACGCCTTAGCAATTTCCTCGCGAAGATCAAACGTCTTAGAAATATGTTTCACTACATGCCACTTCATTCCCTTAAAATTCATCTTTTTACAAAAGAATTGCAATTTCCTCCCAAACTTGTTTAAAGCTACACTTTCGTTATCGTAAGAACGGGTACCAGTTCTTTTATTCTTCTTCTTCTTCAAACTGTCAGTTTGTTCAGGCTTCTTCAATATATTACTTTGTACATCAATTTCTTCAACGCTTTCAGGTGTCCTCACATTTTCATGGCTCAGTTCGCAATTATCAGCCATTCCGTTAAACTTCGGTTCTAAAACAACGGCTTCTGCAACAGCGGTTATGGTTTGATCAGCACATAAAGTATCTGGAACCGTTTCTTCAGCCTTCTTTAAATTATCCATTTCTACATGGTTCTTCGGTACATCGTTTATTTCACGTGTCTTCTTCGGAGTATCAGGCTCATCCAGATTCATCAAACTATCAATTTCTTCAGGCTTCTTATACACAATAACTTCTTCTAACCTTTCATCGCTCTGTTCGCCATCGGTATTAGGGTTTTGTTCCGAAACAATAGCTTCTGTAACAGCAGCTACGGTTAGATTATTAACAGTTTCTTTCTGTTTCTTCCAACTATCAGTTTCTTCATGTTCCTTCAATGCATCAATCGTTTCATGATCCTTCAACACCTCAATCCCTACATGATTCTTAACCACATCGATTTCTTCACAATTATTCGACACGTCAACAACTTCAAGCAACGAATCGGTGCTATCATGCGCCGTTGCAGATTCATGACTCCGTTCGCTATCACTTATACTATCCCTAGGGTTTTGCTCAGACACAATTCCTACATGATTCTTAACCACATCGATTTCTTCACAATTATTCGACACATCAACAACGTCAAGCAACAAACCGGTGCTATCATGCGCCGTTGCAGATTCATGACTCCGTTCGCTATCACTTACACTTTCCCTAGGGTTTGGCTCTGACACAATAACTTCAGGTAAATCGTTTATCCTTCGATCACTATAACTTTCTAATAAATTAGGGTTAACAACAGTTTCAAGGAGGTGAGGTGGCAATATGGAGTCGATTGATGAGTTGATGACGTTGATGTGAGTGTGTAAGTCGTCGTAGGTGGTGATGAAGGCTGATAAGGCGGTGGAGAAACTACGGAGTTGGTTGATGGAAGTTGTTAATGGTGGTGAGTGTTGTGTGGTGGTTTCCTGATTTTGTAAGTTAATGTGGCTGATGAGGGTTGAGATGGTGTCCATCGACCGTGGGGCTCCGGTGAGTAATCGGTGTTTGATGACGGTAGCGATTTCAAGGAAAACGAGCGTATATAGTATAGGAAAATAATAATAATAATAATAATAATAATAATAATAATAATAATAATAATAATAATAATAATAATAATAATAATAATAATAATAATAATAATAATAATAATAATAATAATATAATAATAATAATAATAATAATAATAATAATAATAAAGTAATTAATGACAAGACTGGCACCGATAATAGTATGATTAGCTAAGCATTTGTTTTGTTTTGTTTAGTTTAGATGGAAGTGATAACTTACATACCAACCTTAACGTGAGAAACGTAGGAAGTGTTTTTAGTCATTAGATTTAGTCGGTGGTATGATGGTAATTATCAACGTTAATCATGGTTGGCTTAAACAAACCAGGGGTAGATTAGGAATAAAATGTTCAAAACTTTTTTTTTAGTTCAACAGAGGCTATATCGAATCTTCTTTTCCAATGATTACTAAACGTTTATACATTTCCGAAGAACAGACAAACAAAATACACCAAATAAAAAACCGATTACTGAACGTAAATGAAGAACAAAAAAACGATTATAGAGAATCATTCCAAAAAAACAAAAAATAGAGCATGGTTACTGAACATAAATGAAGAAGATGAAATGTATAAACGTAACTGAATGCTCTGATTTCGAAAACCTATCACTTGAAACATGCTCTGTTTTGTTTTTATAAAAAACTGAGCATGATACTGAAGATAAAGTGAGAGATGATGAGTTGTTTTGGTCCATTCATTATAAACGCACATACCCCACTATTTAAACGCGCCTCAATTTTAAAATAAACGCACGTTGAATAAATACAAACGCACATTCTAAATCCTGAATTCATCTTTGTCAAACGCACGTTTTTATCATCTTTGTTAGAAGAAGCACTAGGAAAGCTTCCATTATCAAAACTATCTTCACTTGATCTCCTTGAACTAATCTCGCCCATCTTTTTTAACAAATTAACAATTCAAATTCCTGCATACACGCTAATTATTCAACAAATTTGTTTTACCAAACTGCAAAAACAAAGTAAATTTGTTGGATATTGAAGAAACAATAAGTATCACGGTGATTATCACTAATCCGCGTGTGGTTTATACTTACGTAACGTCAGGTATAATCCTTTACCCAAACCCCTAGGTTTAACCCGAGTGAGAATAATGAGTGAGTACGTGTGGGTGTTGAATGAGTAACGACACAAGATGTAAGTGGTTCGGTCGGGAATGACCTACGTCCACTGTAACTAGCCGGAATATTATTAATGATCGAATAATACAAGAGACTAGTCTTAGGTTACAATGAGTATTTTCTGATCCTTCTTCAAGGAGATGACTATCCTTATTTATAGGAGAACTCGTGGGCCTAATGGAGAGGCCCACGAGAAGCAATTCCCCCCTGGGCCCAGCTAAGGCCCAAGTCCAGGCTCTTCAGTAAAATGACGGGAAAAGGCAGATCACTGTGGATGACGTCAGGCTGCAGCATGTTCGTTGCTCGAGGCGGACACGTGGCAGCCTCCGACTGGTGAACAGCGGCCTTACCCTGGCTACAGTTGTTGACCCTGCCTTTTGTAACACCCCAACCGATGGCGGAAACATCGGGATGTCACGTATTGATGATTGTTCAGTAGCTCATGGTAAATAATAAATTTCATTATATGATTTAGATAAATTACATACAATTGTTCTACAAAAATTCGTACATCGAATTGAATAAAACTATGCACACATCTTCAAGCATTAATTCAAATCCTCAAGCAAGTAGAACCTGAAACATGTTAAGTTGAAAATATTTTGGGTCAACAAAAGTTGGTGAGAATTACATAGGTTTTGATAATCGAATAAAATTGTTGTGCAATTCATGTGTCATGGCAATCTAGTCCATATGTGAAAACATACTAGAAGTAAATCGAGTGCATAATCAACCATTGTGACTGTTGTATTGTGGTACATCCCATACGCTCATGGTTCACTTGTTTATATTGCAGTAACAAACACCCACGCTACCTTTGTAGGAGGCACGTATCCGGGTGGGATTGTCAGTCCAATAGATCTATCAATGTATACCGTCAGTTGATCAATGTTTATGCTAGAATTGTGCTTACCCTAGTCATGTTCAAGACATAATGCAACATAGAAAAACACATAGACACATTGATGATTGATTTGCATAAATGATGTTGTAACATGTTTCACCCCAAAAATGGTGATAAATAGAAAAGGGGCTATGTAAAACTCACCTTAGCAAAATGTTATATCTGTTGAAAAATTGAATAGTGATGTTGCCCAAATGTGTCAAGTATCACCCTATAATAAGGTAATAAATATGTCTAAGTCTATCTAATCTACAATTGTATAAGTTCTAGGGCTTTGATTTGGGGATAAATGTTTGTTTGATTAATAATAAAATGTTTTAATAAATAAGAGAAATTTGATAATTAAATAAATGAAAGTCTTTTTATAAAATTTGAATTTAGGATGGTCACAATAATGTGTTTAAATTATAAAAATAATTTTTATAAAATTATTTTCTTTAAAATAGAATATTAATTCTATTTATAACAAATTGTCAAAATTTAACTTTAATATTTAAAAAAATACTAAAATTAAAGAATTATTAGTTTAAAATTTATATTTCTGTTCTAAATATTTAGAAATAATTTGTATAAAATTTTGGTGCAAAAAAATATTAAAAATTGGATTTATTATGATTTAATTATGATTAAAACTAACAAAAATTGATTTAAAATATTAAATAAATGATTTTTCTGAAATAAAAATCATTTCAGAAAAGTTTATTGTTATAAAAACTCAGAATAATTTTTGTGGAAATTTATAAAATTGTTTTGATATTTTAATAGAATTTTATAAATATAATGGAATAAACTTGATTTATTTGTTAAATATATTAAATAAATAAATTTTTGAAAACTAAAAATTGTAAGTTAAACTTTTTCATTAGATTAACTAAAAATAATTTTTGTAGAATTATTAGAAGAGTTTTAATAAATTAAAACGAATTTATATATTATATATATATATATATAATTAATTTTTAATTGTTTTTGATTAAAAACCAAAAAAATGAAAAGGTTTTGCCACTGCCGGGTATCGAACCCGCATGGTTCAGATGAATGGCACCAGACACAACCACTTGGTCCAGACCAGTGGTTGTGTTTGGTTTCTGTTTAATTAAAATAAATAATCATATGAGAATCGTGTTCTTCCCCAAATATTAAGCATTCGAGCCCTAATTTTGCAATTGATTAAATCACACAATGTTAACCCAATTAATCATGGGGTAAACGTTGTGTGTAGGCCGATCAATGAAACCCACAACAGAAATTAAACTTACAAAGTTGAATTGTTTACGAACGGCCAGTCAACCTTCGAAGTCAAACACGAATCAAAATTTCAAGAACAGAGGTTATTTGGGAGGAATTAGAGATTGAGAAAGAGTAAATGGCGAGTTGTGAAGGTTCAGGAAGGTTCAATTTATAGTGTAAACATCTGGAACGATGAATTGGCAAGTTTGACTTTGTTATGAATGTGGGACGCGTCATTTGATCAATTAGGTAGCAATTGGTTGTCAATTATCGTTTGTCTGAGTCATAATAGGCCGGTAATTGCGTCGTGATGCCAAATACAGAACAATCACGAGTCAAAGGGTGTGATTTTGGTAAGTCATTGATCTCAGTTGACTTTCCAAGTCAACTGAGATGATTCAGAATTGTGATATAATTATAACGCGTCTGGATTGAAACAAGTATCAAGGCTAGATCAGTTGGTTTATGTTGTGTGTGGTGTGTATATGGAACCGGCTGAGGACTCGGGTTCGAACCCCGGCCTCAGCATAATATTTTTAACATTTATTTTTATCATATCTTAATATATATACATATATATAATGAATAATTATCATAGTATTAGGGTTTAAAATGTCACAAAAATAATTAAATGTAAATAATAATAACAGAACTTGTCATTTTTATCCGTAACGTACATTTATTAACGCGAAATGTTACACCTTTACCACTTGATTTGACGTCTGACAGTGGCAAGGGATGTCTGCTGGTTACTGTTGACGACGGCATGGTGGAAGCGTGGGCACAGTCATGTCGCCATTCCTGTCAGTAGTGGTTGTACCAGCCTGGCCACTTGTCATCTTGCCATTGGCGCGTACTCTGTCAGGAACGTTGCTGAATCTTCCTTTTGTAATCTCCTGTACCTCGTACCGGAAGTAATAAGGGAAGATTCCGCCCGTGGGCACACACACGTATCAACTGCTGTGTGATGCTTATAATTTGGTGACCCTGCGCGCTGGCTAACTTCCTGCCTTGCCAGCGCTACGGGGGTAATGCGGCGCCAGTATTCCGGCTTGTGGGGATAGGGATGTCGCCTCCCTCTGGATTAGGCTCCCTATCCCTTCAGATATTTTAGTGTAATTGGATTGACTGTTTGACTAATATCTTCATAATAATACATCATATAGGTATGGTGGTGCGGAGTGCACGCCTATTTGAATTTATTATCAACTTAGGAGCGAAGCCCCTAAGGGACGGGGGTCCGGGGGCAGCGCCCCTGTGAGCTGGGTCCAAGGGGCGGCAGCCCCTGGCAGGGTCCAAGAGGCAGAGCCCCTGGCTTTGGTCTTAAAATTGCTATGGTAAAAAGCTCCTGGCAGGGTCCAAGAGGCAGAGCCCCTGGCTTTGGTCTTAAAATTGCTATGGTAAAAATGTCTCAGAAAATTAATTTTCGAAAATAGAGGGGCTAAATTTGGCAATTTTGAAACACTTGGAAAACTGCCTAAAAGGCAGTTAATGGGCCATTTGATTAATTACGAATTTATCTTCTTCTTGGTCAAATTCTCTGGTTCTTCTTCTCTCAATCATACACATACAGAAAATTCTCAATCTCTGATTGTATCCGATTGAATATTTGATTGAACCGTCGAATTGATTCAATCTGAAGGTGATTACGTGCCTTCAGAGATTTCTATAATCCGGTTATTTGTTTGTTTTACTGTAAATCCCCAACAAAATTGATATCTAATCTGACAAAACAAAGTAAATTCAAATTCCTAGCCCCTAGGATTAAGACTCTACAAAACTCAAGCATCGAGTATCTTTTTCACCCATGTGTCGTCATTTTATTGGTTGGTTTGTGGGACCATTACAAGTTAAAGAGTCTTTATTTAAGACTATTGGGACAAATGTCAGATTCTGGGTAGTGTTTGATAGTGTGAAGTCTCTAAACTTAAGACCTTTCATGTGTTTATTTTTGTAATTATATGATGGCCAATGTTTATTTTGAAGATTTTCCCTTATAGAAATAGGAATCATTGGTTCAAATTTTGTAGTGTTATAACCAAGGCAACCCATCACCATTCTGGACGGCCAAAGCAAAGTAAAAATACATGCCCTTTTCTGAACAAAAAAAAAACACTTTGTTTGAAGTTTCATATAAACAAAAAGTAAAAACAAACTTACCTATATTTGAGCAAATTTTACAAATCTTTGGCTCCAATTGTGCATTGATATACGTTAATTTAGACATATAAAGTCCCCGGTTTTACTCCCGTTTGACGCGTTTTCGATTGTAAATTCGTAGTTTTGGTACCTAATCTTGTACCTCTGTTTTTGCAGGTCCTAAACGGCGTACCAAACATAAAGTTGAAGAAAAAGATGGATTTCTGGGCAAAACGGATAGTTTCTACACATTCTGCACAGTCTGCAGGTGTTGCACGGTCGTGCGCCCCAACTGCACGGCCGTGCAGACCCAAGTTAATCGGAAGCACTGCCAGTGCAGACGAGAGTGCAAGCCATTTCCTGATCAGCACTCCCGTGCAACTGTTGGCACTCCCGTGCAGACCCAAGTTACTCGGAAGCAATGCCAGTGCAGACAAGAGTGCAAGCCATTTCCTGATCAGCACTCCCGTGCAGACCTGATCAGCATGACCGTGCACCTTATGTGCATGACCGTGCGAGCCCCAAGATATTTTCAGGAACCAATTGCCCACTTGCCTGTCACATCAAAAGTTAAAGTGCACGACCGTGCACAAAATCAAAACTTGTATAAAAACATAGCAAAACTTATTGATTAGATGTTGGGTATTTTCTGGGCGATTTCCAGGGCGGAATAACTGTTGTAAAGGCGAGGAACAAGCTCGGGAACTCATCCGGATCATCTATCATCATCCAATCCTTCACATTCAAGATTTATTGTTTGATCTATAAACTATTAATTTGTTCAAATCTGAATATTTTGGTTTGTATGTGATGTTTATGTTATAGATTGTATGCCTACGGGTAAAAACACTAGTATTTAGTATGTAAAAACAATCGTTTGTATAGTTTAATCATCTCTTGTATGATATTGGCGTTTTTCATGTTTAATCTTGATGATCATAATGCAACCTTGTTTCATTGTTAATGGATTTGTAGTTATGTTGGATTGACTTTGATGATTATCGTTTGTGTTAATCGGATACATGTTGAAAAACCGTCCGTTTAATCTATCTGTAGTAGACTAGTTAACTTGTTAATAAGTTTACACCATGAAACTGTAACCGGGTATTAGTTTGGTTAAAGTCGGTCGAATAATGATTAGAAATGCTTATCGGCACGTAAAAGGGTTTTAAAAGTTTAATGGTGTCGTTACTGATCTTCGACACGGTTGATTATCTTTGCTAGTTATTTTGGTGAAAATAGCGATCTTAGTAGATCTGTGTTCAAAGTTGGTAAAATGGAATAGGTTGTGAAATGCTCTACTTAATGCTAGTCTAGGTGGTTGTATTGTGTATTCGGTATTGCTTTCCTAGATTAATGAGGTTAGAAAACTTTTAACATATGACTAACTTATCTTTAGAAGATTTGCATAAGATCATATCAGCTGCTCGCTAATAAACGACTTGAGGTGGTTAACGTGTGTATTCGTGTTAGCTTTCTGTATAGTTGTCATGTTAGGATTCCAAAAATGATACTAATTGTCGGAAAATGGTAATTGATCACACGCCTTTATATCATATGATATATAGATGACATGCTAGGATTGGTGTATTATAGTTATATTTTGTATATGGAGTCTTACATATGTTAATTTACTGTTTTAGAATTGATTTAGTTAAACAAACTTCCAATTATCTTTTACTGGTAAATCGGGGATAGAGTTTTAGTACAATCGCTTCGCGCACGTCCATGGATCGATATCTGGTTCTTATATGTACTTACTACATATATGACAGGGTACACTTGCCTTTTTGTGTGTGTTTTAATGTTAAGGTCTAAACCATTTTTATAAATACTAAAGCAAAACGTGTGTAAATTTAGCGCTAAATTATGCGTACTCCCAAACACGCCATCCATTGTGTTAAACCTTGTTAGTTTACATAAATTTATATCAGATGCCTGTACTCTATAGATAAAGTAAATCCAACGCACCTATTTGAGTATACCAAAGTCTCAAATGTACAGATTAAAAGACAATGGTTTTAATGTAATCAGTTGCAGTGCAGCGAAGAAAACAAAAAGTAAAAAAAAAATAGAAAAAAGAATTTGGGTGTGTATGTCCTGGTGTTATATGTTCGCCGGGTGGTATGGGCAGGGGCGGACCCATCTTTAGCGGGTTGGGGTCCCGGGACCCCAATCTTTTATAAAAATGTAGTAGAAGTGGTATATAAATTTTTTGAAGGACCCCATAAAAATATTTTAATGGAAGCCATAAGACCATGTGTAGTGGGGGGCTTTATTTATAAAGCCTCCCTTCCTGATTGGTCCACGTGGCTGCTGAGTCAGCATGGAGAGAGAAACTAAAAAAGGGGTGTAGTGGTAGTGGCTTTATTTATAAAGCCAATAAAGCCCCTGTTTCTGATTGGTTGTTTATTTTATTATTTTTTTAATCTTTTAACTTAAAATAATTAAAATAAAAGACAAATAAATATAAAAAAATTACAAATAATATTAAAAAAATTACAACTAATATTAAAAAAAATTACAAGTAATATTAAAAAAAAAGTTACAACTAATATTAATTTTCATCTTCGGATTCTTCATATTCTTCGTCTTCGTCTTCGTCTTCTTCTTCTTCTTCGTCACCTTCTTCTTCATCTTCACCTTCTTCATCTTCGTTTCCTCCTGTGTTTGGAATATACCAAACCGACCACGCTTGTTGGACCAAATCCGCCGTTAACGCATCATGTACTTCATGGTCGCGAAGTTCATGTGCGTTGAGCATTCTTTCTTGCATATTAGCTTGCGGTAGATCCTG
This sequence comes from Ambrosia trifida, assembly GCA_028751855.1. Classification (NCBI taxonomy): domain Eukaryota; kingdom Viridiplantae; phylum Streptophyta; class Magnoliopsida; order Asterales; family Asteraceae; genus Ambrosia; species Ambrosia trifida. Next base: position 174,930,156 of record CM054122.1, read on the forward strand.
AACGGCTTCCGGTACATAATTTTGGCATATCGCTTTACCTTCATCTTCTAATATCATATTATGCATGATTATACATGCATACATAGCATCTCGCAGCTTGTCTGTGGTCCATGCACGAGCAGGGTTTCTTATGTAATGCCAACGCTGTTGAAGAACCCCAAAACATCTCTCTATGTCCTTTCGCGCCGCCTCTTGACCCTTTTTAAAGTGTGCCCTTTTTCATCGTACGGGTTACTAAACGTCTTAACAATAATGCTATACATCGGATATATTCCGTCAGCCAAATAGTATCCGTGTGGGTAGTAATTTCCATTAGCATAAAAGCACGCCTTTGCTACCCTGCCAGAAATGAAATCCTCAATAATAGGCGACTGCTCAAAAACGTTTAAGTCGTTGCATGACCCCGCAACACCAAAATAGGCCGACCAAACCCAAAGTCGACTGAAGCCACCGCTTGAAGAATAATCGATGGTCCTTTTTGGTCACCACGTGTGTGTTGACCTCGCCAAGCGGTTGGGCAATTATACCACCGCCAGTTACGACAATCAACGCTACCCAGCATTCCTGGTAACCCATGTTCATTCGTATGCACCTCGTAAATTTTTTGTAAGTCATACCAAGTGGGCCTTCTAAGATACCGGGCTCCGTACAACTTTATTATTCCTAAAAAAAATAAATACAAACATATATAAAAAAATTGATCTAACTATATACAAAAATAAATACAAACATATATAAAAAAATTGATCTAACTTTAAAAAAAGTGATGTACCTTGGCAAAAATACTCCAAAGAATCGCGTGTTGTTTTCTTGGCCATTTTTAAATACTCGTCGTTGATATCCGTCGTGTTGCCGTATGCGAGTATACGCAGTGCCGAGGTACACTTTTGAATAGACGTGAATCCCATCAACCCCCTAGCATCCGCTTTTTGTTTAAAGTAAGGAAACGCGTTTTCCAGATCTCCAGATATACGTAGAAATAAACGTTTGCTCATCCGGAAACGACACCTAAACATCTTTGGGTCGGGGTAAGTGGGGTTTTCATCAAAGTAATCCTTCATCAATCGAGCATTTGCTGATACACGATCTCGTTCGTAATACTGCCTAGTTTGTTTTGGACGTGTAGGCGTACTAGTTTCTTCAATATACCTCGCCGAAAGCGCAAGCGCACTCGTAATCGCATCTTGCTCTAACTCTTCGTCTGTCGAATCACCATCGTCGCCTAGAAACTCTCTGTAATATATTCTCTCGCAATGGATGATGACGCGGGGGAACCCATTTTTTAAAAAAATTTTTGAAAGTGATTTTTGTGTTTGAATAATATGCTTTTTGTGTGTTTATATAATTTATATATATGTGTTGTGGGTATATATAAACAAAAAAAAAAATTAGCCGTTCAAAATAAACAGTAATATTACCGTTGCTCATGCCACGTGCCTTTATTTCATTGCACAATCAATTTTGAAGAAGCGTTATTAATATAACGCCATAGCTTGTTTTTGGTATATAGCGCCCCCTGTAGCGGTGTGGGGGGCGTTATTTTTCAATTTTTTTGATAAATCACGCCCCACTACGGGGGTCTAATATCAAAACCAAGCTTGTTGTAGTGGTAAGTGTATGTGTAGTGGTGGGGGGTTATAGGGGGTTATGGGTATTAAAATATTAAAAAGTAATAGACGGGGGGTTATGGAAAAAGAGGGTGTAGTGGGAAGGGGGGTTATGGGGGGTTATAAATAATTGGGTAATCATTGGTTAATTATTTATTTTCTTATTTAAATAATAATATTGATAAAAGAAAAAATAATAATAATAATAATAAATAAATAAAATAATAAAACGTTTGAATTTCAAATTTTCCCCCCCAAACGTTTGAATTTCAAATTTTCCCCCACACACGTTTGAATTTCAAATTCCCCCCCCCCCCCCCCAAACGTTTGAATTTCAAATTCTCCCCCCCCCAAACGTTTAAATTTCAAATTCTCTCCCCAAACGTTTAAATTTCAAATTCTCCCCCTACCATCAGACTACCCCCACCCCCTACCACCAGACTACCCCCACCCCCTACCACGAGACTTCCCCAACTGAGGGGGACTTGGAAGCCCTCAGGGAAATTGAGGAGGAGGAATGCCTCTGGAGCCTTCCTTCCCTTCCTCGTGAGTACTGCTATTTTCCCTCGGATGCGAGATCCGATGGACGGGATAGCTCACGTTCCGTGTCACCCGAGTACCCCACACTCGAGGACTGGGACAACTACTCTCCATAGTGGAGAAAATTAGGATTAAATAAGTAATTAGGAATTATGTAATGTTTAAATAAGTAATTTAGGAATTATGTATTGTTTTATTAAGTAATTTATGTAATGTGTTTTTATATGTTTTATATATTAATGTGTTTATGATTCATAGTTTACAAAATAAAACACTAAACATTAAACATAACATTAAACATAACTTTAAACATTACAACCTGCCAGGATAAGAAAATAAAGCCTAAACATTAAAAATTAAACATAGTGAAAACGCATCAGAGACCACGACAAAAGATTGGTGATGGAGAAGTCGTTGTCGTATTGTTGACGATAGGCGTCATGTGTCAACTGAATTGCCATCTGTTCGCTAACCCCAGGGTGCGCCTGCATCGTCGCTTCATAGACTCTATGCCATCTGTTAACGTTATTTCGTATGGCAGACCACTTACTGGTGATCTGATCAACGGTACGATGGTTCGTTCCGGTGATTTGGTTGAACTCGACCAACACATTGCGCCAAAAAGACTCCCTATTGGCTGGCGGGATCTCCTTAGTGTTCATCCACGCCCGCACCAACTCGAGTTGCTCTTGATTCATCTACGCTGCCATAGGTTTGGTTTGTATTTGGGTTGTGTTTAGTGTTGGTGTGGTGGGGTGTTTGATGTTTAAATGGATGGATGTATATATATATATATATATATATATATAGGGGATGGATATAAAGGAAACCCCATCTTCATGAAAAACCTTGTAAACTCTATGGTGACCATTGATCAAGTTTGATCAATGGTCCATGATTAATTTCTAAAAACAAGTGGGCCACCATAATATAAAATTGGATAAAGGGCAATATGGTAATCTTACTAAAGCAAGTGGGCCACTTTAATTTTCTGAATCCTAGGTTTAAAAAGGTTGATTTGACACTTGTCAAGTCATCTCTCTCCTACTTTATGGCACTTTCTCCAGCATGAAAAATTAACATACGTTAGTGTTGTGATGCAAAATTCTGACCTCGTGTGAGACATCGCTAACATGTGTTACCAGGCATATACTAAAAGAACATAATAAAAGATCACATAAAATGTGTATTTATTTAATAAATGATAAAAACGATCATTACAATCAATACTAAAAATGTATCAAAAAAGTTTTCATACATACATAATTATTTGCGAATGATAAAAAACTATCATAACAACATAAAAAAGATCTAGCTATGCTTCGTTCTTGATATCCATCTTCATCTTTAACACAAAATATCTCTTCACCTACAAAAAAAGATAACACGTGTTAGTTGGGCTCTCCGAAACATATAATGAGACATCACTAACATGTGTAATGTATTCTAAAAACATATGTTTTACTGAAAATAACGTATGTCATGTGAACCCTAACACACGTTAGTTGGGCATATACTACGTATGTCATATGAACCCTAACACCTGTTAGTTAGGTATATACTAGCATGTGTTAGCATCACTAACATGTGTATAAACAATACCGTATGTCATATGGACCCTAACAACTGTTAGTTGGGCTCTCCGAAACATATAATGAGACATCACTAACATGTGTAATGTATTCTAAAAACATATGTTTTACTGAAAATAACGTATGTCATGTGAACCCTAACACACGTTAGTTGGGCATATACTACGTATGTCATATGAACCCTAACACCTGTTAGTTAGGTATATACTATCATGTGTTAGCATCACTAACATGTGTATAAACAATACCGTATGTCATATGGACCCTAACAACTGTTAGTTGGGTATATACTAGCATGTGTTAGCATCACTAACGTGTGTGAGTATACATGACTCGGACCGCAAAAAAAAAAAAATAGACATGTACCCTATACGAGTTCATAACAAATTCACTTGCCAAAAATGTATTAAACAGAATACAAAAATTATTTAAACACCCTATTCACCAAAAGATTAAAAATTTATAATCTTTATAAAAAAAAACATCACTTACCACAGCCACATCACCAACGCCGCCTTGTTCCAATAGCCTACTCATGAAAACCAATACTGGAACACATACACATGTTAGTTTGGGATCCTCAAACACATAATGGGGCATCACTAACCTGTGTTAGCATATACTAACATAAAAAAGACTACAAATTTATTCATCAATCACATGTGATCTATCAACCTCATGTCCTCAATCTAATAAAAATCTAACATAAACAAAATAATAATAATAAAAAAATAAAAAAAGGTTAACATAAGTTTTTTTTTCATTCAAGCATTTGATCGAACACTTGGTATGCGAACAAAAACTATCCCCAAAACTATTATAATTATTATTCTAACAAAACCCAAAACCTAATATTTTTTGTTTTGTTTATAATAAATAAAACAAAACCTAATAAAATAAAGTCTAAACCAAAGTAAACACTAGATCCCCAACATTTATCAAACCAAAGTAAACCAAAAAATAATAATAATAATAATAAAATAAAAAACATATGAAAACATTTATGAAATCACATGAACTTTGACTTCCTCATAAATTAACAAATCCGTATACCAAAAATAAATTAACAGTTCAAAAAAATAAACTTCCTCATATTCTTTCTGTTCAAGAAAGTAAATAAATAAACAGTTCAAAAAAACAAATTAATAAATCCATTCAAAACAAATAATAAATTTTAGATTTGGGAATGAGAACATACTTTGACTTGAAGTTCTTTTTTTTTTTTTTTTATCGGCACCTCTTGAATGTTCTTTTTTTTTTTTGATCGGCACTTCTTCTTATTGATAGGTTGGATGACACAACCAATAAGCATAAAAAATGGCAAAAACGAGAATAAAAAATGGCGAGTCCTCCGACAGCTCCACCACCTCCAACAGCGACTCTTTTTCTAGTTATTATTATTATTATTGCCCTTCTTCCCCTCCTTGCAGTGGTTAGTTAGGGTTTCTGGTCAACCACGATGGTGGCCGTGGCGTTGGTTGTTGTGGTGGTGGTGGTGCTTCTAGAGAGAGACAGAGAAGGGGAGGGTAGAGAGAGAGGGCATCTTCAAAAAATTGAATTTGAAAAAAATGAAGAGAGAAAGGGGGGAAAACAATTTATATAGTGAGAGAGAGAAGGGGGTGATGGAAAATGACCAAACTAACCCTCATAATATAATAGAGATTAATGGTTGGTGGGATGATGTGGAAGCATGTGGACCAAGTAATGGGTTTACTATGGTTTTTCATCTAATATGGGTTTTTCACATATACTTCCCCTATATATATATAAAGTGAGTTGGAAGAAAAAAAAAATAAAAATAAAAGAAACAACCGTTGGAAAATGGTCGAATGGCACAAAAATCAAGACCCCACATTTGAAAACGCTCGTTATACTCACAACCCTCCACCCCTAAAACGCCCTAAAACGCCGTGGGGGCGGTGTTGGGGGGCGTTTTGGGGCCTAAAACGCCGTATAACGGCACCACTACACATACACTAAAACTCCTCCCTTTTAAACTAAAGTTCAGTGGTTCGAGACCTCTTACCTCCTTTTTTGTTAATTTCCCTCTATTAAATTGCAACAAACTTTCGTGAGTTAATTTCTCTCCTTTTTTTTTTTTAATTTCCCTCTATTAAATTTTCCTTTATTTGTTTCACTCTATTAAATTTTCCCTTATCTAAAGGATATAAACTGAATCTATTGTTGTGTTATAATTTTTTGAATAAAAATGTATGCATAATTAATATTTCCACACCATTGTTTTAGTTAAAATTTCTAAACTCACATTTTTACTATTTCTTCTTTATTAGCTTTAATTTGTCCACTCCAATCTACTTAGCCACAAGAACGAAACAAACAATTAAGCGTAGTGTACATATAAATATTAGTAAGGTTTACAACAAAGATTTATATATTGTCCAACACGAACACGACATGTATTTTTGTTCATGTTATACCGCCACAACGCATGAGGCATGTTCACTAGTTGGTCGCTCCGCCCTGTCCTGAATGGCAACTGGCCCGAAAATTCTAACATTTAATTGTAAAAAATATGAACACCAAAAAATATGGACCCCATTGAAGAAAAATCCTGGGTCCGCCACTGGGTATGGGGGTTAGCACTTAGCGTGTGTTTGGTGTGTGTTATGATGTGCCTTATAGTGGGGTGCTAACCATTGGCGAAGCATTGTAGGGGCGGGAGGGGGCGACCGACCCCCCCGAATTTTCGCGCAGAAGTTCCGATTATATAGTATTTGTATAGAAAAATTTGGAAATATAGGGTTTCGACCCCCCGAAACTGGTTTTCGACCCCCCGAAACTAGTAACTTCCGACCCCCCGAACCTTTGGGTCAAGCTTCGCCACTGGTGCTAACCGCCTCGGCGTTACATAGTCGGTTCGTGTTTAGGGTCCTATCGTGTTTGTGTTTTCTTTCCCGGGGGTTATCACATGAGTGCAGCCGGTTGGAGTTATCACATGGGTCAAATTGTGCAGTTGGGTTTGTAAGTGTAAAGGTCAACAAAGAAGGCTCTAGGAATATAGTTGAGATATGGTTTTATGTCAAAATTAGGAGGAGTCAGCATATGCGCTTGGTGAGGATTGCAATTTGTTGAGGTGAGCTAATGGCTTACAGCTTATACATTGGTCCATCAAGGTATCTCATCTCGGTTCTAGGAGATAATTTTGTGGTTGTCCGCGTGCAAGTAAACTCCATTACAGTACCAAGGTGAATAGTTGATGAAACACGACTGTCAAGTTTCGGGAGGGATGAGTCCGGTATCCACTCATGTGTATTTGGTTAAATTGTATTTGACTTCTTTGGGGTGAAAACTGAAGTATGTTTAGTGGTTGGGATAAGTTATGTAGTGTGGGTCTTACGTGGGTTTGTCTTTTTGGTGGATTGTACATTAGTGGCCAGTAACCTGTTGGTCGTTTTGTGTTTTATATAAAGTTTCGTTTGGTTGTTAAAAAAAAAAAAAAACTAAATGTTTAAAAGTACTTTTCACGGACCATAAACTACATATATGTCTTTGGTTAAACACCTCCAAAACTACCACCTACCATCATTAAAACAAAGATCAATAGAAATAATTTTATATTATATGATAAAACTGTGTTCTATACATAACCACTCGAAAGCTTGCATCATATTTTTGTATAACCCTTTTTCATAGCAGAAAAGATACTAAGCGCCTGCCAAATGGCCGACAAATTAGTTAAAACATCATATCCAATCCCAAAGTTAAGGATGGGAATTGAGTCTGATTGGTTAACTCGGTGTCAGCGAGTGCAACACAACAATGACTGATCAGATGGTGTTGGACGCTAATCAGGTTATTATGTAAGCATCAAGAATCAAACAATGATGACATAATCGGTCAATATAGTCCACAAGTGATACCATCAAAACAATGGCTCCATATAAATTCAATGACTCCATATAAATGCAAAGTAATAACATTGTTCATTTAAACACTTTTTAGAAGTTAACTTTTAAAAATATATTAAATTGGATTCAGTAAAAATTTACGCAGGTCAACAGCAACACAAAAGATCACATGGTTATTTAAATGAAAAAAAGAAAATAAACATATATTAAGCTTGAAAAGTAATAAATATATTTATAAATATATCAAGATCTAGTCTTTGTGATGTCAAAACATAAACCGTATATCTTTTGTTTGAACACATATTGCATGCCTTAAATGTGACGCTTCAAAATTCATGTTTTCTGTTTCAAATCCATCCACAAGAGCACGATGATAAGCTAACTTGGACTAGTTTTATTTTTATTTTAGTAGTTTTTTTTTTGTTTGTATTTTTTTATTTTGTCTATATTTTTTAACTTTGTTTGTGACTTTTTAAACTTGTTTTAGTTTTTGTTTGAATGTTTTGTTTTTTAGCTTGTTTTGTAATAAATATTTAAAAAGATGAATTAAGTTAAATTGGGAAAAAAAATGTATGGAAAATGGATGAGAGACTTCATTCCACAATAACTTAGTTTTAAAGTTGAGGCTTTAAACACCTTTTTCCCTAATTGTCTACATGGCGATGATGTGGTGCTTTAAAGCCTATGTGGGTTTTGTTCCACACCTATAGCCTAAGTGTGACAAACGTCACCTTCAATTTTATTATTTATATAAATCTAGTCCTCAGTTTTTTTATTTACATTTTGAGTGAATCAATTAAAACAAAATCGATTATATTATGACTACCCTTTAGCGAATTTAGTGTTTCATAAAACTAACCAACTGATTATCGTTATGTTCTAATCACTTAACCATACTTGTCATTTTGTGTAAAAATAATAACAAGATGCATTATATCTAATAACGTAGAAATATCCATGTGATTAACGGGACATGTCATTAGAATTGACTTTGATTTATGAAAATTATTTAACTAACTATGTCAAAGCTTGAAGAAACACCAATCTAACAATCTGGATATAATGATACTAGTATGTTAATATAAGAAAGGACGTGATTCTCATTAAGTAATAAGATGAATACAAGACACTAATCCAGACAATTACAGAGTTTCGACTATAATCTATCTCTCACAGCTATATAGTATGAATTCTTTCTCGCCGATCAGATCCCTTCTTCTGGTGACGAAGGGGGGTATTTATAGGCCCCTGAGGTGGTCAGTGATTGGCTGTGAGGGGAATGACAACTGCCTTGTACTATTAGGACCGTTATCATTCTTTGCGCTGTCGCTCTGTAATTGGTCCACGTGTCTTGCTATCATCCTTTCTGTCCTTTTCTGTACCTCGTACCTGCAGGAGATCGTGGAGCAGGGAATAAACGCCTCTGATTGGCCACATGTCCCTGCTCCTGTCGGGTGACACCTGTCCTTTTTTGAGGTTGCGTGCGCCGTCTTCTAGAACTCCACGTCATACTGTTGTGTTGACGTGTGTGTGAGTCTCAGTTGTGCGCACGCGCGGGTACATATCTCTTCAAGTCCCCCTAGTCTAGTGTGTTGTATGCGCAGCATGCGAGACGCTGGACTCTGAGGAATAGAAGTGTCAGTGCGGGCGGTTTTTTGCGCTTCGGTTTGACTTCTGATGGTCATGCGCGGTGTTTTGCAAGTGGTAAGGTCGCGGACGTCTGTAATTAATGCTCACATCAATACTGTCAGTCCGCGTGTGTGAAGCGACAAGTTGGTAGCCGAAAAGTTCCTGACGATTGTACACTGTCAGAGACGTGGTGGGGCCGCCCAGTCGGTTCGAGTGCCTTTTTCTCTTTCTTTCTATGACGTGTCATGTGCTGATTGAATGGGCTTTTCATTTTCAAAAAACCGTCAGACCACGTGTGATCCCCCTATTTAATCCCTCTTTTTTCATCCATTTCTTCTTACTTCCTTTCTCAATACTCTCTCTAATTTCTTCTCCCTGTTCATCAGTTTTCTCATCTTTTCACTGCCTATTTGCATCTGAAGGGCAATTTCACTCGTATAGATGGAGCATATTACCAATATTCCGAAGAAAAAACGTGGAGGGTCCAGGAGAGGGGATGATGGATCCAAAAAGAGGCCGCCTTATGCTAACGAGGTTATGGCCGTCTGGGGAAGGATGAATTTAGGAAGTTCCGAAGGGAGTATGGGTTCCCCTCCTCGTATGGTGTAGAAGTGCCGGCTCCTGACAAGACAATTCTTGAGCCTCCTGTTGGGAAGGTTGGGTTATATGCTGCTTACTTTCGGGATTGCAATTTTAGGATCCCTATAACCCGGTTTCTTGGCACGTTTATGCGGGTGGTTGGGGTTCACATTAACCAGATCCACCCTGGTTTGATGTCTAGGCTTATATTTTTTGAGTTATGTTGCCATGCCCACAAGATTGAGCCCTTGGTGGACATGTTCTATGTCTTCTATAGTCTAAGCTTTGTGGAGAGTTGGCTCTCTTGCAGACCATGCGCTGGAGTGCCTGCATGTGCCGGTGCGGGTGTCAAGAGCTTTCGTGAGTGGAAGCCCAAGTTTTTCTGGGTCAATCATGGGGTTATCCCTATAGAGATGGGTCGGTTGGACCTGGCTCAGGGGATAGGGAAAGTTGTTTTGATTGACTACAAGGAGCAGGAGTGGTTTAAGACTTTAACCAGTCACCTTGTGGACCTTTGCGAGATCCCAGAAACTGGGTTGGTGATGGCTGGAATGAGTATCAAGTATGATGTGAAAGGCCGCAATCCGCATCTTACTCAGGATGGGAAAGGTTAGTTGGCGCTTTGTTGTTGTTATTCATTGCGTACCCTTTATGTGTTGTCGTTAATGCGCCCCTTGGTATGTTTTTGTTTGCAGATGTGAAGAATCTGTATGATATGTTGTTGGGCGGAGACAACATGGGCTTCGCTTTTAGGGAGTTGGCGGAAGATGAGCTGTACATCTTGGAGAAGGCGTGGGACACGCTGATTCGTCCCCAACTGGATGTGGTGGCGCGGGAGCAGGCCCCGTCGCAGTTGCTGATAACTGGAGCAGGTGAGTCCTCGCCACTTTATGATAACCCTTCGCCCGTCAACATGTACATGCGGGCGGGCTTTCCTTTAATTGTTATATCCAGTGATGAGTCATCTGACTCATTAGGCTCCTTCTCTCCGCTTCCATCGTCCGCAGGCACTCAGGGACCTCAGTCGCCGCCTGCGCATATTATAAGTGATAGCGATGAGGAAACTGAGGATGATGACTTCCTTGTCCATCGCATCGCCAAGCCGCAGTCAGGGGCAGCCGAAGGTGAAGATTTCTATTTCATACTTAACCACGAAGTGGTTAATAGGTATTTTGAAAATTACCACCCTTTTGAACGAAGCTACATTGAACTTTCAGATGCATTTGTTCAAGGAGAGTCGGTGGTAAGGTTGACTGAGGAGGTACAGGCTGCGATGGTGACGAAGCCTGTTTCAACTGAGGGGGTGGAGACCGCGCCGGTTGCTACTGATGCGCCCCGCCCTAAAAAGCGGTCCAGGCGTGCTGGTTCCAAGGGCAAAAAGGTTGTGGGAGAGTTGACACCTCCGGTTGAGAAGAGAGTGAAGTTAGATGATCTTGTGCACTCTGCAGAAGATAGTTTGTTGGGTAAGTTCTCGTGTTTCTTTTCCCTTCTTTATGTAGCCTTATTGTTGTTATTAACCCTTCGTCGTTCCATTTCTGCAGCGGATTTGTTGAACGCTAGCGCGTCAGAGAATGTGTCGACGGCCCCACTTGCTGAGGGGTTTAACCTTGGCCCTTCGGGGCAGGCATCTCCCAACCAACAGATTCAAGAGCCTGCATGCATTGAGGTGCAGGACAGTGTTTTGGCGACGTCTCCTCCAGTGCATCAGTCACCACCTGTCCGCCAGCCTTCGCCTGCGCGCCAGCCAACGCCTCCGCGTCAGCCGACGCCTGCGCGTCTGCCTACTCCTCTGCGGCAACCGACACCCGCGCGTCTTCCTACCCCACCTCAGGATATGTTAGAGGGTGGCGTTGGACGGGTGTCGCCGACTGATATCATCGAGGGTTACGGGCGAGACATAGAAATGACGGTGGATGATGATGATGAGAATGAAAAGAGGGTGACTACCGAGCCTGGGGGCAGTTTTTCCAATGCCCCTCCCTTTGGAGGTAGTGAGTCGTCCGTTGGTATTTTTGTGCCGAACTGGACGTTGACACCGGCCACTCGGTTTGTTGATGTTGAAGATTGTCGCCAATTTTTGGCTAATATTATCCCTCCTGGGGAGCGTGAGCATTAGGCCACGCGTCCGCGGGGTGAGCTCTTGGATGACCATATTGTAAGTATGGCCAACATGTTGTCCACGTCTGCCAAGATTGTGCGGGAGTGGGGGTCCATGGCGCGCAATCGGAACAGGTTCCATCAAGAGCTGAAGCGCGTCACTGAGGAGCGCGATCGGATGCACGACGAGTTAAAGCGTGCCAAGTGGGATGTTGTTACCTTCCGTGAGGAGCGGGATAAGATCCAGCATCACTTATCTGAAAGGGAGCAGCAATGGGCGGCTGCTTGTGCTAAGACAAATGCTAAGATGGAGGCATCCGCGAAGCGCATGAACGAGACTGGTGCGCGGAATGAAGAGATCTCCAAGGAGCTGGAGCGTATGGAGAAGCTCGTGAAGCAGCATTATAACAAGTTGCTTGAGGCTCGCGACTTGTTGAGGGAGAAAGATGAGGAGATAGCTCAGCTAAAGGAGGCGCATGAGGAGGTAGACAAAGAAAATTTGGTGTTGCAACAGAAGAACCTCGAGCTCGAGCGGGAGCTGTTGGATACCCGGGACGAAGTGCTCCTTGCGCAGAGTGATCGTGAGTGATTGCTCACCAGTTGTGTCCCTGAGGTTTGTGTTCATTTCTTGTCTTTGTGTCTTTTCGTTTGTTGGCCTGTTATATGTGTACTGAGCACTTCTTTTTGATGTTTGCGTAGGTTGCTCACTATGTGAAGAATTGTGATCAGACGCGCCAGGCTGTCGCTGTAGTGAACGCTGCCGCGAAGCTTGTGGGGCGCAAAGCTGGGTTTCTTGAGGGATATCAACACGCCAAAGACGGCAAGCCCTTGGAGCAGTTCGCGTTATATAGGCAGGATCTTGATGCCGTTTTTGCGAAGAAAGCTACTGATTTTGATGGCTAAAGTACGAGCTAGTTGATTTCGTTGTTGGCCATCATGACCGCCCGACTTGTTTTGGTTGAAGGAGTCTTTTGACAAGCAAGGCCTAACTCACACGCGGCGCGATTATGCCCTCAGGAAGGCCAAGGCGGCAGATGTGGCGCCGGGTGAGCAGCCTGAGGCTAGCGAGAAGTTGGACTTGTCTGGGTCTGACGAAGATGATGACTTCAGTGACGCGTCTTCTGAGTTCAAAGAATGAAGCCTGCTGCTGCTCTTTTTTTGTTTTATGTTTATCTGTACATGATTTCCACATCTGTAATGTTTGATGTATTAACTGAAACCCTTCTTTTGTTGAAAACATGCTTATTTAAAACTTGTTGCGCAAGTTAATTGTTTCATGCCAGTTTTAAGTATATGGCTTAGTGTAGGTTTAGATTATATACGCATGACTTGTTTGTTTTGCGCTTCGTATCCCAATGATACGACGTTTAGCTTAAGGAATTGCAGCTTAGTAGGGCAATTGTCAGTTTTAGACGTTGTATCTCGGTCATGCAATGTCTGTACTGCGCGTTGCATCTTGACCATACAACGCGTAGTTTAGGGAATTGCAGATTGTTAGTGCAATTTTAGCTTGGACATTGTATCTTAACCATACAGTGTTTGGGGTGCGCGTTGTATCTTAACCATACAACGCGCATTTTAGGAAATTGCAGATTATCAATGCAATTTTATTTTTGTCATTGTATCTTAACCATACAATGTTTAGGTTGCGCGTTGTATCTTAATTATACAATGTGCGGTTTAAGAAATTGCAGATTTATCAATGCAATTTTTATGTTTGACATTGTATCTTAGCCATACAATGTTTGGGGTGCGCGTTGTATCTTAACCATACAACGCGCAGTTTAGGAAATTGCAGACTATCAATGCAATTTTATTTTTGTCATTGTATCTTAACCATACAATGTTTAGGTTGCGCGTTGTATCTTAACCATACAACGCGCGGTTTAAGAAATTGCAGATTTATCAATGCAATTTTATTTTTGTCATTGTTCTTAACCATACAATGTTTAGGTTGCGCGTTGTATCTTAACCATACAACGCGCGGTTTAAGAAATTGCAGATTTATCAATGCAATTTTTATGTTTGACATTGTATCTTAGCCATATAATGTTTGGGGTGCGCGTTGTATCTTAACCACACAACGCGCAGTTTTGGAAATTGCAAATTTATCAATGCAATTTTATTTTTGACATTGTATCTTAGCCATACAATGTTTAGGGTGCGCGTTGTATCTTAACCATACAACGCGCAGTTTAGGAAATTGCAGAATATCAATGCAATTTTATTTTTGACATTGTATCTTAACCATACAATGTTTAGGGTGCGCGTTGTATCTTAACCATACAACGCGCAGTTTAGGAAATTGCATAATATCAATGCAATTTTATTTTTGACATTGTATCTTAACCATACAATGTTTAGGGTGCGCGTTGTATCTTAACCATACAACGCGCATTTTAGGAAATTGCAGATTTGACAATGCAATTTTATTTTTGACATTGTATCTTAGCCATACAATGTTTAGGGTGCGCGTTGTATCTTAACCATACAACGTGCAGTTTAAGTAATTGTAGATTTGTCAATGCAATTGTATTTTTGACATTGTATCTTAGCCATACAATATTTGGGGTGCGCGTTGTATCTTAACCATACAACGCGCAGTTTAGGAAATTGCAGAATATCAATGCAATTTTATTTTTGAAATTGTATCTTAGCCATACAATGTTTAGGGTGCGCGTTGTATCTTAACCATACAACGCGCAGTTTAGGAAATTGCAGAATATCAGTGCAATTTTATTTTTGACATTGTATCTTAGCCATACAATGTTTAGGGTGCGCGTTGTTTCTTAACCATACAACGCGCAGTTTAAGAAATTGCAGATTTGTCAATGCAATTGTATTTTTGACATTGTATCTTAGCCATACAATGTTTAGAGTGCGCGTTGTATCTTAACCATACAACGCGCAGTTTAGGAAATTGCAGAATATCAATGCAATTTTATTTTTGACATTGTATCTTAACCATACAATGTTTAGGGTGCGCGTTGTATCTTAACCATACAACGTGCAGTTTAGGAAATTGCAGATTTGTCAATACAATTTTATTTTTGACATTGTATCTTAACCATACAATGTTTTATAAGACGAAGTGCGTATAAAGTAAAGAAATTTCCATATTTTATTCCATCAAATGGCTCATCGGCCTTCATTACAAGTCGGAACACTATTACATGTAGCACTTTCTCAATTGGGCGGCGTTCCATGTTCGGGGAACTGGCTTGTCATCTAAAGTTGAGAGCTTGTAGGCTCCTTTACCAAGGACTTCTGTAACACGGTATGGTCCCTCCCAAGTGGGGGCCAGTTTTCCCTTGGGTAT
Organism: Ambrosia trifida; assembly: GCA_028751855.1. NCBI lineage: Eukaryota > Viridiplantae > Streptophyta > Magnoliopsida > Asterales > Asteraceae > Ambrosia > Ambrosia trifida. The sequence continues at coordinate 174,945,388 of CM054122.1, forward strand.
TGCGCCGATAGCTTCATTGTTTCTAAGGACGAAGTCCCCCGAGTGGAAAGTGTGAAGCTTGACTTTTGCGTTATAGTACCTCTCCAATTGTTGTTTGTAATTTGCCTCTCTCACTGCTGCTCTTTCGCGGCGTATCTCTGCCAAATCTAAGTTGATACGCAACTCTCGATCATTGTTTGTGTGGGTTGCTAAGAGGACTCTTCCTGACGGGCATCCGATCTCTGCGGGTATCATAGCTTTAGGGCCATATGTTAGGCTGAACGGGGTCTCACCGGTGCTCGTTTTTGTTAATGTGCGATTAGCCCATAGCACGCTCGGCAATTCCTCTGCCCAAGCCTTCCCTTTGGTACCCAGCCTTGATTTGATGCCTTCCACGATGCTTCGGTTCGCGCGTTCGACCTGACCATTGCCTTGCGGGTGTGCGACCGAAGTGAATGTAGGTTGGATGTGCAGGTCCGCGTACCATTTCAGCAATCCTTTGTCCGCAAATTGGGTCCCGTTGTCTGTAACAATTGACATGGGTAATCCAAAACGACTGATGATGAATTCCCAAATAAACCTTTTGACATGATTGGCCATGATCTCAGCGAGCGGTTTGGCTTCGACCCATTTTGTGAAGTAATCAATGGCGACTATCAGAAATCTTTTTTTTTCCTGTCGTCATTAGGAATGGTCCCACAAGATCGATAGCCCACTTTTGGAATGGCCATGCTGAGGTTACTGGGATAAGGTCATTTTTGGGGCGCAAAGTGTTGGGAGCATGACGCTGGCAAGAATCACATTTGCGGATAATCTTTAGGGCGTCCAGATGCATGCCCGGCCAGTAGTAACCCGCATTCATAATTTTGGCGACCACCATGCGCGGCCCAACATGTATTCCACATATCCCTTCATGTATTTCGCGCACCAGGTAATCCGCATCGACTGCATCCACACATCGCAGTAGTGGCCCTAGATATGACTTTCGATAAAGCACTCCATCTTGTATCTGGTATTGTAGGGCTTTATGTTGTATCTTCCTGGCTTCGGCGCGTTGTTCAGGCAGCGTGCCAGTGGCGAGGTAAGAAACTATCGGAGTCATCCAGCTGTCAACACCCGTTTGTATTACATTGACTTCTTTGGGTGGAACAGACGGTTCGCTCAGGGTTTCAATTCGGACCTCTTTTGCTAAATGGCTGAAGCTTGTAGAAGTCATTTTGCTTAGAGCGTCCGCCGGCTTGTTTTGACTGCGTTTAATGTGGTCGATGGTGCAGCTAGGGAAGTTGGCCATGAGCTCTTTGGCGCGCTGGAGATACATGATCATTGAGGGTTCTTTCGCTTCATACTTTGTAACACCCCAACCGATGGCGGAAACATCGAGGTGTCATGTATGAATGATTGTTCAGTAGCTCATGGTAATACATATGTTTAAATAATCCTTTATTTCATTACAAAATTGAATTACATTAAAGTCTACATCAAATAATCAAACAAAGCTTAAAACTTCAAATATCTCCTCATGCTAGCTCTAGACTTCAAGCATCAGTATTTCCTGTTGAGTTTGGAAAAATGGGGGGGGTCAACTAGAAGTTGGTGAGAATACATAAGCCAAGTCAAGCAATTAAGTTTTAGAATAAAAGTTTAGCAATTCATATGTCTATTGTAAGTTTAAGTCTACATGAATAAACAAGAAGTATAGTATGCACATAATCAATCCTCCGACAAAGTTTAGGTCCATCCCGCATCCACGGTTCTCCTTATAAAGTTTAGGTCCATCCCGCATTCACGGTTCTCCTTATAAAGTTTGGAACGATAATAATCACCCGCGCTCCCCATAAAAGATGGTCAACGAATCTAGGTGGGATTGTCAATCCAATAGATCTATCATTGAATATCGCCGGCTTGGCCATAGCTAATGATTATGTAAGTTTAAGTTTAAGTCTAATAGTATTTGTCTAAGTCATGAGGCATTAAAGTTTACAACTAGACATGTATGTAGAATTGCTTAAGTATAAAGTTTCAAGTATAAAGAATTGCATAAACATGGTTACGTAAACTCACCTGAAATTCACTGTGTAAGTACTAGCAAGTAGCAACAAGTCTGAACTTGGATTAATTGAACTCTGGTATCCTATTACAAATAAAGGACGTCTTAAATTCTAATGCAAGTAAGCTTGCTTCATTTCTTAGTTGTAAAGATAGTTGATTCAACTACCTAGATTCGTATTGTAAACAATACGGGTCTTAATGTGTGTATGACTTAACGAACCGATAGTAATCTGATTTGGATTCTTGAAAATATATGCGAATGCATAGTTATATAAAACATATACTTTATTATGATAGGATTTCGTGATTTGAAATTTGTTAGAAGGAAACACTTAAAAGTAGCGAGAATAAATGTATATGTAACTTGATTCGCGTTTTAGCTTGTTTCGAATACTCAAAAATATATACAAATATTCTTATTTCGACGATGTAAGATTTGGGAGTTAGAACTTATTGGCAAAACGTAGTTTCACTTGCACAAAATTATAGATTGGAATGTCTGATATGTTCCCTATATTTTATAAAAAAATTGGGCAGAGTTTCCTCTGTTTTTGTATAAAACCGACAACTAATGTTGTCTATATTTTTCCAACAATCAATCGTCCAAAATTTACAATACACCTCATGATCTAACAAATCTTTTACTCGTGACAAGTGATTAACTTTCTAAAGCTAAAAATGAAACGCTTCGACAATTAATACATATATTTATATAGTTCGCCATTTAGATAATTCTTGTAAAAATATATATTGATGTAGGGTAGTCATTACTCGACTCGTCCAAGCTTAACAACAAGATTAATTATTTTCGTTATAAGTCGACTCAGTTCGTTTAACAATAAAAATAGTTTTTGTTACCACTCGGTTCAATTCGCTTACACTTTTAAAATAGATATTTATATACAATATACACGAAAAGAATAAACTAGGGTCTTGGTGCGCGTTATACCTTCCTGTGAACAACCTCGCGATCTGACGCGTACTCGCATAGAAATATGTGTTAACCAGCTTTGACCGTGGACCAAAGTTGACCATAACCTTGGCCAAGTTTGACTTTGGTTGGCCTGCCTCGTTTTGCATCTGACCAACTCGGCATCACCATGACTAAGCAGAATCTGCAACGAAGCGAGACCACCATCACCAGACCAATCACTCAAACAGACACCATCCTTGCTGCACCATAACCCGAACCAGAAAGATAACCAAACCGAACAGACCTGACCCGAAACATTAACCAATCTGTCACTAAGTAACGGACAGACCCGACCAGAAGTATTACCGTGACCATCGACCCAACTGTGGACCTAGAAATCGGACCATAACTACACTGAAACGGAAACCCATCTTTGGTCGCTCCATTGCAACAAAACGAGGACAACACCACCACTAATCTGAACCAGAATTAGGGCCGAACGGGAAGAATACAGGGCGGAGGTCACCTTGACTGAAGTCGACCGGGATGCAGGACTTGACCTGATCAGTGTGGGGGTGTCAGGGTGGTGTGACGTGAACTAAGGAAGGGGAGTTGTGGCAGGTGGTTGGCGGAGGAGTTTAGTGGCTCGGGTGGTTGTTGTTGTTGGCGGTGTCGCGTCACAGCGAAGAAAAAAAAGGATCGCCGGTTATTGAAGAAAAAGGGGAAGGATGAGGTTAATGATGAGGGTGGCTCGGATGTGATTGCTGGTGGCTCAGGTGGTGGGCGGCGACTCGGGTGGTTGTGGTTGGTGGTGGTGATGATGAACTAATCCGTTATGCTTCCAGAGTGAATTGCTTTCTATCTCCATTTATATATCTATCTAACTATATATCCGTATCCATATCCTTATCTGGAAATCGAGGAGGGCTATTGATTTAGAGGGAGGGCTTAGGTGATGGTGAAGAAGAAGATATGGGGGCTAGGGTTTATGTTGATGAAGATGAGATGAAAAGAAGAAGATGGGTTAGGATATTATATAGATAGGGTTTTTGGTGTAGGTTAGGTGAAAGATTATTTCGTATACGAACCAGTTACCGACTCGGGTCTCGTCTATAATCTGACAAAACAAAGTAAATTCAAATTCCTAGCCCCTAGGATTAAGACTCTACAAAACTCAAGCATCGAGTATCTTTTTCACCCATGTGTCGTCATTTTATTGGTTGGTTTGTGGGACCATTACAAGTTAAAGAGTCTTTATTTAAGACTATTGGGACAAATGTCAGATTCTGGGTAGTGTTTGATAGTGTGAAGTCTCTAAACTTAAGACCTTTCATGTGTTTATTTTTGTAATTATATGATGGCCAATGTTTATTTTGAAGATTTTCCCTTATAGAAATAGGAATCATTGGTTCAAATTTTGTAGTGTTATAACCAAGGCAACCCATCACCATTCTGGACGGCCAAAGCAAAGTAAAAATACATGCCCTTTTCTGAACAAAAAAAAAACACTTTGTTTGAAGTTTCATATAAACAAAAAGTAAAAACAAACTTACCTATATTTGAGCAAATTTTACAAATCTTTGGCTCCAATTGTGCATTGATATACGTTAATTTAGACATATAAAGTCCCCGGTTTTACTCCCGTTTGACGCGTTTTCGATTGTAAATTCGTAGTTTTGGTACCTAATCTTGTACCTCTGTTTTTGCAGGTCCTAAACGGCGTACCAAACATAAAGTTGAAGAAAAAGATGGATTTCTGGGCAAAACGGATAGTTTCTACACATTCTGCACAGTCTGCAGGTGTTGCACGGTCGTGCGCCCCAACTGCACGGCCGTGCAGACCCAAGTTAATCGGAAGCACTGCCAGTGCAGACGAGAGTGCAAGCCATTTCCTGATCAGCACTCCCGTGCAACTGTTGGCACTCCCGTGCAGACCCAAGTTACTCGGAAGCAATGCCAGTGCAGACAAGAGTGCAAGCCATTTCCTGATCAGCACTCCCGTGCAGACCTGATCAGCATGACCGTGCACCTTATGTGCATGACCGTGCGAGCCCCAAGATATTTTCAGGAACCAATTGCCCACTTGCCTGTCACATCAAAAGTTAAAGTGCACGACCGTGCACAAAATCAAAACTTGTATAAAAACATAGCAAAACTTATTGATTAGATGTTGGGTATTTTCTGGGCGATTTCCAGGGCGGAATAACTGTTGTAAAGGCGAGGAACAAGCTCGGGAACTCATCCGGATCATCTATCATCATCCAATCCTTCACATTCAAGATTTATTGTTTGATCTATAAACTATTAATTTGTTCAAATCTGAATATTTTGGTTTGTATGTGATGTTTATGTTATAGATTGTATGCCTACGGGTAAAAACACTAGTATTTAGTATGTAAAAACAATCGTTTGTATAGTTTAATCATCTCTTGTATGATATTGGCGTTTTTCATGTTTAATCTTGATGATCATAATGCAACCTTGTTTCATTGTTAATGGATTTGTAGTTATGTTGGATTGACTTTGATGATTATCGTTTGTGTTAATCGGATACATGTTGAAAAACCGTCCGTTTAATCTATCTGTAGTAGACTAGTTAACTTGTTAATAAGTTTACACCATGAAACTGTAACCGGGTATTAGTTTGGTTAAAGTCGGTCGAATAATGATTAGAAATGCTTATCGGCACGTAAAAGGGTTTTAAAAGTTTAATGGTGTCGTTACTGATCTTCGACACGGTTGATTATCTTTGCTAGTTATTTTGGTGAAAATAGCGATCTTAGTAGATCTGTGTTCAAAGTTGGTAAAATGGAATAGGTTGTGAAATGCTCTACTTAATGCTAGTCTAGGTGGTTGTATTGTGTATTCGGTATTGCTTTCCTAGATTAATGAGGTTAGAAAACTTTTAACATATGACTAACTTATCTTTAGAAGATTTGCATAAGATCATATCAGCTGCTCGCTAATAAACGACTTGAGGTGGTTAACGTGTGTATTCGTGTTAGCTTTCTGTATAGTTGTCATGTTAGGATTCCAAAAATGATACTAATTGTCGGAAAATGGTAATTGATCACACGCCTTTATATCATATGATATATAGATGACATGCTAGGATTGGTGTATTATAGTTATATTTTGTATATGGAGTCTTACATATGTTAATTTACTGTTTTAGAATTGATTTAGTTAAACAAACTTCCAATTATCTTTTACTGGTAAATCGGGGATAGAGTTTTAGTACAATCGCTTCGCGCACGTCCATGGATCGATATCTGGTTCTTATATGTACTTACTACATATATGACAGGGTACACTTGCCTTTTTGTGTGTGTTTTAATGTTAAGGTCTAAACCATTTTTATAAATACTAAAGCAAAACGTGTGTAAATTTAGCGCTAAATTATGCGTACTCCCAAACACGCCATCCATTGTGTTAAACCTTGTTAGTTTACATAAATTTATATCAGATGCCTGTACTCTATAGATAAAGTAAATCCAACGCACCTATTTGAGTATACCAAAGTCTCAAATGTACAGATTAAAAGACAATGGTTTTAATGTAATCAGTTGCAGTGCAGCGAAGAAAACAAAAAGTAAAAAAAAAATAGAAAAAAGAATTTGGGTGTGTATGTCCTGGTGTTATATGTTCGCCGGGTGGTATGGGCAGGGGCGGACCCATCTTTAGCGGGTTGGGGTCCCGGGACCCCAATCTTTTATAAAAATGTAGTAGAAGTGGTATATAAATTTTTTGAAGGACCCCATAAAAATATTTTAATGGAAGCCATAAGACCATGTGTAGTGGGGGGCTTTATTTATAAAGCCTCCCTTCCTGATTGGTCCACGTGGCTGCTGAGTCAGCATGGAGAGAGAAACTAAAAAAGGGGTGTAGTGGTAGTGGCTTTATTTATAAAGCCAATAAAGCCCCTGTTTCTGATTGGTTGTTTATTTTATTATTTTTTTAATCTTTTAACTTAAAATAATTAAAATAAAAGACAAATAAATATAAAAAAATTACAAATAATATTAAAAAAATTACAACTAATATTAAAAAAAATTACAAGTAATATTAAAAAAAAAGTTACAACTAATATTAATTTTCATCTTCGGATTCTTCATATTCTTCGTCTTCGTCTTCGTCTTCTTCTTCTTCTTCGTCACCTTCTTCTTCATCTTCACCTTCTTCATCTTCGTTTCCTCCTGTGTTTGGAATATACCAAACCGACCACGCTTGTTGGACCAAATCCGCCGTTAACGCATCATGTACTTCATGGTCGCGAAGTTCATGTGCGTTGAGCATTCTTTCTTGCATATTAGCTTGCGGTAGATCCTGAACGGCTTCCGGTACATAATTTTGGCATATCGCTTTACCTTCATCTTCTAATATCATATTATGCATGATTATACATGCATACATAGCATCTCGCAGCTTGTCTGTGGTCCATGCACGAGCAGGGTTTCTTATGTAATGCCAACGCTGTTGAAGAACCCCAAAACATCTCTCTATGTCCTTTCGCGCCGCCTCTTGACCCTTTTTAAAGTGTGCCCTTTTTCATCGTACGGGTTACTAAACGTCTTAACAATAATGCTATACATCGGATATATTCCGTCAGCCAAATAGTATCCGTGTGGGTAGTAATTTCCATTAGCATAAAAGCACGCCTTTGCTACCCTGCCAGAAATGAAATCCTCAATAATAGGCGACTGCTCAAAAACGTTTAAGTCGTTGCATGACCCCGCAACACCAAAATAGGCCGACCAAACCCAAAGTCGACTGAAGCCACCGCTTGAAGAATAATCGATGGTCCTTTTTGGTCACCACGTGTGTGTTGACCTCGCCAAGCGGTTGGGCAATTATACCACCGCCAGTTACGACAATCAACGCTACCCAGCATTCCTGGTAACCCATGTTCATTCGTATGCACCTCGTAAATTTTTTGTAAGTCATACCAAGTGGGCCTTCTAAGATACCGGGCTCCGTACAACTTTATTATTCCTAAAAAAAATAAATACAAACATATATAAAAAAATTGATCTAACTATATACAAAAATAAATACAAACATATATAAAAAAATTGATCTAACTTTAAAAAAAGTGATGTACCTTGGCAAAAATACTCCAAAGAATCGCGTGTTGTTTTCTTGGCCATTTTTAAATACTCGTCGTTGATATCCGTCGTGTTGCCGTATGCGAGTATACGCAGTGCCGAGGTACACTTTTGAATAGACGTGAATCCCATCAACCCCCTAGCATCCGCTTTTTGTTTAAAGTAAGGAAACGCGTTTTCCAGATCTCCAGATATACGTAGAAATAAACGTTTGCTCATCCGGAAACGACACCTAAACATCTTTGGGTCGGGGTAAGTGGGGTTTTCATCAAAGTAATCCTTCATCAATCGAGCATTTGCTGATACACGATCTCGTTCGTAATACTGCCTAGTTTGTTTTGGACGTGTAGGCGTACTAGTTTCTTCAATATACCTCGCCGAAAGCGCAAGCGCACTCGTAATCGCATCTTGCTCTAACTCTTCGTCTGTCGAATCACCATCGTCGCCTAGAAACTCTCTGTAATATATTCTCTCGCAATGGATGATGACGCGGGGGAACCCATTTTTTAAAAAAATTTTTGAAAGTGATTTTTGTGTTTGAATAATATGCTTTTTGTGTGTTTATATAATTTATATATATGTGTTGTGGGTATATATAAACAAAAAAAAAAATTAGCCGTTCAAAATAAACAGTAATATTACCGTTGCTCATGCCACGTGCCTTTATTTCATTGCACAATCAATTTTGAAGAAGCGTTATTAATATAACGCCATAGCTTGTTTTTGGTATATAGCGCCCCCTGTAGCGGTGTGGGGGGCGTTATTTTTCAATTTTTTTGATAAATCACGCCCCACTACGGGGGTCTAATATCAAAACCAAGCTTGTTGTAGTGGTAAGTGTATGTGTAGTGGTGGGGGGTTATAGGGGGTTATGGGTATTAAAATATTAAAAAGTAATAGACGGGGGGTTATGGAAAAAGAGGGTGTAGTGGGAAGGGGGGTTATGGGGGGTTATAAATAATTGGGTAATCATTGGTTAATTATTTATTTTCTTATTTAAATAATAATATTGATAAAAGAAAAAATAATAATAATAATAATAAATAAATAAAATAATAAAACGTTTGAATTTCAAATTTTCCCCCCCAAACGTTTGAATTTCAAATTTTCCCCCACACACGTTTGAATTTCAAATTCCCCACCCCCCCCAAACGTTTGAATTTCAAATTCTCCCCCCCCCCCCAAACGTTTAAATTTCAAATTCTCTCCCCAAACGTTTAAATTTCAAATTCTCCCCCTACCATCAGACTACCCCCACCCCCTACCACCAGACTACCCCCACCCCCTACCACGAGACTTCCCCAACTGAGGGGGACTTGGAAGCCCTCAGGGAAATTGAGGAGGAGGAATGCCTCTGGAGCCTTCCTTCCCTTCCTCGTGAGTACTGCTATTTTCCCTCGGATGCGAGATCCGATGGACGGGATAGCTCACGTTCCGTGTCACCCGAGTACCCCACACTCGAGGACTGGGACAACTACTCTCCATAGTGGAGAAAATTAGGATTAAATAAGTAATTAGGAATTATGTAATGTTTAAATAAGTAATTTAGGAATTATGTATTGTTTTATTAAGTAATTTATGTAATGTGTTTTTATATGTTTTATATATTAATGTGTTTATGATTCATAGTTTACAAAATAAAACACTAAACATTAAACATAACATTAAACATAACTTTAAACATTACAACCTGCCAGGATAAGAAAATAAAGCCTAAACATTAAAAATTAAACATAGTGAAAACGCATCAGAGACCACGACAAAAGATTGGTGATGGAGAAGTCGTTGTCGTATTGTTGACGATAGGCGTCATGTGTCAACTGAATTGCCATCTGTTCGCTAACCCCAGGGTGCGCCTGCATCGTCGCTTCATAGACTCTATGCCATCTGTTAACGTTATTTCGTATGGCAGACCACTTACTGGTGATCTGATCAACGGTACGATGGTTCGTTCCGGTGATTTGGTTGAACTCGACCAACACATTGCGCCAAAAAGACTCCCTATTGGCTGGCGGGATCTCCTTAGTGTTCATCCACGCCCGCACCAACTCGAGTTGCTCTTGATTCATCTACGCTGCCATAGGTTTGGTTTGTATTTGGGTTGTGTTTAGTGTTGGTGTGGTGGGGTGTTTGATGTTTAAATGGATGGATGTATATATATATATATATATATAGGGGATGGATATAAAGGAAACCCCATCTTCATGAAAAACCTTGTAAACTCTATGGTGACCATTGATCAAGTTTGATCAATGGTCCATGATTAATTTCTAAAAACAAGTGGGCCACCATAATATAAAATTGGATAAAGGGCAATATGGTAATCTTACTAAAGCAAGTGGGCCACTTTAATTTTCTAAATCCTAGGTTTAAAAAGGTTGATTTGACACTTGTCAAGTCATCTCTCTCCTACTTTATGGCACTTTCTCCAGCATGAAAAATTAACATACGTTAGTGTTGTGATGCAAAATTCTGACCTCGTGTGAGACATCGCTAACATGTGTTACCAGGCATATACTAAAAGAACATAATAAAAGATCACATAAAATGTGTATTTATTTAATAAATGATAAAAACGATCATTACAATCAATACTAAAAATGTATCAAAAAAGTTTTCATACATACATAATTATTTGCGAATGATAAAAAACTATCATAACAACATAAAAAAGATCTAGCTATGCTTCGTTCTTGATATCCATCTTCATCTTTAACACAAAATATCTCTTCACCTACAAAAAAAGATAACACGTGTTAGTTGGGCTCTCCGAAACATATAATGAGACATCACTAACATGTGTAATGTATTCTAAAAACATATGTTTTACTGAAAATAACGTATGTCATGTGAACCCTAACACACGTTAGTTGGGCATATACTACGTATGTCATATGAACCCTAACACCTGTTAGTTAGGTATATACTAGCATGTGTTAGCATCACTAACATGTGTATAAACAATACCGTATGTCATATGGACCCTAACAACTGTTAGTTGGGCTCTCCGAAACATATAATGAGACATCACTAACATGTGTAATGTATTCTAAAAACATATGTTTTACTGAAAATAACGTATGTCATGTGAACCCTAACACACGTTAGTTGGGCATATACTACGTATGTCATATGAACCCTAACACCTGTTAGTTAGGTATATACTATCATGTGTTAGCATCACTAACATGTGTATAAACAATACCGTATGTCATATGGACCCTAACAACTGTTAGTTGGGTATATACTAGCATGTGTTAGCATCACTAACGTGTGTGAGTATACATGACTCGGACCGCAAAAAAAAAAAAAATAGACATGTACCCTATACGAGTTCATAACAAATTCACTTGCCAAAAATGTATTAAACAGAATACAAAAATTATTTAAACACCCTATTCACCAAAAGATTAAAAATTTATAATCTTTATAAAAAAAAACATCACTTACCACAGCCACATCACCAACGCCGCCTTGTTCCAATAGCCTACTCATGAAAACCAATACTGGAACACATACACATGTTAGTTTGGGATCCTCAAACACATAATGGGGCATCACTAACCTGTGTTAGCATATACTAACATAAAAAAGACTACAAATTTATTCATCAATCACATGTGATCTATCAACCTCATGTCCTCAATCTAATAAAAATCTAACATAAACAAAATAATAATAATAAAAAAATAAAAAAAGGTTAACATAAGTTTTTTTTTCATTCAAGCATTTGATCGAACACTTGGTATGCGAACAAAAACTATCCCCAAAACTATTATAATTATTATTCTAACAAAACCCAAAACCTAATATTTTTTGTTTTGTTTATAATAAATAAAACAAAACCTAATAAAATAAAGTCTAAACCAAAGTAAACACTAGATCCCCAACATTTATCAAACCAAAGTAAACCAAAAAATAATAATAATAATAATAAAATAAAAAACATATGAAAACATTTATGAAATCACATGAACTTTGACTTCCTCATAAATTAACAAATCCGTATACCAAAAATAAATTAACAGTTCAAAAAAATAAACTTCCTCATATTCTTTCTGTTCAAGAAAGTAAATAAATAAACAGTTCAAAAAAACAAATTAATAAATCCATTCAAAACAAATAATAAATTTTAGATTTGGGAATGAGAACATACTTTGACTTGAAGTTCTTTTTTTTTTTTTTTATCGGCACCTCTTGAATGTTCTTTTTTTTTTTTGATCGGCACTTCTTCTTATTGATAGGTTGGATGACACAACCAATAAGCATAAAAAATGGCAAAAACGAGAATAAAAAATGGCGAGTCCTCCGACAGCTCCACCACCTCCAACAGCGACTCTTTTTCTAGTTATTATTATTATTATTGCCCTTCTTCCCCTCCTTGCAGTGGTTAGTTAGGGTTTCTGGTCAACCACGATGGTGGCCGTGGCGTTGGTTGTTGTGGTGGTGGTGGTGCTTCTAGAGAGAGACAGAGAAGGGGAGGGTAGAGAGAGAGGGCATCTTCAAAAAATTGAATTTGAAAAAAATGAAGAGAGAAAGGGGGGAAAACAATTTATATAGTGAGAGAGAGAAGGGGGTGATGGAAAATGACCAAACTAACCCTCATAATATAATAGAGATTAATGGTTGGTGGGATGATGTGGAAGCATGTGGACCAAGTAATGGGTTTACTATGGTTTTTCATCTAATATGGGTTTTTCACATATACTTCCCCTATATATATATAAAGTGAGTTGGAAGAAAAAAAAATAAAAATAAAAGAAACAACCGTTGGAAAATGGTCGAATGGCACAAAAATCAAGACCCCACATTTGAAAACGCTCGTTATACTCACAACCCTCCACCCCTAAAACGCCCTAAAACGCCGTGGGGGCGGTGTTGGGGGGCGTTTTGGGGCCTAAAACGCCGTATAACGGCACCACTACACATACACTAAAACTCCTCCCTTTTAAACTAAAGTTTAGTGGTTCGAGACCTCTTACCTCCTTTTTTGTTAATTTCCCTCTATTAAATTGCAACAAACTTTCGTGAGTTAATTTCTCTCCTTTTTTTTTTTTTTAATTTCCCTCTATTAAATTTTCCTTTATTTGTTTCACTCTATTAAATTTTCCCTTATCTAAAGGATATAAACTGAATCTATTGTTGTGTTATAATTTTTTGAATAAAAATGTATGCATAATTAATATTTCCACACCATTGTTTTAGTTAAAATTTCTAAACTCACATTTTTACTATTTCTTCTTTATTAGCTTTAATTTGTCCACTCCAATCTACTTAGCCACAAGAACGAAACAAACAATTAAGCGTAGTGTACATATAAATATTAGTAAGGTTTACAACAAAGATTTATATATTGTCCAACACGAACACGACATGTATTTTTGTTCATGTTATACCGCCACAACGCATGAGGCATGTTCACTAGTTGGTCGCTCCGCCCTGTCCTGAATGGCAACTGGCCCGAAAATTCTAACATTTAATTGTAAAAAATATGAACACCAAAAAATATGGACCCCATTGAAGAAAAATCCTGGGTCCGCCACTGGGTATGGGGGTTAGCACTTAGCGTGTGTTTGGTGTGTGTTATGATGTGCCTTATAGTGGGGTGCTAACCATTGGCGAAGCATTGTAGGGGCGGGAGGGGGCGACCGACCCCCCCGAATTTTCGCGCAGAAGTTCCGATTATATAGTATTTGTATAGAAAAATTTGGAAATATAGGGTTTCGACCCCCCGAAACTGGTTTTCGACCCCCCGAAACTAGTAACTTCCGACCCCCCGAACCTTTGGGTCAAGCTTCGCCACTGGTGCTAACCGCCTCGGCGTTACATAGTCGGTTCGTGTTTAGGGTCCTATCGTGTTTGTGTTTTCTTTCCCGGGGGTTATCACATGAGTGCAGCCGGTTGGAGTTATCACATGGGTCAAATTGTGCAGTTGGGTTTGTAAGTGTAAAGGTCAACAAAGAAGGCTCTAGGAATATAGTTGAGATATGGTTTTATGTCAAAATTAGGAGGAGTCAGCATATGCGCTTGGTGAGGATTGCAATTTGTTGAGGTGAGCTAATGGCTTACAGCTTATACATTGGTCCATCAAGGTATCTCATCTCGGTTCTAGGAGATAATTTTGTGGTTGTCCGCGTGCAAGTAAACTCCATTACAGTACCAAGGTGAATAGTTGATGAAACACGACTGTCAAGTTTCGGGAGGGATGAGTCCGGTATCCACTCATGTGTATTTGGTTAAATTGTATTTGACTTCTTTGGGGTGAAAACTGAAGTATGTTTAGTGGTTGGGATAAGTTATGTAGTGTGGGTCTTACGTGGGTTTGTCTTTTTGGTGGATTGTACATTAGTGGCCAGTAACCTGTTGGTCGTTTTGTGTTTTATATAAAGTTTCGTTTGGTTGTTAAAAAAAAAAAAAACTAAATGTTTAAAAGTACTTTTCACGGACCATAAACTACATATATGTCTTTGGTTAAACACCTCCAAAACTACCACCTACCATCATTAAAACAAAGATCAATAGAAATAATTTTATATTATATGATAAAACTGTGTTCTATACATAACCACTCGAAAGCTTGCATCATATTTTTGTATAACCCTTTTTCATAGCAGAAAAGATACTAAGCGCCTGCCAAATGGCCGACAAATTAGTTAAAACATCATATCCAATCCCAAAGTTAAGGATGGGAATTGAGTCTGATTGGTTAACTCGGTGTCAGCGAGTGCAACACAACAATGACTGATCAGATGGTGTTGGACGCTAATCAGGTTATTATGTAAGCATCAAGAATCAAACAATGATGACATAATCGGTCAATATAGTCCACAAGTGATACCATCAAAACAATGGCTCCATATAAATTCAATGACTCCATATAAATGCAAAGTAATAACATTGTTCATTTAAACACTTTTTAGAAGTTAACTTTTAAAAATATATTAAATTGGATTCAGTAAAAATTTACGCAGGTCAACAGCAACACAAAAGATCACATGGTTATTTAAATGAAAAAAAGAAAATAAACATATATTAAGCTTGAAAAGTAATAAATATATTTATAAATATATCAAGATCTAGTCTTTGTGATGTCAAAACATAAACCGTATATCTTTTGTTTGAACACATATTGCATGCCTTAAATGTGACGCTTCAAAATTCATGTTTTCTGTTTCAAATCCATCCACAAGAGCACGATGATAAGCTAACTTGGACTAGTTTTATTTTTATTTTAGTAGTTTTTTTTTTGTTTGTATTTTTTTATTTTGTCTATATTTTTTAACTTTGTTTGTGACTTTTTAAACTTGTTTTAGTTTTTGTTTGAATGTTTTGTTTTTTAGCTTGTTTTGTAATAAATATTTAAAAAGATGAATTAAGTTAAATTGGGAAAAAAAATGTATGGAAAATGGATGAGAGACTTCATTCCACAATAACTTAGTTTTAAAGTTGAGGCTTTAAACACCTTTTTCCCTAATTGTCTACATGGCGATGATGTGGTGCTTTAAAGCCTATGTGGGTTTTGTTCCACACCTATAGCCTAAGTGTGACAACCGTCACCTTCAATTTTATTATTTATATAAATCTAGTCCTCAGTTTTTTTATTTACATTTTGAGTGAATCAATTAAAACAAAATCGATTATATTATGACTACCCTTTAGCGAATTTAGTGTTTCATAAAACTAACCAACTGATTATCGTTATGTTCTAATCACTTAACCATACTTGTCATTTTGTGTAAAAATAATAACAAGATGCATTATATCTAATAACGTAGAAATATCCATGTGATTAACGGGACATGTCATTAGAATTGACTTTGATTTATGAAAATTATTTAACTAACTATGTCAAAGCTTGAAGAAACACCAATCTAACAATCTGGATATAATGATACTAGTATGTTAATATAAGAAAGGACGTGATTCTCATTAAGTAATAAGATGAATACAAGACACTAATCCAGACAATTACAGAGTTTCGACTATAATCTATCTCTCACAGCTATATAGTATGAATTCTTTCTCGCCGATCAGATCCCTTCTTCTGGTGACGAAGGGGGGTATTTATAGGCCCCTGAGGTGGTCAGTGATTGGCTGTGAGGGGAATGACAACTGCCTTGTACTATTAGGACCGTTATCATTCTTTGCGCTGTCGCTCTGTAATTGGTCCACGTGTCTTGCTATCATCCTTTCTGTCCTTTTCTGTACCTCGTACCTGCAGGAGATCGTGGAGCAGGGAATAAACGCCTCTGATTGGCCACATGTCCCTGCTCCTGTCGGGTGACACCTGTCCTTTTTTGAGGTTGCGTGCGCCGTCTTCTAGAACTCCACGTCATACTGTTGTGTTGACGTGTGTGTGAGTCTCAGTTGTGCGCACGCGCGGGTACATATCTCTTCAAGTCCCCCTAGTCTAGTGTGTTGTATGCGCAGCATGCGAGACGCTGGACTCTGAGGAATAGAAGTGTCAGTGCGGGCGGTTTTTTGCGCTTCGGTTTGACTTCTGATGGTCATGCGCGGTGTTTTGCAAGTGGTAAGGTCGCGGACGTCTGTAATTAATGCTCACATCAATACTGTCAGTCCGCGTGTGTGAAGCGACAAGTTGGTAGCCGAAAAGTTCCTGACGATTGTACACTGTCAGAGACGTGGTGGGGCCGCCCAGTCGGTTCGAGTGCCTTTTTCTCTTTCTTTCTATGACGTGTCATGTGCTGATTGAATGGGCTTTTCATTTTCAAAAAACCGTCAGACCACGTGTGATCCCCCTATTTAATCCCTCTTTTTTCATCCATTTCTTCTTACTTCCTTTCTCAATACTCTCTCTAATTTCTTCTCCCTGTTCATCAGTTTTCTCATCTTTTCACTGCCTATTTGCATCTGAAGGGCAATTTCACTCGTATAGATGGAGCATATTACCAATATTCCGAAGAAAAAACGTGGAGGGTCCAGGAGAGGGGATGATGGATCCAAAAAGAGGCCGCCTTATGCTAACGAGGTTATGGCCGTCTGGGGAAGGATGAATTTAGGAAGTTCCGAAGGGAGTATGGGTTCCCCTCCTCGTATGGTGTAGAAGTGCCGGCTCCTGACAAGACAATTCTTGAGCCTCCTGTTGGGAAGGTTGGGTTATATGCTGCTTACTTTCGGGATTGCAATTTTAGGATCCCTATAACCCGGTTTCTTGGCACGTTTATGCGGGTGGTTGGGGTTCACATTAACCAGATCCACCCTGGTTTGATGTCTAGGCTTATATTTTTTGAGTTATGTTGCCATGCCCACAAGATTGAGCCCTTGGTGGACATGTTCTATGTCTTCTATAGTCTAAGCTTTGTGGAGAGTTGGCTCTCTTGCAGACCATGCGCTGGAGTGCCTGCATGTGCCGGTGCGGGTGTCAAGAGCTTTCGTGAGTGGAAGCCCAAGTTTTTCTGGGTCAATCATGGGGTTATCCCTATAGAGATGGGTCGGTTGGACCTGGCTCAGGGGATAGGGAAAGTTGTTTTGATTGACTACAAGGAGCAGGAGTGGTTTAAGACTTTAACCAGTCACCTTGTGGACCTTTGCGAGATCCCAGAAACTGGGTTGGTGATGGCTGGAATGAGTATCAAGTATGATGTGAAAGGCCGCAATCCGCATCTTACTCAGGATGGGAAAGGTTAGTTGGCGCTTTGTTGTTGTTATTCATTGCGTACCCTTTATGTGTTGTCGTTAATGCGCCCCTTGGTATGTTTTTGTTTGCAGATGTGAAGAATCTGTATGATATGTTGTTGGGCGGAGACAACATGGGCTTCGCTTTTAGGGAGTTGGCGGAAGATGAGCTGTACATCTTGGAGAAGGCGTGGGACACGCTGATTCGTCCCCAACTGGATGTGGTGGCGCGGGAGCAGGCCCCGTCGCAGTTGCTGATAACTGGAGCAGGTGAGTCCTCGCCACTTTATGATAACCCTTCGCCCGTCAACATGTACATGCGGACGGGCTTTCCTTTAATTGTTATATCCAGTGATGAGTCATCTGACTCATTAGGCTCCTTCTCTCCGCTTCCATCGTCCGCAGGCACTCAGGGACCTCAGTCGCCGCCTGCGCATATTATAAGTGATAGCGATGAGGAAACTGAGGATGATGACTTCCTTGTCCATCGCATCGCCAAGCCGCAGTCAGGGGCAGCCGAAGGTGAAGATTTCTATTTCATACTTAACCACGAAGTGGTTAATAGGTATTTTGAAAATTACCACCCTTTTGAACGAAGCTACATTGAACTTTCAGATGCATTTGTTCAAGGAGAGTCGGTGGTAAGGTTGACTGAGGAGGTACAGGCTGCGATGGTGACGAAGCCTGTTTCAACTGAGGGGGTGGAGACCGCGCCGGTTGCTACTGATGCGCCCCGCCCTAAAAAGCGGTCCAGGCGTGCTGGTTCCAAGGGCAAAAAGGTTGTGGGAGAGTTGACACCTCCGGTTGAGAAGAGAGTGAAGTTAGATGATCTTGTGCACTCTGCAGAAGATAGTTTGTTGGGTAAGTTCTCGTGTTTCTTTTCCCTTCTTTATGTAGCCTTATTGTTGTTATTAACCCTTCGTCGTTCCATTTCTGCAGCGGATTTGTTGAACGCTAGCGCGTCAGAGAATGTGTCGACGGCCCCACTTGCTGAGGGGTTTAACCTTGGCCCTTCGGGGCAGGCATCTCCCAACCAACAGATTCAAGAGCCTGCATGCATTGAGGTGCAGGACAGTGTTTTGGCGACGTCTCCTCCAGTGCATCAGTCACCACCTGTCCGCCAGCCTTCGCCTGCGCGCCAGCCAACGCCTCCGCGTCAGCCGACGCCTGCGCGTCTGCCTACTCCTCTGCGGCAACCGACACCCGCGCGTCTTCCTACCCCACCTCAGGATATGTTAGAGGGTGGCGTTGGACGGGTGTCGCCGACTGATATCATCGAGGGTTACGGGCGAGACATAGACATGACGGTGGATGATGATGATGAGAATGAAAAGAGGGTGACTACCGAGCCTGGGGGCAGTTTTTCCAATGCCCCTCCCTTTGGAGGTAGTGAGTCGTCCGTTGGTATTTTTGTGCCGAACTGGACGTTGACACCGGCCACTCGGTTTGTTGATGTTGAAGATTGTCGCCAATTTTTGGCTAATATTATCCCTCCTGGGGAGCGTGAGCATTAGGCCACGCGTCCGCGGGGTGAGCTCTTGGATGACCATATTGTAAGTATGGCCAACATGTTGTCCACGTCTGCCAAGATTGTGCGGGAGTGGGGGTCCATGGCGCGCAATCGGAACAGGTTCCATCAAGAGCTGAAGCGCGTCACTGAGGAGCGCGATCGGATGCACGACGAGTTAAAGCGTGCCAAGTGGGATGTTGTTACCTTCCGTGAGGAGCGGGATAAGATCCAGCATCACTTATCTGAAAGGGAGCAGCAATGGGCGGCTGCTTGTGCTAAGACAAATGCTAAGATGGAGGCATCCGCGAAGCGCATGAGCGAGACTGGTGCGCGGAATGAAGAGATCTCCAAGGAGCTGGAGCGTATGGAGAAGCTCGTGAAGCAGCATTATAACAAGTTGCTTGAGGCTCGCGACTTGTTGAGGGAGAAAGATGAGGAGATAGCTCAGCTAAAGGAGGCGCATGAGGAGGTAGACAAAGAAAATTTGGTGTTGCAACAGAAGAACCTCGAGCTCGAGCGGGAGCTGTTGGATACCCGGGACGAAGTGCTCCTTGCGCAGAGTGATCGTGAGTGATTGCTCACCAGTTGTGTCCCTGAGGTTTGTGTTCATTTCTTGTCTTTGTGTCTTTTCGTTTGTTGGCCTGTTATATGTGTACTGAGCACTTCTTTTTGATGTTTGCGTAGGTTGCTCACTATGTGAAGAATTGTGATCAGACGCGCCAGGCTGTCGCTGTAGTGAACGCTGCCGCGAAGCTTGTGGGGCGCAAAGCTGGGTTTCTTGAGGGATATCAACACGCCAAAGACGGCAAGCCCTTGGAGCAGTTCGCGTTATATAGGCAGGATCTTGATGCCGTTTTTGCGAAGAAAGCTACTGATTTTGATGGCTAAAGTACGAGCTAGTTGATTTCGTTGTTGGCCATCATGACCGCCCGACTTGTTTTGGTTGAAGGAGTCTTTTGACAAGCAAGGCCTAACTCACACGCGGCGCGATTATGCCCTCAGGAAGGCCAAGGCGGCAGATGTGGCGCCGGGTGAGCAGCCTGAGGCTAGCGAGAAGTTGGACTTGTCTGGGTCTGACGAAGATGATGACTTCAGTGACGCGTCTTCTGAGTTCAAAGAATGAAGCCTGCTGCTGCTCTTTTTTTGTTTTATGTTTATCTGTACATGATTTCCACATCTGTAATGTTTGATGTATTAACTGAAACCCTTCTTTTGTTGAAAACATGCTTATTTAAAACTTGTTGCGCAAGTTAATTGTTTCATGCCAGTTTTAAGTATATGGCTTAGTGTAGGTTTAGATTATATACGCATGACTTGTTTGTTTTGCGCTTCGTATCCCAATGATACGACGTTTAGCTTAAGGAATTGCAGCTTAGTAGGGCAATTGTCAGTTTTAGACGTTGTATCTCGGTCATGCAATGTCTGTACTGCGCGTTGCATCTTGACCATACAACGCGTAGTTTAGGGAATTGCAGATTGTTAGTGCAATTTTAGCTTGGACATTGTATCTTAACCATACAGTGTTTGGGGTGCGCGTTGTATCTTAACCATACAACGCGCATTTTAGGAAATTGCAGATTATCAATGCAATTTTATTTTTGTCATTGTATCTTAACCATACAATGTTTAGGTTGCGCGTTGTATCTTAATTATACAATGTGCGGTTTAAGAAATTGCAGATTTATCAATGCAATTTTTATGTTTGACATTGTATCTTAGCCATACAATGTTTGGGGTGCGCGTTGTATCTTAACCATACAACGCGCAGTTTAGGAAATTGCAGACTATCAATGCAATTTTATTTTTGTCATTGTATCTTAACCATACAATGTTTAGGTTGCGCGTTGTATCTTAACCATACAACGCGCGGTTTAAGAAATTGCAGATTTATCAATGCAATTTTATTTTTGTCATTGTTCTTAACCATACAATGTTTAGGTTGCGCGTTGTATCTTAACCATACAACGCGCGGTTTAAGAAATTGCAGATTTATCAATGCAATTTTTATGTTTGACATTGTATCTTAGCCATATAATGTTTGGGGTGCGCGTTGTATCTTAACCACACAACGCGCAGTTTTGGAAATTGCAAATTTATCAATGCAATTTTATTTTTGACATTGTATCTTAGCCATACAATGTTTAGGGTGCGCGTTGTATCTTAACCATACAACGCGCAGTTTAGGAAATTGCAGAATATCAATGCAATTTTATTTTTGACATTGTATCTTAACCATACAATGTTTAGGGTGCGCGTTGTATCTTAACCATACAACGCGCAGTTTAGGAAATTGCATAATATCAATGCAATTTTATTTTTGACATTGTATCTTAACCATACAATGTTTAGGGTGCGCGTTGTATCTTAACCATACAACGCGCATTTTAGGAAATTGCAGATTTGACAATGCAATTTTATTTTTGACATTGTATCTTAGCCATACAATGTTTAGGGTGCGCGTTGTATCTTAACCATACAACGTGCAGTTTAAGTAATTGTAGATTTGTCAATGCAATTGTATTTTTGACATTGTATCTTAGCCATACAATATTTGGGGTGCGCGTTGTATCTTAACCATACAACGCGCAGTTTAGGAAATTGCAGAATATCAATGCAATTTTATTTTTGAAATTGTATCTTAGCCATACAATGTTTAGGGTGCGCGTTGTATCTTAACCATACAACGCGCAGTTTAGGAAATTGCAGAATATCAGTGCAATTTTATTTTTGACATTGTATCTTAGCCATACAATGTTTAGGGTGCGCGTTGTTTCTTAACCATACAACGCGCAGTTTAAGAAATTGCAGATTTGTCAATGCAATTGTATTTTTGACATTGTATCTTAGCCATACAATGTTTAGAGTGCGCGTTGTATCTTAACCATACAACGCGCAGTTTAGGAAATTGCAGAATATCAATGCAATTTTATTTTTGACATTGTATCTTAACCATACAATGTTTAGGGTGCGCGTTGTATCTTAACCATACAACGTGCAGTTTAGGAAATTGCAGATTTGTCAATACAATTTTATTTTTGACATTGTATCTTAACCATACAATGTTTTATAAGACGAAGTGCGTATAAAGTAAAGAAATTTCCATATTTTATTCCATCAAATGGCTCATCGGCCTTCATTACAAGTCGGAACACTATTACATGTAGCACTTTCTCAATTGGGCGGCGTTCCATGTTCGGGGAACTGGCTTGTCATCTAAAGTTGAGAGCTTGTAGGCTCCTTTACCAAGGACTTCTGTAACACGGTATGGTCCCTCCCAAGTGGGGGCCAGTTTTCCCTTGGGTATTGCGCCGATAGCTTCATTGTTTCTAAGGACGAAGTCCCCCGAGTGGAAAGTGTGAAGCTTGACTTTTGCGTTATAGTACCTCTCCAATTGTTGTTTGTAATTTGCCTCTCTCACTGCTGCTCTTTCGCGGCGTATCTCTGCCAAATCTAAGTTGATACGCAACTCTCGATCATTGTTTGTGTGGGTTGCTAAGAGGACTCTTCCTGACGGGCATCCGATCTCTGCGGGTATCATAGCTTTAGGGCCATATGTTAGGCTGAACGGGGTCTCACCGGTGCTCGTTTTTGTTAATGTGCGATTAGCCCATAGCACGCTCGGCAATTCCTCTGCCCAAGCCTTCCCTTTGGTACCCAGCCTTGATTTGATGCCTTCCACGATGCTTCGGTTCGCGCGTTCGACCTGACCATTGCCTTGCGGGTGTGCGACCGAAGTGAATGTAGGTTGGATGTGCAGGTCCGCGTACCATTTCAGCAATCCTTTGTCCGCAAATTGGGTCCCGTTGTCTGTAACAATTGACATGGGTAATCCAAAACGACTGATGATGAATTCCCAAATAAACCTTTTGACATGATTGGCCATGATCTCAGCGAGCGGTTTGGCTTCGACCCATTTTGTGAAGTAATCAATGGCGACTATCAGAAATCTTTTTTTTTCCTGTCGTCATTAGGAATGGTCCCACAAGATCGATAGCCCACTTTTGGAATGGCCATGCTGAGGTTACTGGGATAAGGTCATTTTTGGGGCGCAAAGTGTTGGGAGCATGACGCTGGCAAGAATCACATTTGCGGATAATCTTTAGGGCGTCCAGATGCATGCCCGGCCAGTAGTAACCCGCATTCATAATTTTGGCGACCACCATGCGCGGCCCAACATGTATTCCACATATCCCTTCATGTATTTCGCGCACCAGGTAATCCGCATCGACTGCATCCACACATCGCAGTAGTGGCCCTAGATATGACTTTCGATAAAGCACTCCATCTTGTATCTGGTATTGTAGGGCTTTATGTTGTATCTTCCTGGCTTCGGCGCGTTGTTCAGGCAGCGTGCCAGTGGCGAGGTAAGAAACTATCGGAGTCATCCAGCTGTCAACACCCGTTTGTATTACATTGACTTCTTTGGGTGGAACAGACGGTTCGCTCAGGGTTTCAATTCGGACCTCTTTTGCTAAATGGCTGAAGCTTGTAGAAGTCATTTTGCTTAGAGCGTCCGCCGGCTTGTTTTGACTGCGTTTAATGTGGTCGATGGTGCAGCTAGGGAAGTTGGCCATGAGCTCTTTGGCGCGCTGGAGATACATGATCATTGAGGGTTCTTTCGCTTCATACTTTGTAACACCCCAACCGATGGCGGAAACATCGAGGTGTCATGTATGAATGATTGTTCAGTAGCTCATGGTAATACATATGTTTAAATAATCCTTTATTTCATTACAAAATTGAATTACATTAAAGTCTACATCAAATAATCAAACAAAGCTTAAAACTTCAAATATCTCCTCATGCTAGCTCTAGACTTCAAGCATCAGTATTTCCTGTTGAGTTTGGAAAAATGGGGGGGGTCAACTAGAAGTTGGTGAGAATACATAAGCCAAGTCAAGCAATTAAGTTTTAGAATAAAAGTTTAGCAATTCATATGTCTATTGTAAGTTTAAGTCTACATGAATAAACAAGAAGTATAGTATGCACATAATCAATCCTCCGACAAAGTTTAGGTCCATCCCGCATCCACGGTTCTCCTTATAAAGTTTAGGTCCATCCCGCATTCACGGTTCTCCTTATAAAGTTTGGAACGATAATAATCACCCGCGCTCCCCATAAAAGATGGTCAACGAATCTAGGTGGGATTGTCAATCCAATAGATCTATCATTGAATATCGCCGGCTTGGCCATAGCTAATGATTATGTAAGTTTAAGTTTAAGTCTAATAGTATTTGTCTAAGTCATGAGGCATTAAAGTTTACAACTAGACATGTATGTAGAATTGCTTAAGTATAAAGTTTCAAGTATAAAGAATTGCATAAACATGGTTACGTAAACTCACCTGAAATTCACTGTGTAAGTACTAGCAAGTAGCAACAAGTCTGAACTTGGATTAATTGAACTCTGGTATCCTATTACAAATAAAGGACGTCTTAAATTCTAATGCAAGTAAGCTTGCTTCATTTCTTAGTTGTAAAGATAGTTGATTCAACTACCTAGATTCGTATTGTAAACAATACGGGTCTTAATGTGTGTATGACTTAACGAACCGATAGTAATCTGATTTGGATTCTTGAAAATATATGCGAATGCATAGTTATATAAAACATATACTTTATTATGATAGGATTTCGTGATTTGAAATTTGTTAGAAGGAAACACTTAAAAGTAGCGAGAATAAATGTATATGTAACTTGATTCGCGTTTTAGCTTGTTTCGAATACTCAAAAATATATACAAATATTCTTATTTCGACGATGTAAGATTTGGGAGTTAGAACTTATTGGCAAAACGTAGTTTCACTTGCACAAAATTATAGATTGGAATATCTGATATGTTCCCTATATTTTATAAAAAAATTGGGCAGAGTTTCCTCTGTTTTTGTATAAAACCGACAACTAATGTTGTCTATATTTTTCCAACAATCAATCGTCCAAAATTTACAATACACCTCATGATCTAACAAATCTTTTACTCGTGACAAGTGATTAACTTTCTAAAGCTAAAAATGAAACGCTTCGACAATTAATACATATATTTATATAGTTCGCCATTTAGATAATTCTTGTAAAAATATATATTGATGTAGGGTAGTCATTACTCGACTCGTCCAAGCTTAACAACAAGATTAATTATTTTCGTTATAAGTCGACTCAGTTCGTTTAACAATAAAAATAGTTTTTGTTACCACTCGGTTCAATTCGCTTACACTTTTAAAATAAATATTTATATACAATATACACGAAAAGAATAAACTAGGGTCTTGGTGCGCGTTATACCTTCCTGTGAACAACCTCGCGATCTGACGCGTACTCGCATAGAAATATGTGTTAACCAGCTTTGACCGTGGACCAAAGTTGACCATAACCTTGGCCAAGTTTGACTTTGGTTGGCCTGCCTCGTTTTGCATCTGACCAACTCGGCATCACCATGACTAAGCAGAATCTGCAACGAAGCGAGACCACCATCACCAGACCAATCACTCAAACAGACACCATCCTTGCTGCACCATAACCCGAACCAGAAAGATAACAAACCGAACAGACCTGACCCGAAACATTAACCAATCTGTCACTAAGTAACGGACAGACCCGACCAGAAGTATTACCGTGACCATCGACCCAACTGTGGACCTAGAAATCGGACCATAACTACACTGAAACGGAAACCCATCTTTGGTCGCTCCATTGCAACAAAACGAGGACAACACCACCACTAATCTGAACCAGAATTAGGGCCGAACGGGAAGAATACAGGGCGGAGGTCACCTTGACTGAAGTCGACCGGGATGCAGGACTCGACCTGATCAGTGTGGGGGTGTCAGGGTGGTGTGACGTGAACTAAGGAAGGGGAGTTGTGGCAGGTGGTTGGCGGAGGAGTTTAGTGGCTCGGGTGGTTGTTGTTGTTGGCGGTGTCGCGTCACAGCGAAGAAAAAAAAGGATCGCCGGTTATTGAAGAAAAAGGGGAAGGATGAGGTTAATGATGAGGGTGGCTCGGATGTGATTGCTGGTGGCTCAGGTGGTGGGCGGCGACTCGGGTGGTTGTGGTTGGTGGTGGTGATGATGAACTAATCCGTTATGCTTCCAGAGTGAATTGCTTTCTATCTCCATTTATATATCTATCTAACTATATATCCGTATCCATATCCTTATCTGGAAATCGAGGAGGGCTATTGATTTAGAGGGAGGGCTTAGGTGATGGTGAAGAAGAAGATATGGGGGCTAGGGTTTATGTTGATGAAGATGAGATGAAAAGAAGAAGATGGGTTAGGATATTATATAGATAGGGTTTTTGGTGTAGGTTAGGTGAAAGATTATTTCGTATACGAACCAGTTACCGACTCGGGTCTCGTCTATGAACTGGACCCGTTTAGTCAATAGCATAATTATTTTGTAAATTATATAAATGTAAACCAAATTAAAACGAGATAATATTGTTGACGAATTAACAAATTGTTTTATGAGTAAAATATTATTATAATATTATTCGAGAAACGCGGGGCGTTACATACTTCCCGGTAATGTGGCCCGCAACCAGCATTGAATCAACATGCGCGAAGATGTGTTTGGCACCCAGCTTTTGCGCGATGCGTAGTCCGGCAAGGAAAGCTTCGTATTCAGCCTCGTTGTTGGTGGCCTTGAATTCGAGTCTGATTGCATAAGTGAACTCTGTGCCTTCCGGACTAATTAGGCGGATTCCTGCGCCTACACCATCTTCGTTTGAGGCCCCGTCTGTGTAAAGATTCCAGGTGGCCTTTTCGTCACATGGTGGTTGTGGGTCTTGCACCGCTTTGCATTCTTCTATTTTTTCTTGAGGTACTTCCGCTATGAAATCTGCCAGTATCTGTCCTTTAATCGCTGGGCGCGCCTTGTAGTAAATGGTGTGTTCGCCCAGTTCGATGGCCCATTTTTCCAGTCTCCTGGAGACCTCTGGTTTGGACAGGACATTGTTTAGCTTGTAGTCGCTAAGCACATTGATGGGGTGGCCCTGGAAATATTCGCGCAATCTTCACGACGCGTGAACGAGAGCTAAGACCAGCTTTTCCATGGTGGTGTACCTGGTTTCTGCATCTGTTAAGACTCTGCTAATGTAATAGATGGGCGTCTGCACCAGTTTTCTGTCCACCATCAGTACCGCGCTCACCGCTTGCTCTGTCGCGCAGAGATACATTGTCAAGGGCTCCCTTGGGAGTGGGGCGGTGAGTGTTGGTAAGTCCATCAGACACTCTTTCATTTCTTGGAAAGCCTTCTCCGCCTCTGTATGTTGTATCATGTTATACATCCACTATTTTATTTTATCTTATTTTTGTTTTTTAGTGTTTAGTGATTGCCTAATTATTCATTAATATACAGTGTGCATTTTGTTGTTGTCGAGCCGGGGGTCTCTCTGGAAGCAGCCTCTCTATCTCTAAAGATAGGGGTAAGGTTTGCCTACATCCTACCCTCCCCAGACCCTACGAATAGCGTCGCTATTAGTGGGATTTCCTGGGTACGGTTGTTGTTGTTGTTGTTGTTGTTGTTGTGCGACAGGAAACGGTTGATTGCGACCAGACGGCCGTTCAGTGTTTGAACTTCTTTTAGTGTGGATGGGGAAGACATTTGCGCAATGGCTTGTATTTTTTCAGGGTTTGGTCGGAAACCGTCTTTAGTGACCACAACGCCAAGGAACTTTCCATCTTCCATCGCAAAGGCGCACTTGCTTGGGTTCAGCTTCATACAGATTTCTTTCAAATGCTTGAATGTTTCTTCGATATCTTTCAGCATTTGATCCTCTTCTTTGCTCTTGATGACCTGGTCATCCACAAAGACTTCCAAGTTTTTCCCTATCTGTTTGGCAAATGCGCGGTCCATTAACCGTTGGTATGTAGCTCCCGCATTTTTTAGGCCAAACGACATCTTGGTGTAACAGAAAACCCCCTTATCAGTACGGAAAGTTGTTTTGTCTTCATCCTCTAGCGCCTTCTGGATTTGATGGTACCCTTTGTAGGCATCCAGGAAGCATTTAAATCGAAAGGGCGCTAGGGAGTCAATCTTCAAATCGATCTCTGGCAACGGGTAGCAGTCTTTGTGTAACATCACACAATTTTATATATATATATATATAGAACTCCCTCGTTTATTCATCCGATTCATGTTTACATTATCTTTCCCATCCATTTTATTAATTTTTTTGTTTAAATAATGACTTATAATCAATATTAAATTGGATTTTATTAAAAATATTGACTTAAAAACGTTAAAAAAAATGTTTGCCTGAGCCAGGATTCGAACCCGAGTCCCTGGCGGGCTAAACCTTAACCACACCACACAAACCACTACACCATTTGGTGTTTTGTGATGTTAATTAAAACCAATTAAACTTAAACCCTTTCAAGGTCCCTTAGTCAAACCTGAAAAGTCAAACGTAGTCTCTTAGTCAAGTCAAGTCAAAGTGTTAGTAAATATGGTCTCCTAGTCAAGTCAAAGTGTTAGTAAATATGGTCTTCTAGTCAAGTCAAAGTTGTTCCTAAATTCTAGCCTAGTCATAGTAGTCCCTAATTACAACTCCAACAATAGCCTACCATTCAACTCTTTATAACATTCAATTAAAAAAAAACATTATTACCCATCTCCCACATACTAAAGTTTTCATTCATCATTATCTCCTCTAGCTAGTTCCGAGTTTTCCAAGGCATTATTACTAATTGTTTGCACGCTCAAGAAAACTCACGAACTCATTAAGCACCTAAGGTGAGTTTTACATAGCCCCTTTTCCATTCACTATTTTGGGGTGAAACATGTTACAACATTCAATTTACAATTCAATCATAAGTGTCTATGTGTTATTCTATGTTGCATTATGTCTTAAACATTACTAGGGTAAGCACATTATTCTAGCATAATCATTAACATTGATCAGCCGACGATATACAATGATAGATCTATTGGACTGACAATCCCACCCGGATACGTGTACCTCCTACATAGGTAGCGTGGGTGATTGTTATCGAATTTATAACATAATCGAGTGAACCATGAGCGTATGGGATGGACCACAATATTCTAGTCACAAGGTTTGATTATGCACTCAATTTACCCGATTGTTTTGTTTTCACATATGGACTAGACTTGCCATGACACTCGAATTGTACAAGTTTTTATTCAATATTCAAACCTATATAATTCTCACCAACTTTTGTTGACCCAAAATATTTTCAAACTTAACATGTTTCAGGTTATATTTGCTTGAAGATTTGAGTTAATGCTTGAAGATGTGTAGCTAGTATTTTTCATTTTGAGATGTACAAATTCTTAGAACAATTGTATGTAATTTATTTAAATCATTTAATGAAATTTATTATTCACCATGAGCTACTGAACAATCATCAATACGTGACATCCCGATGTTTCCGCCATCGGTTGGGGTGTTACACTTTGGGACATGCTTTGTTGAGGTCGGTGTAATCTACACACATCCTCCAGCCACCGTTGCTTTTCTTTACCATTACTGGGTTGGCAACCCAGGTTTGATATCGTGTTTCCCTTAAGATTCCAGCTTTTAATAGCTCTCCGACTTGTTCGTTCATCTCTTGCGTTTTTTCAGCGCCCATGCTTCGTCGCTTCTGTGCGATGGGCTCCACTAAGCGATATGTGTTGAGCTTGTGTTGGGCGAGTTCGCGTGGGACTCTGATCATATCTGACGGTTGCCATGCGAAGACATCCATGTTTTTGCGGAGAAGCTGCTTCAAGTGATCTCGGATGTTCTCTGAGATTGCTGGTCCCAGTGTGATGGGTTGATCAGGGAACTTTGGGTTCAGGATCCACTTCTCTGGCTCTATGCGCGAGCATGATTTTAGCATTTTGGCTGGGTGAGATTCTGTGGTCATGGTGCACTCTCTGTTAGCCCACACGATTGCCACACCGTTTGGGGTGGGGAAACCAATTGCGCCATGGACTGTGGAGGTGACCATGTTGTATGAGGCCATGGAATCTCGCCCTAAGATAATATCATACTTGGATTTCGTTGGGATGACAAGGAATGTGACCTCTTCAGTTCGTGAGCGCCCGTGTGCTCCTAGAGTGAGGGGAAAAGATATCTCCCCGAGTGGGGTCACGACTTCATTTGAAATCCCATTATTGGGGAATTGATGGGGCGCAGTCGTTGTTTATCTTCCTCATCCAGCAGGTCGAAGCATTGTCCATACATGATATCAGAGTTGCTGCCAGTGTCCATGAATGCCCTAGTAGTTCGGTAGTGGTCAAAGATGGCTGTGACAATGATCGCCCGCGTGGCGGACGGGCCACCCTTGACCACTGGGAAGCACACTTGTTGTTCTTTCCACTCTGCGGTTGTTTCTGGTTTCCGCTTCTGAAGCCGGCGTCCACTGCCATGGATCATCATACTCACGTTCTTTATCTTTTTTGGCGGTGGACCCGCCATTTGCTTGCGCTCCACATTTTGTAGCAGATGTCCGAGCTTACCGGACTTTAACGCGTCCTCGATGGCTTGTCGCAACTGGTAGCACTTGTCAGTGTCATGGCCTATGTCTTGATGGTAGGCACAAAATTTGTTGTGATCTAGTCCTTCCCTCCGTTTGATGACTTTTGGTTCTGGGAAATCGATATTTTCTGTGGCCAGTACTTGCGCTGGCGTTTTCATCAAGGGGGTCCAGTTGTTGTGACTCCTTCTACCTGACTTGTGCACGAGTGACGTACTGTGTTGGTATTCTTGAGGTGCGGTGGGCTTTGTTACCGTCGGGGTGGCTCCTTGAAGCCTTGTCCAGACGTTCCCTTTGCCTTTTCTTTCATGCCTGTTATTTCTATTGCGCGCTGCTTGCGCTTGCGTATCTATGTATCGAGGTGCTTGAATTTTGCTCCAAACAGATAGCTCTCTTTCAGTTTTTGCGTAATTCTTTGCGCCGCACATGATTTCTTCCCAGGTTTTGGGCATGCCTGTGCATCCAGCCAAAGTGCGGATTAGTGAGTCACACCTCACTCCTTGTGTGAACACCGCTTTCATGAGTTCAAAACCAATTGGCCCGATTTGTAGGGCTTCACGATTGAACCTGGTGATGTAATCTTCAATGGACTCGTTTTCACGCCTCTTGACTTGCAAGATATCAGTGGAGTCGCGTTCAATTCTCTTGTTTTGGCTGAAATGGTCTGAAAACTTATCAGTCAATTCTTTTAGGTTGTCTATCTTACCATTTGGCAAGCTGTCGAACCATACTCGCGCAGCGCCCGTAAGAGTTTGCGCGAACATGTGACACCATGCGGGCAGGCTCCACCTTGCGCATTTCCCTGCGATTTCGAAACTTCTCAAGTGGTCGTCAGGATCTCCGGTGCCATCGAATTTTCCCAAAGTGCTTGGAATTTTTGAACTTGCGGGCAACGTGGAGAGCGCGATGCGCGGTGTAAACTTTGACTTTTCACTGAATGAAGGAGGATAGTAGGGCTGCGTGAGATCGTCCTCGCTGGACAACAAGTGTGCTCGATCAACAGTGTTGGTCAAGTACTGGCTTGTGTCACGGTGAAAACGACTATGGGACTCATCGGAGTCTTCCCTCCAAGTTAGGTCAGCGACTTGATTGCTCCCGCCGTTTTGTCCCGCAGCTTTGGATGGCCCTTCCGATATGGTGACAGGCCTTCCTTCACTGAAAAATAGTGCGCGGGATGCTTCTCTTAGCTGTTGTTCTTTTATCATTTTCATGAATGCTTGTTTCAAGGCTTACTTTTGTTGGGCATACCACACCTCCAGACTAACCATCGGCGTGGTCTGACCAACAGGTGAAGCTTGAAAGTTATTAGTGGCGAAATGGAAGG
This sequence comes from Ambrosia trifida, assembly GCA_028751855.1. Classification (NCBI taxonomy): domain Eukaryota; kingdom Viridiplantae; phylum Streptophyta; class Magnoliopsida; order Asterales; family Asteraceae; genus Ambrosia; species Ambrosia trifida. The sequence continues at coordinate 174,977,383 of CM054122.1, forward strand.
ATGGGGTCTGTCTAGTCCCGGAGGATGGAGTACGACCCACATCCGTACCGTGGAGTTGTTCCTCTGTGGTGTTATCAAGCTGGCTAGTGTTTGGCTGAGCAATACCAGTGCCTGACGTGCCTACAGGGAAGGTTGGTGACGCCGGTAAAGAACTCATAGCTGGTTTTTTAGAGAGATAAAAGTATTTAAGTTTGCTGTTCTTGAAAGCTCAAAAGACGGATGGCGCCAATAAAGAAACACCAATCTAACAATCTGGATATAATGATACTAGTATGTTAATATAAGAAAGGACATGATTCTCATTAAGTAATAAGATGAATACAAGACACTAATCCAGACAATTACAGAGTTTCGACTATAATCTATCTCTCACAGCTATATAGTATGAATTCTTTCTCGCCGATCAGATCCCTTCTTCTGGTGACGAAGGGGGGTATTTATAGGCCCCTAAGGTGGTCAGTGATTGGCTGTGAGGGGAATGACAGCTGCCTTGTACTATTACGACCGTTATCATTCTTTGCGCTGTCGCTCTGTGATTGGTCCACGTGTCTTGCTATCGTCCTTTCTGTCCTTTTCTGTACCTCGTACCTGCAGGAGATCGTGGAGCAGGGAATAAACGCCCCTGATTGGCCACATGTCCCTGCTCCTGTCGGGTGACACCTGTCCTTTTTTGAGGTTGCGTGCGCCGTCTTCTAGAACTCCACGTCATACTGTTATGTTGACGTGTGTGTGAGTCTCAGTTGTGCGCACGCGCGGGTACATATCTCTTCAAAGCTGAATTTTGTATTCAATTGTTTTGGACAGTTCTAATAGAAATTTTTATGACTATTAAATGTAGTAATAATAATAATAACATGAATGACTAAAATGAGAAAATAGGGAAATGAGTCAAAAGAAAACACCATCATCTTTCCATATGATTCCAACTAGGGGTGTAAACGAGCCGAGCCCGAGCCTGACTGGGCTCGAGCTCGGCTCGTTATGGTTTTATGAAGCTCGGGCTCGAGCTCGGCTCGGTTCGCGCCTACAATCTTGAGCTCGAGCTCGGCTCGCTAGCAAAATCAAAAGCTCGAGCTTGGCTCGGCTTGAGGTGATTTGAGAACAATCTCAAACGACCTTAAAGCTCGGCTCGAGATCGCAAAAGCTCGGCTCGCGAGTGTTATTAAATGGGCCTATGAAATAAGGACTTGGGCTTTGGAGATGTGGGCTATAAATTATAAGAGATATATAAATAACTTATAATTATGTTTGGGCTCGTTTAGGCTCGCGAGCCCAATCGAGCTTTGTATCTAGGGCTCGAGCTCGGGCTCGATAACTAAACGAGCAATATTTCAGGCTCGGGCTCGGGCTCGGGCTCGTTAAGGCTCGACTCGTTCGGGCTTTTTACCGAGCCGATCTCGGGTAGCTCTCGAGCCGCTACGTGTCATTTACACCCCTAAATTTCCAACAATGTAACTGTTCATTTATTATTATTATTATTATTATTATTATTATTATTATTATTATTATCGACGAGGTGGGGTCCAGTCAAACTGAATTGGCCCACACCAAGTGTGACACCCGGCAAATTCTGATTAACAACGTTGTCTAGATTAAAGTCTACCTTAGCGAGTCACGCGTATATTATACTTAACTGGGATAGTTGAGTCGTGTTACGGTTCGGGAACTGTTAGTTTGGTATAGAGGATCATTAGATGTTAGTCTAGAGGCTCATTAGATGTCGGTCCTTAACCAAGTGTACAAAGGGTGACGATTCGTAGAATCGCCAGAACATAGGGAACATACAAGTCTCGAGTCCCGGGAATTGGTGAACGAGTGTGAATATGTTTGTGTGCAAGTATTATGTGTTTACAATCATTATGTGACTTGTCGGTATGTGAAAAGGTGTTAACATATGTTAAAACGAGGTTTAACGCGCAAGATACACGGAACCAACCCCTATAGGCGAATAGGGAGTCCTAATCGCCTATAGGGGGGCGAATAGGAGGATCAATGGGGCGAATAGGCCCTATTCGCCTATACTGGGGGCGAATAGGATCCCTATTCGCCTGATAATGTTGCGTAATCGCCTATAACGTGCTGGACGACTAAAAACGCCTATAAATACAATACTTGACCTCCTAAACTTCATTATATCAACCCTAGTCGTCCCACAACTCATCCCAACACCCACACAACCTCTGGAACACGATTTTGGATCAAAACACAAGATTTCAAGCCTATAACATCAATCTATTACAAATCTAAGGTGTGGTTTTCATTTATGCAATCTTTAATAACGTTTTTATTAAATCCCTAATAGTCCAGACCTGTTCATAAACGTAAATGTCTTCTGGAAATTCGTTATTAATTGATATTAATTGGATTCTAACTATCATGCTTGTTGTATGTGGGTTTATGATTAAAAGATAGGATTTTTATGATTCAAGAAGGATTAGTAACATGATATTAAGGTAGTTACAGATTAGTAATGATAGCATGTTGATGAAATCTGAGTAATTGCTCATTAGGGTTAGGGTTATGCATGTTAATATGATGATTCATGCTATATGTGTTGTTTTTGGGATACATGATTGCATGCAGGGCTGATAGAACAAGGTTAAACGAAGGATTTTGATTGATATATGTTTGATATAGTTATTTGATTGATAATTGATGTTTACACACGTTCTGGATTCGATTTGGAGTGTTAAACGCGCGAAAAACCGGAACAGCTGTGCTATAGGCGAATAGGAATCCTAATCCCCTATACTATAGGCGATTAGGAGCCCATTCGCCTGAAGGGGAGCCCTAATCGCCTATAGTATAGGCGAATAGGATCCTATTCCCCTTTACTTCATGCATTTACGATCCTAAATGCTAGTTAAGCCCTGAATTGCATGCTTTACGACGTAATCGCCTATAAACTCAAAAATTACATATGAGATAGCCCTAATCGCCTATAATATAGGCGATTAGCATTCCTAAATGCCCGTTGACCCACGTAATCACTAGTTGACTTTTCCTAATCGCCTGATCTGCTGCTGTAAGTGTAATTTAGCATTTCGGAACCCGATTTGACACCTAGGAACATGCTAGGAACCCCGTAACATACCTAGTAACTTGGTAACATGTGTTCGGACTTAATTATGTGATACTTGAACTACGTGCTATAACTCGTTGAACGTTAACGTATGTTAAGTGTGTATTGCATGATTGTATGTTTGTGAGTACAAGTATAACACGGGAAGTCTCGGGTCACCAATGGGATGTCGAGTCTTGTACTTTGGGTTAATTTAACAGTCACGGTGTTTTCAAACGAACTTGGTTATGGTCTGGACATCTAGGGACTAACTAACCTACGGGTTATTAGTCTAAGTACTTGTAACTGTCATATGTTAGGTCGCCGCTTTAAGGGACTAGCATAGCTTGCTGATATTATTCGTGTTTCGAAGTAACGCAACCTAAGGTGAGTTTACGGCCCCTCTTTTAACTGGTTTCACTTTTTGGGGGAGAAAACATGTGTTAAACTTATGTTTTGGTAACAACTGTCATACTATGGGTTTCTATGGTTTACTATACGATCTTTGGAAGTCCCGGGGGAAACCATGAATGTGCGGGTTAGCACAACGGGGAAATGTGAATAGATCTATTGGGAGTGACCAACCCCGCTCGTCGGCTTGGAGGGCCGGGCGAGTGCATATTGTCTCAAACAGGAACTGGTTTACTATTCGGGCACGACATCTGGTTTGCGAGTTAGTAATGGTTTTCCAATCGTAGTGGTAATAAACATACGCCTAGCTAGCGTACATTGGTTTGCAAATTGTTATAGTATGGACAGGTTGAACTTGGTACTTTGATTACAAAACCTGTAAACTCACCAGCATTTTTGTGCTGACGTAAACTTTTACATGTTTTCTCAGGTCGCTAAGGTAGCACAATGGAACTAGGGCGCACGCGTCTGCACGGCGTCTAGTTAGGAATGCATGGTTTTCAAACATTGAATAATTTGGTTTACTTTTGGATTGTGTTTAATAATAAGCTTCCGCTGTAACTGGAGATTTAAACTATGTTTTTGAAATTGCATATGTTAATTTAGACTTGTTTATTGTGATCGTTGGTTTGGATCCTGGTTTGTCATGCAACTCGCGGTAAAACTCCGCAAGTGGATTTTGAGGGTGTGACACCAAGACACCTTAGCCCATCTGGCAAACGGTCCAATATACAAGGCCCAACTAATTCGAATGAATTAAGGCGGTCAAACATGTCAGTTAATCAAAGAATAACTATCGACGAGATCTTGGCGCTAATAAACCGGGAATGATTATCTCCTTCCGTTTCAGAGGAAGGTTGACTAACAAACGGCTCCATGAAGATATCCTCAACTATAAAAGGAGGCTCGAGGTAAAACGTAAGATCATCCAATAACTCTCATTATTCTATTGCTATTCAGATTGCTTAAAAGCCATACTTATTCTCACGCCGGAGGGTGGTCACGAGAAAACCCCCAATCCTGTGGTGAGTCCTAACGGTGTTCTTTTTTGTAGTCAAACAGCTTTGTTCGTTTGTGGCAGGCCGGAAAGATCTCTCTGTATCATTTAGAAGACTCAACCCCCCTCAGGTTCTTGTTTCTTCATTAGCGCCATCCGTGGGACGGAATCAAGACAGAGAGTCATTTTTCCCACCTGACCAAATGTTATCAAATCAAGAAACTCACGTTGTCACAGCATTCAACGCTTCCCAGGATCCCAGAGGGACAACAAATGAAAAATGATGACCGGCTCTCATCAGAGTCAGTGGACGAAGAAATACAGGTGGAACACCCTCCTGGGTTCACACCTGCAGGTCGAAGGATGAGTACCTTAATGGCCCAGGGCGGATCATCATCTGCTCCACCCATGGGTTCCGCTCCATCCGCACCGTTGTTCCCAAGGTTCGCCCCAACCACCGCATACACAAGACCCATAATCACGCCCGCTTCAACCAGAAGAACTCAACCACCATGTCTTGGGCGGCTGCGGTTGCGAGCTTGCCGTTGTTCTCCGCAGCAATAACTGCATCCATGGTATCCTCTCCGGTGGCAACACTGACACGTCCAGCCTTTGCTCCATACACCCCGATCATACCCGGGAATCAACCATACATGCCATATTATCTGATGCCGTCATACGGGTATATGTACCCATCCATGGGAGGTAGTCCCTACTCTTATCCCTTCCCATACATGTATCCACCGGTGCAACCACCGATGTCGGGATGGGAATGGGCTACTAATTCCTCTTCCTAATCTATGGGAGCCCGCTTGGAGGGAATCAGGACCAGATTAACGTACGATGGGACACCAGCAACTAGCCAACCTATGCTCCGCACATCCCATTCAGGGCCACAAGGTGTGGATCACAATCAAAATGGCGGTCGTCAAAGAGATAAAGATGAGAAAGAATTGACACGGCCATATCGCCCTCCGGCGATGGCCACTTACTCGAAGCTCACAGCTAGGATAGCCAACGCACCGCTACCGCCCAATTTGAAGTTGCCGTCAACGGTAGGAAAGTACGATGGCACGGGAGACCCGGATGATCATCTCAGCATTTTTTAATCAGTAGGACGATCAAAGGACTGGCCCATGCCAGCTTGGTGCCACATGTTCTAGTGCATGATGGAGTTATTCTAGTGCACATGAAAAGGAGTTATTATTATTATTATTATTATTATTATTGAATGGCATGATGGAGTTATTCTAGTGCACATGAAAAGGAAACGTGCATATATAAGTCCAAGTTTAGAAGTCTACGAAGCCAATCAAGCACATTTGTTGTCTTTTTTTTTCGATTCTTCAGCATTTAATTCATGAGTTCATTTGTTTCCTAGTTAGTAGCATTTCACTGTATATTTCCATTGAGATTAGTTGCATTTATCTTGGCCTTTGATTAAATGCAAGCTTTTTGAGTGAGTTGAAACTCTTTCAAATAAATAATACCAATCATACGATTTATATCATACGAAACCGATCATAGAACCATCAGTCCATCACCCAAACTCCTCTCGGATCTGCTTCGAAAACTTCGACCTTCATACCGGTAAAACTCATCCGACTTGTTCGTTACTTCCGGGTACAAGTCATCATGTCGTCAAAGTCGCACCACGTAACCCCCGCGAGCCAACCCAGTCATCGCCGCTGCATCACCGGATAAGTTACGGTTAATGGCTTAGCCACTGTCATGTACCGTTTACCACCATCACTTCGGATCCTCCGGATTCATCTCTGTTCGGACCGTGAGGTAATTACTCCGACTTTGGTCATTCGATTCACTCGAGATTTGGGTTGGGTTAAATTTCCTTTAAGGCGATGTGGGATCCTCGTTGTTTTTATTAACAGTGGGAAAATAAATGGTATCACTCTTGTAAAAAAAAAATGAAACATGGTTTTCATATACCTTTGCTATGCAACAAGATGGACCTTTTGGTCAAAGATAGCATCACCAATTTTACTACAATTTTTATTTAGTTTCTTGGTTTTAAAGAACTATAATATTAGTTTCATAATATTATAAACTAAGTTTTTGAAACTTATACATTGTCATGATCGTACCAGTAACCAAAATGTGTTGTGAGATTCATGAGTTTTCATCATAACATAATACAGATTAAGTTTAATATGTTAATGTAAAGTTCTAGGATCCTTGATCCTTGCCTCTCTATTCTCATCTATACATCTAATAAACTAAAGTCCATGAGGACACTTGGCACTCCCACATTCATCCTCAATTGTGTAGCCAATCATATTGTGCCAAGTGTCTCATTGTGGGAATTTATAAAATTTTTCATTTTTCTAAAAATCAAAAATCAATCAATTAATTTTGGTCAATAATCATTTACCGATATTAATTAACTTTCCTAAAACAATAGAACCCTAATTCGAAAATCATTTAGCAAATTAAATTAGGCAATTCAATGATTATTTTGGTAAAAATTGGTCAAGCATATTATCTTCCTAAATACACAATCATCCTCCTAAACCTTACTCTTCTAAACCCTAAAACTACTCTAGGCGACCGATCATTCTTTCTTCTCGGCTATCCTTCTACAAGGTAATTTCCAGTCATCTTCGTCGTCGCCGGTTGCTGCAGCCTAATTCACCGCTCTCTTCTTCGTATCAGATTGTCCTTTTAAAGTGGTTTTATAATTGTTGCTGTTATTGGTTTTTTGAAACAGGCTCACATCGATCAACGCAACCATTTTTTCAATTGATTAGGGCTCAAGCGTTCAAGTTTTGAAGGTAAACATCACTCAACTCCAACTTCGTTTCTTGCGTGTTTCCGATTTCACAGAAGCAAACCAATCAATTTAATTGACTTTTGTTTTTTACTGTATCAATTGAGTTATAAGGGTTTGGGACTCTTTCAATTAATTAAACTAGGTCTTTTTCAGTAACGCGCGTTGCGCGTTTTGAATACTTCTTTGTATTGTGCCAAAACTCGCGCAAAACAAAAACGAATTTGGCACAACTACCATTATAAGATTAACATTTGAACGTGAGTTCCTACATTAAAAGGGTTGTACACACAAAAGCATTATAAAATCTAATACACAAAAACCACATATAAGCAAAAAACACTCATCACCATATAATATTCATCGACAGTATCATGTGGTCAGTATGACATTTCTAAATAAACATATTCAAACACATTTAAAACCCAAAACTAACACTCAAAACAGAGTAATTTTAAGCACATCATTAATCTCCCAAACCTTTACAACAGTTGAAGAAAGTTGTCGTTTGGGGCCGTGTTAGCCTTCTTCATTCCTCTATGCCTATACAAAAGACCCAATTGCCCCATTTACAAACAGTCAAATAGACAGTCACTCGAAGATTAATAACCAATGCATATGGAAAAAATAAAGTTAGCGCCTTACAGGTCTAATAAAATCACGCTGAGTTGCTGACGTGGACTGGCATTAGATTTCTATATTTGCCCTTGATTTCCAAATTCTGCCCTTGTTCAGAATCTTCACCATCTAAAGAATTGACACACATGAGCACATTATACACAAAGGTGACCAAATGAGCAAATGGGTAGCAGGCCAATCTGGGTATGGGTCAAAACTCAAAATATGTACGTCAAAACTTAAAATGGGTATATGTCGATTCTGTAAAAAAAAAAAAAAAAAAAAAAACCTGCTTGATCTTCAGAACCTCGCGCTAGACGCTGCCACTGTTGCAAAGCCTTTACTATACTCTCCCTTGGAGGTTTTATCTATAGAAATTCGAACAAAACAACGTTATTTATGTTTTGTTGAGGCAAAAAGGGGGTTTGAATCGACTTATTTAGTTTAATTGTAGGCATTCAAAACTACCTTATCAAAGCAACAATCCTCAAGGGCGGTTATTGCGGGACCCGTTTTCCCTGTCGCCGTTGAACAGTCACTTGTCTGTGGAGGAACCAGAGCGGTTGTAACTACCACTACCTTAAATGATCCAATGTAAAACCCAAATCAGATTCAACCAAACAAAAAAACCTAAAAGAAATTGTCAGTTTGATTGGTTTCAAAAAGAATGAAAAATATGCAACACATCAGTTACAACTTACAAATGAGTTAGTAACAACCTGTTGAGACTTGTTGGATAGAAAACGTCGCCTGAGAACTCAGCAGCCCTATAAAGCAGAACACTGATCATAACCAAGCATTTAATCGACAAAATTAATCTCAAATTCAGAAAAGTTTAATGTTGTTGCAAAGCGCACTCTTTAACCAAGCATTTTGTAACTGGATAAATTGGCTCAGATTAGTAAAGACAATGTGGTTGCAAAGCGCACTCTTTAAGAAATAAGAATAGTTCACCACACCCTAACGCCTCCTTTTTACCTTAATCATCATCGCAACCTATAATCTGTTGGTAATTTCGGCAACGTGTAAATTCGTCCAGCCTCTGTCATCCCTATCCTCACCTGAGCTATACAAACGCATACTATCCGACCGCTTAACCCGCCTTCAACTACTATTCGAAGGGGCAAAATAATCCTGAATCATCTTCCAACTTCAAATTATCTTTCAAACACACCCAAACAAATTAACAAACTAATTAATTGATTATAACTGATTTGAATGCAAACAATGAAATGACTTAGCTTCGTGGAAATGCCAAGCAGTTTTGGAAGCTACCTATACATGGATGTTACCTATAATTAAGGAGGCTCAGAGTTAAAAACAAACGTGGTTGCAAGGCGGGTTGCAAGTTTAAATTCACCATCCACCATCCTTGCCATACCATCTTCATGAATCTTCAAAATAATTGTACAACTCATCATAGCCACCAAGTAATCTGTTGGTAATTTCGGCATAACAACCAACGTAAAAAACAATGAATATAGCAATGATGTTCATCTCATCATCGCCTATCAGCGTAGTTAGGTGAGATCAAAAACCAGTGACTACACCATTAGTGAGAGAGAGAACTGGTTAAGAAAGGTGGAAGAATACATTACATATTTGCCCAAAATAAAATCTGAAAATTACAAGATTGCCATCAAAAGCACTGTTCATTTAAAGGTTACTGTTCAATTAGTTCCCATAAAAAAATATATAGGCTCAGAATAGGAAGACCGTTGTGGCTGCATAATGTATGCCTCGCCATAACAACAATCTACAGTTATGGCTGCAAAACGTTTGCCATGCCAAAACAACACTTATTTTTAGTTTGATCATCATTGCCTGTGTTTCATATTACTCGTTAATAGATTTGTAAATTGTATCGAATTATTATCAAGGCTGAAATATCATGCCAATATCATCATTGGCTGCAAAACGTCTGCCACGCCATAACATCGATACCGAACACACCCAAAGCAGCCTGTTCAACACAAAGATGCACCCAAACCAAAGTTTTTTTCAAAACTCGCAAAGCAGGCGGTACAACACAAAGATGCAGCCAATATCAATAATATCCGACGATCAAGACAATAACATGTACCTGACTAAGATGAGACACAATATCATCCGAACCATCAGAATCATTATCAATAAACTCATAATCAGCCGCATCACCATCATCGGAGTCCATATTATTATTATTATTATTATTATTATTATTATTATTATTACTACTATTAATTATTATTATTATCTAACTGAAAGTTACAATAAACGAATAGAAATTATGAATCATCAAACAAACATACCTGTTAATGAATTTCTTAGAATCAATAAGCGGAGTATCAAGATCGTCAGATAGAGACGGTCATGGTTTACATATGAACCACTTAAGCCTTTGACTACCAACGGTGAACATACATAAATCATCACACCCACCTTCACTATGTGTAAACATCACACAGATCATTGCAAACGTTCACAAACAAAACCAAGACAAACGTAAGACTAAAAAGGATACAAAACAAAGGCAACATCCATGGATAGCTTCCGCTGCAATATGTCCAACGCAAGATATGCAACACAGAACCATGCCCAATCCCATAAATGCATATATAAACCTGCATCAAAACATCATATTAAAAACGTATCCCATCACAAAAGCTCCAACCACCTCTTAAATTAACCAAAAATCAAATTCACAAAACTCAACCAAAAATCAATCCAATTGAAATTAATCAAATTTTTTATTTCTAGTTTTTTAATCGGAAACACATAAACGAAACCGCAACAGATTACTAACAACCTGCAAAATGAAAATGAATATTTAAACCTAGAAAAAAACATCCTATTCAAAACTTTTCTATCATATGATTCATATCCAACACAAAATCAACTAATAATGCCCCAACTCAATTAAAATCAATCCTATTAACGCTCCAATTTTCCAAACCCTCAAATTTCCATCCAAAAACACACAAAACAAAATGAAGATTATTAATATTATTATCATATCATTATTCATTATTACCAAGGACCAGGAACAGAGTCAGATTGAAGCTGCATCCCTCTATAAATACCGGTAACCGTACCGTCATCAAAACTCAACCGAATCATTCCATCGGAAACCCTAACGGCGTCAAAAACGGAGAAATCAGAACCAAATGAATCCGGCGACGGAGCCGGAGCAAAATCTGACGGTGACGGCGACGGAGACGGAGGAACAGGCCAAGAACATACAAAAGTTTCAACCTGAGAAACCCACAAATATATGAAATTAGCACACATGGAAATTCATATCCTCCAAGATATTTGCAGAACAATAATAACAAAAAATGAAGGTGAGAATTCTCATTAGAATTTCTACATGTGGCATATAATCTTTGTGGGATGTAAATAAATATGTAAAACTGTTGTGGCCAAAAGGCATACAATCTTGTAAAATATAGCAATCTAATTATAAAAACAAAAATTCTTCCACTCTAAAAGAGTCAAAGACGAACACGGCGAATGCATGATTAAAAAATATGCTTTAATATAAAATTAGTGAGCCAACAATGACATATGTTTTTTTCTCATAAATTAAAATGCATTTAAATGAAGATTTAGCCCTAATTATGAACCTTGAGGCCTGTAGAAAACCCACCATAAAACAGTTGCTCAATATTGTAAACAAATTAAGCCCTAAATTACATAAAAACAATAATATGGGGTTAATTATACTTACCAAGAGTTGAATAATTAAAGATTGTGACTTCTTTTCATTTAACTCTTAGACCACTTGGTGTGGGGTGCGGCAAAGGGCCGGCCTTGCCATGCCGCCCCGGGCTACACCGCCCCCCAGGGCCGGCATCGGCAAAGGCGGCAAGTGGATGCCTCTCACGCCGGGCCAAGGATTTGTATGGGGGAGTGTGATTTGAACGTTGGGGACTTGTTTTTGACCGTTGGCATTTAAAAAAAAAAAAAAAAAGTTTTTTAAAACAATATATAAACCCTCACAAATCCAACCTTCTTCACCACAACTTTTATAAACTCTCTCCCACTTTTATAAAATACAAACCCTCAACCAACCATGTCGTTATCATCTTCTACGACGTCTTCGTCTTCTTCGGGTTCGTCATCTACAAACGAAGCCGTAAATTTTGTGATAAACATCGCCGGGCAAGCGGCGCAGATTATTGCCGAGGAGCACGGAGATGAAGCCGATTCAGCACCTCGAACTAGGAAAGCGGCTATAAATAGAGACCGAGAGGGTAAGTATTATATTTATTTTTTTAAACATTTTGTAATTTTAATTTGTTTATATTTTTGTAAATATATTGTAGAATTTTTTTGTGTTTATATTTTTGTAAATATATTGTAGAATTTTTTTGTGTTTATATTTTTGTAAATATGTTGTAGAATTTTTTTGTGTTTATATTTTTGTAAATATGTGTAGGTGCCCATGATAGATTGGTGGCCGATTATTTTGCCGACGAACCGTTATACTCGGCGGAATTATTTAGGCGTCGGTTCCGAATGAGTAGAAGATTGTTCTCACGTATAGCCGACGACATGGCTAACTTTGAGCCATATTTTACCTTACGATACGATGCTAGAGGCAAAAGGGGGTTCACCACCTTACAAAAATGCACGGCGGCACTTCGGCAACTAGCGTACGGGACCACGGCGGATGCGTGGGACGAGTATTTACAAATGTCGGAAAGAACTGCACGAGAGTGTCTGTACAGGTTTAGCAAGTGTGTGGTGAAGCTTTACAGCAAGAAATATTTGCGAAAACCAAACTCCAGTGAGGTCCAACAATTGTATCAGTTTCACCACCAACAACATTGTTTTCCAGGAATGCTCGGTAGCATTGATTGCTACCATTGGCCTTGGAAAAACTGCTCCGTAGCATGGCGCGGAATGTTCAAACGAGGGGATCAAGATTATCCATCAATAATATTGGAGGCGGCGTGTTCACAAGATCTATGGGTTTGGCATGCTTTCTTTGGCATTCCTGGTTCGAACAACGACATTAATGTTATTAACCAGTCGCATATTTTTGACGATGTCATAAAAGGCACCGGTCCGGAAACCAGCTTTACAGTATCGGGGGTGGAGTATAGGCGCGGTTATTATCTTGCTGATGGAATCTACCCACCTTACTCGACGATCGTTAAAACTATTCACCACCCGTTCGATGAAAAAAGAAAGAAATTTGCCAAGTATCAAGAGGCGGCAAGAAAGGACATTGAACGATTTTTTGGTGTTCTACAAGCAAGATGGCACATCATTTCACACCCGGCACGTATGTTCACCCCTAAAAAATTACGTTACTGTATGTATGCCTGTATCTTGTTGCATAACATGATACTTGAAGACGAAGGCGCCGCCATTTGTGTGTATGACGAGAATGCCCCGCCGGAGAATACGGTGCCTGTCAACCCACATCAACAAGATTTAAACCAGTTCTCGTTACATAACGAGTTCACGCATAAAAATCTTCAAGCAGACTTGGTTGAATATATTTGGAACAACGGGCAAGAGTAGATTATTTGTATTTTTTTTTTATGTCGAGTATGTTACTTTAATTTTAGTTATTTTTTTTTATTATTTTTAATGGTTTTATGTAATATTTACTTTTTAATATTAATATTAGAATATTTACTTTTTATTGTAACATTAATATTATTTAATTAAAAAAAAAGAAAAAAAAAGAAAATAGCATTAATGGATGTTGGGCCTCCTCCACACCCCTAGGAGCATCATCTCAAGGATGCTCCTACCCCACGCTGACGTGGCAGGTGAGGTGGAGGCAAGGCATGGATGTTGGGCCTCCTCCACACCTAATGGTCTTAGACGTAAGCATCAGCACCACCTATTGTTGGTTTAAAGTCTCAAGCAGCCTCAACAAACATTGAACACCCTTAATCACATACGTCAAACCCAAACATAAAAGGACACAACCTTAACCAGAAAGGAATAAGGGAAATACGTTGCTAGGAAGCTTACCTAAACAAAATACAAATCAGAGGCCACGACAAAGACAACGCCCAAATAGTCCGATGAGAGGGCACCATTTTGTGTGTCGCCGCGGTGTGCGGCGGCTTGATGACGTGTATGGTGGCCGGAAACGACACCTAGAGTAAACGACACCTAACATCGTCATCACCGTCACCATCACTCTGCACATCCCCGTTCCAGATCCGTTGGCTATGTTTCCATCGTCTCTCGTCACGTTTCTTCCATCGGACAAGTAGCACTCCTGCCACCATCACTGTTGATACGGTGGCCACTGTGGCCACTGCAACTTCTTTCCTCATTGTTAGATTATTATTATTATTATTGTTAAGTTTTGCAAAGAATAATAATAATGGTTTTGATTGTTAAGAAAACCAGCAAAACCTAACCCCAACTGTCTAGCCACCACACACCGCCTTGTCTGCCGACACAGAACCGTCGCAAATGATGAATAATAATATGAGGTAGAGAGAGGTTGGAGAGAATGATATCTAGAGAGAGAACTGAGATGTATAACAGATTATGAATCTGTGTGTAGATTAGGAATGAAGGAGGTGGGTGGAATGCAGATGTCGTGAGGGAGAGAGAGAGTATACAAACGTGGCAATAAAAGGGAAAGGGTGAACACTGTTCTGAAAATTACAAGATTGCCATCAAAAGCACTGTTCACTTAAAGGTTACTGTTCAATCAGTTGTTTTATTAATAGTATGTAATGACGTTATTTGTAATATTCAAGCAAGTGTAAAAATCATTTTGAATAATAGTGAGGCTGTGCATTACCAGCAAGAAAATGGCATCAAATGGTTTATGAAATGAGTGGTTGAATAATTGTTATTAAAGAAAACACAGAATGTATGATGATGAAAAGTGTTGAAGATCATGATATTATTATAATCCAGGTATGCCAGGTATGTTTAATGTCGCACGTACATACATAATTCATGCATATATGATATACACGCACTAACACATATATTATTTGTTCGAATGCGTATGTTTCAGGAGTTGCCTCAAGATATTGGAGAAGCTCTATGTGAATTGGAGAAGCTCGAATGTGTATGTATAATTTACAATATGCTCATTGAGTTCGAGTGTGTATCATTTCGTAATTTAATTTGATTTTCAGGTTAATGTTCTATGGCATGGATAGGTGGCTCGATATTGATAACATATCATACGAGGTAACAATACAAAAATTATCTCATTTTAATCAAAATTATTTTTATATCACATTAATAACTTTCTTCTTTCGTAATATTAGTCAATCTTCGACAAGTATTTAGGCATCCCCTTTCATTCGCAAACTTTAGTTGATAATTTTAATTTTTTTTTCTAGATTTGTTTTTGTTTTTTTATCAACAAATTTGTTTTTTTATCAACATATTTTTTGGTTGTTTAGACTGCTCGGGTTTGCATTTGGGATCATTCGGTGTTTGATTAGGCGGCTTTTAATACACGAGTTTTTTCATCTCGATATACAGGACGGGCAATTATTAGCTTCAATCCCAGAGACGGTTCACCTCACGGTAAGAGTTTCTAATCTTCTTTATTTAGTTGTTCATCAATATTTCCCATGCTCATGTTATGAATTACATTCAATTTACCTCTAAAACGATTATTAGGTTCAGTTATAGATAATAATAATGTATTGTTTTTGGATTTATGCGTAAATTTATAAAGAAAAAAATGGTTTGGAAAACAAAGTCTTCAATTTGGGTCGTTTTTAAAAGGTGTTGTTAAAACGACGTTAGTGGCAATATGTTAAATGTGTCATATTCCAAGGCTGTTTTTTATGTTCATGCTTTGTACGATAGAGATATTGATAAATTGAAGATATGTCACGTTTTCACGTTTTAGTCTTTTTACTTCTTTTTTTTTTAAAAAAAAGCAAAAAAATGAGAATGAGAAAGGAAACTGACGTAAATTAGGAACTCATTAAATTTCCTTATTACATTCAAATTACTCACTTCCTAAATTTAGTGTAATTTATATTGGTAATAAATTACATTTTGAATTTTGAATTTCAAAATTCAAATTAAAATTAAAAATATTTAAATTCGAATTATACAAAATTTCAAATTTTGAGTTTTGGTTAATAATGGTAAAAATTACACATACTAATTATCCTTTTAATTACACATTTAATAAGATTCAAAGTTTCTACATAAGTAGTGTCAACTCTCCAATTAATACATTAATTGATCCTATTAATTGTGTTATATTATTCTAATATTAGTTTAGCTTATATTGGTAATTAGTTAAATATCGAATTTTGAATTTCAAATTTCAATTTTCAAATTCCAAATTAAAGTTCGTTATAGGTGAATTGGGGTCAACGCCATAGGTGAATTGGGGCAAGTTATTAAACACTTTGACCGAAACATTAATGAATGATTTTCGATTTTTAAAAAATTATTTTTTTTTATAAAAACATTAATGACTATTTTTTGAATTTTAAAAATAGAATAGTCATTAAATGTTTTTTATTTTAAAAAAATTAAAAATCTGGATTATAGTGTTTAGGAAAGTTATTAAACGCTTTGACCGAAACATTAATGAATGATTTTCGATTTTAAAAAATATTTATTTTTATAAAAACATTAATGACTCTTTTTTGACTTTTAAAAATAGAATAGTCATTAAATGTTTTTTATTTTAAAAAAAGTAAAAATTTGGATTATAGTGTTTAGGAAAGTTATTAAACACGTTGACCGAAACATTAATGAATGATTTTCGATTTTTAAAAAATAAATTCTTTTATAAAAACATGACTCTTTTTTGAATTTTAATAATAGAATAGTCATTTAATGTTTTTTATTTTAAAAAAAATTAAAAATCTGGATTATAGTGTTTAGGAAAGTTATTAAACGCTTTGACCGAAACATTAATGAATAATTTTCGATTATTAAAAAATAAAAAATTTTATAAAAACATTAATGACTCTTTTTTGAATTTTAAAAATAGAATAGTCATTAAATGTTTTTTATTTTAAGAAAATTAAAAATATGGATTACAGTGTTTAGGAAAGTTATTAAACACGTTGACCCAAACATTAATGAATGATTTCGATTTTTAAAAAATAAATTTGTTTATAAAAACATTAATAACTCTTTTTTGAATTTTAAAAATAGAATAGTTATTAAATGTTTTTTATTTTAAAAAAACAAAAAATGTGGATTATATTGTTTAGGAATGTTATTAAACACGTTGACCTTAACATTAATGAATGAAAGTTATTAAACACGTTGACCTTAACCTTAACATCTAATGTTAATAATTATGATTACCATTTAATTAATAATCTTTAAACATAAAATTATTAATCATATATAAATACATTTATAAATTTATTTTTAAACATTCAAACTCAAAATTTAAAAAAAAATCCAGTTTTTAAAATTAATGACATTTAAACACAAAATAAATGCTGAATTATTTGATTTGTCACATTACTATTTTTAGCGTATAAATAGCATCTATAAGGTAATAGTCGGTTAAAATTATTGAGTAATGCTCCTTGATATGATACATGGGTCACTTTAGATAATGTTCCTTCCTATAAACGGGTCAAATAAGGTAATAGTCGGTTAAAATGTTGTTTTAGTGGTGTAGGTTCATGTTTGTTTACTTATAAATCGGTCGATTTGGGTAATGTTCAACTTTTCCAATGGGTCAAATAGGGTAAAAGTCGCCAACAGTGTGTTTATGGTGTTTTGATTAGATTGATGTTCCTTTTAGTTATACATAGGCCATAGGTGAATTGGGGCAATCTTCCCTTTTCTTAACGGGTCGATTTGGGTAATGTTTGCCTTTTCAAATGTGTCAAATAGAATAAAATATGCTCGAAGCTTTTTTAGCGGGTCGATATGGGTAATGCTCATCTTCTCAGACGTGTCAAATTAAATTGTGAAATTTAGGTGTTAGTTCGTTTCTTATTTTCATTTTTATTACTTTCTTATTGTTGAATATGCCATAAGTCTATTTTTAACACATACCATTTAAGTCGCCTTAATCAGGTTGGATTGTATTTAAGAAACCCTGTATTCTCACATGGCCAGCTTTCTGTCGCATTGTCAAGAGTTAAAAGCAGGGCAGGCGTGAAGTTACTTATACTTGATGCTGGTGGGAAAGTGATGAATAAAACAAAAAATGTGGTTTATAAGGAAATTTTCAGCGATATTTGAATAGATGTGTATTTGTTGCTTTTAAATTTTAATAAAATGTTTCTACTTTATTTTTCTTATACGTTATACTACTCCAAATAATCGTACGTTGTTGAACTGCGTGTCAACGCGGGCAAATATCTAGTTAATTTATAATCAAAGTACAATCCCTTATTTTAGGGAAGATTACAAAGTGATAAGGAAGGCATTTAAAATACAAATCAATACTAAAGATATATACAAGTCAACTCTAATCATGGGTCGGCTATTACACCCCCGCAGTCGAAGCCGGAGGTGAGCGAAGGCTTAGACTGGACCGAAAATCTTCAAATAGAACACGTGGTAGGCCTTTCGTAAAAATATCTGCAATTTGAAACCTGGTCGGCATATGAAGCACGCGGACTTCCCCTTTCTGCACTTTTTCACGCACGAAGTGTATGTCAAGCTCAATATGTTTGGTGCGCTGGTGTTGTACTGGGTTACCCGAAAGGTATATAGCACTGACGTTGTCACAATAAACAAGAGTGGCACTGGAAAGGGGGCGTTGTAGCTCGAGTAACAAATTGCGAAGCCAACATACTTCAGCGACAACGTTTGCGACGCCGCGATATTCCGCTTCTGCACTGGAGCGGAAGATAGTAGCTTGACGCTTAGAGGACCAAGAAAGGAGGTTGTCACCGTAATAGATGCAGAAACCACTGGTTGACCGACGTGTGTCAGGGCATCCGGCCCAGTCTGCGTCGGTATATGCCACAAGCCGAGATTCCGAAGAAGGGCCGAGAGTAAGCCCAAAATCACTGGTCCCCTTAATGTAACGAATGATGCGCTTGAGAGCGTTCCAATGATCAGTCTTGGGAGCATGCATGTGTATACAGATCTGCTGAACAGCATAGCTAATATCTGGTCTGGTGAAGGTTAAGTACTGTAAAGCACCTGCAAGACTGCGATATAATGTGGGGTCAGAAAAATCGTCACCTGCAAGAGACCCAAGTTTACCATTAGTATCAACCGGCGTTTGAACCGGTTTGCATGAAGACATGCCAGCACGCTCGATAATGTCCTGAGCATAGGCGTGCTGAGATAAAAATAGAGTATTCTGTTGCCGCTTGACAGAAATTCCAAGAAAGAAACTGAGAGGACCGAGATCTTTCATTGCGAACTCGGCTGATAAGTGAGACATTAGAGACGTGCGCAAGTCATCTGAGGAGGTGACGAGAATAATGTCGTCCACATATAACAATAAGTAAGCAATATGAGATCCGTTATGCAACGTAAATAACGACGCATCACACCTGCTCTGCACAAAACCCAAAGTAAGAACAAAATATGTGAATCGTTGATACCACGCCCGTGGTGCCTGTTTTAACCCATATAATGACCGTTTGAGACGGCAAACGTGATCCGGAAAGTCTTTATTTCGAAAACCCATTGGTTGATACATGTATACTGTTTCATTTAGGTGACCATGCAAAAAGGCGTTGGTCACATCCAACTGATGTATCTGCCACTGTTGAGATAGAGCAATAGAAAGCACTGTACGGATGGTAGCCGGTTTAACAACCGGACTAAATGTCTCTCCACAATCAATACCCACCTGCTGTAGGCGACCATCACAAACTAGTCGCGCCTTATAACGTTCCAAGGACCCATCAGATTTATATTTGTGCTTGAAAAGCCACATGCTGCGTATAACATTCATGTTGGGCAGTCTTGGTGTTAAATCCCAAGTCTCATTCTTAATAAGGGCATGGTATTCGTCGGACATGGCGTTATACCACTCCGGTATGGACAGGGCCTCGGACGGGGATTTTGGGATAGGGACGACGGTGGATGTGTGTAGGTTAAGGCGGGTGATGGGTTTAGTGATGCCACCCATAGCGCGTGTGCGCATAGTGCAAGTGGGTTGTTGGATTGGAGGCTGGGGTGGGGGCTCGGGTGTGGTGTGTGGCGTTATGTAGGGCTGGTCGTAGGCTGGAAGAGAGGTGGGTTGAGGGCCGGAGGCATTGGGCTGAGTATGGGATGTAGCGGTGGGCTGGGCGTGACTATTGGGTGAGGATTGTTGGGCTGAAGTGGACGGATGGGTAGTAGGAGAATGGGCCGGACCAGTTTGGGTTTGGGCAGGGGAGTGAGGAGGTGAGTTTTGTTGAGCTGGGAGGTTGGGTGAGTGTGGATGGGCCGTGGGGTGGTCAGGTGAAGATGGCGAGTCAGTGGTGGGTGTTAAGGGGTGGACGTGAGGCCATAGTGCATGGGGGAATTCGGATAGGAATTCGTAGGATGGAGGTGGGTTAATGGTATTGGCGAAGGGAAAAGTGGTTTCGTCGAAAGCGACGTGGCGGGAAATGATAATTTGTTTAGTGGATAGGTTAAAGCACTTATAGCCTCGGTGAGTGGTAGGGTAGCCCAAAAAGACACACGGCGTGGAGCGGGGCTCCAGTTTATGAATAGTGGTAGATGGAGTTAACGGGTAGCATAGGCATCCGAAGACTCGAAGGTGATCATAGGATGGGGTGCGAAGGTATAAAAGTTCTGTTGGTGTTTTATTGTTTAGGTGTTTGACGGGAAGGATATTTAGTAGGTAGGTGACGGTTTCGAGGGCATGGTGCCAAAATGTGTTTAGTAGGGAAGCATGGGTAAGGATGGTGCGGATCATATTGTTTATTGTGCGAATCATCCGCTCCGCTTTTCCATTTTGAGACGATGTGTGTGGGCACGATCGTCGGAAAAGAATGCCGTGTGTGGAGAAAAAATTATTAAAGGAGGAGTTTATGTATTCGGTACCGTTATCGCATTGGAACGTTTTTATGGGCCGTTCAAATTGGGTTGTTATTTGTTTATGAAACTCACAAAAAATGGTGTAGACTTGTGACTTGTTGGATAACGGGTATGTCCACAAAAAATTAGAAACATCATCAAGAAATAGAATATAATATCTATGGCCATTACAACTCAAAAGTGGAGAAGTCCATAAGTCACTATGAATTAAATCAAAACAATTGAAAATACGAGTATTAGAACTAGTGAATGGTAGTCTAATACTTTTGCCAAGTACACAGGACTGACAAACTTTATTATTAAACTGAGGAAAAAATAACAGAACGGTTGGACTTCAGAGATTGTAATGGTGCGCGTCCAGGGTGGCCTAGACGTTGATGCCATAGAGATGATGTGACTGCAGCAAAAGTGGTGGGAAAGGTGGTTGTTCCAGGACCAAGTACCAGGGGATAAAGATCACCGCTGCTGTTGCACCGGAGGATAGGGATCCGGCTCTTGTAATCCTTCACAAGGAAACCAAAAGGGTCAAATTCAACAGAAACAGAATTGTCGGTGGTGAACCGACGTACAGAAATTAAATTTTTAAGTAGTTTGGGTGCATATAGGACGTTTTTGAGGATAAAAGGTGGGTAGGGTGGGGGCAAGGTTTGGTGGCCATGTCCAAGTACCGGGATGGTTGAACCATCACCGACGACTATTTGTTGTCCCATACCATTATTAGAAAAAGAATTGAAATTAACACGAGTGTTAGACATGTTACCTGTAGCCCCAGTGTCCATGTAACCGGTGGGCTCGTGTGCATTGTTTAGCGACATGGCGTGCAGAGCCTGATCAATATTCGTTGGGGTGTAGGCGGTGTGATGAGCCTGAGAAGGCTTGGAGCCGAGTAAACCGGAAGCAGTGTTGGAGGTGGTACTATTGGGCTTGGCGGAAGTTGTTGGGTATGGGCATGGAGGGGCGGCCCAAGGGGAAGGGTAAGATGGTGTGTGTTGGGCCGAATAGGGTGGGTGTGGCATCCATGGGCTGTAAGCAGGTGGGGGAGGCCAGAAACTAGGATAGGAGGGCCATTGGTTATAGTAATGGGAGTATGAACCGCGTCCGCGGCCCGGTTGTCCACGGCCACGGCCACGGGTACGACCCCGGGAGCGAGTACGGTCATAAGTGGGTTCGGTGGGGTTTGAAGGCGGGGCTGATCGGCTCGAGGTGTTGAGGGCTGTACCGGATTTTTGGGAGGCATGGATGGCTTGTTCCGCCTTTTGTGACTCGACCATGCAAAGCTTGGAGCGAGCCTTGTAAAACGGAGGTAAGGGTTCTTGGCCTTGAAGGATGATGCCTATGCTTTCATATTGCTCGGTTAACCCGGAAATGAGTTGCAAAACAAGGGCGTCATTATCAAGTGGGTGACCAACACTGGCTAACTGGTCGGCTAGGGTCTTAAGTTGTTGACAGTATGCATTCATGGATTGAAAATTTTCGAGGCGGGTGTTATTGAAGCGATGACGGAGATGAAGGGCACGGGCACTCTTGTTGTCCTGGAAGAGGTCTTCAAGAGACGTCCATACTTGGTAGGCGGTTTTGTTTTGGCCCGGTTCAACCACGGTATGAACGAGATCTTGAGAGATCGTACCGTACATCCATTGAAGTACAATGGAGTCGAGACGTTCCCAAGTCTCATCAGTGGTAGTCGTGGCTACCGGGGCCTTATCTTTGTCGGTAGCGACGGGCGTAGCGGGTGGTGGGCGAGGAAGAAGGTGGTCATAAACTTGGAATGCCTTACAGTGGACTTTGAATAATTCTGACCAGGAAGGCCAGTGGGCAGTGTCATGTTCAAGCTTAATGGGGATAAAATTTGTGATGCTGCTTACGGTAGTGGCTGGATGAATTTTATCCATGGGGAAGGTATGAGGAGAGGCAGGGTACGGAAGTATGTATGTGGGGATAGTTGCTGGAGTATAGGAGGGTAAGGTGAGGTAAAGAAAGAAGGAAACGAGGGACAGAAGGTAAGGACAAGAAGCAGCAGAGGATTGAAGCAGAAAGACAGCAGCGAAGATGAAAGCTGCCGCCGGCAAGAAGGTTTGAAGGGCTAGGGTGCCTGGTTTGATACCATGTAAAGTTCTAGGATCCTTGATCCTTGCCTCTCTATTCTCATTAATTTATAATCAAAGTACAATCCCTTATTTTAGGGAAGATTACAAAGTGATAAGGAAGGCATTTAAAATACAAATCAATACTAAAGATATATACAAGTCAACTCTAATCATGGGTCGGCTATTAGTTAAGTAAATAAGATCATCTATTAATATATATAAAAGAATTGAACATTGCTGACGTGGCGTGCAATGGTGTCTTCAACCTCTCCATGAAACTGCCACGTGGCATCATAATTGAAATATTTTAGTGTTTTTGAATTATTTTCTTTTTAATTAAAAAAAAGATAAACATAAAACCCTAAATTTATCTCTCTATCTCTCAATTCTCAATTACTAAAATTAAATTGAATTATTTTAGGAAAAAAGAATTTAAAAACAAATTTAAATTTTTCTCTCTTATGTTACTCCCATAATTTCTAAACGTTAATATCTTTTATATTCGAGATTTTTTAAATAAAAAAATTACACCAAATTAACGAGCGTTTTATTATCTTTCCAACGAGTACCATAGTGCTATATAAAAAACGGAGAAAAAAACGACTATTTTTTGTGGGGTTATGTTCATACAGAAAAAAAACACAAAGTGTTCAGGTTATTCATTAATCATGTTTTTTTCTTTTAAACCAGATTCTTATTTACGATGTTGAAATTCAGCACAATCGCCATGCTATCATTGGAATTTTACTCTTCTAAAGATGGATAGGTATACTTCATCAAGAAAAGCTAGGGAAAAGAATCGCGCAACACTGCAACACATGATGTCACCTTATAACAAGGTTATTTTTTTATTTTTTAATTACAAGAGTAATAATTATTACTATTAGTATTAGTATTATTAGAATGGTTATATTTTTCAACCCCCATCATGAATTCTACATCTATATAAGTCAAAGTCAAATTGTAACATATTTTAAATTACGTGAAGATGATTATATGTTGAATGTTATTCTTTTAATACTGTATTATGTTTAATATGGTTTATGCTTTTTATTTTTTTAACTTTTTAAATAAATGTTTTTTTAACTAAGATTGATTATGTTTAACTTATTTACTCTTTTCGTGATTTGAGTTTTCTTCTTTTATCATTTTTTATTAAATCATATTAAATTTTTCAACCCCGGGACCTTCCCGGGATAATCAGCTAGTATGATATATATAATACACATTTCTTCTTTATGCGCAACCTTTTAAACTAAATTAAGTTTAATAGATTTTGTTATATAATGTATCAAAACACGTTTTGTATACTACACATATTTATTAGTAATATATCTATTTATTTATCTTGAAGAGAGAGGCGAAAGTAAGTTGATTTATGGTTGAAAATATTAGAATATTAAATTAAATGTAAAATATTATAAGAGTCAATTACATGGTATCAGAGCCAGCCTAGGCTCTATAGTATTTTCGCTGCACCACCAAAAAATATAAACCCTAGCCGCCGCCTTAGAAAAACGCTAGACAGGGCGGCGAGCTTTCACCGCCGCCATCGCCCTGTTTGGCCGCTTTTTCCCTTTTTTCCGTTTGCTAGTTTCACTTTTCCATTTCGTTTTAAGTAAGTCTAAATTTTCGGTTCTAGGTTCTTGCCATTATTATCAAATCTATTTTCGGAACACCATAGCATCCCACAGCTGCCGCCATAGTGACCGCCTACCTCCCATCTTATTGATTCCGCTTCTCCGTCATGCCACTCCTTGCCGCCCTGCTACCGCTGCTTATTGGACCGCGTTCCCCGGCCGCGCTGCTTGCTGGACTACGATCCGTCGCCGCGACGCTACTTGTCGCCGCCTTGTCGTACTGAAGACCTCATATCGGATAATAGGATCATTAAAGTTGTGGATTTTTATTGAAGATTATGGATTTCAAGATTATGTGATTATGGCAAAAGTTTTGACCAATATTGAAGACCGTTTATTATTATTGTTTTTTTTTTTCTATGTTTTGGTTTTCACAGTCTAAGCTTCTGGTTTCCTTTCGCTTTGACTGCGGGGGAGTAATAGAATATATAATTAAATGTAAAATATTATAAGAGTCAACGGTCTTTATTAGGTTGATTAGGAGAGTCAATGATCTTTGCTAGGTTGACTAGGAAAGTCAATGGTCTTCATATCTTACCCATATTTCTCTCCATGTATCTTGCCTATTAATCCCTATAAAAAGAGGGACATTGTACAAGATTATTTGATCAATACAATCAATACCATTGACTTACAGAAAATACCATGAACGTAAATTGACATTTTTGTCGAATTTAGGTCCAAGCATAACTCTTAATTCGCATTGAGCTCTCTCAAGCTTAACCTCACAATCAGGGTGAGTATATCTTTCCCCTTTTTCATGTTTTAGTGACCCATGTACGCTTATTACTTCACTCACTTAATTATGTTTTGTTCTATATTCACAATCGCAATTCTTGTATGTGTTTTACTTGTTGATCGCTGATAGTGTGTACTTATGACCTTAATCATTAACCCGGTGTGGGCCTAGCATAGCAATGAATAGTACTATGGTACATACCCCTTGTTGACTTACGTATTCGAGTTAAGTCCTTGGTTATTGTTATGTGTGAACGATATTCTCTTGTCGCCTACTATATATAATAATACTTATGAGCGAATACTATATATATGTGATTCTTGATTCTTGAAACCAAAAGGTTTGATTTTGGGTAGCATTTGTACACAGCTTGAACACTAAATTGTAGACAGTATAACACGTGAATTGCGAAACTCTTTTTCTACTATATGTATTCAAACAAGGCATGCTCACCAATACAATTTTTGTATTGACAAAATTATTTTGTACATGTTTCAGGTTATTTTGAGATGCATTCTTTAAGCTTTCGGATTCATATTTAGATTTTGATTCATTATATTTTAGTTTAGTTGGCATTTACAATCATTGTATTTCATTTCAATGTAATAAATTATTTAACCAATGTATCAATATTTACACTTTTAGTCCATGAACTATTGAACAATCGTCACTACGTGGCACCTCGATGATTCCGCCATCGGTTGGGGTGTTACACTAAGTGGTTAACGCCTTTAGATGGTGGTGTTATGGTTAAAATGGTAATGAGGTGGTAAGGGAACCACCACAAAACGGATGGCCTAGTTATTCGAAATTTAGGATTTCTGTTACTAAAACCTAAAATAAATTTCATTATAGAAGGATTTCTATGATATTATTAACTAGTTTATACCCCGGGAGTGTCCCGGGTTGAGAAATCTAAGTAAAATGAATAAAATTAGAAGTATCTAAACTATAAAAATGACATATGCCAATATATAATTAATGAATATTATTATTATTATTATTGTTATTATTATTATTATTGTTATTATTATTATTTTAAACAAATCTCTGCCGTAAGTTATCATATTCTAATATAAAAAAATGGTAATTGGGTCGGGTATCACCTAATCCTAGTCCCGACCCAAACCCACAATTTTTTTTAAACTAATTCCAAACCTGACACAATACATGCCGGGTTACAAAAAATAGTCGTTTTTTTCTCCGTTTTTTATATAGCACTATGATACTCGTTGGAAAGATAATAACACGCTCGTTAATTTGGTGTAATTTTTTTCTTTAAAAAACATCGTATATCAAAGATATTAACATTTAAAAGTTATGAGAGGAAACATGAGAGAGAAAATAATAAAGTTTTAATATTTACATTTAGTAGATTAGGTATTTAATAGATTATGTTAAATCATATTTAAACCATATTTATTCCTTTTTTTAATTGGTCTAGAGTTGACACATCACATCCTATGTGGCATCTCTCAAAAGAGAGATTGCATAATATTATGACATGTCATAAAAAATGCTTTGGTTTATTATATACTAGATATTTGCTCGCGTGTACACGCGGTTCACCAACGTACATCTATTTGGAGAATTATAACGTATAAGAAAAATACAGTAGAAATATTGTATTAAAGTATAAAACAACGAATACAAATTTTATTCAAATATCACTAAATATTTCTTTATACACCACTTTTTTTGTTTTAAACCCTCTGCTGTCATTATCCGTCATCGACCCACCAGGATTCTCAGTCATGAACTGTTCCCAAAACCCGTCATTCACACCCGCCTGCACAATTCCCGTGTTCCCATTTTCAAGTTCTTTGTCTTTTACAACAGTATTAACTGGTTCAGAAGTTGTGGCCATCTCACATTCTTCATAACCCATTTCAATGTCCATTGGCGGCTCGTGATCCATCTCACATGGCCATTTTTGGTGGACTTCGGTTAACATATCCTCCCAAAACATTATAGAGCCGCCAATGGATATGAATTTTGCGTCTCAACGATCTGGACATCGAAGCACACCTGATCATTAAAATCAGACAAAAACCGTCTTTTTCGTTCATTCATGTCCAAACTCTGAGACGGCTTCTGCAACATATTTTTTAAGCCACACAAGAGATCATTTAGGTGTTTTCCAACCATCTTTAATTGCTCTGTTAACACGTGTGCCGCCACCTCAATATCTTCTTGTTCTTTTGGCGTGTTTGGAACTCTAAAGATAACGATTCTTTTTCTAAATGCAACCTGCGGATATCTTTTTTGTATTGAATTCTTTCTAATTCTGTCAATGCAGAAGACGAAGAAGCTTCATGGATGTTAACATTCTGCATTGAATGACTATGAACCGGCTTTCTTCTATGGATATTCTTTAACAGATCAGGTTGACCTGTAATAAAATCTTCATTTGCAAATTCCCATTGTTCTGGATCAACTTTCCTAAAACCGTATATAAGATTAAATCGTGTAAACCAAAATTAGCTAAAGATTTAAAAACACAATGAATCATGTGAACATAAAGGATAGATTACTCGCATAAGTGTTTGGTTGTCTGATAAAGCTTGAGAAATTATTGTATTGCATTTGTGTTTCAAAGATGACTTTGATAACAATCCGCATAACTAATTATATAATTTGTTTATCTAAAAGCTCAAACTAATTATATGACAATGAGTTCTAAATTCATATCCAAACAACCTAAAGTCAAAGTGAGTGGTAAATCATGAATTTTCAACCAAGGTATGCATTACCATAACAAACTTCCTTCATTTATTTTCCTGCATACACTACAAACACAAATGGATGATGAACTCGATCAAATGCCCTCTAAAAAAATATGATTATTTAGAAAAACAATGATATAACATACTTTAACTTTTAAGGTCTATTATTCCATCTAAAACGTATATGGACTTTATATCATTTGCTGTAAACTAATTATCAAAGCAGATCCATTTTTAGAAGCCTAAATATGAAATAACAAAATGATCAATCTTTATATAAAATTAGATATTGACCTGAAACAATTATTACATCAAAATTCTTACTTGATTTGCAAATTCAGAATCCTTTTGGGATTGAGCTTCTGGAGCTTCTTCAATGCAGTACCTAAACATCAATCAACTACACAATTAAGTATTCATGATAATCAAACAAACTTGTGTATGATCCGACGTGTTCTTCTCATTGGAAGCCGACATAATCTGACTGATGAACTACCAACCACAGCACCCCGTGGGAACAGAACTAAGTGTCCAGTTCCTAGCACGCTTTACAACACAAACACATACGAAGGAGACCATCCAAATCCCCTTCATTAAACTTAACTCATCCTAAAACCACAGAAACATCATAAAACATGTCATTTTTCATCGTCACATAGCGAAATCAACATTATGATAATAATCATCTAAAACAGTAATCAAACAACCAATGCAACCCCCTATCTACCTCAACACACTACATATACACAAATCAGATACTCAATTAGTCATCATATAATCATAGAAAGCAGTAAAAGCAGTAACATTTTAAATTAATATATCATAAATAAATTAAACTTTATAACCAGTAAAAAAAAGTTTAAAAAAAACATAAAATAACCTTCTTCACCATCACATTCAAGACAAATACAACACGTGGCGATGGATCCAGCTTCAGCATCTTCATCAACAGCTATCAAAGACGGTGAATTAGAGCCGACAGTTCTGATTCACGAAGGCAAACTCATCTATGAATCCCGGTTTTGATCCTTATCGCAACTCTTTGTTATTTCGCTTAGCTATAACAAAAAAAAAACATAAATCAAACAAAAACATAATCAATTAACAGGGAAAAGATATGTTTGTATACTTACCTTCTCATCTGCAAATAGGTAGCATAAGTATGTGTTCTGGTTATGCGGGATCCATTTTTTTATCGCTCTTACCTGTATAGGTTCCGCAACATCACTCGCTCTTATCAGGATGTCATCTCACTCTCTTAACTTCAGGAATAAGCAATGCTTCTGGTAGTAATTTCTTTCAATTAAAGAGCATCTTGCTTATCCTCGGGTAACATTTTCTCAATGGCAGCGTGTGGAACTGTTTCGAAGATAATCATCATCACTTCCTGAAACCTTGCTTCAGACAAAGAAACCTCTGCAAGAAGTGGCCACGCTTTTTCCTCATATGCGCCTTCATAATCCTCCTTCCTTTTCAACACCATGTGTCCGCTGATTTCCCAGACAGTCGGGTTCACCTGAGTATCTAGAAGCTCGGCACTCACTTCACCTAAAGCCTGTTTCTCTGCATAGCACCGTCCTTACACATGTCAGCGTTAGGTCACTCAAGTCTTAACATAGTAATATGCTACCAATTACGGTTGTTTGTACATGTGGAATGACAAAGATACGTTTCCCAGATTCTAAAATGAGCACATTGTAAGGTATGAAAAGAGTTAACTGATCCAAATATAACAATGAGGATAATGAAACAAGTATGTGTGTAAATCACAAGAAGTCAATACCTTATGTCACCCTTCACTGGCCAGCTGTGTAAGGAGTTTGCCAGTTTACCCAATAATATCAAATGTTGCCATGAGTTTTCACTTAACTTTCACCACATATACATATCTCCATCATTAACGACCTGTTCCAATATGATAAGTCTTAAATTTACTTGCAATATAGGTTATGTATATGTAAAAATATATAAATATTTGATTTAAAACTCTAAGAACATAAAGCATCAATAATAGCCGAAGCAAGCGACTCATGCATTTGCAGTTAGACCAACAACAACCAACTCAATAGCAAAAACGTATTATATTTTAGTTTCATAGTTATCTATTTGACAGTAAAATTCCATTTGAATCAATATAACATTTAAAGCATGTCACGGACTAATATTTTCAATAGCTGGTGTCTTAAATCCGAGACCAATATTATTCCGAAATTTGTGTAACACCCCAACCGATTGCGGAAACATCGGGATGTTACGTATTGATGATTGTTTCAGTAGCACATGGTATAAATTAAATTTTAAATAATTTATTCAAACATAATATATCCAAAAGCGAAATGATTGTCTAGAAATTCAATACATAATATCAAATAACAAAACTTCAAATAGCTTCAATTAATAACTTCATGTATAATCCTCATGCAAACTCAAGCCTCAGCTTTATTGTTACCTGAAACATGTTAATTTTGAAAATATTTTTGGGTCAACATAAGTTGGTGAGAATTACATAGGTTTTGATAATCGAATAAAAATGTTGTGCAATTCATGTGTCATGGCAATCTAGTCTATATGTGAAAACATACTAGAAATAAATCGAGTGCATAATCAACCCTTGTGACTGTTACAATGTGGTACATCCCATACGCTCATGGTTCACTCGAATATGTTATGCGATAACAAACACCCACGCTACCTTTGTAGGAGGCACGTATCCGGGTGGGATTGTCAGTCCAATAGATCTATCAATGTATACCGTCGGCTGATCAGTGTTAATGATTATGCTAGAATTGTGCTTACCCTAGTCATGTTCAAGACATAATGCAACATAGAAAAACACATAGACACATTGATGATTGAATTGCATAAATGATGTTGTAACATGTTTCACCCCAAAAATGGTGATAAATAAAAAGGGGCTATGTAAAACTCACCTTAGCAAAATGTTATACTTCTTGAAAAGATTGAATAATGGTGTTGCCCAAACAATGCCAAATATCACCCTATAATAAGGTAATAAATATGTCCAAGTCTACCTAGTCTACAAATGTATATGTTTAGGGCATCGAATTGGGGATAATTGCTTGTTTGATTAAAATTAAAAATGTTTGATAAATGGGTGAAAATTAGTAATTTAAATAGACAAAAATCTTTTTATACAATTTAAATTCTAGATGGTCACAAAAATATGTTTAAAGTATATAAATAATTTTTACAAAATTATTTTCTTTAAAATAGAATATTAATTCTATTTATAACTAGTTATCAAGATTTAACTTTAATATTTAAAAAATACCAAAATTAAAGAATTATTAGTTTAAAATTTATATTTCTGTTCTAAATATTTAGAAATAATTTGTATAAAATTTTGGTGCAAAAATATTAAAAATTGGATTTATTATGATTTAATTATGATTAAAACTAACAAAAATTGATTAAAAATATTAAATAGTGACCATAACGTGTGCGAAAAGCTGTCTTGGGAATATCTTCATCGTGGACTCTAAGCTGATGATAACCAGAACGAAGATCAATCTTCGAGAAGTGGGTTGCTCCTTGAAGTTGATCGAAAAGATCGTCGATCCTAGGCAATGGATAACGATTCTTGATGGTGAGTTTGTTGAGTTCACGGTAGTCAATACACATTCTAAGAGAACCATCCTTCTTTTTAACGAACAAGACAGGGGCTCCCCATGGAGAAGAACTAGGGCGAATGAACCCTTTATCAGAAAGTTCCTGTAATTGACTGGGAAGTTCTTGCATCTCAGAGGGTGCAAGACGATAAGGAGCTTTAGCGACAGGATTAGCACCAGGAACAAGATCAATTCTAAATTCCACTTGTCGAGCAGGAGGCAAACCAGGTAAATCTTCTAGGAAGACTTCAGGATAGTCTCGAATAATTGGAATGTCTTGGATACTTTGCCTTTGTCCTTCTTCTCTATCACGTTAGCTAAGAAGGCTGTATACCCCTTTCGTAAGTACTTTTGGGCAGTAGTACAAGACATAAGCTTAAGCTCGCCACAGGGCTTCTCACCATAGATCAAATCTCACCAGATTCGAGAGGAATGCGTATGACTTTCTCAAAGCACAGAATTTCGACACGATGGGTTGACAACCAGTCCATGCCTACTATAACATCAAAACTTCCAAGATGCATGGGAATGAGATCGATAGAGAAAGTATGATCGTCGAGGTTCAACACGCAGTTACGAATAATAGAGTCGATCGAAATAGACTTCCCATTAGCTACCTCTACCACTAAAGGTTCCTCTAGATTAGTTTGGGGTGAGTTAAGTAAAGGTTCAAACTTCAGTGACACAAATGACTTATCAGCTCCCGAATCAAACAATATGGATGCATAGTGGTTATTAATGAGGAACGTACCATTCACCACTTCGTTGTTGTCACGAGCCTGGTTAGCATTGAGATTGTAGGCGCGACCTCGAGCACCTTGGTTCTGGTTGCGGTTCTGGTTTTGGTTTTGGTTGCGATTTTGGTTCTGGTTATGGTTTTGGTTACGATTGGGGCAATTGTTGATATAGTGATCAGGGCTGCCACACTCGTAGCACTGACCATGAGCAGGCCGGTTGTTTTGTTGGTTAGGAGCGGGGGCATTGTTGTTTTGGGCAGTAGGAGGGGCTCGGCAGATGTTCACAAGGTGACCATACCTTTGACACTTAGTACAAAAGCGACATGGCACCTGTGCTGGTGTCACACCCCAACCGATGACGGAATCATCGAGGTGAGACTTAGTGGTAGATTGTTCAAAGACTTCATGACACTAGATTTTGTGACAATATAGTTTAAAGATAGAATTTCATTTATTGTCTAAAAATAGAAATACAAGTAGTTTAAATAACGAAAAACACAACAACAAGAATATAACAACTTGAACTAGAGTGAGTTTCTATGTCCAATCCTAAGTAGTTTTCTTGAAATGTCCTGCAACAAATATTTCCTGCAACATGTATAAAATATCCGTCAACACATAAAGCATTGGTGAGCATACTAGTTTTGACATACATACATAGTATAATAAAGTTTTGCTTATAGGCATATGCAAGAGAACCATACAAATGGCGACTAGCCACGAAGAATTTTGCTTAACATGACCCATGTAGGGGGCGGATAGCCAATCCTATAGCGCTATACATGCAAGGTGGGTTGTCAACTATATGAACATTTGTATGTTAGAGTAAATAATTCTACGTAGCATAGCGTACAAGCATATAATAGACTTTAGGTTGCGCATGATAGAATTTAGAATATGATAGACTTTAGACTAAGCATAATAGATTGTAGAGTTTAAAATCGTTTGAGTTTTGATAGTGATACATGTTGAGCCCCAAAGAATAAAGGATAAAAGGGGGACAAGTATGAACTCACCTTTGGGTGCGTTTTAGCAAGGTTCCAAAAGAAGGAGTCTTGGGGGATTAGTTCCTTAGCCTTGGTTAACTAGAATTAGAAAAATAAAGAGTCTTAGGTTCGAGTTTAGATTATAGATTCACGAGAGTCATGCAAGCCTTTTAGGCAAACCAAGCACAAATTGCCTTTAGGGCAATCCGGATGGTCATGAGATTAAGTTAGACCAAGCACAAAATCATCATAGATGATTCGGATGGTATAAGGTTAGTAATGTGAATCCATTTGATATGTTCATGTCATAACCACTTCGCTTATGGAATAAACGTGGGTTTTGGACACGGGATTTCCCCTTTCTAGTGTGGATAAATCCATAGCATAAGAAGGGTCAAGAGAGTTGGTAAGGTAGGGTGTAACCACAAACCTTCCAAAAGATTACTAATAGGACAATAAGATAGAAGATTGAAAGTAGTTTATAATACATAGTATAACTAAGAACATAAACACAAATCAGAAAATAACACCTTTGGGACCTCTTTTAGGTGCTCTACCCTTATCACACTCATGTGGATAAATACGGGGAAGATCCTAGAGGCTTCTCCAAGGAGTTTTGGATAGAAAAGATAAGGAAAAAAAGAAAATAAGATGAAGTTTTAAGCCAAGAAACTCACTGATGCAAAACAGGAAGTTGGCTTGAAAACTTGAGGATTTGAGAGAGATTTAGAGGGTGATATAGAGTGAGCAAAGAGTTAAAGGATGAGGAGGAGGTGTATTTATAAGTGGGTTAAGATGGTTGGGTATTAAATGGAGTTATTAGAGTGGTTAGGAGGAGATTAGATAGAGGTTAGAAGTTTAATTAATAGGGAATGGCCTAATTGTTTAAGCTGTGGACATCGAGTTTTTTTTACAAACAAAAGAACACCGAACCACAACATTAAGCAATTGCTTTTATATGCTTTCATTAAATTAATTGGTTTAGTAGTATCGGTCGATGTTTATCCAAATCATTAGAAAAAATCTATAACAGTATTATTATTATTAGGTGCTTCTAGTGCACTAAGCAAATCACTTACTATATCAATACTTTTTCTTTTCTTTTTAAATAAAAAATTGGTTTCATATTTTGAAAGCCTTTCAACTGTCTTTAACTATGACCTTCTTATTCAAGACTTTCACAATAGCATAATTATTAGCCATGTAGTGATATTTAGGGGAAATGGATCCCTCTTTGGTTTATTGAAAATGCGTCATTGAGATTTTAATTTTCATAATCTCTAGTTCATTCTATGTTGTGTGTTGTCAAAAGTCAAAAAGACATACATCACGGTTTATTTTTTTTTATCTGAAAGTATTAAAAACATATATATATATATATATATATATATATATATGTTTTATTTAAAAATAAAATAAATATATATTAAGATCTTAACCGAAAGAGTTTCTTGTTATAGTGTCTAAATTGAATAGGATAATTTATATTGACGACACATCAAGAATTGGTAGAAGTAACATAAAGAAGTGAATAAAGGCGAACTTGGAATTTGTTAAATATAGAATTTAAAACACATGCAAAAGTAACAAAAATTACGCGATGTTACAGCTGGATGGTGGTATTTGCAAGTATTGCACAAAGGGTGAGGTCCGGTGTATGGTTTCTTGGCTGGGTTTTGTGCTGCAGGTGGGGTAGTAGCAACCATGTAGTTCCTAGCCTTACGCTTCTTGTTGCTTGAGGTCTCAGGCTTGACTTCAATAGCGGACTGGGGAGTGTCTTTGGCAACCGTCTTCTTAGTGCCCTTGCGGAAGAGAGTACCATTCTTCACGTGATTATCAGTAAGAGTGGCCGCTAGACATTTGGCCTCTTCCAAAGTTGCAGGATTTCTTCCCCAAACGGTGTCCTGGATTTGCATGGGCAGACCACCGATGTACTTCTCGATGGCTACCGGCAGGGGAGTGACTTTGTGAGGCAACAATAAGCTAAGCTCGTGAAAGCGGGTGTTGTAGGCAAGGTTTTCCCCACTATCTTGAGCTAGGGTGTGGAACTCATCCTCAAGCTTCTTAACCTCGTTGCGAGGACAAAACTCTTCCTTCATAACTTCCTTGACTTGGTCCCATGTCATAGCAAGAGCAACTTCGGCCCCACGGGTGCGCTTCTCCTCATTCCACCAAGTGAGTGCTCGTTTGTGGAGAACACTCATGGCGTAACGAACCTTGAAGTTGTCGGGGCATTCACTGTTGATGAAGGTATTCTCAATACCCTCAAACCATTGGAGGAGTCCTGTAGCTCCTTCTTCTCTACTAAACTTTGGGGGGTTACAAGAATTGAAGTGTTTAAGGGTACAGGCTGGGAGACCATTTCCATTCCCGTTGTGGTTTCCATTTCCATTATCATTGTCGTTCCCGTTCCCGTTGCCGTTACCGTTCCCGTTGCTGTTCATTTGGATGACTTGTGCTAGTAAATTGGGAACCAGAGTTGCGATTTGCTGCGCCATTTGTGGAGAAATGATCGCAGCCAGTTGGGCATCGACACCATTGTTGTGGTTAGGACCGTGGTTATGGTTATGGTTGTCACCACCTTCATCGTGGTTCTCACCATTGCTGTTGCGAGTGCTGCGACGTGGAGGCATGATCTGTAATAGACACAATGAAATGAATGAGATTATGTAAGGAATGTAATCATTTATTCATTAATTAAAACGAATAAACGAAAACGTTGACTTATCAAAGATTCTAAATTTTAATAACATATGAAGACATGCTTTAGCCTATAAGTGAACACTCATCCCGAGAATTCCCAGGTAGGCATCCGGGTCCCTTGTCTGATTGGGATATATGCGCAATGCCAGCCTAGACAGAAGACTCAGAATACAGGCGTTCACCCTTCCAGATTGCACGTGTTCGTTATTAAAATCTAGAACTTCGACGAGATCTCAAGGGGGTTCAGGTTAAACCTGAGGATTTTGTCCTATTAATCTAATGGTGGATCAGGATTGCAGCAGACGAATAAGAGTATGTCATATGTAGATTTAGGGTTGCATAGGATATGGATAAGATTAAGGAAGCAATTAGGGTTTCAAGTAAGAGGAGCAAGTACTGTTTAAGTCCCTAAGGTTATAGTCTAGATTATTTTCTAATAACCTAATTCCCTATAAACAAGGCTCTGATACCAATCTGTAACACCCCAACCGATGGCGGAAACATCGGGATGTTACGTATTGATGATTGTTTCAGTAGCACATGGTATAAATTAAATTTTAAATAATTTATTCAAACATAATAAATCCAAAAGCGAAATGATTGTCTAGAAATTCAATACATAATATCAAATAACAAAACTTCAAATAGCTTCAATTAATAACTTCATGTATAATCCTCATGCAAACTCAAGCCTCAGCTTCATTGTTACCTGAAACATGTTAATTTTGAAAATATTTTTGGGTCAACATAAGTTGGTGAGAATTACATAGGTTTTGATAATCGAATAAAAATGTTGTGCAATTCATGTGTCATGGCAATCTAGTCCATATGTGAAAACATACTAGAAATAAATCGAGTGCATAATCAATCCTTGTGACTGTTATAATGTGGTACATCCCATACGCTCATGGTTCACTCGAATATGTTATGCAATAACAAACACCCACGCTACCTTTGTAGGAGGCACGTATCCGGGTGGGATTGTCAGTCCAATAGATCTATCAATGTATACCGTCGGCTGATCAGTGTTAATGATTATGCTAGAATTGTGCTTACCCTAGTCATGTTCAAGACATAATGCAACATAGAAAAACACATAGACACATTGAT
The DNA here is from genome assembly GCA_028751855.1 of Ambrosia trifida. NCBI lineage: Eukaryota > Viridiplantae > Streptophyta > Magnoliopsida > Asterales > Asteraceae > Ambrosia > Ambrosia trifida. Next base: position 175,014,533 of record CM054122.1, read on the forward strand.
GATTGAGTTGCATAAATGATGTTGTAACATGTTTCACCCCAAAAATGGTTATAAATAAAAAGGGGCTATGTAAAACTCACCTTAGCAAAATGTTATACTTCTTGAAAAGATTGAATAATGGTGTTGCCCAAACAATGCCAAATATCACCCTATAATAAGGTAATAAATATGTCTAAGTCTACCTAGTCTACAAATATATATGTTCTAGGGCTTCGAATTGGGGATAATTGCTTGTTTGATTAAAATTAAAAATGTTTGATAAATGGGTGAAAATTAGTAATTTAAATAGACAAAAATCTTTTTATACAATTTAAATTCTAGATGGTCACAAAAATATGTTTAAAGTATAAAAATAATTTTTACAAAATTATTTTCTTTAAAATAGAATATTAATTCTATTTATAACTAGTTATCAAGATTTAACTTTAATATTTAAAAAATACCAAAATTAAAGAATTATTAGTTTAAAATTTATATTTCTGTTCTAAATATTTAGAAATAATTTGTATAAAATTTTGGTGCAAAAATATTAAAAATTGGATTTATTATGATTTAATTATGATTAAAACTAACAAAAATTGATTAAAAATATTAAATAAGTGATTTTTCAGAATTAAAATTCATTTCAGAAAAAGTTTGTCATAATATAAACTCAGAATAATTTTTGTGGAAATTTATAAAATTGTTTTGATATTTTAATGGAATTTTATAAATATAATAGAATAAAATTGATTTAATTATTATATATATTAAATAAATTAACTTTTGAAAACTAAAAATTGTGGGTGAAACTTTTTCATCAGATTATCTTAAAATATTTTTTTTAGAATTTATAAAAGAGTTTTAATATTTAAAAACGAATTTATAAAATTATAAGTATTATTTATATTTTATTTGTTTTGTTTGAAAAAAAAAAGAAATGAAGTAAAAAGAATGTGCCACAGCCGGGACTCGAACCCGGGTGGCTTGGTTTGTGAGCACCAGACACAACCACTTGGTCCAGACCAGTGGTTGTGTTGATTTCAGTTTGATTAAAAATAATTATTATATGCAAAATCATGTTTATCCCCAAAATAATCCCACGAGCCCTAATTTTCCCAATCGTTTGATTCACACATCAATAGCCCAATTAACCTTAGGACTATTGATGTGTGGATGCCGAAGATCAAAACCCACCAAAAATATTATACTTACAATGCTGTTTCGAGTACGATTGGACAGTCAATCCAAAAAGTCAAAAATGCGATCGGATTATCAAGAACAGAGGATTTTATGAAGAATTGGGGGTTGAGAAAGATGTAATGGCGAGTTGTGATTGTTCAGCAAGGTTCAATTTATAGTACACAGGCCTAGATGATTGAATTGGCAAGAGTTGACCATGAATTGAATATTGTACGCGTAATTGATTAATATGGTAACAATTGGTTGTTAATAATCGTGTGTCTGAGTCATAACAGGCCGGTAATCACGTAGTGATGCAAATCATAGGTTAATCACGAGTTAATGAGGTTGTTTTTGGCAAGTCGTGTATCACAGTTGACTTTCCAAGTCAACTGTGAGGGTTTTGAATCAATGATATAATTATAATGATCTGAGTTTGAAACAAATATGAATGCCAGCCCAGATGGTTTGTGTGTGTTGTATGTTTAATGAACCGGCTTGGGCGCGGGTTCGATTCCTGGCCCAAGCACCATTTTTTTTAAAACAATTATCCTTAATATATCCGTATATATATATATAATTTATATAGTATTAGGGTTTCCAAAATGCAACAAAAATAATTAAATGCACACATTAATACTGGAACTTGACGTTTTAATTAATAACAAGTGTAACGTACAAGTATAATTGCGTAATGTTACAGTTTGGTTCCACATTTTCTAGGCTTCTTTCCTTTCCTGTCTTCGTAGAGCAGATCTACATTATATAAAACCACCATTAACCCAAATTACATAAAATCTCCAATAAAATAAATTAATTATATCAAACCAACAATCAAACAAAATGCAACAAATTTACATAAACTAATAAACATAAAGGTTTAAGGTTCATTTCTAACCAGAGGAAAACTTTCTGTTGCTTCAATAATGCATTCTCGGTCTGCAAATAGATGCGGAAAACAAATTAGAACATGACAGCTACTAATATCGTAAAATAAGATTGAATATGTGTGATGCGGAGTGTGGGTCTTCCACATCACATGCGAGAACTGATGATGAAATCAACATCAACATTATCCTAATATGCCAAAAGACTTGATAACATAAACTGACAAATGGATGCGTTCCTACGTCATGCATGCTTTCTAATCTGGTAAAAGATTATTTTTTTTTATTTCAGAAAGTAGAAAAAATGGCTGATTATATAAAAAAAAGTAGAAAAAATGGCTACAACATTTAGAAGGTTAGTTGTTCAACTAAAAATACCAAATTGACAATGACATGTTCCTTTAGAAACCGAAGTTGGTGGCTCATTTCTCCAGCAACGCCACCTGTATCAAGTTATCCCAGCACCTGTAACGCATATTGTTTATGCTCAAGTTGTCCCTTCCGCGGCAATTGAAATGTGCAAGAAATCCACAACAATCAATTGCAATAAAAAAAAAACAAAAATGAGGTTTGCATTATGGAGCATCAATGAAATTTACTCACTGTACATTAGGTCCATCTGAAAAAATCTCCCAAAATTGAATCACCTGCACAGCAAGAATAGAACAACAAAGCCCTTATCACTCACAAAAAATTGTATGTCCAATAACATATCAGTATTTCACATCTTCAAATAATAACATACCAAATATATATCTTCTAATTTGTTGAATCCCTTAAAAGTCAACTTCTAATCATCAAACTTCCTGCATAATAAATGATAAAAAAAGATCTTAATACCACCAATTAGTTGTTAAATAAGATCCACTAATAGATCAAAACTCATATAAAACTACATAAAACTATGTAAAACTTCAAATTAGGTGTTTCCTATGTTCAATGGTTGTGGGTTGTTAGCTGCCTAGAGGATGGTTGCTGGAGACATGAGAGGATGGTTGTGGGTTGTTACCATCCGTCATCTATGTGTGATAAGAAAACCCTCCTCATCATCATCATCAAAACAGAGAAAAAAAACCTTTAATCAACAAAAAAATCGAAAAAAAAAACGAACAAAACACAGAGAAAAAGATAGATCAAGATCGATTCATTAAAATAAGAATGGAATAGAGAAAACCTTGGAGAGAAGATGAAGAAAACCTTGGATCGCCCTTGATTAGCTTGAATGAGAAGCCCCATAAATGCTTTTGACCAAAATAATAATCATAATGAATTACCTAATTTAATATAATTAATGATTTTTTATTTTTAGAAAAAAGAAAAATTTTATAAATTCTCACATTGTGACACATGGCACAATATGATAGGCTAGAGAATTGAAGGATCAACATGGGAGTGCCATGTGTCCACATTGAGTTTCATATATTAGTTGTATAGATATAGATATAGATATAGATATAGATATAGATATAGATTATATAGTGTGAAATCAACAAACCCATCTAAATAGAAGCAAGTCAGTTGGTTTAGCGCGATCCAAGATGCAAACGAGTCGATTCATGCTTGCTTTTGATGTTTGATGGTTAACGGTTTCAATCAAGTTTGAAACTTGGAACGTGCTAGTTGAATCTTACTGTTTATATATTTCTAATCTTATGAATGCATTTTGCATTACAATTAAGAATAGTATTTATCGAATTATAGACTTTAACATAAAGTAATGAAAAAAAGATCGGTTGAAAGGGCCGGACTGTCAAAATCGACCATTTAGTTAGTCAAACGAGTAAAACCAGTTGGTTCAGCCGACTCACTAAACCCGTCTTGTTTGGTTGGTCATTTTTTAAAACCATAATTGGTGGCCAGTCTAGAATTTTTATCAAAAATTGATTGAATCGAACCTTGAACAAATGAAAAAAAAAAAAGTGTTGAAAATGGATATCCTTCACTCGCCATTGTATAACACATTCACCAATATGCTTAAAGTTGTTAGTTACTTGACCAATAAAAAAGAGAATTTAAATTATATTTCCCTAATTTTTACCTTTTTAAAAAGGGGTATTGGATTTTAATAATCCAAAGTTTCCACCATTGGCCGATAATAATCCTTACTTCAAAAATTCCCAATAATAATCTTAACTTTCGAACATTTGGCCTGTGGTAAACCTTTTTAAACTGAGGACTAACTGGGTTAGTTTGTGCTGACATGGCTGCTGACTGGGCATGATGATGTGGAACAGATGCTGACGTGGCACGATATTTTTTTTAACAACAAAACAAAATCTCAATAACAACAAAACAACTCTTATATATACATATATATATACACTATACACCTCCACATATCAGTAAAACAAGTAACAACTCATGGCAACATTCACAACCACCTTCATCATCACACCAACAAAAACCCTAACAAACAGAACCCTAACAAACAGATATGAGCCACAAGGATTCACATCATCATCATCATCATCATTCCCATCGACAATCGTATGTCCAAGTTTTTGATTGTATCGCTCTGTTTTTCTGTTCTTTTCTTTTCCTTTTACCGATTACAATAAGTGTTGGAGACTGGTGCTCTGTTCGTCTTCTTCCTCGAGCTCAATGAAGCAGCAACAATGGCGGAAAAGATCAAGGAGAAGGGAGATGGTGCTTTGTTCGTTTTCTGTTATTATTATCATTGTTATTATTGTTGTTGTTGTTGTTGTTGTTGCTGTTGTTGTTGTTGTTGTTGTGGTGGAGGAGAAGGGAGATGGTGAGGTGAGGAGAGGGAGGGTGGCGGTGGAGATGGTGGTGGCGGTGGTGTTGCAGGTGAGGGATGAAGATGGTGGTGGCGGTGGCGGTGGTGTTGAGGAGGTGGATGAAGATAGTTGTTATGTTGAACATAATGATGATGGAGGGATGAAGATGGAAATTTGTTTTCTAGATCGGAAGATAATCAGATATAGAAATTTTGTTTTGTTGTTAAAAAAAAACCAAGTCATCGTGCCACATCAGCATCAGTTCCATATCATCGTGCCCAGTCAGCAACCACGTCAGCACAAACTAACCCAGTTAGTCCTCAGTTAAAAAAGGTTTACCACAGGCCAAATGTTCGAAAGTTGGGATTATTAATGGGAATTTTCGAAGTAAGGATTGTTATCGGTCAATGGCGGAAACTTTTGATTATTAAAATCCAATACCCCTTTTAAAAACTCTATTGTAACAGGTTAAACTTATATTTACTAGGGGGAATTGGATATTAATAACCTAAACTATTTGATATTGGCCGTTGGCACCCCAAACTAAAAATTTGGCCATAAATAACCTATACTATTAACCTATTGGATTATAGCACCCAATTTGGGTTAAGTCATTAACCCAGTTAGTGTTTTGGTTGACGTGGCACCCACAATCTGATGTGGCATACTGATGTGGCACCCACAATCTGACATGGCATGCTGATATGGCACCCCCAATCTAACTGGGTTAGTGACTAACCCAAATTGGGTGCCAGAATCCAATAGGTTAATAGTACAGGTTATATATGGCCAATTTTTTAGTTTGGGGTGCCAACGGCAATTTCGAATAGTTTAGATTATTAAAATTCAATTCCCCTATTTACTATAGTGATGATTAACACATTTAGGTTCCTCATTGTTTATGCCTATCCCGTATGAGGTGATTGCATTTAATCATACCCCATTGATTGGGAGTTTGGGTCACTCACCTAACAGGCCAATGATGGGGCGAAACCATTGATTTATATAAACGGGCCAAAATGGTTAGTCTCAAGGATTTGAGGGGATACACGATATTCACAAGGCGGGACCATCACATTAATCTATCTTACCTTTTAATTCACGTTTAGTTTATGTTTATTGGATTTAGGAATATTGGATTTTAATACTCTCAACTTTCATAGTTTGACCGGCAATACTCCCAACTATAGAAATGTTTGCCAGCACTCTCAACTTTTAAGGTATTTTCCACTGACACTCCTAAACTAACCCAGTTAGTTTGTTCAGTTAGTTTGCTGACGTGGCCATTATTGCTGATGTGACATTATTGCTGACGTGGCATGCTGTGGAAGATGATGTGTCATCTTATGTGTCATCCACGTCAGCATGCCACGTCAGCAATAATGGCCACGTCAGCAAACTAACTGAACAAACTAACTGGGTTAGTTTGGGAGTGCTAGTGGAAAATACCTTAAAAGTTGAGAGTGCTGACAAATATTTATGTAGTTGGGAGTATTGCCGGCCAAACTCTGAAAGTTGAGAGTATTAAAATCCAATAACCCTTGGATTTACGTTAATAACTTTCATTAAAAAAATGAACCCGCTAAAATAAGAATCTTAGAAATCAAACCAATAAGAAATGTAGGTAAGATTTCTCTTAGAAGAAAGGTACCAAATCTAAGTCTTCACATTTGTTTAGTTTAAGTTTGTTTTATGTAATAGAAAGTAAGAGTAACATTGCCAAAAATAAAAATAAATAATAATAACAGGGTTAGGATTAAATACACAAGACACTTTTTCTAGAAAGGGTGAGAAGGATTGTGATCTATTGATCATATATTTGAAGGGTTGAGATTAGTTTGTTTGAAAAAAATAAATAATAAATTAGAGAAATAGCATAAAAGGAAAACAACATTTGTTGACTTTCTCTCTCCACATGCAATGCACATGTCAATTCCTCCCATCATTTTAAAACGTCTATAACTTTTTCATACGACATTTTTTTTTTCAAAAAAATTTCACCATATTAACGAGCGTTTTTTTATCTTTAATATGAGTACCACATTGCTAAATTAAAATTGAAAAAAAAAAATTCGTGCTAAATGGGTTTTTTTCTCCGTTGTGTCTTCTGCACGTTCATTGTGTTATAGTATGTATGTGTGCTTTATAAATATGTTATTTATTCTTTTTTAGTCTACACATGATTTAACTTTGTCCATTGTGTTTTTAGTATGCTTTTAATTGTGTTTTACGCAAATGAGTTTTGTATTTAGGTGTACATTGTGTTTTATTATGTTGTTTATTGTGTTTAAGTCTATTATTCATTGTGTTTTAGTCTTCTGTTCATTGTGTCTTTTATATGTCATCCATTGTGTTTTATTAGACTGTTCATTTTGTTTTATACCCTATTGTTTATTGCATATTTAATTGGTACTCATTGTGTTTTACGTTATCTCCATTGTGTCTTACGCAACTGAGTTTTCAACTTTTTTTCCAAAAGTATTCATTGTGTTTTAATCTTCTGTTCATTGTGTCTTTATTATGTCGTCCATTGTGTTTTACACAATTGGGTTTTTAACTTTTTTTTCAAAAGTATTCATTGTATTTTAGTCTTTTGTTCATTGTGCCTTTCGTATGCCATCCATTGTATCTTATACAACTGGTTTTGAACTTTTTTTTTTTCAAAAGTATTCATTGTGTCTTTAGACTATAAGGAGTGGTGGGGGGGGGGGGGGGGGGGACGAGGGGGATGAAGCGCCATGTGGCACTTGTGGGGGGGGGGGGAATAATTGTGGGGAGTGGAAGGGGGGGGGGGGAGAGGTGGGGGGAAGTGACACGTGGCATTTTGTTTTTCTTTTTTTTTTTTAACTTTGATATATAAAACAATAATAATAATAAATATTTTTAATTAATAAAAACCTAGAAAAATACAAAAAAAAACCTAGAAAATTAAAAAAATACAAAAAAAAAACGAAAAAAATTAAAGACTAACAAATCAGTTCATATTATATTTTTCCATAATATCACGCTTCATTTGAAGCGTCATCTCTAGCTCCGGCCCTTGAAGATGCTCGGTGTTCATGGCGAGAAATTTCATATCCTCGCGTTTTTCGCGCTGCTCTTTGATAGACAATTTTCGCTCTTTCATAGTCAACTTTTTTTCAAACGCTTCGCGAATATTTTTTTTCTCCTCGAGCATTTTTTCTTGAATCGTATTGAACTGAATCATGGTGGCATTTAAATCTTGCAAGTCAGCGCTGTAGGCGCCGGTTGATCCAGAACCCGAACCCGAGGCAGTAGATTTTTGCGCCCTCTTTTTTGACTTATCTCGACCGGGTGGGCGACTCAATTCCTCTTCAAACTCGTCTTCATCCAAATTAACGGCTTCTACGTTTTCAAGATCAGTTTGACGGTTTCTTGACGAATTTGTTTTCGACCTTTTTGCGGAGTTGCTTGCAGTGGGGACGTACGCCCATTTTGAGTGGTTCTTGGCAATTTCCCAACAATGAAGAAACTTGAATTCGAGACCGGTTTCGTTACGAAACGCTAAAAGCGACCGGGTTAGGCTGTCGGTGTCCGTTTCACCGCTTCTTGGATTGTTTCTTGCGTAATAATAATGCGGTTGAAACGAGTTCATTGCCCTGTTTATCTCTGTCCACTTGGACGAGAGACTATCGTTTGCTCGATAGAACTCTCGTCCCATCAACCCATGGAACGCGTTGTTTATGTCGTTCCAAAAGTCGTTTTTATGGCGACTAGTTCCTACAAAAAAAAAATATTAGCAATATTACAAATAAAAATCATGTTAAAATTTTTTACTATAAATCATGTTAAAAAAATTATTAGAAATACCTTGCTCTTTTTCCGACTCGCTTATCCACGCTTTCGTTAAAGCGAGCTCTTCATCGGGTGTCCACTTAAGTGGTTGGCGCTTAGCGGCGGCTATTGCTTTCTCCTCCGCGGTCTTCCTCATGTGACTTCTTCTTGCAGAGGGGTTTTTACCCGAAGATGATCCCGCAACATTTTGGGGTTGTGTTTCGGGTACGGTTTGCGTTAAAGGAAGTTGTGAAGGAACAGGAGAATCATTGAATGGGAAATTAGGATAAATTTGCCCACTAATGAAACGCGCATAACCCGCGTAGTCGGGACAAGGTGAAGGAATGGGTGGACGGTTTGGGATCGGGCGAACCGGTGGTGTATTCGGGTTTGGGACGTACGCATATGGGTTGTTCGGGTCGAAGCCTCGGTTGTATGGGTTCATTTTTTGTTGAGGAAGTGTATATAATTTGGATGAAAAGTGTATAAAAATTGGTTGAAAAGTGTATAAAATTTGGTTAAAGTGGGTGTTTTGTAGTGAAATGGGGGTAATTTATATAATTTTTTTTTTTGACCGTTATATTACCGTTTAAAATAATTAATTTTTTTTTAAAGTGACCGTTTGAATAAATGGCCCAATAGATCGCTGCCACGTGTCCTCCCTTTCTCCCCCCACGCCAGTGCTTTCCCTCCCGCCCCACCCCCCACGCCACCTTCCCGCCCCTACCGGCGGCGGTGTTCCCCCCCTTCCCGCCCCTCTCCCGCCCCCACTCCTGATAGTCTTAATATGTCGTCCATTGTGTTTTACTAGACTTTTGATTGTGTTTTATACCCTATATTTAATTGGTGTTCATTGTGTTTTACATTCTATTGTGTCATACGCAAGTGGGTTTTGAAATTTTTTTTCAAAAGTATAGCAATATGGTACTCATATTAAAGATAAAAAGACGCTCAATTTTATGGTATAATTTTTTTAAAAACGGATGACGTATAAAAAAGTTACGGGCATTTAAAAATGAAGGTGGAAGTGGCATGTGACTTGCATGTGCATATGTTTTTGACAAAATTACCCCTCCCACTTGTTAATCCTTTGGACACATGTCATTTTATAGTGGCTTCTCACACTTCTCATTTTTTATAGCCTTTGTAGAATAACCCAACCCATAACAAATCGTTAACAATTTCACAAACTAAAGGGAAACTTGCAAGCAAAAAAGTGACGACATTTTCTCAATAGGTAAAAGACGAGGGTTATGTGGTCCCCATCCATCTTCTTTTGTCCTCTTTTGTAAATAAAGTTAAGCTAGGGACCAATTATTTTAATCTGCCCCATAGGCCATAACTATTATTTGTTTCTTTATTTGAACAAAAAAATCAACAATATATGACGTAAAGAGGGGCGAGCATAAAGTATGTTCAGTTTTATAGTTCTAACTTTTTCTAAAGTAAATAACTTTACATAATTTTATTAAACTATGTCACATGATCATTAACTTTTACTTCATATATTTATTATTATTTTTTATAAATTATGTTGCAGAATGAGTCATTTATTTTCTTTTTTAATTCAGCTATAGTTTTGCTAGAAATTATGACTTTTAGATTAAGGAGAAAATAACGTAGAGGAACGAGATAAGGAATTGGACACCCAAACAACCCATTTGTTGCCAAAATTGTTATGTTTCCATTTGCGTACGCGTATCTATCCCTCACGTTTTGTAGAACTTTGAAATAATATTATTATAAGTCGACCAAATGTATTACATCAGTTGTATTTGATGCATGACATTAGTTTTATAATTTTAGAACGAGTCATTTTCACTATTAATATTATTACATGACAACTAGCGTCAAAATTTCAGAAATAAATATTCCAAATTTCCAACGACGTGTTCTATGTTTTGTAACGATTGATCTTTGTCTATATAACTCATTAAAAGATGATTTGATTTACATTTCGGGTCTATATTCTCTAAATGGTCGGACAAAGATATGAGGTGGTGGGTAGTATTAGTGGCGGTAGTTACACTTATATGTGAGTTTGATCAAACAAACATTCTATATAACAACAATTCAAATCGACGTTAACAGTGTTTTTGTTCTTACGATTGCTCCACGTATTGTTCCTCTTCCAACTTTATATCTACACCGTTGATTATTTTTAGGTTCACATGGTTATTTTTAACTAATACGCAAATATGTGCGACCCACACGTTGCTGCTGTAATCCGATGGTCGGCATAATTTTACAAATGTGTGATTTCTTTCAAAATATACCTAAAATATTATCTATTTTAAATAAACTATAAAACTTATTCAAAATATACAACCTTCGGTATATTTAAAAAATATATATATATATATAAAATCAATACATAAACATGAATATCAATTTATAGTCTACTATATTATATAGTAGCTTCGCCAGTGCTATGCAGTGGTTGTCACCGATTTTTTTTGAAAAGAGCAATATAATCCGACATGACTTAACCTTAATAGGGTATAAAACCCAATAAATATTTTTTTTGAAAAAAATAAATAAATAATAAATTAGAGGAATGGCATAAAAGGAAAACTACATTTGTTGACTTTCCCTCTTCACATGCAATGCACACGTCAATTACCCCCATCATTTTAAAACGTCTATAACTTTTTCATACGATATTTTTTTTTTCAAAAAAATTCACCATATTAACGAGCGTTTTTTAATCTTTAATATTCGCACCACATTGCTACATTAAAATTGAAAAAAAAATCATGTTAAATGGGTTTTCTTCTCCGTTGTGTCTTCTGCTCGTTCATTGTGTTATAGTATGCATGTGTGCTTTATAAATATGCTAGTTATGTTTTTTAGTCTACACATGATTTAACTTTTTCCATTGTGTTTTTAGTATTTTTTTCATTGTGTTTTACTCAAATGAGTTTGGTATTTAGGTGTACATTGTGTTTTATTATGTTGTTCATTGTGTTTAAGTCTATTATTCATTGTGTTTTAGTCTTATGTTCATTGTGTCTTTAGTAGGTCGTCCATTGTGTTTTATTAGACTGTTCATTGTGTTTTATACCCTATTGTTCATTGCATATTTAATTGGTACTCATTGTGTTTTACGTTATCTCTATTGTGTCTTACGCAACTAGGTTTTCAACTTTTTTTTTTCAAAAATATTTATTGCGTTTTAGTCTTCTGTTCATTGTGTCCTTATTATGTCGTCCATGTCCACTATGTTTTACGCAACTGGGTTTTGACTTTTTATTCAAAAGTATTCATTGTGTTTTAGTCTTCTGTTCATTGTGTCTTTAGTATGTCATCCATTGTGTCTTACGCAACTGTGTTTTCAATTTTTTTTTTCAAAAGTATTCATTGTGTTTTACTCTTCTATTCACTGTGTCTTTAGTATGTCGTCCATTGTGTTTTATTAGACTGCTGATTATGTTTTATACCCTATATTTAATTGTTGTTCATTGTGTTTTACACTCCATTGTGTCTTATGCAAGTGGGATTTTGACTTTTTTTTTCAAAAGTATAATAATTTGGTACTCATATTAAAGATATAAAGACGCTCAATTTTATGGTATAATTTTTTTTTAAAAGATGACATATAAAAAAGTTATGGATATTTAAAAATGAAGGTGAAAATGGCATGTAACTTGCATGTGTATATTTTTTTTTGACAAAATTACCCCTCTTACTTGTTTAATCATTTGAACACATGTCATTTTCTAGTGGCTTCTCATCCTTTTTATTTTTTGTAGCCTTTTTAGAATAACTCAGTATTAATTATTTCATCTAATAATTTTTTTAAAGGTAATTTCATCAAATAATTATACATTTAATCTTCACTGTCATTATATATTTAAATCGTTTTTAAGCCAATGCTTAATACGTTGCTCGGTGTATGACTCTTGAGGATCATATGTGAATAACAAGGTTATCATCCGCTATTCTTGGGCAAACATACTTAACACGTATTAGCTTATTCTTGGGAAAATCACCGTAATAAACATTAACCAAGTTAAATCATCAAAATAAACATTTTTGAAGGCTAATATGTGGGGCTTCACTACTTAAACGGCTAAGATTTGAAGAAAAAGACTAATACTAGGAGGAAACGGCTAAGGGAATGAGGAAAAGGCTAAGGGGAAGGAGGAAACCCTTACACATTAGCCTCCACAATTATGTTTATGTTGATGAGAAAACCGCTAAGGAGAATAAGGAAACCTCTACAAATTAGTCATCACAAAATGTTTATTTCGACTATTTAACTTAATCAATGGTTATTTTTGTGATTTCTCCTCCTTCTTGTTATTACATATCTTCCTACATCTATTAGTTTTAAGTTATTTTAAAGGTGACCTCATATAAGCTCCAATTTCTCTTTTCAAACTCATATTATCCAATTAGAAATTAGATTTACCAAAAATCGTAAAAAAAGGGCCATCAGGACATACAACAGGGGTGCAAACGAGCCGAGCCCTAACTCAAAAACCGGCTCGTTAAAATTTTTTTAAAGCTCAGGCTCGATTAATAAACGATATTTGTTTGAAGCTCAAGCTCAGACTTGTTAAAACTCAACTTTGTTTTAAGCTTTTTTACTAAACCAAATTTGAGTGGCTCGCAGCTGCTCGGCTCATTTTCACCCGCAAGTAAAAAAACCATGGGTTGTAAAGACAAAAAGAGACAATAATATTATTTACAAATATCTAATCCATAAAAACAAACTCCATACAAATGGCGGATACAACTAGAAAGAAAAACACCATCATCATCTATCTTTCTATCCTCCATTTTTGTCCCCACAATATCCCCACCCATTCTTACCACACCCATGCCCATCTCCATCTCCATCTTCTTCCTCTAATCCCCAATCCTTTCTTTTCTTTTCTTTTCCATTCATTTATCCTCTGCTCTCTCTCTCTCTCTCATTTCATGGCTGTTGCTATGGCTTCTTCTGGTTCTACTCTTGCAGTCTACACCAAATTGCTTCCTATTGAAAAACAACCCGTTTTCAAACCTGCATTTTTCGGTACCTCTTTCGGGTCGGATCCTATTAAATTTACTTCTACTAAACAAAGGTATTAATATTGTACCCTTTACTCTCCTGCCTTTTGTTTTTAATTGAATATATTCATTTAATTGAAACATATATTTATTAATCTGTAGCTTTGAAAGTGATTATTCAAAGTTAAATAACTAAAATCAGAATTATGTTAACCAATTTGATCATAATTATTATTCCTAATCACCCGAAACTTACTGTGATTAGTTTCGAGTGATTCGGAATACTGATTATGATCAAATTGGTTTGTTAATTCTGATTTTAGTTAATTGAGACATAATTCACTAATCTGGAGCTGATTAGGTGGTGATTTGGCGAATGAATTTACGATGTAAACTCGAATTGGAATTATAATAATAATAATAATCAGTTTAGAGTGATTGGGAATAGTGATTGATTATGATTAAATTGGTTATGTAATTCTGATTTTAGTTGATTTGGTTATATAATCCAAACACCAGTGTTGTAAGAATCGCTAGGCGCTAGTCGATCGGTGAGGCATCGGGATTAGTATGGATTAATCGTGATTAATCGGATTGAGATTTGATATGTAATTATCAGTTTTATATATACACACACTAACACATATTATAAGTAGTTTTTTTTAGTACGCATGTTTTAACCCCTTCTTCGAGTCATATCTTTAAGCATATAAGATTAATTGCTAGAATTTACAGGTTTTGGTCGGAATCTAACCGAAATTCATACATTTTGGCCGAAAATTTGGCTGGAATCGCTAGACAGCCACTGACTAGCGATTAATCAGTGTTTGCTCGGTGAAACTCTGCCTAGCGATTAATCGATGATTAATTGGAGTCTAGGCGGGATTCTTACAACCATGCCAAACACCCCCTAAAAATGAAAAATAAGAACATTTATGTATGGAGTAGTATCTAGGAATCTTGTTCTAATTCTTGATTTGGGTTTTTATACTCAGATTGTCATATTCGTTGAGTACTATGATTCCGAAAGCATCAGCAACAGCTATTGAGGTATCAACATAAGGATTTTGGTAAAACTTTTATTTCAGATGTATTTAATTTGTGTTTTTAATTTCATTGGCTGTTTGATTTTCAGGAAACTGATGCGGTTCCAACGCCCAAAGTTATAATTGACCAGGACTCTGACCCGAATGCAACCGTGGTAGAGATTACATTCGGGGATCGCCTTGGAGCTCTTCTTGATACCGTATAATATATAAATCTTTCGACTTTTTATCATTTTAGTGCTTGTTATGTTATCTGTATTAGACCATCCGTTGTGGAAGCGCCAGCGACATTACGCGAACGGAGTTTTTGCACCGGTGTTCACCTCTAGCCACAACAGCCCCACGCGAACCCCGGCGCAAGCGAGCACAAGCGACGGAGGTCGCGTGGGCGAACGGGAGAAAGTGACCTTTGGTCGCGCTGATGCTCACCTCCAACCACAACGGGGTCAAGTGATCGGGTTACTTGAGAGTCACGTTGGTGGCTCGCGCCCGGTCGCTCGTGGCTCCACAACGGACGGCCTTAGAGGTGACAAGATGCGTGGGTTGGGTAACGGGTTCACAAATCATTTTCTAGTATATCACAATCCAAATCGACCAATTTATAAGTAAATATGTAAATGGTTCAAGATTGTCACATCTAACGTGTACGCCTTGCTAGTATAAGATCATAATGAAAAGATTATTTTAACCCCAAAAGGAAAATTATGACAACATTAGTAAAATTTTCGACTTAATGCAATTTTTTGGTTTATCATTACATGGAAATGTATGTGCAGATGAATGCTCTAAAAAATCTTGGACTAAATGTTGTCAAAGCGAACGTTTGTCTGGATTCTTCTGGGAAGCATAACACGTTTTCAATCACTCATGCGTAAGTATTAAACTTAAATATCTTTTCTTGGTTAGCAAATCTGATACTAGTTTTAGGTTGCTTTTGGGCCAAAATAATCAGATTTGTTTATGTTTTTGCAGCTCGACTGGACGTAAAGTTGATGACCCTGAGTTGCTTGAAGCGATCCGACTAACAATTATCAGCAATCTTCTAGAATATCACCCGGTTTTACACCAATCCTGTGTCCTTTTTCTATAACATATATATAAATAAATAAAGACTATTGTTGAATTGATGTTGTTACTGATCTAGGAATCAAGTGCCCAATTGGCTATGGGAGAAGCATTTGGAGTCGAAGCACCAACGCAAAAGGTACTAATTCTCGCCCTTTATATATATCAATCATCAGATTACATGAAAAATACTTATTTCATACATAAGTTAGAGTAATTTTGGTTTCGGGGTATCCAATGAAGATTATAACGTTCTCGGTTTGTTGCAAGTTTTCAAGCCAAAATGACCAATTTGCCCATGTTCTCGGGTTGTTGCAAGTTTTCAAGCCAAAATGTTAATTTGGGTATTTAGCTATTCACTATAATTATAGTTAGTAATTTTCGTTTCGAAATACCCGATGAAGATTGTGAGTTCTTGGCTTCTTTTGATTTTTTAAAGGTAAAATGACCTATTTGTCCATGTTTATGCTATTGTTGTTGGTCCTTGAGCTTCGTTTAAAGGGTAGTTTAGACATTTGGCTAATAATTCAATCATTATTATTTAGTTATTCTTATCTAACGAGTTTTGAACCGCCTCAGCTTGATGTCGACATTGCAACCCATGTCCATGTTTATGATGACAGCCTTGATCGAAGGTATCTAAAACGGAGTGTATATCTGCCTTTTCCATTAGACCGAAACCTTTTAAGAATTTTAAAGTAAAAAACCAAATTATTTGACTTCTAATCGTTAAATTCTAAATTCCTTTCGATGTATATTATGCAGTTTGCTTGTAGTGGAGACAGCAGATCGGCCCGGATTACTCGTGGATCTTGTGAAAATTGTCACTGATATAAATGTTGCTGTTGAGTCGGGAGAGTTCGATACCGAGGTAAAAATATTATCTGGATAAACAGATTTGACTTCTGATGATTTCATTGCTTTGATTCCCCCCTTTTTACTAAAATAAACCAAATAACTTTGAGTTAATGGCCAAAATCGTCCCTGAGGTTTGGCCGGTTTTGCTACATCAGTCCAAAATTAAAACTTTTTACATCTGGGTCCTTCTGTTTTACGTTTTGTTGCCAAATTCGTCCCTGACACTAAACCCAGTTAACTATTGTCGTTAACTTTAGGGGTATAGCTAAAAAGACAAAAATACCCCTAGAGTTAACGACAATAGTTAACTGGGTTTAGTGTCAGAGACGAATTTGGCAACAAAATGTAAAACAGAAGGACCCAAATGTAAAAAGTTTCGAGTTTGGACTGATGTAGCAAAACTGGCCAAACCTCAGGGACGATTTTGGCCATTAACTCAAATAACTTTTAGACCTTTTATGTTTTCAATATATGGGCGCGTGCCTGGGTAGGTTCAGCGCCTGATCTGATCCAGTCCATAACCTCCTCCTTTATAAAGGTTTGATTTTCCGGTTCAAATCAAACTGGTGGATCAACCGAGGGTGGTTTCTCTTATGGAACCTTGAAGCGAACCCCGTCAATAAGTTCAAATTCTTTTGAACCATACCGAACCATAGCATTCCAAAGCCAAACAGCCCAAAGCAAGCTACTTGTTTAGTTTGCTCCAGGCCTAAACCGAAGCGGACTGGATCAGGAACTGGTTTTAGAAAGGATAACAGGTTTTTGACACTCCTACTAACAGCTGTCGTAACTGTATATCTATGCAGGGTTTGTTGGCGAAGGCCAAATTTCACGTCAATTACAAGGGTAAAGCTCTTATCAAACCGCTTCAACAGGTAAACCCGACGCAGTAAAATGTGGAAGTATGTTGCTATTTTACACATTAAACCCTTTGTTTAAAAGCAAAGTTTCTGGCAGGTCGTCGTGAATAGCTTACGATACTTTTTGAGGCGACCAAGTACTGAGGAGTCAAGTTTTTGAAAACAAAACGATATTGGGTCGCAAAAGAAAATGTGATTTATATGATTGACCATTGTGTTGTAGTGTTTCAGAAAATACTTGGGAGCTTACATTACAAAATGTAAAGTCATTTACATTTATATGATACCAAAAATCTGCATTTATGGTCTTAACCAATGTTTAAAGCCCGACCCGGATAGCTAAGAAAGACTACTAATGGGTCATTACCGCGACCCATTTTGATTCAGTAACCAAACGGTTCAGTCTGGCCCGATAAGCAGAATGACGTCAAAGCAACAAGTTGTTGTGATCAGGTGAGAGTCGTATTGGGTTGGTGGGTTGAGCTGATGAATCTGAACATTACTCGTATATTTATTTGTGTCAAATACACTAATCATAACATGGACACGCTTAAAATCATGTAACCAACCACGGCTCGTATAACCCATTGCTCCAAATGAGTCAAACAAGTTGGAATTGGGTTGTAAAAATTAGATAAATGGGCTTGTGGGCTGACCTTTAAACGGGTCAATTCAAACATGTTTCGGTTGATTAAACGGGCTAAACAAGTTAACCCGAGCACAATGAGTTTATTAAACGTATTATGTTTAACAGGATTCGATCTTCCCAAATAATATACTCGCCTTAAAAAAAGATTTAACATAAGTTCAGGGGCGGAGGTTTTGAAGGGCCAGGGGGTGTCCCGGCCCCCCTGTTTTTTGGCGCAGTGGTAGAAATTTGCGATTTTTGTAGGTAAATTGAGTCCGGGTTGAGTCCGGCCCCCTCCGATTTGATCTTCCGGCCATTACCGATCGAAAAAAATTAAGTCCGGCCCCCTCAGATTCGAAAACCAAGCTTCGCCACTGATAAGTTCGTATCGCCTTATGTTAAAAATGTTAAAAAAACTTGACAAGGTTGATCTTCACCCGTCTGAACAATGAAAATTCTCAAATGGACCATTCAAAATTAGCACAATCCCTAATCTAGAAACTCAGGTATTGAGTATTGACCAATTTTTGTACAGGCTATCGTTTTATTTTAGTTAAAAAATATATATATATATAATTGGCATACAAAAGCTCATGAAAACAAATACTTCAACCAAGTACAATGATTAAAGTTAGAAGATTGTTATTGAAATTTTAAAGTGCATTATTAAAGATTTATGTTATTATTTACTCATCAAACATTATTACTCACATTATGCAAAATGTGTATTTCTAACAAAAAATACCACCATAACAAAAATATAAAACCATTTTAAATAGGTAAATTGCAATAAACAATGTACCATATTTCCATTTCTCTTTCTCGCTATATGATTGATTATCTTCCAAGTTCCATGTATTATGTAAAGTTCTTATAAATCATCATTACCATATTCAGTTAATCTTACCAATAGCAAAAACTAAGGTAGGATTTGAAAATGGTTAAATGTAGACAACCTTATCTCTATCCCGTAGAAATAGAGAGGTTGCTTCTAGTAAGATCCCCGGCTCAATAGTGCTTTTATATCAAGCCTTAGACATACCCCCTTGTCTTTTGGCTATCAACGTCACCACCTGATGCATGATTAACCGACCGTCATTTTTTACGTTATTTTCACGAAATTAGTAAAATAACATTAAAATTACTTTTGCCCTCCGAATGCCACGCATACAAAGTTCTTATACAATTATCATAATTCTCTATGTAAAATTGTTTGTAATGACTTTTTTAACGGTACATTTCACTATATTTAAATCTATTTAAATAGTACAAGTATATACAACTACACATTATTTTCATCTTGCCCAAAATTTAATCCTGAGTCAGTCTTTCTCCGAAGAGGCTTTGCGTTGCGTCTTACAACGACACAAATGATTGATAAAACGCCACCTAGTAGAAAAGGACAGTAGCCTTGTGCAATGTATTATTGTATACATGATTCTTTATTTATTTATGATCACACGTGGAAATTTAATATCCACTAAGTAACGAGATGGGATGATCATGAAAACCACCTAATCCATGTAAAAATAATATTATTAGTATAGTGATAAATAACGCGTTTATTGCATCTTTTTTAGGTCAAATGCATTCAAACACGCCTACATGTTATAAGCTTAAGGGTATGTGTAGTGGTGGATAGTTATGTTGGGGTTATAGGATTAAAATATTAAAAAGTAATAGAAAAGTTGTTATGTTGGGGTTATGGAAAAAGAGGGTGTAGTGGGAAGGAGGGTTATGTTGGGGTTATAAATAATTGGTAATGATTGGTTAATTATTGTTTTTTATTTAAATAAGAATATTTAATACTTAATAATATTTCATTAAAAATAAAAATATTACAAATACTAAAACAAAAAAAAAAATACAAATACTAAAAAAAAAAATTACAAACCATAAATAAAAGATAAAAATACTAGAAACCATATTTTTTTTCGATTTTTGCCTTTCGGCTCATAGCCATTTCCAGCGCTTTCCCCTCTAGGTGGTCAAAGTTTGACGTGTAAAAAGCAAAGTCGCGTTCAAACTGTCGTTCCTTCATGATGTCAACGACCTCTCGGTTTTCTTGGATACGCTGAGCCCCGATATCGCGCAAGTCTTGGAGCCGCTGGTTCATTTCAGCAAATGCCGGGACTAACTTATCAACCCCCGACGAAGACTCCGTCCTTGCGGCTCGAGCAGCCCGTCGACCGGGGGGACGAGGTAGCTCCTCCGCCCCCTCCTCCCCTGCAAAAAAGGGATTTTCTTCTGGTGAGTTGAGGTCGACATAACGCGCGTCAGACGTAGGCGTTTCGGGATCAACCGAGTCAGAGGTCCTCGACTTTTTTGAAGGCCTCATATTTTTGGCCCTAGATGAAGAAGATCCAACAGTTGGGCGCACGGGGTGCCATTTGGTGCAGTCTTTCAGCACGCGCCAACATTTCACGTACGGGAAATTCCCGTACGTCTGATTGTATTCTTCCAAAGCCGCCACAAAGACATCCTCGTCACTTTGCCCACTTTTCCACCCGAACTTGGTGCGCTGATAAATGCCCTGAAAATTAGTGCATTTTTGGTTGATATCGGTCCACTTGCCCGATATCGAATCATTCTCCCGGTAGCCTTCTCCTTTACCCGAGAGATCAAAAAATATTTCCCGTACTCTTTTCCAAAAATCGCCTTTAGATTGATAGTTGGCTGAAAAAAACATACCAAAAAATATAACATTACCAAAAATTATATATCTTACCAAAAAAATTTAACATTACCAAAAAAATATATAATATCTTACCGACTTCAGGATCCTCCGACACGTCAACCCACGCTCGGGTTAACGAGTACAACTCGTGGTCGGTCCATGGTATAACCTTTTTCTTGGCACGACCGCCCGTCTCTTTTCTTGCGTGACTCCGTCGCGCGGGTGCCTTGCCTCGCCCGGGCTCTTCCTCTTCAACCGGGCCTTGTGTCTCCGGAACCGACTCTTGCCAAGCATTTGAAGAGCCGAACATTTGGGATGACCCGTACACTTGTGTTTGGCCAAACCCACCTCCTATGGGCATCCCAAAACTCCCTCCCATGTTAACATTATACATGTTCGGGTCCCAACCATACGGTTGGTTTAAGAGGTGCGTGAAACTTTGCGGGTTTGAACCCGAACCCGGAGCTATAGGTCGGGTGTTTTCGCCACTGGTTTGAGAACCAAACCCGAAACCTTGACCGAAAGGATTCATCTCTTCCCTCACAATAAAATTTCAAAGTGTGTGTGTGTAGTGTTTGTGCAGATTGTGTTGTATGTGTGTGAGTCTTGTGTTGTATGTATATTTATATACAAAATTTTTTTTTTTTTTTTTTTTTTTAATAAATGCTTCGAACCACACCCCAACCACCGGTCAAGCATTCAAACCTGCCATTACACATACCAATGCATGCATAACGCTCGCTATGTGGGGAACAATCCAAACCCAAAACGCCCTATAGCGCCTGGGGGGGCGGTGTTCCCCGGCGCTATAGGGGTTATAGCGCCCAACAACGAGCCCCACTACATATACTCTAATAAGGTTGAAAATTAAAAACAAAGCTAGGAGCTAGTTTGAGGCATGACTTTATAAGAGAGTTAAACCAATAAATGTTGAATATGCACCGAATGTGCTCGATACCAGGGACGAAGCTTTTTGAGGGCCAGGGGTGGCCCTGGCCCCCCTGTTTTTTGACGCAGTAGTGAAAATTTGCGATTTTCGTAGGTAAATTTAGTCCGGGTTAAGTCCGGCCCCCGCCGATTTGCCACTACCGATTGAAAAAAATTGAGTCCGGCCCCTGCCAATTGACTAACCAAGCTTCGCCACTGCTCGATACAATACAATATAAAATAAAACTAGGTAAAATATCGTATCAAACCGAATGTAACAAACCTGAAAAACGCAAAAAATAAGTACCAAAGTGATACCGAAATTCAACAGATACGGTCCAATACCGCTACCTGTATTTTTTAGTACGCAGTAACAATTACCTATTCCTAATTTTTAACCATTGGAGGGGAAATGCACTTAGGCTACACCTTTCAGTAGGTGCACCATATTTTAAACGAGACGGCTTGTTAATTTTTTTTTGTTCCTTTTAGTTTATATTTAAAAATATTGATAACATATGAAAACAATTAACAAACTTACACACACATATATATTATTATTGTTTTTTTTTAAAGTAGTCCACCTTTCGGCAACAACAAAGGGACGGGCCCCCCAGTTCCAATCTCACCGATCATCCCACGACTTTCACCTCCCAGATTCCCTCACTAAACTCAAATTCAGTACCATTATTCTTTTCCTTTAACCAATCCCATCTCGACAACCATTTCCCAATCACTTCTAATAGCATTAATACTAATCTTGATCGTCACCTCCCTCCCGCCACTGTTCCCTCCCTTCATCTCTCTTCACCGTCATCCTCTCCCATCACCTTTCCCTCACTGTCTCCTTCGGTTACCTCCCATCAACCCACCGCCTCCCCCTGGTTAGCCGCCACCGTTACCCCCACCGTCACCTCCCTTTCCCTTCCACCTCCTTCCTCCGCCTCCATCCACACCCTAAACTCCCCGTCGCCTCTGCTCCCGCGCGAGTTATGTTTGATTTCAAAACCTCCATTCGCCTGGCGCATCCCACCTTCCCTACGTCTGAAACCCCTTAAGCTTGCTCGTTCGCCTGTTACCTCTCATCTGGCTCCATGCTCCTAAACCTCCATACACTTGCACCTACATACGCTTGAGCTCTAGCCCCTTACACCTATTCGTTCGCTTGAGCCTCCCTATGTGACATCCGTCACTTTTTCATTATATATATATATATATTTTTATATATATAAAAATAATAATAATAATAATAATAATCATATCATTTTTAGACTAAACCTCTAAACCCTCACATCCTAACCCATTAACAAACCCAATACCCATACCCTTTTTCCTTAATCTGTTGAGCCCAAGGAGCCGGCCCACATAACAGCCTTGATCCGGCCCATCAAGGCTCCCCCCCCCTTTTCTCCGCTTTAATCCAAAAAAAAGGGATCCCAGCCGGATTCGAACCGGGGACCCTTCATATGCAGACACACGCCCACACCAGCTAAGCTGGGTTGTTCTTTTGTTTTATATCCAACTTAAATTATATATAAGCTTATTCTGTCCTTCTCTTCTTCTTTCCTGATACATACGCGAGTCAGCAGCAGCAGATATGGTTAAATTTTTAACCATTGACCAATCTAATTAACGAGTTTAAACGCGTTTTAATTCAAATATGGTATGTGTTCGTGATTTTCGGCCATCTAAGACCATAATACACGTTTATTGACAATCTATTGATACCCAATTTAACTCTATACGCGTATGTATTCAATGACGAGTCAACGCATACCAATTCAATCAACCAGGACTTCACACTATAAATTGATCATCCACGAGTATTCACAACTCGCCATTACACTTTTCTCCACCTCCAAATCCTCTTAATTGTCCTCTGTTTACGCTACACGATCGTATGTTTAAGTTTTCAAATTGACCGATCAAATCGAGATCATAACGCGTTTGTAAGTATAATTATTCTTGTGGGTTTTGATCATCGGCATCCACACATCAAAAGCCCTAAGATTAATCAGGTTATGGATGTGTGGATTGATCGATTGGGAAATTAGGGCTCGTTACATTGATTTGGGGATAAACTCAATTTCATGTTGTGTATATAATTATTTTTAAACAGGAAATATCACAACCACCAGCCTAGGCCAAGTGGTTGTGACCTGGGTTTGATTCAGAGGGGAACCGGGTTCGAGTCCCGGCACAGACCCCTTTTTGTTCTTTTCTTTTCTTTTCTTTTCAAACAACAATTATATATATACATATATATATTAAACCTTTTAATCTCTTAAATTCATTTTAAAATATCAAAACTATTTTATAAATTCTAAAAAAATTATATTTGTTTAATCTGAGATAAAAGTTTTAATTACAATTTTTATTTTTCAGAAATTCATTTATTTAATATTTATAATAATTAAATCATTTTTATGCCATTATATTTATAAAAATCCATTTATATATCAAAACAACTTTATTAAATTCTACAAAAATTATCCTGAGTTTGTATTAAGTGAAACTTTACTGAAATGATTTTTAATTTTGAAAAATCATTTATTTAGTATTTTTAATCAATTTTTGTTAGTTTTAATCATAATTAAATCATAATAAATTCATTTTACAATATTTTTGTACCAAAATTTTACATAAATTATTTCTATTCATATGGAACTGAAATACAATTTTTAACTCAGAAATTCTTTGATTTTAATATTTTTAGATATTAAAGTCATATTTTGACAATTTGAAATAATTAGATTAAATATTCTATTTTCAAGAAAATAATTTTATAAAAATTATTTTCATACTTAAAACCTTATGTTGTGACTTTATTCAACTTAAAATTTTTACAAAAAGACTTTTGTTTATTTATTCATTAAATTTCTCATAATTAATAAACAATTGTTTAATAAACAAATAAACGTTTATCCCCAATTCGAAGCCCTAGAAATACATGTATCCTAGAGTTATTTTTCCTTACACATTATTAAATTCTTTAGGTTGATTCTTTGGAATATTTCCAACGCATATTTCGTTATTCAGTTCAATTACAAGCTATTACGTATACAGTGAGTATTCCTACCCCTTTTTGCTTTTATACATTTTTGGGGTGTTACATGTACACTATTACAATTTCAAATACAAGTTTACATTTTTACAAATACAATTCTAGTACTATGTGCATTGCTTACAACGTGCTTTATGCTTAGACAATACATGTGGATTACATTTGTACTTAGTGAAATCATTAACATGGTACAAGCCGACCTTAACATTGGATAGCGCTATTTGGATTGACAACCCGCCTAGGTTGATTCTCCCCCTTTTTCATCGGAGAATCCGTGGCCAGTGTTAAGTTATCATCCATTTATTGGTTGAGTACACTACAGTTCATACAGTACATTATACAGTCACAGGGTTGATTTCGCTCATTTGTATGATACATGGTTTACATATTTGCACTGTAGCTTGCACTTGAATTGTATAACTTTTTAACCTACTATATATATCAAATCTAGGAATGCTCACCAACATTTCATATGTTGACCAAACCTATTTTTGTACATGTTTCAGGTGCAGTTTGATCTAGTGCTTTAGCAAGAGACATTTAGTGCTTTATTTCAATTCAGTTATTTCAATATTTACATTTCATTTAGACAATGTAATTTCCATTTCCATGTAAGACAATTTTGGATTATTCAATAATATTTACATTTTAGTACCATGAGCTTTTGAACAATCGTCACTACGTGGCACCTCGATGATTCCGCCATCGGTTGGGGTGTTACACCCTACGCGTTGCACCATCGTACACCTGAAACCTATCCATTACGCCTAAACCTTAGTCTGTTCGCCTAAATCCCAGCCCCCTTCGTCTGAACCTTGTCCATTCGCCAGAACCTTCCCCGTTCGCCTAGACCCATACGCCTGTTCCCACCCTCTACATCAATTTGCCTAACTCATTCTCTTACACTCATTTCCTGATGAAACTATCGGGTTAATATGTTCCTCCTACCCGGTATTGTTTTGACTTTTGATCCAATTACATAGGTTGTCGTACGCATTCATACTCCTGATTGCTTTATCTTCCACGTACGAATAGTAAACCCTGTATGCATGCTCCATATTTCTTTGCGCCACATAAAAGAGTGTTCAAATTCTTGGGTGAATTCCTAAAACAACCTAATGGTGGGATTTTGGTGAAAACGAGTTCAATTCAAGCATCGCTTTCCCGTCATGAGAATGAATGAAGAACACCAGCTCCCCCTATTCCTTATCCACCCGCCATTTCTCATAAGAAGATTCAAAACGGGGCCCGAAATTGCAGTCTGACACTCATGACTTGTTAGAATATTCGTCAAAAACACAATTGATGTCACAATACAACGTTGTAATATGTTGAATTTTTTAAACGATGATTTTTTGGTTGTAATGCAGAATGTTTGCAGATGGTACGTGAGTTTTCTTTAACCCTCTGCTAAACCCATGCTATATATTACCGTTGAAATTGCAAATTCAACACCTATCGCCACGTATAGAGCTATACGTGACGGTCTAGGTTACAACTTTCACATTCTTCCATGCACGTAAGATTAAACTCAAACTATACGCCACGTATAGAACGATTTTTCACCCGCATAAAACTTTGGGATTTTTGCGCCTCCTTTAACGCTATCAAGTTAGTTTGTTTCCGATTAAAACCATATCGTTTAGACATCTCCAAAATCCAAATCATCGTTTGGATAACTACATACACCGATTTCCTCCGTTTCCTTGACCCCTGCATCTGTTTATGCATATCCACCAAGTCTTTAGCTCCAAAGGCGAAAAATGGTTTGATCCTACACCATTGAGCCACAAAGTCAAATGTTTGATATTGATCGAGATGACCAATTTTGACTCATTGTGTACACACTTTACAATTTAGGTATATCAAAATCAAACTACTTGGTAAACAAAAACTTTCTCAATTCACCCGTTTAATAACGTCACGACTCACGTGCATACTAAATTAAAAAAATTGTAAAATATATACGGATGACTTAAAAGACTTGAGATCGAGATATATAAAAAATAATATAAAATTATTAATGGCAACGATGCAAGGAGGTAACTAGTGTGGTAGGTAAGCCAAATTGGTAGGAAAAATGGTTTGGTTTATGTGATCTAAACATCATCTCAAGTCAACTTGTCATCTTACACCGCACGTGGACCCCACCTCACCAAAAACACCTACTCCCCGGTCTCACCAACCACACATTAAACTTCCCATTCTACCCCTCAAATTATCTCATATTCTCCATCATGCCTTCCTCCACCAACCCCCGCCACCACCAACCTCTCCCCATATAATCATTTCCTCTCACAACCAACAATCCAGGAAGCATTCAACATTTCAACCACTTAACCACCTTTCATTTCTACTCATCAAATAATAATAATAATAATAATATTATTATTATCCTATGGATTCCAAGACAGATATCATTTTCCGATCAAAGTTACCGGATATTTACATACCAAAACACCTTCCGTTACATTCTTACTGCTTTGAAAACATTTCAACTTTCAAAAACCGTCCGTGTTTAATAGACGGTGCCACCGGTCAGGAATACACCTACGCTGACGTCGAGCTGACGTCACGTAAAGTAGGCTCAGCGCTATCCAAACTCGGGATCAACAAAGGTGACGTCATCATGATCTTACTACCCAACTCATCTGAATTCGTGTACTCGTTCCTTGGCGCGTCGTTCATTGGCGCCGTGTCTACTATGGCTAACCCGTTCTTTACTTCCGCTGAGATTATTAAACAAGCAAAAGCTTCTGCAGCCAAGATTATTATTACTCAGTCTGTTCACGTACCAAAATTAAAAGATTATGCTGCTGAGAATTTTATAAAAATTGTGAGTATTGACTCACATGTGGAAGGATGTTTACATTACTCAGAGCTGATTTCTGGTGATGAAAACGAGCTTCCAGAGGTTGATATCTCTCCAGACGACGTCGTTGCGTTGCCTTATTCCTCTGGAACTACTGGACTACCTAAAGGAGTTATGTTAACTCATAAAGGGCTTGTAACGAGTGTAGCACAACAAGTTGATGGTGAAAACCCTAATCTGTGGATACATAGTGAAGATGTGTTGATCTGTGTGTTGCCTCTGTTTCATATATATTCTCTTAATTCGATTCTGTTATGTGGGTTACGTGCTGGTGCGGCTATATTAATCATGCAGAAATTCGATATTGTTCCGTTTTTGGAACTTATTCAGAAGTATAAGGTGACAATCGGACCGTTTGTTCCGCCGATTGTTTTAGCGATTGCTAAGAATGAGGAGATTGTGGATAAGCATGATTTAACGTCGATTCGGACGGTTATGTCTGGTGCTGCACCGTTAGGGAAGGAGCTTGAGGATACTGTTAGGGCGAAGTTTACTAATGCTAAGCTTGGACAGGTAGTTATTGAGTTAATGTGTTTGAGATTTGTTAGTTTAGTATTTCTTTTAGAATTTTTCGGGTTTATGTGTTTGTATTTTGTGATGATTAGGGCTATGGGATGACGGAAGCTGGGCCGGTCCTTGCAATGTGTTTAGCGTTTGCTAAGGAGCCGTTTGAGATTAAATCGGGAGCGTGTGGGACGGTTGTGAGGAATGCCGAGATGAAGATTGTTGATCCGGATACTGGTGCTTCGCTTCCGAGGAATCAGCGTGGGGAGATCTGCATTCGTGGTGATCAGATCATGAAAGGTTGGTTGTGATTTGATTTGGATGTTGTGGATTGTTGTTGTTTACATTAGATGGTGGGTAAGCGGCCAACAAGCTGCGCCGCTATACCCTTTTGAATCGCAAAGCCTATCATGCGAAACACAAACCCTTGGTTCTTAGGGCTCTGTGAGTCACTGTTGGTTGAGTTTTTGTTGTGTTTGGGATTTGAGGGCTGATGTTTTTTTTTGATATAGGTTATCTGAATGATCCGGAAGCGACTAAGAGGACGATTGTGGATGGATGGTTGCATACCGGAGATATTGGGTACATTGATGATGATGATGAGCTTTTCATTGTCGATCGATTGAAGGAGTTGATCAAGTACAAAGGATTTCAAGTTGCTCCCGCTGAGCTTGAGGCGTTGTTGCTTACACATCCTGATATATCAGATGCCGCTGTTGTCCCGTGAGTTTGATCCCCAAATTCGTTTAATTAAATTTTAGAACCTTTTAACCCGATTAACATGTTTACAACTTAATTAATTCATGCCAACCCGTTTAACATGTTTAGACAAATAGTTTAATCTGAATTTGGTTTACAATATTAAGTGCGTGTAGGTTAAGGTTGATGTTTTTTTACAAAAATATAAATACACGTCATGTTCGGGTTAAACATTTCTACCCCACCATTTCAAAAATTGTGATCCCAACATGATTCACATGATGGTATCTCATGTCCTGTTTTGAAATTTATCTGTCAAATTTAATTCACAACTATCCGGTTTTGAAATTTGGTTATCATCTTTAATTCAGTAAATTTAATGTGTATACAACTAATGATAGGATGGTTGCTAATGTAAATTTAATTAAAAGCATCATTCTAAGAACTTTTAGAATATCTAGCCTTTAAGGTTTAAATCTTTTAAATTAAACAATTTTTTTTTTTAAATCTTTTAAATTTAACAATTATTTGAATTTTAGAATGATAGATGAGAATGCGGGAGAGGTTCCTGTCGCTTTTGTTGTGAAATCGCATGGATCAACCGTCACAGAAGCTGAAGTTAAGCAATTCGTCTCAAAACAGGTAATTTTCTCGACGTTACTTTGTTTCCTAACGATATCATTGTCTATTCAACATGTCATTACTGCTTAAATGAACGTATAAAATTACATTTCTAGTAAAAAATTGGGGATCCGCTTACCCCGGGCCACAACAACGTATTTATTTTTTATAAAATTTAAAATTGAAAAAAAAAACATGAGCCAGAACAAAATAAGTTCTGGTCCGTCACTTTGTATAAAGTGAAAGTTTTAACGACGATGTGAATATGACTTGCAGGTGGTATTCTACAAGCGAATTAATCGCGTGTTCTTTGTTGAGGCGATACCCAAATCCCCATCTGGAAAAATTCTTCGTAAGGACTTGAGAGCAAAGCTAGCAGCTGGTGTACCAAATTAATCATGGTACTAATTGATATTCTATACAGAGGTGTATTGATTGAATATGATCGGAGTTAAACTTCTAGGTTGTAAAAATGTACAATATTAAAAGTTTTTCTTTGTGTCGCATTCAATTAATTAAATCTGTAACATAAATATAAGGTGAATGTTGTTTGTGTTTTCTCATTCAGTTTCATATGAGTATATGAGATGTGATTCTATTGAAAGGAATTTTATAATTAATTATTAATTATTTATTTATAAACTTTGGTTAAGTTATTCTACACGATGTAAAATATAGGGTGAAAATGATACTACACGGTGGAAAATATAGGGTGGAAATGATACAGATAAACACAATGGATCACAAATGAGTCACATAATATGACACAATGATGAAAAAAGACACAATTAGTTGTAAAATTGACAATGACGGAAATAAAAAAAGACACACAATGTCACATAAAAAAAAAAAAATACAATGATATAGCATAAATTTTAAAATCTACAAGCTAAAAAAATCCAAAAAATAAACAAAAACCTAAAAGCTAAGATCTTAGAGTTTGACGAAACGGTTCCAATCTAGCTTGATTGAGTTCAATCGCAATTAGTTTGACACCCTTCCTACGACTTCCTATTTTTTTTTCACTGTGTGAGTTCAATCCGAAGCTAAACTTAAGTAATGAATATAATCAAGGATACTTATTTAAATATAGTTTTTAAGACGGTCCCCTTGAATAAATAGATCGCTTTATTTTTTTTTTTTATATATAGAGAAAATCGTTGAAAGCACGAGACTTTAGCATCTGATTAGCATACATAACCGATCTAAATATAACTGATAACTAATTAAACCATACACGCCCTAAAAGTGTTTGCGTTTCCCGTCACAGCATGTTGGTACTTTGCTAGTATATTTTCAATGAACTACATTAGCGTTTTAGAAAATATATGAAAATCCCAAGGGGTAAAAATGGAAAAAAATTTGTCATCACATGCCTTGAACATCACTGCTATTTTTTTTAACGGCCAACAAACTTTATTTATAAAGCTAGCAAGCAAAATCCGGGATACACAAACCAAAGAGAACAATCCGAAAAGCAAAATTACAAAGCCAGCCAAAAAACAAGATTATCCCATTTTAATCGCATCAAATCTACCCCAAGAATCCCACGACATATTCGTCATCCTTGCACGATTTGTAATCCACAAATAGCTCATAACCTTGATTTCATCCATAATTTTCTGCACCGAGACTTGTTTTTTAACCGCACAGAACGCTTTCCTCACACGAGCCCCATTCTTTGCAATCAAACGAAGAGTCAATACATCACGCACATGGAACGCAAAAAAAATCGAAACATGACACCACGCAAAAACAAGCTGCCACACTTCCATGAACACCGGGCATCCCATACAAAAATGATCAACCGTTTCAATGTTTGTCTCGCAAACACTGCACACCTGCGTAGCCACCTGAATATTGCGCCTAACTAAGGCGTCCGATGTAGGGAGACGATCAAGAAATGCACGCCACGCAACAACCCCCACTTTTTTAGGAACCCAATTGCACCACTCAAAGGAAGAAACCGGAAGTACATTAGCCGCATCAAAGAGCCACTGTTTGACATTTCTGACAGAAAATCCCACTTCCCCACCAACCGACCAAGTCCATGTGTCTTGACCCGAATTTAGAGCTGCATCAGCCAGAAGCGTAAGCAAGTCATCAAAATGTTGCAGCTCTTCTGATGAGAACGAGACCCTCTTCCATTCCCAATTAAATGCCGAATGCTGCTGATCAAAAGCAAGTAACCGGTCGAACACAAATCAACATTTCTTCTTCTCCAAGGCAAAAAGTAATGGAAACTTTGTTTGTAGAGCATCATCCGCGATCCACCAATCATACCAGAAAAGTATTGTAGTTCAACTTCCAACCTCACCTTTAACGAAATGGTTCGGTCCAATATTAATACTTTCCAACAATCCCCGAATACTCGCAATTTGTTTCCACGTTCCTTCTAGCGAGATCTTCACCGGGATATAAGATCATCCCCGACCATTACCATGGATCAACCACACGACCTTGCGCCAAAGAGAATCTTGAACTGCTTTGAACCGCCACCACCATTTGGACAATAAACTCAAGTTCGCATCTCTAAGTGACCCCAATCCCACCCACCATATTTAATCGACACAACAACCTTGTCCCAAGCTAATCAACTCATCTTATCCTCCGCATCGACCCCTCCCCAATAGAATTTTCTACGCAACCTTTCGAGCAAATTAATCACTTGAATAGGAGCACGAAACAAAGAAAAGAAATACAAAGGTAAAAGCTCAATACTGATTTAAGCAAAGTTATCCAACCCCATACGAAAGGCTTTTGGACTTCCACATTGACTGGCGCTTCTGGAATTTCTCTATAATCGGATCCCAACTTCTCACTAAATTCATATTAGAAGCTATCAGCACACCAAGGTGATTAAACGAAAGACAACCCGTGAATGGTTTAGGAACGTGGTCATGTCAACAGCCCCACTTTCAGCCACTCCTACTCCAAACACACTACTCTTCTTGGAGCTTATCTTCAAACCGGATATCAAGTAAAAAACCCCTCAATAACCTCCTTAAATTTAATGCATTAACAATAGACCATTCTCCACAAAAAAACATCATCAGCATACATAAAGTGGGATATTATAGGATCTGTACCCCCAACTTTAATACCATGAAAAAATCTGAAAAAAAAGCTCGCCTCATAATCCGAGTAAGACCCTCCATTGCAAGAATGAATAAAAAAAAGGAGAAAGTGGATCCCCTTGACGAAGACCACGCTGACAAGAGAATTCACATATGGGCGACCCATTTACCAAGACCGAAGCGTGTGAGCTCAAAACAACAGACATAATCCATCCTCGCCACTTAGTCAAAAAAATTCATTTGCGCCATAATATCCTCCAAAAAATCCTAACGTAATGAATTGTACGCTTTTTCAATATCCACTTTAAGAAATAAGCCACTCAACTTCGATTTCTTCAACCAAGCAATAGTTTCGTTTAATATCAAAGGGCCATCAAGAATATTGCAATTACTAAGGGGCTGTTTGGTAGCCTCTTAATGAGGCTCTTAACCATTCAGTGCTGAATGATTCAGCATTCAGCGCGTTTGTTTCAGCCTTTGAATGGAATGGTTAAGGCTGAATCATTAAGACTTGGGATGTTGCTGAACTATTAAGCACTGAATCATTAAGCACTGAACTAGGCTGAACCTTAATGAAACTCTCATACTAATGTGGGACAAAAAAACTAACCATTAAGAGGTCCAACTTAATGATTCAGCACTTAACCATACAGACCTCTTAACCATTCAGACCTCTAAATGATTCAGCACTTAATCAACCAAACAGCCCCTAAGAAAAGCAGTTTGCTCTTCAGAAACAAGGCGTGTCATGTAAGGTTTCAACCGAAGCACTAAAACCTTTGATAACACCTTATTTATAATGCCCACCAAGCTTATAGGCCGATAATC
Organism: Ambrosia trifida; assembly: GCA_028751855.1. Classification (NCBI taxonomy): domain Eukaryota; kingdom Viridiplantae; phylum Streptophyta; class Magnoliopsida; order Asterales; family Asteraceae; genus Ambrosia; species Ambrosia trifida. Next base: position 175,047,838 of record CM054122.1, read on the forward strand.
TAAACGTGTCGCCTGATCACGACCCTTCGGGATTAAAGCAATGAATGCCGAAAAGAAACCATCTCGAATAAAGCCATTTGCATGAAAATCCTCAAACAACTTCTATAAAAATCCTGCTTTAGAACTGACCAGAATTTCCGAATAAAAGTGAAGTTAAACCCGTTTGGACCCGGCGCCTTCCCGCCATCACATTCCCACACCGCACGCGTGATTTCATTCATCGAGAAAGGAGATCTAAAGCTTCAACATCTGTAGGTAAAAGTTTATTAATATTCAGACAAATAAAGCCCGAGCGGCAGCCACCTCTCTCGCTAAATTTCTCTGCAAAAAAACCAACAATATTTTTCTTCACTTGGATTGGACTAGTAACCCAAGTCCTTCACATTTAACTCCATGGATTTTATTTGATGCATAATTCAATTTAATAACACCATGAAAATACTTGGAATTCTCATCCCCATCCAAAGCCCATTTCACTCTCGACTTCTGGTGAGCATCTTGTACTTTTAAACGCTCTTCTTCAAATAATACCTTCCTCACATTTAATCTTGATTCCAACTCGAAATCTGATAACGCCTTAGACTCCGCTTTTTCTTCAAGATCAACCACCACTTTCTTACACTCTAAACATTTTTCATCTTTACGCTTTCTTTCTGTGTTCACCCACAACCGAATCCGGCCCTTCAACCATTTCAATTTTGCAGCAATGGCGGCATCCGAAGGACCCGGGAATTCAAAATTACCTGCAATAGAGTTAACAAAATCCACAAAACCCGACCATTCTAACCAGGAATTGTAGAAACGGAAAGGCACATGACCATAGTCCGAGTTCTTCAATGAGAACACAAGCGGGCAATGATCTGAGAGAAACCGAGAGAGGGTTGTAAGGCTCGCCCCAGCCACGCATCCATAAAGTCTTTACAAACAAACACCCGGTCCAATTTACTCAACTTATCCCCTTTTCCCGACATGTACGTGAACTTGTGACCACCCATATTGTATTTAAAAAGCTGCGGAGGGACCGTCTATAGAATAACAGCTCATTCCAAAAACTTCTTCTACCTGCAGGATCATTTGGTGCATGCACATTCGCAATATTAATGAGAATATTAGAATGGACTAAGTGTAACATTACGCATTTAATAATTATTACGTTATCAATAATTTGGATTTAAACGACTAGTTTTATTATTATTTATTTTGTAGCATTTTATTTATATATATATATATATACATATTTATATAAACAAAGATTTATAATAATAATAATAATAATAATAATAATAATAATAATAATAATTTTAACAAATGCTAGATAATTTGAGTTGTGATTATTTACCCAAGCCATCCCAAGCCCAAACCTTTATAATTTTTGGAGCCACCAAGCAAGCCCAACCAAAGAAACCCCAGCCCAAACCAAGGCCCAAACCCCCCTCAACGTTTCTGTTCTAAAAAAAAAAGTAATGTTTTGTTTATGCCGGGTTTCGAACCCGGACAACCCCACACACACACACAATGCACAAACCAACTGGGCTGGGCTTCTGTTTTGTAATAACCCGGATAGACATTTAATATATACGCATGTTTAAATCCCCACAGTTGACAAGGAAAGTCAACTGTGGGAATTCCTTGTTAATCAATCCAAGTTTAACGAGTAATCGAGCTATAATTGGTAAATTCGTGTATTATCCGGCCCAGTACAACACAATTGCACACAAATAACACGGCAATCGTTGCCCTAATGTTCAATTTGACGCGTTTTATAATAAGGAAAGTCAAACTATCTAATTAACCCTAACCCTAATCCTCTAGTATAAATTGAGGCTTCCTGGACCTTGTCTAATCGCTCACAACTCTCCCTCAATCCCTATTTCTCTCAATTTCACACTGTAATTGGTTTAATCGCTCGTGGTTGACTTTTGCCTTGACCCGACCATAAACATCAATCAAGCACTGTAAGTACGATTAAGTTTGTGGGATATGTTCATCGGCTATCAGACAACATTAGCCCTAACAATAATCGGGCTATAGTTGTCTGATTTGCTCAATTGAAAATCTAGGGTTCGTGGTTGATAATTGGGGATAAAACTGGATTTGCTTATCGTATTTAATTATTTTGAATCAGGAGATAACACAACCACCGGCCTAGGCCAGGTGGTTGTGACTCTAACCTTCCACACGGGTCACCCGGGTTCGAGTCCCGGCTCTGACCGGCTTTTTGCACTCTTTTCCCTTCTTTTCTTTTAACTATATAATTAATTATATATATATATTAAATCCTTTTAATCTTATAAATTCTTTTTAAAATACCAAAACTCTTTTATAAATTCTAAAAAAATTATAATTGCTTAATCTGATATAAAAGATTTATTTACAATTTTTATTTTTCAGAAATTCTTTTATTTAATATTTATAATAATTAAATCATTTTTATACTATTATAATTATAAAAATCCATTATTATATCAAAACAATTTATTTAAATTCTCCAAAAATTATCCTAACTTTTTATAAAGTTAAACTTTACTGAAATAATTTTTAATTCAGTAAAATCATTTATTTATTATTTTTAATCAATTTTTGTAAGATTTAATCATATTTAATTCATAATAAATCCAATTTTCATCATTTTTGCACCAAAATTTTATACAAATTATTTTTAATCATTTAGAACAGAAATATGATTTTTAAAAATAGATTTCTTTAATTTTAGTATTTTTGAATATTAAAGTTAATAATTGGCTATTTATAAATAAATAGATTTAAAAATCTATTTTAAATGAAATAATTTTATAAAAATTATTTTATTGCTTCAAACACTTTATTGTACTCATTCAAAATTCAAACTTTATAAAAAGACTATTTTTCATTTATTATCCAATTTTCTTTATTTAATTAACATTTTTTTTAAATTAAATTTAACAATTGATTATCCCCAAATCGAAACCCTAGGATACACATATTAGTTACATAGACTTAGACTTATTATATATTACCTCATTATAGGGTAATAGTTGGAATCACTTTGGGCAACACAATTATCATATCTTTTCAACAAGTTAACATTTGCTAAGGTGAGTTTACATAGCCCCTTTTACTCTATTTTCACTATTTTTGGGGTGAAACATGTTCAAATATTTTATACTATCATTTACTCATATTTACTTGTGATTCAAGTACATCATCATTCTATCATTTGACTGTAACAAAAAGACACAGTACAATCATTAACAATGATCAAGCCGCCTGTTTAGATTATAGCGCTATAGGTCTGACAAACCCATCCCACCCGCATAGACTCAGGGATGATCGATAACAGTAATAACATTTAACTAACTTGCGAGTTAGTCATCAGTCGACACAAGGTTTGGTTGTACAAAGACGCATTGCTACATGTCGGTATCATACTCTATCATCATACAACTTTGAATGTTGTACAAACTATCGTTACCATTTATTTTCACAAACCTATGTATTCTCACCAACTTTTGTTGACCCAAAATATTTTCAACTTTACATGTTTCAGGTTGTACTTGCTTGAAGATTTGCTTGAAGATATGTGCATAGTTTATTCAATTTGATGTACGAATTCTTGTAGAACAATTGTATGTAATATATTTAAATCAATTAATGAAACTTATTATTTCTCCATGAGCTACTGAACAATCATCAATACGTGGCACCCCGATGTTTCCGCCATCGGTTGGGGTGTTACAGATTGGTATCAGAGCCATGGTTATAGGGAATTAGGTTATTAGAGAAATAATCTAGTCTATAACCATAGGATTTAACCAGTACTTGCTTCTTTTGTTTGCTATTCTCTATCTCCCTCCTACTTCATATCCCTACTCTCATCCCTACAAGAAGGTTGCTTTCCATCACTGGATTCACTCTTAGACTAATAAGGCAAAATCCTCAGGTTTAACCTGAACCCCCTTGAGATCTCGTCGAAGTTCTAGATTTTAATAACGAACACGTGCAATCTGGAAGGGTGAACGCCTGTATTCTGAGTCTTCTGTCTAGGCTGGCATTGCGCATATATCCCAATCAGACGAGGGACCCGGATGCCTACCTGGGAATTCTCGGGATGAGTGTTCACTTATAGGCTAAAGCATGTCTTCATATGTTATTAGAATTTAGAATCTTTGATAAGTCAACGTTTTCGTTTATTCGTTTTAATTAATGAATAAATGATTACATTCCTTATATGAACTCTCATTCATTTCATTGTGTCTATTACAGATCATGCCTCCTCGTCGCAGCACTCGCAACAGCAATGGTGAGAACCCCGAAGAAGGTGGTGATAACCATAACCACAACCATGACCAAGTTCCTAACCACAACAACAATGGGGTTGATGCTCAACTGGCTGCAATCATTTCTCAACAAATGGCGCAGCAAATCGCAACTCTAGTTCCCAACTTACTTGCTCAGGTCATCCAATTGAATGGGAATGGTCACAACAACGGGAACGGCAATGGCAATGGCAATGGTAATGGACCCCAAGCTTGCACCCTCAAACATTTCAACTCTTGTAACCCTCCAAAGTTCAGCGGTGAAGAAGGAGCTACTGGACTTCTCCAATGGTTTGAGGGTATTGAAAATACCTTCATCAACAGTGAGTGCCCAAACAACTTCAAGGTTCGTTACGCCATGAGTGTTCTCCATAAACGAGCACTCACATGGTGGAATGAAGAAAAGCGTACTCGTGGGGCCGAAGTTGCTCTTGCTATGACATGGGACCAAGTCAAGGAGATCATGAAGGAAGAGTTTTGTCCTCGCAATGAAGTTAAGAAACTTGAGGATGAATTCCACACCCTTGCTCAGGATAGTGGGGAAAACCTTGCTTATAATACCCGCTTTCACGAGCTCAGTCTGTTATTGCCTCATAAAGTCACTCCGCTACCTGTAGCCATCGAAAAGTATATCGGTGGGTTGCCTATGCAGATTCAAGACACGGTATGGGGAAGGAACCCTGCTACCCTTGAAGAAGCCAAACGTTTAGCAGCTACCTTAACCGATAATCACGTAAAGAACGGAACCTTAGTTCGGAAAGGCAATAAAACAAGTATTGTAGCCGCGGTAACTACTGAGAATCAGAAGCGTAAGGCCAAGGATCCTGATGTCAACCTCACTACACAAGCTTCTAACAAGAAACCTTATACAGGAAACCATCCATTGTGCAACACATGCAACCGACATCATCCCACTGCTTCAGCATGCCGCTTGTGCACCAATTGTGGTAGGTATGGCCATCTAGTTAATACATGTCGTGAGACCCCAAATCCTAATGACAACCAGCCCATCAACCCTGCTCAAGCTGCTAATCCTAATCGATACAACTATGGTCAATGTTATGAATGTGGAGACCCAAATCACTTCCGTAACCGATGCCCTAAACTGAACAGAGATCAAGACCCTCCAGCTACCTAACCGCAAGACTCACCATTTGACTATTGGTTACTTTTTATTCTATGTATTGACGTTATTCGATTCAAGTAATAAGATTCAAGTATTATCTTAACATCTGTGTGCATGTTTGTCTGAATGTGAACTAATTGCTATATCTATAGTCATACTTGCTTGTACAACAATTAGTTAACTACCAAACGACCAGCTTAACGGTTGGTAGAGGTCATCATGTCACTCCAACAGTCAGGAGAGGCCCTACCACCTGAACGACTGGTGGAGACTATCAGACCTGCTTAACAATCGGTAAAGTCATAAAAGGACGCAAAACCCTAATGTAAGGTAAATTGGTAATTACGGTCCGGAACGTAATCATGAATTTACAGGTACGTTAAGGTAGTGTGAAATTTTATCAAGGTTCCCGGTGGTTGACCAATTGTAAATCTAGTGTTTCTCTTAACTTCGGGACGAAGTTCCTAAAAGTAGGGGAGACTGTAACATTACGCATTTAATAATTATTACGTTATCAATAATTTGGATTTAAACGACTAGTTTTATTATTATTTATTTTGTAGCATTTTATTTATATATATATATATATATATACATATTTATATAAACAAAGATTTATAATAATAATAATAATAATAATAATAATAATAATAATAATAATAATTTTAACAAATGCTAGATAATTTGAGTTGTGATTATTTACCCAAGCCATCCCAAGCCCAAACCTTTATAATTTTTGGAGCCACCAAGCAAGCCCAACCAAAGAAACCCCAGCCCAAACCAAGGCCCAAACCCCCCTCAACGTTTCTGTTCTAAAAAAAAAAGTAATGTTTTGTTTATGCCGGGTTTCGAACCCGGACAACCCCACACACACACACAATGCACAAACCAACTGGGCTGGGCTTCTGTTTTGTAATAACCCGGATAGACATTTAATATATACGCATGTTTAAATCCCCACAGTTGACAAGGAAAGTCAACTGTGGGAATTCCTTGTTAATCAATCCAAGTTTAACGAGTAATCGAGCTATAATTGGTAAATTCGTGTATTATCCGGCCCAGTACAACACAATTGCACACAAATAACACGGCAATCGTTGCCCTAATGTTCAATTTGACGCGTTTTATAATAAGGAAAGTCAAACTATCTAATTAACCCTAACCCTAATCCTCTAGTATAAATTGAGGCTTCCTGGACCTTGTCTAATCGCTCACAACTCTCCCTCAATCCCTATTTCTCTCAATTTCACACTGTAATTGGTTTAATCGCTCGTGGTTGACTTTTGCCTTGACCCGACCATAAACATCAATCAAGCACTGTAAGTACGATTAAGTTTGTGGGATATGTTCATCGGCTATCAGACAACATTAGCCCTAACAATAATCGGGCTATAGTTGTCTGATTTGCTCAATTGAAAATCTAGGGTTCGTGGTTGATAATTGGGGATAAAACTGGATTTGCTTATCGTATTTAATTATTTTGAATCAGGAGATAACACAACCACCGGCCTAGGCCAGGTGGTTGTGACTCTAACCTTCCACACGGGTCACCCGGGTTCGAGTCCCGGCTCTGACCGGCTTTTTGCACTCTTTTCCCTTCTTTTCTTTTAACTATATAATTAATTATATATATATATTAAATCCTTTTAATCTTATAAATTCTTTTTAAAATACCAAAACTCTTTTATAAATTCTAAAAAAATTATAATTGCTTAATCTGATATAAAAGATTTATTTACAATTTTTATTTTTCAGAAATTCTTTTATTTAATATTTATAATAATTAAATCATTTTTATACTATTATAATTATAAAAATCCATTATTATATCAAAACAATTTATTTAAATTCTCCAAAAATTATCCTAACTTTTTATAAAGTTAAACTTTACTGAAATAATTTTTAATTCAGTAAAATCATTTATTTATTATTTTTAATCAATTTTTGTAAGATTTAATCATATTTAATTCATAATAAATCCAATTTTCATCATTTTTGCACCAAAATTTTATACAAATTATTTTTAATCATTTAGAACAGAAATATGATTTTTAAAAATAGATTTCTTTAATTTTAGTATTTTTGAATATTAAAGTTAATAATTGGCTATTTATAAATAAATAGATTTAAAAATCTATTTTAAATGAAATAATTTTATAAAAATTATTTTATTGCTTCAAACACTTTATTGTACTCATTCAAAATTCAAACTTTATAAAAAGACTATTTTTCATTTATTATCCAATTTTCTTTATTTAATTAACATTTTTTTTAAATTAAATTTAACAATTGATTATCCCCAAATCGAAACCCTAGGATACACATATTAGTTACATAGACTTAGACTTATTATATATTACCTCATTATAGGGTAATAGTTGGAATCACTTTGGGCAACACAATTATCATATCTTTTCAACAAGTTAACATTTGCTAAGGTGAGTTTACATAGCCCCTTTTACTCTATTTTCACTATTTTTGGGGTGAAACATGTTCAAATATTTTATACTATCATTTACTCATATTTACTTGTGATTCAAGTACATCATCATTCTATCATTTGACTGTAACAAAAAGACACAGTACAATCATTAACAATGATCAAGCCGCCTGTTTAGATTATAGCGCTATAGGTCTGACAAACCCATCCCACCCGCATAGACTCAGGGATGATCGATAACAGTAATAACATTTAACTAACTTGCGAGTTAGTCATCAGTCGACACAAGGTTTGGTTGTACAAAGACGCATTGCTACATGTCGGTATCATACTCTATCATCATACAACTTTGAATGTTGTACAAACTATCGTTACCATTTATTTTCACAAACCTATGTATTCTCACCAACTTTTGTTGACCCAAAATATTTTCAACTTTACATGTTTCAGGTTGTACTTGCTTGAAGATTTGCTTGAAGATATGTGCATAGTTTATTCAATTTGATGTACGAATTCTTGTAGAACAATTGTATGTAATATATTTAAATCAATTAATGAAACTTATTATTTCTCCATGAGCTACTGAACAATCATCAATACGTGGCACCCCGATGTTTCCGCCATCGGTTGGGGTGTTACACTAAGAACCCCGAAACCACCAAAACATGTCGCGACCTAATAACCCCCGATTGACGAAAACAAGAGGGATCCCACCAACTAACAAGACCTCCCGCAACCTCATCCGCATTTACATAGTCAAATTGAAAAGCCGAGTTTCCCAAAAAACTAGACAATAACCTAATAGGAGGGTCCATAAACTTCGACTCTTGAACCGCCATAAAATCCACACCATGAGACGACTTTAAACCCCTAACCTAAGTCACCTTACCTTTACTCCTTATCCCACGGACATTCAGTGACATAAAATACATTGACGATCCGACATGTCGTTTTCCGCAATTATCTCTTCTGCAACAGACCCAACTGAATTATTCAAGTTAATTCCTACCATAGAACAAACCTGAATCGTGACTTTAGTCTCCAAATTGGTACCCGAAGCCTCATCCATCATCTCACTAGGAACGACATCCGAAGCAAACACCTCTGTATCAACAGTTGATTGATTAATAACCGAGTCAGTGAGGGCATGTTCCGAGTGCACCCCAGTGTCCCCAATCACATCCTCGGAGAGCCGAGAATTCAAATCCAGAACAGCTGGTGGAGCCTCCTGACCCGATGGGTGTACCCTAGAACAGTCATTGTTGTCTTCAGGGGAATTATGGAAAATGAGCCTAGTCCGCTTCCTGCTTTTAAACGTTGTAGAACATCCAATATTAAAGCCCATACTCCCATCAAAAGTCGGCCCAACATGAGAAGCAAAAGTAACAGGTTGGCCCACATCAACGAGCCCAACATCCATATCTTCACACTGGCCCGCCACATTTGAATTTTGAACTTCCTAATCCTCAGCACCCAAAATAGGAAACACATTAACCCCGTGCATGTTTCCATAATCAGATGATAGATTATTCGCCCCAATTGATTGCTCATCGTTTCATGATGTCGTCTTCCCCGGAGACACCGGCAAGGCATCTCGGATTTCACCTTCCTCCATCTTGTTGACATTATCTTCAACGACAACTGTAACACCCCAACCGATGGTGGAAACACCAGGATGCCACGTTGTAACAACCGGCAAAAATAAGGTAATTCCGTACAGATTAATTAGTATATGATTAACGTAATTAAATGCAATTATGTGTGATTTAATTATCAAGGCCTTAGGAGATAGCAATTCCCAAATAATGCATAGGAATGCATACGTTTAATGGTAAAACATGATTGGATCATGTGCGAATAAGCTATCCGGTACGGACGTTGGCAATTACCCGGTAATAATTAAATAAACGAAACTGATCCCGGACACCCAGGATATAAAATAAAGGGTATTTTCATGAAATATAATGAGTTTTGGAACTCCAAAACCATAAATGAAAACGTCTTGTACAAATCTCCCGGTAACGAATAAAATGCGCGTACCGCACCCGATACGCGTATAACTCATAATTTCACCCGGCAAGGCCTAAATAACCAATCAACGCTTAAATTAGACTATATTTAAGGGTTGTTAAAGGTATTTTCAATGTCCGGATAACGCGTGATTAAAACCCGAAAAATACCCGAACGACACCCGAACGACGGGGGATTAAACATAACAAGTATTGGGTAAATATTTGAAGTTGTGGACCCCACCAAACCCATCCAAGGGGCCGGCCTAGGGGCCTTGGTGTGTCCATAACTTGTGATAATAATAATTATAAGCTAAGAAACCTATGACAAAAGCATGCATGGACAAAAGGGAAATGTGTAAGACATGGCAAGTACAAAGCATGCTCCATTTGTCTTTTCCTTGTGAAAAGTTTCGGCCCTAAGGCCATAAAATCCAAAGACACAAAAGCTTTCCATAATACCACTTAAACATACACACTTGAGTGCCTAATCTAGTGAAGGAATCTCATGCATGCTTGGAAGGATTATAAGAGATTGTATAGAGATTACTTAACCCTTTTAACACACAAAAATCTCTCCATTCTCTCTCTAAATCCACGGCACCCACAAGGATGCAACACACTTGAAGATTACCAAGTACAAGCATGCTTAATCTACTAGATTACATCTAAGATTGTGTGATATTTTGGCAAGATCTTAACCCCCCCTTTTTCTTCTTAAAACCCACGGCCACCATCTATTCCCCACATCCATCCAAGATCAACTTTAGTACAATACATATCTCTCATATCTTTAGTAATAATCACAAGATCCATGGAAGATTACATGTGGTAGGAAGATATAAACATGTGTTAGCCATTTGAAGAAAAGCAAAACTTCCTTCTCCTTTCTTGTTCTTATGGCCGTAGGTCTTCATACACACACACACATCATCCTTTCAAGTTTCTACATCTCCAAAACACTTAAAACAATCCATCATCCAAACCCCTATTGTGTGTTTCAAGAGCTTGGAGCTAAACCACTTGGAAGAACACACTAAACCCCTCTCAAATCCAAGGTTTTTGTCTTCCCTAGCCTTGTGCTAGTAGTAAGCTCCTTAATCTTGTTTTTGATTGTTATTATTCATGTATGTGTTCTCAGAAGCAAGTTGTACATGAAGGGTTTAAAAGGTGGTTTTGAACATAATCTTTAATAGGTTTTACATGTGTAAAATGGAAGATTAAAGATAGGAAAATAAACCATGGGTTTGATAATGATGATGTATTAATCTTGAAAATATGTAAAGTTTGCATCAAAAACTAAGTAGGATGATGTTTTGGTTAAAATTGTAGAATAAACTTGAATATGTTAAGAATAACTTTAAATCATCTTATTATGATCATCTAAGTTATAATATGTGGTAAAACATATTAGAAGTTCATAAATGATTAAGATGAAAAATTAAAGTTAACTCACTTGGATGAATGATATTTTGATAAAATGGGCATACACATAAAACACACACATAATTAGTCTTCCATATGGAATATAAGACTAACATAAGTGTTTTGGTACAAAAATAACTTACCAATAAAAAGTTGAATCTTCAAAGTTAACTATTTTGAGTGAAAAATGCTAACTTTGGAAGTTAGAGTGGAAAAATGCAACTTTTGTAAGTTAAGGGACTAAAGTTGTAACTTTGAAAGTTAAGGGACTAAAATGGACATTTTAGAAACTATTAGTCCAAAAATACAAGTATGGAAAGTTTGGTGTCAAAAATGTAAGTAATAAAGTCTAAGGATGATTTTTGTAAATACTTGGGTATTTTGTATAAAAGTGTATTTTTGAAAGGTATAAAAATACAAAGGGTTTTAAAATAAGGATTTCTATAAAATAGAGATTTTATAAAAATGTTAATCAAACTTGAGAAACTTATACAAAAATGAATACTTTTATATAAATGGGAATATAAAAGTATTGGAAGCATTTTTGTATCTAAGTTAACAAGTTGGGCTAAAATACAAACCTTCCAAGTAACATGGGTTAGAAATGCGGATAATATTTCTATAAAGCACATGTTGGGAAAGACTTGGAAGAATTAACTAATCGAGTTAAGGTATCGAACTAAGACGCGTTAACGAACCATACACGGACAAATCATGAGAAAAATGCCATTGCGGCAAGATGAGAAAATATATATTTTTAGGAAGTAAAATATATATACATGGGTGAAAACTAACAAACACTTTCCTAAGTGTTAAGGGAATTATTCGTGGGAGAAAAGTATAACATAAACAAATAAGACGATAAACAAACGTATATACTTAACAAGAAAAACTACACATTTATATATATGTACGCTCGTCTCGGCAAAATTCTAGTATATCTACTTAATGGGAAAGTAGATATGTGGGAAGGGAAGCCGCGACGAGTAGACAAAGATATATATATGTGTATGCCGTATCAACGAGATCCTAGTATATTTATTTGAATGGGAAAATAAATATACGGTATGGTGAGTTGAATCGGGTGTTAAGAATATACAATCGAACGACAAGATCTTAGCATATTTGTTTAAATGGGAAAACAAATGTGTGGCAAAGTGAGTCGGGTCGAATGTTGAAATATATATTATATCGAGCGATGCGATCTTAAGTATAATTATTTAAATGGGAAAATAATTATATGTTAAGAGAAGTCGAGTCGATGATAATAAGGTACAAGTTAAGGAAATATTAACAAGATTAATATATAACTTGTAACACGAAGGGTAATCTAACGCCAACGAAACCTAGGATACGCGCTTAATTAAACGGGATTTGGAATAACTTGCGGTCGGGAGTTGGGTGTACAACTTGCCAAGGCACATGCACTATAGGAATAGTGACTTATACGTCTAGGACGTTTGTAGGTGCGAGACCCTCTATGCTATCTACCTAGTGAGCCAGACAGTGTTCAGGTGAGTTTCACGGCCCCATTTTACTGTTTTAACTGGGGGAAAGATATGTTTGTCAAATATTGTCACATGTTGAAAAGGTTTTCAAAGGATAAAATGTGATAAGTGGTATGATGAGTACTTGAGCAGTGAACGCCACTCGGGGTTGAGTCCTCTCTTCCGTAATCATTAATTCAGGGAAATGAAACCGAAAGAATATCTGGATAGTACTATTGGTGCCTGACAAGGCCCACCCCTAATCGATAGCGTCGATTATGCATTAGGTTATGCCTGGGGTGCATATATTCTGAACTTAAGTCGTGGGAAAACCGAGTAACGACTTGGAGCGGGGCATTATTATTAGTCTTGGTTTGGTTATGGGGCTCAAGGGATTGCTCATCATTATAGTTTGTAGGAGCTAGCTACTCCTTACAAAGGCCACAAGTTGTGCAGGTTTCGCACATGTTGTAAAAACGGAATATCGATCGACAAGATCCTAGTATAATTACTTAATGGGAAAGTAATTATAGGGTAAAGTGAGTCGAGTCGATGGTTGTGAAAATGTTATTGTTATGTAACTAAAACCTGTGAACTCACCAATATTTTATATATTGACGTCTTTTTAAACATATCTTTCAGGTAACTAAGTGCTGAATAGATATGGGGCTAGTGCGGTGGAATTCGGGATGTCGGATACTGGTCGGGATTTCATTCACTGTTACCTTCGGGTTGGAACATAAACGGAAATACCCACATTGAAACTTAATGTTCATCGTTTTAAGTAATGCCTTGTGCAATAATGTAACGAGATGTTCATTTCCGACATTCTAATAAATTGATCTTTTCTAATTAAATATAGTTTGTGTTAATCTTGACTTTGATATACTTTCGAGCGTTGCGCCACGTGTTTCCGCCATTGGCGTGGTGTGACAGAAGTGGTATCAGAGCCAAGGTTGTAGCGAACTAGCATTTTTGAAAAATCTAGACTATAACCGGTTTTGGCTCGAAAACGAAGTTTTCAAAAATAAAACACAACAAAATATTTTTAGAAAAGAAAGAAGATTGTACATGGATTGTACAAGGGGAAATTCCGACCGACTAGCCATGTGTGTCAATATATGAAGTATTAGAAAATACGGATAAGATGCTTATAGTAGGAATCCGATTTTCTAAGATTAAGTTAATACATATACGTAGTACGGATATTTTGCCAGTAAGGTTGTTGTATCACGCTTCACAATAGTCCGCGCTCCTGCATCGATCACCGGTACCAGCCAAGAGGAAGGATACTGTGGTCTACGAGGAGCCTACCTGCTTGCCTGTAGACGGGATGATCGGAAGGACTAATTCTCTATCGCGTTAATGGATGTCGCCACGTCGTTTATGATTTGGAGGATCAAGTCTTGTTGTATGAAATCTCGGTTTTGGATCAGGAAGCTCGGAACTAGCGGGCAACAAGATTACCTGGCAACACAAATTATCATTACGGGTGCACACGTAATAATAGTTTGGGGTGCACGGTAACCTTGGTGGGCGCTAGGGCCGGGATTGGTGATCACCCCTTGTCTTAGTTGTTCTTGTTCTTTAGATTCAGTCTTAGTTTTGATCGGCCAATGGGTTAAATGAGAGGTCTCGCCGATGTTCCTTGATCTCGATCCTAGCAAACCTAATGAGCTTTCTTCGACATCACCTTTAAGGTACGAGCACGGAAGAGCTCGAACGTCTACTCATTTGAGCAATCTGACGTAAATCTTCGCATCGGATAGAGACGGGAGACGAAAACTTCCTTGCATAGGAGTGAAATGCCTGGAACGATGCGAGGAATGCTAAACTTGGAACCCAGTAAAGACTTAGGGTGCGTCCCTGCTAGACTAGTGCGTCTAGAGAACGGGACCCTGCGTGGATTAAATATGAGACTCGTGGCCGTGTGCTGCGGTGTTATCATGGTGAATAAGTCATGATCGACCTAACGCATGCCCAGGTTGTCTTCAAGGGTTGGATATTTTTCTTCTCCAGTAGGAAGACAGAATCGAAGTTACGGGATTAGGAAGCTTGATCATTGTTACCCTGAAAGCTCGGTAGCCCTTGTCTGAAACAACAGTATTGGCTGTTCCCATGCAGTCATGGACTGCTGATGAAATCAGCATGCCGCATTACCCAAGACATGCGTGCTTTGGTAAACTTTGATGATGTCAGAATTTCGGCCACTAATCATGACCGCGACATCGTTTGCCAGTGTTAGGATGACGGCGTATAGTAGAACAGCAAGCCCCAGTCGGCGTTTGGCAATGGACTCACTCGGAAGTGCATACGATTAACTCGTGGGAAGCCACTACTCGGTGTATTGAGTATTCAAGTATGGATTAACAACCTTTGCAATAGCACTGGACCGTGCTCGGAAGATGAATTGTGATGGCCTCAGCATGTTGGTACTTATGTCATGCTACCTTCCTGAGGTGCAAAGGTTATCATAAGGTTCCTCTATCTACTTCCTGTTCGTTTTTTTTTTTTTCAAGGATTGTTGGTGGTCTCGCTTCAGTCGAGGAACGCCAGAGTAGGCTCGTTACATGTGCTGTGCCTGAATCCGTCATAAATCCTAGAAAGTGGAACCACACTTTGGGAATTGTAATCGTAAGAGCGTTCTGTGATTGTCAGAATGTTGCAAGACGCTTTTTGCTGACATTAAAATCCCCCCCCTCGAAAATCGAATTGCGAGCTACTGGAAGTGGTCACGTTCATCTGGTAAACTTACCTAAGGGACGGAAATCCCATTGCTTTTGTGGCAATAACGTTCGTCACCCTCGTCATGACGACGGGACTAGTAATCTATTAGGGGCGGCAAATGACGAGAAGTGTTTTCCATCAATCCCCATAGATATTGAGGCGTTGCGTCCCCTCGTTACGGTGATTTATAAACTAAGGTTGCAAGATCCATTCGTTGTGGGCACGGTGACCTGTCTAATCTCTTGTCGTATTTCGATACTCTCACGGCATGGCCTATCAGGAGGAAGGTTCACCGGCCTCGCTTGAGTGACAGAGAGGCATTCCAGCTAATTACTATCGGTGCTAGATAGCATGTAAGGAGACCCTAATGAGAAGAATGACTCGGCTGGGTTGCCAGAGTCGGTATCGTTTTCATTTTATCGTGGTGTATCGATAAATCGTGATCCTTCTACCTCTACTTGCTATGCTCGTTGTGACCACTATCCTTGTTATCGGGAAGGATGTAGGTTGGTTTCCAGGTCCTATGGATACCAATCACCACACATATAATAGCTACGACGAGTCTAAGGCTCCAGTCGAGCTTGACGTTGTTGCTCCTATTATTATCCTATGGCTCAAGCGAATCCTGTTGACGCTAGTAAGTGTAGCTCCCGCTGAGTTTGTTGTTGTCAGTAGTTCGATAGCACTTATCGAACTTGATGTCATCGTTTCTATGTTTGTTGTTGAGTTCATTGTTGTCATTGTCTGTACAGTCCATGTTGGGCTTGATGATGTTGTTCTATGGCTCTGCTCGGGTTGACATTGTGATATATTTGAGGCTCCTGCAGAAGTGAATGATATTCACGAAGACGTCTCTATGACCCTTTCCAGGCCGCTATGACCATCTATGTGTCTTTGTGGAGTTTGTTGTTATTAATTCCATTCTCTTTGAGGCTTTCATTGAAATACTAGTTATCATTCCTTGGACTCTTAGGAAGCCTAACATTGTCAATGGTTCTCAGGCCTCAGTGGAAACTGTCGATGTTTCCGTTGCCATTGTTTGAGTGGCTCATAACAAGTCTATGGTCGTTCTCTCCATGAACGGTATCGGCTTGAGAAGTCAGCTAAATTATGTGGAACCCGTCATTCCCATTCATGTTATGACGACTGATGCGCCAATCTAACCAATTCCTACCATTGAGCCTATGGAGGTTAGGCTCAAGGTTGAAGGTACGAATGCAAATCCCACCTCCACAAGTGATCTGAGACGCACGGGGATGCGTGCTCACCATAACAGGGCTTTATGGTAGTGTGGACTATGGGATTCTCCATGTTGAACGTCATATTGTCGCATGCATTCGTGCTACTGTGTTACCCCCCCCGACCATTGTGCATGCTTGCAGTTGCATTATTTTTGCTAGTTGCGTATCCAGGTGGTTACGCTGCATTGTCAATGATGCATTCCTGTTGTTTACTGCTCCTGCAGTAGTGTAGCCCTGCCGTCGTATTTCTCTGTGTCGTACGGTTCCTATTGCGGTGTTGCCTTGTCGTCATACTTCTCTGTTGTCATGTTGCTCCGGTGTGGTGTTCCCTAGTCGATGTGCTTCGTGGATATGTTGCTGACATTGCCATGTTGTTTCTACTGTCGTGTTGCTCAGAGGGCGTATTGCTACAGCTGTTGGATTACCTCGACGACGTGATGATTTGTCGTTTACATTGCTCTTGTTTCTCTCGGAGTGGAGACATCACCTAAACCCCCCGTGCCGTCATTGTTCTATTTGTTGATTGTGTAGTGCCGACATTGATTATGTAGAATTTCAGGTCCAACGGACTTTCTAAAAGTCGTGCTTAGACACTCTAGCCTTAGTGGTTACATGTGCATTCCCCTAAAATCCGAATCTCGTGGTCGTCTGAGTAAGTGACCGAATCATGTGCCGACCCCTGTATATGCTCACGCATTTCGTAAACGGTACATCTTCGGAACCTGAGGCACCAGTGACGCTATGTCCAGCACTAACCTTTTACGTGCAATTTGGTCGCCCAACGATCGGGTATGCAAATCAATGTCGGGAAGAAACCCCATGATCTACACGTGACAAGGCGAGACTTGCCTTTGTGATAAGGGATTTCGAATACGTCTCGAACCTGAAGGTATCGAGAATTTATGAGCGATATTATGATCTATACCATTGGGACTAGCAAGAGTTGAAAGGTTCAAAGCATTTATTGCTCGCACCAGTGGATTCATTTGGAGTCATACGTACCATACCGATGGTTATGGGAATACCGTCGTGGACCCACCCATGGGCATGCATCGGTGGAGTCCCTGGTACATGATTAAGAGGTTTTATGAACCCTGAATCCAGAAGGGCGTGCAGCATTATCTACTCTTTAAAGAGGCCACACTACTGGGTTGAGATGGTTGATTGTCTCGACCCATCGATTAATGTTGTTATACCTTTGATGGAAGGTTTATCCTACCTTGGTGTCGTGGCGTAGATTCTTGGAACAATGGAATACAATTTCGACCTTGAGTCGATAGTGGTGTTCCCAGTCATCTTTAAGTAGCATTGCTCACACTAGAACAAAACCCCTTATCCTTGATAGACGCTGTTAGAGACACCATAGTAATGTGAGCTGCCAGGTCAGGGCGTGTGGTACCGGACTAATCAGAACGAGCTTGAAGGCTTACATATTCCGCCCATATGTGTGACTACTGAGGCATTGAACGGGATGCCTTATGGGAAGGCTCAGGACTATTACCTGTGGCGCGATATCAGTCGCTCGCTTGTTTAAGTAACGACTTGAGCGCATGAAGCCGTCAGGCCAAATGTGAAATCTATGCTAAATACATGCATCTATGACCCGATTTCACCATTTACATAAAAAGATCCCGAAAGGATGGAACCTTCGATGAATGAGGGTTTTGGTTTCAGGACTCCTTTCACTCGGATCTCTGCATAAGATCTGAAGGTCAATGTAAGGGCATGTGGCCTGTACTATTCGGAATTGATTTACTAGGTTGCTATTGACGATAGAACACTAGTACCCATGAAGCGCATATAACAGAACTGGTACTGGATACCCATGGTTGGGTAGCTACTGGCGTTCTGTATACTTGTCGCAATGGGGGCCAACGTGTTGATATGTCATAATAAACCTTATACGTTGTTCATTGCGACAACAATTTATGATGTTTCATATAACCCTTTTCGGTATAGACCCATGTGCTGGAAGCATCTTGTCGTTGGTGATGAGTCGACTCGTTCTACTCGAAGATTGTGGAATTGTACGGCTCGGGCACCATGTATACACTGCTTAATGTAAGGGGACTGAGGGGTGAAAGCGACGCAAAAACTTTCGACCTCCATCAGTCCATAATAAGCGTCCTAGTACCATTAACCACCATTACTCAGGAGGAGAGCAGCAATTCAATACCCAGAGGATTCTACGGAAATAAAGTCCCATTTTGAATGTGAATGTTCGGTCGACAAGAACCTAGTATATTTATCTTAATGGGGAGGTAAATATACGGTAAAGTGAGTCGAGCCGAAGGATAAATAAAATGGGATACCCGACGGGGTTTCCAAGGGGACTTTTATGTGGTGCGATAAGATCACCTGTTTGACATCACCATGACACCCGAGGTGTCCCGGGGTCAGATGTGACCCAAGTGATGATTGATTGTTGCTTGGAGCCCTCTCATTCCGTACTCATCTGTGGCTTCGAGATGAGGCATACGGGCAGTTACCTATACTCTCGGAGAGAGTTGTGGCTAGACACCGAATTGCCAACTTACATTATATCGGATTGTAGTGGTCACTCTACCTCAAGTTCGACAAACTTTGTACACAAGCATGGGATACTCAATTTGAGACGAGTATGGCTTGTCATTCTCGGACAAATTGAATGTACTTGACGGAATTGTTCCGTGTTGACACGATTGATGATCGTGGCAGATCGAACCCATGAGCTTCATCGCCAAAATTTCCTATGTGATAGGAATTTGCATCCCAGTGTTCGGGGTGTACTACTCAAAGCCCTTGGAGGGCATACGTGTAAATCTCCAGTGCGTCGATTGACAGACGGAGATAGATACATAACCTGGTTTAGGTTATTCGAGAGATGACCAGTAGATCTTGCAGATTAAAGACTGTTTGGATGAGATGCGAACCTATTAAGAAGTCATGCAGATAAGGCGAAGGCCTTAAGAACTTCGGTCTGATAATAGGTTTTCACTAAGAGTCATACTCCGAGAAGGTGTCAATAAGCTTAGAGATTGTGGTAGGCCAAGTTCCTAGTACTTCGGTGGTACGGAGATATCGATCAAAATTGGCCTCGTGATGAATAAGCTTGAATTGTCGCAAGAGCTTAGTGGGACTCTTAATGAATCCCGCGAGTCTGGCCTGAGGAAGTTTTGGTCAATCCCTCGACCGGCGGAAGTCCGGTTGGCGATAAGCTCTACTATTTCGGGAAACCGATAGATGTGTCAAGATGGGATGACCAAGAGCTTAGTCGTAGTTGAACTATGACACTGTGTTTGATAGAGCACTAAGCGTGAGCCGAGCATGAATCTGGGCTCACTGGGAAAGATGAGATCTCATGAAGCGCAAACACCCCGCCCTGTTCAAGGATACTATTGTGATGGGTAACTTGAATTGAATTCCGGGACGGAATTCTCTTAACGGGGGGAGAATGTAACAACCGGCAAAAATAAGGTAATTCCGTACAGATTAATTAGTATATGATTAACGTAATTAAATGCAATTATGTGTGATTTAATTATCAAGGCCTTAGGAGATAGCAATTCCCAAATAATGCATAGGAATGCATACGTTTAATGGTAAAACATGATTGGATCATGTGCGAATAAGCTATCCGGTACGGACGTTGGCAATTACCCGGTAATAATTAAATAAACGAAACTGATCCCGGACACCCAGGATATAAAATAAAGGGTATTTTCATGAAATATAATGAGTTTTGGAACTCCAAAACCATAAATGAAAACGTCTTGTACAAATCTCCCGGTAACGAATAAAATGCGCGTACCGCACCCGATACGCGTATAACTCATAATTTCACCCGGCAAGGCCTAAATAACCAATCAACGCTTAAATTAGACTATATTTAAGGGTTGTTAAAGGTATTTTCAATGTCCGGATAACGCGTGATTAAAACCCGAAAAATACCCGAACGACACCCGAACGACGGGGGATTAAACATAACAAGTATTGGGTAAATATTTGAAGTTGTGGACCCCACCAAACCCATCCAAGGGGCCGGCCTAGGGGCCTTGGTGTGTCCATAACTTGTGATAATAATAATTATAAGCTAAGAAACCTATGACAAAAGCATGCATGGACAAAAGGGAAATGTGTAAGACATGGCAAGTACAAAGCATGCTCCATTTGTCTTTTCCTTGTGAAAAGTTTCGGCCCTAAGGCCATAAAATCCAAAGACACAAAAGCTTTCCATAATACCACTTAAACATACACACTTGAGTGCCTAATCTAGTGAAGGAATCTCATGCATGCTTGGAAGGATTATAAGAGATTGTATAGAGATTACTTAACCCTTTTAACACACAAAAATCTCTCCATTCTCTCTCTAAATCCACGGCACCCACAAGGATGCAACACACTTGAAGATTACCAAGTACAAGCATGCTTAATCTACTAGATTACATCTAAGATTGTGTGATATTTTGGCAAGATCTTAACCCCCCTTTTTCTTCTTAAAACCCACGGCCACCATCTATTCCCCACATCCATCCAAGATCAACTTTAGTACAATACATATCTCTCATATCTTTAGTAATAATCACAAGATCCATGGAAGATTACATGTGGTAGGAAGATATAAACATGTGTTAGCCATTTGAAGAAAAGCAAAACTTCCTTCTCCTTTCTTGTTCTTATGGCCGTAGGTCTTCATACACACACACACATCATCCTTTCAAGTTTCTACATCTCCAAAACACTTAAAACAATCCATCATCCAAACCCCTATTGTGTGTTTCAAGAGCTTGGAGCTAAACCACTTGGAAGAACACACTAAACCCCTCTCAAATCCAAGGTTTTTGTCTTCCCTAGCCTTGTGCTAGTAGTAAGCTCCTTAATCTTGTTTTTGATTGTTATTATTCATGTATGTGTTCTCAGAAGCAAGTTGTACATGAAGGGTTTAAAAGGTGGTTTTGAACATAATCTTTAATAGGTTTTACATGTGTAAAATGGAAGATTAAAGATAGGAAAATAAACCATGGGTTTGATAATGATGATGTATTAATCTTGAAAATATGTAAAGTTTGCATCAAAAACTAAGTAGGATGATGTTTTGGTTAAAATTGTAGAATAAACTTGAATATGTTAAGAATAACTTTAAATCATCTTATTATGATCATCTAAGTTATAATATGTGGTAAAACATATTAGAAGTTCATAAATGATTAAGATGAAAAATTAAAGTTAACTCACTTGGATGAATGATATTTTGATAAAATGGGCATACACATAAAACACACACATAATTAGTCTTCCATATGGAATATAAGACTAACATAAGTGTTTTGGTACAAAAATAACTTACCAATAAAAAGTTGAATCTTCAAAGTTAACTATTTTGAGTGAAAAATGCTAACTTTGGAAGTTAGAGTGGAAAAATGCAACTTTTGTAAGTTAAGGGACTAAAGTTGTAACTTTGAAAGTTAAGGGACTAAAATGGACATTTTAGAAACTATTAGTCCAAAAATACAAGTATGGAAAGTTTGGTGTCAAAAATGTAAGTAATAAAGTCTAAGGATGATTTTTGTAAATACTTGGGTATTTTGTATAAAAGTGTATTTTTGAAAGGTATAAAAATACAAAGGGTTTTAAAATAAGGATTTCTATAAAATAGAGATTTTATAAAAATGTTAATCAAACTTG
Source organism: Ambrosia trifida (assembly GCA_028751855.1). NCBI lineage: Eukaryota > Viridiplantae > Streptophyta > Magnoliopsida > Asterales > Asteraceae > Ambrosia > Ambrosia trifida. The sequence continues at coordinate 175,070,252 of CM054122.1, forward strand.
AGAAACTTATACAAAAATGAATACTTTTATATAAATGGGAATATAAAAGTATTGGAAGCATTTTTGTATCTAAGTTAACAAGTTGGGCTAAAATACAAACCTTCCAAGTAACATGGGTTAGAAATGCGGATAATATTTCTATAAAGCACATGTTGGGAAAGACTTGGAAGAATTAACTAATCGAGTTAAGGTATCGAACTAAGACGCGTTAACGAACCATACACGGACAAATCATGAGAAAAATGCCATTGCGGCAAGATGAGAAAATATATATTTTTAGGAAGTAAAATATATATACATGGGTGAAAACTAACAAACACTTTCCTAAGTGTTAAGGGAATTATTCGTGGGAGAAAAGTATAACATAAACAAATAAGACGATAAACAAACGTATATACTTAACAAGAAAAACTACACATTTATATATATGTACGCTCGTCTCGGCAAAATTCTAGTATATCTACTTAATGGGAAAGTAGATATGTGGGAAGGGAAGCCGCGACGAGTAGACAAAGATATATATATGTGTATGCCGTATCAACGAGATCCTAGTATATTTATTTGAATGGGAAAATAAATATACGGTATGGTGAGTTGAATCGGGTGTTAAGAATATACAATCGAACGACAAGATCTTAGCATATTTGTTTAAATGGGAAAACAAATGTGTGGCAAAGTGAGTCGGGTCGAATGTTGAAATATATATTATATCGAGCGATGCGATCTTAAGTATAATTATTTAAATGGGAAAATAATTATATGTTAAGAGAAGTCGAGTCGATGATAATAAGGTACAAGTTAAGGAAATATTAACAAGATTAATATATAACTTGTAACACGAAGGGTAATCTAACGCCAACGAAACCTAGGATACGCGCTTAATTAAACGGGATTTGGAATAACTTGCGGTCGGGAGTTGGGTGTACAACTTGCCAAGGCACATGCACTATAGGAATAGTGACTTATACGTCTAGGACGTTTGTAGGTGCGAGACCCTCTATGCTATCTACCTAGTGAGCCAGACAGTGTTCAGGTGAGTTTCACGGCCCCATTTTACTGTTTTAACTGGGGGAAAGATATGTTTGTCAAATATTGTCACATGTTGAAAAGGTTTTCAAAGGATAAAATGTGATAAGTGGTATGATGAGTACTTGAGCAGTGAACGCCACTCGGGGTTGAGTCCTCTCTTCCGTAATCATTAATTCAGGGAAATGAAACCGAAAGAATATCTGGATAGTACTATTGGTGCCTGACAAGGCCCACCCCTAATCGATAGCGTCGATTATGCATTAGGTTATGCCTGGGGTGCATATATTCTGAACTTAAGTCGTGGGAAAACCGAGTAACGACTTGGAGCGGGGCATTATTATTAGTCTTGGTTTGGTTATGGGGCTCAAGGGATTGCTCATCATTATAGTTTGTAGGAGCTAGCTACTCCTTACAAAGGCCACAAGTTGTGCAGGTTTCGCACATGTTGTAAAAACGGAATATCGATCGACAAGATCCTAGTATAATTACTTAATGGGAAAGTAATTATACGGTAAAGTGAGTCGAGTCGATGGTTGTGAAAATGTTATTGTTATGTAACTAAAACCTGTGAACTCACCAATATTTTATATATTGACGTCTTTTTAAACATATCTTTCAGGTAACTAAGTGCTGAATAGATATGGGGCTAGTGCGGTGGAATTCGGGATGTCGGATACTGGTCGGGATTTCATTCACTGTTACCTTCGGGTTGGAACATAAACGGAAATACCCACATTGAAACTTAATGTTCATCGTTTTAAGTAATGCCTTGTGCAATAATGTAACGAGATGTTCATTTCCGACATTCTAATAAATTGATCTTTTCTAATTAAATATAGTTTGTGTTAATCTTGACTTTGATATACTTTCGAGCGTTGCGCCACGTGTTTCCGCCATTGGCGTGGTGTGACACACGTAGTGATGATTGTTCAGTAGCACATGGTAATTAATTTTTAAATAAGCATTTATTCCAATACTAAGAATATCCAAATTGAAATACATAGCAAATGTTTTGAATAAAATCTAGTACATCAAACAAATAAACGACACTTAAAACTTCAAATAACTCCTCTTGATAGCATTAGACTTCAAGCATCAGTATCTTCTGAAATGTTGAGTTTGGAAAAGATGGGGGGGGGGGGGATCAACTAAAAGTTGGTGAGAATACATAAGCCAAGTTTAGCAATAAGTTTTAAAAGTTTCAAAGTTTAGCAATTCATATGTCTAATGTATATCCAAGTCTACATGCGAAAACAAAAAACACAAAGTATAGTATGCATATAATCAATCCTCCGACAAAGTTTAGGTCCATCCCGTATCCACGGTTCTCCTTAATATAAAGTTTGGAACAATAACAATCACACGCGCTCCCTATAGAAATGGTCAACGAATCTAGGTGGGGTTGTCAATCCAATAGATCTATCATTGCATATCGCCGACTTGATCAGGGTTAATGATTATGTAAGTTTAAGTTTAAGTCTAATAGCTTTTGTCTAGGACATGTGGCATCAAAGATTTACAACTAGACATGCATAAAGAATTGCGCAAGTATAAAAGCATAAAGTTTCAAACATATTACCCTATGTTCAAGGCAATAAAATAAGTGCTTGGGAAAACTTAGAAGTCTAAGTTTTCTAGTCTAACAGTATTCTAGGGTTCCTAATTTGGGAATTGACGATCGTTTAATAGTTAATTTAAAATAATAGTTACTTAAATAATAAGTAAAGAAATTAAGAAAATAAATAAATAAAATAATTTTTGTAAGATCTTGATCAAGGGTGGTTGTACCAAAATATTATAGTGTGAAAATAATTTTTATAAAATTATTTTCACAATTAAAGTGTATATAATACATTATAATTTAATAATCAAAACATGGTAATACTATTTAAAAATAATAAATTTCATAAATTTCAGGTTATAAAATTATATTTCTGATCTAGTTTAATAAAAATAATTTGTGTGAAATTTTGGTGCAAAAACGTTGGAAAATGAATTTATTATGAATTTATTTTGATTAAAATAGAATAAATTAACTAAATATAATTAATTAATCTTTTTACGAAATTAAAATTTAGTTTTGAAAAGTTTATTAGTTTATAAGTTTAAAATAATTTTTGTGGAATTTTATAAAACTGTTTAGTTATATTTCTAGAATTTTTAATTTATTTATGAATAAACTTGTAATATATATTATATATATTAAATAAATGATTTTTGTGAAAATAAAATATGTATAATAAAGTTCATTATTTATATAACATAAAATAAATTTTGTAGAATTTATAAATTAGATTTGCTATTTTAAAATTATTTTAAAAGATAATAACAAAAGAATATAAAAGTAAAGGGTTTTTTTTAATAAAAGGTTTGAGGGTGTTGGGAGTCGAACCTGGGCCTCTGGCCAGTTCGATGTTTAGAATCACAAGCCTAGACCAACTGGTCTAGACCCTGAGAACGATATCTTTTGGTTTCAGAAGATTATATAGTATCTTTGAGGGTTAATAAGATTTCTTATTACAAAAAAAATGTTGGGGCTCAGGATCGAACCCAAGACCGCTTGTTCAACAATACATGAAACAACCATCTGAGCTAGATCAGATATCAGATGATTGTTTTTAAATCGTTTCAGATGGTCTTTAAATACACGAGTATTGTATCATCTTCCCCAAATCAAATACTAAGAACCCTAGTTTATCAATTAAACGAATTGACAAACGATTGCCCCTGAATTCATGGGGCTATTGTTCGGACCAATACAAAGAACAAACGCATGGATTGAATTACGACTTACTGATATGGATCAACACAGATTTGTCGAGTCAACGTGAGAGTCAACAACTCTTGACTTTGCACGAATTAACACGAGACAGAAAGAATTGAGGGTGGGGTTTTTGTTTATCGGCGAGACTAGGCGTAAAATTTGTGTTCAATTTATAGTATAATGCCTCAGATCATCGAATTGGAAAGTTTGACTACGTGTTTAATATGAACGCGTCTAATAACATAGATATGGAATGATTTAACGTAATTGCTAGCTGTGATGGACGAGGATGAACGTGTTTGCCAAGATTAACTCGCAATCGTTACCAAAATCAGATCTTAGGCGCGTCAATTTGAATGAAATTGATTTAGGCAAATGGGTGTTGACTTTGGAGGTTTGACCAAGGGATAAGCAGGTTAGTTTAAATGATATTGGTTTCAATATTATACACAAATACCAAGATTGGTCTAGTGGTTAGTGGTGTTTTGTTTGGTGAACCAGGTTGGGGCGCGGGTTCAAGTCCCGTCCCAACCAATATTTTTTTTAAAACCGTTTTTCTATTAATATAAGTATAATATTATTTGTTTAAACAAGGTTTAACATAATTTTATTCACCAAACAAATAATGTAACATAGGAAAGCCACAATGAGCAAAAATAAACGGGGATTTTTATTATTTATTATAGGTTATAAATCAAATAAAAAAAATACGAACGATTACAACAACGGACTCAAATTTTGGGACCCAAGCTGAATTTTCCTCAACTACCCATACATTATAGCCTTTGTCCCTCCAATAAGCTGTTACCTCCTCATCAATCCTAGTAGCAATCTTAGTAAGGACGTGTGTAAAACCAATGGCGTTATCAAAACCAATCCATGAAAAATCAGACGGCCAAACACATTCCCAAACAGACGCCAACATTATCGAAAGTAGTATTTTCACGTGCCAAAATAGGCATGCCAACAACCTTCAAAACCGCAATGCGTTTGAACGGTAAATCCTGACCAGTCCATGGAGAAACAGACACCAACGACTCCTTCCATATATCCTCCTTCGACACCATGAAATCATTCATCTCAGTCTTATCTCGAAATGTTATAAAGATAGTTAAACCCCCAAGATATGATACTGCTGCTTCATCAAAACCTGCCCTGAATAACATCTTTTTCACCGTATGTAGACGAGCAATAGAGTCGGACACACCAACAACTGTCCTACCAATACAATGTAAAGGAAACATTGCACCATCACTGTAACACCCCAACCGATGGCGGAAACATCGGGATGTCACGTATTGATGATTGTTCAGTAGCTCATGGTGAATAATAAATTCCATTAAATGATTTAAATGAATTACATACAATTGTTCTAGAATTTGTACATCAAATTTAGTGAAACTATACATATATCTTCAAGCATCAATTCAAATCTTCAAGCAAATAGAACCTGAAACATGTTAAGTTGAAAATGTTTTGGGTCAATAAAAGTTGGTGAGAATTACATAGGTTTTGATAATAGAATAAAATTGTTGTGCAATTCATGTGTCATGGCAATCTAGTCCATATGCGAAAACATACTAGAAGTAAATCGAGTGCATAATCAACCTTGTTGACTGTTGTAATTGTGGTACATCCCATACGCTCATGGTTCACTCGTTTAAATTGCAGTAACAAACACCCACGTAACCTTTGTAGGAGGCACGTATCCGGGTGGGATTGTCAGTCCAATAGATCTATCAATGTATACCGTTTGGCTGATGAATGTTTATGCTAGAATTGTGCTTACCCTAGTCATGTTCAAGACATAATGCAACATAGAAAAACACATAGACACATTGATGATTGAATTGCATAAATGATGTTGTAACATGTTTCACCCCAAAAATGGTGATAAATAGAAAAGGGGCTATGTAAAACTCACCTTAGCAAAATGTTATGTCTCGTAAAAAAAATAGAATAATGTGTTGTGAATGTATGCGAGGCGAATCCCAAAGACTCAACAACGTAGCTAGTCCAAATGGAAGAAAACGAAAAAGAAAGAATATCAAGCTTCCAATTCGCCAATTACAAGAGCTTATAATCAAAGCTTCAATTGTAGAAGTAATAGACTATAGAAGAAAGGTATGAGGGAAAGATTAATCGGATTGAAACAATCGATTTAGAGGTGCAAAGTATAATGGGTCATAGGTGGGTTTTTATACTAGTTTTGGAGTCAATTAGCCATTAAAATTGGTCAACACCATAAAGTAAGGTTTTATGATGAATTGACTATTTGACTAAGACTTTGATTGTTTGACTAAGACTTTGACTAGGACTTTGACTATTTGACTCAAGGCTTTATTTAAAAAAAAAAAATCTTGTATGTGAAAAAAAGAGAATTTAGAATCATATTATTATTATTATTATTATTATTATTATTATTATTTATATACATTTATGTATGTATATAAGTTGTGAGTTAGGATAAATAAAGACTTAGGCACATTTGTATAATATTAATGATAAAGGTGTAATAAAAAAAAAATATATATATATATATAAGGGCTTTTTATGTATTAAAATTTTGGGGAAAATTTTGCGATGTTACAGTCTCCCCTACTTTTAGGAACTTCGTCCCGAAGTTAAAAGAAAAACACCAGGTATACAATTGGTCATCTACCGGAAACCTTGATAAAATTTCACACTACCTTAACGTACCTGTAAATTCATGATTACGTTCCGGACCGTAATTACCAATTTACCTTACATTAGGGTTTTGCGTCCTTTTATGACTCTACTGATTGTTGAGCAGGTCTGATAGTCTCCACCAGTCGTTGAGCAGGTGGTAGGGCCTCTCCCGACTGTTGGAAAGACATGATGACCTCTACCAATCGTTAAGTAGGTTGTTTGGTAGTCAACTAATTGTTGTACAAGTAAGCAAGTAGATATAGCAATTAATTCACATTCAAACAAGTATGCACACAGATGTTATGATAATACTTGAATTTATTACATGAATCAAAATTGTCAATACATAGAATTAAAGAGAAAGTAAACATCATTCAAATGGTAGAGTTTGCTGTTAAGTAGCTGAAGGGTCTCAAGCGGGATTATTTGGAGCATCAAGGGCGTTTGTAGCAGGGATTCGACAAGCATCTGCAAGATGCCCATACCTTTGACAGTTGGTGCACTGTCGGCAGGGTACTTGAGTCGGGTGGTGATACTGGCAGGTGTCACACTTAGGTAGCTTCCCATTGTATTGTTTCTTGTTAGGTGGGGCAGTGGTATCTATTGCAAAATTTCTGACCTTGTTCATTCCGTTGGTTGAGGCCTCAGTTTTGATTTCAACGGCAGGTTGGGGGGGGTATCCTTTTTCTTTTCCCCTTTACGAGTCAGGGTCCCTGCCTTCACATGGTTATCTGTTAGGGTGGCAGCCAAACGCTTTGCTTCCTCCAAGGTAGCAGGGTTCCTTCCCACACCGTGTCTTGAATCTGCATCGGTAAACCACCAATGTATTTTTCGATCGCAATGGGTAAAGGGGTGACTTTGTGGGGTAGTAGTAAGCGAAGTTCGTGGAAACGAGTGTTGTAAGCAAGGTTTTCCCCACTGTCTTGAGCAAGATCATGAAATTCGTCTTCCAGTTTCTTGATTTCATTACGAGGACATAACTCTGCCTTCATAATGTCTTTAACTTGATCCCAGGTTAAGGCTAGTGCAGCTTCAGCTCCGCGAGTGCGTTTTTCTTCATTCCACCAAGTGAGTGCTCGTTTGTGAAGAACACTCATGGCATAACGGACTTTAAAATTGTTGGGGCACTCACTGTTGATGAAGGTATTCTCAATACCCTCAAACCATTGTAGGAGTCCTGTAGCTCCTTCTTCTCCACTGAACTTTGGGGGATTGCAAGAATTAAAGTGCTTAAGGGTACAGGCTGGAAGTCCATTCCCGTTGTGGTGTCCATTCCCGTTGCCGTTGCCGTTCCCGTTGCCGTTCAACTGGATGACTTGAGCTAGTAAGTTGGGAACCAGAGTTGCAATTTGCTGTGCCATTTGTTGAGAAATGATTGCAGCCAGTTGGGCATCAACACCATTGTTGTTGTTGTTGTGGTTAGTATCGTGGTTGTGGTTGTGATTGCTACATCCTTCATCATGATTTTCACCACTGTTAAGACGAGCACTGCGACGTGGAGGCATGATCTGTAAGAGACACAGTGAAATGAATGAGGTTATATAAGGAATGTAATCATTTATTCGTTAATTAAAACGAATAAACGAAGACGTTGACTTATCAAAGATTCTAAATTTTAATAACATATGAAGACATGCTTTAGCCTATAAGTGAACACTCATCCCGAGAATTCCTAGGTAGGCATCCGGGTCCCTCGTCTGATTGGGATATATGCGCAATGCCAGCCTAGACAGAAGACTCAGAATACAGGCGTTCACCCTTCCAGATTGCACGTGTTCGTTATTAAAATCTAGAACTTCGACGAGATCTCAAGGTGGTTCAGGTTAAACCTGAGGATTTTTGTCCTATTAGTCTAGGAGTAGGTCCACTGATGGAGAGCAACCTTCTTGTAAGGATGAATGTAGGGATAAGAAGTGGGAGGGAGATAGAGAATAGCAAGTAAAAGAAGCAAGTACTGGTTAAATCCTATGGTTATAGACTAGATTATTTTTCTAATAACCTAATTCCCTATAACCATGGCTCTGATACCAATCTGTAACACCCCAACCGATGGCGGAAACATCGGGATGTCACGTATTGATGATTGTTCAGTAGCTCATGGTGAATAATAAATTCCATTAAATGATTTAAATGAATTACATACAATTGTTCTAGAATTTGTACATCAAATTTAGTGAAACTATACATATATCTTCAAGCATCAATTCAAATCTTCAAGCAAATAGAACCTGAAACATGTTAAGTTGAAAATGTTTTGGGTCAACAAAAGTTGGTGAGAATTACATAGGTTTTGATAATAGAATAAAATTGTTGTGCAATTCATGTGTCATGGCAATCTAGTCCATATGCGAAAACATACTAGAAGTAAATCGAGTGCATAATCAACCTTGTTGACTGTTGTAATTGTGGTACATCCCATACGCTCATGGTTCACTCGTTTAAATTGCAGTAACAAACACCCACGTAACCTTTGTAGGAGGCACGTATCCGGGTGGGATTGTCAGTCCAATAGATCTATCAATGTATACCGTTTGGCTGATGAATGTTTATGCTAGAATTGTGCTTACCCTAGTCATGTTCAAGACATAATGCAACATAGAAAAACACATAGACACATTGATGATTGAATTGCATAAATGATGTTGTAACATGTTTCACCCCAAAAATGGTGATAAATAGAAAAGGGGCTATGTAAAACTCACCTTAGCAAAATGTTATGTCTCGTAAAAAAAATAGAATAATGTGTTGTGAATGTATGCGAGGCGAATCCCAAAGACTCAACAACGTAGCTAGTCCAAATGGAAGAAAACGAAAAAGAAAGAATATCAAGCTTCCAATTCGCCAATTACAAGAGCTTATAATCAAAGCTTCAATTGTAGAAGTAATAGACTATAGAAGAAAGGTATGAGGGAAAGTTTAATCGGATTGAAACAATCGATTTAGAGGTGCAAAGTATAATGGGTCATAGGTGGGTTTTTATACTAGTTTTGGAGTCAATTAGCCATTAAAATTGGTCAACACCATAAAGTAAGGTTTTATGATGAATTGACTATTTGACTAAGACTTTATGTTTGACTAAGACTTTGACTAGGACTATTTGTGTAACAACCGGCAAAAATAAGGTAATTCCGTACAATTAATTAATATATGATTAACGTAATTAAATGCAATTATGCGTGATTTAATTATCAAGGCCTTAGGGAATAGCAATTTCCAAATAGTGCATAGGAATGCATACGTTTAATGGTAAAGCATGATTGGATCATGTGCGAATAAGCTATCCGGTATGGAAGTTGGCAATTACCCGGTAATAATTAAATAAACGAAACGGATCCCGGACACCCAGGATATAAAATAAAGGGTATTTTCATAAGATATAATGAGTTTTGGAACTCCAAAACCATAAATGAAAACGTCTTGTACAAATCTCCCGGTAACGAATAAAGTGCGCGTATCGCACCCGATACGCGTATAACTCATAATTTCACCCGGTAAAGGCCTAAATAACCAATCAACGCTTAAATTGGACTATATTTAAGGGTTATTAAAGGTATTTTTAATGTCCGGATAACGCGTGATTAAAACCCGAAAAATACCCGAACGACACCCGAACGACGGGGGATTAAACATAACAAACAATGGGTAAATATTTGAAGTTGTGGACCCCACTTACACCCATCAAAGGGCCGGCCTTATGGCCACAAAACACCTATGCATTGTATTAGTAATAATAATAATCTATACTTAGCTAAAAGCATGCTTATGTAAAAGACAAAAGTGTAAGAAACATTAGTACAAAAGCAAGCCCCCCTCTTGTCCCCTTGTGTAATTTTCGGCCAAGGGCCAAGGAAATCCAAGACAACACTTCAAACCATCATCACACTAGTGGGTGCATGCTTGTGATGGGTCTTGTATATAGGGGTCATGATAGTTAACAAGGATTTAACCAAGATTTGCAAGAAAACTCTTACACTCCTACATACATACACGGCTCACATACACTCACACATATCATCTTTTTCAAAATCTCCCAAGTACCCACATAATCTTCCATAAGATCTCTTGGATCTTTAGCATCATTACATGTGATAGTTATATAATAACACATGTTAGAAGATTGAATCACCAAGCAAAACAATTCTCTTTTCTTCCCCTCTCTTGGCCGTAGGTTACCTTACACACACACACATTGTTCTTTCAAGTTTTTACATCTCCAAAATACTTAAAATCATCCATCATCCAAACCCCTTTTGTGTGTTTCAAGAGCTTGGAGCTAAACCACTAGGAAGAACACACTAAACCCCTCTCAAATCCAAGGTTTTTGTCTTCCCTAGCCTTGTGCTAGTAGTAAGCTTCTTAATCTTGTTTTTGATTGTTATTATTCATGTATGTGTTCCTAGTAGCAAGTTGTACATGAAGGGTTTAAAAATGGTTTTGAACATAATCTTTAATAGGTTTTCATGTGTAAAATGGAAGATTAAAGATATGAAAATAAACCATGGATTTGTTGATGATGATGTATTAGTCTTGAAAATATGTAAAGTTTACATGTAAGACTAAGTAGGATGATGTTTTGGTTAAGATTTTGAAATGAACTTGAATATGTTAAAACTAACCTTAATTCATCTTATTATGATCATTTAAGTTATAATATGTGGTAAAACATGTTAGAAGTTCATAAATGAATAAGATGGAAAATTAAAGTTAACTCACTTGGATGAATGATATTTTGAGGAAATGGACAAATACATAAAACACACACATAATTAGTCTTCCATATGGAATATAAGACTAACATAAGTGTTTTGATACAAAAATAACTTACCAATAAAAAGTTGAATCTTCAAAGTTAACTATTTTGAGTGAAAAATGCTAACTTTGGAAGTTAGAGTAGAAAAATGCAACTTTTGTAAGTTAAGGGACTAAAGTTGTAACTTTGAAAGTTAAGGGACTAAAATGGACATTTTAGAAACTATTAGTCCAAAAATACAAGTATGGAAAGTTTGGTGTCAAAAATGCAAGTAATAAAGTCTAAGGATGATTTTTGTAAATACTAGTAGAAATACTTGGGTATTTTGTATAAAAGTGTATTTTTGAAAGTTATAAAAATATAAAGGGTTTTAACATAAGGATTTTTATAAAATAGAGATTTTATAAAAATATTAAACAAACTTGGGAAACTTATACAAAAATGAATACTTTTATATAAATGGGAATATAAAAGTGTTGGAAACATTTTTGTAGTTAAGTTGACAAGTTGGGTTAAAAATACATAAGTATTTTAACCATCCAAGTAACATGTGAAAATAGGAAGAAATATGGATAATATTTCTATAAAATACATGTTGGGAAAAACTTGGAAAAATTAACTAATCAAGTTAAGATATCGAACTAAAACGCGTTAACGAACCGTACACGGACAAAATATGAGAAAAATGCCATTGCGGCAAGATAAGAAAAATATATATTTTAAGAGGTAAAATATATATATACTTTGGGTGAAAACAAATAAACACTTTCCTAAGTGTTGGAGGATTAATTCGTGGGAGAAACACATGACACAAACGAATAAGACGTTAAAACAAACGTATATACTTAACAAGAAAAATTACACATTTATATATATATTTGTACGCTCGTCTCGGCAAAATGCTAGTATATCTACTTAATGGGAAAGTAGATATGCGGGAAGGAAAGCCGCGACGAGAAGACAAGGATATATATATGTGTATGTCGTACCAACGAAATCCTAGTATATTTATTTGAATGGGAAAATAAATATACGGTGTGGTGAGTTGAATCGGACGTTAAGAATATACGATCGAACGACAAAATCTTAGCATATTTGTTTAAATGGGAAAACAAATGTGTGGCAAAGTGAGTCGGGTCGAGGATTGAAATATATATTATATCGAGCGATGCGATCTTAAGTATAATTATTTAAATGGGAAAATAATTATATGTTAAGTGAAGTCGAGTCGATGATAATAAGATACAAGTTATGGAAATATTAACAAGAGTAATATATAACTTGTAACACAAAGGGTAATGTAACGCCAACGAAACCTAGGATACACGCTTAATTAAACGGGATTTGGAACAACTTGTGGTCGGGAGTTGGGTGTACAACTTGCCAAGGCACATGCACTATAGGAATAGTGACTTATACGTTTAGGACGTTTGTAGGTGCAAGACCACCCCTTGCTATTCACCTTATTGAGCCAGACGCAGTTTCAGGTGAGTTTCACGGCCCCATTTTAAACTATTTTTACGTTTTCCGGGGGAAAGATATGTTAGGGATAGTGTTTGACGGATTTAATACTTGAGGTGTGACCGCCACTCGGGGTTGAGTCCTCGCCTCTATAATCATTTGTTCAGGGAATTGAAACCGGAGGAATATTCGAATAGTACTATTGGTGCCTGACAAGGCCCACCCCTAATCGATAGCATCGATTACGCATTAGGTTATGCCTGGGGTGCAAATATTCTGAACTTAAGTCGTGGGAAACCGAGTAACGACTTGGAGCGGGGCACAATTATTATATGTCTTGGTTTGATTATAGTCTCAAGTAGATTTATAGGAATTTGCAACTCCTATATATTGTCATAACACGGTATTCCCAAGTATTCAAGTTTTAGAGACTAAAAACCTGTGAACTCACCAATATATTTATATTGACGAAACTTTTTAAAACATATCTTTCAGGTAACTAGAAGATGAAAGATCAGGCAAGCAGGGTCGGGGAATCTCCAATGCGACGTCGAGCTTTTGTGGGGTTTCACCTTTATTTCCCAAGGCATTTGGGATATATATGAGAAACCTCTATGTTATTTCAAAAACAATTAACTTTTGTGTAATGTTTGAAACAGATTTGACGTCATAATAAATGACCCATTTTCTTAAATTACTTGTGTTTAGCCATAACCTTGACTTTATGCTTTTGAACCGTCGCGCCACGTGTTTCCGCCTTTGTCGTGGTGTGACAGAACGTGGTATCAGAGACAAGGTTATAGCGAACTAGAGTATTTTCTTTAAAAACTAGACTATAACCGGATTTGGTTCTAAAGATAAAGTTTTCAAAAAGAAAATATATAAAAGTGTTAACTAAAAGTAATTTTCAAGAAGCATTGGGCATGAGGAGATTCCGACCAAGCCAGCCATGGGTATTGTTATGCCTTAACGTGAAAATTAGAAGTTAGGAAGGTTACTATAGAGTACGCCATAACTGTCTAATTTAAATAAATCATATATACATGTACGGTTCTTTTGCCAGGATGTCCGACGCGGGAAGTATAGCGCCTAGTATCGATAGCAGCATCCAGATCATTCCTGCGCCACCGCCTGAGCCGGTAGAGCTAGTAGTACTCGACGCGGAGGACGAAGATGTAGAGATGAACGCCGACGGAGGCTCGGACGACGACTCGGATGAGACGGATCCTAGCGAGGATCCTGATTGGGCACCCGCTGTGGTAGACGCGCCGCTACCCATTGTACCAGCAGCGCCGTTAGCCCCACGCCCCATACGAGCTGTTAGGGATTTTCCCGAGGGCTGTGCCGGACCGTCCCGGCCGATCCCAGCCCATTCGGAGACAGTAGAGTCTCCATTCGACCAGCAGGCTCACATGGAGCACGAGCCAGCACCCTTACCTCATATCCACGTCCCAGCAGGCATGAGACTCCTGCCTATTCCCCATGGGAGGAACGGATGGATATCCGACGACTCCGATGACGAGTCTGTGGGTTCGGTAGGACACATGTTGGTGCCAGAGATTCAGGCTGATCAGGAGGAGCCAGTGGCTCCAATGCTAGAGGATGCCCCAGCCGACCCCATAGCCCCACCAGCACCTCTCGAGCCCATACCTCAGGAGGAGCCAGCCCCCGCAGCGCTTATACATGAGGGTAGTCCCGCCCGTAGCTCTGAGCTACATAGGGCAGGCATGGAGGCCTTCGCCACTGCGAGCCCTCCCACACCCCCTGTAGTGGTGTCCACTCCAGAGTGGGCCACTGTCTCTGAGCCGTTGGTAGCCCCACTAGCTGAGCCTATGCCACCACCCACCATTGCCATGACTATACCCATCCCCACCATTCCCAGCATGACACCTGCACCATACCCTCTAGGTGCAGGGGACCCTTATCTGATGCCACCCTACTTTTCCATCAGGCCACCCGGTTTCACTCCATTACTGCCACACATACCAGTACCATTCCCCTTCGGGCCCTTCCCATCCACACACCCTGATGTACCCGGACCATCCCACCTTCCCAGGATGACACCCCCCTCTGGACCCGCCCAGACCTCGACCATCACTTTAGAGCAGGATTTTCAGACTCTAGTCAACACGGTGCAGCGCACCGTGAATCAGGTTGAGCATCAGACGAGATTGATGTGGGCAAGGATGATTGACACTCGTGATGCCTTGGCGCATTACGCAGAGGAGCTCTTGCGCATGGATGCGCAGAGCGGGATTACTGGGGATGCACACTGGGCACATCGACAGTTTTTGTACGAGCGCATCTCAGAGATCAGCATGACGATTAGCATGTATGCGCCGCAGTACCAGTATCCACCGCCACCGCCACAGTAGGATGTATCGGGGGTGCGCAGAAGACACACCAGCTTATGTACATATTAGCAGCACTATGGTAGTACAGCACGGGTTATGACACTCGTCTGCATTTTGCCTAGCCGTACGGGTATTACGGCGTATGATATGATGTTTTATTATTTCAAAAGCAATGTATTGTATGAGAAATGTATTCTCCATTTTGTATTATGAACAAGCATTGTACTGATATTATTGAAATTAATGAAAAATCTTATTATTATGGTGAAATATGTTGTTGTCTATGATTATTATTGCTTACTCCATATGTTGTGGTTTGTATACTTGTGTGGTGATGTTATGTCGATTTCAATTTATATTTCTGTATGATGTGTTGGTATGTTGTGTGATGATATGGTGTTGATTATTGTGTTCATGCTTTGGTTTGTTATTTATGCTTTGTATTGTATAAATGTCTGCCAAATTAACCTTTGATAATTATTATTGAAGAAAAATGGCACCTGCCACCCGAAGCAATAGTGGAGCAGACGGACTGCCCGCAACACCGGCCGAGCTCGAAACCATGATATCTGAACGCATAGCTCGTGCCATCGCTGAACACGAAGCCGCACGCTCGGAACACTCCCATGACAGGACAGGGAGCGAGCGACGAGAGACCTCCCCCAGTGGTAAGAGGTTTAAAAATAAATGAAAAAGTGATGGGAGGATATTTCACAAACTCCTATCCCATAATAACATACTATGTTACTATTACAGGGATAGCCTCGGGAGAGCGCGGCTGCACTTTCAAGGCTTTCTTGGACTGTAAGCCAATAAACTTCAGCGGCACTGAGGGTTCCATAGGCCTGGTCAAATGGTTCGAAAAGACCGAGGCAGTTATCCGCATCAGCGGGTGTACCCCTCGACAGTCTGTCATGTACTCCACCAATCTGTTCCTAGATCAGGCGCTAACTTGGTGGAACGGCCAAGTACAGTCTTTAGGAGATGATGTTGCATACTCTCTATCATGGGCGGCACTGAAGGAACTTATGACTGCCGAATACCGCCCGGCAAGCGAAGTGCAGAAGTTGGAAACCGAGTTCTGGAACCTCACCATGGTAGGAGCAGACGTCACTGGGTATACGTCAAGATTTCATGATCTCGCTCGACTAGTACCTCGTCTGGTTACACCGGAAAAGAACAAGGTGGAACGTTACTTATTCGGGTTAGCACCACAGATTCGCAGCATGGTCACCTCTTCCAAACCCACGACCATGCGCGAGGCAATTGATCTGGCACTAAGTCTGACTGAGGATGCTATCCGCATGGGTACCCTAATCCGCCAAGTTTCCGGATTAAAAATTTCTGAAGCAAGTAGTGTTGAGGCCAAGAAACAGGGATCAAGTTCAGCGGTTGTAACTAATGATCAGGGTAACGGGCAGAGGTTTGGGAAAAGGAAGAGAGATGAGGGAAAAAGGGATCGAGCGTCGGGTAGCTCGAACAAGAAAGGAAAGGGTTATGCCGCCACGGGACGTGGTAACAATAACAAACAGGGAAACCAGGGGAGAAACAATGGATTAACTTGCGGGAAGTGCCACCGCACCGGGCACAAGACTGAAGAGTGCCGATCTGGAGCACCAAAGAATGGAGGGGCCAGACCCTGTTTTGCATGCGGGTCATTGGATCATTGGAAGAAAGATTGCCCCAAGGTCAACAATCAGGCCCGTGGCCGGGCATTTGTAATTGGAGCCGGTGACGCACGGCAAGACCCCAATGTGGTCACTGGTACGTTTCCTCTAAATGGTCATTATGCCTCTGTATTATTTGATACCGGTGCTGACTTTAGCTTCGTATCCATTGAGTTTAAAAGACTACTTGGTTTAAAAACTAGCAAACTAGATACACCCTACTCTATAGAACTGGCTAATGGTAAAACTATTGAAACGAGAGAGGTAGCTAAAGATTGTAAGTTAGAACTCTGTGGGCACGAGTTTGGGATTGATCTATTACCGGTTGTATTGGGAAGTTTTGACATCGTTGTTGGTATGGACTGGTTGTCCGCGCACCGTGCCATTGTGGTTTGCAACGATAAGGTTATTCAAGTTCCCCTCGCAAGCGGTGAAACTCTCTCAATTCAAGGGGAAAGACACGGGACGCCACTAAGGATTATTTCGAGCATGAAGGCCCGTAAGTGTCTGAGAAAAGGGCTTGTCGCATTCTTAGCACACGTAGTGGACAAGAAGGCCGACGAGCGAAAATTGGAAGACATTCCAGTAGCCAGAGATTTTCCAGATGTATTTCCAGAAGATTTGCCGGGGTTACCGCCACCTCGACAAGTCGAGTTCCGCATCGACCTCGTTCCCGGAGCAGCTCCTGTGGCACGATCGCCATACCGCCTAGCTCCATCAGAGATGCAGGAACTGTCCAGCCAGCTACAAGAATTACTGGACAAAGGTTTTATAAGACCGAGTTTCTCACCTTGGGGAGCTCCCGTCTTATTTGTGAAGAAGAAGGATGGCACATTTCGCATGTGCATCGACTATCGAGAGCTGAACAAGCTAACCATCAAGAATCGCTATCCTCTCCCCAGGATCGACGATTTATTTGATCAGCTCCAAGGTTCCAGCTATTACTCCAAGATCGATTTGAGGTCAGGCTATCACCAGTTGCGTATACAAGAAGAAGATGTACCAAAAACGGCCTTCAGAACCCGGTATGGACATTATGAATTTTTGGTAATGCCGTTTGGCTTGACCAACGCACCAGCGGTTTTCATGGACCTAATGAACCGCGTGTGTAAGCCATACCTGGATAAATTCGTCATTGTCTTCATTGACGATATTTTGATCTATTCACGCACGAAAGAAGACCACGAGAATCACCTTCGGTTAATTCTTGAAGTATTGCGCAAAGAGAAACTCTATGCTAAATTCTCGAAATGTGACTTTTGGATTCGGGAAGTCCACTTTTTAGGCCACGTGGTAAACGAGAAGGGCATACACGTTGATCCAGCCAAGATCGAGGCAATTAAAAATTGGGAAGCACCTCGAACTCCTACCGAAGTACGACAATTTCTAGGCCTCGCGGGTTATTACAGAAGGTTCATCGAGAACTTTTCAAAGATAGCGCAAGCTTTAACCATGTTAACCCAAAAGGATAAGAAATTTGAGTGGACGGAAAAGCAAGAGGCAGCATTCCAATTGTTAAAAGACAAGTTATGTGGCGCTCCGATACTATCACTCCCTGATGGTACGGAAGATTTTGTGGTTTACTGCGATGCCTCGCATCAAGGTTTGGGTTGCGTATTGATGCAGCGAGAAAAAGTAATAGCATATGCTTCCAGGCAACTGAAAATCCATGAGAAGAACTACACTACACACGATTTGGAATTAGGTGCAGTGGTGTTCGCTCTCAAGATATGGAGGCACTATCTGTACGGAACCAAGTGCACGATTTTCACTGATCACAAGAGCTTACAGCACATCTTCGATCAGAAGGATTTGAATATGCGACAACGGCGATGGGTTGAATTATTAAACGATTACGATTGTGAGATAAAGTACCATCCCGGTAAGGCAAACGTCGTAGCCGATGCCTTGAGTCGCAAGGAAAGGGTTAAACCATTGCGTGTTCGAGCTTTGGGATTGACTATCCACACGAATATGACTGAACGAATTCGTGAAGCCCAAGTTAACGCCCTCAAACCAGAGAATGTCAAAGGTGAAAGGTTACGAAAGATGGTTGATTCACTGGAACCAAAAGCGGACCGGACATTGTATTTCATGAATAGAATTTGGGTTCCAGTATATGGTGGATTGCGTGAGCTAGTATTGGCCGAAGCTCACAGTTCTAGATATTCGGTTCACCCGGGTGCAGACAAGATGTTCCACGATTTGAAGGAACTTTATTGGTGGCCGAATTTCAAAAGGGATATAGCAGCCTATGTCGCGCGATGTTTGACTTGCGCAAAGGTCAAGGCTGAGCACCAGAGACCTTCCGGTTTGCTCCAGCAACCGGAAATACCGGAATGGAAATGGGAACGGATCACCATGGATTTCATTACCAAGTTACCTAAAACGACAAGCGGCCATGACATGATCTGGGTAATCGTAGATCGATTGACGAAATCTGCACACTTCCTCCCGATACGCGAAACGGACAGGTTGGAGAAACTGACCCGTCTGTATATTAAGGAAGTGGTATCTAAACACGGTGTACCTGTATCTATCATCTCCGATCGAGATAGTCGTTTCACTTCCAGATTTTGGGAAAGTTTGAACGAAGCCCTCGGTACTCGCCTCGACATGAGTACCGCATATCACCCCCAAACGGATGGTCAAAGTGAACGAACCATCCAGACCTTGGAAGATATGCTACGGGCATGCGCAATTGATTTCGGAGGTAATTGGGATACGCACTTGCCATTGGTAGAATTTTCCTATAACAACAGTTATCATACGAGCATTCAAGCCACACCGTTTGAAGCTTTATATGGACGCAAGTGCCGATCGCCATTATGTTGGGCGGAAGTTGGGGAAAAGCAACTCACCGGGCCCGAAATTGTTCAAGAGACCACGGATAAGGTCTTTTTGATAAAAGAACGCCTCAAAGCGGCCCGGGACCGCCAGAAAAGCTATGCTGATATGAGGCGAAAGCCTTTAGAGTTTCAAGTCGGAGACAGGGTCCTATTGAAGGTGTCACCTTGGAAAGGTGTCGCGCGCTTTGGGAAGCGCGGAAAGCTGAACCCACGATATATTGGACCGTTCAAAGTCTTGTCGAGGGTAGGCACAGTGGCATACAAGCTCGAGTTGCCTCAAGAGCTTAGTGGAATACACGACACGTTTCATGTGTCGAACTTGAAAAAGTGCCTATCCGACGAAACTCTCATTATTCCTGCTGACGAAATCCAGATTGACGACAAGCTACATTTTGTGGAAGAACCAATCGAGGTAACTGATTGGAAGGTCCAAAAATTAAGGCGCAGCAAGATCAGATTGGTCAAAGTGCGCTGGAATGCCAAGCGTGGACCGGAGTTCACGTGGGAAAGGCTGGACCGGATGAAGCAAAAATACCCCGCCCTATTCGAGAAGACACCTGTACCGGAGAACTCGAAGTGAATTCCGGGACGGAATTCTCTTAACGGGGGGAGAATGTAACAACCGGCAAAAATAAGGTAATTCCGTACAATTAATTAATATATGATTAACGTAATTAAATGCAATTATGCGTGATTTAATTATCAAGGCCTTAGGGAATAGCAATTTCCAAATAGTGCATAGGAATGCATACGTTTAATGGTAAAGCATGATTGGATCATGTGCGAATAAGCTATCCGGTATGGAAGTTGGCAATTACCCGGTAATAATTAAATAAACGAAACGGATCCCGGACACCCAGGATATAAAATAAAGGGTATTTTCATAAGATATAATGAGTTTTGGAACTCCAAAACCATAAATGAAAACGTCTTGTACAAATCTCCTGGTAACGAATAAAGTGCGCGTATCGCACCCGATACGCGTATAACTCATAATTTCACCCGGTAAAGGCCTAAATAACCAATCAACGCTTAAATTGGACTATATTTAAGGGTTATTAAAGGTATTTTTAATGTCCGGATAACGCGTGATTAAAACCCGAAAAATACCCGAACGACACCCGAACGACGGGGGATTAAACATAACAAACAATGGGTAAATATTTGAAGTTGTGGACCCCACTTACACCCATCAAAGGGCCGGCCTTATGGCCACAAAACACCTATGCATTGTATTAGTAATAATAATAATCTATACTTAGCTAAAAGCATGCTTATGTAAAAGACAAAAGTGTAAGAAACATTAGTACAAAAGCAAGCCCCCCTCTTGTCCCCTTGTGTAATTTTCGGCCAAGGGCCAAGGAAATCCAAGACAACACTTCAAACCATCATCACACTAGTGGGTGCATGCTTGTGATGGGTCTTGTATATAGGGGTCATGATAGTTAACAAGGATTTAACCAAGATTTGCAAGAAAACTCTTACACTCCTACATACATACACGGCTCACATACACTCACACATATCATCTTTTTCAAAATCTCCCAAGTACCCACATAATCTTCCATAAGATCTCTTGGATCTTTAGCATCATTACATGTGATAGTTATATAATAACACATGTTAGAAGATTGAATCACCAAGCAAAACAATTCTCTTTTCTTCCCCTCTCTTGGCCGTAGGTTACCTTACACACACACACATTGTTCTTTCAAGTTTTTACATCTCCAAAATACTTAAAATCATCCATCATCCAAACCCCTTTTGTGTGTTTCAAGAGCTTGGAGCTAAACCACTAGGAAGAACACACTAAACCCCTCTCAAATCCAAGGTTTTTGTCTTCCCTAGCCTTGTGCTAGTAGTAAGCTTCTTAATCTTGTTTTTGATTGTTATTATTCATGTATGTGTTCCTAGTAGCAAGTTGTACATGAAGGGTTTAAAAATGGTTTTGAACATAATCTTTAATAGGTTTTCATGTGTAAAATGGAAGATTAAAGATATGAAAATAAACCATGGATTTGTTGATGATGATGTATTAGTCTTGAAAATATGTAAAGTTTACATGTAAGACTAAGTAGGATGATGTTTTGGTTAAGATTTTGAAATGAACTTGAATATGTTAAAACTAACCTTAATTCATCTTATTATGATCATTTAAGTTATAATATGTGGTAAAACATGTTAGAAGTTCATAAATGAATAAGATGGAAAATTAAAGTTAACTCACTTGGATGAATGATATTTTGAGGAAATGGACAAATACATAAAACACACACATAATTAGTCTTCCATATGGAATATAAGACTAACATAAGTGTTTTGATACAAAAATAACTTACCAATAAAAAGTTGAATCTTCAAAGTTAACTATTTTGAGTGAAAAATGCTAACTTTGGAAGTTAGAGTAGAAAAATGCAACTTTTGTAAGTTAAGGGACTAAAGTTGTAACTTTGAAAGTTAAGGGACTAAAATGGACATTTTAGAAACTATTAGTCCAAAAATACAAGTATGGAAAGTTTGGTGTCAAAAATGCAAGTAATAAAGTCTAAGGATGATTTTTGTAAATACTAGTAGAAATACTTGGGTATTTTGTATAAAAGTGTATTTTTGAAAGTTATAAAAATATAAAGGGTTTTAACATAAGGATTTTTATAAAATAGAGATTTTATAAAAATATTAAACAAACTTGGGAAACTTATACAAAAATGAATACTTTTATATAAATGGGAATATAAAAGTGTTGGAAACATTTTTGTAGTTAAGTTGACAAGTTGGGTTAAAAATACATAAGTATTTTAACCATCCAAGTAACATGTGAAAATAGGAAGAAATATGGATAATATTTCTATAAAATACATGTTGGGAAAAACTTGGAAAAATTAACTAATCAAGTTAAGATATCGAACTAAAACGCGTTAACGAACCGTACACGGACAAAATATGAGAAAAATGCCATTGCGGCAAGATAAGAAAAATATATATTTTAAGAGGTAAAATATATATATACTTTGGGTGAAAACAAATAAACACTTTCCTAAGTGTTGGAGGATTAATTCGTGGGAGAAACACATGACACAAACGAATAAGACGTTAAAACAAACGTATATACTTAACAAGAAAAATTACACATTTATATATATATTTGTACGCTCGTCTCGGCAAAATGCTAGTATATCTACTTAATGGGAAAGTAGATATGCGGGAAGGAAAGCCGCGACGAGAAGACAAGGATATATATATGTGTATGTCGTACCAACGAAATCCTAGTATATTTATTTGAATGGGAAAATAAATATACGGTGTGGTGAGTTGAATCGGACGTTAAGAATATACGATCGAACGACAAAATCTTAGCATATTTGTTTAAATGGGAAAACAAATGTGTGGCAAAGTGAGTCGGGTCGAGGATTGAAATATATATTATATCGAGCGATGCGATCTTAAGTATAATTATTTAAATGGGAAAATAATTATATGTTAAGTGAAGTCGAGTCGATGATAATAAGATACAAGTTATGGAAATATTAACAAGAGTAATATATAACTTGTAACACAAAGGGTAATGTAACGCCAACGAAACCTAGGATACACGCTTAATTAAACGGGATTTGGAACAACTTGTGGTCGGGAGTTGGGTGTACAACTTGCCAAGGCACATGCACTATAGGAATAGTGACTTATACGTTTAGGACGTTTGTAGGTGCAAGACCACCCCTTGCTATTCACCTTATTGAGCCAGACGCAGTTTCAGGTGAGTTTCACGGCCCCATTTTAAACTATTTTTACGTTTTCCGGGGGAAAGATATGTTAGGGATAGTGTTTGACGGATTTAATACTTGAGGTGTGACCGCCACTCGGGGTTGAGTCCTCGCCTCTATAATCATTTGTTCAGGGAATTGAAACCGGAGGAATATTCGAATAGTACTATTGGTGCCTGACAAGGCCCACCCCTAATCGATAGCATCGATTACGCATTAGGTTATGCCTGGGGTGCAAATATTCTGAACTTAAGTCGTGGGAAACCGAGTAACGACTTGGAGCGGGGCACAATTATTATATGTCTTGGTTTGATTATAGTCTCAAGTAGATTTATAGGAATTTGCAACTCCTATATATTGTCATAACACGGTATTCCCAAGTATTCAAGTTTTAGAGACTAAAAACCTGTGAACTCACCAATATATTTATATTGACGAAACTTTTTAAAACATATCTTTCAGGTAACTAGAAGATGAAAGATCAGGCAAGCAGGGTCGGGGAATCTCCAATGCGACGTCGAGCTTTTGTGGGGTTTCACCTTTATTTCCCAAGGCATTTGGGATATATATGAGAAACCTCTATGTTATTTCAAAAACAATTAACTTTTGTGTAATGTTTGAAACAGATTTGACGTCATAATAAATGACTCATTTTCTTAAATTACTTGTGTTTAGCCATAACCTTGACTTTATGCTTTTGAACCGTCGCGCCACGTGTTTCCGCCTTTGTTGTGGTGTGACAATTTGACTCAAGGCTTTATTTAAAAAAAAAAATCTTGTATGTGAAAAAAAAAGAATTTAGAATCATATTATTATTATTATTATTTATATACATTTATGTATGTATATAAGTTGTGAGTTAGGATAAATAAAGACTTAGGCACATTTGTATAATATTAATGATAAAGGTGTAATAAAAATATATATATATATATATATATATATATATATATATATATATATATAAGGGCTTTTTATGTATTAAAATTTTGGGGAAAATTTTGCGATGTTACAATCACCTTGAACCTACAACGTCTTCTTAGATCTAGAAGTACCTCCATAAACTGTTGCCATAGCTGGAAAATCATCCATAAGAACATTCTTTTCCTTAGGAGCCCATGTCGTTTTTCGAGAATTCCCCTCATCATACGAAATCTTCCGATGTGAGCGATCAAACATAGCTAATGAGACCGAGATTCTTGAATCCATGAGAACGATTTCATTGAGGGATTGAAGGATAGAGTAAGGATTTTCTTCTTTTGGCTTCGAGCTTGGAAATTATAGAGGACGTAGCTTTATATAGTGAAAAGAAATATATAGGTAAGGTCTTCATAACCGCTTTCAGTAAAGTAAATCTACTGCCTACCGACAAAATCAAAACTTTCCATAAAGATAGTCTTTTATCAAAGGCTTCCAAAACCAGAACCCAATTGCCTACTCTAGTCATGTTAGCCTTGATGATTAGACCCATGTAAAACGTGGCAGGGAACACGTGTTACATCCGATAATGTTGGCGAAATCGGACACTTCCGTTTGGTCTACCCCAACCCCAATCAAGCTGGATTTTGAGTAGTTTATTTTCATCCCAGACACCACATAGAAACATCTCAAAAGCCGAGACATATTAAGATATCAAAGCGTCATCCGCAAAATAGAAGATGAGATGTGGACAGACTTTATTAGGACATGAGAACCCGCAAAAAGTATCCAAATTAAAAACCATAATATTTGACCATTTAACTTTTACACCAAAAGTTTATGAGTTCACACTTCACATTAAAAAATAAAAACCCCGAATATTGGACCACTTAACTTTTTATCACTTTAAATTAAATCATCTTATTATAAAAGAAAATTATCATTTCTATTTTCTATGTTTTTATTTCCCATAGTTTGTGTTTGAAAATATATAGGGCATAGTTAATATAAAATACAAATATTTGTAAGAATACATGCCTTGTTATAAAAAGTAATGACAAGATAGTAAGATCATCCGCAATGGACGTTATAGGTGTGTGAATGAGCTTGATAATGCCCTTAAGGGAGAGACGTTTCTGGCATAACGCCAAACTAGAAGAAAACAATTGGAAAGTAACGATTCAAAAGGCGCTTAGGGGCATTAACAATTATACATGTTTTTAAAAGAGCGTTATGATGCTGATGTGATGAAAAATGCCCCATAAAGAACATTAACCATTATGAATGGTCTTATAATAAATAACATTTGATCAATGTTTGGATGTGTATAGTTGAAATGCGTACTTTTTTTTTTTTGACGGCCAACGAATCAATTTCCGAGCACTCTCGAGCACCCTTTTGGCAAATCAGGTACTCTAGAGTACCCGGGCCACCAATTTCCAGGAAACCCGACCACTCACCCGCTCGAAGGCACGAAAGTGAAATAATCGGTAAAACCGGTCGAGATCAGGACTCGAACCCAAGCCAATGGTCGGGTCATCCCTCATTTCCCCTCCACCAATGTCCTCCAAATGTAGCTAATGGGAATTGAACCTAAGCCTCCCAAAAAAAACTTTAGGCCCTCAACCAACTAGGCTACAAGCGTTGGACGTTGAAATGAGTACTACTAACTAGAATTAAGATCATATTAAAAGTTTATTGAAGTAAACACACATTAAAGTGTTGAACATTTCCCAATGCCGACAAATTTCATAACAAAGACTAAGACACTAAGAGCACGGACAAAACTAAGAGGAATCTGCACCAATCTAACAAATCTAAATATCACTTTTTATCCATATAGTTAGGGGCCGTTTGGTTGATTAAATGCTAAATTATTAAGATTGTCCGAATGGTTAAGAGGCTCTGAATGGTTAAGAGCTGAATCATTCAGCATCCCTTATTAGCTTAATGGTTCAACACTTAATCATTCCATTCAGATGCTGAAACAAACAGTCTGAATGCTGAATGATTCAAACCTGAATGATTAATCTAGGTAAACGAAGAAGGCTTGGTTTCGTCCATCAACGGAGGTTCTCACCCCCAGCCATAACAACATCACGCGAACAGCCCCGGCGTGACCACAAGCGATGGTGGTCGCGTCGGTAACGGGAAAAAGTGACATTTGGTCACCCCAGTACTCACCCCAATCACAACAGGATCAAGTGACCGTATTACTTGATAGTCACGTCGGTGACTCGTGCCCGATCGCTCGCGCGTCCCTAACTGACGGCCTTAGTCATTATATTCCATTCTAAAATAAAAAAAATAAAAAAAACTTATATTTTTAAACACACAAATTACTGTTGAGATCATTTCTAAATAATATCATATATAAGTGGCGGGATTTTAGCATACAAACGTTCCTCTGTTCGACCTTCCATCCGATACGATACGGTTCTCTCTCTCTCTCTCTGATCATCATATGCATGCATTTGTAAGTTTTCCTATTTTGCGAATCCGAATCTAATTGCTGTTAATTCCATCGATTAATGCGCATAATCGTTGTAATTGATATCAAACGTCTTGTATTAATATATTATGCTAATTTGAACCATTTATTCTCTTACATCATTATGTTTTTAGCGATTTTGATGATTGATTCGATTGGTTTAGTGATTGATTGAAATGAAGAAATATCCGATCGGAGCAGAGCATTATGAGCTGTATGAGGAGATAGGGCAAGGTGTTAGCGCCTCTGTTTTCCGAGCAAAGCGTGTTGATAACGATGAAATTGTCGCTATTAAAGTCCTTGATTTTGAACGAGGAAACTGTGATCTGGTAATTTCATGCTACATACAATTTCTATTTGATTCATTATATATATATATATCTATGCTATTTGAGTGTAATATTAATTGTTTATTTTCATAATATCTTGAATACCGATTGATTGAGTCACTCAAACTTTTTTCTAGTGACCTAAATATGACACATTTTGTTGGGAAATCCGAATTAATGAAACCGACTTGGCGTTCAAGGCTCAAGGAGTGGATAATTATAGATAGTTTAAACGTGATAAGGTTAAAATTATTATTACCTAAATAGGACATATTTTGTTGGGAATTCCGAATTAATGAAACTGACTTGGCGTGTAAGGCTCAAGGAGAGTTTCAAGGAGTGGATAATAAGGTTGAAATTATTATTTAAAATTATCATATCCTAGAGTATTAATTAATTAGTGGATAATTATCTAGATTCTTATACGTGTTTGGTTAGGAAGTATGTTAGATCATTCTTGTGTAAATTAATTAATAGGTATCCTAGTTATAGTCTAACGTGTTAGTTAGGTAAACCTAAGTGTTTGGTTGGGAAGTATGTTAGGTTAGGAAGTATGTTAGGTTTTTTTATTCAGTGATTGTTCTTTTTCCGGTTTATAAGAAAAGCTAAGTGTTTTTTATACTTACACTTTGTTCGAGAGTTTCATTCAAGGGAGGAAGAGAAAGGATTGGGAAGGAAGTGGGGAAAAATGTGTTTCAGAGTTTTTTGTAGGAGGGACAAGGAGGGAGATCCTTTCTCTTCCCCCTTAAGTCAATCTCTGGAACACAGCGTTAGAAAAGAGGAGCGACTTTATTAGAACAATTTTGAAACTAGTTACTATTTCATGATTTTATCCTGATATTTAAGTCTCGTTCTTATATGGATCGTTTATTGGGGATTGACATTAAATGAAGAGAAGGGAAATTATGCCAAGAAGGTACAGATGGACCAAGTGGTAGCTTTTCTAGATCTCCTAATTTGAATATAAGATAAGCAAAACGATTTGAACCGAGTTCATCTTGGTTTGCACTACAAATAGATGGCAAATTGGTTTTTGGAATGGAAGGACTGTATTAATGATGTGTTGGTTAATTTATGATCTTTCGGTTCTTATTTGTTTATCTGTTTTCAGAACAATGTATCGCGTGAGGCCCAGACAATGATCTTGGTTGACCATCCAAATGTTCTTAGATCACATTGTTCTTTCGTAAATGACCACAATCTATGGGTTGTTATGCCTTTTATGGCTGGTGGTTCTTGCCTCCATATGTTGAAGGCTTTCCATCCTGAGGGTTTTGGAGAAGCTGTTATTGCAACTATATTACGCGAGGTGTTAAAAGCATTGGAGTATCTTCATCATCATGGGCACATCCATCGTGATGTTAAAGTGAGTTTTGTTATGAGTGTTAGTTCATGTGTTATTATTTTTAGTCTCGGAATATATAAAAGTACTTCATTTTGGATATTATTCAGTTTTCAATATAATTTATATTGAATTGATAACAAAAGAAACTTAGCAAACTGTAAATTTGGACTTTTATTGCATTATAATCTTTCAAGTTATTAGAGAAAAAAGTCATAATATCAAATAAAATTTAGGAACAGGAAAAGAAAAAAAAAAGAAATAAGAGAATTTCACTACTTTTATAAATAGGAACTTCTTTCCCTACTCTTAGAAATTACACCATCTTCACAAAATTGTTCTGTGCTAGTTACTTAGTCGGATTTGGCTGTTTGTATAGGCTGGAAACATTCTCATCAGTGACCATGGTGCAATCAAGCTGGGTGATTTGGGTGTTTCTGCGTGCTTATTTGATTCCGGTGACAGACAACGTGCAAGGAATACATTTGTTGGGACACCATGCTGGTACTATTTTTTCCTTTACTGATTCTCATAAAATAAATATATCAGATAATATGCAACTACCTGAGGCATTATGTTTTTTTTTTTTTTCTAGGATGGCCCCTGAGGTTATGGAGCAATTGCATGGCTACGACTTCAAGTGAGTAATTTTCTTTTTTCTCATTCAACAGTAGATGTTTTTTATTTCTGTATCATGAATACCAAATAATGAAGTAGACTATAAACTAAACTTCTGTTGCAAAAAAGGTAAGTTGGTGATTTTTCTGCTTGAAAATTTCTGCAGGGCAGATATATGGTCTTTCGGTATAACAGCTCTCGAGCTTGCTCATGGGCATGCTCCTTTCTCTAAATATCCCCCAATGAAGGTGCCTTAACTTTACATATATACATATATATAGGGGCACACTCAATTAAGAACCAATATTGAGTTGAGCCTACACGGTGTGATCATGGGGTGGGGGTTGGAGCGACATGTGGCAACCATGTCAATCCCCTCCAACCCCCAATAAAACCACGGGGTGGTGGTGGCGTTGAGTGGTTATTTATTTATTTTTAATCAAACAACCAATCTCAATCATCCATAATCCTACAACCATCCACCTCACCCTCACCTTTTGCCTCACGCCGGTGAAAAACTCCACCCCACCTGCCGCATGCTAGCTTTCACGTCGCATGGGGGTGGTGTTGGTGGCGTGGAGGGGCTTCACGTCCCCCTTCCATGTCCCCACACCGTGTAGTCTGAGAACCACATAAATCCTTGTTGGTAGTGCATCAATGTTGGTTCTTATATACTAAATCAATTATCATATGAAAGTGTAAATGTGCAAGTTTTTTTTTCTCACCCGGATTCTCACTTGCCTCTTTTGAAAATTAAGTAACATTTTAGCGTTAAATATTTTTTCCAGAGGCATGTGCATGTAAAATTGCAACAAAGCTTAAGGTTAAAGTTCACAAAAGCAAAATATGTATATGTGCATGAAATGAAAAACAAGTCTGTCTTTCACAATAAATCCAAACATATAGCATTACATCCATAGATATGCATGTGCTGCGTGTGCATGTAAAATCTTGTAGATGCAACAATTTAGAAAACAAAATCTGAACACTCCTATGCACATTAGCACATATGCATGGAACATAGATATATTATGTTTAATTAGTAAACCCAAACAAACAAAACATTATATTCACAATACACACATGTGCATGTAAAATAAAATCTACTAGCACAAATTTCTAAAAAAAAGACTAAACATTGTCATATGCTAGCTTATTGCGTGCTAGGATCTTGACAAGGTAAACATCACATGATAAAGAGGTTTTCGTCGGTAGTCATCACTGTTCTTAGCGTACTAGACTTTTTCATTTGCTATTGCCCTAACCCGAACAAGTGGCCATGAGTAGACCAAAAGATTCGAAATAAACAACTAAAATTCTACACTAAATAACCCTAATTTCATCTCAAACCTACAAATATTATTAACCTTCTTAATTTCCAACTCATCACCTATCTGTTACACACAAACTTAATTTTATTTTATTTTTACTTTGGGCCCCCTCATTGTATGAACTGAGACAAAGACATGCCCTTATGCAAGGGCATCTTGTGATGGATGAACTCCAATGCTAAGGGCCTATTGGAGATAGTCTAATGGTTTTAATAGTTTTTACATATATTTAAGTTCTTGTATGAATATGTGAAAGGGGCATGTTCAATAACCGGACGACTTAAGTAGGGAACCATGAGAACCCCACAATGCACTAGTATGTAGTGCTTGCTTGATACAATGCGAGAGAGAAAGAGAGTGGGGTAAGCGGTTACATATGTATAACATCTAAATAGGTACAGGGTTCTCACAGTTCTTTACTTCAAATTCGTTTTGTATTGAATGTCTTTATATCTCTCTATATGTGTGTGTACATATATTATTTTACTTGATTAGAATAATTGGGTCATGTCTATCTATATTTACACTTGTTTTACAAGTAAAATGCTTTACATTGTAGGTATTGCTAATGACCTTGCAAAATGCACCTCCTGGTCTTGATTATGAGAGGGACAAGAAGTTCTCAAAGGTAACATGTTTTGTTTTCCTTTACCATTTTTGTAAAAATGTAATATGAAATTTTTCATGGTTTGTTCTGTCTAAAGTCTTTTAAGCAAATGATTGCAAGTTGCCTGGTTAAAGATCCTTCAAAGCGTCCTTCTGCAACGAAGTTATTGAAGCATTATTTTTTTAAACAAGCTAGATCAAACGATTATATATCCCGCAAGCTGTTAGAAGGCCTCCCCACAATTGGTGATCGCCTTGAGGCAATCAAGGTTGGTCTATAATAGTTTTCTGAATATAGCTTTGTGTTTATCTAAACTGTTTATGCTATATTCGCCTATTTACTATGAAAATAAGTTGATTTTCTATTAATAATAGAGAAAGGAGGAAGATATGGTTGCTCAAAAGAAAATTCCAGATGGTCAGAAGGAGGAAATTTCGCAGGTAAGCTTTTGCAAAGGAAATGAAGCTTATCTTAGGGCCGGGCCAATCCTGTTTTTCTTTTTTAGTAAAATTTCCATCTGTAATTATGCTTTTTAATTTGCTTCTAGAGCGAATATATAAGAGGGATTAGCGGCTGGAACTTTGATCTTGATGATATGAAGGCACAAGCTTCCTTGGTATGATACCTTATATCTAACGAAAAAGTGGTTCTTAGAAATATATAAATAGCCATCCTATGTACTATGCTTACTAGTTGACACTTGACACCATTCTTAATGTAATAATAGATTCAGGATGAGGACTGTGCATCTATCCTTGAGAATATTTCTAGTGAAAGGAAACTTCAATATCAGTTGTCATCCTTGAGTGAGGTTTCAGAAATTGCTGAAGTTGTATGTCAATAGTCTTTTGATTATTATTTATCTGATTTACAGTTTAGTTTAGAGTAACAATTTAGAGCTTAAATTCCTTGCAGGAAGGATCTGCTCCATCTGGCTACTCTACTATGGGTTTCCCTATGTATGACAGCTTATGTTAATTGAATCATTTGCCTTCTAATTATGTTGCATATTAGAGGTGGCATTTCGACCGTTAAGGGTTAACCATTGCGCATGAAATAAGAAATAATTAAAACAGGAACGGGTCAAATTGGGTCAAATGTGTTTTTAAGGCTTAAAACCTCTTGAATCATTGTTATAACTTATAACATAGTTTTTGTAATAATATATAAGCCATAATATAGTTTGTCAATCATATTTAACGTTGTAACTATTTATAAACTGGCACAAAAACCGTTCACAACTCAACTTAGCGTGGCCCATACAAAAAAAAAAGATCTGTTTCGATCGAACCTGTGTTGGCATGTTACTCAACTCGGCCTTTTGCCACATCTAATATGTTTCTTTTATGTTTTGCTGTTTGTTTAAGTACTATTAGTTAGCTTGTTATGCCCTTTATTATATGCTCTCGATTAATGTTTTTCTTTTGTGCTTCTCACATGTTAGAGCAAACTTCGAGAAATCTGAAGATGAGCTAAACATTTCAAGTTCTGCCAATGGACAAGTGTTTTCACAGACTTCTACTCCTCGTGCTGATAATATTAGCGAGTCTGATCTTTCTGGAAAACGAAACATGGAGATTAATGGGAATCCTTCTCGTCACCATAGAGCAGCTTCTTCCGGTGGCATTGCTTCATTGGATAGGTATGGAACTCGAATAAATGATACTTCTAAGTGTACACTGTGTCTAACATTCTCCTCCCATACAACCAATATAGTCCGCTTTGCCCACAAGAGTGTAACAAGCCGAGCTCGAGCTTAACTCGTTTAGCTTAACATAGCTCAGGCTCGACCTTGGCTCATTTCGAGCTCTACATCAAAAATTTGAGCTCTGCTTGTGAGAAAATCTCCATACTAGCTCGGTTCAGACTCGACTTGTTTAATATCTATTAACTATTTAGTTATTTTATTTACACACACGTATGTGTGTATATATATATACATATTTCAATATTTTGTAATTGTAATCCTATATATATTGCATAATATATATTTATATATAATTTAGTCACTTTTATCATAATGATATATTACTATTACTATTATTATTAGTTTTTATTATTATTATTATTATTATTATTATTATTATTATATATTTGTTATATTAAATAAAACTTATTAAATTATATAAATATTAGGCGTGTTTAGATTCACGAACCTAGCCAAGCTCGGTATATGAAGTTTGAGCTTGTTAATTTAAACAAGCTTATTTTTAGGCTTGAGCTCATTTAAACTTGGCTCTCTTCGAGTATTTAGGGAGCCCAACCCGAGTAGAGATTTCCCAGGATTTCTCCTACTCAAGCATGCTTAAATGCAGAGCTAAAAGTTACATGCTAATTTATATACGTGTGTGGATATATAGATGAAGTTTATTCTTTGAGATTTAGTTGATGCAAAAATTTTAATAAATTGTTCTTACTGTATACCCCTCCCGCCTAAATGTTGATAATTTTTAAATAATCAACATCTACATTTTTCAACATCACATAACTGCTTAATGAACATGCATACATCAATAACCCAGTTTATAATCATTGGGAGTCTCGCAGTTTTATATATCTTTTTCTCTCACTTTGAAGTCTCTCGTCTCTACTCTTTTAGCGTTGACATGTTCTTGTTTCAGTGAGAAATTGCAAGGTCAATTTTCTAGAGTCCCAAGCTACAATGGAAGACGATCACTCCAAATAGACGATTTTGCCACTGACTCTATGTCTAAAGCTTCTATAGGTGAGAGTTGGAATGTATTATCTCCCTATTGTGTCAAGGGCAAGAGTAGTTACTTTGTATTAATATACTAATGAAACAGCAAATGGTGTCCAACAAAAAGGGCGTTTTAAGGTTACCTCTGAGAGTGGCGAGTTTGACAAGGTAGCTCAGATGTTTTATATATAAGATTTCTATGTTTCTAGATTAATATGGAAATTAATATGTTTTCTGCAGGCAGCTGCACCTCATGTGTTACAAAAGAGTCAGAGTGTGCAGGTTTGTATATAAACTACTTATTCATCCCAAAACATTATGTTTCTCCAAGCATCACTACATTCCTTTGACCGTCTTTCTTTCTAGTCATTCTAAAGAACATAAACTGGTATTTTTGGTAGGGGCAACAATTTCTGACACGATTCAGATCAGATACAAATACCAGAGATCAACCTTGTTAAAAATGAAAAAAGAAATGTTAAAAAAAATAATAAATTCAACCCCCGATCTGTTGACCTGACGCCTGTTTACAACTCGGCACACCACTTGCCCTTGAAAGCTTATTGAATATGATGTATTCTGTGTGTCTTATTCACAATGAAGGGTGCCCTATTTATAGGGAAGAATACAACGTAAAATAGGAAAGGATAAATCAACATAAATATACAATAATTATCTTCTAAATAATAAGCTAAATCTATTCCTAAATTATCGGCTGCTAAGACACCCCCTCAGTTTGAGCGGACGGAGGACAGACGCTCAAGCTGGACCGAAAAGACTGGAATAGCTCGCGAGATAATCCTTTGGTGAAAATATCCGCATACTGCATAGCTGATGGTACATGAAGGACCTTGATGTGCCCAAGACGGACCTTCTCTCTAACGAAATGTATATCAATCTCGATGTGCTTTGTTCTTTGATGTTGAACCGGATTATTAGACAAATATACTGCTGAAACATTGTCGCAGAACACGATGGAAGCACGCTGCAATGGAGTGTTAAGTTCGAGCAATAAGTTACGAATCCAGGATGTTTCAGCTACTGCATTTGCGACTCCTCTATACTCCGCTTCTGCACTGGAGCGTGATACTGTAGGTTGTCGTTTTGCAGACCAGGATATAAGATTGTCGCCTAGAAAAACACAATAGCCTGATGTGGAACGCCTCGAATCTGGACAGCCTCCCCAATCGGCGTCAGAATAGGCTACTAAATCATGCGAACCTGAGTGAACAATGCGCAAGCCATACTCTAATGTGCCTTGTAAATATCGAATGATGCGTTTTATAAACGCAAAATGAGGATCTCGAGGCTCATGCATAAATAGGCAAACCTGTTGAACTGCGTACGACAAATCAGGGCGAGTAAAAGTGAGATACTGTAGAGCGCCTGCAAGACTACGATAGAGAGTCGGGTTAGCAAATAATGGTCCATCAGTTGCACTAAGCTTAGAAGAAAGATCAACAGGGGTAGCACATGGTTTGCAAGATGACATAGACGCCCGAGCAATAATGTCCTTAGCATACTGTGCCTGTGATAAGAAAAGACCCTGCTTTTGGCGTGTAACTTTGATCCCCAAAAAGTGATGTAAACGGCCCAAATCCGTCATGGCGAACTCTCGTGAGAGTGCGCCAATAATATCGTGCAATAGACGATCATTGGATGCGGTAAGAACTATGTCATCCACATATAGTAATAAATAAGCAATGTTCGAAGCATCATGATGATAAATAAATAGCGACTGGTCACAAGTGCTACTCCGAAACCCTTGGGATGTGATGAAACTGGCAAAGCGGGTGTACCAAGCCCGTGGAGCTTGTTTTAAACCATACAACGATTTCTTTAAACGGCAAACGTGAGTAGGAAACCGTTTATCATAGAACCCCGGAGGCTGATGCATAAAGACCGTCTCATTAAGATCCCCATGTAAGAAGGCATTCTTGACATCCAGTTGATGAATAGGCCAAGCCCGTGATACCGCCAGAGATAAGACTGTACGAATGGTGGCGGGTTTAACTACCGGACTAAAAGTTTCGTCACAATCCACACCGACCGTTTGGGAATTACCGTTAACCACCAATCGAGCTTTGTAACGTTCCAAGGACCCATCCGATTTAAATTTGTGCCGAAATAACCACATGCAGCGTATTACGGGTCGATCGTGTGGACGAGGGACCAGCTCCCATGTATCATTTTCCTGTAAAGCCGAATACTCGGTTTGCATAGCATGTAACCAATTAGGATCAGTTAAGGCTTTGATGTGGGAGGTGGGAACTGGTGAGAGAGTGGTAGTGTTGTGAACGGCTGATGGGTTGGCACGGGCTTTTGAGCGGGTGGTCATGGGGTGTTGGTTTTGGCTGGTAAGGTTAGGATGGGTGGTCGTTTGGGCCGAGGTGGGCATGTGTGGAGGTGATGGGCCGTGAGGGTGCGTGGGTGGTTGGTTTGGATGTGGTCGGCGGGAGTAAGTGAACTGGTATGGAATGGTTGCCGGGTGGGCAGGTGGCATAGGTGGTGTTGGACTAGGTGTTGGGGCTGGTTGGTGAGTTTGGGCTGGTGCGGGTGGACTGCCGAAAGTGAAACCTGGTGGGGGAGGGTCATCCAAGAAATTGTAGGATGCGGGTGAATGAGGGATGGTGTATGGGAACACATGCTCATCAAATGTCACGTGGCGTGAAATATGGACCTTGCCCGTAGTAGGGTCAAAGCAACGGTATCCACGGAAATCGGGGGGATATCCGAGAAAAATACAGCGCACGGACCGATGGTGTAGTTTGTGAGGCTGGGTGGCCGAGGTATTAGGATAACAGGCACAGCTGAACACTCGTAAGTGTTCGTAGTCCGGGTGACGAAGGTAAAGGGCGAAGGTAGGGGTATAAAAGTTAAGGCGTTTTGTTGGGAGGATGTTGTGGAGATAGGTGGCGGTGTGTAAAGCTTCCACCCAAAACGACGGAGGAAGGTTAGCATGAATTAAGAGTGCCCGAATGATGTCATTAAGGCGTCGTATCATGCGTTCAGCTCGACCGTTTTGGGACGATGTTTGTGGGCATGAAAAACGGAAAAGTAGACCGTTTTGATGAGCAAAATTTTTGAATGCTAAATTGTCAAACTCACCCCCTAAGTCACATTGGAAAGTTTTGATTTTTCGGTTAAATTGGGTAAAGATTAACGGGTGGAATTTGGCAAAGGTTGGAAAGGCTTCGGATTTGTATTTTAGGGGGTAAACCCACACGAAGTGTGAGAAGTTGTCTATTAGCACCATATAATACTTATAACCTGTTTTACTCGTGATTGGCGAAGTCCATAAATCGCAATGAATAATATCAAAAGGAGCAAAAGTAAATGTATTAGATAAATGAAACGGCAATCTTTTATTATTTGAAAGTTGGCAAGAATTGCAAAGATGACTCTTGTCCTTATTACATTGAAATTAAAATTACGATTTAAAATATCTAGAACTTGCGCCCTGGGATGTCCTAGACGATCATGCCATGGTAAGTGGTGGGATGTAATAAAGGTGGCTTGAGGCGGCAGTTGAGGTGGCGTGAACGTGTAGAGAGTCCCGGTACTATTGTGACGAGAAAGTGTCTTCTTAGTTTTGAGGTCCTTCAAAGAAAAACCAAACGGGTCAAATTCGACAGACACTAGATTATCACGAGTAAAACGTCGAACGGAAATAAGATTTTTAATTATTTGGGGGCTATAAAGGATATGTGGGAGAATGTATGTGCGGTTTGGTAAAGGGTGAAAGCCCGTACCCGATCCTTTAATTGGTATAGTCATGCCATTGCCTACCAAAATACTACGACAAACAGGAAAATTATCAGGGATTTGAATTTTACCTTGCTCATTTGTGACATGAGTTTCTGCTCCAGTATCCATAACATCCGAAGTCCAGCCTTTGTTGGAGGAGTTAACCTGCAGATTAGCCATAGCAGCAGCTAAGTTAGTAGGACACATGGGGTTATAAGTGGGCTGCTGGAAAACGGGCCGCTGGAAAACGGGCTGTTGTGGGCTGAACTGGGCTGGATTGAATGCCGAGTAATGGGCCTGTGGAGCTGGGCCGTTTTGCTTGCTGTTGTTCCAGGACGTGGGTTGCTGAGTTGGATAAGGGCATGGTGGTGTTTGCCACCAGGCCCAGTTGGGAAAGGATGGTTGCATCTGCTGAAACGAGCCCA
Organism: Ambrosia trifida; assembly: GCA_028751855.1. Classification (NCBI taxonomy): domain Eukaryota; kingdom Viridiplantae; phylum Streptophyta; class Magnoliopsida; order Asterales; family Asteraceae; genus Ambrosia; species Ambrosia trifida. The sequence continues at coordinate 175,108,060 of CM054122.1, forward strand.
TGAAGACTGCTGAGAACGGCCCCTGCCACGTCCACTTCGACCGTACGAACCCCCGCGTTCACGACCGCCCCTGCGGTTTAAAGAATCCTGCTGTTGCTGATTGGTAGGCGGCGGGTGTTGAGCAGGAGACGGACTGGCAGACTGATGCTGCGAGGGGGTGGTGGCAGCCAGCACTGTGTTTTGTGATCCTTTCTGTGCCTCGATTCGGATCGCTTCATCATTGAGCATGGTAATGGCTTGGTCCCAATCGACACCCTGCTGATTAATTAATGACGCAGTGGTGTTGTATTCGGCTGGGAGCCCACGAACAAGTTGAAGAACAAGTCGTGATTCAGAGACGGGTTGATCCACGTTAGCCAATTGATTGGCTAAATCAGACAATTGCTAACAATAATCATCGACAGATGAACAAGCTGTCAACGTGAGGTTGCAAAACCTTGTTTCAAGCGCCGCGGCGTGGGCCTTTTTATTACTCAAAAAAATCTTTTCAAGCTTTAACCAGGCCGCACGGGCTTCGGTGGTATCCATAAGACGTTTCAGATCTTTATCCGAAACGGTGCTATAGATCCACTGAAGGACGAGTGCGTCGATTTCTTTCCACTGAGCATATTCCGGATCTGTTTCTGCAGGAGGGGTTGTTCCATCTATGTGATCTGAAACTTTATACGCCACAGCGTGAAGGCGAAAAAGTTTCACCCAGGCTGAATAGGTAACTGATACGCCGTCCAAGGTGCGAATCTTGGACTAAATATTAGTCACCGAGTATGCTGGATGAAGAGGGATCGGTTTGGCTGCAGAGGGCTCGGTGGTTTCTTCTTTAGACATGGTGGGAGGCCGGACGAATCCGGTTAGGGTTATGAGAAAGGGTTCGAAAAAGAAAGAGAGAAGGATATCAGAACCGTAGCTCTGATACCATGAAAGCTTATTGAATATGATATATTCTGTGTGTCTTATTCACAATGAAGGGTGCCCTATTTATAGGGAAGAATACAACGTAAAATAGGAAAGGATAAATCAACATAAATATACAATAATTATCTTCTAAATCAATCAATCAATCAATCAATCATACCCAGTATATCCCACGAATAGCTTAAACTATTGGTAGGGTCAGGGGAGGGTGAGATGTAGGCACACCTTTCCTCTACCCATACAGATAGAGAGGCTGCTTCCAGAGAGACCCCCGGCTCAGAAAGAGAGAGCAGGAAACAGACAGGCATACAAGTAACGAGACAAGCACCACAGGGATATATCGCTATCGGCTAGCAGGCCAAGTGCAGAACTAAGCTAGTAAGATAGCGCATAAAAATATAATACAATGAACATCATACAAACATGTAAACGGGACTACAACCATATGTAAGTTTCACACTACTTAAGAAAACAGGATAAATAGACACGTGAATCAAAATAGGTTTAGAAAACCTATAGGTAAGGCCTCATGATACCCGGTTATGCTACCGAAGTGTCAAATCCTAAAAGTCACTTACTTTAATCCTACTTCTCCACGAACTTCTTTCTTGGACCATGTCCTCAGAGAGGTGCAACTCTATGAGATCCTGCTTAATTCGCTCATCCCAGGTTAATTTAGGTCTGCCCCTATTCCTTCTCCCCTCTACAACGCATGCTTCCACTGCTCTCACTGGCGCTGTTGTTCGTCTCCTCTTCACATGTCCAAACCATCTCAATCTCCCTTCCTTTATCTTGTCTGATATCCTAGCCACTCCAAACCTCACCCTAAAGACCTCGTTTCTAATCCGGTCCATCCTTGTGTGCCCGCTCATCCACCTAAGCATCCTCATCTCTGCGACCTCCATCTTGCGTGCGTGTGTCTTCTTGATTGCCCAGCACTCTGTCCCATACAACATAGCAGGTCTAATTGCGGTCCTGTAAAATTTCCCCTTCAATTTATCTGGGAACCGCTTATCGCACAATACCCCCGTGGCTGCTCTCCACCTACACCACCCGGCTTGTATGCGATGTGTTACGTCACTATCTATCTCCCCATCCTTTTGAACAAAAGATCCTAAGTACTTAAACCTATTTACCTGCGGGACAACCTGACCCTGGATAGTGATATGAGTGTCCTCGTCATCGTTAACCCCACTGAAATCACAATAGAGATACTCCGTCTTTGAGCGACTAATCCTTAAACCCATTCCCTCCAAAGCTTCTCGCCACTCCTCTAACCTTGCATTCAAAATCTGTTTGGTTTCTTCAACTAATACAATATCATCTGCGAAAAGCATGCACCATGGCACTGGCTTCTGGATCGACTTAGATAACTCATCCAAGACTACCGCAAAGAGAAACGGACTCAATGCAGACCCTTGGTGGAGTCCCACCTCGACCGGGAAGGAATCGGTATCTCCTACTGACGTCCGGACACTAGTTTCCGTTCTATCATACATATCCTTAATTACGTCTATGTACTTCCCAGGGACTCCTCTACCCTCTAAACTATCCCAAATCAGTCTACGTGGCACACTGTCATATGCTTTTTCAAGGTCTATGAATACCATATGGAGATCTCGCTTTTTTTCTCTATATCTTTCCATTAGTCTCCTTAAAATGTGTATCGCTTCCGTCGTTGACCTCCCTGGCATGAAACCGAATTGGTTTATCGTAACCTGAGTTTCCCTCCTAAGTCTAGTCTCAATCACCCTCTCCCATAATTTCATAGTATGGCCCAACAACTTAATACCTCTATAATTTCCACAACATTGAGCGTCTCCTTTTTTCTTAAATACGGGCACTACCATGCTACTCCTCCAACAATCGGGCATTTTTCCATCTTTGAAAATAACATTAAATAATGTAGTCAGCCATTGGACGCCTTCTTCTCCCAGACACTTCCAGGCCTCAATCGGTATGTTGTCTAGACCAACCGCCTTGCCTCTTCCCATCTTCCTAAATTATCGACTGCTAAGAATGAAAGCTTATTGAATATGATGTATTCTGTGTGTCTTATTCACAATGAAGGGTGCCCTATTTATAGGGAAGAATACAACGTAAAATAGGAAAGGATAAATCAACATAAATATACAATAATTATCTTCTAAATAATAAGCTAAATCTATTCCTAAATTATCGGCTGCTAAGAGCCCTGTCTTGATGTTTGGGTTACGTGGGTCTGGGTTATGTTTAAAATTTTTGGCACAATTAAGTAATCGGCCGTGTTTGAGCTGGGTTACACGAATCCACCATCCCCTATAAAAGTAACATATTTTGGTCTGAATTCTGTAACATGGTTACCTGTAGCTGATGAGTTATAAAATATGTAATCCATCGCTTTTGGTTATGTTTTTAATTCAAACGGATCAAGTTAAAAGTTAGCTAATTATGGAACGGGTTGAATATATCATTTGAGTCAATAGGTGCTTAAAGGGTCTTTTAAGGACATATATCCTCCTACATCGTTTTTCTTAAAACTATGATTATTATTATATTCATATAGTTTATCATCATCATCATCATCATCATCATACTCAGTTAATCCCACCTATAGCAAAGCTAAGGTAGGATCTGAGGAGGGTAAGATGTAGACAGCCTTACCTCTACCCCTAAGAATAGAGAGGCTGCTTCCAGTGAGACCCCCGGCTCGATTTGGTTTGGTATCAAGCCTTGGGCATAAGGCACATAACACTTAGCAATCGGGACAAACCTGATCGGTGCATGTACCCCTTTGCCTTTTGGCTATCCACGCCACCACATGATGCATGATTAACCGTCCGTCGTTTTTAACGTTATTTTCACAAAATTAGTAAAATAACGTTAAAACTACTGCAACTTTACTTTTGCCCCCCAAGGGCCACACATATATACATTATATGCGCACACCGTAAGTGGGTCGTTAAGAGTTTTTGCCTGTCAATCAAACCAACCTGATTCAGCCCGTCCGACCTATCCATTTTCTACATATAGCTCTTTCTTTACCTAAACAAATAGATTGTTATTAATATAATACATCATTTTTTTGTAACTTTTATTTGAAAATGCGACGTTCTCTACAGGTAATAAGCCAAAGTCACACTCATCAATCATATCATGTTGATGGTAGTCCTACGCCGCAAAATAATCTTCCTTTGCCTGCCCTGCAGTTTCTTATGCAGACAAATGCTGCTCAAAGAGTATGTATCATATACAGATGTATCTACTTATCTTCCAGTTACCGGTTTGGTACAAGTAAACTTTTTTAAAATGGTACTCTTACAGGATTGCATTTTGAGTCTAATGAAGGCAAACTCCACCAGTGATTTTACAGGTTGGAGGAATAAACATATACGAGTTATATTTAAATTATTTTTTGTTTAATGAATGCATTTCTTACTTGAATGTTTTACTTGACTTTAATACAGACGGAGGATGCACATCAACAAACATTCCCGGGCTAGATAAATCCATGGTATGTACCCATGCAAATTCCTTGTATAACCTTGCTTGTGGTAAGATTAGCGTCCGCGTTAAAATTTCGGTCATTTTAAGTCTTGGTGGGTGCATGTTGGGTTGACCTAAAAGCACTTATCCGTTCTTTAAGAATAGTTAATGCGTTAACTGTTATTGCATAATATTCCAACTCTTTGTATGAATGGTTCATCACATTTGAACTGTTCGCCTTTCAGCTTATTTTTTCTACTTCTTAGACTGTTAGACATATAACACACAACCCAAATTGACCCATTTAAAAGTAAACGGTTGTGATTTCCACCTCTAGTTCCTTGAACTAATCGTCTTTGATATGTTTCAATATTTCCATTTAACACACGAAGGTGGTTTACGAGTAAGTAATATAAAAACAAACTTCTGGTAATCTGTCTTTTTTTCATTCACAGCTGGATGCAAACAGTATCAGGGAAAAGGAATTACTTAATGAAATAAGTTATTTACAATGGAGGTATGCACAACCTCATAGCAAACCTATTTATATTTAATGAAACTAAATGCAATATATAATGATCTTTCTTCCTATATGTGTAGGCTCACATGTGCACAAGAGGAGCTCCAGAAATGTCGGATCGAAAATATCTAGGTTATTTTGCAACCCCTACCATATATCTGCTTTTGAATTATATTAAGAGGTGACAAAATGGGTGCGTTGTATGGGTTAAATTTCGGGTCAAAAACAAATCACGTCAGGTTGACTAAAACTTTCTTCTAAAAAATCACATTTTTATAAAATATCAAGGTATTTCAACAGTAGTCCCCATTTTTAAAATAAAATGATTTAGGAGGTTTAATGCGTTAAAAAAATCACTCAAGCCAATTTTTGACCCGTTTTCTTTTAAACTATATATCTTTTAAAGTTACATATTTGATTTGTTAAATGATAAACTCAATTGATCCATTCAGATCCATTCATAATTATTTGGGTCAAATTTGTCACCTCTCACTGTATTATGTGTTTTAAAAATATCAAGTTGTATCATGTGGTTTGCAGGTATGAATTTATTATTATACCTTCAGGTAACCCCCAAGTTAGAAACTTAAGATTTTTCCTCACCCTCACCCCATCTTATGTTAAGGTGTTTTACCTTTTATTTATGTTTTTAATTAGTCACTAGTAGAACAAAACACAAACATTTTCTTGTCCCTTTTATAAATATTGTACAAAATAATTAATCAATGATTACAAGCACACTATTATGAAGATTAGACTTTGGATGAGTTTCTATCCTTCCATCTCATTTCACCCAATTCCCCATTTTTGGTTTGACCCGTTTGAGACTAAACGCAAACCAACTCAACACGTTCATAAATCTGATTAATGATACAAACACAGTTATTGTAATAATTAATTACGATTCAAATATGAGATTTTTGGTTTGACCCGTTTGAGACTAAATACAAACTGCATATTCTGATCAAACACGGCTACTGTAATAATTAATTACGATTCAAATATGAGATTTGAAGACGGAAAAGTTTTAAGAGCTGAGTTCAAGAAATCTTCTTGCCATGGGATGCTTAGCTTCTGATAATTCGTTGGAGTTCAAAACTTCAACCACCTCACCGCCAACAAGAAGACAAACAACATCTGCAATCCGTTGAATTTGTTTAATGCTGTGAGAGACCATAACGATGGTCATCCCCTTACTCTTTAACTTCACCAACACGTCTTCTATGTTTTGTGTTGATATTGGATCCAACGCACTTGTTGGCTCATCTAACAACAATACCTGTAGACGACAACATGAGTTTCATTTCAGAACCAATACTATGTTAAGAACTGCACAAGGCATATTGTACGTAGTGTATAAAGATACTCTCAAGTAGCGAGTGAGAAACAGAGGCGTTTACATAACCACCCTGTGTATCGCATTCAAAACAGTAGGTACAAGTACATTATGCGGTTCTCACGGCTATTTTGAGGTGAGAACCACATATGTACTCATATCCACTGCTTTAAATATGATACATACGCTATTGCCTCTCCTCTCTTGCAACATTTGGTATCTTCAATGCGCTATCACTTAAATCCATTGTGGTCTTCCATATGACTTTTCAAACCGATTTTAAGAACTAAAATCATATAATAAGTGTTGATTAAACAAGAACTGATGTGAAATGAACCGGGTTACCTCTGGTTCATTGGCTAATGTTCTAGCAAGTGCAACCCTTTGAGCTTGACCAACCGACAGTTCGCTGCCCGGCTTATTGAAGAAAGAGGAATCAAGGTCAGCAAAAGTCAGCAATCTGTACACTTCTTCATCTCTTAGTTTCTTTCCTTTCAACTGTGGCCCATATCTTATGTTGTCTGCAACTGTACCTGCTAATCAAATCAAAATGTTGATCAAGCAACCTGTGTTTTGATCATAAACACTACGAAAGGTCACAGTCTTAACCATAGTTATTAATCACTTAAATTGATTCAACGGACACATATAAACAAGATTGTGTCCAACATTTGTAGCCCAGTTGGTTGAGGGCATAAAATTTCCTCTGGGAGGCTTGGGTTCAATTCCCACTAGCTACATTTGGAGGACATTGGTGGAGGGGAAATGAGGGATGACCCGGTCATTGGCTTGGGTTCGAGTCCTGATCCCGACCGGTTTTACCAATTATTTCACTGTCGTGCCTTCGGGCGGGTGAGTGGTCGGGTTTTCCCGGGAATTGGTGGCAATTGGTGGCCCGGGTACTCTCGAGTACCTGATTCGCCAAAAGGGTGCCCGAGAGTGCTCGAAAATTGATTCGTTGGCCGTTCAAAAAAAATATATATATAAACAAGATTGTTTCATGATTTGGGTTAGGTCTCTAAATGTGCCGAACCGACCTAGGTTATTAATCACTTAAATCGAGCTTGTACTTATGAGCCAGCTCAGGCTCGACTTGTTTACAAAACGAGCCAAGCTTTTTTCAAAGCAAACTTTGAGCGAGCTACGAGTTTTTTGAACGACCTTAATTGGGGTTAATCATTTGGATTAACCTTCAAAGGGTGGTGTAGCGGTAAGCACGAGATTCCCATGAAAAGGGTATCAGTTTCAAACCTTGCTTCCACTGGTTTCCTAATTCCTATCATAACCTTTGAAGGCTACCTACCTCACGTAAGTTGCGATTTACCTGATCTCATTGGTTAGCAGAGTTTGACGGGTCAGTAAATTTATCGGTAATGAGTTGTCATGATTAAAAAAAAGAAAACCACTTGCACTCAACACACTAAACAATGAATCTACTGGTTTCCTACCATAACCTTTAAACGCCATCTACCTAGAGGAAGCTGCTATTTACCTAGAGCTCGATGGTCAACAGGGTATTGGCGGGTCCCATGAGTTTACCGTAACGAGTTCTATGATTAAAAACAAATAAAATCACTTGCATCAAACACACTAAACAATAAATCTAGTTCATTATATACCTTCAAACAAAACTGGCAGCTGAAACAGCATACCAACTTTACGCCGAAGCTCAAGAACATCAAGCCCAGTGATATCTTTTCCATCCATCAACACGGTACCAGAAGGCGGTTCCCACAGCCGATTTAGTGCTCTTAGCAGCGTAGACTTTCCGCTACCACTCGGCCCAATGATCCCCATGATTTTGCCTCTAGGGATATCCAAGTTAATATTTTGAAGTATTAAAACTCCTTTATCTAAACATCTAGACAACCCCTTCACTTGAATTTTGCTTTCTGATCCATTATTTTCATCAACGTTTAGTGACAGTAAATGTTCATGTGCACCAACTGTTTATTCAAATGGCAGAACCAAAACAAGCTGTTTAATAAACTGATCATGAAATGTAAATTACTAAAAAAATATAAAGTTAGTCAAGGAGTTTAATTTAGGATGAAAATTTGGCATTATAATTGATGTTACCTTGGAAATTGTCCATTGAAAGTGAGTTGAAGATGAATACTGAAACAGGATTTGAAGATGAGGAAATGACCTTCCTCAGTATACAACTTGTTTTAGTTTATATGGGTATTACCTGCCCTGATATGTTGTGGAATCTTTTTGTTTTAGTGGAATGACACATCATGATCATATAGGACAGGATCTATTTGCTCATCCAATGAGTATACAATGTCAATTATCGACTTTATTTGTTTATTTATTTATTGGTTTTGGTGGGGTTAAAAGATTTTGCATGATTTTTTTTGGAAACTCTTTTGGTTTTAGGGTGGTATGCTATGATGTGGTGTTGGTATATGGGGTGGTTGACCCTGGGGATGAGATCGGTATCGTATCTGTACCTGTATCCGTATCGAAAATACCGGTATTGAATTTGAACAAAAGTGGGTATCGAGTACCGTACCGAATATATAGGTACGATACGGGTATCGGTACCGGCATTTCGGCACGATATCCATTTTGGTACCACTTTTTTTTTTTTTTGAGTACTCGTTCGGGTACCAAGTAGGTAAACCATTACGAGTATCAATACTATACGATACCAAATTGATAAAATTGGTACGAATACCAATATGGTACATATACCAAATAGGTAAAATTGATACGAATACCATAAATACCATAATACGAAGTAAAACATATTATCAAATTCATTAGTATATATAATTCGGTACCCATACTATTTTACCCGTACCGATACCGAAATCAATATGGGTACGATATGGGTAAGGGTATAGGTACTCGGGAAAAAAATGCTCATCCCTAGTTGCCAGTGATGATGATCCGCTATATGAGATAGTTAATGGTGACGTTGACGTGTACAATGTTATATGTAACATGTGATTAGGAAGAATGTAAATATTTTTTTATTTACAATGTAAATATTTTTTTATATTTACAAAATTACTTCTTTCATAGGGTATATACCCAAACCCGAGCTAATAGGTCGGGTTGTTAACATCTCTAAAGGAGCATGGGTTACTTGTTATAGCTAGTTATGGAAAATGAACTTTTTATCTAATTAGATTAAGAATTGTGTTTCAATTACGTTCGTACCACTATATAACCAATCCATAATGGAATAATTGTGGTTACGGGTGAGATTCAGTTTTGAGTTATTTTTTGAATAAAGGAGAGTAAATTCCTTACTAACTCGTGTTTGCTTATCGATCAGGACATGACACACATCTCAGGAGTTTAACATACGAATCATTTAAAAACAAAATTACTATATATCAATACTAATCCATTTCACAATTTGAAACCTTTTTAACAAACATACCTTTGGGATCATATGCTTTTAACTTATGGATAACATGAACAAACACAATAACTTAAATGATTTAGTAAACACTACATAACTAAGGGAAGAACAACATGAATGTTAATGTCTTAATTGTTTGATATTGCTATATCATCATAAATCGAGAAATAAAAAGAGATAATGCTCCGTTAATTACCCACACGTGCTTCTCACGTGATGGGTAATTTTGTCATTTCAGCTAAATCAGGTTGTGAACTACAATTTCGTTTATGAGGTTTGCTTCAAACATCAGTTTCTTTCCACCTATAACACTTTCCGTCTCGTCCCTAACGTTTCAAGTCTTTACACGTTTTGTTAAAACAATATAATTAACGGAGAAATTAACAACGGTATGACCACGTAAAAAAAGCGTTAAAGGTGGATGGAACTTGATGTTTGAAGCAAACCTAAGGTATGAAAACTGTTGTTTACTCATCATATTGGAGCTATGTAATGAATATGAAATAAAGATTAGGGGCGTGGTTTGTATATACGGCTAAAGCAAAGGGGTAATTAGCAACACAAATTACACACACACAAACCAGTTGTGTGTGTTTCACTGTAGAGAGAGAGAGAGAGAGAGAGAGAGAGAGAGAATCAAGGAGAGAGAAAGAGGGCTCGCCGGCGTCTTATTCCGGCGAAACCCATACAAAATAATCCGAGCAAACAACAAATGCGGCATCTAAAATGATAATAATAATAATAATAACAAATCAAAGAAAAGTTTTTTAAATCTGAATATTGGAAGAGGTAGCTAATAGCTATGATGAGGTCAGAGTTTTCAATTGTTTTTTATTGTTTAACAGTTATTCTAAAGTTTGAATCTCTAAATTGCTGTTGGGAATTTTCTTTAAAATAGTTCATTTTTGTATTATTTTTGTAAAATTGTTGAATTTCGGAGCAGTTTAGATGTAATTATGAGATGGGATAATAATAATAATAAATTAATAATAATAATAATAATAAGTTTTTGTTACATATAATGTATTTGGTTTATTCCTTATTTAATGATGAGATTTTGTAAAGGGGAAATGGAATTTAATAATCCCAATTTTGGGGGGTTGGAAGGCAGCAGTCTCAACTTGAAACTTGTACCACAGCAGTCCTAACTTGTCAACCTTTTTATTTTTATGGTCCCAGACTAACTGAGGTTAGTTTTCTCTGTTAAGTGCCACGTATGAATCCCACGTGGCAGTCCACGTGGCAAAATCTGTCCAGTTGGAAAAAAAACGTGGGCCCTACAATGAACATGTGTCTTTGTCTTTTTTATTTAATATATCAATCTATATATTATACCAATCTATATACACATACATACACTGATCTTTTAATCTGATAACCCACACACATCGACTACCACCACCTGCCAGGACAACCAACTACCCACCCACCACCACCACAACCATCGCCACCAACCACCTGCCAGGACAACCAACTACCCACCGACCACCACCGTTCAAACTCACTCCTCTCTAATCTGATAACCCACACACATACACTGATCTTTTAGAGAGAGAACCGGGAAAGAGAAAGGGGCCGGAGGGAGGCGGAGATGCGGCGGAACGACGGCCAAACAACACCAACACCACCCATCTTGTACTCTTTACCCAACCCTATTATAGAGAGAGAAAGCCGAAGGGAAGTTAGAGAGAGAAAGAGAAACCAGATCTTTACTTTAGAGAGAGAGAAAACCGGGTAGAGAGAGAGAATCAGAGAGAGAGAGAGAGAGAGAGGAAGAAGATGCGACGGCGGCAGCGGCCTATTAGGGTTCGTTAGATTGAGTTGGTGGTGGTGGTCAGCGGCTTCAGAGGAAATTAGGGTTACGAACATGAAACCCTTTTAAGAAGAAATTGAAGGGGTCAAAGAAGGGGGTTTGTATTCTGATGTGAAGAACACAGATTTGAAGATGTAGGGTGGTGTTTGTGGTGGCGGTGTTTGTGAAGAACACAGATTTGAAGAAGGGGGTTTGTATTCTGATGTGAAGAACACAAAGGGTGAGGGGGGGGGGGGGGGAGGTTTGGTGGTGTTTGTAGTGGTGGTGTTTGGTGGTGGTGGTGGTGGTGAGTTCAGATGAGGAGGATGAAGAAGAAAGCTATTGTATATGTGTGTATATATATATTGTATAATTAATAGATTTTTTTTTAATTGAAAAATAATTATATTTGATTAAAACATGTGGGCCCCACCAACATTCTTGCCACGTTGGACTGCCACGTGGGATGCCTACGTGGCACTTAACTGGAAAAACTAACTAAGGTTAGTCTGGGACCAACCAAATAAAATGGTTGACAAGTTAGGACTGCTGTGGTATAAGTTTCAAGTTGAGACTGCTGCCTTACAACCCCCAAAGTTGGGATTATTAGATTCTATTTCCCCTTTTGTAAATGATGTGGAACCTTAATTTAGTTGGAGAAGTTAGGGTTATGATTTATGTTTTAGGTGAAATGAGAAATTGATTAGTATTTGTATGGGATTTTCGGGTTGAGAAATGCAACCACCAAAGCAGCATTTAGTATGGATCAATCTTGTGGAAGTTAAAGCTCAGTTAGTTAACAAGATAGGGATGGAGAGATCGAACCGCTATTTTCATTACTTGAATCGGTTTTTGAGTTTGAAGTTAAGCAAACATGAGTTTGATAAGCTTTGTTTGCGGACGATTGGGAAAGATAATATCCGACTGCATAATCAGCTGATTCGTGCTGTTTTGAAGAATGCTTGTGCAATCAGAGACGGATATACGAAACGTTTAGATGGTGTTTACCATCCAAACGGGTCGGTTCCAGTTGTGAACCATGTTCTCCCTCCATCCATACGAAAAGCAAGAACCGGAGGTTGTGATCGAAGAGTTGTGGATCATACCGACGGTTTGTTAGACACGACAATGTTAAAGGAACTTATGGAGCAAATTACCACACTCCATGGGATTCAACGCGTGTCGTTGGATTGTGCAGACGTGTTAAACAGGGGTTAGAGATGTTTATTTAAAGGGGTTGATTAGGTCTTGTGTTGAACTAAATGGATCTAGATCATCAATTCACAAGCCAACACAAAACGATTCGGTCAAGCATTTGAATCAGATTCGATCCCTAAACGTTGTCCGCCCGGGTCATCATCATCAAATGCAAGAGCAGGGCTCGAAACTGAAGCAGTCAGTAACTTTGCTAGACTTTAGCGTTGCTATGGAGCTTAACTGTAAACTGCTTGGGGACGACGATTGGCCCATACTTCTAGAGAAGATATGCTGTACACATGGTTTTGAGGAATAAATTCGCTTTGGGTCGACGTTTTCCATACCTCAATCGGGCTTGTGGTGTCCAATACTTCTACATTGCCTCTTGACCCGTTTACGGCCTTCTAGTGAAGCTGTTTAGCGCAACATGATTTATCTAGATTTCTGGGCCATGTCAGCAACCAACCGAAAACAGAACTAAAAAATGAACAAACGAATGCTAATGTACGGTTGCCTTGTTGTATAATTAGCATGCCTCACTGCATACTTTCTGCAGCTTCTATAATTTAGTTGATGAGATAATTTAGAAAAGTTTTGCAGGAATAATATACTCTTACTTGATTAAAAAGTGGAGATTTTTATAACCTGTAGCTTCTTGTCTATGTATTTTTAACATTACGCATTTATTTTTACGTATGAGAATATTAAAAACACGTTTCTTACACCCCACTTACGACGTGCGCATATAATGTATATATGTGTGGCCCTTGGGGGGCAAAAGTAAAGTTGCACTAGTTTTAACGTTCTTTTACTAATTTCATGAAAATAACGTTAAAAACGACGGACGGTTAATCATGCATCATGTGGTGGCGTGGATAGCCAAAAGACAAAGGGGTACATGCACCGATTGGGTTTGTCCCTATTGCTAAGTGTTTTGTGCCTTATGTCCAAGGCTTGATACCAAACCACATCGAGCCGGGGGTCTCACTGGAAGCAGCCTCTCTGTTCTTAGGGGTAGAGGTAAGGCTGTCTACATCTTACCCTCCTCAGACCCTACCTTAGCTTTGCTATAGGTGGGATTAACTGAGTATGATGATGATGATGATTTCTAATGAAGCATGGTCCTTTTAGAAGTAAGTTGTTTTTATCTGTGTCAATTCCGTTGTATTTTGCAATGATATTTTTTTATAAGTAGAATTTTTGTAGAATCGAATGTGTATCATCGAGGCGATAAAAGACGTGTTATTCCTTGTTTTGGTAACATTTTAAGACATTAAGATTCAGAGATCAGGGAGACTTGTTTTTCCCTTCATTTTTTCAGGTACTTTCTATAACTAATTTAGTTTTATTCTGAAGTTACCGTTTTCTTTTTGTTGTAACCTGTATGTTTATGCAGGTGTTCTCTTTCTGAAAATTAGTTAAAGCTGATATCCTCTAGTGTGAATTGTGCTACAAGCTTGATGAGGTAAACCATTTGTTACACGGTAGGTAGGTGCTTATTGTTGTTCAAATAGTTATAATAAACTATATTGTTCCGTGCTTTTCTAATTAACCCAATTCAAATAATTAATTAGTCTAATATCCTCTTCTATAGCTTTTAGTTGCAGAAAATAAAATAATTGTTCTTTTCTTTAAAGTAAGCAACTAAGTACCAACTTCATATGATCCATTTGTAACTTTTGATGTTTAGATTATAGATTAGATGCACTAATATACATCAAAGTTTAAAAGAACGGAAATAAGCATCGAGGCGTTTACCCTTCGCCTCATGAGGCGAATCGAGGCATAAGCTCGAGGCGAACCGAGGCATAAGCTCGAGGCGCAGTAAAAAAATAAATATAAAAATTATGTGTCTATAAAAAATAAAATACTTGACCTAGAAAAGTCTAAAACATCAAAAACACACTTTGTTGAACAATGTAACACTTTGTTACATATCTATTTATCAGAAACAATTGAAATTCGAATGGCTTTTTTTTGGACAATGTAAACAATATTAATAGCATGGGTTAGTATAATAAAACCAGCCCCTTAGACCACCCGTAGTGGTAACCAATTTGGGCGTGAAATGCCCCATCCACGCCCAAACACCGCCCCCGTGGGCGTTTTTTTTTTTTTGGTTTTGGCGTGGAATTTTTAGCGCCATTTTTGGCGTGAAGATGGTTTCTTTTTTGGGAGCCAATCAACAGTCTCCAAGTGGAAGGGGCGTGGATTTTTTTTTCTGTACCACTACAGGTGGTCTTAGTATAAACAAATGACTATAGAAGTAATAACCATACTATAAACAAATGACTATAGAAGTAATAACCATGTACGTACAATAAAACTTGGATATGCTTTAATACTTGTGTGTGTCAATTCACCAACTTTTCATTGTTTCTAATAGACTTTATATTTAGAATGTTATAATTATATTTATTTTGTAATTATCATTTACCATAGATAGGTTCCCTCATTGTATTATATATATATATATATATATATATATATATATATATTTTGGAAGGCAACTTTCATTAAAAAACCAGCAAAATCTCCAAGAAGGAGATAAGCCAAAAGAACCCGAGTTACATTACATCAAAATAAAAATGACACCAACGTTTCCAATCCACCGTATCCTTTTTAAACCTACTTTTATACCACAAGAATCCCACAGATTTAATGCCCGCTACTATCTTCACGATGTCCGGGTCTATATTAGAAAACGTCTTTTCATTCCTAGCCTTCCACACTCTCCAGCAAGTCAAAATAAGAATACCATAAACAATATCCTTTTTGATATCCTTTAGCCGCATATGCTCAACCATTTGGAGAACGTCTTTAATCGAAAAAGCGAAAAAAGGAGCGATTTTGCACCAACTCGAGATAGCAGCCCAAACACCCGTAATAAACCTGCAAGCCGAGACCATGTGATCAACCGTCTCTTCATCTTCACCGCAAAGGCTGCAAAAGCCGTCTCCCACATAAACGTTTCTTCTCCGGAGAGCTTTACACGTCGGTAATCGATCTCTAATAGCCCTCCACATGAAGATATTACACTTGCTAGGAAGCCAAGAACACCATTGAAAAACATCACTACTACTATCAGTGCTATTACCTTTGAGCCAAATCCTAGTGTCCTTAGCCGAGCACACAAGGTTAGAGCCAAAATCCCACCGCCAATCATCTGGAATATCCGACAAAAGAAGCCCGGCTACCCCTCTGTGAAGACTAAGAAGCTGTTGAACCTCCACATCGGAAGAAGGATAATCCCTCCACGACCATTGAACCACGGGTTGTTGCCCTGTACAATCAAACTTGTCCTCCACCTTGCAAAATTTATTCCGTTCTAACCGGAACAATTCAGGATACATCGACTTAAGGCTACAACCTTCTAGCCAAGGATCAATCCAAAATCGAACACTTTTACCATTACCAAGTTTACCACAGATAAAATCAATAAAGCTTCTACCTTGGTTTTTTAACCGAGTACCCAAGACGACGATTTTGCTCCAAGTACCCGGGATCGCCTTTTTTGAAAGGAATCGGCTCCCATCTTCTCGATGAAACATGAATAGCATCAATAACCTTTTTCCAAAGGGCATCCGGTTCAATACGATATCGCCACAACCATTTAAGAAGCAGCGCGTTATTACAATCCTCGAGTTTATTTATCCCCAACCCACCATTTTTTTCGGTTTAGTGACTTCCTCCCAAGCAACCCAGTGTATCTTGTGTCTATCCTCATTACCTCCCCAAAGAAAATTCCTCATAATAGCCTCTAGTTTATCAACGACCGCCTTTGGGGCCTTGTATAAGGAAAAATAATAAGAAGGAAGGCTCTCTAAAACCGAAGAGATAAGTGTAACTCTCCTTGCCATCGACATAACATGAGCTTTCCATCTCGATAATCGGTTCTTGAATACATCAACTATGACCTCCCAATTACTAATCCGGTTCATGTTCGCTCCCACCAGAATACCCAAGTATTTGAATGGAGTGGACCCTGGTCTACATCCCAATCCAAGCGCTCTAGACTCAACCTCCTCCCACGGCTTGCCTATGCCGAATAAAGTAGACTTGTTGATATTTATCCGAAGACCCGAAACCAAATGAAAAACCCGTAACAATCTTTTTAAGGCCACAAAATTAAACTCTGACCATTCGCCCATGACCATTGCATCATCCGCATAAAGTAAATGAGACACTGTAAACTGACCATCAAGAAACCGAACTCCATCGAAAGCCCCATTATCACACGCCTTCGTAATCATACTCGACAAAGCTTCCATAACAATTAAAAACAAGAAAGGAGAGAGAGGATCCCCTTGGCGAATACCTTTTTCACAATTGAACTCAAAGGTGGGAGAACCATTCACCAAAACAGACGATCTGGCGGACATCAGAATACCTCTAATCCACTTACACCAAATGTCCGGAAACTTCATTTGACGCAGTGTAGATAGCAGAAAATCCCAGTTCACATTATCGTATGCCTTCTCAAAATCAATCTTAAAAAAGAATAATTCTTTACCTTGCTTCTTAGCCCACGAAAGTATCTCACTAATAATCAAGGGGCCATCCAAAATATACCTTCCCGACAGAAAAGCGGATTGAGTCTCGTACGTAATTTTCCCCATTACCGATTTAATTCTGTTTGCTAAAATCTTGGATATCACTTTACTAATAACTCCAATGAGAGTAATGGGCCGATACTCTCCTAGGCACACCGGATCGTTGACTTTCGGAATAAGCGTAATAAACGAAGACCCAACCCCTCTACTTATGGTCCCATTATCCGCAAAATTCTGCATTATTCTCAAAAAATCTTCAGCAAACAGGTGCCAAAATCTCTTAAGAAAGCGAAAATTAAAGCCGTCTGGACCAGGAGCTTTATCACTGCCATAGTCGAATACATCGTCTCTAATCTCTTTCAACTCGAACGGTCTAGTCAACTCCACACCGTCCGCCTCATCTAAAACTTTTAAATCTTGACAAACCAGATTCGGCCTACTCTTCATAGTTTCGAAAAAACGATCCTTAAAAAACCGATGAACCTCTTGTTTAATCTTAGACGGCTTGAAAACCCAACTATCATTAATAAGCAAACCTGGAATACTGTTACAAGCTTTTCTCTTGTTGATCAACCCATGAAAGAACGCCGTATTCTCGTCTCCGTCTTTCGCCCATTGCACTCTAGCTTTTTGTCGAATGTCTTTAACTCTAGCAGCTTCAAACTCTTTAATCTTTTTCGCGGCTTCATCGTACACCCAGAGCTCCGATTCTGTGAGGTCCCTATCTTCAATAGCCGAGTCCAATTCAAGGAGTTCTTGTTTAAGATTTTCTTCCTCCTCCAACTCAGCTTTAACTACAGTTTTGTGCCAACCCTTCAAAGCATCCCTTATCTTCTTAAACTTACCCATAAGGACCAAATCAGGAGGACCCACCCCTTGAAACTCGTTCACTGCCGTGGTAACCACTTCCTCGAACCCTTCTTTAGCCATCCATGAATTATAAAACCTGAATGGTTTAGCCTCAAAATTGCGCGCAACCACCTTTAAGAACAACGGACTATGATCCGAATTTTCTCTCCCAAGAGCTCGATATTCAGCATTCGGCCACTCATTAAACCCGTTCCAAGAAATAAAAATGCGATCTATACGACTACATTTATTCCCGAAAATAAAAGTGAACTTTCTACCTTTCAACTGAAACTCTTGTAGACCCACATTATCAAGAAATTCATTGAATTCCATCGTAACCGAAGAATGAAACTTGGAATTCCTTCTCTCGTCCCTATTCCGGACACAGTTAAAATCGCCGCCTACCACCCAAAATCTATGATCATCCACAATACACTGCTGTAACTCATCCCAAAGGATACGTTTATCGGCCAACTTCTGCGGCGCGTACACATTAACAAAAACCATTTCCTTCCTTGATTCTTTAACCAACCCATGAACCAATAAAAAATATCTATGCTTTTCCACTGACATCAATTGGAACTTTTGAGAATCCCACATAGAAATCAAACCTCTCGAGCGACCCGTAGCCCCAACCCACTCATATTCACAAGACCCACTACCCCAGAATGTAGCAACATTAAAACCTTCCAGCGATGTAAACTGCGTCTCTTGAAGCATAATAAACCCCACCTCGTTACACACTTTCAAATCACGAACCCACGGACCTTTGAAATCGCCACCCATCCCACGAATGTTTAAGGACAAAACATTCATTTACCAACAACTTGAACCTGTTCATCCGAAATTTGCTTCTCGATACAAGCTTCAAACATATCCATATTGGTAACTCCCACCAGGCTTGCCATGCAAACTGTCCCATTCACTTCCACCTCAAACCCATTACCCTCTTCAAAATCAACACTTCCAGCATCTCCATTCCCTCTAACCACATTGACATAATCATTATTTTGAACCGCAGCCTCACCTACATTATTAATGGCCGGAGTAACGCAATCCCCATTATGTTCCACAATTGGTTGATCTCTATTCTTTCCCAACGTGAATATGAACCGGTCGATATCATACGGGTCATTGTCATCCCTAGCCCTTTTTTTTTGGCCTTTCGTAACCATTAGGAGAATTAGACTTACCTCTGTCCTCTTTTTTCCGTGTAAATGCCCCTTTCCTTCTTCTACACTCATTGTCAATAGGACCTTCATTGAAGACAATATTCTCAACCTCAACCACCTCGTCTGCCTGTTGCCCTCCCTCATCACAAGGCGTATTCATAACATCCACCACCGGCTGTGTATCCACCGGCTGTGGAAAAACATCATCATGTTGATCACTACCAACAGCAACATCTTCCCCCATCTCGTTCACAACAACATTATCACTATCCTTCTCAAAAGACTCGAATAGACAATCGGGAATCCACTCACTTAGCTCTTCCTCCACAAACACCGAAAACGTTTTTTTTGTTCCAACTTACCTTTACCACCTGTTGAATTCTATCCGAGCGTTTACATAAGATACCACCACTAGCATACGATAAGTCGTCACCATGTTCCGGAAATAGAGCCGATTGAATGACCGTTCCAAACCTTGAAGCAACGCTATCAAATACCTCCGATGTCGCAATACACAATGGTAGTCCGTGTATTCTAAGCCAAGCCACCCTATCAGTTCCAAAAGCTTGACCTTTCCACACTTCTAAAGATTCGAAAACCTGTTTCCATTCAACCTTGCGATTGAAGAATACTTGTGCCTCATCCTTAGTTCCAAACAAGAGAACCACAGACAACCCTCCAATATACTTAATCTTGATCGTAAACTGAGAAATACCTTGAAGCAACGTTCTAAGGTTGGTCAGCCCATAAAGCGAGTTCACCCGCCCTACAAGACCACAATCAAACCAATGTTCAAAAGCTCGGACATTATCACCCACTTTAACCTCCAACACACTAGGAACATTCTCCTTATTCAAAAGAGTATCCCTAAAGGACCTACTCCCATCGGCATTAGAACCATCCTTCTCCCCTATCGCAGATGAACCCCCCAAATCAGATTCAACGTGCATGGGGACATGCACGTCAACAGTCGGCTTAACCGGCTTCCAAATAGTCTCTTCCTGTTGTTTAAGATCCACCCCATCGACAAATCTAGCTTTAACAATATACAGTTTATAAGACCCTATCCAAACATCCTTCAAC
Source organism: Ambrosia trifida (assembly GCA_028751855.1). NCBI lineage: Eukaryota > Viridiplantae > Streptophyta > Magnoliopsida > Asterales > Asteraceae > Ambrosia > Ambrosia trifida. Next base: position 175,128,318 of record CM054122.1, read on the forward strand.
GACTCTTCCAAATCACCCATATTCCGTCCAATCTTAAACAAAACAAATCCGAACCTTTTACCTAACTTGTCGACTTTTCTAGCGATGTACGTACCGTGAATATCTCCGAACCCTTTGAGTGTGCTGACCATATCCGGCAAGGAACACCGGGGATGTAGGTTTGAGACGAAGAATTTCATGATCCGATCCCCTTCCTTGTTGTTCTGTTGTTGTTTATGCCCTTTAGAAGTCTTAACCGGTGCATCGTACCATTGATCAACCTTGTATTTTTCCTTAGCCGCTATTGGAGAAGAAGAAAAACCCTAATCGCCGATATTAGCGTTTAGGTATTATATATAGTTATGAGAATAATCAAGGGAGTAATTCTATCATGGTATCATTGACCAGGTTCTAACCTTAATCTCCCTCAAACCTTCTTCCTCACCTTCGCATAACCCTTCTGCCGTCGTCCTCCTTGCACGACCAAACCTTCTGCCTTTCTTCGATCCCTCCTATTTTCTACCAATCTTAATCTTCTTTAATCTACTATGGCCACCGAACCTAACCAAACCTCCACCATCATTCCCGCACTCACCGTAGAATCAAAACTCACTCCACCCCGCCACCACTGTCTCAAACATTAAGAACTTTGTTCCCATCACCCTTGAAATCAAATACTCCCAGTATTCGTCATGGGCCACTCTCTTCAAACTACACTATAAGGCTTTCATGGTAGATGGCCACCTAAAACCTAGACCCCCACCATCCGAATCTTCCGCACCCGAATCTTCCTCAAAACCCACTGATGATTGGGAATGTATTGATGCCATTGTTTTACAATGGATATACAGTACGATCTCCAATGATCTTCTCCATACCATAATTAACAACATCTCAAACGCCCATGAAGCATGGGTTGCCATTGAAGACATGTTCCACGACAACAAAAGTGCTCGTGCTATTCATCTTATGAACAAGTTTTCCAATACCCGGCAAGACGGTTTTTCCACTATGACCGCCTATTGCCAAGCCTTGAAAGTCCTCGCTGATCAACTAGCAAACGTTGGTGCTCCGATTGATAATGATAGACTGGTCCTCCAGTTATTAGCAGGCCTAAACCCCGAGTATGAAGGCATATCCACCATCTTACAAAACCAAGAACCACTACCTTCATTCTACAACGCTCGCTCCAAACTATGTCAAACCGAAACTAATAAAGCAGAACGAGCGTTATACGAATCCAAAACCCGATCCTCGGCCCTAACCGCATCTCACCGAAACCCACCCACTGACCCCACCCAACCACCCTCTGACCACCCCAATTTCTCAGACCCAAACCAACCCTACGGCCGTGGCCGTGGGCGGTCTTCACGACGTGGTCGTGGGGGCATTTCAGGTACCGGTTGCTCAAGATTTTCCCCTCACCAAAACCCCTGGCCCAATCCCTGGCTTGCTTCTTACTACACACCCTGGCCTGCACCTTGGTACTACCCACCGGCCCAATATCCTCAACCTTCCACTCCATACAATCCAGCCCAATACAACCAATCCCACCCGCCCCCTGTCCTTACCCAACAACATCTCGGCCCACTTTCAACCAGAACCCTCAACAAGGCCTTCTTGGCCCGAAACCCCAACAGGCCCACACGGGACAAGCCCTCTACACCATGAGCCTACAACAACCGGACCCCACACAATACATGGATACAGGAGCATCATCAACTATGTCTCACGAGTCAGGTGACTTTCATTCCTTTTCTAATTCTAGCATTTCTCGTAATATTATAGTAGGAAATGGTGATACTATACCGGTCCTTGGTCAAGGCACCAAATACCTACCCAAACCATTCCCGCCATTTGTCCTTAAAATGTCCTATATTCACCCAAACTTGTCAAAAACTTGATTTCCGTTCGTCGTTTTACAATAGATAATTGGGTTTCTGTTGAATTTGACCCGTTTGGTTTTCTTGTGAAGGACTACAAGACCAAGGCACCCCTCCTACGATGCAACAACACCGGTGATCTCTATCCCTTGGTGCTCGGGTCCTCATCCACCCAATCTTCTGCTTTTGCCGCTATCTCCTCACAAGTCTGGCATCACCGTCTTGGCCACCCAAAACGGGAATCTTTGAATAAATTAAAAACTTCTCATGTTTTAGATTTTGATTTTGTTTCCAATAATGTTTGCTAGTCTTGTATTTATGGTAAAAGTATTCGTTTACCTTTCTTTAATTCTTTAAATTCAACATTGCAACTATTTGACATTATTCATAGTGACGTGTGGACATCACCCATAATTAGCTCATCCGACCATAAATATTATGTATTATTTTTAGATGATTATACTAATTTTTTATGGACCTACCCACTCACCCACAAATCACAAGTTTACCAATCATTCACTCAATTTGCCACAATAATAAAAACACAATTCAACCAAACCATTAAAAATTTCCAATGTGATAATGGACGCGAGTACATTAACACATCATTCCAAAAATTTTTCACAACCAACGGTATACTTTACCGTTGTTCCTGCCCCTACACCTCCTCCCAAAATGGCAAGGCCGAGCGAAAAATAAGAACGATAAATAATATGATTCGCACCTTTGTGGCCCATGCCTCCCTCCCCGCCCACCTATGGCATTTTGCACTAGAAACCGCCACTTACCTCCTCAACATCCTCCCATCCAAAACCACCCGCAACAAAACCCCTACTGAACTTTTATATATGTCCACACCCACATATAACCACTTACGTGTTTTTGGTTGCCTTTGCTACCCCCTCACCCTCCCACTACCATTCACAAACTTGATAACCGCTCTCACCCATGTGTCTTTCTTGGTTACCCCCCACTCATCGAGGGTGCCACTGTCTTGACCTATCCACCAAAACCATATTCATCTCGCGTCATGTTGCGTTTGATGAAACCACCTTCCCATTTGCGCAAACCATCGGCCCATCCCCAACTTACGAAGCCTTTGCTGACCCATTTCCACATCACATATGCCCACATCTTTCAACTACCCGGCCCACATCACATCCTCCTGCCACTTCACAGTCCGGCCCAAACGTCCCACCCACACAACCCAATCCGAGCCCAACCCCCACCTCGTCCACCTCCGCACCTGCCAATACCCAATCCAATATCCGAAGCCTAATACACCAGCCATCATCTACCCGGCCCATCCCTATTGCAACGCAAAATCCATCCTAACCCACATCTACCATTCCACAGCCTGCCTCCACCACCCAGAATGACCAGCCCGAACCTCAAACAACCCGCACTATACAAACACACTCAATAAGCGGCATCTTCAAACCTAAACAACCCTTTAACCTTAACGCTTCCGTCACCCAATCCATCGAGCCCATTCCCAAAACACCCATCGATGCTTTGAACAATCCGGTATGGTACTCAGCCATGACTACCGAGTATAATGCTTTAATTAGAAATGGGACATGTGAGTTAGTTCCTCGTGATTCATCTATGAATATTATTCGTTCCATGTGGTTGTTTAAACATAAATACAGGTCAGACGGGACTTTGAAAAGATATAAGGCACGGCTAGTTTGTGATCGCCGCTCACAACAGGTGGGCATTGATTGCAGCCCGGTCGTTAAACCGGCCACCATTCGTACGGTTCTTTCACTCGCACTCGCTAAAAGATGGGCAGTCCACCAACTGGATGTAACAAACGCCTTCTTACATGGGAATTTAAATGAGACGGTTTACATGCACCAACCAATGGGGTTTCGGGATAAGAAATTTCATGAACATGTCTGTTTACTTCGAAAATCGTTATACGGTCTAAAGCAGACACCCAGGGCATGGTACCAACGCTTCACTGATTATGTTCTCTCCTTGGGGTTTATTAACAGTCGTTGTGACGCATCTTTATTCACCTTCCATCAAGGCCGTGATACTGCGTACCTTCTTCTCTATGTGGACGATATACTCTTTATTACGTCCTCTGACAGTCTCCGTCACCGTCTTCTGACCAGTCTTGCGAATGAATTCGCCATGAAAGATCTTGGCCCCTTGAGCTACTTTCTGGGCATTTCTGTCACCAGACACGATGACACCATGTTTCTTTCCCAACAGTCCTATGCGACTGATATCATTGCTCGAGCTGGAATGCAATCTTGCAACCCTGTTGCCACTCCAGTTGATACTAGCGCAAAACTAAGTGCATCATCGGGTGATTTGTTTCATGACCCTACGCTATACAGAAGTCTTGCAGGGGCTTTTGCAATACCTCACATTCACCCGCCCTGACATCACCTACACAGTTCAACAAGTATGCATGCACATGCACGCCCCACACATGGATCATTGGAATGCTCTGAAACGAATCATACGTTACATCTAAGGCACGGCGCACTTTGGCTTATTATTAGGTCCTTCGGCATCATCAAATTTGATTGCTTACACAGATGCCGACTGGGCCGGTTGTCCTGACACGAGACGCTCCACAAGCAGCTACTGCATTTATTTTGGTGATAATTTGATTTCGTGGTCCTCTAAACTGTAAGACCCTAACCCGTAATCACGCGATTATTGCCTAATCTTACGGGTTTGGACTTAACTAAAAACCACTCCCGATTTAAAACTTTGAAATTTTCTTTATAAGTCAACCCATTAAGATCAAATACATGTTTGGTTCACACAAAATTTTTACATTTTAATAGTTAAAACATATTTTAAGATGTTGCGTTTTAACGGGAGTTCCTTAGATTCTAGTGCGGAAGCTTGATGAATGTTCGGGCGTGTTCGGTTCTTCTCGCGACTTGATCCTTGCTCCGGGACTTCCTTCACTTGTTTACCTAGCACCATTTCACAAAAATGGTTAATGGGTTGTCAATGATACATTTAAACTAGTACGGTATTCGTTACACGTTGATACGGAACGAACCAGGCCAAACGGCCCTTTATCAGGAGAACAAACTGCTGCAACTTATGCGCAGCAGCTGTTCGGATCGCTTTTACCCCTTCTAAAACCCAAAATCTGACTTCGACTTTCAAATAAGAATTGTTCTACGCTCCGAGAGCTTTCCAGGCATATAAAGAACACCTCCTAACGATTTTTCTACGATTTTATACGCAATTTTAAAGTTCGTGCTGACGTGCAGGTCAAAGCGCGCGGCCGCTCGGCCTCTGTGAGCGGCCGCTCGAAGCTTCTGATGTGAATTTGGTGATTTTTAAGCATGGGAATCATGTCGCAACCGCATTTGATGATTCCCGAAGCCTAAGTAATGACTCGCCGACTAAATAAACCTTTGTTTGACTGAAATTATGGTCCGGTTTATGTCGCCATGATCCGGTTCTTAGTTTTGAATGTTTATGGCGACTTTTACCCAATTTGACCCATTTAGACATTTAACTTATCCAAACACCATTTGACCATGCGCAATGCATCTAGTTCATGTTGTCAAGTCATTATACACTTGATCAACTAAAGTGTTTGTCCGATTTGTTCGTTATGATTCCGATTATTAGATTTATCCTTTAGTAAATCTTTATAATTTCCCAAAATGCCCCTCCTAGCCAAATCTTTCGATTTAGCCATTCGTGGCGACACTTCTTGATTGAAACCCATTGTTTTGGACTCAATGACTTGTTTAAAAACTTCTAATAAGCCCATACGGACTTAGATTTTCAACATTTCTCAAGATTGTTCTAATGTGGTCGATTCTAAGCGCCTTAGCGCGCATTAGACATAGTTATGGAAATAACTTACTTGATTTGCACCCACACTTCATGTGGGTACTTTATCACCTATGTTGCTTCGCCGAAAGCGTTTATTTGACTACGGACTTACCGGTGGCCTTGACCCATATCCATACCTTGTGTTTATCCTCCATGATTCTTAACATCAAGAATGCACGCGCAATTGCATCTACCTGTATGCTTTCTAAATAGACAACGTTAATTTCTCGGAACTCAAATGGCAATAACTTGCCATTTGACCCGTTTAACTTTATGAATCTTAATGCTTGGAATACAAGCATCAAGTGTTGGATTCACATGGTGAGGACATCACCATTTGACCCGTTTAGACTCCTAGTTCATAATGCTATGTTACCCAAGTTTTTATCTATGGTTCAAGTGAAACAAACTTGACCCATTTAACATCATGCTTAACGACTCCATTCAATTGGTTTAATTTGGATTAAAACATCATTTCTCACATATCTTTATTAGTTGACCCGTTTGATGGATTTCTCCATTTGGTCATAACTCATTATCTCGATTAAGGTCATAAACCACATTTGTATTGAGTGCACATAAGGCAACTCACTTAATAGATTCTACCCCTTGGGGTTTATCTTTACCTCACACTCAAGATTTGAAACTAATATTTATAACAATTTAAGCTATGTTATTGTATATTGGTGTAAGTAAAACTTACCTCATATCCGTTCTTGCTTCCATACGCATTGCTTGCATCCGTTTGACCCGTTTGCATCCCTAGTTCTTGTACCTACTTAGGGATATGTCAAACTTGATTATTAGAATACATAACATGGAATTAATTCACTATCCATAAATCATGTATTCATTACCCATTTATAGCTAAATCCATAGCCATTTTCTTATATAGAATATGCAATTAACTTGGCTTATTACAAACCAATATCACATACGATTAATAGCTCTTACATGATTCTAACTTCATAGTTTCACTAGTGTTCACCAATTTGGCATTTAATCAAACACTTGGTGTGCACCCACCAATTTGATTGATTTTTCATGAGTTTTAAGTTAGCCAAAGCATACCCATTTAGCTAAACATCACCATATCATGTTATCTAGACTTCTTAGTCTAATTTCTCATATTAACAACTCCTAAGAGTTACAAGGATTACTAGATATAAGTTGATTCAACCTAGAGGTTAAACCCCAAAATTCTACACATATCCATAAGCATATGATCAAAATCAAATACACATATTAGTGTGATTTGTAACCGGATTATACATGTTTAAGGCTCCCCAAGACTAGGGTAACCCATATTAACCATCAATTCCACGTTTTTAACAAAACCCTAGATTTTCATAAGAATCAAAAATGAATGTAACATCAATTTCTACCAAATAAAAGGTACCTTGATGTTCTATAGGCCTTAGATAACCCGTTTCTTGCGAATGCATCAAAAAGCCCCTTGATTTGGCTTGGATTTGAGCTTGAAATTAGTGTTTTGGGGTTTGAGGTTCAAGGAGGTAAACCTCCTGATGTTTTTTTTTCGTGACACACCAAAATGTGTGTGTGTTTTTCTTTTAATTTTGATAATGATAAAACCAAGTTTATCATTTAGGCAACTATGGTCCCTCAAGTTTAGTGTCGGTTCGTTTTGCTATTAAAACTTAATTTACCAAGCTAGCTTCTAATATTATTTTCGTTACATAGATAGTAACATTCATTAGCTTGTTTTTCATTATAGAACATAACCCAAGTTCTTGTTGATCGAGTCTCGTTTTATTATTTCGCTAATCACGCCTAATGGCGTAGTTAGGCGAACGGATGGTTTTGGGGTGTTACAAGTCTACCCTCCTTAAAGAGGTTTCGTCCTCGAAACCTTTCTTGTGTTGTTGCTTTGGTCACACCAAGGAACCTTAGTGTCTCTAGTCAATTTTTGAGCACCGCTCAATCCCTTGACATTCTATAGTCTAACAAGTAGTACTATATACTTATTGTTTGTATCCCTTTACTCGGCTTTCTAACTTTTATTATATGGAAGCCTTAGCTTTCATAATATGAATTGAGTCATTCTATTATTTCGGTTAACTAGGGGCAATATCTACATATTTACCCCCTACCCGACATTTTAGCTACTTATGTTCTTCATAGGTCTTCCTTAGATCCGTCGACTATCCCCGTCTACCATTATCCCGAATGATGTAATGGTTTAAGGGGTCATTCTATCATGCACCTTAGGGCATCTACTGTAATACTCGATTGTAGCATGCATAGGCATACATGTCTATGCGTCTATTTCTAACAAGTAATTTGTCTTGGTTTCCAAGACTAACCCGGCTTTTTAATATAGCCGTTTTCTAGCTTCTTGGATTCATCCCCGAATCCAACCATCGTTTCTTCTTGGTTTGCTCTAATGTTATAAACAAACCTTGCTTTACACTAACATTTTCCTTTCCTTGGCTAATCCTTATTTTAAGAATTTGCCATTTATTTGTTTTGCGCAAGTTCCCGTTTTGCTAACTCGATTGGTGGTCATTGCCCCAACCGACCCGTTTAAAGACTTTTGAGTTTTAGATTTCAAATCGTTTATATATATTTAGAATGATTATTTTCTAAAAATCCTTTTTCTAATTTACCGATCTCAATATAAGTTGAGGTCGGTTTTCTTTTCATAAAACGCGGTTTCGAATAGTCATTACGACGTATTGTTTCGACTAATCTCCTATTATCACGGTTTGCATTAGATTGTAACAACTATACAATCCAATTGTTATCATATTTTGCATTAAATTGTACCTACGATACAATCTAAGGTTATTGCAGTTTACACTTTTTCATCCTTAACCCGAGGGTTAAATGATTTACTGATTTATCACGGCCTTCAGCTTTTACAAATCATGTTTTGCACTTTATTCAACCAAGTTCATAACTTTGATTGAGAGTGCACTGCCTTAGTCTCTACAACCCGCTCGGGATTGCTTATACCTCGGCTTATTGGTGTATAATTTTGTCACTGACCCGAAGGTCCAGTTGACCCATGGGTTAATCACGGCCCATGTCCGCTGTTTATGATTTATCAACCAAAACCATAGTTATGGTTGATTTGGTGAAGCAATACCTTGGCCTCTACGATCCCCACGGGTCGCTTATACCTTGGTTTTTCTTTCCTCTTTGTATATCATGGCCCTTGAGACCATATTCGACTAATCCATAATTTTCCCGACACCTCACACTTACTTAGTCCTCGTTACATAGGTTGTATATGTATCAATTGTAAGAAACCCATAGTATCATATGTTTAACACTTACCTGGCCAGGGTAAGCAATCCGCATATGGTACACATGGACTTGTTATAATTGGTACATCACATCCTACGTAAGCAAAGCTTCAGCTCATGCTTGTGTCCCTTATTTTATTTGGTGAAAACCCTTCCTTAATAATTTATTTGATGTTAGGTTTTTACCTTCATCCATTAAGAATAAACTGTGTGTTTTCGTTTTGTAAAGCTTTGTGTGATCACACTCATTGGTATGATCACAACGCCTTTCTAGCATCCTTTGGTTTCTAAACGTTAGTTTGGGATGATTACCCCCAACCCGGTCTCGATGTTCAAGTTACGTTTGTGTATTGATTGTTCACTAGTGTGAACAATGCACATTTCCCATTTAGCTTTTCGCTTGCGTATGCAAGTACCACCCTTCATGTGATGCTTGCATACTAATATGCTTAATATAATTTAGAGCGTGTACCTGATTAATACTTGCCCTTGTGTTCCCTTTTTGTTAAAGATCCGTTAATCCGAGTCGTTACTTGACTTGGTCCTTAGTGAGCATGTTATCAGTCGTGCTCCCAAACCATCTACCACCTCATTTGGTGAATCATTTGATCCTCTCTCGATCGAATAAGATGTTATCATCCCTGTCACATTTATAATTTCAATTAATTAGTAACATGACATTTCATTATTAGTATGCATCACTGCAATAGTGATGTTAGAATTCTTGTTATACGAGATTATCGTTGCCCGAATCAATCTTTTGGATAGGCCCCATGAGTACCTAACCATTCCCTTATCAAGCTTTTGAGATAGCGTGTATCTACACGATATAACTATTGATTACCTATAACAATTTCCGATCAAAACGGATGGTCATTATAGGTATTACTTACCGGATTCCTCGATCAAGTCTTGAACCGAACACCCTTCAACACTTTGAGCGCACGGTTTGAGTCCAAGTATCCTTCCCGACACTCGTATCCCTCAAACCTATGGCTCTGATACCACTTGTAAGACCCTAACCCGTAATCACGCGATTATTGCCTAATCTTACGGTTTGGACTTAACTAAAAACCACTCCCGATTTAAAACTTTGAAATTTTCTTTATACGTCAACCCATTAAGATCAAATACATGTTTGGTTCACACAAAATTTTTACATTTTAATAGTTAAAACATATTTTAAGATGTTGCGTTTTAACGGGAGTTCCTTAGATTCTAGTGCGGAAGCTTGATGAATGTTCGGGCGTGTTCGGTTCTTCTCGCGACTTGATCCTTGCTCCGGGACTTCCTTCACTTGTTTACCTAGCACCATTTCACAAAAATGGTTAATGGGTTGTCAATGATACATTTAAACTAGTACGGTATTCGTTACACGTTGATACGGAACGAACCAGGCCAAACGGCCCTTTATCAGGAGAACAAACTGCTGCAACTTATGCGCAGCAGCTGTTCGGATCGCTTTTACCCCTTCTAAAACCCAAAATCTGACTTCGACTTTCAAATGAGAATTGTTCTACGCTCCGAGAGCTTTCCAGGCATATAAAGAACACCTCCTAACGATTTTTCTACGATTTTATACGCAATTTTAAAGTTCGTGCTGACGTGCAGGTCAAAGCGCGCGGCCGCTCGGCCTCTGTGAGCGGCCGCTCGAAGCTTCTGATGTGAATTTGGTGATTTTTAAGCATGGGAATCATGTCGCAACCGTATTTGATGATTCCCGAAGCCTAAGTAATGACTCGCCGACTAAATAAACCTTTGTTTGACTGAAATTATGGTCCGGTTTATGTCGCCATGATCCGGTTCTTAGTTTTGAATGTTTATGGCGACTTTTACCCAATTTGACCCATTTAGACATTTAACTTATCCAAACACCATTTGACCATGCGCAATGCATCTAGTTCATGTTGTCAAGTCATTATACACTTGATCAACTAAAGTGTTTGTCCGATTTGTTCGTTATGATTCCGATTATTAGATTTATCCTTTAGTAAATCTTTATAATTTCCCAAAATGCCCCTCCTAGCCAAATCTTTCGATTTAGCCATTCGTGGCGACACTTCTTGATTGAAACCCATTGTTTTGGACTCAATGACTTGTTTAAAAACTTCTAATAAGCCCATACGGACTTAGATTTTCAACATTTCTCAAGATTGTTCTAATGTGGTCGATTCTAAGCGCCTTAGCGCGCATTAGACATAGTTATGGAAATAACTTACTTGATTTGCACCCACACTTCATGTGGGTACTTTATCACCTATGTTGCTTCGCCGAAAGCGTTTATTTGACTACGGACTTACCGGTGGCCTTGACCCATATCCATACCTTGTGTTTATCCTCCATGATTCTTAACATCAAGAATGCACGCGCAATTGCATCTACCTGTATGCTTTCTAAATAGACAACGTTAATTTCTCGGAACTCAAATGGCAATAACTTGCCATTTGACCCGTTTAACTTTATGAATCTTAATGCTTGGAATACAAGCATCAAGTGTTGGATTCACATGGTGAGGACATCACCATTTGACCCGTTTAGACTCCTAGTTCATAATGCTATGTTACCCAAGTTTTTATCTATGGTTCAAGTGAAACAAACTTGACCCATTTAACATCATGCTTAACGACTCCATTCAATTGGTTTAATTTGGATTAAAACATCATTTCTCACATATCTTTATTAGTTGACCCGTTTGATGGATTTCTCCATTTGGTCATAACTCATTATCTCGATTAAGGTCATAAACCACATTTGTATTGAGTGCACATAAGGCAACTCACTTAATAGATTCTACCCCTTGGGGTTTATCTTTACCTCACACTCAAGATTTGAAACTAATATTTATAACAATTTAAGCTATGTTATTGTATATTGGTGTAAGTAAAACTTACCTCATATCCGTTCTTGCTTCCATACGCATTGCTTGCATCCGTTTGACCCGTTTGCATCCCTAGTTCTTGTACCTACTTAGGGATATGTCAAACTTGATTATTAGAATACATAACATGGAATTAATTCACTATCCATAAATCATGTATTCATTACCCATTTATAGCTAAATCCATAGCCATTTTCTTATATAGAATATGCAATTAACTTGGCTTATTACAAACCAATATCACATACGATTAATAGCTCTTACATGATTCTAACTTCATAGTTTCACTAGTGTTCACCAATTTGGCATTTAATCAAACACTTGGTGTGCACCCACCAATTTGATTGATTTTTCATGAGTTTTAAGTTAGCCAAAGCATACCCATTTAGCTAAACATCACCATATCATGTTATCTAGACTTCTTAGTCTAATTTCTCATATTAACAACTCCTAAGAGTTACAAGGATTACTAGATATAAGTTGATTCAACCTAGAGGTTAAACCCCAAAATTCTACACATATCCATAAGCATATGATCAAAATCAAATACACATATTAGTGTGATTTGTAACCGGATTATACATGTTTAAGGCTCCCCAAGACTAGGGTAACCCATATTAACCATCAATTCCACGTTTTTAACAAAACCCTAGATTTTCATAAGAATCAAAAATGAATGTAACATCAATTTCTACCAAATAAAAGGTACCTTGATGTTCTATAGGCCTTAGATAACCCGTTTCTTGCGAATGCATCAAAAAGCCCCTTGATTTGGCTTGGATTTGAGCTTGAAATTAGTGTTTTGGGGTTTGAGGTTCAAGGAGGTAAACCTCCTGATGTTTTTTTTTTCGTGACACACCAAAATGTGTGTGTGTTTTTCTTTTAATTTTGATAATGATAAAACCAAGTTTATCATTTAGGCAACTATGGTCCCTCAAGTTTAGTGTCGGTTCGTTTTGCTATTAAAACTTAATTTACCAAGCTAGCTGCTAATATTATTTTCGTTACATAGATAATAACATTCATTAGCTTGTTTTTCATTATAGAACATAACCCAAGTTCTTGTTGATCGAGTCTCGTTTTATTATTTCGCTAATCACGCCTAATGGCGTAGTTAGGCGAACGGATGGTTTTGGGGTGTTACATAAACGACAACCAACAGTGTCACGTTCTAGTGCAGAGGCAGAGTACATGGGTGTTGCGAATGTTGTCGCAGAAATTTGTTGGATACGTAATTTACTTCTCGAGCTTCATGTACCGGTTACTCTCGCAACAATGGTGTACTGTGACAACGTCAGTGCAATTTATCTTACAGGGAATCCGGTACAACATCAGCGTACCAAACACATTGAGCTAGATATTCACTTCGTCAGGGAACAAGTTTAGCAAGGCCATGTCCGCATTCTCCATGTTCCGTCCAAGTATCAAATTGCAGACATCTTCACAAAAGGTCTCCCGCGGATTCTATTTGAAGATTTCAGATCCAGTCTCAGCATCCGTTCACCTCCCGCTTCGACTGCGGGGTGTAATAGACTTTATATTTAGAATGTTATAATTGTATTTATTTTGTAATTATCATTTACCATAGATAGTTTCCCTCATTGTATTATGTTAGGACAAAAAGGATTGGTGAAACCACTTTTGCAAACCTTAGTCTAATTCACTTCTGTCAAAATATTCTAAGTATAGAACTGCTGAAGAAGGAAGATCAAACTGCTGAAGAAGAGATTCCACAAGTGCTGAAGAAGAGAAGTCATCAGAAGTTCTGAAGTTTAAACCAGACACTTCTACTGAAGAACTACTGAAGACAAACTACTCATCAGTAGTTTGTCATTCATCAGTACTTATGTGAAGATCTTTTCCACCGCATTTTTACATCAGTAGTTTATTACTTTAGTATTACTTTTACTTTATGTACAAGTTCCAAGACTGCAACTTGTTGCAACTTGTTTCTGAACTTGCTTTTTGGCAAGGTTCATGTATTTGTAAAGTCTATAAATAGAAGGGTTCATCCCTCTGTTTTAGACATTGATTTTTAATACAGAAATCCTTCAACACATATTATTGTTATTTCCATTTCATATTTATTGAGAATCTGTTTAAGTGTTTCATTCTCATTCAATACTTAGATTCCCAATAAATACTTATCATTTATTAGTTTCTCAATCCAGGGGGAGTTATATCTCCTGTTGATAAGTGTAGCTTTAAACTCATAACATTCCGTTGTGCTATCACTGATCAAGAACTTGCTAAACACCTAAGTGTTCACTAGCAAGTTCACACAAAAGAGCAATACTGACCCAACAATTGGTATCAGAGCACTGGTTTATCTGATCACATATCAATCTAACACATTGAGAATCAGACACAGGCTCTTATTGATATTCAATAAAGGATTATTAGCTCACTTTTATCAACATCCATCACTTTAAGAGTTATTTGACAAATCAATACTCTTTAAAATGGATCCTCATAATACTGGTTCTGCCAATAAACCTGCAATGCTAGTAAGAAATGAATATAACATCTGGCAAAAGAGAATGGTACATACCTTATCACAGACCAACACAGGTTGCTGGAAATCTGTGATATATGGTCCTCATAAACCAGTAAATATAAATCTTGAAACTAAAGAAGAGATTCCAAAAGACCCAAAAGACTATACTGACGATGATTTCCTAAAACTTGAGCTTGATGCAAAAGCTTTCTCTATGTTGGCAATGGCACTCCCAAATGAAATCTACTCTGGCCTATTACATTATGATAGTGCCAAAGAGCTTTGGGACTGCCTCAAAGAACAGTTTGGAGGAACTGAAGAGGTGATTGCCAACACCAGAGAAATCTTGGCTCAACAATATGAAACTTTTGCTCACATTAATGGGGAAACTTTAACACAGCAATTTGAAAGATTTTCCTCATTAATATCTGAGCTAAAACTAAATGGTCAGACCTACACAATTGTATCTATGCTTCATAGATTTTTAAGGTCTTTACCTGAAAAATGGGAAACATACTCTATAGTCTTAAGATCTTCACTAGACTTTAGCTCCCTCACTCTTACAAAACTTCATGGGAGATTACTTACTTTTGAAAGAGAAATTGATCAAAAGAAAAAGTTACAAAGTTCTGGCAAAACTGCTGATGACTATCTACCAGGTAGTACAACACTATTGGGACAAGACTCACCAACTTGTTCAAATAGTTTTGGATCTTTTGACCATATTGACATAACTGCTGGGATCTCATCTGAAAGATCATTCCCAGGTTATGACAATAATGATTTTGGTCAAACTGCTGATAACATGTGTTTTATCATGGATGATTTAAATAATTTCAGCAGTGATGACCTAGAAGAAATGGATATTTTGCACCAACTGGCCATGTTAAGTTTAAAAACAAATAAATTTTACAAAAGGTCAGGAAGGAAGTTTCCAGGACTCAACAGTTCAACAAAAATTGGTTTTGACAAATCTAAACTTAGATGTCACAAGTGTCAAAAGTTGGGACACTTTGCTAGAGAGTGTAGAAGCTCTGGCTTTAACCAATCTTAGTCTGGAAACAATTTTAACCCCAATTATAACAGGAATAATGGAACACAAGGGAGTGCACATTTTGTACAGGCACAAGCTCCACAACACCAATATGTGCCACAAGTACAATATGTACAGATGCCTGCTCAACAGATGCAGAGCCAACAATCAATCCCTCCCTTTCCAGCTGCTCAACAACCTTCACAGCATCAGCAACCCTCTCAACAAAGTTTATTCACTTCAGGGTATGTTGACTGGAGCAGACTTCCTTTCGACACCACAGAGTGCAATCCTGATGCAGACAACAAAATGTTTGACATCAACTGGGGAGAGCCTGACAATGGCAGAAAGAACTTTGCCTTAATGGCATTTGAGGGATGCACCTCAAAATCTGCCTTGTCACAGGTATCAAAAGAATCTTTGACAAAACTGTGTTCAAATTCTTGCAAAGAATCTTTTGCTCTCATAAGAGAGACTAATGTGCACTTACAAGGAAAAGCAAATGACTCTAAGAGAAAATTCACTCAGATGAAATGTGATTTAGAAAGAAAACTTTATGGAAAAACAAAAGAAGTTTCTAAATTAACTAACACTGCTATTGAAACCCAAGCACAAATTAAAATCATGATAAATGACCAAGGGAATGTCAGACAAGAGCTTGCTGACACCAAGGTCACACGTGAAAAATGGGTTGAATCTTGTAAGGGGTACCAATTATTGCTAAACAAACAAAGTGCTTCAAATGTTAGGTTTGGCATAGGGTACAATCACACTGAAACACCAACAGATTTTTCCCCCAAAACTACTGAAGATGGGAGAAAAATTGTTTCAGGTGAAACTTCTAAAGAGGAAGAATGCACATCTTTCCATGAGAACTTTCTAAAAACACACAAAGAAAGTTCTTCAGAAGTACTGATTAAATCTGACTTTAAGCCATCAGTAGTTTCAACTACATCAGGAGTTGAGAACCTGGAAACTACTGATGACCTAAAACCAATCAAAACAGTCAGAAACTTGTCTTTGAAAGAAAAGACAAAAGAATGTTAAATCTGTGGTCTGTTCAACCACAAAACAAAATTTTGCAGATATAGAAAAGGTATTCAGTTCAATAAGAAAAATCAACAACTAGTTGTGGGAAAACAAATCAAAAATGATTTTGTAAAAACTTTTTCTCTCAAGAAACAACAACCAGTAAACACCTTTTCTCAGAAAAATACAAAATCTCAACAAAGATCTTTTTCTCAAAATTCTCTTTCAGTAGTTAGACCTGAATCATCAGCAGTTTCACAAACTGCTGAGATTAAAGATCTCATAAACTTGGTACAACTACTGATGACCAAAGTTGATGGTGGTCCTCAAAAGGATACCACCATTGTTCTTAATGAAAAATCCATTGCCAAAAAGACATGGATTTCTCAACTTGGTCAAGAACAAACTGTAAATGTTCTCAAGAGCAAACCCAAAGCCAAACTGGCTTGGGTTCCTAAATCTAACTGATTTGCTATTTTGTGCAGAGAGTTTCCAGAGGCTTAAATAGCATTTGGTATGTAGACAGTGGAGGCTCAATGCACATGACAGGATGCAGATACCTGATAAACAATTTTATCAGTCAAAGAGATGGATCTGTATCCTTTGGGAACAATGCTAAGGGATATGTGCTAGGACATGGCAATGTCTCCTCTGGCAAAATACAGTTTGACAAGGTCAATCTGGTTGAGAACCTTGAGTACAACTTGCTAAGTGTGTCACAAATGTGTGATAAAGGATATTCTTCCTTTTTCACAAACACAGCATGCAAGATCATATCACCAGAAGGCCAGAAGTTGATAGAGAAGATCATTGAAGATCATACTTTGTTGATAGCGAAAAGATGTGGCAATATCTATGCAGTGGACATTGAAAAAGACAAAGTACTGAACAATACTGCCTGTTTCTTCTCAAGGGCATCAACTTCAGAAACTGATCTCTGGCACAGGAGACTTGGCCATGTGAACTTTAAAACCATAAATAAAGTCACAAAAATGGGCTTGGTCAGAGGTCTACCCTTAAAAGTATACCGGTGTCAAGAACACTGTGTATCCTGTTTAAAGGGAAAACAGCATAAGTCCTCCTATAAGTCTATTAAAGAATCAAAAACAACTACATGTCTTCAACTACTCCATATGGACTTATTTGGGCCTGTAAAAATCATGAGCCTTGGTAAGAAGAAGTACTGCTTAGTCATCATTGATGACTACTCAAGATTTACATGGGTATTCTTCTTGTTTTCCAAGGATGAGGCTGCTGAAATCATCAAGTTCTTCATTCTACAAGTAGAGAAGCAATACTCTCTACCTGTCAAAACCATTAGAAGTGATAATGGGACAGAGTTCAGGAACAAAACTCTGGATGAATTCTGTCTGTCTAAAGGGATTATTAGACAATTCAGTGTTCCCAGAACTCCTGAACAAAATGGTGTGGTAGAAAGGAAGAACAGAACTTTAATAGAAGGAGCAAGAACAATGTTAGCTGATTCTGGCCTACCATTATACTTTTGGGCAGAAGCAGTTAACACATCATGTTATGTTCAAAATAGAGTTCTTATTGTCAAGAGACATTCAAAGACTGCCTATGAAGTTCTTCATGGCATGAAGCCCCTTATCTCCTTTTTCAGGGCTTTTAGGTGTCAATGTTTTATCTTGAACATTAAGGAATCTATTTCAAAGTTTTGCTGCCAAAGTTGATCCAGGTTACTTTCTTGGTTATTCTTCAACTAGAAAAGCCTACAAGGTTTTTAACTCAAGAACCAGGATAGTAGAAGAAACACTGAATGTCAAGTTCAATGAGTCAAAACACACTCTCATTCCAGCACATCCTGCTGAACTTTTTGATCTTGACAGCTTCCATTTTGGACCTGAAAAGACTGTCACTTCATCCAAACCTACTTATTATTGTGATCAAAGGTTTGATGATGAGGATCCAGCACCATGGACTCCTCAAACAGTCATTAAGTCAACTTCAAAACCATCAGAAGTTTCACAAACTTCTGATTCAACAAATACTGAGGAACAAACTCAAATATCTGCTTCAGCACCTGCAACTACTGAAGACACTGAAACTGCTGAACCAGATATAATAGACCTCAGTAGTTTGTTTGAAGAACATGATCCACCAACACCTGTCAGTGGTTTACAACAACTGATCGAACACAAAGACCATCCACTTGATCAAATCATGGGTGATATTGCATCAGGTGTTCTTACAAGAAACCAGCTTTCCAACTTTTGTCTATTCTCAGCATTTATTTCACAGTTGGAACCAAAGAAGTACCAGGAAGCCCTCAAAGACAACAATTGGGTGCAGGCAATGCAAGATGAATTCCTTCAATTCAACAAGCAACAGGTTTGGGAAATCTGTCCCTTACCACCAAACAAGCAACCAATTGGCACAAGATGGGTTTTCAGGAACAAACAAGATGAAGCTAGTATTATAATAAAGAACAAGGCAAGACTGGTAGTACAAGGTTACTCTCAAGAAGAAGGAATTGACTATGATGAAACCTTTGCTCCAGTTGCAAGGCTTGAAGCCATCAGGTTATTTCTGGCCTATGCCATTTCCAACAAAATAAAAGTTTATCAAATGGATGTTAAGAGTGCATTTTTGTATGGAAAGATAAAAGAGGAAGTGTATGTTTGTCAGCTACCTGGGTTTGAGGATCCTTCTCATCCTGAGTGGGTGTACAAACTAGACAAAGCTCTTTATGGGCTCAAACAG
Organism: Ambrosia trifida; assembly: GCA_028751855.1. NCBI lineage: Eukaryota > Viridiplantae > Streptophyta > Magnoliopsida > Asterales > Asteraceae > Ambrosia > Ambrosia trifida. Next base: position 175,147,438 of record CM054122.1, read on the forward strand.
GCTCCAAGAGCCTGGTATGATACACTTTCAACCTTTTTACTCAAAAATAACTTCACAAGAGGTGCCATTGATAAAACTCTTTTCATAAAACATGTTGGAAATCATGTCTTACTTGTTCAAATATATGTTGATGATATCATTTTTGGTTCAACAAACACAAAATTGTGTGATGAATTTAAGAAACTCATGCAATCAAAATTTGAGATGAGTACAATGGGAGAACTACAGTACTTTCTAGGACTGCAGATTAAACAACAATCAAATGGAACTTTTATACATCAATCAAAATATGTTAAAGAATTATTAAACAAATTTTCTTTACAAGACTGTAAATCATGTTCCACTCCCATGACACCAACCACACAAGTTGAACCAGATGATCAAGGAAAACAGATTGATCAAACCATATATAGATGTATGATAGGTTCCCTTTTATATCTAACTGCTTCTAGACCAGATATTATGTTTTCAACATGTGTCTGTGCTAGATATCAATCATCTCCTAGGGAATCACACCTCATTGCAGTCAAAAGAATCTTCAGATATCTGAAAGGAACTGCAACTCTTGGAATTTGGTATCCTGCTTCAAGCAATACCAAGTTATCAGCTTTTTCAGATAGTGACTATGCAGGGTGTAAAATGTCAAGAAAATCAACATCTGGTGGTTGTCAATTCTTGGGAAACTGTCTAGTGTCCTGGCAATCAAAGAAACAAACATCTGTTGCAACTTCAACGGCTGAAGCTGAATACATTGCAGCTGCAAGTTGTACATCACAGATACAATGGCTCCAATATCAACTTCTTGATTATGGAATCAAAGAGACCAAGACACCATTGCTTGTAGACAGCAAATCTGCCATTAGCATCATTCAAAATCCTGTTCAGTTTTCAAAAACTAAACACATTGAAATCAGGTATCATTTCATAAGAGATTGCTATGAAAAAGGCAAGATTGAAGTGAAACATGTAGCAACAGCTAATCAAATAGCTGACATATTCACTAAACCCCTTGACACATCAACATTTTAGAAGTTAGTATCCATGCTAGGGATGCTAAATTTGTAAGTGTTTCTCTTTACTTTTCTGCACAAATTTTTATTTTTCACTTACATCTGTTTTCAAAAATTGAAAAACTTCTAAAAAACAAACAAGAGAGAAACTACTGATGAACAAAACATCAGTATGGGGATATTTTCTGAAAAGTGATTAACTTCTGATAAAACAACCTTCAGAAGTTATGAATAAAGTATTTATAAAGTATTTCTCATCAGCTGTTCAAAACTACTGAAGAGAAAGTGGGAACTACTGATGAAAATAATTCTTCATCAGCAGTTTAGTCAAAAAGGGCAAATCAGACTTTTCCCACATTAGAAGTTTGACCTAGGCGGTTTAAAACTTCTGATAAAGAGGTTTTTGACCTAGGCGGTTTAAAACTTCTGATAAAGAAGTTCCAGGCGGTTTGAAACTTCTGATAAATATCTTTTTTCAACACCTATCCATTCAAAACAAAAATTCCCTCCTTCTCTCTCAAGAAAGCTCTCAAACCCTGAACCTGCAAAAACACTGTTCGATTCATACACACACAAACCACATGGCTTTAGTTCTAAAACAGGGACACAATCTCAGAGCCTACTTAGAAAAACAAGAAGGCTGGTCCCAATACGATGAGATCATTGATCTCGTCGTCAAATCCCAATATTTCACCGCTCTCACAATAGACCCACCAATACATCCTGAAACTCTAAATGAGTTCTGGGCTAATGCTGAGACAGTGATGGTGGACGATGAGGTAATCTCTCTCAACTCAACAATTAAAGGGAGACAAATGGCCATCACACCGGCCACACTTGCAAACAGACTGGGGTTGAATGATGTGAATGCCCCTGAAAAGTTTGAAAACTCTGCAATCCACCTAACCATGACTGAATGTGGTTATCAAGGTACTCTCTCACAAGCTACCATCTTTAAAAAATATTTTGAACCAAAATACAAACTTTTGTTTCATTATATAATTATGTGTTTGAGTCCTAAAACAGGGTCTTATGACCAGATGCCCTAAACCTTTCAACCAATTTTTCATTCAATAGTGAATGAAACAAATTTCAGGGCATCAAAACTTTTCTTTAATGAGTTGGTGTTACATCATAATAACACTAAAAAGAAGTTTTTGTTATATCCAAGGTTCATTATGCAATGCATAATAAAAGAACTGGGTGATGAGGTGCTTGTGGGTAAAACTGAAATTTTAAAACCCTTAACCTCACAAGCATACTCTAGGCACAACAAACAGGCTGCCTGGCCAGAAGATGACCAAGGGGAACCAAAACCAGTCCCCATGGAACCCTCATCTTCCAAACCTACACCCCCAAAGGCCAAGAAACCCAAGGTACAAAAACAACAACCCACCAAACCTAAAAGAAAAGCTGTTCAGGAGGTTGAGATGCCTGAACAATCTATTGTGCAATCTGCACTTCTTAAAGATGTGACTGAAACATCCTCTCAGTCTCATCCATCTCAAACCCCACCAAGAGCACCAATCACAATTCTTTTCAAAAGAAAAAGACTTAAGAAAACTATTCCTATTGATTCCTCTTTTGAAACTGCTGAACCCATTGGCCAAACTACTGAACCAGCACCCCAACTTTCTGAACCAGATATTGAAATAGCCAAACTTCTCTCTGGGCTAAAAGAGAAAGTCCCATCTACACATGTCAGTCCCCATCAACCACATCAAACAGGGGACATAGCCTCAGAATTTGACATGGATGTGGACACTCAAAGCCCTAACCAAAGAGATGAGGATGAACCAGGGTCTCTAAGCCCAAACTTAGAAACTCTTGGTACTTTTGAGGCTGCTATTACTCATTTACCACCCAGTGGTGGACCTGAGGATTGAAGTAACATAGCTAAGACCTCAACTGTGGCAACTACTGATGAAGGCTTAATGCCTGAGGTAGGAAATCCTCTGAACCAAGAAAAAGAGGTACATGAGACAACTGAGTTGGGCTCAGCTCATGATGTAACTGATAAAGTCCTCATTGAGGATGTAATCAGGGATTCAGATGATTCCATTGACTTGGATGATGTTTCAAAACACCAAACTACTGAATTGACGGCTACAAGTGAAGGTCCTGCACCTGGTGTATCTATGCTCAAGAAGATAGTCACACCAGATCAGGTTAAAGTCCACTTAATCCATGATTCCCCTAGAGTGGCATCTTCTGTACAACAAGAAGATCAACCAAAAACACACCCCTCACTACAAATGCCTACCCAATTCTCTGGGCAAACAAGCATAGACATGAACCAGCTATGCAGCCCAGATGGTCCCTTATACCACATGATGAACACCCTCATCAAAAATCACTTCCAAACATACACAGCTAACTTGGAGCTGTCCATGAAGAACCAATTTGGGGTGATACAGGCAAAGATGAATGATCTGTCCAAAAAGATTGACTTCAACAGCAAACAGATTGCTAATCTTATAGGTCAGTTCTCCCAGGCTTCAACTTCAAAAACTGATGAAGCCAAAAAGGGGGAGAAAATTAAGGAACCTATGGATACACTTGAAGCCAGGAGAAAGGCAAGAGTGGCTATCCTAGAAAGAGATCAAAGAGATCAAGCCAGAAAAGAAAAACTGGCCCAACAATTTGGTGTCTCTATTCAAGAAATAGAAGATGCTGAAAAGTCTGATGAATCCCAAGGGCATAATGAAGAAACCTCTGATGGCCAAAGTTCTGATGAAGCATCAGAAAGTACTGAAGACAATCCTTCTGTAGTTGACAAACCTTCAGAAGTTGTCAACCCATCAGAAGTTAACACTTCCAAAACTCAAACTGCTGAACAACAGCCTTCCAGATCAACTGAACCTACTCAACCAACTCCTGTTCCTCCTAGGCCTATTACCACTATGACTGTACTAAACCCTTCTCCAATCTCTCAATCAGCAGAACTTCTTGAGAAGAGTTTAGTGGCAGCCCAAAAGAAAGCCAGAGAAGATCAGATTTGGAAAACACTGGAAGAAAGGGATGACTTAGACTTAAGCCTGGATGAAAAGCTACAGGCTTATGAAGCTGAACTTCAAAGGCAGGCTAGCCTAGACAAGATTGCTGAGGAAGATAAAAGACATCAACTGATGTCTTACATTACTAAGAACAGCAAGATCAAAGCCCATACATTGAAGAGACTCTCCATGGAAGAGCTGACAAGAAGAGCTCAACTTATTGCAGACAAACTTGCAACAAGTAAAGATACAAAAGCCAAGAGAGCTCAGATGATAGAAGAGTTAGTAGCAAATGGTTATGGTTCAAAAGCCTCTGTGTCCAAATGGAAAGAAGAAAGATTAGTGGACACTTATAGAAAATATAAGGCTGCAAGGGCTGCAAATCCAGAGAAGTTTCAAACTACTGAAGTACCAACTTCAGTAGTTAGAACTTCTGGTGTTCAAAGAAGACCAACTACTCAGAAGAAGAAATCAGAGGAGAATGTGAAGACTGATTTCAGAATGGTACTACTAGAAGGTAGTACAGTAGTCCATTCTGACTTTGACATAGAAGAAAAACCTCTGATCACACAATTCAGGGATCCTTCCACCTTTGCATATCAAATCCAGAAGACCATCAAAGACAAACTGCACACTAAGGTAGTAACTGAGCATCATTTGCCAACATTTCAGATACCTAATGTGATGCAACAACAACAACAAGGAAATGAATCCCACCTGAGAGTCACTGAAGTTGAAAACATCCAACACTCAGGAGAATCCCAGGGTACCACCATGGTTCCCTACACTTTAGACTTTGACAGGTCTAAAGTACCTATCATCAGATGGTCCTTTACTGATAACAACTCAGTACTTGTGACAAGAAGAGATCAGACAAGCAGAGCCTATAGGTCGATGAATGATCTGAAGAAGCTATCAACTCAAGACCTGCTTACAATCCAACATCTAGAACCACAGAAAGGGTCTCTCACTGATGAACAGCTGAACCAGCTGAAGAATTCCATGTTCAAAGGAATATGGAAAATTGTGAAGGACAGAAGAGAACAATAAGGAATTAGTAAGGTTTTGGCTTCATCAATCCAGGGGGAGATTGTTAGGACAAAAAGGATTGGTGAAACCACTTTTGCAAACCTTAGTCTAATTCACTTCTGTCAAAATATTCTAAGTATAGAACTGCTGAAGAAGGAAGATCAAACTGTTGAAGAAGAGATTCCACAAGTGCTGAAGAAGAAAAGTCATTAGAAGTTCTGAAGTTCAAACCAGACACTTCTACTGAAGAACTACTGAAGACAAAGTACTCATCAGTAGTTTGTCATTCATCAGTACTTATGTGAAGATCTTTTCCACCGACTTTTTACATCAGTAGTTTATTACTTTAGTATTACTTTTACTTTATGTACAAGTTCCAAGACTGCAACTTGTTGCAACTTGTTTCTGAACTTGCTTTTTGGCAAGGTTCATGTATTTGTAAAGTCTATAAATAGAAGGGTTCATCCCTCTGTTTTAGACATTGATTTTTAATACAGAAATCCTTCAACACATATTATTGTTATTTCCATTTCATATTTATTAAGAATCTGTTTAAGTGTTTCATTCTCATTCAATACTTAGATTTTCAATAAATACTTATCATTTATTAGTTTCTCAATCCAGGGGGAGTTATATCTCCTGTTGATAACTGTAGCTTTAAACTCATAACATTCCGCTGTGCTATCACTGATCAAGAACTTGCTAAACACCTAAGTGTTCACTAGCAAGTTCACACAAAAGAGCAATACTGATCCAACATATTATATATAGTTATGAGATTAATGAGAATAATCAAGGGAGTAATTCTATCAGTTTCGTATCAGAGATATTTGTTTCTCAAACACAATTGGATGAATAGCTTTTTTTTGCCATTGAAGGCATTTTTTCTTGTGAGCGTGAGAACCCATTACCGGGAAACTGACAAGACCCCACCAATATTGTTTTAACCAATGGGATCACCTAATATGCAACTTGTGCCCGATAGGCAGCCTTCAAAGGGGTTGAAGGCAAAGAACCAGTGGAAGCTGGATTTGGACCCGACCCGAGACCTTTGCTAGGGTAGTTAACCTCCTCTTCTAGGGGGACTGAGATGCTTATCATTGAGTTATCCATGCGATTGAAGACTTTGGCATATTTTGACATGATATGGTCCAAGATTCTTATTAGGTTTCAACTTTTTATCTATTTTCACGTGCCTTCTGTAAACCTGTTTTTTCACCTAAAGAAGGAAACTAGTACTGTATGTATCTACAGTGATATATGGCGGTTTGTAGTTGCATCCAAATAAATAATTGTAGTAACTATGAAGCAGTCCAAACAAAAAACCTAAACAACTTTTTTTTAACTATAGCAAGTGCATCATCGGCTAACAAGATGGTTAAGCCTCGAAAAAATGATTTGATTGACAAAACATGACAGTGTTCATATAACTTAATTTGTCACCGAAGGGCTTTGTAGCCTACCGGTATGTAGATGTGTTGAAAAAAATGTTTTATCCCGAGTAGTTAAGGGGGGACGGGGCGCCACCAGAATTAGTCACGGGTACCCCACTACAAGCACGGTAACACCGCCACCATCCTTGCTGAGTTGCTGGTAGTGGTCCCGTGAATGAAAATCTGGTTGTAGTTAACGGGCTGGTACCCGTGAGTTTCTTTATTTTGATTTTTTGTTTATTTTTTTTTCTTTACTTCCATAACCAATATCACCTTCAATGTTTTTTCTTTATTTTTTTGAACATCCTTTGATGAAGATGAAGATGAAAAAAGTTAAAACTTACATGGAGCAAAATGGGGAAGATGAAGATGAAAAAAGTGACGCTGTTATGCTTTTGTATATTTTAACCTAAATCTCTTTTCTAATTTACACATTTCATCCTTGTTGTTTTTGTATATGTTAAATTAAACCTAAACTTATTTATTACGTTACATATTTCATCACTAGTTTTTATCCCGGGAGCGTCCCGGGTTGATATATCTAATATGACATAATAAAATATCTAATCTGACAACATAATTAATGACTTGCCAATATATGATTAATGAATATCATCATCATCATCATCATCATCATCATCATCATCATCATCATCATTATTATTATTATTATTATTACTTATTTTAAACAAATCTCTTTCATAAGTTATCATATCGGGTTACAAAAAATAGTCGTTTTTTTTTTCTCCGTTTTTTATATAGCACTATGGTGCTCGTTGGAAAGATAATAAAATGCTCGTTAATTTGGTGTAATTTTTTTCTTTAAAAAATCTCGTATATAAAAGATATTAACGTTTAAAAGTTATGGGAGAAAACATGGGAGAGAAAATAATAAAGGTTTAATATTTACATTTAGTAGATTAGGTATTTAATAGATTAGGTTAACCATATTTAAACCATATTTATTTCTTTTTTTTAATTGGTCTAGAGTTGCCACATCACATCCTATGTGGCATCTCTCAAAGGAGAGATTGCATAAGAGTATGACATGTAGGATTAATTATTGTAATATCGAACGCATTAGTCTAAGGGTTATGTGATGCGTTAAAAAATTCATTGGTATATGATCGGGTATATAGTTCGGGTATTTGGGTATGTTGTTTCGGGTAATCGGGTCGGGTATCACCTAATCCCAGACCTGACCCAAACCCACATTTTTTTTAAACTAATCCCAAACCCGACACAATACCTGTCGGGTTACAAAAAAATAGTCATTTTTTCTCCGTTTTTTTATATAGCACTATGGTACTCGTTGGAAAGATAATAAAACACTCGTTAATTTGGTGTAATTTTTATCTATAAAAAATCTCGTATATAAAAGATATTAACGTTTAAAAGTTATGGCAAGAAACATGAGAGAAAAAATAGTAAAGTTTTAATATTTAGATTTAATAGATTAGGTATTTAATAGATTAGGTTAAATATTATAATAGATTAGGTTAAATCATATTTATTCCTTTTTTTTAATTGGTTTACACTTGCCACATCACATCCTATGTGGCATCTCTTAAACGAGAGATTACATAAGAGTATGACATGTAGGATTAATCACTTTGCAATATATATATATATATATATATATATATATATATATATATATATATATATATATATATATATATATATATATATATATATATATATATATATATATATATAGACTAGCTGATTACCCCGGGAGGGTCCCGGGGTTGAAAATCTAATTTTACGTGATAACCTATTGCAAATGGCTCAAGTTAACTAACCACAAAATCTCTCAATCATTGCATGTTCATAGTATTCTAATCAGTAATAACTTATATTTCCTAATCTAAAACCTAATCAGTAATCATCTAAAGAATCACTTATGTAAGCTGCAACTATTCAAAAACTCATCACATCTCTCTAATTTCTCACATTCTAATGGCTCTTATAATTCCTAACCTAATCAACTAAACAAACACTTAAGTTGAAAGTTGTAACCATTGCATCTTATTATGCCACGTGGCATAATCAAGAGATGGTTGAGGTCACCATTGAACGCCACGTCAGCAACTATCAATTCTTCCCGCGAGCGTCCCGGGGTTGAAAAATATAACTATTCAAATAATACTAATACTAATAGTAATAATTATTACTCTTGTAATTAAATAAATAAAAAAATAACCTTGCTATAAGCTGACACCATGTGTTCCGCGGTTCTTTCTCCTAGCTTCTCTTGATGAAGTATACCTAGTAAAATTCCAATGATAACATGGCGATTGGGCTGATTTTCAACATCGTAGATAAGAACCTGGTTTAAAAGAAAAAACATGATTAATGAATAACATGAACACTTTGTGTGTTTTTTTTCCTGTATGAACGAAACCCCACAAAAAATAGTCGATTTTTTCTCCGTTTTTTATATAGCACTATGATACTCGTTGGAAAGATAATAAAACGCTCGTTAATTTGGTGTAATTTTTTTCTTTAAAAAATCCCGTATATAAAAGATATAAACGTTTAAAAATTATGGGAGGAAATATGAGAGAGAAAATTTTAAATTTATTTTTAAATTCTTTTTTCCTAAAATAACTCAATTTAATTAAAAAAAGAAATAATTTAAAAACACTAAAAACTCTCAATTATAATGCCACGTGGCACTTTCAAAGGAAGGTTGAGGCCTCCATTGCACGCCACGTCAGCGTATACATTTTCTTTTATATATATTAATAGATATAGATAATATATTTGTTTTATTTAAATTTTAATCTAAAACTTTTTTTTTCTTATTTCATTAAGACACACGTTTCTTAATTTGTACATATAGCCTTTTATTGATAAGTAGAGGTTTATTTATACATTACATAATAAGCATCTTTTATTAATCAAATTTTTTAATTAATTTTATTTAAAAAATAGAAAAAAAAACATTTTAGTAAAGTAAATCAGTGGAGTGCTGCCTTTAAAAAGTGTTTTAGTGAAGGAAATCAGTGAAGTGATATGACAGTACAGGATTGGTAGAAATCAGTGAAGTGAAAAGCAAATCAGTTAAGGGCCCATTTCCCCTAAGAGTTGTAGCTGCATGGTAGACTTTAATGTAGATTCAGAAGTATGTTTATAACGTTCGTGAGTTATTGTTTAAGAAAAATAAACTTCATTTGTCATGGTTTTATATATCATTTGTTTGGTTGAAGTAAGCTTGAAGCTTTTAAGTAATAGGTTGGTAGAAAAAACTATATATTGAAAAGCTACATACATACAAACTTTTAGTTAATGCATATTTTGGTCATTTTATACATTTTATTAAAAGCTTCAGCTACTTTGTCAAACATCAAAATATATTTAAAAAGCTACAACTACCAGCTTTCAGTCACCAACTAACTTTGCCAAACATATCTTATATTCATAAGCCAAAACAAATCCACATTTTATATCATATTTATGACTATAAAAATAATGCATAATAAATATGATTTTATGTCTAATTTGAATTAGAAATACACATAAAATATTAATTGACTTCACGAGTGAAAATTAGTTTAATCTAGGGTAAGCAGAGTGAAAATTAGTTTAAGCTATGGTAAGCAAATATCGGTTCGGTTCGGCTTTTACACATAACCAAAACCGATGATCGAAGTTCAGAGAAAAACCATAACCGAAATTGATCGATTAATTCAGTTAGGTTAATTTGATTATGTCGGTTTTCGGTTCAGTTTCAATGACGTTCGGTTAATTACCAAAAATAGAACTTGTGCAAAATTATAAACTTAATAGTTAGTAAAGTGTTTTTAACCTTCTTAAGAATACAAATACATGATAACACATGAAATACCTAGGAAATACATAAAATATGTTTCATATACATAAATATACATGCCTTTCCAAAAAAAAAACATAAATATACATGAAATATGTTTTAAATATATGGAAATACATGAAAAACACATACATATATAAATATCGATTTGGTTTCGGTTATGGAAGAAGAGAAAACTTAACCGTAATTGTAACCGAATGATTTAGTTTTAGCCATATCTTAACCGTAACCGATCGATTAATTTGGTTTTGGTTGTTTTCAGTTCGTCTTTTTAGTTAATGGTTTTTGTATAGTCACCTTTTAAGTTAAACTTAAACTCAAGCATTTAAGGGGGTGTTTGGGATTAATTATTCAAAACAGATTATGCGTTTTGAAAAAGTAGGGGTGGAGCTGTTTTTAGATTATTGTGTTTTGGTAATCTAAAAACCTGATTATCTACGTTTTCAAAACGCAATCCAAACACTAAAAACTGATTATCTGCGTTTTCAAAACGCAATAATCTAAAAATCAGATTCAAAACGCAAATTGATTATTCAAATTAGATTATGCGTTTTGGAAAAGCAGGGGTGGAGCTGCTTATAGATTATTGCGTTTTGGTAGCCTAAAAAATTGATTATCTGCGCTTTCAAAACACAATCCAAACACTAAAAACTGATTATTTGCGTTTTCAAAACGCAATAATCTAAAAATCAGATTCAAAACGCAAATTGATTATTCAAAATAGATTATGCGTTTTGGAAAAGCAGAGGTGGAGCTGCTTATAGATTATTGCGTTTTGGTAGCCTAAAAAATTGATTATCTGCGATTTCAAAACACAATCCAAACACTAAAAACTGATTATTTGCGTTTTCAAAACGCAATAATCTAAAAATCAGATTCAAAACGCAATCCCACACACCCATGAAGTTAAACAAGATAGAGATCTGATTACCCATACTCTTGGCCGGGTCGGTTGGGTTGGTCCATGTTATCAACCAAACACCCCTTAATTTGTGTAATCAATCAACCAAACACCCCCTAATTTTTCGTAAACCTCGTAGAATGAAGATGCTTTTGCCTGCATTTAATATTTTAATTAATTAAAAAAAAAAATACTATCTTCATCATCATCAATCATCATCATCTGTGTATGCAAGTATAATAATAAATTATCATATTGTGTTGCCATCAACCGTCATCCTCAATCTCATTGGGAGCACCATTTTCTGATTCAGGTATTATCACCTTTTCTCCCCATTTTCAAGAGAAGAGCTAATTATTTATCCAATCATTATAATTAGAAACGTCTATGTTCTGCATGATTTCATTCATACCCAATTTGTTCTTTGATTCTTGTTTCCGATTGTATTATTTATTATGCTTTAGAATTGGATACAGGATTCGTAATTGCTGCCTCTTTGTGGGTCTGATCAATTATACGATTTTGATTGCTTATAATACTACTGATTATAAGGGTGTTTTTTTAATTTTTATTTTCTATTTTTTTAACCATCTTTTATTATTATTATTATTTTTTTTATAATTGCTGGCCAAAGAACCAAAGATTTTGTTTTCGGTCGGAAGACTAGGATCCGATTTGCTATTCATAAGGGGTTGCGGCACAGCTTGTTGCACGTTTACGTGTCATTCTGCTGTAAATTTTACGTTGGTTTAGGGAGGAAGGGGCACCTCAGGCTTGCACCTTAGGCTTCAAGCCTGAGGTGCACCAATCTCACTGCGCCACGTCATTTCAACACTAAACTAGCCTAAAACCAAAACCCCACATTTTTACTCTGCCCACTAACTTCTTTCTTCGGCGAGGGAAAGCCGAGAATTCTAGCCTAGATGGTAGCCTAAACAGGGGGGGGGGGGGGGTTAGCCGATAACCCCAAGCCGCATGTGCCCGGTCCTGCCTTACTTTAATTTGTTTTTGTCAAAAAAGTTATGATTAATATACTGGGGTCTTTTGGTTGAATATTTGTACATATAATAGATAATTATGGGTTCAATCAAGAATCTTGCTTTATTTAGGTAATCCATGTACAACTCATGGGTTCAATCAAGATGTTTCACACCTTTATTTAGGTAATCTTGCTTTATTTAGGTTAGCCGATAACCCCCCCAAGCCGCATGTGCCCGGTCCTGCCTTACTTTAATTTGTTTTTGTCAAAAAAGTTATGATTAATATACTGGGGCCTTTTGGTTGAATATTTGTACATATAATAGATAATTATGGGTTCAATCAAGAATCTTGCTTTATTTAGGTAATCCATGTACAACTCATGGGTTCAATCAAGATGTTTCACACCTTTATTTAGGTAATCTTGCTTTATTTAGGTTAGCCGATAACCCCAAGCCGCATGTGCCAGGTCCTGCCTTACTTTAATTTGTTTTTGTCAAAAAAGTTATGATTAATATACTGGGGCCTTTTGGTTGAATATTTGTACATATAATAGATAATTATGGGTTCAATCAAGAATCTTGCTTTATTTAGGTAATCCATGTACAACTCATGGGTTCAATCAAGATGTTTCACACCTTTTGTTTGTGCATTGCAGAGTGTTAAATTATGGGTTCATTATTTTTTGAATGATTTGTTTTAAGATAGACCCTTTCGTCGTCATTTTGCATAATCGCATTTTTGTCATCCGTCTTTGATGTAGGCAGGCTTGGTATCATAGTAGACCTACAAGATGATGTTTTTTGTGGTTTATCATGTTATTTGTTCATATTATGTTCATTCTTCATGTTAATATTTGTTATCGACTTAAGTAAGTATGCTGAGTCAAATACCGTTGGTTCGTATACATGTTTGGTTAGCAAGCGTATTTCAAACTGCAAACAGTTTAATAAAGTTGATAAATACGAGTTGAGCCAAATGCCACGGGTTCAAAGTAACTCTTTTGATGTTAATGGTAATCGAAAATATTGGTAATTGGTGTGTTTTTATTGAATATGACTTAAGACATTTGCCAAATAAACTATATACCAAGTGAAATGCTGCATTTATCTTTTGACATATGAGGTATCATTTTTGTTTGAATAATTGCATCAAGGTAACATGTTTTCGCCTTTTGTCATTGTATACGAACTTTCTTTTCCCCTACTGTATGTAACATGTTTACATTTGGATGCAATTGTATGTAAAATACAATGATGTGTGTCACTACATACAATGCATTAGAATGCAAGTATGTCACATACAATAGGGAAAAGAATGTATGTTGTACACAATGACAAAAGGTGAAAAGTTGTACATTTTGGTGCAATTGCGCCTTTCAATTTCGTGGGATATTTCGTTAGTTCTCCTAAAATGTAGCTTATTTTCACTCTTTCTTTTTGTCTGTAAACGTAAAAAAAAAAAAAAAAAAAAAAAACGTTTTTCCCATTTATGTAAGTAACCTTCTATAGCTTGTTAAATGGTAGCGTTAGCCAAATCTTGAGGTCGTCGTGGTGTGCCACGTCAACATTTTATATACTATAGAAGGTTAATTACATAATGGTCAAAAACTGAGTGTTGCATACACTGGCAAGGAAAAAAAAAAAACAGCTTTCGCTTATATCGTTTTCTTTTTAGGGTATGTTTGGCAAGGAGCTTTTAAGAGCTTTTAGGAGCTTCAAGCTTCAAGCTTTTAAGAAAAAGCTCCTACTCAATAAAAAGCTTTGTTTGGTTGAATGAGCTGAAAGCTTTTAGGTTAGAGAAAAAGCTCTATAGTGAAAAACTACTAGTAGTAGCTTTTAAGAAACAGCTCTACTAGCTACAAGCTTTTAATTAGTAAATGACACAAATACCCATTCTATTTTAAAAATAAAATAAAAACCTTTTTTACAAGTTTTTAATTATGTCCATTTTGGTCATTTTATAAATTTTATTAAAAGCTTTAGCTACTCTGCCAAACACCAAAATATATTTAAAAAGCTTCCAACTACCAGCCTCCGGCTAATTTTACCAAACATACCCTTAATCAAATGTTAGAAAAAAATGTTTTTTTTTTTCATTGTATGCATATATAATTCTTGAAAAAAAATGAATATATAATTCTTGGTAAATAGGTGAGAGGAAGTTGCATAATTAGATCACTCATTTCACAATCCAAATTTTTATTCTTTTCTGCATAATGATTTCAAACTCTGACTTATCACTGCTTTCATTCTTGTCAAATTGAATTGAAGTTTCTGCAGGTTATGTAGCGGTGCCGCCGTTAAATCAGCAATCGCATAATACTAATGGCTCTAGATGGTGTAATCACTTCACCTCACCGAAGAACTCAAACAGCGTTTTCTTCAAACTCACCCAGAAAAAACTTCACAACAGGAAATGAGTTGGGTAGTTTCTCCACAGTTATCAGGCGGCACCGCTTCCTATTAACCGCCCTCGCCCTCCTTGCTTTCCTGTGCACTATTTATCTCTATTTTGCCATTACTTTAGGAGTTGGTGATGATTTGTGTTCAGGGTTGACCGGAACTCTGAAAGCATTATGTCATGTTCAACATGTTAAACAGTCAGTAGCCAAAGGAAAACTGAAACTCATTTAATGTTCAAAGAATTTATTTTAGTGTGGTTTGTGTATAAGAAACTAGACTGTGTACTATCCCTACTATGTGTTAAATTTGATCGGCCGGTTGGCTATGGTTAACAGGTGGTTTTGACGGTTAAAGTCGAGTAATTTAACTAGTTGATGTCCTGATGATTAAGATAAAAAACATGTTGATTTCATTTTAAATACAGTCGGGTGTAGGGATGGCTGAAGAGGTATGTTATTTGATCCGACTTAGGTGGTTGGGTACCATGAGGACATTTAATTTCTCTGTTTACGTATCTCGTTTTTTATTTGTTATTTTCTTATATTAGGCTGTGGTTGTGGAGGTAACCCCTAACCGAGCATCGCCCATTAAGGTTAGGGGTCTATGAGGTGACCCATAAGAGTCATATTTATGAGGTCTCCATTAGTGGGACACGACAACAAACCACACTTTATTCTTCTCAACCGGTACTTCAAGTTCAAGATCTGTATTCTTGGAGTTTTTACACATGATTTCCAAGAAAAAAAAATATGGATTTGGGTTTTCTTTTATGTTCTATGTGGGTCTTTTTCTCTGTTTAAATTCATGTGTCAATATTTTTTTAAAAATGTACACTTCCATTCGAGGAAGTATATATATACACACACATATATGTGTGTGTGTGTTTTAAAAAAATTGGGCTACTGGGAGACCGGGCCTGGAGCCATCTTCGGCCTGACCCGGCGGAACGCCGTAGACAATCTGAGCACATCGGATACACCTTGCACGGAGTTGAACCCTCTCGCGACCAAACTTTGCCGCCCCAATGGGGTGTGTAATGTATTTTTATAACATTAAGAGTCTGTTTGGTATGTGGTAATGAAATGGATGACGGAATGGAATGAACGGGGTAATGGAATGGACAAGGTAATGGAATGGATCATTACCATTCCATGTCTTGTTTGGCTGTCATGTGGGAATGAAACAAAACATTACTTTGTGTTATTAGATAGGCAGGAAAAGAAGAAAGAATAAAATCAGTGGTGAGTGGTGGTCAGTGGCGGTGATGGTGGGTGGTGATATGTGGCGGTAGCAGCGGTGGTGGGTGGCGGCGATAGTGATGGCGATGGTGGAAGGTGGAGGTGGATGGCTGTGATGATGGGTGGGCGACGATGGTGATCGATAGTGGCGGTGGTTGGTGGCGGTGATGGTAGGTGGTGGTGTGTGGTGGTAACGTGTTGGTGGGTGGCGACGACGGTGGTAGGTGGTGGCAACGGTGGCTATGGGTGGAGGTGGATGGCGGTGATGGTGGGTTGGTGACGATGGTGAGTAGTGGCGGCGGTGGTGGTTGTCGGTGGTAGTGGGTGGCGGTGGTAGTGGTGGGTAAAGGAAATTGTGGTGAGTGACGGTGGCAGGTGATGGAGGCGGCGGTGGGTGGGTGACGGTGGTGGGTAAGTGAAGGTAGTGGGTGGCAGAGACGACGGTGGTGGGTGGTGGCGGCAGCGGTGGTGGGCGACAGTGGTGGGTGGTGACGATGGTGGGTTATGGTATTATTACTAAAAGGATGAATGGAGGATGGAATGAAAAAAAAAACATGGGTCCATTAAGTATTTATTTAAATACATTAACAAGGGTCCAGATAGAGTTATTTAAATACATTAACAAGGGTCCAGATAGAGTTACTGTTAATTTTGTGGAAAGCAAGAAAGTACCGGGTGAAGACATAGTGGTTGATGAAGTCAAAGGATTTTATGATTGTCATTATATTTCTGTGTGTGAGGCTTCATGGAGAATATTCTCATATGATATTCATTACAGGACACCTCCTGTAATGAGATTACCTTTTTATCTACCCGGTGAACAAAGAATTGTTTTCGATGCTACGCAGGACATTGACAACGTTCTCAATAAACCCTCTTGTGTTACATCTATGTTTTTGGGTTGGATGGAACGCAACAAAAATGATGCCAATGCAAGGCAACTAACTTACATCCAATTCCCTTCACAATATGTTTGGAAAGCACAAGAAAGAAAATGGGAGCCTAGGCAAAGAATAAAGTCAATTGGTCGGATTCATTCAGTTCCTGCTTCTGTTGGTGAAGCTTATTTTTTGAGAATTCTTTTGAATAAGGTTAAAGGACCAACATCATTTCAAGATATTCTTAAAGTTGATGGGAAAGTCCAATCCTCTTTTAGGGATGCATGCTACGCTATGGGACTCTTGGATGATGATACAGAATATGTTGAAGCAATAAAGGAAGCGGCTTTTGCAGGTTCTGGCCCTTATCTAAGGAACTTATTTGCAACTCTTTTAGCGTCCAACAGTTTGTCAAGACCTGACATTGTGTGGGAGGAAACATGGAATTATTTGTCTGATGACATTTTACGCAAGAGAAGAATAGATTCAAACTGTCCAGGTTTTTAACTTTTTTTTTATATATTATTACTTTAACATAGATTTTCTACAATTTTGTGGACATATACTAAATTGTAATGATTCATAATTATTAGGAATGTAAATTATACTATTTTTAATGGTTCCACATATTCACTTATTCATTTTATATGTTAATTTTATTCTACATATTTCATTCTAACACATTTTTTTTCCCAGATTTGATCCTTTCAGTTGACGAAATTAAGAATTTAGCTTTACTTGATATCGAGAAGTTCTTATTGCGTAATAGTTCCAGTCTACGACATTTCGTAGGCATGCCATATCCCGAGAATGAGTTTCTATCGTCATTAGACAATCGTCTTATTTGTGAGGAGTTGGGATATGACACAAACAGTTTGGTTGAAGAATTTGATACTCAGTTCGCTTCTTTAACAGATGAACAGAAAAACATTTATAACTGTGTAATGAAAGCTGTCGATGAGAAGAAAGGAGGAGTTTTTTTTGTTTATGGTTACGGTGGTACTGGTAAAACGTTCCTGTGGAAGACACTAGCTTCATCCATAAGATGTAAACGAAAGATTGTTTTGAATGTTGCTTCGAGTGGTATTGCATCTTTGCTATTGGCAGGTGGTAGGACAGCACATTCCAGGTTTCGTATTCCTATAAACCTAACTGAAGATTCTATGTGTTACATACCACCTAACGGTGATGTTGCACAACTGCTTAAAAAAACCGATTTGATTATCTGGGATGAAGCACCCATGACTCATAAACATACCTTTGAAGCACTAGATCGAAGCTTAAAAGATGTATTTGCTGTTCATCCTGATGACTCGTCTGATTTGTTATTTGGTGGAAAGGTTGTTGTGTTTGGGGGTGACTTTAGACAAATTCTACCAGTTGTACCAAATGGAACTAGGCATGACATTGTTAATGCCTCTTTAAGTTCATCATACATTTGGCACAGATGCGTTGTTTTAGAGTTAACCAAAAATATGAGGTTGCTTTCAGGAACCTCCAAGTCTGATATCGAGGAAACTAAAAACTTTGCATCTTGGCTTCTGGATATAGGAGAAGGAAAGGTGGATACAATAAGTGATGATCAGGATGTTATTGAGATACCTGATGACTTACTTATTTCTCAATCTTCGGATCCTGTCTCTGATTTGATATCCTTTGTGTATCCGTCACTTGTGGATAACATCAACATCCCGGATTATTTTCAAGATCGAGCTATATTGGCACCGTTGAATGAAGTTGTCCAAGAAATTAATGATAGATTACTTTCTATGTTTCCAGGTGACGAAGTTGAGTATCTTAGTTCAGATAGTGTTTGTCAGTCCGAAGATGTAAATGAACATGTTGATGAAAGATTAGTTTCTCCCGATGTGCTGAATGGTCTTAAGTTTTCTGGAATACCAAACCATCGTCTGGTTTTGAAAGTTGGTGTTCCTGTAATGTTACTAAGAAACATTGATCAGAAAAGCGGTCCGTGTAATGGGACAAGGTTACAAGTTGTGAAAATGAGAAAACGTGTAATTGAAGCCAAAATCATTTCAGGAAGCAACATTGGAATGCGAACGTTTATTCCAAGAATTACTTTATCCCCTTCGGATAAGAAAATTCCTTTTAAATTTAACAGAAGACAGTTTCCACTTGCTGTTTCTTTCGCAATGACAATAAACAAAAGTCAAGGACAATCGTTATCGAGAGTTGGGTTGTATTTGAAGGATCCAGTTTTTCGCACGACCAGTTGTATGTTGCACTATCAAGGGTCAGAAGTCGAGATGGACTGAAGATAGTTATACTGGATGAAGATGGTGAACTGACGAACAAAACATCCAACGTCGTGTACAAAGAAGTATTTCAAGCTTTATGAATAAGGTAAAAAATTTTGATGCATTTTTTACTTATCATCTTTGAACTTATGTACATACAACTTCAATAATACAAGTTTTATTTGAATACTTTTGTTTTAATATTTAATTTACTACATTAACATTATTTTGATTTTTTTTTTCATGGTAGTTGATTGTTTGTTTTGGAATTGTATGTTAATATTAGGTTGGATATATTGATTGGTTTTACGGGCACTCAACTTGAATAATACAACTCTTAGTTTAATATTATTTTTAATTTACTTTGGTTTGCACCGTGGGTCCCCACGGGGCTCTAACCTAGTTATTACTAAAAGGATGAATGGAGGATGGAATGAAAAAAAAAACATGGGGGATGGATTGAATGATTTTGAAGGAATGAAATGCCTTGTAGAATGGGTGATTACATTCTTTAACCAACCAAACACACTATTTTTCATTACCTCGTAATGGTTCATTCCATTTCCCCTTTCATTCCATCATACCAAACACTACATAAGTGACAACAAATTACATAAATCACCCCTGCCACTGTTATTAATGAACACTTTTAATCCCTCTCCTGACGAGTGAATTACCAAAACAGTCCCTGAGGTTTGGGCCAATATGCCTGTCCAGTCTAATCTTTTAAAATTTGCTTGAACACCCCCTGATCTTTCAGAAAATAGGCCAAAACAGTCCAACCACTTAACCCATTTAACTTTTCTTAGTTAAGTCAGGGGCATTTTTGTCCAATCGTCTAAAATTTTATAACCAACCTTCCTTCACTCTCCCTTCTCCTTTATAAGTTGTTTCCCTCCACCTCCACACTTCTCTGATTTCCCTCCAAACACACACACACAAATGGAAATTCAGCAACGTAAGAAGAGGAAAATGACACAAGGGTTTGTACGAACTGGGGAAGACGAAGTCAATCTTGAAGAACAGTACGATAAGTCAATTAATGCACATCTTACTCATTTGGTAATCTGTTTGATTTGGGTTTTAGTAATTTGTTTGATTTGATAGTCCAAAGTTAGTGTAATCTGTTTTCACTAGGTAAGCTCCAAAGAACAGAACTAGTGTGTAAGCTGAGAACACTGCTGTAACACCCCAATGGATGGCGGAAACATCGTGGTGTCACGTAGTGACAATTGTTCAATAGATCATGGACTAGAAATGTAAATATTGATACATTAAATGGAATAGTTTATTACATTGAAAGAAATACAACAATTAAAACTAGTAATCTAAACTAAAATTCAGTAAATCTCAATCTAAGTCTAAGTTCCAAAAGCTTAGAAGTGATCTCATAAGAACCTGAAACATGTACGAAAATAATTTGGTCAATACAAAAATGTATTGGTGAGCATACCCGTTTGATACATATAGTAAGGAAAACTTAGCAATTCATGTGTTATATAGTGTTTGCAAAATGTAACAAGTGGTATCCGGGTCAAATCAACCCTGAAATGAAATGAAATATATATAGTATGTGCTAGTAACAGTAGTAATGAAACACATAGCAATGACAAGGACTCTCAACAGAGTCACAAGGGTATATACCATAGTACTATTCATTGAAATGCTAGGCCGCAACGGTTAATGATTTGACAAGTCATAGATACACGAAATGACACAAGCAAACACACATAAGAATTGCCTTTTAGTAACAAGAAATTAAAACTTGATAATAGGTACACGAGTCACCCCAAAATAGTAAAACAGTAAAAAGGGGAAAAGATATACTCACAGTTTGCGAAAGCGATCAAAATCACTTAAGCGGTCGTGAGCTAAGTAATGGGAATTCCGAGGAATTCAATCTATAATGTATATGAATAATAATAAGTAAATGACTAAGAGTCTAAAGTATCTAAGGTTCTAAGGCATTAGAGATTGCTAAGTCGATTTGGGGAAATAGAGATTTTATGATAAGTCGAATTAATATAAAAGTTGTATATTAAAAATAATATACCAAAGTTTGTAAATATGGTTTAGGTAATATAATTATTACCAATTGAATATTTAGATAAAAATATATTTGAATAATTAAGGCAAAATAATTTAGTTAATTACTTTAACTAAATTAAAATAAATACAATACTCACAATTGTATAAATAGATAATTATAAGTTACACAATGATCCAACAAATAATAACTAAGACTTTCCAACATAAGATATATTTCCATTTTATAAGAAAAGTATTTATAAAATAGATGTTGAAATAGTATAAATAAATAAACGTTTAATTATGTCTAATTAAACATAAATAAGATTAAAAATACAAGACATGATCCAAAAATGTTATTTTTATAGAAAATGGATGCTTTTTGATGTAAATAAATGAAAATAATTTTCCCATAATTTTGATAAACTTATTTATATTTAAAACTGATTTAATGAAATTAAATCATGTTTAAATGATTAAAAATAGAAAAAACAATAAAAATAAATGTTTTTTGAACCAATAATTTTTATTTCAGTTCATGATGATTAGAAATAATTTTCCAAAAAGTTTGAGATTAAAATCATTAAAAATGAATTTCTAATCAATTAAATATGATTAAAATAATTTAATTCAATATAAATATGAAAATAATACTTTTTCTAGAAGATAAAAATATGGTAATTTTCTACGAGGTGTCAAGAAGCTACTCCTAAATTTTTATAATTTTTGGAGCAAAAATGAATTTATTATGAATATTGTAAGATTAATATGTTTATATATATAGTTAATATATAAATAATCAAACAAAAAATCTGAAAAAAAAAATAGGATAGGGGCGGGTGTGAGGTTCAAACCCGAGTCACCCATGCCACACACAAGGGCATCAACCACTGCTCCAACCTAACACTTTGTTATATATTTGAAAAATTAAGATTTTAAGTAAACTCTAAGGTGCCATCTTCTTCCCCAATTCTCCTTATAAACCCTAACCCTAGACTAAAACTAATAAACCCAATACAAACGCGATTAACCATCTGTTATAAAGGGCTTATGCTTGGAAAACCATTAATAATCAAAATGGCAACAGAAAACTAAAACATACAACACGAATTGAACTCGAAATCGAAGCTTCAAGGTCTGAAATAAAATGAACGTTTAGAGCTTTCTGGGGCACGATTAGAACGAATTTTATGTGGGTTTTGAATGTGTATCAGTGCAGGAAGGAGATGGTAGGTTCTATTTATAGTGTTGTTAGGAAAAAATAAACGTTTTTTGTGCCATTAAAGGTCCGATCGGTTATAATACAAACCCCAAATAAACTTGATTAAAACACTTGCAATCGTCCGAAACGGTTAGAAAGACATGAGAAAACGTTATGGAATAATTAAGAGTGATCAAAACGCATTAAAATGAGTGTTTTATGGCTGCCGGAAAATTCGCCAGCTGGAAAAGATGGTGCTGGAAAAACGACGGGGTCCAAGGAAGGGCTGATCTTTAAAAAAAAAACTTTTAAGTATTGTCACTTTTGGTCCCTCAAGTATAACTAAGTTAGTTTTATTCTAGTTTTGTTAGTTTTTCCCTTTATAATACACTAACCAAGTTAATATCAATTAACCAAAATGTTTTTAAAGCTTTATAAAACTTAAATTTTTTTATAAAATCTTTTACGAATACGTTTCACCTACGCATTTGATTAAAATTTATACCCAATCAATTATAAATATAACTGATAAAATTTTAGTTCGCTCTAAAATTAAATCCAAAAATGACGAAACTTGCAGGGACTATAATGGAAATATTTGAAGAGCTATTATTGTAAATTGGATGGAAGATGAGGGTGACGGATGTCACAGTCTCCCCTACTTTAGAAAATTTCGTCTCGAAATTTCTTTCAAGTGGAGACTACTATGAAACAAAAGGCGTTGTAAAAGTCAAGTAGGTTTTATAAATTACAAGAGTTATGATTTGCCACAATTTTAAGTAGTCGTCTAATATCAAGTAAAAGTTTCAAAAACTTTGATAGTTGACCCGTGGTTAGGAAGTTGAGAGTTTAAATGAGAAAGGCTTTGGGAATGTGTAGCGGTGATGGAAAAGGCACTGATGAAGGTACTATTGAAGCAGTCTCCCCTACTTTAGAAAGGTTTCTGACTAAACGTTATTAAGGACATGCAACAGGATTTCGACTAATAGAGGGTGCAAGAGTATACAAAGTTTAAGGTTTTCTGTGTGGGTGGTCAAAAGAAAGACTCTAGAAAGACGAATTAAAGCTCGGGTAAGAACTTTCTTATCGAAAATGCTAGCTATTAGTCAATGATCTAATGAAGAGGTAATTATAAAGTAATGGGTAGGTTCTTGGTTAGACTCTTAGTCCGTTCCCGCAGTATCGTTTATGCTTATATATAGGGTGTACCGCAGCTGACCCACCACACTCCCGATACTTTGGACTCGTACTGATTGTCCACCAACAGCCTAAATAGAATTACACACCACCCTCATGTACCTGTAAATCCATGATTGTGTTCCGGACCGTAATCACCAATTTACCTTGCACTAGAGTGTTATGCTTTTCCATAACCCTAACAAGAACTAAATGCGTGCAACCAATCTGTAGTAGCTACTATAAGGAAATAATGTTCAATCATGACATGGTTAGAGGTCCTTCCCTTTCGGGTTTACCCTTTAACCGTGTTGAGAATAACATGTAAGTATAAGACATGGTTAGAGGTTCTTCCCTTTCGGGTTCACCCTTAACCGATAACTTCTGTTCACATCGTTGGCTCTAAACATTCATATTGATAAACTCTGAGGTTTACACCGTTCCCCTCGGATTAAAGAAACACCCTAATCCGAGTCGTACGTGGGCACTGGCTTAAATCTCATATGAGTTATCAACTAGTATGTTCATTGGCCATGATGATGAACAAAATAATGTAAAGTATCACGGGGTTTTGCTCAAAACAGGAAAAATATGCATACCAAATATGCTTTCATGTAAGTATATAAGTATAGCATAAAATTTTGATTGAAAGAATAGTATAGTATAAATCGAGTAAATCGCACAATTTTCACAAAATGAAAGTAAACGAGTTGAACTCTTGCAAATATGCAGTGTGGAAATAATCACAAATAACGTGTTAGAACTAACTATGAAAAAAAATGATGCAAGAATAAAATAATGAAATTTACGGCAAATGAGAGTGCATGAAACATGTGTATAGCCTACTAACATGCGAGTTAAAATTTAGTAATTTTACATATATGCATTATACTATAAAAGACATTTAGCAACATTCTGATAAGAGGATATGTCCATTTTTTAAACCAAAAGTTTTGCGACTGAAAGTGTACAAGTGTAAAAGGTAAGTTTTTGCAGTTTACTCGAACTTTGTGATATAGTTGAAAGAATAGTAGTAATGCATGAGAATAACTTTTTAGACATCGAAGTGTGTTTTAGATTCAAAACAGGTTCATATGGAAAGATTTCGTAGGTACACATTTTCATGTGTTTACGAGAAGTCGAGTTTGAAAAGTGTTATAAGGCATATTATTAGTTGCAAGTTTCTCCTGAAAACATATATTAGATATGTCATATGAAAACAAAAGGTTTACATTTGATTTGTGAAAGATGCAATACAAGTTTATAAAACGCAAGATGAAACCATTTCATGAAGTATGTGTAATTCTAATGTGTTTGAAAATACCAAAATTTAAAATGGCGTGAAGGTTGTGAATGATCCCAGATGCCTTGACGAATTTTGGAAAATAGAATTTTCTGCCTTTAAACATTTCTTTAAATTGTAGGTTGAAATCTCTTTAAAGTCAAAACTTTTTTAATTGCTATGAAATGTTTGAGAAAATCTAAGTGTTACCCGTTAGGACTGGGTAAACTCGAAACCTTTTAGTTATCAAACTTTTACGAGATTTATACATTGAAAGATAGTTTGTTTATAAGGATTGCTAAGACATCTCTTTGGGCTCATAGCGGGCTACTTGTTTCAAGACACAATGTGTATATAAAGTGGGTACTAATATGGTGAATAGGCTTTGTGAAAAGACATGCAGGATAAGTTGCCAAGTTAATCATTTTAGAGAGTAATGTACTAGTGCGTATCGTGTAGGTAGGCATTTATGTATGAGTTTAGTCTGGCTAAGAAGTGCTAACTGATGGTAGTTAACTATGGCTTAGATGACTGGGTGTAGCTATAGTAGTATTAGGTATATAAGGATATATGGTTGAATAATAAGTTTTGAAAACTATGTTTGTTTTTAACTGTAGGATGACGCAACATTCCTAAAATCAGGATGTGGTCGGAGTTAAACACAGAGTTTAAAACTTAAGTCGTGGGTAAAAATGTTTTAACGCAAAAAGAGTAATACCTTATAGTGTAAAAGTCTCAAAGCATAAGTGAAATAGTGTAAGCTTTAATGTGATAATATAACGAACAAAAAGTTTTAATAATGACGATAAGGAATCCAAAAGCGAATGAATGATAGCATATGAAACATCAAGTGATTAAATTGAGCCTTCAAAGGATAAACAAATATAAATATCAATGATATAAAACATTGGAATTGTTTCCATAGGAAACTTTGACTAATTCAAGTATTTGAAATTTCTCAGTGACTTGTGGGGGCGTACTTTAGCCTATAAGTGAATGCTCATCCCGAGAGTTCCCAGGTAGGTATACGGGTCCCTCGTCTGATTGGGATTTATACGAAATACCAGGCCTAGACAGAAAACTTAGGATACAGGTGCTCACCCTTCCAGATTGCACGTGCCCCATCACTAGTGAATTCCAAAACTTTAGCGAGATTAAAAACGAGATGCAGAAGTAGATCATTGAGATGTGGATTTCACTCCTAACTCAAAGATGTATTTCAAAATTGAAAACTATTGTGGAATGAAACCAATTACTAAGTTAAGGATATCACTCCCAGCTTAGTGGTTAAGTATCTTTTTGAAGGAAATACTCTTTGAGGTGTGGATGTCACTCCTATCTCAAAGATATATCCCTAAGATAAATAACACATAGAGGAGTGAAACTAATCACCAAGGTATGGATGTCACTCCTATATTGGTGATATCGTTTCGTTTGTGAAATACGAGTGTCTTCTTCTCCAGGCAAAATACCGAAAGGATAACGAGAAAGAATCGTAGCAAAAATATCTTGGAAGAAAATTTAAGAAATAAGAGAAATATACACGAGATGACTCGTGAAAGTAAACTTAGTTATAGACTAGGCTAAAAGGCATTCTAATAACCTAATACCCTATAACCATGGCTCTGATACCAATCTGTAACACCCCAATCGATGTTTCCGCCATCGATTGGGGTGTTACAACTGCACCTTGTGAAAATCCTAATGAAAGTCCTGTTATTTGTGATATTTTTATGGAAGTTGATTTGGGTTTTAGTAAAGCTTGGTTGAATGATTGAACTATCTTTTCGTGTGTTGCAAAGGTTGCTACCGTTCTTATGTTTGATACTACACCTGATGCTATGCTACTGGCTTTGTTATAAGGATTGTTATTGATCATAATATGCAAGCTGAAATTTTGGTTAACAATCAACAATGTAGGTCACTTTACCGAAAGGTTTTCAATTAAAATTCATCATGGTGGGGATTTTACTGATCCAACAGAAGTAAATGTGAGTATGTTAACGGGAAGGTTAACTACATTGATGAGGTAAACTCTGATTATTTCTCTATAATCACCTTATGTGACATGCTGGTGGAACTTGGTTACTATCAGGATGATGACTTTAGGATTTTCTATAGGCTGCCCAGTGAAGACTTGGGACTGGGTTTAAGACCACTGTTAAATGACAGTAATGTGCGCGTGTTGAACAAGATTGCTGAAAATGAAAAATCAATTGATATATATATATATATATATGTTGAGCATATTGATCCTGACTATGATGCATTAAAAACAGACTTGTCTTTCATCAGCTTTGGCATGAGAAGGTTTGGCAGCAGGTTGAGGATGATCCTTTTGAGCATGTTAAGAAGGAGTTTGAGCATGATGACCTAATTGCAGATATTGATTCAAATGTGTTGAAGCAGGCATTTGATTATCGTAACACAGAGGCAGATAATGATTGGTACCATGATCCATATGAAGGGGAGTATGATCCATTATATTCACCCTACTGTTCAGATGATGATTGTCATTGAAAGTAGGTAGGTGTGTTAGTAGGTTAAGATCATAGTAGTTAAGTCTTTTTGTATGATAAACAATGGTAAGTTGACGTGGTATGTAAACTGATGGCTTGAACTTCATGCTTTTTGTATGTAAAATGTGGTTTGGTTATAGATATGTGTAAAATGTGGTTTGGCTATATTAGTGCACATGAGTAGTTGACCCATTTATTTGATCATATATAACTGCATATAGGTGTGCATATATGTGTAGTTGACCCATTTACTTTAGTGCATATATATATATATATATATATATATATATATGTCATTCCTGATGACCCATGACAAATGTGCAGTTGACTTGATCCACCTAAATGGGTCATACAAAGGCTACATATACACAAAGAATATGCAAAAGCGTGCTTCCAAATGGGCCAAACAGATCCTGAATATTTGTCTGCACATATGCAGTAGTTCACTTCCCAATGGGCTGCATATATGGGCTGCAAATATGCAGCAGTTGACCTGCAGTTAACACACAACATACAAAACTGCATATACACACAACATAAAAGCAGTTAACACATTATACAAAAATGCCGTTGAGTTCCAAATGTGCTGGACCTGCAGTTAACTTCCAAATGGGTCTCGGTCAGAATAAGATAAACAGTAAATCTAAACCCTAAATCAGTGATGACATACATACCTACACAATAAATCAGAAGAAGAAGAATAAGACGACCTGCAGAAGACGACGTGCTGTGGAGGGTTTATAGTGCTGGGTCTTCAAAGAGGTTATTTGAAAATACTCACCCTGACCCATTTGCTTTTTTGACCTACCTACCCTAACCCACTTACTTATTTTCAACATCTAAAGTTACCCATCCTAACCCATTTAAAATTTATAGTAACCCAATTTAACCTACAAGTTAAGATTTTAACCCAAAAACAATCCAAACTTAATTAGATTAGTTAAGATTGCCAGGTCATATTTATTTGAGGGGCTCCATTGCCATATTTCATTAATATTATGCACGTGGATGTGTTTATTGATGCTAGCTCTCAACCACACACCTGCATAAATTGGGAGGATGTGTGGATTTAAATCGATTGTGAGACTTGATTGACCCCCTAACTATTCACAAAAAAAGCAACAACTCTTTGGTGCGAGACTTTGTACGTTTAACAACGTATATCTATGGACAAATCGCTGATTCACTTAATCACTTGTATAGGCTATAGCTATGGATTGCTAACGTAACGTGTAATCTTTACAAGAACCAAAGGCTAATTGTTCCGGCGGTAGCCGGTAGTCTTATGACTTTTTTTAGGAGGTCGTTGCTTGAAGTCTCGCATGAAACATATTGCTTTGGATTAAGCCATGGGTTTTTTTCAATTATGGGTTTCCTCCTGGGTGGGGTGAGCTGGTCACCACACTCAATTTTTCAGGTTGAAGAAGGGTGGTCCATTTGTTAGGGCGATCTCGGGTGTATGGGCCTATGATATTAAAAAAGATTGACAAGGCATTTATTGGCGGATTTTATAATCTGATTATTCATATTTTTTTCAGAATAATAAATTAACATGATTAATTTTATTTCAAAATTTAGATAACCGTAAAAACAGATTGAAGTGTAAACTAAAAGAGTATAATTATTACAAAGTTGGTTACAACTAGTGGTTACCATTCTCGTTCTGTGACGGGTTCGAAACATAGATAAAAATAAGCAAATTGTGACCAAAGTGATAAAAAAAATAACGTCCCAAGTATATACTCAAAAGTCAAGGAAAAGTTGTGTCGTTGTATACGAAAGCCAAGTTATTCGAACAAAATTTATACCAAAACGTATGTAAAGATAAGCTTGATAGCCGTGCATTGCAGCGAGTCAATATGAAAACTTTATGAAATTTTAGGAAATTCGTTTAAAACTCAAAATGATAACTTAAGGCTCAGATGTTGTAGTGTAAATCAGTTAAAGAAAAAGTTATAGTAACAAAAGAAAAATATAACTTTAATAAAGTTGAAGGGGGCAAATGTTAAACTCAATAAAGATCACGTTGTCTAAACAAAAATTAGGCCTTATTTTATTTACTATTAATAAACACCTACAATTATTATATTAGAATAATACATGTTTAAGTGTTTAACAGGATTTAAATCTGAATTTAAAGGTTGAAGTTTCTAAAGTTGGTTATTTGTTAGTTTATGGTTGTCATTCGTCCTATTTTACTAATTATACCTTTTTATACATATCTTACCAAATAAACAATAAACACTTAAGGTGCATATATCTATAGTATATTATAAAACATTTTTTCAACTAACTTCTCAACAATTAAAAGTTACAAATATAATTGCTTAGTATATAACATGTAATGTATGTATTAACTAATTTTAGGGTAAACTTGTTTTTCTATAAAAGAAAATAATTGTAAGTGGTATTTGATTATGGTCATAATTCACTTTAAAAGCATTTTGGCTCATCGTGTGCTTGTAACTTGACTTATTAAAAATTAATTGCAAGTAATTTAGATTAATAGTGATATTGGAGTTGTAAGTAGGTTAGTTTATCGACTACTGAAAACTGATTAAAAGAAGCATTGAGTTGTAAGTAGATTAATTTATTGACTACATAAAATTGATTAAAAGTTAAAAAATTGAATACCATAAAATTCGAAAAGAATATAATGTTGGATGTTAAGCGAATTTGTATACGATAAAATTGATTAAAAGTCATAGCTTTTATTTGATGTAGATTAAAATTTTCCTAATATATTAACTAGATGTTAATTTTTTTTTTCCAAAAAAAAAATCAGTATTTAAGATAGACCGGGTTAGATTGCGTTTTTCAAAAGATAGTCAGTGACACTCGTCTCATCACGCGGGCTAACCCACTAGTAGTTTTTATACCCACTTTTCTATTAAATAATTTCATTGTTGATTACATATTAACCACTATTGAGCCGAGGGTCTCACTGGAAGCAGTCTCTCTATTTCCACGAGGTAGAGGTAAGGCTGTCTACATCTTACCCTTCTCAGACTCTACCTTAGCTTTTGCTATTAGTGGGATTAACTGAGTATGATGATGATGATGATTGTTGATTACATATGCATACCATCTTGGCTTTTAAGCAATCTCTTATTAACGGCATATACAATATACTCTACATGATATTACATGTGTTGCTTACTTGCATTCATATACAGGTTTGAAGTTCCTGTCGTCATTTTTAGAAGACACCTTAGTTGTACCTTGTAGTTACTTGTACAACATGGTTTGTACATTGTACCATGATTTAGTGTCGGGCACCATCAAGTGTACAACTTCCGCTTTTAAAAGTTCAATGTTACCCGAACCGCCCCCTTAAATACCCAGATCGTTTTAACCGGACTAGGCCGGTTAAAGGCCTAGACCGTTTTGAATCAAAGCGGTCCGTTAACGACTCAAACCGTTTCAATCCGAACTGGCCTATTAATGACCTGGACGGTTTTGAAACGACCAGGTCTGTCAACAAGTGCAAAAGATGCAATCGTTCGTTGTTAATGGCATAAAGCTCTATCAGACATTAGAGCTTTTGGAACTGGGTGAGTATTTAACTCAGATTTCAAAGGGGTTATTTGAAAATACTCACCTTGGCCCATTTGCTTTTTTGACATACCTACCCTAACCCACTTACTTATTTTCAACATATAAAGTTACCCATCCTAACCCATTTAAATTTATAGTAAACCCAATTTAACCTACAAGTTAAGATTTTAACCCAAAAACAATCCAAACTTAATTAGATGAGTTAAGATTGCCATGTCATATTTATTTGAGGGGCTCCATTGCCATATTTCATTAATATTATGCACGTGGATATGTTTATTGATGCTAGCTCTTAACCACACACCTGCATAAATTGGGAGGATGTGTGGATGTAAATCGATTGTGAGACTTGATTGACCCCCTAACTATTCACAAAAAAAGCAACAACTCTTTGGTGCGAGACTTTGTACATTTAACAACGTATATCTATGGACAAATCGTTGATTCACTTAATCACTTGTATAGGCAATAGCTATGGATTGCTAACGTAACGTGTAATCTTTACAAGAACCAAAGGCTAATTGTTCCGGCGGTAGCCGGTAGTCTTATGACTTTTTTTAGGAGGTCGTTGCTTGAAGTCTCGCATGAAACATATTGCTTTGGATTAAGCCATGGGTTTTTTCAATTATGGGTTTCCTCCTGGGTGGGGTGAGCTGGTCACCACACTCAATTTTTCAGGTTGAAGAAGGGTGGTCCATTTGTTAGGGCGATCTCGGGTGTATGGGCCTATGATATTAAAAAAAGATTGACAAGGCATTTATTGACGGATTTTATAATTTGATTATTCATATTTTTTTCAGAATAATAAATTAACATGATTAATTTTATTTCAAAATTTAGATAACCGTAAAAACAGATTGAAGTGTAAACTAAAAGATTATAATTATTACAAAGTTGGTTACAACTAGTGGTTACCATTCTCGTTCTGTGACGGGTTCGAAACATAGATAAAAATAAGCAAATTGTGACCAAAGTGATAAAAAAATAACGTCCCAAGTATATACTCAAAAGTCAAGGAAAAGTTGTGTCGTTGTATACGAAAGCCAAGTTATTCGAACAAAATTTATACCAAAACGTATGTAAAGATAAGCTTGACAGCCGTGCATTGCAGCGAGTCAATATGAAAACTTTATGAAATTTTAGGAAATTCGTTTAAAACTCAAAATGATAACTTAAGGCTCAGATGTTGTAGTGTAAATCGGTTAAAGAAAAAGTTATAGTAACAAAAGAAAAATATAACTTTAATAAAGTTGAAGGGGGCAAATGTTAAACTCAATAAAGATCACGTTGTCTAAACAAAAATTAGGCCTTATTTTATTTACTATTAATAAACACCTACAATTATTATATTAGAATAATACATGTTTAAGTGTTTAACAGGATTTAAATCTGAATTTAAAGGTTGAAGCTTCTAAAGTTGGTTATTTGTTAGTTTATGGTTGTCATTCGTCCTATTTTACTAATTATACCTTTTTATACATATCTTACCAAATCTATACATCTAATATTTGAAAGCAATGTGGGACACTTGTCATTCCCACATTGCAACTTCAATTATCTCTCTTCACCTCAATATGCCACATGTCACCTTGTGGTTTTTTTTTTATAAAAAAATCATTTTTCAAATAAAAAATGAAAGAAAATATTTAAACTCCAAAAACAGATCTAATTTCTTTCTAACCCTCATAATCGCCGTCACACCTTATCACGAACACAAACCCTAGAGCGGCAATCAAAGGCGATTCGATCATCAGGCATCTGTTTAATCTTCTTTCTCTAAGGTTTCATCTCTACCAGGGTATATTAATCATCCTTACTTCAATTGTTTTTAATTTTTTTCTTTTTTTTCCTGTTTTCCGGTGATTTTTTTGTCGATTAATGTCTTTTAGATATGTTTTTGTTTATTTAACTTATTTATCTTAATTGTTTTTTACTTTGATTATATTATTCTTGAGTTTTATGTATTTCTTTCGATTTGTTTAAATGTTATAGTGTTTATGTTTTAGTTTACGATTTATGTTTTTAGGGTTCAATACTTGTTGTAAGGTTTGATTTATTAAGACTGATGATGATTAGTGGGTTAATTCTTAGATTTCGAATTAGGGTTACTGTTTAAGGTTTCGATATATGTTTAAATTGATGCTTTAAGAAAGCTACCAATGGATTGTTATGCTTTTAGGTTTCAATTTATGGGTTTATGTTTTAGGTATCGATTTAGGGATTTTATATTTCAATTTATGTTTTAAGAAATCTACCAATGGAATGTTAAGCTTTTAGGTTTCACTGTAATGGGTATAGCAATTTGGTATCGATTTATGGCTTTTTCCTTCAATTGATGCATAAAGGTTTTATTTATTAACCCTGATTAAGATTATTAATTTAAGTTTTAGATTTGGAATTAGGGGTATTGTTTAAGGTTACGATTTATTGGTAAATTAAACTTTTCCTGGCAATGGATTGTTATTGTTTTAGGTTTCAATCAAAGGCTTTATGATCTAGGTATCGATTTAGTTGTTTTTAGGGTCAAATTGATTGTTATTGTTTTAGGTTTCAATTTAAGGTTTGGTTTATTAAGACTGATTAGTGGGTTAAGAATTAAATCTCTAATCATGGGTAATGTTTAAGCTTTGTAGTTGTGGTTAAAATGAACTTTTAAGAAAGCTACCAATTCAGTCTTATCCAAATATAAGTTTCAACATACGGTTTATGTATTAGGTTTGAACATATATTTCGTAATTTTTTTAACCTTTTATTGAAACTGTTTTTGTGTTTTTTGAAGTGACTTTGAT
Organism: Ambrosia trifida; assembly: GCA_028751855.1. Lineage (NCBI taxonomy): Eukaryota > Viridiplantae > Streptophyta > Magnoliopsida > Asterales > Asteraceae > Ambrosia > Ambrosia trifida. Next base: position 175,180,955 of record CM054122.1, read on the forward strand.
CAATTGTTAAATTTTTATTTTTTGTTTTTTTAAACAGTGGCACAATGTTGCACGGCTTTTGGTTATATATGGAGGATAACGCGTAGCTGCTTTGGTAAGATATCTAACATGGTGTATTATATGTATAATATATATTTTATCCAATTATCTGTTTTCAATATCTTAAATTGTGTGTATTTTTTGATTCAGACGTTACCTTCTGATTATGGTGAATGGATCAAGAAATATAATTATCCCACTGGTGTTACCAAGGTCTGCACATTAACCTCTGAGGTGTTTGAGGTTACAGTATCAAACATCAATGGAAACTGGTACTTTTACGACGGCTGGAGAAGCATGATCAATGAATTAAGGTACCCACCTGAATGTAACTTCATATTTTAATATGAAGAAAATCTTCTTTCATTCCGGATCATCAGTTTCCATCAGGATGCAGTATCTGCACCTGGCAACTTTTTTTGCTGCAGTTTGAAGGACCGTAAATCAACGCACAAACGTCTGGTAAGCTTAATGAACTGTGATTCAACTAAATTATGTAAATATTTTTTTTTACAAAGACATTTATTAATGTTTTATAAATATTTTTTTTACTTCTTAGCATATTAGTCCTTTCGTTGGACATGGATTACTAAATAAAAAGCTTCCAGTAAATCCAGTAGATTGCAGATCTGTTCGGCGTTCATGCTTTGAGTTAGAGATAGAGTATGAAGATGGTCATTTTTATGTTACTAGAGGATGGCCTTGGGTGCAGGATGCTCTTGGAATAACAAAGGAGCATTTAATTGTTTTTGAAATCTTTAAGCCGGTATTATTTTCTTCTATATTTGTGTAGTTTTTTCTATTTTTAATGATTATTTTACTGGATTTATTCTAATGCGTTTTAATTTTTCATTGTTTTGGATAAAAAAGAGGGTCTACAATTTGTCGTTGTTTTTGAAGAACAAGCTTACTCTTCCATGTGAGGAGATTTGGGCAACAAGGGTTAAGGTGGAATATGAAGATGAAAATGAACTCGATGAAGATGTCATTATTCTTTCTGATGATGATGGACAGGATGATGCTGAAGGTGAACTGGTTGATGATGATGATGGAGCTGAAGCTGTGGATGATGAAGGTGTGCCAGTGGCGTTCATTGTTGACAATCACTTTGTAAGTGTTAGAACTTAATTATTACAGTTTCCATTTATTTGCACATAAATCGATCAGGTTTTAAAAAGTGTGTTTATACTATATGTTGAAATATTAGACCTTATGTTTTAAAACTTTAGTGTTGCAAAAGTTAATTTTTAATATGTCAAGGTTTTGTTGCAGTCAGTTGATGTTCATTCTAAAGATCTATAATACATAGTTAGTTAATAGGTCATTTGAATTATTGACATATTGAAATGGTAATCAAGTCAAATAATGAGTGTATGTGATTGTTATTGCTATTTCAAGCTTTATGATTTATGTTTCTTCTTAATTCAACAAATATGCAGGATGATTTGAATTAATTTTTAGTGTATAGACTTTGGTGTCACAAAACTTAATTGTTAATCTGTCAAGGTTATTTGCAGTCATTATTTGTTTAGTATAAACCTAGATAATATATATTCAGTTATAGATATGTCAGATTGCATTAAATGGGTGACTAATATGTTTTGTGAAAGTTCGTTAATAGGTCAAGTAATGAGTAGTTGTGATTGTTATTACAATTTCAAACCTTATCATTTATGTTTCTTCTTATGTAGTGTATGAAGCTTGAGTGGGCAAAGCAAAACGGTTTGACCCGTAAGAGGGCGTTAAGTGTATCTGATGGTGAGGGTCGGTCATGGGGAGTGTATGTGGGAATCGAGGGGTCAAGAGGAAAACCCTGTTACAACATCAGAGGCATGCATGCTTTTGTTGATGCTAAGGGACTTCATACGGGTGATAAAATGCATTTTCTGTTTTTCAAAAACCAAGGTTCGTTCAGGCTTTCTAATGTGGTTAGAGGTGACGGTAATTAGGTGGTTTAAATATTTTTTATATGATGATGCTTTTTGGTAGGATGACAACTTTTGGTGGGTAACATAAGAAAAAAATGGGTTGTGGTTTGCAGTGACTAACTTTTGCACGTTTACTACTTATGTGGTAATTCGTGAATTTTGGGGATTTTTGTGTTTAGCATCACTAATATTTTGACTGATTATGTGGATTAGTTAACAACACTATATTTTGCATAGTATGTTATGGATATTAGTCATCTATGTTAATGTTATTTGGTTGTTTAGGAAGTAAGATAGTAAACATAGTTTATAATGGTTTTTTAAAAAAAAACTTTATTATTTAAAGATAATGTTACTTGTTTTTAGTAAATTGTTTTACTTTTTTAAAATTTGATAGTAATCTCTTATTTATGCCATTTTCTTAATTATGGAAATCTGTTTTATAAACGTATTTTAGGTTACTAAATGGTTTGAGTTTTTTAAAAATCATATTAATTTCTTATTAATGCCAAATTTTATAATTATGGAAATAGTTTATAATAAATCAACGAGATGTGATTTCCAAAACAATGATATATTCTTCGGATTGTATATTGTTTGACCAGTTTTTAGAATTCATATTAATTCTTATTAATGCCAATTTTTTTTAATTATGGAATAATATATTATTTTTAACAAACCATACTTCACGAACATTAAAATTATAACTTTTTTGTAAATTCAAATCGTCCAATTTTAGCAAATAAATAATCAAGGTTTGACTTTGTTTTTCAAAATTCAAACACATTCTTTTAATGCAAAACAAATTCAGGTTTTTTTTCCTTTTATAACAACTTATGCGTTTTTACTAAGTGGTCAACACAGTTTGACTTTTCCAATCAATAGATAGTAACAAACAATAAATTTTATTTATAAAAAATTAAAAAATATACCTATACAACGTAAAAATCCTCTTTCTTATATATGTTTAATTTTATTTTAGGTAGATTGAAATCTTTACATTTTATACCTATACATTTTAAAATTTGTCTAAATAGAAATTTAAATAAAAAAATAGAAATTTTTTATTATAGCAACTTTTAATCTAAATTAATTTTCATTTCCATCGCATCGTTTTACCTTTTTTATATTACTAATTGCTTAACATAAATAAATCATGTAATTTACATTATAAGTACAGATTTTGTTTTGTAAAATTTATTATCACTATTTCCTGAAAAACTCTATCATGTATGTCTATCATATTTTACATATTAATTCAATTATTTATTTTGCATGTAATGATTAAATAGTTATATTCTATTAACTTGCAGGTTTATGTATCCAAACATGGAAGAGTATAGAATGGCATTAAATCGTGGATGAGTCAATACAAATCAAAATTTAGTTATTTAGAACTTTTGAAGCGACCAAATCGAAAGATGCAGGGAGAAACTGTTTGTCCTGATATGGTTTTGATGGATGAACAGGTTAGTTTTTAATGTATTCATGGTTTCATTTATGTTTTTAACATATTATTTGCTTTCAACATTACATTTCGACAATTCAACATTGATAAGCATCTTGATCGTTATGTTATACGCAAACTTACAATCAGTCTTCAATAGTTGCTTCTCATGAAGAAATCTTTCTTGATATTCAGGTTATTATTATCATTCAGTTATTCCAATATTATTAATCTTATGAATATTTATTACATGTTTATTATAGTTTTTGCTAATTTTATTTGTTTATAGTATAAACATTTCCTTTTTACGTATTACATGTTTATTTTTTCCTAGGTCGATCAACATCTTTTTGAAAACATCGATATATGTTAATCTTAAACACAGAATGCATTGTCTTTGAACGTTGTTGTTTGACTTATTTATTTATATATTCAAATTCAGTTTTTAATGTAGTTTATTCTAACAATTTTGACATTTCATTTAATATTGTAGGATTCTGTTGGAGATAACATACGCAATGATGAGGAAGTGACACCTGAGATTTCCCTTTTAGCGACTTAGCTTGAGAAATAGGAATAGTTAACAATTTATTTAAACATTTGTCTATTATCAGGATTTTTATTTAATGTTTGTGACAATTTGATTTTCTTTATGATTAGTTTGGATTTTTTAGACAAATTTCATCTAAATAAATTGTGTGTTTGCATTTTATGTTTCTTTTTTGTTAGTTTGTTAAAATTCAAAATGATGCAATATATTTATTTGATGTAACATTGTTATTAGAAGTTTGTTATTAATTAATTTTTTGAATTAAATTAATAACTATATGAGTTACAAAAAAATTAATTACCAAATTAAGTGATTACCATAAAATAAGCAAGATGTTATAATTAGTATCAATCATACATATTTATACTAAATATAATACAAATTTTTAAATTTCGAATCACATAACATTCAAAAATTTTCAAATTTAAAATTTTAAAACTTCTTTAATAACGGTAATTTATTAAACATATTAATAAGCAGTTTTAATTATACATTTAATACAATCCTCTATAAAAAACCACATTTTGTCAACAAAATTTACATACAAACAATACCTCCTGCTTTAAGACTTTGATCAAACAAAGTTTTAAAACAATCAAAACCTTCAAAATACTTCTGCTTTGCTATTTTATGTTTGCTCGGCTGTTCGTTTGTACAACTTGAATGTATGTCAATCTTTTCTTTCATTTGTGCATTTTTATAACTTAATAGTTGAAGATCATGATTATTTGTGTTGATTTATATTGTGTTAAATTGTGATGAAACATTTTATGTAGACATTTGTTCCTTGTGGGTGAAATGGGACGTAAAAGGCTTTCTAACACTTCAAATGGTAATTTTTTGCTTATATCTACAATATATTCCTTTTTATATTACTTGTCTTTTGTCATTTAACTTATGTTTTTTTTAAAGGTAATGACAAAGGAACACCGTTATCTAATATCTCTAACGGTAAACGAAATTCATATATTTTAAATCTTTAGTTATATGATAATTGTACTATGCAATTAATTTATTTTTCTTCACAGTTGTATCAAATGAAGAAAAAAATTAAGAATGCGGCCGATTGTCGTAAATTTAGAAAATCCCAACTAGATGCGAAGAGATGCAAGGTCAATAATCCAACAAATGATGGAATTCAAAATGTACCACCAAGTGAAGTATTTAACCATGACTCCATTGAATCTTCACACCATTTCAATGTGTCTACACCCGGTAAAGTTTTATTATAACACTTATTATTTTTATATCTTTGTATAGAGTATCAAATTCCAATGCATATTAATAATTATTTTTTATTTGAATTAATTTTTCTATTTTGTTAATGTGAAGTCCAACAAACTCCAATGTCTAACATTTCAATCGGTATGTTTATTTTTTTTGCCCAATATTTTATGTTAAGAAATATTAGCAATTTTCTTATTTATTTTCATATAAAAACTATCATTATTTAATCATTTGTTTTTATGGTTGAAGTCAAAAGTAACATTGCACGTGATTGTCGAAAATTTCGAAAATTACAACTTGATGCTAAGAGACATAACATTGAGCAACCTGGAGATACAAATCCGTCAACATCCAGCAACAATGTATTTTCAATTGACCTATCTAGCATTACCTCAACTTTCAACACCCCATATACCGCATCTTTTTCCGGTAATAAGTATTGTTTCAATTTAATAATTTGTAACATTTTCTTAATTTCATAATTTTTCAATCTGAAGGTAATTTATTTATTTTTTTATCTATAAACAGGTTCAACAGAACGTACTCCTTTGTCTAATATTACAAATGGTATTATACTTCTATCTTGATTACGTTTGTATTTATATTATGATAACATTCTATAACTAAAACTTCATTTACTATCCAAACTTATTTTATTTTTATAAATAGTGTCAGTGGCTGATATCAAAAGACAACATTCTGCCGATTCTAGAAGTTTAAGAAAAGCACAACTTGATGCTACAAGACGTAAAGTTAATTCCATTACAGGATTGCAGAGTCAATCCATCGTTACATCTGGTACCACTTTGTTTGAATAAATTACTTATATAAAGTTGGTACTCTTATTAATATTAAAATTTAACTTTTAATATTATATTTAGGTGAAGGTGTTAATTTTGATAAAGGTTCAAATGCAACAACTTCTGTTCAGACAGCAACCATGAATACATCAACTCATATTTCCATGTTAACACAAAGTTCAAGTTTACGTAACTTAGCAAAGTGCAACAATGGATTAAGAAGTAATCAACGCTGCGTGTCCCATGTTCGCATGGTTACTTTGTCAGACGAAGAAGATATGAATCGTCAAACCATTGCAGATTCTCGATATATGGGTGTCTCTAAAGGTAACTGTTATTTTTAGGTTTCAATTACGATTTTATATTTTTTTTATTTATGTTAATATCATTTCGATTTATTCTATTCACAAGATTATTTGGATCACGGTGATCAAACGGTTGTATGTGAGATGTGTAATGCGAAACTGTGGAAATCGGAAGCTGGCAGAGGACAACAAGTTAGTGTTAGAACATGTTACATGATATGTTGTGGTTATGGCAAGGTGCAACTTCCAGATTTCAAAGAGAGCAGTATAGAGTATCAGAATCTTTTCAAGAACACAGACTTCCGAAGCAAATATTTCTTAAAGCACATTCGTCGCTTCAATTATATGTTCTGTTTTACTTCAATGGGAGGCAAGGTCGACTCAAATATTAATAAAGGAAAGGCTCCGTTCATATACAGAATAAGTGGTGAAAATTATCATCCCCTAGGTGGTCTTATTCCTAACGATGGAAACACACCAAAATTTTCTCAGTTGTATATCTATGACACTGAAAATGAAGTCTCCAACAGGAACAAAATTTCCAGGTAATATTATACAGTTTATTAATATTAAGTTTTACTTAAACTTTATTTTTTAGGATTTTTGTAATATGTTAATTTTTTAAATTTTTTATTTATTTCTTACAGTAAGGAAAAAGGAGAGTCTAAAGATTTTGATGAAAAAGTTGATGTTGAAATCATTCAGTACCTCAAGTCGATGTTAGACTCTAAAAATCAACTTGTGCAAAGCTATAGGAGTGTACGTGATCGATTTCATGAAAATCCTGATGTTAGCCTTAAGTTACGTCTTATTGGGAGTAGAACTAAAGATGGCCGAGTATACAACTTACCAACTTCATCTAAAATCGCTGCCCTTATACTTACAGACCATGATGACAAGATTGACAATCGTGATATTATTGTGGAATCAAGAAAAGACGGTCTTAAGCGCATAAGTGAGCTTCATCCAAAATATTTAGCTCTCCAGTATCCATTGCTTATTCCATTTGGAGAAGATTGTTATAGGGTTGATATACCGCATCGGGAAGAAAGGAAATCTAAAAAGAAAGTAGATTCAAAGTGTTCAATGAGAGAGTATTTTGCCTATCATATTCAAGACAGAGTTGGTAAGTTCTCATTGATTTTGAATGCAAGGCGCCTTCTACAACAGCTTTTGGTTGACGTTTATACTATGATAGAGAGTGAACGGTTGTTTTATGTACGTCATCAGCAACAAAAACTTAGGTGTGACTCTTATACCAGTCTTCAAAACTTGCATCAAAATGGACCTACAGATCTGGCAACGGCAGGTACACCTATAATATTACCCTCTTCTTTTACTGGTGGTGCACGTTACATGAGGGAAAATTATCTTGATGCAATGGCTATTTGTAAAAAACATGGACACCCTGATTTTTTTATCACAATCACGTGTAATCCGAAATGGCCTGAAGTTAGAAGGTTTCTGAAGGATAAGAAGACAAATCCTGAAGATAGACCAGACATTTTAGCCAGATTATTCAAAGTTAAGCTAGAATCAATGATGAAAGATTTACGTGAAAAAAGCACTATTGGGGAAGACTTCAGCAGGTAAAATACATTAATATCGAAAAATAATTATATATGTATATATCTATATACACATTATAACCCAAATAGAGTAATAAATGTATTCAATATATTTTTTTGTTTTATTTTAAATCATGTTTTTATTTATTTCTTTTATATTTTAATTTTATTACCATTTATTTCTACAACAGTTTATACTATAGAGTTCCAAAAGCGTGGTCTTCCGCACGCTCATATCTGTCTGTTTCTTAAAGATGATAGCAAGGTTCCCCCGATTGAGCATGTTGACCGTTTCGTGTCTGCTGAAATCCCAGATAAGAATTTAGATCCTAAGTTGTTTAGTCTTGTGAGTGACTTTATGATTCATGGTCCCTGTGGACGTGAATATCCCAACTGCCCGTGCATGATTGATGGTAAGTGCTCGAAGAAATTTCCAAAGAAGTTTTCTCCTGTGTCAATGATAGATTCAAATGGATATCCAGTTTATAAAAGAAGAGACTCTAGAGTATTTGTTGAAAAAGGAACAGCCCAGTTAGACAACAGACATGTGGTTCCTTATAACCCAACACTATTGAGGCGTTATCAAGCTCATATTAATGTTGAATGGTGTAACCAGGCCGCTTCAATCAAGTATTTATTCAAATACATTAACAAGGGACCGGACAGGGCTAAAATTGCTTTTGTAGAAGATGATGGAGAAGGTGAACAAGTTTTGCAAAGAGATGAAATCAAAAAACATTATGATTGCAGGTTCCTTTCAACATGTGAAGCTTCATGGAGGATATTTAAACACGATGTGCATTTCAGATACCCTCCAATGATTAGGCTTCCTTTTCATCTACCTGGTGAGCAAACTGTTGTATACGGTCCACAAGAGAAGCTTCAAAATGTACTCAACAAACCATCAGTGTCTTGTACAATGTTTCTACAGTGGATGAAACTAAACGAAACTGAAGATGTGGCACGTGAACTTAGTTATATCGAAATCCCAAGTAAATTTGTTTGGAAAGGTGATGAAAAAAAGTGGGACTTTTGGAAAATAGGTAAGGCAATTAGTCGTGTTCACATGGTTACTCCTTCAATGGGTGAGGCTTATTTCTTGAGGATTCTTCTCAATAAGGTAAAAGGTCCTAAATCTTTTGCTGATATAAGAACGGTGAATGGAGAAGTTTTACCAACATATCACGATGCATGTTACTCTCTTGGCCTGTTGGAAGATGACAAGGAATATATAGAAGCTATTGAGGAAGCTCATTATACAGGCTCAAGATACTCTCTTCGTAATTTGTTTGCGATGATGTTGTTGTCTAACAGCTTATCTAGGACTGACCATGTTTGGGAGAAGACATGGAAGTACTTGTCAGACGGTATTATGCGTAGACACGAAGACGTATTCCAAATTGAAGGTAAAAAACTTATAATTAAAAATTTATTTTTTTATTTATTGTTATTATTTGTTCTTTGAATATTAATTAGAATGTTTTTCATTATCAGGTTTGTCTCTTCCTGATGATCAAATCAAGAACCTTACATTTCTTGAAATTGAGAAATAGTTGCTTCGGAATAACTCCAGCCTACGTAGGTTTCCATCTATGCCTTATCCTAATAATGATTCGATTGCATCTGCAAATAATCGTTTGATACTTGATGATCTGAATTATCAAGTAAGTACGCTAGCTGAAGAATTTCATAGCAACGCACCTTCTTTAACAGATGAGCAACGTTTAATTTTTGATGAAATAATTGATGCGGTTGATTGTAACAAAGGTGGCCTATTTTTTGTTTATGGTTTTGGAGGCACTGGTAAAACCATTTTATGGAAAACGTTGTCTGCTGCCATTAGATCTAAAGGGCAAATTGTTTTGAACGTTGCCTACAGTGGTATTGCTTCTCTGTTGTTATCAGGTGGAAGGACGGCGCATTCTAGGTTCCGTATACCTTTGAATGTTACTGAAGCATCAATGTGTTCTATGAAGGCGAATAGCGATGAGGCAGATTTATTGAAGCAAACTAAGTTAATTATTTGGGGTGAAGCTCCAATGATTCATAAACATGCTTTTGAAGCTCTTGATCGCACAATGAAAGACATCTTGAAATCAAAGGATTCTGTTAATTCTGAGCTACCTTTTGGAGGTAAGGTTATGGTTTTGGGTGGTGATTTTAGACAAATACTTCCTGTTGTTCCCAATGTTAGTAAAAGAGATATTATGAATGCCTCAATAACTTCGTCCAAGATATGGAATAGTTGCAAAGTCCGTACATTAACCAAAAACATGAGGTTAACAATTGGTAACAACGCATCTGAATCAGAAGAAATAAAGAAATTTGCAGACAGGCTTCTAGAGTTAGGTGAGGGTAAAGTTGGTGATTCATTTGATGAAGATGAGGCAGATGTAGACATTCCAAATGATCTTCTTATTAAGCATTCATCAGATCCTATTTGTAGCTTAATTGACTTCGTCTACCCTTCACTTCTTCAGCTTTACAAGAATAAAGATTATTTTGGAGAACGAGCAATACTTGCACCAAAAAACGAAGTGGTACATGAAATTAATAATAGGTTGCTTGCATTGTTTCCTGGAGATGAAGTCGAGTATTTGAGCTCTGATAGTATATGCCAGACTGAGAATGCTAATAACCGTTCACAGGAAGATTTATATTCTCCTGATGTCCTTAATGGTTTAAAAATTTCTGGATTGCCTAATCATCGCTTAGCACTAAAGATTGGTGTTCCTGTTATGTTGTTGAGAAACATAGATCAACAAAATGGCTTGTGTAATGGCACGAGGCTACGAATCACCAAACTTTCAAAGCGTGTTATTGAAGCCGAAATCATTTCAGGTGGAAACATTAGTACCAAAACTCTTATTCCTAGAATAAATATGATACCATCTGATAACAAGATTCCAGTCAAGTTCCAAAGGCGTCAATTCCCAATAAGCGTATGTTTCGCAATGACCATAAATAAAAGCCAAGGACAGTCTCTATCGAAGGTTGGATTGTATTTAAGAGACCCTGTATTCTCACATGGCCAGCTTTATATCGCCCTTTCAAGAGTTAAAAGCAGGGCAGGTGTGAAGTTACTTATACTTGATTCTGATGGGAAGGTGCAGACTAAAACAAAAAATGTCGTGTATAAAGAAATATTTAGTGATATTTGAATAAAATGTATGTTGTCTTCTTTTAAATTTTAATAAAATATTTCTACTATATTTTTTTTACATCTTACCACTCAAAATAACTGTACGTCGGTGAACCGCGTGTAAACGCGGGCAAAAGTCTAGTAAACAATAAACACTTAAGGTGGCATATATCTATAGTATATTATAAAACATTTTTTCAACTAACTTCTCAACAACTAAAAGTTACAAATATAATTGCTTAGTATATAACATGTAATGTATGTATTAACTAATTTTAGGGTAAACTTGTTTTTCTATAAAAGAAAATAATTGTAACTGGTATTTGATTATGGTCATAATTCACTTTAAAAGCATTTTGGCTCATCGTGTGCTTTGTACTTGACTTCTTAAGCATTAATTGCAAGTAATTTAGATTAATAGTGATATTGGAGTTGTAAGTAGGTTAGTTTATCGACTACTGAAAACTGATTAAAAGAGGCATTGAGTTGTAAGTAGATTAGTTTATTGACTACATAAAATTGATTAAAAGTTAAAAAATTGAATACCATAAAATACGAAAAGAATATAATGTTGGATGTTAGGCGAATTTGTATACAATAAAATTGATTAAAAGTCATAGCTTTTATTTGATGTAGACTAGATAATTGCCCGCGTTACACGCAGTTTACCAACGTACGATTATTTGGAGTAGTATAACGTATAAGAAAAAGTAAAGTAGAAACATTTTATTAAAATTTAAAAGCAACGAATACACAGTTATTCAAATATCGCTAAAAATTTCCTTATAAACAACATTTTTTGTTTTAGTCATCACTTTCCCATCAGCATCCAGTATAAGTAACTTCACGCCTGCCCTGCTTTTAACTCTTGATAATGCGACATAAAGCTGGCCGTGTGAGAATACAGGGTTTCTTAAATACAATCCAACCTTTGATAAAGACTGTCCTTGGCTTTTATTGATGGTCATTGCAAAACATACGCTTATTGGGAATTGACGCCTTTGGAACTTTACTGGAATCTTGATATCAGATGGTATCAAATTTATTCTTGGAATAAGAGTTTTGGTACCAATGTTTCCACCTGATATGATCTCGGCTTCAATAACACGCTTTGCAAGTCTGGTGATTCGTAACCTCGTTCCATTGCACAAACCATTTTGTTGATCTATGTTTCGCAACAACATGACGGGTACACCAACTTTAAGTGCTAAACGATGGTTAGGTAACCCAGAAATTTTTAAACCATTAAGGACATCAGGAGAGTATAAGTCTTCCTGTGAACGGTTATTACCATTCTCAATCTGACATATACTATCAGAGCTCAGATACTCGACTTCATCTCCAGGAAACAATGCAAGAAGCCTTTCATTTATATCATGTACGACTTCATTTGTAGGTGCAAGTATTGCTCGTTCTCCAAAGTAATCCTTATCTTTGTAAAGTTGGATAAGTGAAGGGTAGACGAAGTCAATTAATCTAGAAATCGGATCTGATGTACCCTTAATAAGAAGATCATCTGGAATGTCCACATCAAACTCATCATCATGAATTGACTCACCAACTTTACCCTCACCTAATTCAAGAAGCCAGTTTGCAAATGCCTTTGTTTCATCGGATTCAGACGTGTTGTTACCTAAAGTTAACCTCATGTTTTTTGTTAAAGTGAGGACTTTGCAACTATTCCAAATAGGAGAAGAAGTTATTGATGCATTTAAAATATCTCTTCTACTACCGTTTGGAACAACCGGAAGGATCTGTCTAAAATCACCACCAAAAACCATAACCTTACCACCAAAAGGCAAATCAGAATTAGGTGAAGAATTTGACTGCAGGACGTCTTTCATAGTACGATCAAGTGCCTCAAAAGCATGCTTGTGAATCATTGGAGCTTCATCCCAAATAATTAACTTAGTTTGCTTCAATAAATCAGCAATATCACTATTGGGCTTTATACCGCACAATGATTGTTCAGTAACATTCAAAGGTATACGAAACCTAGAATGCGCTGTCCTTCCACCAGATAACAGCAGAGAAGCAATACCACTGGATGCAACGTTCAAAACAATTTGTCCTTTAGATCTTATGGCAGCAGACAACGTTTTCCATAAAAAGGTTTTACCAGTTCCTCCAAAACCATAAACAAAGAATAGCCCACCTTTGTTACCATCAACCGCATGTATGATTTGATTAAAAATTGAACGCTGCTCATCAGTTAAAGAACGTGAATAGGTATGAAATTCCTCAGCCAACGTACTTACTTGATAATTCAGCTCATCAAGAATCAAACGGTTATTTGCAGATGATATGGAATCATTATCAGGATAAGGCATAGAAGGAAACCTACGCAGGCTTGAGTTATTCCGAAGCAATTGTTTCTCAATTTCAAGCAACGTAAGGTTCTTTATTTGTTCATCAGGAAGAGACAAACCTAAAAACGAAAAAGTTTGGAACATTCAATTTAAAATAAAAGGAACATTAAAAAAAATAATGTCATTAAATTTCGAAATTAAAATTTGTTACCTTCAATTTGGAATACGTCTTCGTGTCTACGCATAATACCATCTGACAGATACTTCCATGATTTTTCCCAAACATGCTCAGGTCTAGATAAGGTATTAGACAGCAACATCATCGCAAACAAATTACGAAGACAATATCCAGAACCTGTATAATGAGCCTCTTCAATAGCTTCTACATATTCTTTGTCATCGTCTAAGAGGCCAAGAGCATAACATGCATCACGAAATGTTGGTAAGATTTCTCCATTGACCGTTCTTATCTCCTCAAATGATCTAGGGCCTTTTACTTTATTTAGAAGCACTCTCAAAAAATACGCCTCGCCCATAGATGGATTAACCATGTGAACACGACCAATTGCCTTACCCATCTTTCGAAAGTCCCATTTTTTTTCTTCCTCTTTCCAGACAAATTTACTTGGGATTTCAATGTAACTTAGTTCACGTGCCACAGCTTCGTTTCGGTTCAGTTCCATCCATTTTAGAAACATTGTTGCAGCCACCGTTGGTTTGTCGAGCACATTTTGAATATTTTCTTTTGGACCATATACAACACTTTGCTCACCGGGCAGATGAAATGGAAGCCTTATAACTGGAGGGTATCTATAATGCACTTCATTTTTAAATATTCTCCACGAAGCTTCACATGCTGAAAGGAACCTACAATCAAAATGTTTTTTGATTTCATCTCTTTGCATCACTTCTTCACCTTCTCCATTATCTTCTACAAAAGCAACTTTAGCCATATCAGGTCCTTTATTAATGTATTTAAATAAATACTTAATTGAAGCGGCCTGGTTACACCATTCAACATTGATATGAGCTTGGTAACGCCTTAAAAGTTTTGCATTATAAGGGACCACATGTCTATTGTCTAACGTAGCAGTTCCTTTTTCAACAAATATCCCTGACTCTCTTCTTCTATAAACCGGATATCCATTTGAATCTAAAGTTGAAGCAGGAGAAAACTTCTTTGGAAATTTCTTGGAGCACTTACCGTCAAGCATGCACGGACAGTTCGGATATTCACGCCCACATGGTCCATGCATCATAAAGTCACTCACAAGACTAAACAACTCCGGATCAAGATTCTTATCAGGGATTTCAGCCGAAACAAAACGATCAACGTGTTCAATTGTGGGTAGCTTACTGGCTTCTTTAAGAAACAAACAGATATGAGCATGGGGCAGTCCACGTTTTTGGAACTCTATAGTATAGACAGCTGAAACATAAAGTAAAACAACATAATAAAACACGTTACTATTTAGAAACAACAAATAAGAATTGTATTAGTATAAATGAATAAAGATGCTAATATATGAATATATATTGGAGGTTTTTTTTTTGGTAATGAATTTTACCTGCTGAAGTTTTGCCCAATAGTGCTTTTTCACGTAAATCTTTCATGATTGAGTCTAGCTTAACTTTGAATAGTCTAGCTAAAATATCTGGCCTGTCTTCTGGATTTGTCTTCTTGTCTTTAAGAAACCGTCTAATTTCAGGCCATTTTGGATTGCATGTGATTGTAATAAAAAAATCAGGGTATCCATGCCTTTTACAAATAGCCATTGCATCAAGATAATTTTCCCTCATGTAGCGTGCACCACCAGTAAAAGAAGAGGGTAAAATCACAGGTGTCCCTACTTTTGCCAAGTCAGTAGGTCCATTTTGGTTCAACGTTTGAAGATTAGTATAAGTTTCACACCTAAGTTTACTTTGCTGGAAACGGACATAAAATAAGCGCTCACTCTCAATCATTGTATAAACGTCAACCAAAAACTGTTGAAGAAGCCGCCTAGCATTCAAAATCAATGAGAACTTACCAACTCTGTCCTGAATATGATATGCAAAATACTCTCTCATTGAACACTTTGAATCCACCTTCTTTTTAGATTTCCTCTCTTCCCTATGTGGTATATCAACCCTATAACAATCTTCTCCAAAGGGAATAAGCAATGGATACTGCAAGGCTAGATACGACGGATGAAGTTCAGATATACGCTGAAGTCCCTCTGATCTTGATTCGACGACAATATCTCTATTGTCAAGCTGCTCATCATTGTCTGAAAAAATAAGAGCAGCGATTTCTGACGAAGTTGGTAGGTTGTATGTTCGGCCATCTTTAGTTCTCCTACCAATAAGACGCAACTTAAGGGTAACTTCTGGATTTTCATGAAATCGATCCCGTACACTCCTATAACTTTTCACAAGCGCATTATTTGAGTCTAACATCGACTTCAGGTACTGAATGATTTCAATGTCAAGGAGGTCAGAAATATCCTTACACTTTTCCTTTTCCTTACTGAAAAGAATGAAAAAAAAAAATTTAATACATTAAAATTTATATACAGGGCTAAAAAAAAAGTAGAATAAAATTTGTAGAATATTACCTATAAATGTTTTTTCGGTTTGAAACTTCATTTTCAGTGTCATATATATATAACTGCGAAAACTTCGGTTTCGAACCATCATAAGGAAGAAGACCACCCATCGTGTGATAATTCTCACCACTTATTCTGTAGATGAATGGAGCCTTTCCACTATTGATATTTGAATCAACCTTCCCTCCCATTGAAGTAAAACAAAACATAGAATTGAAGCGGCGAATGTGCTTTAAGAAATATTTGCTCTTTAATTCTATGTTCTTGAAAAGGTTCTGATAATCTAAATTGCTCTCTTTGAAATCTGGAAGTTGTACCTTTCCATAACCACAACATAGCATATAGGTTGTTTTTCCACAAACATTTACGCTTCTAATAGCTTCTGACCTCCACAACTTTGCATTACACATTTGACATACAACCGTTTGATCACCATGATCCAGATAATCTTGCAAACAGAATAAATAAAATAAAATTAACTTATAAAAGAAAAAAAAAGGCTTTTAAATGTTTTGTAAATTTAATATTTACCTTTAGAGACACCCTTAAATTGCAAGCCTTCAATTGTTTGAGGTTCCACATTTTCTTCGTCAGACAAACTAACCATTCGGACAGGTGAGATGCAACGTCGATTATTCCTTGATGTATTAATCGGTTCTCTTTGAGCAGAAGATGATGCAAGTGAGACCGTATTAACATCAGTAAGTCCACCTGTAATTAAGAATAACATTTAAAAGTTAGTATTAATAAGATTCAGAAATTCATTACATTAATCGACACAAAGCAAATTGTACCAGATGGGGTTGGATAAGTAGGAGTTCTTAGCGTGTCATCATTTGAACACTCATGTGCAACAGTGGGTTGTTTTCGAGGTCTACTAACAGAACCAACTTTACGTCTTTTTGAATCTAGTTGTGCTTTTCTAACGTTTCGTAACTCTGCAGATTTTTGTCTTTGGACTTCAGGCACGGAAACTATGGATAAAAATAATATCAGGTTGTATATTCAATAAACGTTTAATGTTAAAATAAAGGACTAATGTAAAAATAAAACGTGTATAACATAGTATTATGATACCGTTTGTAATATTGGACAAAGGAGTTCTTTGTGTGGAACCTGATAATACATAATGAAATAACAAAGAGAAAGTGTTAGAGTAAAAAATTTGTCATCAATTTAAAAAGTAAAGCTATCGAATATTTAAATGGCATACAAATTTATTACCAGAGAAGGATGCGTTAAATGGGTTGTTGAAGGTTGAT
Organism: Ambrosia trifida; assembly: GCA_028751855.1. Classification (NCBI taxonomy): domain Eukaryota; kingdom Viridiplantae; phylum Streptophyta; class Magnoliopsida; order Asterales; family Asteraceae; genus Ambrosia; species Ambrosia trifida. The sequence continues at coordinate 175,198,120 of CM054122.1, forward strand.
CTAAAGGATGGCATATCGATTGAAACTAAAGTACTTCTGGATGTTGATGAGTTTGAATTTTGACATTGATTAGCATTGAGTCTCTTAGAATCCATTTGTAGTTTTCTGGTTTTTGGACACTCCGTTGCAATATTTTTATTGACTTCAATCGTAGAAACAACGTATGAAATAGTATTAGTTTTTATAATGAAATCAATAAGAAAATAGGATATTCGTATACAGTGAAACATGTAGTTTAAATAAATAAAAATAACATTTGATAAATTAAACAAATGATTTTGTTGCAATTGTCCTATAAAAAAAGACGAACAAATAAAATTGACTTAAATTATAAATGTGGAATGGTAGTTAAGACTGTATAGAAAGACTTAAAAGTAGAAAGTGTTATTCGTTGATTTACCGGGTGTAGAAACATTCAATGTACTTTGGAAAGATGAGCTTTGATGAATATAATGGTTGGAAGTTTCAACGGAGTAACGATTAAATATTGTAGTTGGCGGCACATTTTGAATTCCATTATTATGATTGTTCACCTTGCATCTCTTTGCATCCAGTTGTAATTTTCTATATCTACGACACTCGGCCGCGTGCCTAACTTTTTCTTCATGGGAGATAACTATGAAGAATTACGTATTAGTTACATAAGTAAACGATAATATAAATAAAGACATATATAACTACGAAATAAGTGTACCGTTTGAGATATTAGATAATGGCGTTCGTTTGTCATCACCTTATAAAAAATCGAAAAATTAGATGACAAATTAAAAATAATAAAATTATAAATACATTGTATATTTATGCCAAAAAAATTACCATTCGAACTGTTAGAGAGTCTTTTACGTCCCATTTCAACTAAAAGGATGCAATTCTACATAAAATGCATTATAAGAGTTTAACAAAATATAAACAAACTTAAAATTATGGATGATAGGTTTATATATATATATAAACATTCAACGATACATAATACTTAACTAACAATATATTATAAATCAACATAAAGTACGAATCATCATGTTATGCGAAAATATGTAATATTGAAATTAAAGAATTACATACCTTCATCTTCTTTGATGGAACAGTAGAGAAAAAACATGTAGATAATCATGTTCTGCGAAAACATGTAATATTGAAATAAAAGAATTACTTACCTTCAACTTGTTTGGTAGAAAGTAGAGAAAACATAAAAAAGCAAAGATGAACTCTTGAATATTTGAGTCTTCTGATTTGTCTGTAAGACTGAATGGATTCGTTTATATGAAAGGTGTTGGTTTGATTTATAGTAGTAGGGTTTTATAGATTTTTAAAAATTAAATTTCTAGTCAAAACTTATTTAATATGGTTAATTACTTACCATGTTTAAATGAATTTCAAGATTTGATTTTTTTGGTGTAATTACAATTCAAATTTTTCGAAAATTTGAATTTATGGATATGTATAGTTTTTTATTTTTATCAAGTGTGTAATTACAAAGAATTTGTAATTAAAAATGTTTATTAATAAGCTTAAATACTTACCATTATTAAAGAAATACTATTTGAATTTTAAAGAAAACGAAAAAGTCAACTTAATTATATTTAGTATTTTTTATGTTTTTTTTTATTAAGTATGTAATTAGAATACACTTGTTTAAATTAATTGTACTATAGAAACTTTGTAATTTTAACATAATCTTTAGTTATAATACCTAGAATTTTATATTACACTAACTTAAAAAAACGTTTTTAAAAACGTAATATAATTAAATATTACTCATATTTTGTTGAATAATGTTATGGAATGTATTAGAACTTTATATTTGATAAATTGTTTGAAAAAATATAAATATGATAAAAAAATGTTAATTATATATAGGTGGACCTATGAATAATGTTATGATTCTTATAGACAATTCAACATAACATATAAATAATTAAAATTTATTCAACAACGAACAATTATTTGCCAAAGATAAAAAAAAACATAAATGTTCAAACCAACAACTAATTCAAATGAAAAATAGTAGCAAACATCAAACAAACCATAATAAAAAACAAATTGTTTCAAACCATAAACAAACATTCAGAAAAAATCCCCAAAATATAGCAAACAAACGGATAAATGTTCTTATTTTTCAAGCTTTGGGATCAACAGGGGGATCTCAACTGATTTGTCGGTGCAAACTTTCTTATCACCCTTACGCACTTTGGTAGTAGACTCACTTGCATCATCTTCTAGACCGTAAACTTTGTCGAGGCTACGCTTCACTTCCTGCTCGTCATGGACCAGACTAACTCTGCAAGATGATTCTGGAGTGTTGTTATCTCCAACAGAATCCTACAAAAGTAAATGAAAGGTTTAAAGTTTGATAATAGTAGCAATTTAAATTTAATTGCGGGAGTGATTTAATAGGTGAAAAGAACCTTAAGAGAGACTGCATTTTGTGTAGACGATTCAACTCCATCCAAGCTTTCAAATCCAGGTTGATCCACCTAAAAACATTAAAGGATTTGTATGTGTCACATTATATAGTAAAACAATAATAAATTTTTATAAAATCAACCTATAAAGGAATATAGGATGGGAATAAAAAACCTGAATATCGGAGAACTTTTGTTCTAGTGAAGAAAGTATCGATGACTCATTAGTAAACTTGCGTATACTATATCCGTCTAGGTGCTTGTCAATATTGAATTGACCCACTTTAATTTTGAACGCAAACTTTTTGTCTTCAAGAGCATGAAACTCAGTTGGAGTTGTTTTTTCTTCACCAGAAACCTTAATAACAATTGACATAAATAATATAAAGCAAAATAACTAATTTGTTCTGGACTGAGTATAAACAACTTACTTGCTTAGATTTTTCTAAAAGTTGCATTGCTGACATTCCCAGCAATTTCTTTGCTTCACGATCAAATAAAGTAAGGGATGTAATACCAGTAAAATCCTGAACCCTTAAAGGTACTCTGAACCTACATTTACAAATTACAAAATATTATTAAACAAATTTAATACTGTTTTACTTTAAGATGTACATATTTAAGATAAAGCATACACTGGATCAGCAGAGACGATGTGCTTTGGACATTCTCTATTGGGGCAAACTAACACCTGTTTAAACGAAGTAACATCTGTTTCTTCATTATCATCAGGTAAACTTAAGGTCGGCTCCACCTTGTGATTACAGTGCTCACATCCCAAATAATACCACTCATCTTTATCATCGACACCCTTAATGGTTCCAAGAACAATGACCTGTTTGTTCACCTACAAAAGAAACAGGAATCGGTTAAAAAATGAATTGTAAATAAAACTTGTATATAATGATATGATAAATCAATTTAATCTTACCTCTGTTATCAAAGGAAGATCACGAATAGTGCTGAAAGGGGTTTTATTCAAGAATTCATCATTAATATTCATACTACCAGACGATCCAAGAGATCGTTGTACAGACGATGATTCCGTAGATAAAAACTTTTCAATATAACTGTAAGAATAAAAAAATTAATATAACATATATATAATAAGTCAAATATTTAGATATATGTAAATAATTACAGGATAATTTAAACATATCACCTTTTCTTAAAAGCACGAATATCGTCAATATCTTCGTTGATAAACAGGCGAGTTATATTGAAACCATTTTGCAAACTTACATTACCTTTAAAAAAAAAAGAAAAAAGCAAGCGTTATTTTTTTAAAAAAAGTAATAAAAATGTCAAACGTAATACAAATTGCAAGAAATGACAAACCTTTATAATTGGTAAAGCTACCAAATTGAACAATAAGAACTACATGAACTTCAGCTTCGTTCTGCTTGATGTACTCAAACATCTGCTCACTATATTCATCCCACAAAGAACATGACATTTTTACCCCACTACATACAATACATTTTTTATTAGAGCATGCATAAATTTCAAACATTTCTTCCTAAGTATTAATCGTACAAATGAGAAATGAATATATCATGAAAGATTATGAGATAATAAATTATGAATAGGAAAAATGAAACACATACTCTAGATCAATCAAGAGTAGGTTCATTTTCATTTTCAATCCAGCTTTTGTTTCGATAGGCTCGGGTGGACTCCATTCTTCAACAAACCCAATGAAATCTAAAATATTTAAAATGTTATCTCAACTAATAAATAAGAAGACAAATTAAAAGAATAAAAATATATAAAAGATTAAGGCTTCGAAAACTACCAATCCTTTGTTCTTGAGAAAGGTTACCAGACTTAATAGACTCAAAAGAAGAGAAATTAAAACCATATTGGCTACCATCAAATCTGTTACACTTTGTAAGATTTGTTTCAAAAGTAAACGATAATATGTCATTTTTAGAAAAGTGTTTAACAGATTTGTTATCCGCTAGTTGTGGTCTATAGATATAATATGATTCATTTTCACGTAGAAATTTTTCATGCTTCTTCATGTATCTATTCCACACAATCGCTTGCATTTTAGAACCCTGCGTAAAAATATGTAATTAGAAGACATTATTTGACCAGAAAATATTAAATAACATATATGTGACAAAGGAATTGATGATATAAAATCTAACCTGTTCATCCATAACAACCATATCAATGGCAAGAGTTTCACCTGGTGTCTTTCGATTTGCTCTCTTCCAAAGCCTAAGTACCTTAACTTTGATTGTGTAATTACTCAGCCGCCATGTTATGTCATTCAAAAATGTTACATTATTTGGATCCATCTGCCTGCACGTGTGTAATAGTTATCACAAATAACTGCGAACAAAAAAATGTTAGTACTCGTGTGATATATAAATAAAAATGTAAGAACCTAAAGTAGTATATACTACCTGCGAAATGTAGAAGAAAAAAACTGAATTATATTCGAAAAATTTCTACATGTATATATAATTTCGTATACCTATTATAAATAAGGAAGAAATGTTGTATTTTTAGCATTGATTATATAAATAGAAACAAAATATGAAATGCCAATCTAATTGATTAAGTTTAAAGGTTTCCATAATACATTTTCAATCAAATTAAGTGGTCAAACTTTCCGAAATTATGAAAATAAAAGTTGTTTATTAAATCTTATTGTAAAAAAGTCAAAGACTAATTTTTTGTCTATCCAAAAATCTTGTTTGTCAAATTAAAACTTTTTTAATTTGTAAATTATTAATTACTTGTGAGTTTAAAATAAAGAGAAAACGTTTTCTTTTGTTTTAAAATGGTACTGGATAAATTTAACATTTTCAAATAAAACGGTTGACTTTGTTAATAAGCATTCAACAGGTAAAAACACACCAATGTATGTAACCACTAACAGTTAATCACAATACCAAAAACAACCATACCAAGGTGGTAACAGTTACACAGCAACACAATTTTAAGAGGAAAAAGTCAACGGCATAAATTTGGATGTAAAAAAAGATAAATTATAGGTTGATTGAAAGCATAAAAAGTAGTCAATTATACATTGTTAATTGATTGTCTTTCCAAAAATCTTGTTTCTCAACATAAAACGGTTTGAATTTGAAAATTATTAATTACTTGTGAGTTTAAAATATTAAAAAACGTTTTAATTTTTTTTTAAAATGTTATTCGAAAAATTTAATATTTTCAAATAAAACGTTTGACTTTGTTAATAAGCATTCATATGTATTAAAAAAAAAGAATATCATAAATCTATTTCTCAAAAGACATATCAGCAGGTATAACAAACCAATGTATGTAACCAATAACAGTTAATCACAATCCCAAAAACAACCATACCAAAGTGCTAACAGTTACACAGCAAAACTATTTGAACAGAAAAAAGTCAACGCCATAAATTAGGATGTTTAAAGACAAATCGAATATAAGTTGATTGAAACCATAAAAAGTAGTAAATTACACATCGTTAATTGATTGGCTTTCCAAAAATCTTGTTTGTCAACATAAAACGGTTTGACTTTGAAAATTATTAATTAATTTTGACTTTAAAATATTAAAAAACATGTATATGTCTAAAAAAATGGAAACTATTAAAACTTGGGACTTTTTCAAAAAAAAAGTCAAAGTTACGAAATTTTAGTATGTTAATAATGAGAATGACAAAACTTAATGTAATGTAATTTACCAAAATTAAGTTTTAATAAACAATATTAACAAAGTCAATTTGTAAAATCTATAGTTGTCTAAATTTTAATTCTCATTATAGCAAATAAATCATATTAACCATATTTACCTATTGCTAAAAAAAAATATTTCCCAAATTATTGCTAACTATTAAAACATAGAAGATCATATGTCATAAATACAAACCATAAGACTGATATATTTTTCAAAACACATATCAACACAAAAAACAAATCAATGTATGTGACCACTAACATTAATCATCATCCAAAAAACGACCATAACCATCGTGTTAAGAGTTACCCACAACCACTGTATTGTTTCAAAAACCACCACGACTTAGGACCAAAAGTATGTGATTTATATCCAAAAAACTACCCACTGCCTCCCGTCCTAATTACCCTCAACCCTAACTACTTTAGAGAGCTTGAACAGACCTCGTTTTTCAAACCAACGGAAATGCACCTGATCACCAGCCTGCAAATCATTGTCAGCAACAAACACAGACATACCTTTGATGTAAAAACGCTTACTCGATCCCCTGTCTTCAATACCTACAGAAACACCCCAGCTATTTTGCTCAGCATCCTTAATTGTCAATGAGCGCGGCCTGTTCAAGCCATTGGCCTTCGCCCATTGTGTCTTCATCCGCTAAAACAAATCGTCATACATGAAATTTGTTATAAAAAGGTTTATTTAGCATCAAAATGATTATAACATATTGCTTTAACATATAATACTTACAAAATGCCTGTCAACAACAAAAACAACTGGAACGGCCCAATCTTCTATATCGGATACATCTTCATCCGATCCAGATTCATCATCATCAGTTTCCATATCATCTTCATCTGAATACTCTTCTCCATCATCATCAGAAACCACAACTATTTCCTCCTGATTATGGTGATCATCCTCGGGCTGTTCAACGTCCTCCCACAACTCCGGAGGCAGGGTCAGCTTGTTTTTCTCAAAGATGGACAACTCCAATGTTTTCTGTTAATTTTACAATGAAACACATGAAAAGTGTACAAATTAATGATCTAAATCTCAAACAAAATTAATGATATTTTTTGAAATTTCGAATCGACAAACAAACCTCGTTGTAAATTTCAAACACCATCAGATGATCAGCTGTTATGTTAAACCTCTGTTTCATGTACGGCCATCCCTGGGTAATGAAAATCTCATGACCATCGTATTCAAGTTGGATCTGGAAAACATGACCTGCAAAGAAGATGAATTTCCAGCATACTGTTATCATTATGAACATCAAAATTTTATAAAGTCTTATTATCTAACAAATAATTATATACATGAGATTACCTGGAAATGAGCTAACCATAATCGGTTCCATAGGAGGGTTTAGATTGTACAAACCATGATGAACGAAGGCACTTATATGCTGGAAAGTTGAAAAACAATGTTGAAACATTACTACATATTAATGTATTTAAGGCGTTATGTCATGTTTATACACATCATTTCAAAAACATACCAGGCGATTCAGATCAGTGAGTGGGTCATCAAGTTTGCAGTAGAAATACTTGCCCGGTGCAGCTATGGCATCCTGATGAAAAGTATACATATTAAAACAGTTAAGCATTTCTTCGAACTCAAACACAAAGTGACAACCACTTGGGTAGTTTAGCGTGGTAATCATGTGCTTCCACCCATTGTAAAAAAACCACTTCCCAGCGATATTCATCACTTTAACTTCGAATGATCTCTGATCCAACGTATGAATTCTGGTCATGCCAGTAGGGAATCCATACTTAGTAATCCATTCCTTATAATCTCCGGGCAACGCCTACAAATCAATACCAAAAACAGTTGATTATAAATTAATCTATTGGATTTCAGTTAATAAACATTATCCATCCGAATACTGTACAGTGATCAATGAACATATAGTAACAACCAACAGAGTTTTAACGCATAAGAAAGGTCGCTTACCATACACACACGTTCTCTGCCCTCTGATTTAACCCAAAATCCATAAACCATTCTGAGACGACCTTTAGAGCAACTGTATTATCAGTAAAAACATATTAAAACATGATATCATATAACTAAAATTGAATCATTAGATGAATACATAAATGCCAAATCTGAAAAATCTTAAAACCTATTAAATTTTGAAAACAGATTAATTTTTGAAAAATCCCAAATTGAAAACTTTATATAATCGAGTCATATTCACAATGTTCATACAAACTTGATTAAAAAAAAACAATCTAATCTTCGGAAAACCCAAGTTTGACCTAACATCATCAATGGCACATCAAAAAGAAAACACTGTCTTAGTCCATCAAAATCCATTCAAGAACCCTAATCAAACAATCAACAAACCTAATCAAACAATTGAAAACTTTATATAATCCAGTCATATTCACAATGTTCATACAAACTTGATTAAAAAAAAGAACAATATAATCTTCTGAAAACACAAGTTTTTCAGAACATCATCAATGGAAAATCAAAAAGAAAACACTGTTTGAGTCCATCAAAATCCATTCAATAACCCTTATCAAAAAATCAACAAACCTAATCAAACAATCAAGAACCCTAATTAAGGGCAAACGAAGGTTTTCTTTGTCGTAACATAAACACACAAATCGAAACATAAATAATCAAATCAAAACAGGGAAAAAGAAACATTGAATCGACAAAGACATTACAAAAAAACGAAAAAAAACACCGTGAAAATGAGGGATAAAGATGGATTCAATGAAATAAGAATGAAAGAGAGATTACCTTAGAGTGGAGATGAATGGATGGTTGAATCGCCTAGGTTCGTATGATTAGGGTTTGCAAGGTGTTTTGGGAAGGAGGCGAGTACACAGACAAAAGATATGTCCGCGTGTTTTTTATGTGGGTATTTATATTTTCTGTTTTTTTTTTTAAATCAAAAAGTTTATTAAATCCCACAATGAGACACTTGGCACAATATTATTGGCTACACAATTGAGGATGAATGTGGGAGTGCCAAGTGTCCTCATGGACTTTTGTTTATTAGATGTATAGATTAAAATTTTCCTAATATATTAACTAGATGTTAATTTTTTTTTTCCTAAAAAAAATCAGTATTTAAGATAGACCGAGTTAGATTGCGTTTTTCAAAAGATAGTCAGTGACACCCGTCTCATCACGCGGGCTAACCCACTAGTAGTTTTTATACCCACTTTTCTATTAAATAATTTCATTGTTGATTACATATTAACCACTATTGAGCCGAGGGTCTCACTGGAAGCAGTCTCTCTATTTCCACGGGGTAAAGGTAAGGCTGTCTACATCTTACCCTTCTCAGACTCTACTTTAGCTTTTGCTATTAGTGGGATTAACAGAGTATGATGATGATGATTGTTGATTACATATGCATATCTTCTTTTAGACACCTTAGTTGCATTCATATACAGGTTTGATGTTGCTGTCGTCATTTTTAGACACCTTAGTTGTACCTTGTAGTTACTTGTAAAACATGGTTTGTACATTGTACCATGATTTAGTATCGGGCACCATCAAGTGTACACCTTCCTCTTTTAAAAGTTCAATGTTACCCGAACCGCCCCCTTAAATACCCAGATCGTTTTAACGGGACTAGGCCGGTTAAAGGCCTAGACCGTTTTGAATCAAAGCGGCCCGTTAACGACTCAAACCGTTTCAACCCGAATTGGCCTATTAACGACCTGGATGGTTTTGAAACGACCAGGTCTGTCAACAAGTGCAAAAGATGCAATCGTTCGTTGTTAATGGCATAAAGCTCTATCAGACATTAGAGCTTTTGGTACTGGGTGAGTATTTAACTCAGATTTCAAAGAGGTTATTTGAAAATACTCACCCTGACCCATTTGCTTTTTTGACCTACATACCCTAACCCACTTACTTATTTTCAACATCTAAAGTTACCCATCCTAACCCATTTAAAATTATAGTAAACCCAATTTAACCTACAAGTTAAGCTTTTAACCCAAAAACAATCCAAACTTAATTAGATGAGTTAAGATTGCCAGGTCATATTTATTTGAGGGGCTACATTGCCATATTTCATTAATATTATGCACGTGGATGTGTTTATTGAACCACACACCTGCATAAATTGGGAGGATGTGTGGATGTAAATCGATTGTGAGACTTGATTGACCCCCTAACTATTCACAAAAAAAGCAACAACTCTTTGGTGCGAGACTTTGTACGTTTAACAACGTATATCTATGGACAAATCGCTGATTCATTTAATCACTTGTATAGGCTATAGCTATGGATTGCTAACGTAACGTGTAATCTTTACAAGAACCAAAGGCTAATTTTTCCGGCGGTAGCCGGTAGTCTTATGACTTTTTTTTAGGAGGTCGTTGCTTGAAGTCTCGCATGAAACAATTTGCTTTGGATTAAGCCATGGGGTTTTTCAATTATGGGTTTCCTCCTGGGTGGGGTGAGCTGGTCACCACACTCAATTTTTCAGGTTGAAGAAGGGTGGTGCATTTGTCAGGGCGATCTCGGGTGTATGGGCCTATGATATTAAAAAAGATTGACAAGGCATTTATTGGCGGATTTTATAATTTGATTATTCATATTTTTTTCACAAGAATAAATGATGCGTGAAATGTGTGATAAATATATTTTAAGTCCAATTAATTTCAAAACAAGTTTTAAATGGGAAATACCCACTAAACCACACACTACCGGCAAGTGTACCGGTCGAAAGTAGTAAAGTAAATAAGTCCGAGTATCGAACCGTGGACACTGTAATAGCGGCTCTCGGTACTAAGCTTTCGTCGAGTCCTAGTCTAATAAATTAAAGTGATGATGATTTAATTAACTACTAAAAAGAAAAATATAAAATTAAATAAAATAAAATGCAAACAAAGCAAACGAACAAGTAGAACTGGAAGAGATCAAATAATGAGAAAATGGCTACCTAGGTAAGAATCAAGGTGACTGACTTATAGCTCTCGGGATTGGATAAATGGGTTTTGGTTACCGGGATCTTAAGATACACTAAACTAGACCAACACTGGAACGCGAATCATTCTCCAACATGTCGCAATACTGAATCTAGGGAAGTGTGTAAACTCACCGGTCTCGGGTTCGGATCACCTCTCGGTCTCTCCAAACTATGCTAAGGTATCCTAAATCTGAATGTCCTCTCGGCCCCCTCAGAAACAATACATCCGGGATGTGTAAGGGATGCAAGGGATAGTTATTCGAACAGGTTTCTAACACAGGGTGCTAACAAAACAGGCACGCTAGGGGTGACTCACTCTCGTGCAGACCACGGTCCCGAATACCTACCAAGCTAGACACACTGACACCTAATCTCCTCTCGGTCTCAAAGGTGGTAGAATGCTAAATTACCAAATAATTAATTAAATTGTTTCTAGGGTTTACTACGTCTAGCAACCTCAAAATATATCAAAAACACTAAGTCTAAGATACTAACAAAATCCTAGATCAAAAGATACAAAATCAATTAAACTAGAATTAAGCGAAACAAAAATTAATATTTAGATATTAAGCACGCATATACAAAAGAAACCTTATTAGAAAACCTTTACCAAAACATTATCCAAAATATTATATAAATCCAACCCGAAAATTATTATTCAATTGTCACCCGTCATCTATACCTAGGTAGCACTAAAAGTTTAGCCAATCATAGTCATGGAATTCAACAAAAACATAGGTTCAAAAATATTCAAAGTCATGGTCTCAATATTCATAACACAAAGTAAATAAATATAAAAACTAGACTTTTAGTGATCAAACCCGAGCTTTGCTGGCCTTCAATTAACCTCCTATTTTAATTTAGAGGTGCTGTCCTAGTGCGCTTCACGTGACCTTCTCTGCTTCGATGATATGTGATGGCTCCTCAAAATAATAATTATCCCTCGTGCCAAAAGTCTCTGCTCCACTATTTTCTTCATTTCGATGATGTTGTATGACTTTTTTTTGTGATCCTCTATGTGGCAGTCCCTTCGCTTTTATAATATTCCTTCATAAATAATGATAATGCTGATGTAGGGTTTTTCATCTTGGGCCTTTTTTTTTCTTTGTCTTGAACGTACACTTGGATTGGACTTTTAGTCCATGTTATTTTATTACTAATATTATTATTATTATTATTATTATTATTATTATTATTATTATTATTATTATTATTATTATTATTATTATTATTATTATTATAATAGTGTTATACTCGGTACTCTAGACTCGGGTGTTCTTGTCTTGACCAAAGTTTTTCGTCTACGCTCCAACGTCTATGAACACTGCTCCCAAGTGTCGGTGTCTCGATTAAAGTTCTTTCGTTTTGAGCTCATTTTCCACGAACACCTATAAAATAATAAAATAAATAGATAAATAATAAAAACGACTCAAAACTAATAAAAATTTAATTAAACGCTAAAATAAATAAAATGGACAGGTACAAGCCTAAAACTAATAAAATACTAATAAAATGACTCGAAAAATGACTACAAATTACAAAGGAAATTAGATGTGTTTTGCAACACATCAAACATCCCCACACTTAAACCTTTTTCGTCCCTGAAAAAGACTGCAATGGAATCATAATTAGGATTCTTGGTTTCAAAAACTTTTAGGTTTATTAATTAAGATTTAATTACGCATCAACCAAAACTGCCGGTATTGTTGTCCACCTAAACCCAACCACCAGCTAATCAGGCCCCAATCATGTAAAGCAATTAAGTTCATGTTATTTCAATCAATCTATGGGTCTCACACTCAAGATATCCAGCTTCACCTAATCTCACCTCAAGCTTTCAAGGCAAAGGCTAAACCATATAGATTTATCAACCACTGCAAACTAAACTCCCTAATGTATTAGAAATTAAATTTATGATGGATGATGGATGAAGTTTATGAGCTTAGACACATTTTTTTTTCATACCTAACCCAGAGGTTGTCTCAATCAGAGTCACTATCCCCAAGAGCGACAGCATGAGCTTCGGTATTTTTTTCAACTTGGCCTCGAGGGAGTTTCGATCAGAGGCTTCAGTTTTTTTTTTTTTTTTTTTTTTTTTTTTTTGTCTAGCTCAATTGATGGACATGTGGATTTTTTTTTTTTTTTTTTTTTTTTGCGGGCGCCACTTTTCACCGGATTTATTCTCATAAAAAGGATCAAGTGTGCCATTTAATTAATAATACATATGGGCTTTCAACCTACAGTGGTACCCCTAATTACCATCAGCGGTTTCAGTTCTACCGTTTCTCCTAAGATGAGACCCCACAAGATTTCATGATTTATTAAGGTATATTAAGACAATCATGGGAACCTTTCAAAGCCAGCTGGGCCTACCGACACATCTTAAGCAGACACGCTTTCAATCTGTTTATATTCTCATATATATAATATTTTGAAAACCAAAAATCCCAATTTTACTATCATTTTCCATATAAAATTGCACAAAAAATCAGGGACTTTTTTTTTTTTTTTCAATTTTTCGATTTTTTTTTTTCGACTCAACCTACAACTAAGCAAAATAAAGACGAAGTCTCCCATCCCCACACTTAGAAAGGCACAATGTCCTCAATGTGCTCCAGGATACAACGTGAACTAAAAATAAAAATGCAAAAATAAAAAATAAAATATATAACAAAATAAATGGAACGAACTCCCCTGAAATATGTGGCGATAGCTCGCAGAAAGTGTTATGTCCGTCCATCATCTACAGCCGTATAGCATTTCCTTCGCGGCCATAGTCAGAATCCTGCAAAAATAAACTAAAAAGAAAGTGAAAGTAAAATGACTCAATAACAAGTGAGATGCCTGTTTACAGAAAATAATTTTAAGATCGACCCCTACCCGAATGGAGATTGAGTACGGGCGGGGGAGATCCATTAGTGAAAAAGGCCAAGGCAATCTCACAAGACTCGATAAACAAAAAATAAATAAATAAATAAAAATAAAAAAAATTAAAATAAAGAAGAATGAAAATAAAATAAAAAAAAAAAGAACATACCTGGCGAATCATGATACAAAACTCTACACTTGGGTTCTTACTCGGAGAACCTAACCTCTACAATCACTCGAGATGAGGTTCGAGGCGGATAACCTCGACCTCATCCTCCTCCTCATTAGCTCTTCCTATGTAGAGCTTCAACCTATGTCCATTCACTTTGAACATCTCTCCATCCTTCCCCTCAATAGTAACTGTGCCATAGGGGAAAACTTCCTTCACCACAAACGGTCCTGACCACCGGGACTTCAACTTACCTGGGAACAATCTCAAACGGGAATTGTACAGGAGTACTTGATCCCCACACTTAAAATCCTTATTCCCCTTCAACTTCCTATCATGCAATGCCTTCGTACGAGCCTTATAGTCATGAGTGTGCTCGTATGCATGATCTCTCAACTCCTCTAACTCGTGCAACTCCAGAAACCGTTTTCTCTTGGACAAAGACATGTCAAGATTAACGGATCGTAATGCCCAATATGCACGGTGCTCTAACTCTACCGGTAGATGACACGCCTTCCCATAGATCATCCGAAATGGTGTAGAACCAGTCGGTGTCTTATAAGCCGTGCGGAAGGCCCAGAGTGCATCATCTAGCTTCTCAGCCCAATCAATCCTACTTGCCCCTACGGTTTTCTCTAAGATCCTCTTGATCCCTCTATTACTCACCTCCACTTGCCCACTTGTTTGCGGGTGATAGGCTGTAGCAAGCCGATGGGTGACCCCATAGCGTTGCAAAGCCTTCTCCATCAATGAATTACAGAAGTGGGTGCCTCTATCACTAACTAAGGCTTTTGGAGTACCGAAACGAGCAAACAACTTTCGTAGGAATCCCACTACAACTCTCGCGCTATTAGTGGGGGTAGGAAGTGCCTCCACCCACTTAGAAACGTAGTCTACAGCGACCAGAATGTACCTATTCCCACGAGACATAGGGAATGGTCCCATGAAATCAATACCCCAAAGATCGAAAACCTCACATGGATGCATAATATTCTGGGGCATCTCATCCCGGGACGAGATGTTGCCAACCCTTTGGCACCTATCACAACTCCTCACAAATGTGGCCGCATCCTTAAATATGTTCGGCCAATAGAAACCCGCGTCAAACACCTTCCTCGCGGTCAACAAAACTCCATGATGGCCTCCCGTAGGGCCCTCGTGACAATGCCTCAACACATCTCTCAACTCCCTACCATCAACACACCTACGGACCACTTGGTCCGAGCCTATCCTAAAAAGATAAGGATCATCCCAAAGGTAATGTTTAACGTCCGCAAAGAATTTCTTCTTTTGCTGGTACGTTAGGTCCCCCCTCAGGAATCCATCAGCAAGATAGTTCGCAAAATCGGCGAACCAAGGCAACTCATCCTCCTTAGCTGTCAACACACACAAGAACTCATGGGGAAAGGCATCCCCAATATCTCTATCCTCACTCGACCTACTCTCCGGGTTCTCTAAACGAGACAAATGATCGGCCGCCACGTTCTCGGCGCCACTCTTCTGCCTCAACTCTATGTCAAACTCAGAAAGCAACAAGACCCACCGAATCAAACGCGGTTTAGCATCTTTCTTACTAAACAAAAACTTCAAAGCCGTGTGATCAGAGTAAACGATGGTCTTAGACAAAACAAGATAGGACCTAAACTTATCAAAAGCATAAACCACCGCTAGGAGCTCTTTCTCAGTGGTAGTGTAGTGCTCCTGTGCATCATTAAGTGTCTTACTAGCATAATAGATCGGGTGGAAATGCTTATTGTGTCTCTGTCCTAAAACGGCCCCAACCGCGAAATCGCTCGCGTCACACATGAGCTCGAACGGCAAGCTCCAATCTGGGGCCACCAGAATCGGGGCGCTAACTAACCTCTCCTTCAGAGTCTCGAATGCTCTCACACACTCCTCACTAAACTCAAACGGCCTATCCTTCTCTAGGAGCTGAGTCATCGGTCTAGCAATCTTAGAGAAATCCTTAATGAACCTACGATAAAAACCTGCATGACCTAGAAAACTCCTAACAGCCTTTACAGAAGTCGGCGGGGGTAAACGCGTAATGGTCTCTACCTTAGCTCTATCAACCTCTATCCCCGCTCGTGAAATCTTATGGCCTAACACTATGCCCTCCTTCACCATGAAGTGGCACTTCTCCCAGTTCAACTTCAACTTCGTCTCCTCACATCTGGCTAACATCCTCTTAAGATTCCCTAAACAGTGATCAAAAGAGCTCCCGAAAACTGAAAAGTCATCCATAAACACCTCCATGGAGCTCTCTATCATATCGTGGAAAATAGCCACCATACATCTCTGAAAAGTAGCAGGAGCGTTGCACAGTCCAAAGGGCATGCGGCGATACGCAAAAGTCCCATAGGGGCATGTGAACGTGGTTTTCTCCTGATCCTCTGGTGCAATGGGGATCTGGAAATAACCTGAGAAACCATCAAGGAAGCAATAAAATTGCTGTCCTGACAAACGCTCGAGCATCTGATCAATGAATGGAAGGGGAAAGTGGTCCTTCCTGGTGGACTCATTCAGCCTCCTATAATCTATACACACCCTCCAACCTGTGACAGTACGCATAGGAATCAACTCACATCTCTCATTAGTCACAACTGTCATCCCTCCCTTCTTAGGGACAACATGGACTGGACTAACCCATGGTGAATCAGAAATGGGGTAAATAAGGCCGGCGTCAAGTAGCTTCAACACCTCCTTCTTCACCACCTCCTGCATGTTCGGGTTCAACCTCCGCTGAGGTTGCACCACGGGCTTAGAGCCATCCTCTAACAGAATCCTATGCTTGCAAAAGGAAGGGTGGATACCCTCAATGTCCACAAGCTTCCAAGCGATGGCATGCTTGTGTTCCTTAAGCACATCTAACAACTTCTTCTTCTCCTCCGCCGTCAAATCTGATGAAATGATGACGGGCAAACGTGACTCCTCATCCAGAAACGCATACTCAATATGATCGGGCAACTCCTTAAGCTCTAAGGACGGTGGGGTCTCTACTGATGGCCTCTCGACGGGCTCATCTCTCTCAATAGCTACGCTCTCCACAGACTCAATGGGGCTATCACTAGACCTAGGGTTCTGTCCTAACGGATAAGTCATCATCTCTATCCCGTGGTCCTCCCAATTCTCATCAACAGAATCTATCTCAGAACTACCCCTACAAAAATCACTCAAACTCTGACCAACATGAGACATAAAAGAGTCTAGGAAGTACAAAGTATCATCCTGAGCACCGGTGTGCTGCATAGACTCCTTCACACCGAAAGTCACGGTGTCAGTCCCTACACGAAGCGTAAGCTTACCGTCACAGACATCGATCAATGCCTTAGCGGTAGCAAGAAATGGGCGTCCTAGAATCAATGGAACTCTCTCATCCTCCTTCATGTCAAGGATCACAAAATCAACTGGAAATACGAACTTATCCACCTTCACCAAGACATTCTCTACGATCCCCCTAGGAAACTTAACTGACCTATCAGCTAACTGGATGCTCATGCGGGTAGGGACCGGATCACCAAGGCCTAGTCTACAGTAAATCGAATAAGGCATCAAATTAATGCTAGCACCAAGGTCAGCCAATGCATGACTCATAGACGAACTACCAAACAAGCAAGGAATAGTAAAACTACCCGGATCTGTCATCTTCTGGGGCAGTTTGTTCTGAACCACCGCAGAACACTTCTCACTCAAAGTCACTGTAGAAATCTCCTCAAGCTTCTTCTTGTTGGACAGGAGGTCCTTCAAGAATTTAGCATACTTAGGCATATGCTGTAATGCCTCAACAAATGGAAGATTCACCTTGAGTTGCTTAAACAAATCAAGGAAGTGACCATACTCCTTCTCATACTTCTGCTCAATCAACCTAGTGGGATAAGGAATTCTACCAAACTTCCTCTCAACTACCTTTTCCTTAGGAGGCTCCTCTGTCTGTGCTGTACTTGCTGGGCGCAGCCTAGGGTGCACATCGCCAGCAGGAGTCTCCACCTCAATCTCCTCATCAACCAGTTCCTCTACCTCAACTGGTTTCTCAACTTCCTTCCCTCTACCACTCCTAGTAGTCACTGCCTTAGCAGTGGCATTTGGGTTAACCTGGGTACTACTAGGGAATGATCCTGCGGGCCTCTCAGTCATCCTACTAGCCATCTCTCCTACTGTCCTCTCTAGACTCTGAATGGTGGAACCCTGATTCCTAAACATTAACTCAAACTCCTGGTTCTTCTTCTGCTGCTCCTGATGCCTAGCTTCACCTTGCATAACTAGAATTTCTAAGAGTTTATTGGTTCTACTCTGACTCTCCTCACTTTTCTTAAGAAACTCACTCATCTCAGACTTAGACTCACCACTACTCTGCCCATTAGCAGGGGCCTGAAACAGACTCTGGCGGGGCTGGAATCCAGGAGGACCCCCGCTCCTCCAGTTTGAGGACTGGCGTGGCTGCCAACCTCGTCCCTAGTTCTGCATAAAACTCAACTCCTCCTCAGATCCTACGGGGCAATCAATCGTATCATGCCCACCTCTACACACCTCACATTTAGCAGAAATCTTAACTTGAATGTCTTTCATCATTTTCGCTAAGGACTCTACCTGGGCAGACAAGGCTATGCTAGAATCTACGGAATGAATACCAGCGGGGGCAGCAGTAACGCCCCCGGAGCCAGGCTCAATATAAGTGCTAGAGGCAAGATCCTCTATCATCTCGAGACAAGCAGCAGCGGTTTTAGTTTTCATCATGTTACCGCCTGCTGTGGAGTCAAGGAGTCTCTTAGTCGCATTAGAAACTCCGTTATAGAACTTCTCAATGACCCTCCATTCCTCAAGACCATGACTAGGGCACTTATTCAGAAGTCCCTTGAAGCGGTCCCAGGTCTCGTAAAAGGACTCCCCCGGCTGCTCAGTGAAAGCATAAATGAGGTTCCTAAGACGAGCAGTCTTAGCTGGGGAGAAGTACTTCTGAAGGAATTTGGTCTGAAGATCAGTCCAGGTGGTAATGGCTCCCTGTGGGAGGGAGTCTAACCAAACAGCGGCCTGATCAGCGAGAGAAAATGGGAACAACCGAAGATTAATGGCGTCCTCAGTAACGCCATTCAGCTGGAAGGTGCTACAGACCCTACCAAACCTAGTCAGATGAGCATGCGGATCCTCATCACGCAATCCATGAAACTGAACCGAGTGGGAAATGGTGTTAATCAGAGTAGGTGGGATGGTCCAGTTGTTCGCCTCGACAGTGGGAAGAGTGATGCTAGAGCGAATGGTGGTGGGTGAATCACTAATGTGCTCATGAACAGTCCTAGTGTCAGCCATAACTAAAACAGAATCAAGATCAGAAAGAGGTACCTGTGGCTGGCGTAAGCGACGGTGGAACTCTCGTTCGGGCTCAGAGAATGGTGTAATATCAGGTGGGCCCGAGGAACGTGTGTGCATACACTGAAAAAGGGAGTGGAAAGAGCACTAATCACACACACGCCGAAAGAAAGACTAAACAGACAAACTACCAAAAACAGGTAACACAGTAGGCAAATTAAACTAGCAAACAAGAAAAACAATTAATCCTAAGCACACAAACTAATAAGCAAGCAAGCACACAAAGCAAAACAAAATATATATATAAATATTGATTTTTTTTTTTATAAATTTAAGTAAAAAAAAATTAAAAATTAAAAATTAAAAATAATAATAGAAATAAAAGCAGTAAAAGTGACTAAATCCCCGACTCGGGCCGTCCTCGAAATCGCAATAGTGTCCCCGGAAACGGCGCCAAAAACTTGATGCGTGAAATGTGTGATAAATATATTTTAAGTCCAATTAATTTCAAAACAAGTTTTAAATGGGAAATACCCACTAAACCACACACTACCGGCAAGTGTACCGGTCGAAAGTAGTAAAGTAAATAAGTCCGAGTATCGAACCGTGGACACTGTAATAGCGGCTCTCGGTACTAAGCTTTCGTCGAGTCCTAGTCTAATAAATTAAAGTGATGATGATTTAATTAACTACTAAAAAGAAAAATATAAAATTAAATAAAATAAAATGCAAACAAAGCAAACGAACAAGTAGAACTGGAAGAGATCAAATAATGAGAAAATGGCTACCTAGGTAAGAATCAAGGTGACTGACTTATAGCTCTCGGGATTGGATAAATGGGTTTTGGTTACCGGGATCTTAAGATACACTAAACTAGACCAACACTGGAACGCGAATCATTCTCCAACATGTCGCAATACTGAATCTAGGGAAGTGTGTAAACTCACCGGTCTCGGGTTCGGATCACCTCTCGGTCTCTCCAAACTATGCTAAGGTATCCTAAATCTGAATGTCCTCTCGGCCCCCTCAGAAACAATACATCCGGGATGTGTAAGGGATGCAAGGGATAGTTATTCGAACAGGTTTCTAACACAGGGTGCTAACAAAACAGGCACGCTAGGGGTGACTCACTCTCGTGCAGACCACGGTCCCGAATACCTACCAAGCTAGACACACTGACACCTAATCTCCTCTCGGTCTCAAAGGTGGTAGAATGCTAAATTACCAAATAATTAATTAAATTGTTTCTAGGGTTTTCTACGTCTAGCAACCTCAAAATATATCAAAAACACTAAGTCTAAGATACTAACAAAATCCTAGATCAAAAGATACAAAATCAATTAAACTAGAATTAAGCGAAACAAAAATTAATATTTAGATATTAAGCACGCATATACAAAAGAAACCTTATTAGAAAACCTTTACCAAAACATTATCCAAAATATTATATAAATCCAACCCGAAAATTATTAT
Organism: Ambrosia trifida; assembly: GCA_028751855.1. Lineage (NCBI taxonomy): Eukaryota > Viridiplantae > Streptophyta > Magnoliopsida > Asterales > Asteraceae > Ambrosia > Ambrosia trifida. The sequence continues at coordinate 175,218,968 of CM054122.1, forward strand.
TCAATTGTCACCCGTCATCTATACCTAGGTAGCACTAAAAGTTTAGCCAATCATAGTCATGGAATTCAACAAAAACATAGGTTCAAAAATATTCAAAGTCATGGTCTCAATATTCATAACACAAAGTAAATAAATATAAAAACTAGACTTTTAGTGATCAAACCCGAGCTTTGCTGGCCTTCAATTAACCTCCTATTTTAATTTAGAGGTGCTGTCCTAGTGCGCTTCACGTGACCTTCTCTGCTTCGTTGATATGTGATGGCTCCTCAAAATAATAATTATCCCTCGTGCCAAAAGTCTCTGCTCCACTTTTTTCTTCACTTCGATGATGTTGTATGACTTTTTTTTTGTGATCCTCTATGTGGCAGTCCCTTCGCTTTTATAATATTCCTTCATAAATAATGATAATGCTGATGTAGGGTTTTTCATCTTGGGCCTTTTTTTTTCTTTGTCTTGAACGTACACTTGGATTGGACTTTTAGTCCATGTTATTTTATTACTAATATTATTATTATTATTATTATTATTATTATTATTATTATAATAGTGTTATACTCGGTACTCTAGACTCGGGTGTTCTTGTCTTGACCAAAGTTTTTCGTCTACGCTCCAACGTCTATGAACACTGCTCCCAAGTGTCGGTGTCTCGATTAAAGTTCTTTCGTTTTGAGCTCATTTTCCACGAACACCTATAAAATAATAAAATAAATAGATAAATAATAAAAACGACTCAAAACTAATAAAAATTTAATTAAACGCTAAAATAAATAAAATGGACAGGTACAAGCCTAAAACTAATAAAATACTAATAAAAGGACTCGAAAAATGACTACAAATTACAAAGGAAATTAGATGTGTTTTGCAACACATCAATAAATTAACATGATTAATTTTATTTCAAAATTTAGATAACCGTAAAAATAGATTGAAGTGTAAACTAAAAGAGTATAATTATTACAAAGTTGGTTACAACTAGTGGTTACCATTCTCGTTTTGTGGCGGGTTCGAAACATAGATAAAAATAAGCAAATTGTGACCAAAGTGATAAAAAAATAACGTCCCAAGTATATACTCAAAAGTCTAGGAAAAGTTGTGTCGTTGTATACGAAAGCCAAGTTATTCGAACAAAATTTATACCAAAACGTATGTAAAGATAAGCTTGACAGCCGTGCATTGCAGCGAGTCAATATGAAAACTTTATGAAATTTTAGGAAATTCGTTTAAAATTCAAAATGATAAATTAAGGCTCAGATGTTGTAGTGTAAATCGGTTAAAGAAAAAGTTATAGCAACAAAAGAAAAATATAACTTTAATAAAGTTGAAGGGGGCAAATGTTAAACTCAATAAAGATCACGTTGTCTAAACAAAAATTAGGCCTTATTTTATTTACTATTAATAAACACCTACAATTATTATATTAGAATAATACATCTTTAAGTGTTTAAGAGGATTTAAATCTGAATTTATAGGTTGAAGCTTCTAAAGTTGGTTATTTGTTAGTTTATGGTTGTCATTCGTCCTATTTTACTAATTATACCTTTTATACATATCTTAGTCATGTAAATGTTAACTTCTTGGTTTTTGCAGATTCATTTAGATGAAAAACATACAGAAATGAACAAACAATAGCCATATAAGCGTCTAAAGTAGCATCTAAGGTTGTATTTATTAGGTCGTGTGTAGTGGAGGGGCTCCATGAGGCTTTTATGGGATTAAAATATTATAAAGTATTAGGAGGGGCTCCATGGGACTTTATAAATTGTTGGATAATCATTGCTTTTTATTGTTTCTATTATTATTATTATTATTATTATTATTATTATTATTATTATTATTATTATTATTATTATTATTATTATTATTATTATTATTATTATTATTATTAAGGGTATGTTTGGCACAACTAGCTGGAAGCTTTTTAAATATATTTTGGTGTTTGGCAGAGTAGCTAAAGTTTTTAATAAAATGTATAAAATGACCAAAATGGGCATAATTAAAAACTTGTAAAGAAGGTTTTTATTTTATTTTTAAAATAAAAAGGGTATTTGTGTCATTTACTAATTAAAAGCTTGTAGCTAGTAGAGCTTTTTCTTAAAAGCTAGTGCTAGTAGCTTTTCACTATAGAGCTTTTTCTCTAACCTAAAAGCTTCCAGCTCCTTTAACCAAACAAAGCTTTTTATTGAGTAGGAGCTTTTTCTTAAAAGCTTGAAGCTTAAAGCTCCTTGCCAAACATACCTTAATACTCACACACACACCACACTCTTCTTCTTCCACACACACTCCACTCTTCATCTTCTTCCACACACTCACACCATCAATGCAACCATCGTCTTCAACCATCACAGCCACCACCGTCACAACCATCACAACCACCACCGTCTTCATCATCAACATCTTCATAATAATAATAATAATAATAATAATAATAATAATAATAATAATAATAATAATAATAATAATAATAATAATAATCCCCAACGGTCCTTTCCTTCCCCCAATGATTTTTCTCTCACTATATGCATAACTAGATGCTTCAAAACGCCCCCATAGCGCCGGCGGGGGCGGTGTTCCCGGCGCTATGGGAGGCCAAAAGGCCCCATAAAGCCCGGTGGAAATGCCCGCTACACACACACTTAATGTTTACTTTTTTAATATTAACATAGTTGTTATTTTATGTGGTATATTTTTATTGCATGATATTAGTGAAAATAGTGATGAGATTAGTCTCTACAAATCTGATTTTCAACGTGAATTTAGTGAAGATGTAATATCACTATTTATATCTTCTATTAACTTGTGTAATAAATACTTTTAATTTATTTGAAGGAACGGATGCATGAAACTAATAGGAGGAGATCCAAGAGGCTCTCTAAATGTAATTGGAATCAAGCTATTGATCTAGACAGTTCGGATGAAAATGACAAAGAAGACGTATTTGATGATAATACAGATAGAAAAAGACGGAGGAAACTCATCCTTACCAAAAGATGTAATAATCAAACATGAAGATATACAAGAAATTTCAGTGATCGCTCTTGATAACGAATGGTGGGCAGACAATATAGATGAGATCATGCAGATTTGGAAGGCGTATGACTAAATTAATCTCATGATGCAATTAGTCACACTTGAGTTTTTAGTTTTCAACTTTTATGTTTATTAATACTTATTTTTCCAGTCATATAATCTTTTTAGTTACTAGACATTTGTCACGCTTATGACGTATATCTACCGCAATGATGCTACGACAAATACTATACGAATTTGAAATAAGTACAGTAGTACAAAGTGTCACTTCCGCCGCATCGCGCGGGTTTCCCACTAGTGTATAATTATTCAAGAGATAGATCAGCTGCCGACAAGCAACGTTTGATATTTGATAGCAATTCACTATTTCAAAAAGCCATACTAAGTTCTAAATAAAAAAAAAAAAAAAAAACTATGTTCTTATAATCACCCTAACTGAAGGATTGGATATTTTAATTAATTTATTGCCCAAAGTATTTTTATCACGTTCACTTGTCATTCATATGTTTTAAGAGAAATACCACACAAATGTAACCAAGTTTGCTTGGTGTTCTAATTAAGTTACTCAAACTTTTTTTGTCTCTCTAAAGTCATTCAAGTTTCATTTGTTGTTCTAATACTATGTAATTACCAGGTTATCAGGTCACCTTCTTTTTTTTATTTTTATTTTTTCTTTCATTTTTATGCTTACATGGATATTATTTTTATTAGGTGAGTTTTATAAAATGAAGATTTAAAAAAATAATTTTTTTTTTAAATTTTACATGTTTAAAAAATTTATTAAAAAATATTAAAACCTGACACATCATCACTTTCACCTGGAAACCTGATAATTACACAGTATTGGAACACTAAATGAAACTTGAGTGACTTTAGAGAGACAAAAAAAGTTTGAGTGACTTAATTGGAACAGTTAGCAAACTTGCTTACATTTCTACAAAGTTACCCCGTTTTAAGAGGGTTCTAATCCATGATGGACAAAGGTATGGATTTAGGAGAAAGTATAGGGTACAAAGTTTCTTAATGTGAGAAGTGTAGGAAGCCACCACATATTGACATGTGTAAACCGTGGTTAACTATACCTAACTCAAAACACCATTTCTTCCTTCCTTTTTTTGTGGTAGATCTGAACTAACCACCCTTCTCACAAACTTTATCTTCATCTTCATCATCTTATCCATTAAAAGAGCTCGATCCCTCATCAATATAGATGGTTTATACTCCTCATCATCACCTTCCAACCCCACCTTTTTACCTTTTTTCGTAATCGGAACCGAACCCGACCTCAATCGTTGTTCGACTTCAACCCGACCTCAATCGTGGCTCAGATCTAGTCACTTCCCTCTATCTTCGAAGAAGACAACCAAGCCAACATCTCTGTATCTCTAGCTAATCACAAAACAAAGGAAAAAGAAGAAAAAAAGACAAAAAAAACAACCAGTCCATAAAAACCTTACCCCAACTGTGTGTGAATATAGTTGTTTGTTTGTTGGAGAAAAACAGAGGAAAATAAGGAAAAAAGTGAGGAAAAGGTGAGTTCTAATTATACTAAATGCGTTTTACAAAACCAAGTGCGTTTTACAAAACCAAGTGCGTTTTATAAAAAACCAAGTGTGTTTTGTAAAAACCAGTTTAAATAGTGTTTAAAAAACCAAATGCGTTTTATAAAAAAACCAAATGCGTTTTACAAAAACCAAGTGCGTTTTATAAAAAACCAAGTGTGTTTTGTAAAAACCTGTTTAAATAGTGTTTAAAAACCAAATGCGTTTTATAAAACAACCAAGTGCGTTTTATGATTTTCTGTTTAACAGTTTCTGATATTCATCGTCTGAAACTTTTTTGAAAGCCATTTTTTTTTCTTTAATTCTTCTTCTAGTATCAACATCGTTCGTTTCTGTGAATAATACATGCGTTGATAGTGATTTATGAATATGATTCAACTAATTTTATCGATTGAGTTATCATACTCTGTTTTTTTTATTTTTGCAAATACGTTTTGATTTTGTTTGTAATCGAATGTTTTTTATTGTTTAATCATTCTGAACGTTTAATCGATTATGTCTGTTGTTATGATTTCACAAAAATTTAAACGTATTTTTCCTAATTTACCCTTGGTTAGATTAACCCAAATATGATTAGGATTGTTAATTACCATCTTGCCACCGCCTAAATCTAATGGCTGAGAATGCTTCTTACACTTTGTATGTTAAGAAACTTTGTACATTAGCCTCTTTCTGGATTTAGAATAATACGATGATTAAATAAAAACGTGTAGTACGCTCTATGAGTGGGTAAAAGTAATTGGGATTTAGACATTATTGAATGGCAGTGGGGACCCCACGTAATTGACTACTTAATGGATGTATAAATGAGGGTCCAATTGGTTTTAAAAAATTACCTGGAACTGAAGAAACATCACATAAGTGTAGATGAAGGTGGTGGTAAGAGAATCGATGATGGTGAGGCCAGCTGAGGAGTCACCGACGAGAAAGGTGTGGAACTCTAGCCTCGATCTTACTGCCGCGAACACTCACACACTATCGGTGTATTTTTATCGGCCCAATGGTGCTCCTAACTTCTTTGATGCCAAAGTGATGAAGGACGCTTTGAGTAGGGTGCTAGTTACGTTTTACCCAATGGCAGGGCGATTTAAACACGACCAAGATGGTCGGGTTGAGATCGATTGTCAAGGACAAGGGGCTTTGTTTTTGGAAGCTGAGTCTGATGGCGTTATCGATGATTTTGGTGATGACTTTGCACCCACAATGGAGTACTTGAAACTCGTTCCGGTGGTTGACTACTCCCAGGGAATCGAATCATATCCTCTTATGGTCTTTCAGGCATAAAAATTTTTATAGATGTCAATATTATTTGTAATTGAAACTAATTTGTGTATATGTAACAATATATTGTCTTTGACCAGGTAACATACTTCAAATGTGGCGGTGTTTCGCTAGGAGTTGGGAGTCACCATCGTGTTGCGGATGGGATGTCTGCGTTGCACCTCATAAAGACATGGTCCGATATGGCTCGTGGCCTTGACATCACTCTCCTACCCTTCATAGACCGGACTCTCCTTCGTGCACGGGACTCACCACGACCAGTTTTTGAGCACATAGAATACAAACCAGATCCAACGCCACTCAAAGTCCCGTTAGATGAAACCAAAACCATCTTCTCTATGTTCAAGTTGACACGAAACCAACTCGATGCGCTCAAAGCAAAATCAAAGGAAGATGGTAACACCATCAAATTCAGCTCCTTTGCAATTCTTTCGGCCCATGTTTGGAAGTGCGTATGTAAAGCCCGTGGGCTGCCAGACGATGTGGAAATCAAGCTCAACTTCCCCGTTGATGGACGGGACCGCTTACAACCACCACTTCCACCAGGCTATTTTGGTAATGCTGTCTTCATAACTAGTGCAATAGCGACAGCAGGCGAAATTCAATCCAAACCATTGTGGTATGCTGCAAGTAAAGTACATGATGCTTCAGCAAGGATGAATAACGATTATCTAAGGTCCGCAATTGATTATCTGGAACAACACCAATGTAAAAAGCCTAATGTTGATTATACGTACACAAATCTACTAATAGTAAGTTGGGCTAGGCTCCCAATTCATGACGCCGACTTTGGATGGGGCCGACCCATCTTCATGGGGCGTATAGGAATCCTAGCAGCTGGTAGGTGTTATTTGTTACCAAGCCCGATAAACGATGGGAGCTTATCAATCATCATCGGACTGGAAGTTGAACAGATGAAGCTTTTCAGCAAATTGTTATATGCAATCTGAAGTGAATACGTATTTTCATTGCAATATGAAGTCAATAATTGATCGTTCTACTAATAGTTTATAGTTTCAGTTTCCGAAAGGTGGTTGTATGCAATGTGGAGTCAATTAATAGGTATTATCATTGCTCGTGTAGCGCTCGAATAATTTGTAAAGTATCAATAGTAAGTTGGGATATGTGTATGCGTAAGAGTATCTTTAACCATCCGAAATCCGGCGCCCATAGCCATGTTTTCTCAATAAAGTTTACTTTTTTTTTTGAACGACAAATTTGTACTCATTGTGGGACTTGAACCCATGACCTCCCCTTAGGTGTTCCTAGAAGCTTTGCTCTACCATTGGGCCACCAACCCCAATGGCCAATAAAGCTTACCTTACTTTAGCTTCTCTCTCTCCCTCCCTCCCTCTTTCTCTCTCTCATGTTGTGTATGTAAGTAGCCTACTTTCAAGGGCGATTCTTTTAAGAGGTGGGGAGGGGCGGCCGACTCCTCCAAATTTTCGCCCAGAAGTTCCGATTATATAGTATTTGTATAGAAATTTTTTGGTATATAAGATTTCGACCCCTGAAACTGGTTTTCGACCCCCCGAAATTAGTGACTTCCGACCCCCCGAAATTTCGGGTCAAGATTCGCCACTGCCTACTTTATTGTAGGTGTGAACATGAATTTACCAAATCCCACACGTAGAGCACCACACTTCCATGCGTGGTCCAAGAGCGTGGGTAGTTGGCGAGGAGCTAACCCCGATAAGTTTTGTGTACTAAGCCTCGTCTTTTATCGCATGTTGTTTTCTATTCAAATGTATAATTGGGAACCATAAATCAAAAAAATGGGTTATGACCATAATAAAAAAATCATTATGACCAAAACGAATAAGAGTATAACTGTATAAGACTAGGGGCTTCTGAGTTTAACTTGGTCAGTATTAGCAATTAGCTTTTACAACTACTTTGATAAGCTAAGCTACCATGCGTCGCCACTTGTTCCGAAACTTACAAGAGAATGGTGTAATCGGTTATAACCTTGGCATGTTGGTCGATTTGAAGAGTCTAGGATTTGGACATAGTTTTCTTTTAGTTGTTAGTTTATTTTAGTGTAATATTGTATCCATCTCTTGGTTTTATTCATCAAGCGAAAACATAATATAGTGAATCTTTTGGTCCCATCGATTTCTAGATAGTATCAGAGCAGGGGTAATCTTTACAACCCAAATAGATCATCTAAGAAACCAAGACGGATAATTTTGAATCCGATGGTGATTGGATGGTTGATTTAGGAGCCACATAATTACACATAACAAATCAAGTTGATTTACTTGATAACAAAAGGAAAAAAATCTTTTGAAACTCTTGTTATATTTCCCAATGGTGACACCATTTCTGTTGAAGGAAGAGGTGGTTATGTCTTACCAGGAGGGGACAAAGTGAAAGAAGTACCATACGTCCCTAAGTTCAATTGCAACTTACTATGCGTAAGCTGTTTAACCAAAAATCTTCAATGTGCCGTCACCTTCTTTCCTGATTTTTGTGTCGTATAGGGGCTGCCATCGGGGAACATGATTGGTGCGGGTGAGTGCAGAAGTGGTCTATACCGGATGGGGATTTTTGGGAACAAGAGGAAAGCTATGATGGTAACAATGGATAGGTGGCACAAGCGACTAGGCCACACATTCAAAGAGAAGCTTACTCAGGCTGATTTTCTTAGAAAAGTTTCTTCCAATTTTACGAATAAAGTTTGTGATTTATGCGAAAAGGCTAAAATTACCAGGTTACCTTTTCCAATTAGTTCGACAAAATTGCTTCGATTTAATACAAATATTCGGGGGGAAATGTCAAATGCCTTCTTTTTCTGAAGCAAATTATTTTTTAACCATCATGGATCATTATTGTAGGTCGGTTTGGATCTTTCTTATTAAGCACAAATATGTGCTAACAACTACTTAATCAATTTTCACGAAATGAATGAAACTCAATTTGGGAAATCTATCAAAATAATAAGATGTGACAACGGTGGCGAATTCACATCAAATATCATGCATGATTTCTATGCTAAAAATGAAATTTTAGTGGAGACCACTTGTCCACGCACACCCCAACAAAACAAGTTGGTGGAACACAAGCACGTGCATTTGCTAGAAATAGCATGCCCTTGAGATTAAAGGCAAAATTACAAAAAGTTTTTTTTTTTTTTTTTTTTTGGGAGGGGGGGATGTATTCTTACAGCAACTTATATTATGAATCGACTTCCCTCTGAATTTCTCAACAATAACCCCCCTGAATTGTTGTTTAATAAAAAACATGAGTTTATCACATTAGGCTTTTTGGTTGTCTAACATATTATAGGATCTTTGAGACGAAGGGAGACAAGTTTGAAGTGAGAGGGAGATTTGGGATTTTCTTAGGGTATCCTTCTGACACCAAATTAAGGATACAAAATATATGGTATAGAAAATAGAACAATTATTGTTTCCAGAGGCTCAAAGTTTTTTAAGATAATTTTCCCTTTTCTTCTATCACACAAATAAAAATATAGATGGTCCACTTGACTTACCTAATGTACCATGTTAATTTGGTTTTTATTTTTATTTTTATTTATGAAGAAGACATTTTAGTCCATGAGAAAAGTTCAGAAGCCCAAGATGAGCACGTAGATGAAGCAATGGCCCCTGATGGTGAACAACATGATTTAAAAAATGGTTCCGGCACCTTTAATGAAGACCCAACAAATGAGAATGTAATTCTACATGAAAGTGTTGAATCTGAAACAGTATGCACAAGACCTCAAAGAATCCGTGTTCAACCGCAGCACCTCCATGTCTTTGAAGTATCGCTTCCCCATCAATAGACCATGCACAACCCGCACACGATCAAGAGACCTCAACGCTACACCCTATTGCCAACTACATTTCTTATGAATTTTTTTTAAAAATACAAGGTGTTTTTAGCGGCCATCATCTCAAATGATGAGCCGAAAAGTTTCAAGCAGGCCATGCAGGATGAGCGGTGGATAGAAGCTGTACAGAAAGAAATACAAGCTCTCGAGCAAAATGAAAACCTGGACTTTTGAAAAGCTACCCGAAGGGAAATGAGCTGTTGAATCTAAATGGGTTTACAAAATAAAATATTAGGCCAATGGAGAAACTGAACGATATAAGGCATGAGTTGTTACAAAGGGGTTCACACAAATGGAGCAGTCAACTTTCATGATACTTTTTCCCCAGTTGCTGGTCACTGTCTAAACACTTCTAGCATTAGCATTTAAGAGAAACTGGGTTTTTCATCAAGTTGATATAAATAATGCATTTCTGCATGGAGATTTGAATGTGGGAGTATACATGAAGATTCCTCAAGGGTTCTCTAAAGAAAATGAAACTTGGGTTTGTTGTCTTCGTAAATCGCTCTACGGTATGAAACAAGCTTCACGCAACTGGTATCACAAGTTCACCACCTTTCTTATCATTCTAGATTTTAAACAATCTAAGGCTGATCACTCGTTTTTGTAAAAGAAAAATGGGTCTTTTGTTGCAGTATTAACCTATGTTGATGATGTCGTTATTGTTGGGAACGACAACCAGAAAATTCAAGAAACCAAGAATCCTCTTGATAATTAATTTAGCATCAAATACCTTGGTTCATTAAAGTATTTACTTGGAATTGAAGTTGCCAAGACATTGGAACGACTGGTCCTTAGCCAACGAAAGTCTACGCTAGGCATTTTAAAAAAATAGTGGGATGCTTGGATGTCGACCAAGCATTTTAAAAAATAGACGATCCTTGTGTGGAAGCAAACTCCTATTGCCGTATGGTTGGTCGTCTTTTTTACCTCCAAGCTACTCTGCTTGACATTACTTATGCAGTGAATGTTTTAAGCCAGTTTGAGGGTGATCCTCGCCAGAAACATTTGGAAGCTGCAAATCATATTATAAGATATTTAAAAGCCACTCTGGGTCAGGGTGTTCTTCTTCCACATGGTGGGGATTTCACTTTAACCACTTACCGTGATTATGATTCGCTCGGTTTGTCCTTTAACTAGGTGATCAAGGGACAAGGAGCGATTATCTTCTTCTTTTGGGCGACGCACCTATCTCCCCGAAAAACTAAGAAACAATATGTCATTACTCGTTCTTCTGTAGAAGCAGAATATAGAGCCATAGCTTCCAATGTTAGTAAGACTTTATGGATAAGATGGATTTTCGAGGATTTGGATGTTCAGATTGTTAAACCTACACCACTGTTTTATGATAATCAAGCTGCTCGTCATATTGCCAATAACCCGATATTTCACGAGCATACTAAGCATGTTGAGATGGACTGCTATTTTGTTCAGGAAAGAGTAGAGACCAAACAAATTTTTCACATGTGCGTCGACAACAAATTGCAACTTGCAGATTTGCTCACCAAAGGATTAGCATCACAACAACTTCCATTTTTGTTATCCAAGAAATGCTCTCGAAACTTACATGCTCCATCGGGAAGGGGGGGGGGGTTTCTAGGATTTGGTCAAATAATCTAAGCATGTTCCATTTATTCTTCCTTATTATTAGCCATAGTTCCCTTTAAGTTGTTGGTTTATTTAGGTCTATATATTGGGGTGGAGTTAGGGTACAAATGTTATATTTCATGAGAAGTGTGAGAAAGATTAAGAATTGGTACGTAGACATCACTTTTTGGACTTATTTATAATGTTTTGGATTGTTAATGCTAAAATAACACTAAACATAACAATTAAAATCACAAAACAAATTTATTTTAGGCTTAAAAACTTAAAACACCATGCCAGGAACATGTTCTAAGCTGTTGTGTTTTACCTATGTGTTTTAACTATGTTTTAAATTTCATGGCTATAATACATTCCATTGTGTTTTAAATTGTTGTGGTGGGGAAAAATGAACCAGTTCAGCATGGTATTATTAGACTTTGTCATGATAGTGCAATGGGGGACCATTCTGGGTTACATGCTACAGTTCAAAGGATTCAGAGCATGTTTAGGTGGGAAAGACTGCACAAACAAGTAAGGCAACATATAAGGCAGTGTGATGTGTGTTAGAGAACTAAAGTGGAGAATGTGGCTTATCCTTGTCTGTTACAGCCTTTACCAGTGCCTAACTATGTGTTTTTAGACATATCAATGGATTTTATTGGTGGGTTTCCTAAGGTGAAAGGAAAAGATAGCATCTTGGTGGTCATTGATAGACTAACCAAGTATGGGCATTTTATTCCTCTCAGTCATCCATACTCTGCTGAAACTGTGGGTCAGGTATTTTTGGATAATATCTTTAAGTTGCATGGTTGGCCTCAAACGATTGTGTCTGACAGGGACCCATTTTTCTAAGTTCATTTTGGAAAGAATTCACTAACCTACAAGGTATTCAGCTTGCCATGTCAACTGCATACCATCCATAGTCTGATGGACAGACTGAGGTGGTCAATAGGTGTATAGAATCCCATTTGAGGAGCATGACAGTGGGAACTCAATCGAATTGGCTTAAGTGGTTACCCTTAGCCGAGTGGTGGTATATGGTTTTCTATGGTTTTCCTCCTTCTCTGTTCATCCCATACATTCCAAAAGATAGTTCGAATGAAGCAATTGATCAATTGTTCTGTGACCGAGAAGATGCTATTCGAACAATGAAACAGTCCCTTTTACAAGCACAGAATTGGATGAAACACTTAGCTGACAAACATAGGACTGATAGAGAGTTTAAGGTGGGGGATTGGGTCTTTTTGAAATTACAGGCTCATGTACAATCATCTCTTAGACAACACAAATATTCTAAGCTCAGCCCTAAGTTCTATGGCCCTTTTATGATTATAGAGAAGATAGGGAATGTCGCTTACAGATTATACTTACCTGATGATTCACAAATCCATCCAACTTTTCATGTTTCTCTGCTAAAACCAGCTGTAGGCCCTAACACCAACATCATTCCACTCCCTGCTCAACCCAGGTTCAAGTTCATTCCATCAGCTGTGATTGATAAAAGGATGGTTAAGAAGAGAAATAGAATGGGGGTTCAAGTTTTAATTAAGTGGGCAGGGTTACCAATGAGTGAAGCATCTGGGAGGATTTGGAGGAGATGCAACTTCATTTCCCTGATTTTGAATTTAATTTTGGGGTCAAAATTTCTTAAAGGGAAGGGTATTGATACGTGGTATTAATAAAGGGTATAATTGTAAAAGGACTAAGGGTCTTAAATGTAATAATTGATAGTACGTGGGGGGTTTTGTGTAAAATAGTTATTAATAAGTTGGGCGGGAAAGATTGTTCAAACAGTTAATGGTAGTTAATAGCAGTTACATGTAATAAGCTATGTATAAATAGTCGATTGATGAATAAGAAAGGATTACCCGATTGTTGAGCTTATTCTCTTGTGTCTCTCTCTAACTAATTCTCTGTCGTCTCTGGCGACCTTCTATCCATCACCACCACCGTACCACCACCATCAACCACCACATTATAACACCACATATCATCGGCTAATCAATCTGATGACCAGTTGTCTCAAGTGTGGATAAAAACTGATAAGACTCTAATGTAACACACAGAGAAATATGAGGATAACATGATGACTCCCTAAGCAGTTGAGATAAGCTAGGGTTTCCTACTTCAAAAACCGGTTCCAAACCCCAACCAGTTTACCAATGCAATATTCTTATTTGGCTTTTGTTGATAAAAACTTAACCGATTTCAATCGAAACTGCTTTGGTTTGAAAAACCGTGAACCTCTATGGAGGCCCCTACTCTCAAAATGAGCTTTTATCTTGATAGTGTAAAGTAGGGATGCACAAAAACTCTGTTTTCGGATATAACTTGAAATCCCGACCCCGAATCGGTTCTTACTCTACCCGACCACGGATACATACTGGTTTCAAACCCGGGATAAGAAAATGGAATTGACCCAGAACCGCTTTCAGCTTTACCCAACCAAAACCCGGAAAAATCAGTCAAAAACCCAAAATACCTGAAAACGGTTCTTAACCGACCTAGTTGTTGACTAAACCCGGACCCGGTTTCGAGTTCTAAAAAACTCGCTTTGTGCATCTCTAGTGCAAACTTTGGTTACTTTGGTCCAGAGGTACACACATCATTTTTTTTAACCCAAACCGGGTTGGGTGTTGACCGGTTTCAAGTCAAACCAGTTAGGTTTGGTAGGCCACAAATCATTTTTTTACCCGGTTTTGGTTCAATTTCAGTTTTGATTCCGGTTAATTTCAGTTCCATTCCGGTTCACGTACACACTTTTTAAAGTCATATAAATTTTAACTTTTATTAGCTATTAGGTAGTTTTAAAGAAGAAAATTGAGTTTTAATAAAAAAACACAAAGTTTTATTTGTGTTTCTGGCCAAAAATGGTTTTTTTTTCTTAAACTGGTTTTCGTTTTTTTCATATTTCAACTGGTTTTTAGTGTTGGGTGTCGAATCCAGCAAATAAATAAATAATAAACCTACTAGTATTAGTGAAAGTAAGGTTCGTGTCCTCAGGGATACAGATCAACTGATTATACCAAAAACTATTTTTCTCACAAATACGACTATATGAAAAAAGGGGGGGTTTGGTGTAGTTTAAAATTAACGAAAATAAAACTAAAATTAATAAGACGAATGACTAAAAAAAATGTTAATTAAGTTGTGAAATAAATTCAGATGTTAAAGCTAATTCCAACACTAAGGCAGTTTCTTAATTTGACCCGAACTTATGATCATTAACAGGTATGGTGCAATGATCCTTTAATTAAACGGTTTGTATCAATACTAGACGTCACGCAGTTCGGACATCCACTCTATCTAATGTCTAACCACACGCCGTTCGTTGATTAGAGCCAACCCGCTACTCCAAGCTCACGCCGTTCGGATCTTAGCGTGCGGGTTGCAATGATAGAAGTATCGATTACAATCAAACACTCACGCCGTTCGGAGTGCTTAATTATATTGTTTAATTCTATAACAAATTTAAATTCATAGACAAACTTAAACCATTATTTGTTCCTTTTTATCAAATATATAAAACTGGTTAAAGTGTTATAAATTGATGAACACTATTAGAATGATTAACAAAGTGGCCAATTTTATCAACCAACTAATATTTTACCTAAGGGTATAAAATCAAGAACCAACCAAACAAACCATTCAAAAATTGGATCTCATAAGAGTTTCACATAAGTTTTCGAATCAAAATTAAATAAACATATTAAAGTGCCGGAATTAAAAAGGTTCTAACCAGACATAGCGGCTAGTTCAATCAAAACACTTATAATACTAAACATAAAAAAATAAAATAAAATAAAGCTTACGAAATAACCAAAAAATAATATATGAAAAAGTCTTTTTGCTTCTTGGATGTTCTCCTCGATGCAGTCCCCCAAAGATATCAATAATAATCCCACTTCCAAAAAAAATATCAATCATAATCCCCACAATTTTCCTCTGTCCCTTTTTTTTCGAAAGTCTTTCCCACATCATCTCAAAGTTTGTTAACATTATTTTAAATCATATTTTCAATTCAACCCCCTCTAGTTCTTGTCATTCTACTTTGATCTAAACTTCTTTTCAGCGTCCAACGAAATCCAAGTAAATTGCGACCTCGCCTCGTCAATGCTCGTCATTTCCTCTTTCAATTCTCCACCCCTACAAAATCAACCAAAAACAAACCAAAGTAGATTCCGCCCACAAAAAATATGCAATACACGAAAACAATGCAATATGTACAACCTAAATGCATAAAAACGCCTAAACTAGCTACTTAATGAATGATAAAATATGCCAAAAAATGCAACGAACAAATCTCCCCAAGCTTAAACTTTTCCTTATCCTCAAGGAAGTCAAGAATAAAACTAAGTCAAGGAGCAAACACGAAAACAAACAAAACACATATGCATGCTTGAAATAAAATATTTTTTTTCTTTTTGTCCCTTGGCAATACTTCATGCTAAACACGTCCAACACATTCCCAAAACATAGACGACTAACATCAAACGGAGTCGAATATAAGCCACAAACCGTAGGAACACATTAATTCACAAGACTTACAACGATCAATAGATTTACGACCCAACAAGTCTAGATGGTGCCATTTTTAAAAACCATGGGCGTACCTATTCAAGTTTCGCCTCCGTTCAAGAATCTAACCATACATAGCATGTACCCCTCACAATAATCACTCAACACTCGGTTATATATATCCAATTTGGAGTGATTCTCTCAAAACCGGACAATAAAAACATCGTTAACATAAGCTTGTACATTAATCAAATCTACACCTAATTGTTAAAACTTAACATAGATCAAGAGGGCTTTTTGGGTTGGCAAGGGTTAAAGGTGGGAAAAATTTGGGGAAATGGCGAAAACAAGAGAAATGACAATCCGGTCTAATAAACAAAACTTCTAAACACATAACAAACTTAGTCTTTTCGACTCAACAATTTATTCTATTTTTTTTTCTTTTTCAGTTTTTTTTTTCAGTTTTTTTTTCATTATTTTTTTTTTCACATAACATACTCTTCTGTCTTATTTATATACTTCAGTAAAGTCACGAAGTAAGCACAAGTTAAACCGGATGTAATAAACGAATCACGGGTTAAATCAAAAGAAAAGGTCAAGGCTCAAAGGGGCTACTATTGGGAATGTTTCAATTGGGTTAATAACAAAATAAACGAAAATAAAGATGATGAAAAGGGCTCAACATATGGGTAATCCTAATGCCTCTGTCACTTCTATGTCAAATCTCAACCTAAGGTCTCAAAATGTATGTAATGCACAAGTTCTAAAACGATGAATCATGTAGGTATACATTCATCAAACGAAACAATGAATATATTTATGGAAATTTAAAGGCTCAAAACTCACTGAACGTATGGAATTGGGTTGCCGATACAAGCTATGCATAGCTATCAACTATCTAGTCAACTACACCATCCTAAGTACCCCAAACATTTTATATTTTCTAAAAATTGACTATGTTGGGCCAACTTTATCCCGCAACTTAAAGAATTTGCGTCTTAAAGCGTGTAAGCCCATACCGACCCGCCTTCAGCTTACGTTTTACAATGAATGAGACGTGCCTTTCGTGTGCAATCAGAAAACCTTGGGAATTTTTTTTCTCTTTTTTTTTTTTTAGATATATATATGCTATATGCCACTAGAATGGATGCACGAACTAAGTAATGCAAAACAATAACAAGATGCAAACAAAAAAAATAGAAAATACCTCTCCCCAAGCTGGAATTAAGCAGTGTCCTCAATGCTCAGAGACGAGGGCGGAAGGCATCTAATGCGGCGGTGGAGGTGGTTGAGGCCCGAGCTGACACAGCTGGATGCTTCTCTGGATGCTTCTTGGTGCTGCATAGTCCACGCCTTCTTAACATTTCAAGCTTATCACCTTCTTTGAGTTTGTTAGGCTTCTTGACACAGCTGGATGCTTGCTCTTGATTTGGCCTTGTCTTTTGCCGCTTTGCCAATGGTTGTGATGGCGCAGTTGAGCCATGCTTTGCTGATATCCGCATCTCAAAACCTGAAACTGGTGCGTTTCCTCAAAAATCCATGAGATTCGACAAACATCAACACAATCAATTAATTTCAATAGCAAGAACAAACTCAAGTTGCCAATAAAAAATAATAATAATAATAATAATATTATTAATAATAATAATAGGATAACATGGTTCGAAAACCATTATCCTTCACAGAAGATTGTCACTTAAGCTTTTAGGCAGACCCAAGTTACCTAATACATTCAAACGTGGTACTCATGTGTTACACATTCAGGCCTTGTGAAGGAGGATCGGTGTAACATCGCAAAATTTTCCCCCAAATCCTAATACATATATTATATTTTTATCATATGCCTAAAGTTTTTATTTTTCTACCACCCAACGTATATATATAAAATAATAATAATAATAATAATAATAATAATAATAATAATAATAATAATAATAATAATAAACGTTGGACCTTGTTTTACAAAGCAAAAAAAAAAAAGAAAACAAACTAAACCCATCTTTATTCGAGCCCAGTTATAGCCCAGCCAGAGCAAAAAAAAAAAAAAAAACGGCCCACTTGTCTGATTCCTTGGATCCGGCCCAAACACAAACCCACCCCACTTTTGTCATCCCTGTTACCCGAGAAAAAACCACCAGACCCGACCCGAACCCTGGTCAAACCCAGTCCACCCTCGTTGATTAATGCTCCTATTTTTGGTAGCAAACTCATCCTCTTTGACCGACTAACAAACCCTCATAACTATTATCCGTGATTTATGCCAAAACCCACTCCAAATCAATGATTATACGCGTATTTTGACAAAACTTTTGTCAAGGATTGAGACCTTCCTTATATGCCTAATTGTTATAAATTGAAACCACCAAGTGAATCAGTGACAGCCGAAAACCACAAATCCACCATCACCTTTCATTCTAAATGTCTCAATCGTACTCATTCCCGAATGTTTGACTTTTCGTTTGACTCGTTTTTCCACTTCCATTCGGCTCTGTAAGTCCCACTCTTTTACATGTCTGAAATCCTTGCATTCACGCGATCAATAACCCTATTGATGCAAGGGTTATTGATTCGTAATTTGAATTATTAAGAAACTAGGGTTCATATAATATTGATTTGGGGAAGAACACGATTCCACATAGGTTATTTATATTAAACGAAGTGAAACCAAACACAACCACTGGTCTGGACCAAGTGGTTGTGCCTGGTGACTCTGACCCGGCTGACGCGGGTTCGAACCTCAGCAACCCCACACCTTTTTCTTTATTTTGTTTTTAATCAAATCAATTATATATAATACTTATAACCTTATAAATTCATTTTAAAATGCTAAAACATTTTTAAAAATTCTACAAAAATTATTTTTGTATTAACCTGATGAAAAGGTTTAACCCACAATTTTTAGTTTTCAAAAACTTATTTATTTAATATATATAATAATTAAATCAAGTTTATTCTATTATATTTATAAAATTCCATTAATATATCAAAACAATTTTATAAATTTCCACAAAAATTATTCTGAGTTTATATAATGTTAAAATTTTCTGAAATGATTTTTATTTCAGAAAAATCATTTATTTAATATTTTTAATCAATTTTTGTTAGTTTTAATCATAATTAAATCATAATAAATTCAATTTTTAATATTTTTGCACCAAAATTTTATACAAATTATTTCTGATTATTTAGAACAGAAATATAAATTTTAAACTAATAATTCTTTAATTTTAATATTTTTAAATATTAAAGTTAAATTTTGACAATTTGTTATAAATAGAATTTAATATTCTATTTTAAAGAAAATAATTTTGTAAAAATTATTTTTATACTTTAAACACATTATTGGGACCATCTTAAATTTAAATTTTATAAAAAGATTTTTGTCTAATTAATTACTAATATTCTCTCAATTATCAAACATTTTTGATATTAATCAAACAAGCATTTATCCCCAAATTCGAAGCCCTAGAAACTTATACATTTGTAGACTTGATAGACTTAGACATATTTATTACCTTATTATAGGGTGATACTTGACACATTTGGGCAACACCATTACTCAATTTTTCAACAGATATAACATTTTGCTAAGGTGAGTTTTACATAGCCCCTTTTCTATTTATCACCATTTTTGGGGTGAAACATGTTACAACATCATTTATGCAATTCAATCATCAATGTGTCTATGTGTTTTTCTATGTTGCATTATGTCTTGAACATGACTAGAGTAAGCACAATTCTAGCATAAACATTCATCAGCCAAACGGTATACATTGATAAATCTATTGGACTGACAATCCCACCCGGATACGTACCTCCTACAAAGGTAGCGTGGGTGTTTGTTACTGCAATATAAACGAGTGAACCATGAGCGTATGGGATGTACCACAATACAACAGTCACAATGGTTGATTATGCACTCGATTTACTTCTAGTATGTTTTCACATATGGACTAGATTGCCATGACACATGAATTGCACAACAGTTTCATTCGATTATCAAAACCTATGTAATTCTCACCAACTTTTGTTGACCCAAAATATTTTCAACTTAACATGTTTCAGGTTTCTACTTGCTTGAAGATTCAAATTAATGCTTGAAGATGTGTGCATAGTTTTATTCAATTTGATGTACGAATTCTTGTATAACAATTGTATGTAATGGATTTAAATCATTTAATGAAATTTATTATTTACCATGAGCTACTGAACAATCATCAATACGTGACATCCCGATGTTTCCGCCATCGGTTGGGGTGTTACAATCGGGTTTAGGGGCGGAGGTGATGTGAAGGTAGTTAGCGGCGGCGGACAGGGGCGGACCAGGGTGGTTGATGAAAGGAGGTGGAGCAAGGGTTCGACACCCTTGGACCTGTGCTCGTATAGGGGCGGTGGTGGGTGGTCAGTCAGGGGCGGCGGTTATGGAGTGGCCGGAAGATGATAGTGGGCTGTGACCGGAGACAAAGGACGCAGAGAGAGAAGAAAAACATACCTGACTTGGTGGCGAGTGGGCTGCAGCGGTGTGGCGGCGGCAGTAGGTGGTCAGCGGCGGAGGTGTGCAGGAAGAAGAAGGACGGCGGCGGTGAGCAGAGGACGCGTGAACAGGGGCGGAGGTGGCTGGTGGCAGCGAGTGGTTGGCTGGCTGAGGGAGGAGGCAGCAGGAAGCGATTATGGGCTTTGTTCTTCTAGGTTTTTGAGAGGGGGGGGGGGGGAGATCTGTTGAAGTTTATTATTATTGTTATCAGTTAATTTTTTTTTTCTTTCAAACATTAGCACCAAGTAAGTCAGAACCCTTACCCGGTCAGGTAAGGGGTTGACCCGCCCGGGTCTTTTGTTTTAGAGATTTTATTATATCTACATCAGAACCTTAACCCGCCCGGGTCAGACGTGACACCCGCCCGGGTCATTTTTTTGGAGTTTATTTCAAGTATATTCAGAACCAAGACCCGCCCGGGTCTTTTTTTTATTTTTTATTTTTGCAACATGAATAAAAATAACTAAATACGAAACCACGGGTTGCCTCCCATGCAGCGCCTTTCTTTCACGTCTTTGGCTAGACTTAGACCGAGTCTAATTAATCTGGTGCTTGATCAATAAACGGAAAAACTTTTGGATGGTGCTTGATATTTTTACTCTTGGTGCTTTTTGCCTTTCTTTCTTCCATGTATCAACTTCCATCAACTCGTCCCCAAGCTTGAACTTGTTAATATATCTCTCTGTTGCAACCTTAGCGATACCTCCATCTAACACTAAATCTTGAACCTCATGCTTAGACAAATCAAAACATTTATTGGTTAGTGGTTCAATGATATCAATATAATTCAAAGATAAGACATCACTCGGGTAACGCATAGCATCATCTATATTAAAATTGATTACCTCCCCATCAAATTCCATCGAAAGGGTGCCACTATAAACATCGATTTTAGTCCTTGCAGTTTTTAAAAATGGCCTCCCTAACAAAAGTGAACTGGAATTTGGGGTGACCTCATCCTCCATGTCTAACACATAAAAATCAGCTGGAAAGACTAATCCATTCACTTGAACCAATACATCTTCTAATACACCTTTTGGGTGTACTATGGATCGATCGGCCAATTGAATAATTACCCCGGTCCTCTTTAAATGTCCTACATTAAGTGTTTTGAAAATCGAGTATGGTAGGACATTAATAGAGGCTCCAAGATCCAACATAGCTTTAGGGACAATGATATTCCCCAATTTACAAGGAACCGTGAAAACACCTGGGTCCTTGCACTTTGGAGGTAATCTCTTTTGTAGTACTGCTGAAATATTTTCACTTACCTTGATTGTTTCATTACCTTTAAGCTTCTTCTTTGATGTGCAAAGTTCTTTGAGGAATTTGGCATATCGTGGGACTTGTTTTATGGCACCAAGGAGTGGAATGTTTAGCTCAACCTTCCTGAATGTCTCCATGATCTCCTGCTCTTCCCTTTGCTTCTTTGTGCTTCGTAGCCTTGATGGGAATGGAGGTATAGGAGTGAATCTCACTTCACCTCTAGTCGGTTCTTGTACTTTTTTCTCATCCTGGTCCTTATTCTCAACAATAATTTCCTCTTCTTCTTGTACACTTGGACCATCATAGTTCTTTCCACTCCTCAAGGTAATGGCACAAACATTGTGCTTTGGGTTATTCTCGGTTTGTGCGGGTAATTTACCTTGAGATTCTAACTTACTCACCGAGCTAGCAAGTTGAGCCATTTGTTGTTCCAAGTTCTTGATGCTAGATCTAGTCTCCTGTTGGAACGTGTGAGTACTAGTGGCTAAACTCTTCACAATGTCTTCTAAAGATGGCCCTGAGCTTCCCGCTTGTTGTTGTGCGGGTGGTTGTTGCCTAGACTGATAGTTTTGCTGTTGTTGATTGCCTTGAGAAGACTGGCGTTGTTGAAATTGTGGCGGCCTCTGTTGATAACCCATATTGGAAGGATGTCCCCAATGTTGATTGCCTCGTGGTTGTTCATACTGTCTCAAATTCTGTCCCGAGTAACCAATTGCATTTGCATCTTCAACATCCTCTTGCAATGTAGGACACATATCCGTGGGGTGTCCATGTTGTAAGCATATCCCACAAGCTTTTAGTTTTTGTTCAACTCCCTTCTCTTTGGTAAGTAGCATCACAGCTTTTGTCAATTCAGCGATTTGGCTTTCAAGATGAGGAGTATTCACTTCTTTGACACCCCTTGGCGGATCAACATACCATTCTTCCTCATGTGCTGAATGCTTTGAGTCTTCAGCAATTGATGTGATTAAAGCTCTAATTTGAGTAGGAGTTTTATCAAGTAGAGCTCCTCCACTAGAGGCATTTATCAAACGCCTCTCCATCGGTGCCAATCCTTCACAGAAGTACTGAAGGAGTTGATGCTCAGATATGCCATGTTGTGGGCATCGAGCACAAAGCTTCTTGAACCTGTCCCAATAGGTGTGCAATGCTTCCCTTTTGATTTGCTTGATCCCGATGATCTCTTTACGGAGTATTGAAGCTTTGACTTCCGGGAAGTATTTGTCAAGGAACAGTGTTGCAAGTTCATTCCAAGTGGTTACCGACCCCGGTGGCAGGTAATATAACCACTCCTTAGCTGAATCTTGAAGAGAAAAGGGGAATGCCCTTAGTTTGATTTGGTCTTCAGTAATGTTGTGTGGCTTCATACCTGAA
The DNA here is from genome assembly GCA_028751855.1 of Ambrosia trifida. NCBI lineage: Eukaryota > Viridiplantae > Streptophyta > Magnoliopsida > Asterales > Asteraceae > Ambrosia > Ambrosia trifida. The sequence continues at coordinate 175,241,955 of CM054122.1, forward strand.
CACACAACATGAAACTCCTTAAGGAACTTATGTGGATCCTCATTCTCTAAACCTCGGAAAACGGGTAACAGATGGATCAACCCGGATTTCAGTTCGAAGTCTTCCATTGCAGGGTAGTTGATGCAGAGTGGTTGTTGTGGGACATCATGATTTGCCCACTGTCTAAGGGTTTGTTCAGCTGCCATTGTTGGTTCAGGTGAGTTTGGTTCTTGGTGGGTATGGGTGGGTGAGTGTGGTGGAGTAATGGATGTTTGTGGATGTGAGAGAGATTCGGTTTCAGCTTCGGATTCACTTGACAAGAGTATGTCTTGCCAAATGTTAGTGATCGGGGTGAAGTGATAGAGGTTGGGGAGCTTGCTAACTTCTTTCGTTGTTTTTCTTGCTTCCTTAATCTCCTTGCAGTTTTCTCTATTTCCGGATCAACTTCAAGGGGTGTACCTGTACGAGAAGATCTTGGCATAAAACAATTAGAATTGCCGTATCCCCGGCAACGGCGCCAATTTGTTGGGTGTCGAATCCAGCAAATAAATAAATAATAAACCTACTAGTACTAGTGAAAGTAAGGTTCGTGTCCTCAGGGATACAGATCAACTGATTATACCAAAAACTATTTTTCGCACAAATACGACTATATGAAAAAAGGGGGGGTTGGTGTAGTTTAAAATTAACGAAAATAAAACTAAAATTAATAAGACGAATGACTAAAAAAAATGTTAATTAAGTTGTGAAATAAATTCAGATGTTAAAGCTAATTCCAACACTAAGGCAGTTTCTTAATTTGACCCGAACTTATGATCATTAACAAGTATGGTGCAATGATCCTTTAATTAAACGGTTTGTATCAATACTAGACGTCACGCCGTTCGGACATCCACTCTATCTAATGTCTAACCACACGCCGTTCGTTGATTAGAGCCAACCCGCTACTCCAAGCTCACGCCGTTCGGATCTTAGCGTGCGGGTTGCAATGATAGAAGTATCGATTACAATCAAACACTCACGCCGTTCGGAGTGCTTAATTATATTGTTTAATTCTATAACAAATTTAAATTCATAGACAAACCTAAACCATTATTTGTTCCTTTTTATCAAATATATAAAACCGGTTAAAGTGTTATAAATTGATGAACACTATTAGAATGATTAACAAAATGGCCAATTTTATCAACCAACTAATATTTTACCTAAGGGTATAAAATCAAGAACCAACCAAACAAAACATTCAAAAATTGGATCTCATAAGAGTTTCACATAAGTTTTCGAATCAAAATTAAATAAACATATCAAAGTGCCGGAATTAAAAAGGTTCTAGCCGGACATGGCGGCTAGTTCAATCAAAACACTTATAATACTAAACATAAAAAAATAAAATAAAATAAAGCTTACGAAATAACCAAAAAAATAATATATGAAAAAGTCTTTTTGCTTCTTGGATGTTCCTCTCCTCGATGCACAGTAGTCCCCCAAAGATATCAATAATAATCCCACTTTTTCCGCCAGACGACTCTTGCCCCATTTGTAAAAAAGCCTGTTTGGATAGATTTGACGAGCATGCCCTTCACTGTAAGGAATTGCCGGGGTTCAAGTATCGTCATGACTGGGTTAGAGATGTTTTATGGGATGTGCTTAGGCGCGCCGGGATCTCAGCCAAGAAAGAAGCCCCTGTTAATTTTCTGACTGACCCACGAGAGGGAAGATCTACCCTGCGTCCTGCGGACGTCCTTGTGTTTGGCTGGTCGGGGGGTAAGCACGCGTGTGTTGACCTCACTGGGGTGTCCCCACTGGTGGGGCTGAGAGATAGTGGATTCGTTCCGGGACAGGCGGTTTTGAAGGCGGAAGCTAGGAAGGTTGCTAAGCACGAGACAACATGTCTAGAGAATCAACATGTATTCATTCCGTTTGCCTTCGATACTTTTGGATCCTTAGCCCCTGAGGCAGTACGCTTTTTGGAGCGGGTACAGAAGGTGGTCCACAGTGATTCGCAAAGCCCGAGGAACCAAGGGTTTGTATTTAATAGAATAGGCTTTGCGATTCAAAAGGGGATAGCGGCGCAGCTTGTTGCTCGCTTACCCATTATCCAGATGTAACTTGGTTTATTTCGTAATTATGAATGAAAAATCCCACTTCCAAAAAAAATATCAATGATAATCCCCACAATTTTCCTTTGTCCCTTTTTTTTCGAAAGTCTTTCCCACACCATCTCAAAGTTTGTTAACATTATTTTAAATCATATTTTCAATTCAACCCCCTCTAGTTCTTGCCATTCTACTTTGATCTAAACTTCTTTTCAGCGTCCAATGAAATCCAAGTAAATTGCGACCTCGCCTTGTCAATGCTCGTCATTTCCTCTTTCAATTCTCCACCCCTACAAAATCAACCAAAAACAAACCAAAGTAGATTCCGCCCACAAAAAATATGCAATACACGAAAACAATGCAATATGTACAACCTAAATGCATTAAAACGCCTAAACTAGCTACTTAATGAATGATAAAATATGCCAAAAAATGCAACGAACATTTAGCGGTACCGGTTTCGGTTTGGTTTTGGCTTGTGCATCGGTTCCGTTCGTTTGACTGGTTTTAGCCTGGTTTTCGGTTTGGTTTGGGATTTGTTAGGTTTTAATCCGTTTCAGTCATGAATCGGTTTTTTTTTCACACCTCTACTTTGGTTGGCGTCAATACCATTTGCTACAGGCCCATGCTCCATATTATTTCCCGGTCCCGGCCCAATCTAGAGGATACTTCAATCTCCAATAGTCCATGATATCGATCGGTCATATTTCCACAGACTACCTAATGATTAAGTATGGAACTATCGAAATGCAGATATTGACCATCCAAAATAGGGATGAGCAATTTTTCCCGAGTACCTATACCCGTACCCATACCGTACCTGTACCGGTACCCGTACCCGTACCGGCTGATCACTCGTTTTTGTACAAGAAAAATGGGTCTTTTGTTGCAGTATTAACCTATGTTGATAATGTCGTTATTGTTGGGAACGACAACCAGAAAATTCAAGAAACCAAGAATCCTCTTGATAATTAATTTAGCATCAAATACCTTGGTTCATTAAAGTATTTACTTGGAATTGAAGTTGCCAAGACATTGGAACGTTTGGTCCTTAGCCAACGAAAGTCTACGCTAGGCATTTTAAAAAAATAGTGGGATGCTTGGATGTCGACCAAGCATTTTAAAAAATAGATGATCCTCGTGTGGAAGCAAACTCCTATTGCCGTATGGTTGGTCATCTTTTTTTACCTCCAAGCTACTCTGCTTGACATTACTTATGCAGTGAATGTTTTAAGCCAGTTTGAGGGTGATCCTCGCTAGAAACATTTGGAAGCTGCAAATTGTATTATAAGATATTTAAAAGCCACTCTGGGTTAGGGTGTTCTTCTTCCACATGGTGGGGATTTCACTTTAACCACTTACCGTGATTATGATTCGCTCGGTTTGTCCTTTAACTAGGTGATCAAGGGTCAAGGAGTGATTATCTTCTTCTTTTGGGCGACGCACCTATCTCCCCGAAAAACTAAGAAACAATATGTCATTACTCATTCTTCTGTAGAAGCAGAATATAGAGCCATAGCTTCCAATGTTAGTAAGACTTTATGGATAAGATGGCTTCTCGAGGATTTGGATGTTCAGATTGTTAAACCTACACCACTGTTTTGTGATAATCAAGCTGCTCGTCATATTGCCAATAACCCGATATTTCACGAGCATACTAAGCATGTTGAGATGGATTGCTATTTTGTTCAGGAAAGAGTAGAGACCAAACAAATTTTTCACATGTGCGTCGACAACAAATTGCAACTTGCAGATTTACTCACCAAAGGATTGGCATCATAACAACTTCAATTTTTGTTATCCAAGAAATGCTCTCGAAACTTACATGCTTCATCGGGGGGGGGGGGGGGGGGGGTTCTAGGATTGGGTCAAATAATCTAAGCATGTTCCATTTATTCTTCCTTATTATTAGCCATAGTTCCCTTTAAGTTGTTGGTTTATTTAGGTCTATATATTGGGGTGGAGTTAGGGTACAAATGTTATATTTCATGAGAAGTGTGAGAAAGATTAAGAATTGGTATGTAGACATCACTTTTTGGACTTATTTATGATGTTTTGGATTGTTAATGCTAAAATAACACTAAACATAACAATTAAAATCACAAAACAAATTTATTTTAGGCTTAAAAACTTAAAACACCATGCCAGGAACATGTTCTAAGCTGTTGTGTTTTACCTATGTGTTTTAACTATGTTTTAAATTTCATGGCTATAATACATTCCATTGTGTTTTAAATTGTTGTGGTGGGAAAAATGAACCAGTTCAGCATGATATTATTAGACTTTGTCATGATAGTGCAATGGGGGACCATTCTGGGTTACATGCTATAGTTCAAAGGATTCAGAGCATGTTTAGGTGGGAAGGACTGCACAAACAAGTAAGGCAACATATAAGGCAGTGTGATGTGTGTTAGAGAACTAAAGTGGAGAATGTGGCTTATCCTTGTCTGTTACAGCCTTTACCAGTGCCTAACTATGTGTTTTCAGACATATCAATGGATTTTATTGGTGGGTTTCCTAAGGTGAAAGGAAAAGATAGCATCTTGGTGGTCATTGATAGACTAACCAAGTATGGGCATTTTATTCCTCCCAGTCATCCATACTCTGCTGAAACTGTGGGTCAGGTATTTTTGGATAATATCTTTAAGTTGCATGGTTGGCCTCAAACGATTTTGTCTGACAGGGACCCATTTTTCTAAGTTCATTTTGGAATGAATTCACATACCTACAAGGTATTCAGCTTGCCATGTCAACTGCATACCATCCATAGTCTGATGGACAGACTGAGGTGGTCAATAGGTGTATTGAATCCCATTTGAGGAGCATGACAGCGGGAACTCAATCGAATTGGCTTAAGTGGTTACCCTTAGCCGAGTGGTGGTATTACATTAACTATCATTCAACCCTAAAAATGACTCCTTTCCAGGCTATCTATGGTTTTCCTCCTCCTCTGTTCATCCCATACATTCCAAAAGATAGTTCGAATGAAGCAACTGATCAATTGTTCTGTGACCGAGAAGATGCTATTCGAACAATGAAACAGTCCCTTTTACAGGCACAGAATTAGATGAAACACTTAGCTGACAAACATAGGACTGATAAAGAGTTTAAGGTGGGGGATTGGGTCTTTTTGAAATTACAGGCTCATGTACAATCATCTCTCAGACAATACAAATATTCTAAGCTCAACCCTAAGTTCTATGGCCCTTTTATGATTATAGAGAAGATAGGGAATGTGGCTTACAGATTAGACTTACCTAATGATTCACAAATCCATCCAACTTTTCATGTTTCTCTGCTAAAACCAGCTGTAGGCCCTAACACCAACATCATTCCACTCCCTGCTCAACCCAGGTTCAAGTTCATTCCATCAGTTGTGATTGATAAAAGGATGGTTAAGAAGAGAAATAGAATGGGGGTTCAAGTTTTAATTAAGTGGGTAGAGTTACCAATGAGTGAAGCATCTGGGAGGATTTGGAGGAGATGCAACTTCATTTCCCTGATTTTGAATTTAATTTTGGGGTCAAAATTTCTTAAAGGGAAGGGTATTGATATGTGGTATTAATAAAGGGTATAATTGTAAAAGGACTAAGGGTCTTAAATGTAATAATTGATAGTATGTGGGGGGTTTGTGTAAAATAGTTGTTAATAAGTTGGGGGGAAAGATTGTTCAAACAGTTAATGGTAGTTAATAGCAGTTACTTGTAATAAGCTATGTTTAAATAGTCGATTGATGAATAAGAAAGGATTACCCGATTGTTGAGCTTATTCTCTTGTGTCTCTCTCTAACTAATTCTCTGTCGTCTCTGGCGACCTTTTATCCATCACCACCATCAACCACCACATTATAACACCTCATATCATCGGCTAATCAATCTGATGACCAGTTGTCTCAAGTGTGGATAAAAACTGATATGACTCTAATGTAACACACAGAGAAATATGAGGATAACATGACGACTCCCTAAGCAGTTGAGATAAGCTAGGGTTTCCTACTTCAAAAACCGGTCAGTTTACCAATGCAATATTCTTATTTGGCTTTTGTTGATAAAAACTTAATCGATTTCAATCGAAACTGCTTTGGTTTGAAAAACCGTGAACCTCTATGGAGGCCCCTACTCTCAAAATGAGCTTTTATCTTGATAGTGTAAAGTAGGGATGCACAAAAACTCCGTTTTCGGATATAACTTGAAATCCCGACCCCGAATCGGTTCTTACTCTACCCGACCACGGATACATACTGGTTTCAAACCCGGGATAAGAAAATGGAATCGACCTAGAACCGCTTTCAGCTTTACCCAACCAAAACCCGGAAAAATCAGTCAAAAACCAAAGATACCTGAAAACGGTTCTTAACCGACCTAGTTGTTGACCAAACCCGGACCCGGTTTCGAGTTCTAAAAAAATCGCTTTGTGCATCTCTAGTGCAAACTTTGGTTACTTTGGTCCAAAGGTACACACATCATTTTTTTAACCCAAACCGGGTTGGGTGTTGACCGGTTTCAAGTCAAACCAGTTTGGTTTGGTAGGCCACAAATCATTTTTTTTACCCGGTTTTGGTTCAATTTCAGTTTTGATTCCGGTTAATTTCAGTTCCATTCCGGTTCACATACACACTTTTTAAAATCATATAAATTTTAACTTTTATTAACTTTTAGGTGGTTTTAAAGAAGAAAATTGAGTTTTAATAAAAAAACACAAAGTTTTATTTGTGTTTCTGGCCAAAAATGGTTTTTTCTTTCTTAAAACTGGTTTTCGTTTTTTTCCGATTTCAACCGGTTTTTAGCGATACCGGTTTCGGTTTGGTTTTGCTTGTGCATCGTTTCCGGTTCGTTTTACTGGTTTTAGCCTGGTTTTCGGTTTGGTTTGGGATTTGTTAGTGCCGGTTTCATGTGAAACCGGTTTTAATCAGTTTTTTTTTCACACCTCTACTTTGGTTGGCGTCAATACCATTTGCTACAGGCCCATGCTCCATATTATTTCCCGGTCCCGGCCCAATCTAGAGGATACTTCAATCTCCAATAGTCCATGATATCGATCGGTCATATTTCCACAGACTACCTAATGATTAAGTATGGAACTATCGAAATGCAGATATTGACCATCCAAAATCCCCTTCTTCCAGCCAAAATCGAATTGCAATTCAAACTCCAATAAAAAAAATCGAAATCGAGATTAAGTTCCAACCACTAATTTGCAAAATCAACTAAGTATCATTATTCCCCATACTGCAGCTCACCAAATCGCAGGTATTTCTTTCTTTTTGTCATCTTTTTCTCTTTAGGTGTGACCAAGTCTAAGTTATGTTTTGGATATAAGTAGAAGCATTTCTTTTCGTATCTATAACTTTAATATTATATCCGTTATTTATTTCTATTTCTTTAATTTCATTAGGTGTGACCAAGTCTAAGGTATGTTTTGGATACAAGTAGAAGCAATTCTTTTTGTATTTTTAACTCAAATACTACACTTGTAGCATATTAACATTGCTAGTATTGGATTTGCTACAAATTTATGTCAATTTTTGTAGAATTGTAGTTAAAAGTGCTTTTGTTTATTGCGCAATGTGTTTGTTATGTAACCGGTAAAAACTAAAAAGTAGTTAAGGATGTTGGCTAGGGGGTAATTCCAGTACAAACCATGTAAAAATTATGAGAATACAACAACAATAACAACCATACCTAGTAAATCCCACCAATAGAAAACTATTGGTAGGGTCTGGGAGGGGTGGGATGTAGGCAAACCTTACCCCATCCCTAGGGATAGAGAGGCTGCTTCCAAGGAGACCCTCGGCTCTAAACAGGAGAAACTGGATATATATAAAGTAAACACTACCAAGTACCGACAATCAAGAAAGTGTGAAAAAAAAAACATGGCAGACAATGGAACATATATAGCATGAAACATGAATACACAACCTACATGCAAGCATGGTTTCCAACACAAACTAGCCCAACGAAAAAAAAAAGGACAGTCCCTAAGAATCACTAGCCTTAATTCTACGTCTCCACGAACTCCTATCTTGGACCATGTCCTCAGAGAGGTGCGACTCTATCAAATCCTGTTCAATACGCTTATCCCAGGTCAACTTGGGTCTACCTCTACTCCTCCTACCCTCAATATTCAGTGCTTCCACTGCTCTAACTGTCGCTGACGTCTGCCTCCTCCTCACATGCCCAAACCATCTCAACCTCCCATCCTTTATCTTCTCTGAAATCTTAGCCAAACCTAACCTTTCCCTAACAAACTCATTTCTTATTCGGTCTAGCCTTATGTACCCACACATCCACCTAAGCATCCTCATTTCTGCTACATCCATCTTTCGGGCTTGAGTCTTCTTGATGGCCCAACACTCTGTCCCATATAGCATAGCTGGTCTGACCGCAACTCTATAGAATTTACCCTTTAGTTTAGTTGGGAACCTCCTGTCGCACAAAACCCCGGAGGCTGCTTTCCATCTACGCCAGCCGGCCTGGATACGGTGGGTTACATCTCTATCTATCTCTCCATCATTTTGAACAAAAGATCCTAGATATTTGAAAGTCGTGGTCATCGGGACCGCTTGGCCATCGATGGTGATCTGCACGTCACTGGCGTCACCTGTATCGCTAAAACCACAGTAGAGGTACTCTGTCTTCGAGCGACTAATCCTTAACCCCTTGCTCTCTAAAGATGCTCTTCACTCTTCTACCTTCGCATTCAGACTTTCTTTGGTCTCCGCCACTAACACGATATCATCAGCAAAAAGCATACACCACGGCACTGCCTCCTGAATTGATTTGGACAGCTCGTCCAGTACCATCGCAAAGAGGAATGGGCTCAAAGCAGACCCTTGATGGAGTCCTATCTCCATAGGGAAGGGATCAGTGTCCCCTACAGGTGCCCGAACGCTGGTGGCAGACCTTTCATACATATCCTTAATTATATCTATATACTTCCCCGAGACCCCCTTACATTCCAGGGTATCCCAAAGTAGCTTACACGGGACACTGTCGTATGCCTTTTCCAAGTCGATGAACACCATATGCAAGTCCCTCCTTTTCTCCCTATACTTCTCCATTAGTCTCCTTAGAATGTGAATCGCTTCAATAGTTGACCGCCCTGGCATGAAGCCAAATTGGTTTAACGAAATGGCGGTAAGAGGATCAAATTGTTATTTATAAATAACTCAGGGCTTATGCCCTCAGGGACGATGCGGAAAGAGGATTCGAAACGGGTACCGAGGTGATGTCCTTAGCCGATCAAAAAAAAATTAATAATAATAACTCAGTGCTAATAACAAAAAAACCCAGTAATAGTTCATGTTACTATTATAATGGCACTGAGTTATTTGTTACCGCCATTTTGGCTCTCATGGTTTTTATAGAAGTTAAGGTTTGTATGTTATCCTACACATGTTTGATCATATTATGTAAAATGTGTGCTTTACAAAGTAGTTTGTATTTTATAATGATAGGGTACCTAATCCTGGAGCGGATAGCGTCCCTATATGCACGGAATATTCGTCCAACCTCAACTTTTGGTACGAGGTACGGACGATCACGAACTAAGAAGATTTGGTCAGGTCTGAACAAATCCTGCGCCAATCAAATAGCAACACGTGCGACTTGACTGCTACCATGCTTCCACCATGTTGCTGTGAACAGTGCTGGTCAGAGCACTGTACAAGCATGTTTGCCTGCTGCCAGACGTCACGTCAGACGCCAGCAGGTGGTCAACCATGCCGTGTCAGAGGGAAGCACTGCCTGCGCCCAATCAGACGGTGCCACGTGGATTTTCTGCAGACCAAGTCATGCCGTCTCTCACTTCAGCATTAATTGCCACCTGTTTCCCGCCATTTTCTGGGCCTAAACCTAGGCCCAGATCGATCACTCCCTTCTTGATCCAAACCGGTTGGCCCATGCCTTTCCCTGTAAAAAGGAGACGTCCTCTCCTTTGCAAAGGGTCATTCACTTCATGCTAGAAGTAGCATAGAGAAAAAATACTTGTAATCACTTTGTATCATTTCCAACCAATAATACATCTCTCTTTTCAGTGGACGTAGGTCGTTATAGACCGAACTACTTATATTCTCGTGTACTTACTCTCACCACACACATTACACTCGTTCTCATCGTCTAAGGTTTCGGTTTTGTCATTAGTGTGAGCGAAATATTATACCTTGAGCGAAAATGAGTATCAAACCAAACCTATCTACTTTTAGGATAGGTTATACCCGTTGTTTCTTCGGTTGATAAGTTCTAATTTTATGTTTCGTTCTATGATTTAATGTACTCTTTTTTGCTGAATTTTTCTAAGTTGATCATTCGAATCTAACCGATATACATACCTGAAATGCACTAGAAATCTATAGTATGCTTTCACATATGGAATAGACGATTAGTTAACTATTAATTCATTTGCTCAAAATGGAATGTCTGTATCTGAATACTATCATAACATTATGTGGAAGCAACTTGATCAAATTTTGCAACTGCCTGCCTGTACCTGTAATGCATCTAGAGAATTTAATAATTTTAGTAACATGATTAAACTGATGCAATTCCTTATGGGTCTTGATAGTGCATATCAAACTGTTAGAACTAGTTTGTTGATTAGGGAATTATTACCTAATGTCAAAGAAGCATTCTCTGTAGTGTCCAGGGAGGAATCACATAGGAATTCCAATGGGAATTCTAAGAAAGGTCAAACATCCATGGGTTTTTTTTTTTTTTTTTTGCTAAAAGTAATCAGTCAACAGATTTTAACAAAAAACCTAACTCTTTTGATGGTCAAAATCCTAAATGTACTCACTGTAATAAAGTTGGATACTCAGCTGATAAATGTTTTCAGTTAGTAGGTTATCCTCCTTGGGCAAAGGCTAGAGGAATGCAAAAGAGGGCTATGTCTAATAATGTTAATGTTGATAAACCTGATGTTCAAATACCCTCTTTGTCTAGTGAACAGTTATCAAAGTTGTTAAGTTTGATTAATGATAAGAGTGGTGATGCTCCTCAGAGTCATAATGTTTCAGGTAGTGGTCTATTCTCTGGAAATTCATTTTCTCCTTTTTGTGCAAATGCCTATGTGAAACCCATGTTTTTTCTATTTTAATGTAAATGGGAAACAGATTAGTTGGGTTGGATAATAGATTCTGGTGCAAATCAGCATATGGTCACTAGTGAACATGAGTTAACTGATTATGTTGATGATTCTGATTTGAACATTCAAGTTAAACACCCTAATGGAACTAATGCTCTTGTTACTAAAATAGGCACTTTAAATTTAGGAAACAATGTGATTTTGCATGATGTATTTGTTGTACTTGAGTATTGTGTGAATTTGATTTCTGTTCATAAATTAGTGAAAGATAATCACTTGTTTGTTGGTTTTGATGAAAGAAATTGTTATATTCAGGATTTAGTAACAAAGAAATCCCTGGTGACTGGTAATCAGCTTGAGGGTTTATATTTTTGTGGTGGATCTTTTCTTAGTAATAAGGTTAGTGTTAGTTCTGAAGAGTATGACTTTTGGCATGCTAGACTAGGTCATCCTGCTGATATTGTTCTAACTAAGTTAGAATCAGCTATTGGAACTAAACTTATTAGAGATCCTGAACAACCTTGTGATGTGTGTCACAAGGCTAAACAACATAGGGAACCATTTCCTTTAAGTGATCACAAATCTTCTTCTTTAGGAGATTTGGTTCACTTGGATGTTTGGGGTCCCTATAGAGTTCCTAGTAGAGAAGGTTTTAAATACTTTCTCACTATAGTAGATGATTATTCAAGGGCTGCTTGGATTTGTTTGATGAAGAATAAGCATGAAGTATTTGAAAATTTACAAGAGTTTGTCAATATCTTAAAAACTCAGTTTAGCAAAACTGTTAAATGTTTTAGAAGTCACAATGGAACTGAATTTGTTAATAACCAAATGAATACTTATTGTAAGTCTTTGGGTATTCTTCATCAAACAACATGTTCTTATACTCCACAGCAAAATGGAATTGCTGAGAGGAAGCACAGACATCTTTTCAATGTCACTAGAGCTCTGTTGTTTCAAAGTAATCTACCTGTTAGGTTTTGGTCTGAATGTGTTCTGACTGCTACATAATTGATTAATAGTACCCCTTCCTCTGTGTTGAATGGTAGAACTCCCTATGAAATTATCTTTGGTTTTGAACCCTTCCTAGATCAACTGAGAATGTTTGGATGTTTATGTTCCTCAACTATTTTGAATGAATCTAATAAACTTAATGAAAGAGCAGAAAAATGTGTGTTCATAGGTTATTCAAATGAAAAAAAGGGCTATAAAGTTTATAGTCTAGAAACTAAAACCATCTCTTATTCAAGAGATGTGAAATTTTATGAACCCATTTTTCCTTTTAAAGATAAAAGTGTTTTTGAAAAGTTTAATGATAATACTATTTATGAATTAGATTCAACTAACTTTTTTGACTTTTATGAAAATGAAACTCAAACATCCAAGCATGATGAGCCCAATGATGAAGGAAGGGTTATAGGTAAGAATGAGTCACACACACATGGGTCTCAGCAGTCTATCTTCGAGCCTCAGAATTCTGGTGAAGTTTCTAATTCACAGAATAATGATGATACCAAAGATACTGACAGGGCTGAGCATGTGATACATGACAGTGAAAATACTAATCTTCCTGAGATGGTCCAGAGTAGGGGGGGGGAGAGAAAGTTCACGGGCATTGGGCAAAAGGGGGGACACGTGGCGCGAGATCAGTGGTGAAACGAGGTGGTGACCGTTGCTTTTTAAATAAAAATAAAAATTTGAAATATTACCGTTTGTTTTCAACGGTTAAAAAAAATAAAATTTATTTATACCCCATAATTTCACACAACACCCACTTCTCTCCAATTTCTTCACCTATTTTACAAACTTCTTCATATATTTTTATATTTCTCATCATTGTTTTATAAAAAAATAAACCCATTCAACCGTGGTTTTGACCCGAACAACCCATACAACTTCATCCCGAACCCAAATACACCACCGGTTCGTCCGATTCCAAACCATGCACCCATTCAATCACCTTGTCCCGATTACGCCGCTGTCGCGAGTTACATAGGTGGGCAAATTTATCCGAATTTTCCATATAACGATTCCCTTGTTCCTTCGCAAGCGCCCCTTCCTTCACAACCGGATAATCCTTTAACGCAACCCAAAAGCGTACCCGAAACACCAGACGAAAATATTGTAGGATCGTAGGGTAAAAAAGCCACTGCAAAAAGAACTCATAAGAAGAAAACGGCACATGAGAAAGCGTTGGCCGCTACCAACCGCCAACCGATTAAGTGGAGAACCGCTGAAGAGGTTGCGTTCACGAGAGCTTGGATAAGCGAGTCGGAAAAAGAGCAAGGTATTTGTAATACTTTTCTAAAAATTAAAAATTGTTGTTAAAAATATTTAATTTTTATAGGAAATAGTCGTCACAAAAGCGACTTTTGGCTCGAGATAAACAATTTGTTCCATAAGTTGATGGAACGAGAGTTCTATCGAGCAAATGATAGTCTGTCATCCAAGTGGACCGAGATAAGCAGGGCAATGAATGCGTTTCACCCGCATTATTACGCAAGACTCAATCCAAAAAGCGGTGAAACAGACAGCGATTACCTCGCCAATGCCCTAAAAGCTTATCGTGATGAGAAGGCCACCGAATTCAAGTTTTTGCATTGATGGGAATTCGCCAAAAACCATTCAAAATAGGCGAGGGTTCCCACTGCATTCGAATCGTCAAAAAGGACGAAAACAAATTCATCTCATAACCGTTCAGGTGCACGTGAAAACTTGGAAGAAATTAACTTGGATGATGACGACTTTGACGAGGAATTCAGTCGCCCACCCAGTCGAGATAAGTCCAAAAAGAGAGCACAAAAATCATCTGCTTCGGGTTCGGGTTCTGGATCGGGATAAGGTGCTTACAGCAGCGACTTGGCCGATTTAAATTCAAACATCACCCAATTCAACACGATTCAGCAACAAAGGCTAGAGGAGAAAAGAACCATTCGCGAAGCCTTTGAAAAAAAGTTGAGTATGAAAGAACAGCGCGAAAAGCGTGAAGATATGAAATTTCTCGCCATGAAGACCAATCATCTAAGCGGTCCAGAGTTGGAGATGGCGCTACAAATGAAGCCGAGATTATGGCAAAATATAATATGTAGTTTTTTTTTATATTTTTTGTGTGTTCTAGGTTTTTTTATGTTTATTTTTTATGGTTTTTTATTTTCTAGGTTTTTATTTTATTTTATTATTAATTATTATGAATTTTAATTATGTTTTTAATTAAAAGTGATTTTAATTACTTAAAAAAATAAATAATAAAAAGAAATAACAAATGCCACATGTCAATTCCCCCCTCTTTCCCCTCTTCCACTCCCCACAATTTTCACCCTTCTCACAAGGGTCCCACATGTGCCACATGGCGTTTCATGCCCCTCTTCCCCCCTCCTTATGGTCGAGGGCAATGATTCTGTTACTCAGTCTGTTAGGAGAAGTAATAGGGGATCTGTCTTTCCTAGAAAGCTTGATGATTTCATAGTTGAAGGAAAGGTCAAGTTTGGAATAGAAAGGTGTGTCAATTATGCAAACTTAAGTGTTGACAACAGAGTGTTTGCTATTATATTGAACAAAAGTGTTGAGCCTAGATGTTATAGAGAGGTTGTCCTTGACCCTAACTGGGTAAGTGCAATGAATGATGAAATAGAAGCACTGACTAGGAATAATACTTGGTCCTTAATTGATTTGCTTAAAGGGGGAAGTTTAGTAGGTTGTAAGTGGGTGTACAAAATAAAATATAAGTCTAGTGGAGAGATTGAAAGGCTTAAAGCTAGACTTGTTGCTTAGTGATATAGTCAGAAAGAGGGCATAGATTATGAGGAGACTTTTTCTCCTGTAGTCAAATTTGTTACAGTTAAATGTATTGTGTCTATTGTTGTTCAAAATACATGGAAAATGTTTCAATTAGACATTAATAATACATTTTTTGTATGGTGACCTAAATGAGGATGTTTATATGTCCTTACCTAAGGGGTATTTTTCTGAAAATGAAACAAGAGTGTGCAAGTTAAATAAATCATTGTATGATTTAAAGCAAGCACCAAGAATGTGGAATGAAAATTTAGTTGGTTTTTGTGTGATTTGGGTTTTACCCAAAGTAAATGTGACTATTCCTTGTTTGTAGGTTTACTGGGTCAGTAACAGTGTTCTTACTTCTATATGTTGATGACATAGTTTTAACAGGAAGTTGTGTTAAAGAAATTGATAGAATTAAAACTTGTCTTAAAGATAAGTTTTTAATTAAGGATCTAGGAGAATTGAAGTATTTTCTTGGTCTAGAGGTTGTTTCTGTTGATGACAATGTTTGTTTGTCACAAAGGAAATATTGTATGGACCTTTTAGCTGAGTATGGCATGTTAGCATGCAAACCAGTTAAAAGCCCAATGGAACCTAATCATGTACTAGTCAATATATGCAATATAAATAATCAGGTGTTAAAAAATATCACTGGATATCAATAGTTGGTTGGAAAATTGATTTATCTGTCACATACTAGACCAGATATTTCATATGCAGTTCATTTTTTTAAGTCAACACATGCATAAACCAACCAATGGACACTTGAAAATTTCATTTAGACTATTAGGTTATTTAAAAGAGGCTCATGGGAAAGAAAACTACTTTAGGAAAAACACAAGTTTTAATTTGTTAGCCTATTCAGACTCTGACTGGGCTAAGTGTGTTGATACAAGGAAATCTGTTACTGGATTTTGCATATTTCTAGGAAATAATTTGATTTCTTGAAAAAGTAAACAACAATCAACTATAGCAAGGTCTTCTGCTAAGGCAGAGTTTAGAGTCATGTGCACTACATCTTGTAAGTGTTGTGGCTGTTAAACTTGTTAGGAGAGTTGCATATACAAGTGGATTTGCCTGTTAGTTTGTTATATGATAATCGTGCAGATCTTTTAATAGCTGCAAACCCAGTGTTTTTTTTGATAAAACAAACATTTTGAACTGGATTTGTTCTTTTTAAGAGATTTAGTCTCAAAAGGTTTTGTCAAAACATTAAAGGTTAAGTCTGAGAATCAACTGGCTGATATCATGACTAAAGGATTGGGTGTTGCTCAGCATATTGAGATGAGTAAATTACTAAGCATGTATAATCCTTTTGGATACTAAAATAGGGGGTGTTGAAATGAGAATGGCAAATCTCATTCTAATTCAATTTTAGTATGTTTTAGTTTAAGGTTTAGTTGAACATTTTGCATAAGAGTGTTGTGTAGGTTTGGTGGTATGGAGTTCTGACAAGAGTGTGTGCTGACAAGATTGCTGATGTGGAACGAGATTGCTGACTAGGTTGCTGAGTATGAAGTTGATCATGATTAAAAATTACACGTATTGGGCTCAGCATGTTATAAGGCTATGTGTGTTATTGGACCATAGTTATAATATTAGACATAGCCCAAATATGTCTTTAATATTAGTCTAGTAGTATTCAAGAAACCCAAGTCTTTGTGGCCTAGATTAAAGTTGTGCTTCTTTCGACGGCTAAGATATAAGTTTGTTAGATATCAACGGTGCAGATCATTGCTCACACGGATCGAGCAAAGGTTCTACGAGGTGGTATTTAAGGCCCCTCTCGCTCTCTCTCTTCCTTGGGATTCATTCACCAGTCTTTGTTGTTCATCTCTTCTTAATATTCTCTCGTTTATTTCTCTCATACATCTCGGATTAGGGTTGTGAGTCTTGAACATCTTGTTCTGATTCACTTAGTTTTGTAATCCTTTGTTTCTAGAGTTGTATTGTGATCTTGGTTGACCAGAGAGGTGAGAGTTGTGAGATGTGTCTTTGTTTCGTATTTGTTCATCAGATTGTTTCTTGTTTTTGATTAATAAAGTTTGAAGAGTTATTTGGTTTGATTCTCTGGTATCGTGTTATTTTGACAACTTGGATAGGCTATTGCTATGGATTGCTAACGTGTAACATTTACAACCAAAGGCTAATTGTCCGGCCGTAGCCAGCAGTCTTATGACTTTTATTTGATCGGAGATCATTGGTTGAAGTCTCGCATGGAACAATTTGCTCTAGATTATGCAAGGGTTTTCTCAATTATGGGTTTCCTCCTGAGTGGGGTGAGCTGGTCACCACACTCACTTTTTCAACCTGAAGAAGGGCGATCCATTTGTAGGGTGATCTCGAGTGTATGAGCCTTTGATACTAAAAAAAAGTTGACAATTAAAGACTTTTAATGGCGGATTTTATAATTTGATTATTCATATATTTTTTCACAATAATAAATTAACATGATTATTTTTTTATTTCAAAATTTAAATAAACGTACAAATAGATTGAAGTGTAAACTAAAAGGGTATAATTATTTCAAAGTTGGTTACAACTAGTGGTTACCATATGTGTTCTGTGGCGGGTTCAAAACATAGATAAAAATAAGCAAATTGTGAACAAAGTGATAAAAAATCACGACCTAAGTATATATTCAAAAGTGAAGAAAAAGTTGTGTCGTTGTATATGAAAGCCAAGTTATTCGAACAAAATTTACACAAAAACAACGTATGTATTGATAAACATGACAATGTGCATTGCAGGCTGCAAGTCAATATGAAAACTTTATTAAATTTTAAGAAATTCGTTTAAAACTCAAAATGATAACTTTATTAAGGTTCAGAGGTTGTACTGTAAATAGATTAAAGAAAAAGATAGAATAACAAAAGAAAAATATAACTTTAATAACGTTGAAGGGTCAAATGTTAAAGTTAATAAAGATTTGTCTAAACAAAAATTAGGCGTTATTTTGTTTACCATTTATAAACACCTACAATTTATATTAAAATAATGCATGTTTAAGTGTTTAACATCTTTACAAAAGAAACAACTATGAGGGGAATCACTACTAGAAAAAAGGGTTTTTGCTACCGTATTTTCGGTAGCAAAACGGTGACAATTACTCTTTTGTCACCATTTTGCTACCAAAAAACTCGGTAGCAAAATCACACATGGCAATTGCCCTATTGCAACCGATTTGCTACCGTTTTATGTTTTGAGACCGTTTTGCTACCGCTAGTTTGCCACCGTTTTGCTACCGCTAGTTTGCCACCGTTTTGCTACCTCTAATTTGCCACTGTTTTGCTACCGCTAGTTCGCCACCGTTTTGCTACCGCTTTTTTGTCACCATTTTGCTACCGCTTTTTGCCACGGTTTTGCTACCACTTTTTGTCACCATTTTGCTATGTTTTTTGCTACCTTTTTGCTACCATTTTTGTGGTATTTTTTCTACCATATTGCCATTCCATTTCTTTTATCTACCCGTTGCCATTCAATTTCTTTGCGAAATGTATCCATTTATGAAAATTTTAAATAATAACATTTAAATCAATACATCAAAAAATCCAAACTAAAACATCCAAATCCGAACATTCGAACTAAAAGCGTTTACATATAGCCTATGTTGTTAACATAACCCTCAACTCTACAATGCTTCCATTGAACCTTTCTTTAGCTTCTTCCTTGTCCTGGTTTAACTTCTGAATCTACAAAACAACCAATGCATTAGCCTTATCGAAATTACAAAAGTTACAAAAAAAATATTATACACTTGAACGCAAACCTAAAGCTCAAACAGACCCACAACCCCCATGGATCAAAAGCCGCTAATAATCGACCAAATCTTAGAAAAGATTTTACATTAATCGACCTGTTTGACCCAATCAACCCATTATCTTCACTATAAGTTGACTTTAGGAAACTTTCACCCATTTGACCCGTTTGTCTAATCACATATTCGTCATGTAGAAAATTACCTTCTTCTAGAGGCACGGGCATACAAAATTAAAAAAATAAACGTACAAGATAGATTTCTGAATACCTCAGCTTCCTGCTGCAGAGCATCGATCACCTCCCCTTTGATAGCAGTGTGGTGTGCTGCATTTTGTGCAGCTGCAGCCCTCAAAGCAGCCTGCATTAGAAATTGATTGCTCATATTCATATTAAAAAATTTTAACCAAGAATATTCAAATGAATTAGAAATTGATTGCTCACATTCATATATTCCTTATAATTAATATCTACCTGTGAACATAAGAAAGTATTTACTATAGTTCTATTGTCATGTAAAACATGGTATATAGAAAGCCTTCATGCAAATATACTGTGAAATACTAATTCTTACCTGTTCAAAAGTTTGGCTTCTAAAGAAACACCTTCCCTAAGATGAGCGACCTGTTCATACGAGATCACGTCTTTTCTGAGTTCTAAATCGTATTATAAAAACAAACCGTAAACAAATAAAAACCGGTCAAACTGCAACAAAACATCTAAAGGCATGAATTACAACTGAGATAACATATTTGATTTCATAAATGGCATTGTACCTGTCTTTAAAGTTGCCTAGTCCTCACTTCTGCTTATGTACACTTTACCTCTGCAACTCGACTGTAAATTTTCATCAATTAAAAGATGCATATGGATTGGCTGCATCACATGATTTCAGTATCAAAAACAGCCATACGTACATATACTATTTAAATGGAGAGCATTATGCTTCCTCATCTTCCTTGTAAACCGAAGTTCCAGCTGCAATGTGCGACTGTTTGGTGGAAGCTGGCCTTGTAGAAACCACCTTCACAGTCTTCACCTGCAGATCTATAAATATATATATGTTGCATGTGTATAAACAATCTTAGTAAAGACAACTAAATACCTAACCCAATAATGGTAAATGGTTATAAACATATATGAACCACCAATTAACTAATAATTCTTCAAAAGGAAATTAATAACTCATACCTCAAGAGAACATTGAATGTGTTGTCAGTAGTTGAGAAGAAAAATAGCAAATTGATTTTAAAACATATGAACAGTATCATTGGATATCCTACATATATGTTTCACAAGGAAATTACCATGACATGAATAATCAAATGCTTGAAGTCAAATTCAAATTTCAGGGACAGTAAAGTTATCTTAAATTGGTTTAATCAAAACTATTAAGTTAGAAGATTTCAAACCTCTGATGAAATCCTCAACCTCCTTTTCTCGAGCTGCCACTCCTTGCTAGTAAGCGTTTCTTCATATGAACAAACAGACAACAATACTGCATAAGAAAGTTGACTTTTCTAATGAGAACCATAACATTCTATTATAAAAAAGAACATATAAATGGATAGGGATTTCAAGTATGTACCGTTATTCAACAACTTTGGGGCTTCTGGCTTTAGGTGTTTTTGCCATTAGATTTTGAGATGAATTATCAGCCTCTGTTCCTGAAGTTTTGAGCTGAAGATAAAAGAGGTTGAATAGATTAGATCCAGTGATAACAGGACATATGAAGAACGAAAAAATCACCAAAATACTTTGCTAGAGAGAGAGAGAGAGGGGGGGGGGGGGGGGGTGGAAAGAACAAGCCTACGCCATGCCTTTAACCGTCATGCCGTGGGTGTAAAAGATATTAGTTTTCAATCTTAATCATCCGGTAAATGTACATAACTTATGGAAAGAACACATTCATCAATGGCTTTCGAATTTTCTTCAATATTGTCATCTAAATGAAAAGACTAGACTAGATGATGCAACTCCACCCACTATCATAGCAGATGACATGCTTCTATTTACTAGGAAAATGGGGAAGTGAATCATGAATAAATAACAACTTAATCATGTCAACAATGTATAATCATGAACATACATAAACATACAAAAGCAAAACACCACCTGGAAACACAACAACAAAGAACAGAAGAAATAATTACAACATGGTGCAGGAAGTCAGGAACTACTGGTAAGTACACATGCTTGCTTCAATGCAGAGTACATATCACAATTTTCAACAAACAAATAGAGGTCACAAGCGAACATATTATCAGATCTATTAGCAGACATCTCAAGTTTCTGAAATTATAAACAATCTATAGGACGTGAATTGAATCTTACAATTAATCAAACAAATACAAATCACAATGATCAACAAACATATACAGATCACAAGCGAGCTCTACAATTGAGAAAAATCAACAAGTAAAACAAAGAATCATACATGAAGCAAGTTCTTCAATACATATCACAATCACAAGTGAGTTCTTCAATACATATCACAATCGATCAACAAACAAATAAATACATATCATAATCACAATAGATCCTGAAGTAACGGAGATGGAGTCGAATGATACCTGCTCAAATGAGTAAATGGATTCAGATCGATGGTGGATAATAAACAGTACCTGCTCAAATGAGTCGGTGCTTCAGTGACAGTGATAAGGCGTATTCAATTGTGGATCTACAACAGTAACGATGATTCAAGATGAATTGATGTAATTCTCAGATGAATCGATGATAGCTTCAGTTACGGTGACGGTGATTCCACCGATAATAGCTTCGAATGAATCGATGGAGGTTGCAGAGGTGTTATGGTGGAGATCGACGGTGGTTATGGTGGAGATCGATGGAGATTATAGTACAGATCGATGGAGATTATGATAGAGATCCATGGAGATATTATATTTTAGGGTTGCTGTGAAAATTAAATTTAGGGCAGATTAGTTTGTTTTTATAATTTTTTTAAAAATTATTTGTCACCTCTTAGCTACCTTACCCCAAGTTTATTGTAAAAATATTGAAAATTTTGCTACTGTGTTTTTCGGTAGCAAATTTTGGTAGCTGATGCTTATTTTTGTAGTAGTGAATTAAGGTGTTGGGGCAGTGTGTAGTCTATAGGTCATGTCTAGTATTGGGGTTGCATCGCCAACACTTAGTCCATGGTCGTTAAGCCTCAACAACATCTCTTGGTCAGTTTTTTACTCCCTTTATAGCGTCTCCACCCATGCAAAGTTTAGTAAAGTTGAGAAAATTAAAGTGTAATTAAGATAAGAGTATTAAAGTGTAAAAGTATTTAAAAGACTAATTTACCATCATTTTAAGATTGTACTTTATGCATTAACAAAAAAATATCTTAAAAATAGATAAGTGATATTTATTATTTGTGTGCAGCCTCATTTATCGTATTTATAATCACTCAAGAGGTAGAGCAGCTGTCGACAAGCAACGTTTGATAGCAATTCACTATTTCAAAAAGACATACATAGTTCTAAATAAAAATATAATAATAACAACAAAAAAAACTATGTTCTTATAATCACCCTAACCGAAGGATTTGATATTTTAATTAATTTATTGCCCAAAGTATTTTTATCACCTTCACGCGTCATTCATACTATGTTTAAAGGGTTTTAATCCATTGGACAAAGGTATGGATTTAGAATATTATTAATTTAGTGTTGGCCCAGATTATTAGTTCAAACACGAACATGAGATATTTAAGGAGACTAACTCGCGACTCTTTCTATTCAATCAAACAAACTTAGAAACAAGGGACAAATAAACACATTAACCTAGACCCCTATTTATACTAAATTAACCATACTAGTCCTACTCAAACACTTCAACCAATCCTCTTCTAATACTAACCCCACACCATTATCTCTACTAATTAAATCAAACTAGATAATTCTAAACATTCAAACTAATCTAAACCAATCTTTCACTTTAGTCCTTCAATTTTCAACATGTATTTTAGGATTAACTTTCAACATTCCCCCTTAATCCTAAAACCCGACCACGCAGGTTCATCTTGCTATCTTTCTTGATCAAACCACGCAGGTTTCTGATCTTCATGCGTCAACTCGAAAACGAGTTTCTTGACTACACTGTTCCTTTCTTCAAGATCTACTCTTGACTGCATCATCTCTTTCTTTCATCTTCAAGATCCGCTCTTGAAGGCATCATTCATCAAGATCTGCTCTTGGGGGATCAATCAACAAGATCTGTTCTTGAGGGCTCATTCATCAAGATCTGCTCTTGAGGGCTCATTCATCAAGATCTGCTCTTGAGGGCTCATTCATTCTTTCTACAGGTTTGCTCTTTTCAGTTGGAATTGATTCCCGATCCTGAAACCAATCTCCACACACCACAAACCTTTTTCAATTGGAATTGATTCCCGATTCTGGAACCAATCTCCAAACACAACAGAGATTTCTTTAATTCATCGAGAACAATATTCTTGATTCACCTACTTAACCGGAAATAATTTCGCAAACTTGGATAATATTTGTGTCACGGTTATTTTCACATCACTTTCACATCACCCGAACAATACTTGTTGCCTTACTATCAACAAAACAAACACGTAGCTCGTTTTTCTTTCGGGCTTACAATCAACAAAACAAACATGTAGCTTGTTTTTCTTTCGGGCTCGCTAATAACCTCCACTCGACAAACACAGTTGTTACGATCAAAACCTATCGTGTAAACTTTCTTCATGACTCAAATGCTTGAACCCATGCTGCCCTTACTATAATAGAACAACCCTTCTCTCCATCGCCAATTCAGAAACATCACTAAAAATAAATCGACTTCAATGAACAATATTTTATCTTTAATTCCATGTACATGCATAAATTGCATGTGGTACATACCCAGGCCTATCCATGAACCATCTTCGAATACTTGACCACAGCCGCCATTCTTGGCCATCACAATTGTCATCATTAGCAAAAACCTCATGACACAACCTACTTCCTATTTCCAAGGACCCACTTGAAAATAAATCTATTTCTTTGCTGTTCGCACTCCCAGTAAACGGACTTGAGTGTTGGGCATCTTCATCAACAATTATTCAATAATTGAATATCCCATACTGCCTTCATATGATACATGCCTTACCTCCAATTCCATCGAACTTTTAACAATTATTCAATAATTGTATTCTATCACTAATTTTAACTTACATGGAATCCATCCATCTCAATTTCAACGCAGACTTTAATTTTAGACACATCATGTCAACGATCTCCAATCCCATATATTTTGAACACATCGTTGCTAACAAATATATTCCAGCAACTGGTTTCATCACTGTTGCAGCATCTCTTGAGAAGAAATAGCGATCCACCAATCAATTCAAAGCTCTAATCGACTTTCGATCTTGAACTTGCAACTGAACCAAACTTTCAACGAATCCTCTCTATACAAAACCCTGTGTTAAATGAGGCAAAATTTTTCTCCATTCCGCTCACAAAACCCGGTCTTCACAATCTTGCACGCCAAGTCGTATCTGCCGCTGTCGCTGCAGCCCCATGAGGGGTGGCTGCCCTTTATCGGAAAACAACTCTCAAAACGGCCAAGCTCTGATACCAATTGTTGGCCCAGACAATTAGATAAACACGAACACGTGATATTTGGGAGACTAACCCGCGACTCTTTCTATTCAATCAAACAAACTTAGAAACAAGGGACAAATAAACACATTAAACTAGACCCCTATTTATACTAAATTAACCATACTAGTCCTACTCAAATACTTCAACCAATCCTATTATAATACTAACCCCACACCATTATCTCTACTAATTAAATCAAACTAGATAATTCTAAACATTCAAACTAATCTAAACCAATCTTTCACTTTAGTCCTTCAACTTTCAACATGTGTTTTAGGATTAACTTTCAACATTTAGAGACAATAATATGATGATTAAATAAAAACGTATAGTATGCTATGAGTGGGTAAAAGTAATTGAGATTAGACATTACTGAATGGCAGCGGGGACCTCACGTAGTTGACTACATATAATGGATTTATAAATGAGGGTCCAATTGGTTTTAGAAATTGAGAAAGTATAGGATACAAAGTTTATTAACGTGAGATGAATAAGAAGCCACAAGGTGATGCCATGTGTAAACTTAACCAAACCCCAATTAACTTAACCAAACTCTAATTAATCTTAACCTCAGTCAAACACAAGGACAAATTAGACTTTTATTAAACGTAATAACTGATTACTATAATCACGTTCGTTATTTTTGTAAACGATTTTATAACTTACGTGAAGGATTTTTCATATTCGAATTTGAATTACATTACGATTCATTAAAATCACCATTCAATCACAATTCGATCATCAAAAACACAATTAATTCGAGTAATTCATCATGTTCAGTACGTATGATCTGTTTTACTAAATCAGTTTTCACAGTACAATTTTGTATAATTTTTTATTTTGTTTATCAGATTTAAACCTGTCTGTTGATGAGCAAAATGTTGCTGCGAACAATTCCAATCCAGATGTTGATAATATTGCTTTTCATGGTTCAGATCATCATGCTCTGTTATTATTTTTTTTTTTTCAATCTGTGTTTTTATTTTTAATGCTTGATATTCGTAAACATGTTGTTTTTCTATATACAGATATGATCAAAGATACTAACCAGGATGTTGATATTCATAGCTTGAACCTCATCAATGAATACATAAGTTTTCAAGGTATTTTAATTTTTTTGAATATCTGATTTAATAAGCGCGTTTAAAAAACATACTAAGTGCGTTTATATGTACGTGTTTTGATATTGATATATAAGAGTGCGTTTTAAGTATATTAAGAGTACGTTTGAATATTTTCAACTATGAATATTTCATAGTGCGTTTGAAGTTTTATAACGTACGTTTGTTTTATAAGGTGTTGCTACTGATGTTGCTGTTGACCATCAAGCTAGTAACATATATATTCCTGATGTACCTGACTTGCTGAAGCCTGTTAAAGATATGGAGTTTCCAACTGTTGAGCATGCACATGAGTTTTATGCCAAATATGCGAAGGATGGTGGTTTTTCTATTCGAAAGGGTACGTCAGATGTGCGAAGAGGTGTTTTAAGACTCAAATACTTTGTATGCTACAAGGAGGGTTTTAAGCCATTCAAAGTAGGTCCGGAAAGTTCTAATAAAAGTGGTAAGTCAAGGAAGAGGCCGTCGATTCGGACCGGATGTTTGGCACATATAAAGCTAACTTCTAAGGATGGAAAGACATTCAAGGTTTATGGCTTTGTCGAAGCTCATAATCATCCTTTTGTACATGAAAGTGACATTCATTTTCTCGCAACGAATAGGAAGCTGACACATACTCAAGAAGAGATGATTTGTGAACTGTCTTCACTGAATATGGGGCCTGTCAAAACTTTTAACATTATGAAGACTAAGTATGGAGGTTTTGAGCATGTTGGTGCAACTGCTACTGATTGTAAGAACTCTAAAGGTGGCTTAAACAGCTTCATTGGTGAGCATGATGCAGATATGATAGTGTCTAGGCTTAAGGATAAGAAGAAGTTCCTTACAGATTTTTCATTTGAGTATTCTGTGGATCAAAAGAATGCAATCACCGGGTTATTTTGGGCTGATGCTTTATGCAAGAGGAATTATATGGAATTTAGAGATGTGATATCGTTTGATGCAACATTTAACACCAACAAGTATGTTTTTTTAATTTTTAAGCTTGATATCCAACTATTTTGGGCTGATGTTTATAGTGTTTTTTTTTTTGCCATTTTTTAAATGTGTTTTTTTGCAGGTACAAGATGGTGTTTGTACCATTTACCGGAATTGATAACCATTGTCGGAATGTCACACTTGGTGCAGGTTTGTTGTCATCTGAGACAACTGAATCATACACATGGTTGCGACAATCGTTTTCCAAATGTTTTGGAAAGCACCCAAATGTGGTTCTAACTGATCAAGATCCTGCTATGAAAAATGCAATCCAGTTGGTTTTTCAAAATAGTAGAAACAGATTGTGTATGTGGCATATCATGAAGAAGGTTTCTAATAAGGTCAGTATGAATGTTTTATCATAATTTATATAGTGCATCTGTGTTATTACATGAGTGCGTTTAAATAGTAATTGGTTGGTTACAATACAGTGAATGCGTCCAAACTTATATATAAGTGCATTTGATAGCTTTTTATTTATTTTCATGTTAATCGTCCAAATTTATAACACAGTGCGTTTGTTTTCTATCTTTTTTGTGTTTTTTTAGGTGGGTAGTGCATTAAGCAATGATGATGAGTTCAAAAGGAGAATATGTGCAATTGTGTGGACAGATTCCATCAGTCCGGAGACATTTGAGGTCAATGTTTAATATGAGGTCAATGTGGATCCCTGCTTTTTACCGGGATAAACCTATGTCTGGGCTAATGAGGACAACGTCAAGATCTGAGAGTGAGAATCATTTTTTTTGTCAAGTGGCAAATTCTCAGTTGACTCTTGTTGAGTTTTTCAACCACTTTGAAACTTCCCTTGAATCTCAGAGATTCAACCATAGGAAGAATGACCATGACTCAAGACATACGTTCCTGATTTTTAGACTACGAACCCTATTGAGGAAGAGGCATCTAAAATATTTACACGGACTATCTTCTTTGATATTCAGGAAGAAATATATGCCACTTATGAAGGCTTAATAAGTGTTCATATGAAAAAGGCTGATGAAGAAGGTTTTATAAAGATTTATGTTGATGATCCTCAAGCACATGGTCAAGGATTTATTGAGGTATATTTTTTTAATTTTGAAGGCGTTTAAATCATCCATGAGTGCGTCCAATAGTCATCAGTATAGTTTCTATTTTACAACTATTAGTGCGTTTAAATTTTCCACTTAGTGCGTCCAAATTCATCAGTTTAGTTTTTTGCCTTTTTACAAGTACTTTTCAAGAAGGAAGTCAATGAGGGTGTTGACGATGTTACTACATTATGTACCTGTAGGAGGTTCGAGCAGTACGGGCTGCTTTGTAGGCATATATTTTATGTATTAAGGTTAATGAATTATCATAGATTCTTGAAAAAATACATTCTGAGGAGGTGGACAAAAGATGTTGTTCCAAATGAAATCAAATATTCATTTGAAACAGGAGAGTTTGGTGATGATAAGACGAAAGAAGCTAGACGTATTGGACTGGAGATAGTCTTAGGCGGTGAATATCTTGCAAACACACTAATTTCAGATTTATCCGAATTAACATTGGTCAATGATAAAATCAAAGAGATGGTTAAGAAGGTTGATAAGGGCAGGTTTAAGAGACCTAGTCATCGGAATAAGTATGACAGATATGCTTCTCTTCTTGGTTATGAGAAACCATCAGAAGCCGAACCCACTATTAGACTTCCGAATGGTAACAAGAACAAAGGTCATGGTAAGCAGAAGCGTATAAAGTCCAGCAAGGAAAAACAGGTTAGTCGAACCGGCAAAAGGAAGAGAACATGTGCCATATGCAGAGAGAGAGGCCATGATCGACGAAAACATGCGAAGGAGGGTGCTTCAACCCAGCCCCAAGGTGAACAAGCTGACCAGAATGTGGAAGATGATATTGATGATAATGAAGAGATTGAAATTGAAGATTATGTTGATGAGGAACTGTGTTAAAATGTCTGATGTTTCATTTTTTGTAATTTTTAAACAAGTTAACAAATGCGTCTGAAGTATGTTATAAGTGCGTTTATTTTTTGTTTGTTATTGCAGTTACTATAATTTTTTTAAATGAGTGCGTCTGTTTGTGATACAAGTGCGTCCAACAATAAACATTAAGTGCGTTCATAATATATAATAAGTGCGTCTATTGCATCAGTAGTTAAAAAGTATTACAAGATCACCATTATCACCACCACATTTACACCACCACCATCACCACCACCAGCTAAACCCAAAAAAACCACCACTCAAAACAAAGAAAACCACCATCTAAAACAAAAAAAAAAAAAAAAGATTTTCAAAACAACCAACACAAAAAAAAAAAAAAAAAAAAACACAAAACAACAACCATAAAACCACCAACATCACTTGGCACCCAAGATTGCATCCCTTGCCTTTTGTTTTGATTCCATGTTCTTCATGATACATGTCTGTGTGTTGCTAAGTGACTGACAGATGAGGTTGTCAAAAGATGCATGAGTATGGAGTTGCTCAATAGCAGCTTCTGTGAATGGTGTCTTCTCCTCATTCATCAGCTTCTCTATCAGATCCAGGTTCTTCATATATTGTCTCTGAACCTCATTTTGTGCACCTAGAACTACACAAGATGAGTTGAGGCCATTCTTTACCTCTGATTACAATCAACCAAAACCACAGTTTTGAGCTGCATGTTGTTTATTGCATCTATGTTGTTTTATGCCATTTTGTTTTGTGTTTACTAGTTGAATCAGTATGCTTTATGATAGTGTTTTTATAGACCAAAAAAGAAACTTATGTGGTAGTTGAATATTTATTTTCAAGATTTATCTAAATTTACTACCAATCAAATCATAGTTATCAGATAGTTAGATTTTTTAGTTTTTTACTATTAAAATAAGCATGTAATTTTTGACAAATGATCTTCTATAATTAATAATAAGATATGCCACTTGCATTTTAATCATTAGTTGTACGAATAACATTCAATAAGTGCGTTTAAACTTTACAATAAGTGCGTCTAAATCTATAAGAGTGCGTTTAGATACATTAAGAGTGCGTCTGTTTTTTGATTAGCCAGTACCTTTTTAAACACACTCTTTAATTTATCACAAATATATGGCGCGTTTAAACATATCATTTTTTACAGCATCTGATCTTCATCAGTAGATACTTGTTTCAAAACCAATTTTTTCCTTTAATTATTATTATATTATTAAAATCGTAGGTTTTATGTGAATATTTTCATGTGTTGATTTTGATTTTTGAATATGATTTTACGTTTTGATCACATTATCTATAAGACTTTGTTTTTTGTTCTTTCTTTGCAAACTTGTTTTTGATTTGATTCAATTGAATGTTTTTTGATTGTGTATTGATTATGAAGGTTTAATCGATTTGAAAATCATGATCAATCGTTGAAATTTTTTGTTTGATTATACGTTTTAATAGATTGTTTTGAATGTCTGTTACGATCTTGCCACCTTCTAAATCTAATGGCTCAGAAACCTTCTTACGCTTCTTATGTTAAGAGACTTTGTACAATATCTCTTCCCTTAGAAATTTACCGACAAATTGAAGAAACAACACATAAGTCTAGATGAAGGTGGTGGTAATGGAATGGATGAGAGAATGAAATGAACGGGGAAATGGAATTGATCATTACCATTCCATGTCTTGTTT
The DNA here is from genome assembly GCA_028751855.1 of Ambrosia trifida. NCBI lineage: Eukaryota > Viridiplantae > Streptophyta > Magnoliopsida > Asterales > Asteraceae > Ambrosia > Ambrosia trifida. Next base: position 175,271,999 of record CM054122.1, read on the forward strand.
TGTTGCCATGTGGGAATGAAACAAAATATTACTTTGTGTTGTTGGATAGGCAGGAAAAGACGAATGACTAAAATAAGTGGTGAGTCGCGGTGGTGGGTGGTGATATGCGGCGGTAGCGACGGTGGCACCAATGGAGGGTGGGGGTGGATGGTCGTGATGGTGGGTGGGCGACGATGGTGAGTGGTGGGTGGTGGTTGGTGCGGTAACGGTAGGTGATGGTGTGTGGCGGTAGCGTGGTGGTGGGTAGCGACGATGGTGGTGGGTGGTGGCGATGGTGGTGGTTGGTGGAGGTAAATGGCGGTGATGGTGGGTGGGTGACGATGGTGAGTCGTAGCGGTGGTGGGTAGAGGCGACGGTAGCGGTGGGTAGAGGAAATTATGGTGAGTGACGGTGGTGGGCGGTGGAGGCGACATTGGGTGGTGTTGGATGGCGGCGGTGGTGGGTGAAGGTAGTGGTTGGTGGCACCGACGGTGTTGGTGGTGGGAGGCGGTGGTGGGTGGTGACGATGATGGTGGGTGGTGGTGGCAGCGGTGGTGACGATGGTGGGTGGTGGTGGTGGGTGGTGGTGGTGGTGGTGGGTAGTGACGATGGTGGGTGGTGGTGGTGATGATGGGTGGTGGCTTATGGTGTTGTTAATGAAGGGTGAATGGGGGATGAAATGGAAAAAAATCATGGGAGGTGGATTGAATGGTTTTAAGGGAAAAGAATATCTTGTGTAATGAGTGATTCCATTCCTTTGACCAACCAAACACACTATTTTTCATTACCTTGTAATGGTCTATTCTATTCCCTCTTCCATTCTATCGTACCAAACACTACCTTATAGTTTTATAAAAATAGATAAGTGACATTTATTATTTGTGTGTAGCCTCATTTATCGTATTTATAATCACTCAAGAGGTAGAGCAGCTGCCGACAAGCCACGTTTGATAGCAATTCACTAGTTCAAAAAGACATACATAGTTCTAAAATTTTTTTTAGGGGAAATCAAATATAAAAAAAAAAAAAAAAAAAAAAAAAAAAAACTATGTTCTTATAATCTCCCTAACCGAAGGATTTTATATTTTAATTATTTAAAGCCCAAAGTATTTTTATCACCTTCACGTGTCATTCATATGTTTTAAGGGTTCTAATGCATGTTGGACAAAGGTATGGATTTAGAATATTATGAATTTAGAGACAATAATATGATGATTAAATAAAACCGTGTAGTGTGGGTAAAAGTAATAGAGATGTAGACATTACTGAATGGCAGCGGGGACCTCATGTAATTGACTACATAATGGATTTATAAATGCGGGTCCAATTGGTTTTAGAAATTTACCGACAAATTGAAGAAACAACACATAAGTCTAGATGAAGGTGGTGGTAAGAGAATCGACTATGGTGAGGCCAGCTAAGGAGTCACCGGCGAGAAAGGTGTGGAACTCTAGTGTCGATCTTACTGCCCCGAACAATCACACACTATCGGTGTATTTTTATCGGCCCAATGGTGCTCCTAACTTCTTTGATGCCAAAGTGATGAAGGAGGCTTTGAGTAGGGTGCTAGTTACGTTTTACCCAATGGCAGGGCGATTTAAACACGACCAAGATGGTCGGGTTGAGATCGATTGTCAAGGACAAGGGGCTTTGTTTTTGGAAGCTGAGTCTGATGGTGTTATCGATGATTTAGGTGACTTTGCACCCACATTGGAGTACTTGAAACTCATTCCAGTGGTTGACTACTCCCAGGGAATCGAATCATATCCTCTAATGGTCTTTCAGGTATAAAACATTTTATAGATGTCAATATTGTTTGTTACTGAAACTGATTTGTGTAGATGTAACAATATACTGTATTGTCTTAAACCAGGTAACATACTTTAAATGTGGTGGTGTTTCGCTAGGAGTTGGGAGTCACCATCGTGTCGTGGATGGGATGTCTGCGTTGCACCTCATAAATACATGGTCTGATATGGCTCGTGGCCTTGACATCACTCTCCCACCCTACATAGACCGGACTCTCCTCCGGGCACAGGACCCACCACGACCATGTTTTGAGCACATAGAATACAAATCAGATCCAACACCACTCAATGATGAAACCAAAACCACCATCTCAATGTTCAAGTTGACACGAAACCAGCTCGATGCGCTCAAAGCAAAAGCAAAGGAAGATGGTAACACCATCAGCTTCAGCTCTTTTGCTATTCTCTCGGCCCATGTTTGGAAGTGCGTATGTAAAGCCCGTGGGCTTCCATTGGATGTGGAAGCGAGGGTCGACCTTGCAGTTGATGGGCGGACGCGCTTCCAGCCACCACTTCCAGCAGGCTATTTCGGGAATGTTATCTTCACAGCCACTGCTATAGCGAAAGCCGGCGAAATTCAATCCAAACCTTCATGGTACGCTGCAAGTAAAATCCATGATGCTTTAGCAAGGATGGATAACAATTATCTAAAGTCAGCAATTGATTATCTAGAACAACAACGTTGTGAAAGTCCTGATGTTTGTTATAAGTACAAGAATCTTCGAATAATAAGTTGGGTTAGGCTCCCGCTTTACGACGCGGACTTTGGATGGGGTCGGCCTACCTTCATGGGGCGTACATGGAAACCAATGACGGGTAAGTGTTATATCTTACCAAGCCCGATAAATGATGGGAGCTTGTCCATCATCATTACGCTCGAAGTTGAACAAATGAAGCTGTTCGGCAACTTGTTGAATGAAATATGAAATTAACGGTGTAAGTTCACTGAGCATTTGCCACGCGCGCAACCGTAATTTATATATCTTCATTTCAATAAGATTCTTGCTCGTATAGAGCTTGAGTAATTTGTAATAATTCAATAAAAAGTATGCATGCCTATGTCGTTTTTCAACGGAAGAAAAACCAAGGTGAAAGATATTGTGGCTAGTGTGAAGTCTATGTCGTTTTTTTGGTTAAAAATCAGTCTAGTACGTGTTAAAAATCTTATTTGAAAGAATTGATGTTTGTACCCTTTGTATAGGATGTAAGTAGTTCTTTTAGGAAAGGAAGTACTCGCTTTAAGGTCTAGCTTGGTGGTGAATGATGTTAAAGTTACAAAAAAATAAAAAAATCTATGCTTGCCTAATGTTTGTACATTGTATGTATGTTACCTTTTAAACCCATGTTACCATTTAAACCCATGTTATAATGTAATATACGATGACAAACATGTAAACCCATGTTACACTATGGGGCGTTTCTTTGTTTTCTTTTTGCTTTGTTGATGATTTTTAGATTTACTTACAGAAAGTATGAGAAATTAGAACAAATATTAATACACGTTAGGTAGGGGGTGTGGAATAAAAAATCTAATTGGGTAATTTGGATTTACGTAAAGACTGAATAAAAATTAAGATAAATATTAGTTCAAGAGGTGTGGAGTATATATTAACTAGTATGATTTCCCGCGCCTTACGGCGGGAATCTCTGAATATGGGTTAAGTGGATATTTAGATATTTGTCTAGTTGATAAAAATTAGTTAACACATGCCTCGATAGTATAGCTACAAAAACCTTTCATTTTTACAACAAAAAACACTTAAAGATTTACAATCTTCATCCTTTGTCCGAGGGTAGTAATCTGAGCACAATCTCGTTCCTTTCGTGTAAAGAACTGTTGAACGAAACCCTGTACAAAAGTTGTTGCGAAGTACTTTGCAAATCTAGGAGGTTCTATGAATTAAAACATCTTTAAACCCATTACACACGTTGCTCCCTAGGCTAAATTTCATAAGTGACATGTCCGAGATAAAAGAGAATATAAATACAACTCAAACTAACCCACACATAAGTATATAATTCAAAAAGAAAATTGTCATTGCAAGAAGTTGTGTAATAAAAATTTAAATCAACAATGATGCAGTATAAAATTCTTGCATGTTTATGATACAAACAAACAAACGATACAAACAAATTACTCCCCCGTCCCATTTTAAATGTCCATTGTTGCACTTTTTGTTGTCTCAAATTAAATGTCAATTTCTAAACAATTTCCAGTTTTGCCCATAAAAGGCAAAAGACAATCAAATATTGAAATAATAACTTGAGGATATTATTGTCATTTTACAACATACAAACAAATATTTCTTAATTTGTGTGTTTGTGGGCCCATGACATCTAAAATGGGATGAATGGAGTAATAACTTACCATCATCATCCACCAACATTTGGTACCCGCCTAGCAACAATAGGAAACCGTTCTCCAAGTTACACAAATGGAAAACTAACTAACCAATTAGATAAAATGACAATAAATTAATCCAATAACCTTTAATTCTCCATTATCCATACATAATATAGTTAAAAAAATGCGCCAAATTTCAACTCATATAAGGTAGTTGGGTTGATTTGGATAATACTTTGATAAAATTTAAAACTTCCACTAACGGGTCAAATGGATTAAATTTAAAAATTGGTTTGAATGAAAAATGCCGAGCAAGTCAAAAGTCACCATAATTGTATTCAATATGCATAAAGCTGTTAAAAATATGTCACAGATATAATTCAAGTATTAATACAAGTTATAATTCTAATATGGTGCATTTATCTTATCACATGTTATATTATTGGGCTGGTTCCTATTCTAGTAGCCTAGAGAAGACTAAGGTGGGTAAAAAACCCAAAGGGGATGATGATTTGTTTGGCCTGGATGAAATGTTGGGCCTGAACACTGACATTGGGCCGGCCCAGGCATTCAATTTGGAGGAGAATGTTATTGATACTGATACTCGGAACTCGGACCTCAATTCTGACCCGGGTTATATGTCGCTACATACTGATGAAGTGGCAGCGACTATTATTGTTGGAAGACAATTGGGTGCCGAGATGGGTAATACTAATGCTACAGAGCTGATTGTCCAATCGATTACAATTGAAGGAGTACAAGACGGTATCAAATGAATTGCATGTCCATTAATATCAGGGGGATTGGGGGTGGAGGTAAGCCGGGTTGGATAAGGAAGTTAAAAAATGATTTTGGTATTGTATTTATCGGTATGCAAGAAACAATGGTAGCTAATATTAACTCGAGTCTTCTCTCTAGCTATTGGGGTGGCTCGGGTTTTGATTATGATGTGGTGAGTTCCAATGGCAATTCGGGGGGTTTAGTTAGTATATGGGATTCTAAGGTGTTTGTGAAAGAAAGGGTGACCAAAGATAGCAATTTTCTACACGTTGCGGGAAGTATTTTGGCCGGGTCTATTAAACTTAACATTGTTAATGTCTACGCACCACAAACAAACGTAGATAAAAGAACTCTATGGACGAAGCTGAATACTTTGGTGCAAACTCATGAGGGGTGGTGGGTTATGTTGGGGGATTTTAATGCGGTCAGAAATCGGGATGAGCGGAAAAATTCCAAGTTTGATTTGGTTTGTACTCGTGATTTCAATGATTTCATCGATAAAGTGGGTTTGAGAGAGTATGACTTAAAAGGGATGAAATATACTTTTATGGCTAATAAAAGCGGTTCGTGTACGTGGAGTAGAATTGATAGAATTTTGGTGTGTGATAATGTGTTTAACCGTTGGCCGAATGCTTGTGTCCGGGCGATTAATAGAAATCTTTCGGACCACTCTCCGTTGGTATTCTCAGTTATTGACACTAACTTTGGTCCTAAGCCATTTAGGATGTTCGACTCTTGGTTAGATCGTCCTGGTTGTGTTGAGGTGATTAATTCCGTGTGGGAAGGAAGTTCGGAAGAAGGTGACCCGGGTACTATTCTCCTTCATAAGCTTAAGGCTCTTCGAACCGCTCTCAAGGATTGGTTTAGAAAATACAGTGCCGTAGAACTAGAAGATGAGGCCCGATTAAGGAAGGAAAAAAGATGAGCTTGAAATGCAAATGGAAAAAAATGAGTTAGATGAAGCCGATCTTTGGGTATGGACTGAATGCAAGTTGGCATTAGAAGAAATTGAGTTTCATAAGACGCGAGATCTCAGACAAAAGTCTCGCGTTAGGTGGGCGGCTTTAGGCGACGAGAATTCTAAATTTTTTCATACAATGGTTAATGGCAGGAAAGCGCGAAACCATATTCCGGGTCTTATGATAAATAACGAATGGGTGACCAAACCGACGTTGGTTAAAAAGGAGGTTATGATACACTTTAGAAACCATTTCAGCGAGATGGTTCCTATTCGGCCATTACTAACGTGTACAGGTATAAAGCGGCTCACGGCTCAAGACAGTTTGGAGCTTGTTGATTTATTTTCTATGCAGGAGATCAAATAGGCGGTTTTTGAATGCGGTTCTAATAAGGCCCCGGGTCCGGATGGGTTTAATTTCTGGTTTGTCAAGCGGTTTTGGAACCTATTTGAAGGGGATTTCTTAAAGATCATGGCTGATTTTCATGAATCGGGGTCGATTTCTCATGGATGCGGTTCGACATTCATTACATTAATTCCAAAAGTGAACACTCCAATGGGTCTTCGAGATTATAGACCTATCACTCTAATTGGGATGGTGAGCAAAGTCATATCTAAAGTGCTTGCTAACAGAATCAAAAAGGTGCTGGGGCAGGTTATTTCTGAGAATCAATCGGCTTTCTTAGCAAATCGGTTCATCCTTGACGGACCACTTATGGTTAATGAAGTGTTGGAATGTTTGAAGAAACGTCGGAAAAAAGCCTTCCTCCTCAAAATTGATTTCGAAAAGGCCTACGACAACGTCAATTGGAATTTTTTGCTCTCAATTTTATCTCAAATGGGTTTCCACCCGGATTGGTGCAAATGGGTTAAAGGCATTTGTTAATCATCTAGAGCCGCGGTACTTGTAAACGGCTCTCCCACCTTTGATTTTAGATGCGAGAAGGGGCTTCGTCAAGGCGATCCTTTATCTCCCTTTTTATTTTTGGTGGTGATGGAAGCTTTGTCTTGGTTGTTGAGAAAGGCGCAAGACATTGGTATTTTCAAGGGTGTTTCTTTTTCGGATAACGAAGGTGCTCTTACCCACCTTTTTTATGCGGATGACGCTCTTATCATTGGAGAATGGTCCCGAGAAAACATTCAAAGTATAGCTAGAGTGCTTCGGATCTTTTATATTTGTTCGGGGCTTCGTATTAATTTACACAAGTCCAACATTTATGGAGTGGGGGTGGACGATGGTGAGGTAGATAATATGATGGAGTTGTTGGGGTGTAAGAGGGGTGATATACCTTTCAAATACCTTGGGATTCAAGTGGGAGCTAAGATGACACGAATTTGCAATTGGGAGCCGGTTGTGGAGGTCATTCGAAAACGTCTTTCTTCTTGGAAAGCTAAGAACTTATCGATAGGAGGGCGCCTAATTCTTATTAAATCGGTTTTACAAAGCTTACCGGTTTATTATTTTTCATTGTATAAAGCCCCAGTGGCAGTTATAGACGCCATCGAGAAATTCATGAGGCGATTTTTATGGTCGGGAGGTTGCGCAGATAAAAAGATACCTTGGGTCGCTTGGGATATAGTTACAAAACCGATTGGTAAAGGTGGGTTGGGAGTTTTCAGGTTAAAAGATGTGAACGAAGCCTTATTACTAAAGTGGACCTGGAGATTTAAACAAGAACACGCCTCCATGTGGAAGTCTATTATTCAAGGTTGCCATGGGTCGAGTAGGCCGTGGGCGATACTTCCTTGTAACGTTTCTTTGAATGGTTGTTGGAAAAGTATCGTTAAAATTGGTATGAAGAAAGCCCCAAACGGTTCACCTCTTAATTCATTCTTCTACGGAGAGTTAGGAGATGGGCATACTATACTCTTTTGGAATGATCCTTGGCTCAGGGAGGTTCCGCTGCGAGAGGTTTACCCGAATCTCTTTCGGCTGGAAAAGCACAAATGGGTGAAGGTAGCTCAGCGGGTCCTTTGGATTAATGACAATAAGTCTTTGCAGTGGGAATGGAGGGCTACACCTTCATCATATGAAGAAGTCTCTGAGTTATTTCTTCTCCTCAACGACATCCACGAGTTGACGTGGAAAGGGGGAACAGGCATTTGGAAATGGAAGGCTGCAAAGGACGGCATCTTTACTGTTGCATCAGCGAGAAGGTTACTCTCCAACAGCGATGGTGAACAGGATACGGTATTGGTCAACTGGAAGAATTGGGTTCCTCTTAAGTGCAAAGTCATGGTGTGGAGGCTTTTGAGAAATCGCCTTCCTACAATTGCAGAACTCATAAAAAGAGGCGTGATTATACAACGGTCGGATTGTCACTTTTGTCAAGAATACTTGGAAACTGCTTTACATCTGTTCACCGCCTGTTTTTTCGCTCAAGAGGTATGGTTTCGAATACAAGCATGGTGTCGTATGGAGCATGGTTTTACATTAGAGGTTATGGATCTAGTGAAAGCTGTGGAAACGAATACACGACACAAAGACAAGAGGTTCATTCTTCTTGGCATTGTGTATACTACTATGTGGGTGTTGTGGAACGAGCGAAACAACCGGATTTTCAATAATACTAATCGAAGACCTATAGAGATTGTGGAAGTGGTTAAAGCTACGTCTTTCTTTTGGTTTCGTAATAGGTCTAAACGTTGTAATATTGATTGGAAGACTTGGTGTAAATGTCCGACGGACTGATGTTATGATTATTTGGTTTTGCCGCTCGTAGGTCCTTGCTTTGAGGACTCTTCGAGTCGTGTTTAATGAAGTTTTCTTTTCAAAAAAAATATTATTGGGCTGGTTTGAGTATTGTTTCTACAAATTATCCTTTGGGCTTGTGTTTTGGGCTTGGAGTGATTGGCTGATTCATTTAAAGAGAGCTGGTTTTGTGGGCCCAATGTTTGGCCCATTCGTGGGCGGTTTAGGGTTCTGCTATATAAACTTTACCTCATATATTTTCTCTCTGTCTTTGTCATTTGTTTTTTTTATTCTTTTTATTCTCTCTGTATTTGTTCCAGAGACTTCGTTGTTGAGGTCTCGTCTTCATCCCTGTATTATCTTAGTCTGGTTGTAAGTTGTTATCATATTATTACAGTGTATCAACTGATTATTCATAATCAGTTGATTACACTAGACTTCTTATTTTAGGTCTCACTGATTTGGTGAGATCTAGGGTTTGGGGGGTGTTTTTCTGGTTTGGGTTAAATAAGAGTTGTGTCACCTGTTTTGTCGCTATCTCTTCTTATTTATGTGTTGATTGTGATTGTTTGTGTTTTACGTAAGTTCTATAAAACTTTACAAAAGCATCCTATAATAATATGAACTTAATAATATAAAATTTTATCATTTTAAAACTTTAATGGATTGTAATCAAAATTTGATACTCAGCTCAATTGTTTTCCTTTATAGCTATTAAATCTCAATCCTTTGTTGCAACCACTTTTTTTTTTGTCAATATCAACAATTAAGTGACCATCTACACCTGGATGGTCCGTATAGAAGCATAATAAATTATAGCCCAGACCCGCTTGATGTTCTTGATGTGAATACAACTCCATCATACATTAAGTTTTCCTAGAGGTAGATAATGTTCCAAGAAAGTGATGTTACCCGCAAATGAAGCATAACTAAAAGCAAACATAAATCAGTCATAAAAAAACCACTTAGACAACGTAGCATAATATTTAAGTTATAACAGTCGGTGTAGGCAATCAAAAGGCTCAGATATGCCAAGTCATTGTTGTGACACCCGCCATTTTATCATGTCAAAATCCGTACACTTTCTAGTCAAAATTTAACTTTCTACAGATAATTAATATCATTTTATTAACTTGTGTAATACATATGTTCAATTTATTTGAAGGATTGGATGCATAAAACTAATAGGAAGGGATCAAAGAGGCTCTCTAAATTGAAATAATCAAGTTATTGATCTAGACAGTTCAGATGAAAATGACAAAGAAGATGTATTTGATGATAATACAGATAGGAGAAGATGGAGGAAACTCATCCTTACCAAAAGATGTAATAATCAAACATGAAGATATACAAGAAATTTCATGAATCACCCTTGATGACAAATGGTGGGCAGACAATATAGATGAGATCATGTAAATTTGAAAGACGTATGACTAAATTGATCTCATGATGCAAGTAGTCACACTTGAGCTTTTAGTTTTCAACTTTTATGTTTATTAATATTTATTTTTCCTGTCGTATAATCTCTTTAGTTACTAGACATTTGTCACGCTTATGACGTATATCTACTGCAATGATGCTACAGCAAATACTATACGAATTTAAAATAAGTACAACAATGCAAAGTGTCACTTCCGCCGCATCATGCGGGTTTACCACTAGTGTATAATCATTCGAGAGATAGAGCAGCTGCCGACAAGCAACATTTGATATTTGATAGCAATTCACTATTTCAAAAAGCCATACCAAGTTCTAGAAAAAAAAAAAAAAAAAAAAAAAAAAAAAAACCTATGTTCTTATAATCACCCCCTAACTGAAGGATTGGATATTTTAATTAATTTATTGCCCAAGTATTTTTATCACGATCACTTGTCATTCATATGTTTTTAAGGGTTCTAATCCATGATGGACCAAGGTATGGATTTAGAATAAAAACGTGTCGTACGCTCTATGAGTGGGTAAAAGTAATTGGGATGTAGACATTATTGAATGGTAGTGGGGACCTCACGTACTTAATGGATTTATAAATGAGGGTCCAATTGGTTTTAGAAAATTAACTTACCTGGAATTGAAGAAACATCACATAAGTCTAGATGAAGGTGGTGGTAAGAGAATCGATGATGGTGAGGCCAGCTGAGGAGTCACCAACGAGAAAGCTATGGAACTCTAGCCTCGATCTCACTGCCGCGAACACTCACACACTATCGGTGTATTTTTATCGGCCCAATGGTGCTCCTAACTTCTTTGATGCCAAAGTGATGAAGGAGGCTTTGAGTAGGGTGCTAGTTACGTTTTACCCAATGGCAGGGCGATTTAAACACGACCAAGATGGTCGGGTTGAGATCGATTGTCAAGGACAAGGGGCTTTGTTTTTGGAAGCTGAGTCTGATGGTGTTATCGATGATTTTGGTGATGACTTTGCACCCACAATGGAGTACTTGAAACTCGTTCCGGTGGTTGACTACTCCCAGGGAATCGAATCATATCCTCTTATGGTCTTTCAGGCATAAATTTTTTTATAGATGTCATTATTATTTGTAATTAAAACTAATTTGTGTATATGTAACAATATATTGTCTTTGACCAGGTAACATACTTCAAATGTGGCGGTGTTTCGCTAGGAGTTGGGAGTCACCATCGTGTTGCGGATGGGATGTCTGCGTTGCACCTCATAAAGACATGGTCCGATATGGCTCGTGGCCTTGACATCACTCCCCTACCCTTCATAGACCGGACTCTCCTTCGTGCACGGGACCCACCACGACCAGTTTTTGAGCACATAGAATACAAGCCAGATCCAACGCCACTCAAAGTCCCGTTAGATGAAACCAAAACCATCTTCTCAATGTTCAAGTTGACACGAAACCAACTCGATGCGCTCAAAGCAAAATCAAAGGAAGATGGTAACACCATCAAATTCAGCTCCTTTGCAATTCTTTCGGCCCATGTTTGGAAGTGCGTATGTAAAGCCCGTGGGCTGCCAGACGATGTGGAAATCAAGCTCAACTTCCCTGTTGATGGACGGGACCGCTTACAACCACCACTTCCACCAAGCTATTTTGGTAATGCTGTTTTCATAACTAGTGCAATAGCGACAGCAGGCGAAATTCAATCCAAACCATTGTGGTATGCTGCAAGTAAAGTACATGATGCTTCAGCAATGATGAATAACGATTATCTAAGGTCCGCAATTGATTATCTGGAACAACACCAATGTAAAAAGCCTAATGTTGATTATACGTACACAAATCTATTAATAGTAAGTTGGGCTAGGCTCCCAATTCATGACGCTGACTTTGGATGGGGCCGACCCATCTTCATGGGGCGTATAGGAATCCTAGCAGCTGGTAGGTGTTATTTGTTACCAAGCCCGATAAACGATGGGAGCTTATCAATCATCATCGGACTGGAAGTTGAACAGATGAAGCTTTTCAGCGAATTGTTATATGCAATCTGTTATGATCTGAGTTTGATTGTTTTGATTGTTTAAGTAAAGATGTGATGAACGAAGTGAATTATAAATGGAAAGTGCAGGGGAATAATAAACTATTAATCAAAACAAGAGAGTAAATGTTTTTCAATCGAAATCTTTCATTAATTGAATGATTACAATCAATAGTACAAGTACTCCCCCTCAGCCTGATCACTCTGTGATTGTTTGTCTGAGAGAATGTTTCGAGTGATGAATAGAACAGTACAAACACTGTTCTATTTATAGACAAATCTAAACCACTGATGATCTAAGCTGACGTCACCTAAGACAACAACCTCTAACAGAATAACAAACATAAAACATCTGTTATATACAAACTACTGTTACATTGTAAAACTCTGAAAGGTAAACTGCTGTTGAGAAAACTCTGATGGTCTTGTATCATCTGTTGGAGCCTAAGTGTTGTTGGCTTCATCAGAAACACCTTGATGTCCTGAATTTTGCCATAAATGAATGCACATTTAATGTCCATCTGAAACACCTTGATGTTGTGGTTGACAGCAAAGGCTAGGAAGAGTCTGATAGCTTCTAGCCTAGCTACAGGAGCAAAGGTTTCATCATAGTCTATCCCCTCTTCTTGTTTGAAGCCTTGAACCACAAGCCTCGCTTTATTCTTGACAACTATACCCCTTTCATCAATTTTGTTTTTGAAGACCCACTTTGTGCCAATTGGACAAACATCCTTTGGCAATGGTACAAGTTCCCATACTTGTTGTCTTTTAAACTGAAGGAGCTCTTCCTGGATAGCCTCTACCCAACTGTTGTCTTTTAGTGCCTCTTGGTACTTGACAGGTTGTGTGAGAGATAGATAGCCTGCAAAAAGACAGATGTTTGAGGATTGGCTTCTTGTTAGCACACCCTCTCTAATGTTGCCAATGATATGATCTGGTGGATGAGCTCTTAGGTAGATTAGATCTCCCTGATATGGTATGATGGCATTTTGAGGTGAAGGACAGAGGTTTGGTGACTCTGTTGATGTAATATCTGTTTGCACTTCTGTAGTGCCAACAGATGTTTGAAATGAAGGTGGGGGAATGGGTCCAAGTGGTGTGAAACTGGACTGACTTTTGTCAACAGAGGTTTGAATTTTGTCAACAGATGATTGAGCAGTGGATGTAATTGGTGAAGCAGTAGTTTGAGGGTAAGACTGGCCAACAGTGGCTGACTCAGCTGTGGCAGAGTTTTGACACGTGTTTTGAACAGCTGCTTCCCCTGATGCAGAATAGACTTTATAGTGACTTGGAATCACAACATCTGTTCTGTAGTCTTGTTGTGGAGATTGTGAAATACCTGCACTGTTAGTTTTGACAGTAATATCTTCAAATTTGAATTTATCTAAATCAAACAACTCAGCAGGATTTGCTAGGATTTTTAAGGATGAAAGTTCATTGAACTTTACATTCAGAGTTTCTTCTATTGTCTTGGTCCTTGTGTTAAACACTTTGTAGGCCTTGGCAGTAGAAGAATATCCCAGAAAATATCCACAATCTACTTTGGCTGCAAATTTTGAGATGGAATCTTTAAGATTTAAAATGAAACATGGGCAGCCAAAGATTTTGAAAAATGAGATTAATGGTTTGATTTTGAACAAAATTTCATAAGCAGTCTTTTGATGTCTTGGGTTGATTAAAACTCTGTTTTAAACATAGCAAGCAGTGCTTACAGCTTCTGCCCAGAAGAACAGTGGCAAACCAGAATCTGCTAGCATAGTTCTTGCAGCCTCAATGAGTAGGCCTGTAAACGAACCGAACGTTCATGAACTGTTCGTGAACTGTTCGGCGGGAAGTTCGTTTGTGTTCGTTTATTTAAATAAATGAACGAACACGAACACAATTTTTTGTTCGTTTAATTAAACGAACGAACATGAACACACGCTTTGTTCGTTTATTTATGTTCATGAACGTTCGTTTATGTTCATTTATGTTCATTTATGTTCGTTTATGTTCGTTCGTTTAAACTTAACTTTATTTTTATTATTTATTTCCTTTTTAAAGTATCTTAATTCATATGTTCTAAAGTTTTAACCCTAAATTTAATATTCTAACCATATCACTTATCAGACGCTATCCATACTTCACAGACACACCTCCTTTCTTCTCCACACTCCACAATCCTACCTTCTTCTGCTTCCGGTCGACCACCTCCACAGCCCCGCCTCCACTCTCCAGTTTCAAGCCTCAACAGCGTCGCCGTCTCCCCATCCCCGTCTCCACAGACCATAGCGTCGCCGTATTTCTCATCCCCGTCATTTGGTTTTAGCTGCATTGTGATGAATCATTATTAACTTGTTTTTGTTTGTGTTCGTTTATGTTCGTTTGTGTTCATTTGTATTGATCACTTGTGTTCGTTTATGTTCATGAACAGTTCGTCTAAGTTTTAAATGAACGAACATAAACGAACACGAACACGACAAATTTCTTAACGAACGAACACGAACACAAAAATGTGTTCGATTATGTGCTCGTGTTCGTGTTCGGTTAAAGTTAAATGAACAAACATGAACACGCATGTGTTCATGTTCGTTCGGTTCGTTTACAGGCCTATCAATGAGGGTTCTGTTTTTCCTCTCAACCACCCCATTTTGCTCTGGTGTTCTTGGGATGTTGTACTGCCTCACAATCTCTTTTGACACACAGAAATCATCCAACTCCTTATTTTTAAACTCTGTCCCATTGCCACTCCTAAAGACTTTTACTGTCAAGTCATATTGTTTTTCAACTTTGGTAACAAAGTCCTTCAAGATACCTGCAATCTCATCCTTAGAGTGTAAAAAGTAAGTCCATGTAAACCTAGAAAAATCATCAACTATGACAAGACAAAATCTTTTTCTTCTTAGACTCATGATTTTAATTGGGCCAAACAAGTCCATGTGCAACAATTGTAGACATTGACTTGTTTTGGACTCATCAATGGATTTGTAAGAGCTTTTGTGTTGTTTTTCTTTTAAGCAGGAAACACAATGCTCATCATATTTGAATTCTTTTGATGGTAGGCCTCTGACAAGGCTTTGTTTAGAGAGTGAGTTGATAGTTTGAAGGTTGGTGTGACCCAGTCTCCTATGCCACAATTCTGTCTCTTTTGTGGAGGCAGCAGAAAACAAACAGACATTTGCCATAGGATTGTCCTTCAGCATATCAACCGCATACACATTGCCACTCTTATGAGCAACAAGTTGTGCTTTGCTCTCAGCAATGATGGTATCAATCTTTTTCACCACTTCTGGCCCAATAATCTTACAAGGTTTCTTAGTGAAGAATGAGCCATAACCTTTGTCACTCATTTGTGATACACTAAGAAGATTAAATTTAAGATTATCAATAAGATTGACATTTTCAAACTTGAGTTTCCCAGCCTGAACAGTCCCTGAACCCAACACCTTACCTTTTGAATCATTACCAAAGGATATATCACCCCCTCCATGAGCTAAGAAGTCTAGAAGAAGGGCTCTACATCCTGTCATGTGCCTGGAGCCTCCACTATCTACATACCAAAGGCTATCTAAGCAAGCAGAAGCTCCCTGCACATCAATGGATCAGTTTTGGTGAGTGTCCAAAGCCAAGTTGGCTTTGGATGGGTCCACAAACTTTTCATCCTCAAGCTTAGGAAGGTGATCAGTGGTTTGGACTAGTTTTTGAATCAAGTTCAACAACTGTTGCTGACCATTTGCCAGTGCTTGAATGTCAACACTTGGTGCAACAGATGTTTGATCACTTCCTGACAGATGATAGTATCCATAGGGATTTCTGTTCACTCTTGGTTTAGAAGGCCTTTTGGGTTCTTCATAAACATGTGACAAATTATGACTAGGTGGTTGTCCATATCCCCTTGGGTACTTGTTGGTGGGTGGAGCATCTGTTACTTGAACATCCTTGGAAGCAGATGTTTCTAAATTTTTGGTAACAGATGTTTGAACTGGAGCAAAAGTGTTGGGTTTTCCTTTTGAAGTACTCACCACTTGAGTTGCAAGAATTTTAGCCTTGTACTCTTGTATTTTTGACATCAAAATTTTTTGAGATACAGACACTCTTTGGTTTTGTGATTCTTCTTACCACATATTGAGCATGTGGTCTTAGAATCACACACACTTGTTCCTTTGTTGATATCATATGCTTTTAGAAGAAAACAGTTTTTAGTAACATGATTATTCTTTTCACATAAATCACAGAACAAGTGAACAAACTTTTCTTTCTTTTTCCCTTGTTCAGTCTTCTTTTCAATAGATGTTTGATCATCTGCTGGAAGATCTATCAAGGGAATGACCTTTGCCTGTGGTGCTTTCTTACCATCAGGGGTTTTGAAGTCAACTGGTTTGAAGTTTTCAAGAGTACTACACTCATCAGACCAAGTAGGTTTAAATTCATATTTTTCAAGTTCAGTGAATGATGAGGAACCTTCTGATTTTTCAAGAACAATTTTCTTGCCATTAGGTTCAGTGATTTTGATCTCTTGACCCTTCAAATTAGTTGGTACTACCTCAACTAACTTTTGATCCTTTTTGTCAGTGTTTTCAAAAGCTGGAGCAGTGGTTTCAAAACCAAAACCAAACTTCACATGACTTTTGGTTTGTTTGTTGAGGAGCATCTCAAAACCTTTGCATGATTCCACCCATTTCTGACATTCAACTTGGGTGGTCTCAAGCTCACTTTTGCAACTATGATATTTAGTTATCATAGTATGGAGCTGGTCTTTGGTTATAGTTGCTTCATGTTTTAGGCTGCTTATTTCATATTCTTTTTCAGTCAATTTTGATTTTAACTCTTTTGAAAGTTTTTCAAATTGAACTTCATCATCTAAAATTTTCTTCCTAAGGTTTTCATTTACCTCTTTGATTTTAGCAAATGCTATTACACATTTGTTAGAACACAAATCTTTAAGGATTTGAGGAGATACCTTAGCAGCAGCCATCAATGCACAATCACACTTGCACTCACAATCATCAGATGCACCCTAGGGATCTGAGAGATTCACAACCTCTTCTTCAGATTTTGTATCTGCAATTACTTCATCAACAATATCATCAGTCACAACTACAGATTCAGTTACCACCTCCTCAGATTCAACCTCTTCTACCATAGCCATGAAACAAAAATTTTCTGGTTCATTTTCAGCTTTGGAAACTAGTGCAAAATTCTCATCTGATAACTCTTCTAGTAGACTGCTCCAATCAACAAAGCCTTGTGTGAAGAAACTCTGTTGACTGGTCTCTGCAGGGGTAGAGGGTGGAGCAGCAGTTATTGGCATTTGTGCCTGAGCAACAGGTGTTTGCACATAGTGGATCTGAGGAACAGTGGTTTGGACAAACTGAACAGGTCCAGTGTTTGAGGACTGTGCAAAATGAGCAGTGTTTTGCACATTTGGTCCAGGGGTATTATGGGAAACTTAATAAGTGTTGGTCTGTGGCCTTTGATTTGGATAGGTAGTCATAGGTGTACCATGTTGACTCCTACATTCCCTAGCAAAATGACCAAGTCTATGACATTTATAACACTTAATATTTGATTTATCCAACCCCACTTTTGACCTGCCAGTTAACCCTGGAAACCTTCTCCCAGTTTTCTTGTAAAAATTGTTAGTTCTTACACTAAGAAGGGCCAATTGGTGCATAATGTCCATTTCTTCCAAATCATCTGGGTCAAAGTATTTTAAGTCATCATACTCAAAGGATATGTTATCAGATGCCTGGATATCACCACCACTTGCTGTAAAAGCATAGTTTGGTGAATAAGAATCAGAGTTAAAACCTGAGTTAAAACCTGAAGTTATGTCAATGAAATGATCATAACTTTGATCCTTATTATTACCAGGCACTTCATCATGACCCAGAAGTGTTGTATTACCAAATACATAGTCATCAGACACTTTTCCAGAGTCCTGGAGCTTCTTTTTCTCGTTAAGCTCTCTCTCATAGGTCAAGAGCTTACCATGAAGCTGGGTCAGTGATAGGTCCTTGAATCCAATGAGTTTCTCATAACTATAGCAATAGTGTCCCATTTACCTGGTAGTGATCTTAAAAACCTATGGTTCAAAGTTGAATATGGGTAAGTTAGACCAACCAGTTTTAGTTCACTAATGAGACAGTTAAACCTCTCAAATTGTTGAGTTAATGACTCTTTCTTAACATGACTGAATGTTTGATATTGTTGGTTAAGTATTTCACGGTTGTTTTCAATAACCTCTTTAGTCCCACCAAATTGTTCTTTCAGTGCATCTCAAAACTCCTTTGCACTGTTACAGTGTAATAGCCCAGCATATATATCATTGGGTAGAGCCATGGCCACAATACTGAAGGCCTTAGCATCCAACTCAATTTTATGAAAATCCTGGTCGGGGTATTCTTCAAGTTTCTTAGGCTCCTGAACCTTGGGATCTTCAGTACTCGGCACATCGGAACATGTAGTCCGAAGATAACCGACTTCCAACACCCAGTGTTCTGTTGAGCTAGAACATGGCTCATCCGACGTTGCCAGATATTGTATTCAGATCTGAGAAGCATCGGTGGCTTGTTGTTCGTGCCAGTGTTGTGTGGATCGTGATTGATTGAAGCCATTCTCTGATTTTTCAAAAACAAAGTCTGTTTACAAACGGTTGAATCGAAAATAAACTATTACTCTGTTTTCAATCCGACAAACAAACGATATCAATAATTGTGAGCTGATCTGTTTATATTAAATTGATTTGTTAGATCGAATTTAATTGACCAAGCTTTGATACCAATTATTAGGATCTGAGTTTGATTGTTTTGATTGTTTAAGTAAAGATGTGATGAACGAAGTGAATTATAAATGGAAAGTGCAGGGGAATAATAAACTATTAATCAAAACAAGAGAGTAAATGTTTTTCAATCGAAATCTTTCATTAATTGAATGATTACAATCAATAGTACAAGTACTCCCCCTCAGCCTGATCACTCTGTGATTGTTTGTCTGAGAGAATGTTTCGAGTGATGAATAGAACAGTACAAGCACTGTTCTATTTATAGACAAATATAAACCACTGATGATCTAAGCTGACGTCACCTAAGACAGCGACCTCTAACAGAATAACAAACATAAAACATCTGTTATATACAAACTACTGTTACATTGTAAAACTCTGAAAGGTAAACTGCTGTTGAGAAAACTCTGATGGTCTTGTATCATCTGTTGGAGCCTAAGTGATGTTGGCTCCAACAGACCTTTAGTATTCAGCACTTTGATTAGCAGTTGTTCTTCATCAGACCTTTGGTCAGCAGTTGTTCTCTAGCAGTTGTTATCCAACAGTCTTTTGTAGCAGCAGTTGTCACAACAGTTGTTTGGGTACAACAGATGTTAGGGTCAACAGTCTTTTGGGAGAAGTATCTTGTAAATGCTGTTTATTTCTAAGGATCAACTGAGTAGTATATTTTGGCTTTCCAATCATCTGTTCTTCTCCAGGTCAGCAGACCCAACACAATCTGAAGTGAATACGTATTTTTCATTGCAATATGAAGTCAATAATTGATCGTTCTACTAACCGTTCATAGTTTCAGTTTCCGAAAGGTGGTTGTATGCAATGTGAAGTCAATTAATAGGTATTATCATTTCTCGTGTAGGGCTTGAATAATTTGTAAAATATCAATAGTAATTTCGGATATGTGTATGCGTAAGAGTATCTTTAACCATCCGAAATCCGACGCCCATAGCCACGTTTTCTTAATAAAGCTTACCTTTTTTTAACGGCAAATTTCTACTCATTGTGGACTTGAACCCATGACCTCCCCTTAGGTGTTCCTAGAAGCTTTGCTTCTACCATTGGGCCACCAACCCCAATGGCCAATAAAGCTTACCTTACTTTAGCTTCTCTCTCCCTCCCTCCCTCTTTCTCTCTCTCTCATGTTGTGTATGTAAGTAGCCTACTTTCAAGGGCGATTCTTTTAAGAGGCGGGGAGGGGCGGCCGACTCCTCCGAATTTTCGCCAAGAAGTTCCGATTATATAGTATTTGTATAGAAATTTTTTGGTATATAAGATTTCGACCCCCGAAACTGGTTTTCGACCCCCCGAAACTAGTGACTTCCGACCCCCTGAAATTTCGGGTCAAGATTCGCCACTGCCTATGTAGGTGTGAACATGAATTTGCCAAATCCCACACGTAGAGCACCACACTTCCATGCGTGGTCCAAGAGCATGGGTAGTTGGCGAGGAGCTAACCCCGATAAGTTTTGTGTACTAAGCCTCGTCTTTTATCGCATGTTGTTTTCTTTTCAAATGTATAACTGGGAACCATAAATAACAAAATGAGTGATGACCATAATAAAAAAAAATAAGTTATGACCAAAACGAATAAGAGTATAAGTGTATAAGACTAGGGGCTTCTGAGTTTAACTTAATTGGTCAGTATTAGCAATTAACTCTTACAACTACTTTGATAAGCTAAGCTACCATGCGTCGCCCTTGTTCCGAAACTTACAAGAGAATGGTGTAATCGGTTATAACCTTGGCATGTTGGTCGATTTGAAGAGTCTAGGATTTGGACATAGTTTTCTTTTAGTTGTTAGTTTATTTTAGTGTAATATTGTATCCATCTCTTGGTTTTATTCATCAAGCGAAAACATAATATAGTGAATCTTTTGGTCCCATCGATTTCTAGATAGTATCAGAGCAGGGATAATCTTCGCAACCCAAATAGATCATCTAAGAAACCAAGACGGATAATTTTGAATCCGATGGTGATTGGATGGTTGATTCATGAGCCACATAATTACACATAACAAATCAAGTTGATTTACTTGATAACAAAAGGAAAAAATCTTTTGAAACTCTTGTTATATTTCCCAATGGTGACACCATTTCTGTTGAAGGAAGAGGTGGTTATGTCTTACCAGGAGGGGACAAAGTGAAAGAAGTACCATACGTCCCTAAGTTCAATTGCAACTTACTATGCGTAAGCTGTTTAACCAAAAATCTTCAATGTGCCGTCACCTTCTTTCCTGATTTTTGTGTCGTATAGGGGCTGCCATCGGGGAACATGATTGGTGCGGGTGAGTGCAGAAGTGGTCTATACCGGATGGGGATTTTTGGGAACAAGAGGAAAGCTATGATGGTAACAATGGATAGGTGGCACAAGCGACTAGGCCACACATCAAAAGAGAAGCTTACTCAGGTTGATTTTCTTAGAAACATTTCTTCCAATGTTACGAATAAAGTTTGTGATTCATGCGAAAAGGCTAAACTTACCAGGTTACCTTTTCCAATTAGTTCAACAAAATTGCTTCGATTTAATATAAATATTCGGGGGAAATGTCAAATGCCTTCTTTTTCTGAAGCAAATTATTTTTTAACCATCATGGATCATTATTGTAGGTCGGTTTGGATCTTTCTTATTAAGCACAAATATGTGCTAACAACTACTTAATCAATTTTCACGAAATGAATGAAACTCAATTTGGGAAATCTATCAAAATAATAAGATGTGACAACGGTGGCGAATTCACATCAAATATCATGCATGATTTCTATGCTAGAAATGAAATTTTACTGGAGACCACTTGTCCACGCACACCCCAACAAAACAGGTTGGTGGAACACAAGCACGTGCATTTGCTAGAAATAACATGACCTTGAGATTAAAGGCAAAATTATAAAAAGTTTTTTTTTTTTTTTTTTGGGGGGGGGGGGGGGGGAATGTATTCTTACAGCAACTTATATTATGAACCGACTTCCCTCTGAATTTCTCAACAATACCCCCCCTGTGAATTGTTGTTTAATAAAAAACATGAGTTTATCACATGAGGCTTTTTGGTTGTCTAACATATTATAGGATCTTTGAAACGAAGGGAGACAAGTTTGAAGTGAGAGGGAGAGTTGGAATTTTCTTAGGGTATCCTTCTGACACCAAATTAAGGATACAAAATATATGGTATAGAAAATAGAACAATTATCGTTTCCAGAGGCTCAAAGTTTTTTAAGATAATTTTCCCTTTTCTTCTATCACACAAATAAAAATATAGATGGTCCACTTGACTTACCTAGTGTACCATGTTAATCTGGTTTTTATTTTTATTTGTGATGAAGACATTTTAGTCCATGAGAAAAGTTCAGAAGCCCAAGATGAGCACGTATATGAAGCAATGGCCCATGATGGTGAACAAGATGATTTAAAAAATGGTTCCGGCACCTTTAATGAGGACCCAACAAATGAGAATGTAATTCTACATGAAAGTGTTGAATCTGAAACAGTATGCACAAGACCTCAAAGAATCCGTGTTCAACCGTAGCATCTCCATGTCTTTGAAGTATCACTTCCCCATCAATAGACCATGCACAACCTGCACACGATCAAGAGACCTCAACGCTACACCCTATTGCCAACTACATTTCTTATGATTTTTTTTCAAAAATACAAGGTGTTTTTAGCGGCCATCATCTCAAATGATGAGCCGAAAAGTTTCAAGCAGGCCATGCCGGATGAGCGGTGGATAGAAGCTGTAAAGAAAGAAATACAAGCTCTCGAGCAAAATGAAAACCTGGACTTTAGAAAAGCTACCCGAAGGGAAATGAGCTGTTGAATCTAAATGGGTTTACAAAATAAAATATTAGGCCAATGGAGAAACTGAACGATATAAGGCATGACTTGTTACAAAGGGGTTCACACAAATGGAGCAGTCAACTTTCATGATACTTTTTCCCCAGTTGCTAAGCTGGTCACTGTCTAAACACTTCTAGCATTAGCATTTAAGAGAAACTGGGTTTTTCATCAAGTTGATATAAATAATGCATTTCTGCATGGAGATTTGAATGTGGGAGTATACATGAAGATTCCTCAAGGGTTCTCTAAAGAAAATGAAACTCAGGTTTGTTGTCTTCGTAAATCGCTCTACGGTATGAAACAAGCTTCACGCAACTGGTATCACAAGTTCACCACCTTTCTTATCATTCTAGATTTTAAACAATCTAAGGCTGATCACTCGTTTTTGTACAAGAAAAATGGGTCTTTTGTTGCAGTATTAACCTATGTTGATAATGTCGTTATTGTTGGGAACGACAACCAGAAAATTCAAGAAACCAAGAATCCTCTTGATAATTAATTTAGCATCAAATACCTTGGTTCATTAAAGTATTTACTTGGAATTGAAGTTGCCAAGACATTGGAACGTTTGGTCCTTAGCCAACGAAAGTCTACGCTAGGCATTTTAAAAAAAAATAGTGGGATGCTTGGATGTCGACCAAGCATTTTAAAAAATAGATGATCCTCGTGTGGAAGCAAACTCCTATTGCCGTATGGTTGGTCATCTTTTTTTACCTCCAAGCTACTCTGCTTGACATTACTTATGCAGTGAATGTTTTAAGCCAGTTTGAGGGTGATCCTCGCTAGAAACATTTGGAAGCTGCAAATCGTATTATAAGATATTTAAAAGCCACTCTGGGTTAGGGTGTTCTTCTTCCACATGGTGGGGATTTCACTTTAACCACTTACCGTGATTATGATTCGCTCGGTTTGTCCTTTAACTAGGTGATCAAGGGACAAGGAGTGATTATCTTCTTCTTTTGGGCGACGCACCTATCTCCCCGAAAAACTAAGAAACAATATGTCATTACTCATTCTTCTGTAGAAGCAGAATATAGAGCCATAGCTTCCAATGTTAGTAAGACTTTATGGATAAGATGGCTTCTCGAGGATTTGGATGTTCAGATTGTTAAACCTACACCACTGTTTTGTGATAATCAAGCTGCTCGTCATATTGCCAATAACCCGATATTTCACGAGCATACTAAGCATGTTGAGATGGATTGCTATTTTGTTCAGGAAAGAGTAGAGACCAAACAAATTTTTCACATGTGCGTCGACAACAAATTGCAACTTGCAGATTTACTCACCAAAGGATTGGCATCATAACAACTTCAATTTTTGTTATCCAAGAAATGCTCTCGAAACTTACATGCTCCATCGGGGGGGGGGGGGGGGGTTCTAGGATTGGGTCAAATAATCTAAGCATGTTCCATTTATTCTTCCTTATTATTAGCCATAGTTCCCTTTAAGTTGTTGGTTTATTTAGGTCTATATATTGGGGTGGAGTTAGGGTACAAATGTTATATTTCATGAGAAGTGTGAGAAAGATTAAGAATTGGTACGTAGACATCACTTTTTGGACTTATTTATGATGTTTTGGATTGTTAATGCTAAAATAACACTAAACATAACAATTAAAATCACAAAACAAATTTATTTTAGGCTTAAAAACTTAAAACATCATGCCAGGAACATGTTCTAAGCTGTTGTGTTTTACCTATGTGTTTTAACTATGTTTTAAATTTCATGGCTATAATACATTCCATTGTGTTTTAAATTGTTGTGGTGGGGAAAAATGAACCAGTTCAGCATGATATTATTAGACTTTGTCATGATAGTGCAATGGGGGACCATTCTGGGTTACATGCTATAGTTCAAAGGATTCAGAGCATGTTTAGGTGGGAAGGACTGCACAAACAAGTAAGGCAACATATAAGGCAGTGTGATGTGTGTTAGAGAACTAAAGTGGAGAATGTGGCTTATCCTTGTCTGTTACAGCCTTTACCAGTGCCTAACTATGTGTTTTCAGACATATCAATGGATTTTATTGGTGGGTTTCCTAAGGTGAAAGGAAAAGATAGCATCTTGGTGGTCATTGATAGACTAACCAAGTATGGGCATTTTATTCCTCTCAGTCATCCATACTCTGCTGAAACTGTGGGTCAGGTATTTTTGGATAATATCTTTAAGTTGCATGGTTGGCCTCAAACGATTTTGTCTGACAGGGACCCATTTTTCTAAGTTCATTTTGGAATGAATTCACATACCTACAAGGTATTCAGCTTGCCATGTCAACTGCATACCATCCATAGTCTGATGGACAGACTGAGGTGGTCAATAGGTGTATTGAATCCCATTTGAGGAGCATGACAGCGGGAACTCAATCGAATTGGCTTAAGTGGTTACCCTTAGCCGAGTGGTGGTATTACATTAACTATCATTCAACCCTAAAAATGACTCCTTTCCAGGCTATCTATGGTTTTCCTCCTCCTCTGTTCATCCCATACATTCCAAAAGATAGTTCGAATGAAGCAACTGATCAATTGTTCTGTGACCGAGAAGATGCTATTCGAACAATGAAACAGTCCCTTTTACAGGCACATAATTGGATGAAACACTTAGCTGACAAACATAGGACTGATAAAGAGTTTAAGGTGGGGGATTGGGTCTTTTTGAAATTACAGGCTCATGTACAATCATCTCTCAGACAACACAAATATTCTAAGCTCAGCCCTAAGTTCTATGGCCCTTTTATGATTATAGAGAAGATAGGGAATGTGGCTTACAGATTAGACTTACCTAATGATTCACAAATCCATCCAACTTTTCATGTTTCTCTGCTAAAACCAGCTGTAGGCCCTAACACCAACATCATTCCACTCCCTGCTCAACCCAGGTTCAAGTTCATTCCATCAGTTGTGATTGATAAAAGGATGGTTAAGAAGAGAAATAGAATGGGGGTTCAAGTTTTAATTAAGTGGGTAGAGTTACCAATGAGTGAAGCATCTGGGAGGATTTGGAGGAGATGCAACTTCATTTCCCTGATTTTGAATTTAATTTTGGGGTCAAAATTTCTTAAAGGGAAGGGTATTGATACGTGGTATTAATAAAGGGTATAATTGTAAAAGGACTAAGGGTCTTAAATGTAATAATTGATAGTATGTGGGGGGTTTGTGTAAAATAGTTGTTAATAAGTTGGGCGGGAAAGATTGTTCAAACAGTTAATGGTAGTTAATAGCCGTTACTTGTAATAAGCTATGTATAAATAGTCGATTGATGAATAAGAAAGGATTACCCGATTGTTGAGCTTATTCTCTTGTGTCTCTCTCTAACTAATTCTCTGTCGTCTCTGGCGACCTTTTATCCATCACCACCACCAACCACCACATTATAACACCTCATATCATCGGCTAATCAATCTGATGACCAGTTGTCTCAAGTGTGGATAAAAACTGATATGACTCTAATGTAACACACAGAGAAATATGAGGATAACATGACGACTCCCTAAGCAGTTGAGATAAGCTAGGGTTTCCTACTTCAAAAACCGGTTCCAAACCCGAACCAGTTTACCAATGCAATATTCTTATTTGGCTTTTGTTGATCAAAACTTAATCGATTTCAATCGAAACTGCTTTGGTTTGAAAAACCGTGAACCTCTATGGAGGCCCCTACTCTCAAAATGAGCTTTTATCTTGATAGTGTAAAGTAGGGATGCACAAAAACTCCGTTTTCGGATATAACTTGAAATCCCGACCCCGAATCGGTTCTTACTCTACCCGACCACGGATACATACTGGTTTCAAACCCGGGATAAGAAAATGGAATCGACCTAGAACCGCTTTCATCTTTACCCAACCAAAACCCGGAAAAATCAGTCAAAAACCAAAGATACCTGAAAACGGTTCTTAACCGACCTAGTTGTTGACCAAACCCGGACCCGGTTTCGAGTTCTAAAAAAATCGCTTTGTGCATCTCTAGTGCAAACTTTGGTTACTTTGGTCCAGAGGTACACACATCATTTTTTTAACCCAAACCGGGTTGGGTGTTGACCGGTTTCAAGTCAAACCAGTTTGGTTTGGTAGGCCACAAATCATTTTTTTTACCCGGTTTTGGTTCAATTTCAGTTTTGATTCCGGTTAATTTCAGTTCCATTCCGGTTCACATACACACTTTTTAAAATCATATAAATTTTAACTTTTATTAACTTTTAGGTGGTTTTAAAGAAGAAAATTGAGTTTTAATAAAAAAACACAAAGTTTTATTTGTGTTTCTGGCCAAAAATGGTTTTTTCTTTCTTAAAACTGGTTTTCGTTTTTTTCCGATTTCAACCGGTTTTTAGCGGTACCGGTTTCGGTTTGGTTTTGCTTGTGCATCGTTTCCGGTTCGTTTTACTGGTTTTAGCCTGGTTTTCGGTTTGGTTTGGGATTTGTTAGTGCCGGTTTCATGTGAAACCGGTTTTAATTAGTTTTTTTTCACACCTCTACTTTGGTTGGCGTCAACACCATTTGCTACAGGCCCATGCTCCATATTATTTCCCGGTCCCGGCCCAATCTAGAGGATACTTCAATCTCCAATAGTCCATGATATCGATCGGTCATATTTCCACAGACTACCTAATGATTAAGTATGGAACTATCGAAATGCAGATATTGACCATCCAAAATCCCCTTCTTCCAGCCAAAAACGAATTGCAATTCAAACTCTAATAAAAAAAAAAAAAATCGAAATCGAGATTAAGTTCCAACCACTAATTTGCAAAATCAACTAAGTATCATTATTCCCCATACTGCAGCTCACCAAATCGCAGGTATTTCTTTCTTTTTATATTTTTTTACGGTGAATTTCAACTTTAGCGGTGCTTAGTATTATGTTTTGGATATAAGTAGCAACAATTCTTTTTTGTGTTTTTAACTTAATATTAAATCAAGTATTTATTAGGTGTGATTGGAGTCAAGTTATGTTTTGGGTGTTTGGGATTGAGTTTAAAAACAACTTATTGACTTATTAGTTTTTTTCGAGAAGCCAATAAGTCAATAAGCTGTTTGTGTAACTCAAAAGTACTTTCTATTTTGACTTTTGGCTTTTTAAGGGTGGAAAAACGAAGTTGGAAATCCTGTCTTTTAGCTTTTGGCTTTTGGAAAAAAAATTACAAATCTACTACCCATACAACCAATATTCACAATAAGTTAATCGAAACACTTAAGAAAAAAACGATCTATTGACTTTTTGACGTTTCTCGTCCCAAAAGCTAATCCAAACACTTTTTTTAAAATTACTTTTAAAAAAGTCATAAAGCAATAAACACTTATTACTAGAAACACTTTTGCATTTCCAAACTCAAAAGTAGAAGCAATTCTTTTCGTATCTTTAACTTAATTTAGGTG
The DNA here is from genome assembly GCA_028751855.1 of Ambrosia trifida. Lineage (NCBI taxonomy): Eukaryota > Viridiplantae > Streptophyta > Magnoliopsida > Asterales > Asteraceae > Ambrosia > Ambrosia trifida. Next base: position 175,299,965 of record CM054122.1, read on the forward strand.
TGACTAAGTCTAAGGTATGTTTTGGATATAAGTAGAAGCAATTCTTTTTGTATTTTAACTCAAATACTACACTTGTAGCATATTAACATTGCTAGTATTGGATTTGCTACAAATTTATGTCAATTTTTGAAGAGTTGTAATTAAAAGTGCTTTTGTTTATTGCGCAATGTGTTTGTTATGCAACCGGTAAAAACTAAAAACTAGTTAAGGATGTTGGATAGGGGATAATTCCGGTATAAACCATGTAAAAATTATGAGAATCAAATTGTTATTTATAAAAACTCGTGCTGATAACAAAATAACTCAGTGATAGTTCATGTTACTATTATAATGGCACTGAGTTATTTGTTACCGGCATTTTGGTTCTAATTGTTTTTTACAGAAGGTAAGGTTTGTATTTTATCCTACACAATGTTTGATAATTTCATGTAAAATGTGTGCTTTACAAAGTAGTTTATATGTTACAATGTTGAGAAGTTCTAATCTTTTGTTTCGTTCTATGATTTAATGTAATCTTTTTTGCTGAATTTTTCTAAGTTGATCATGCAAATCTAACCGATATACATACCTGAAATGCACTAGAAATCTATAGTATGCTTTCATATATGGAATAGACGATTAGTTTACTATTAACTAAAAAAATTCATATAACAGAAATGCAGAGTTTTTTTTTCCCAATACTCTGTTTTATAATTACCCGGAGTCAAAATTTGCGGATCGGGTTGAGTCAAAATTTGCGGATATCTGATATGGAAATTTACCTGTTACGCGTTACATATGATACGCGAAATTCAGTGGTGTCGGGCAACACCGCTCTTCAAATGGTGGTTCCCCCACATCTGTTAGGTTCATAGTTATATGGATATCTGTCAGAAAAATAGTTGGGATGAAAAACATATAGATGATATTAATGCATAAATTGTTGAGTTTTAAAATGCATAAATTGTTGACTGAGAGTGGGTTTTAGTCTTTTAAAATATCATCTGGAATTGAAGGTAAAACACAGATGAAGGTGGTGGTAAGAGAGACGACGCTGGTGAGGCCAGCAGAGAAGGCGCCAGCGGTAAAGCTATGGAATTCTTGCCTTGATCTCACTGCTTTGAACTTTCACTCACTATCGGTGTATTTTTACCGGCCTAATGGTGCTCCCAACTTTTTTGATACGAAAGTGATGAAGGACGCTTTGAGCAGGGTGTTGGTTGTGTTTTACCCAATGGCAGGGCGATTTAGTCATGACCAAGACGGCCGGATTGAGATTGCTTGTCAAGGGCAAGGGGTGTTGTTTTTGGTAGCTGAGTCTGATGGCGTTATCGATGATTTTGGTGACTTTGCACCCACATTGGAGTACTTGAAACTCATTCCGGTGGTTGATAACTCGCTGGGATTTGAATCATATCCTTTGCTGGTCTTGCAGGTATAAAATATTTTACAGATGTTAGAATCTTTAATACATAAATCTGACATGTATATATGTAACATTGTCGTTGAGCAGGTAACTTACTTTAAATGTGGTGGGGTTTCGCTAGGACTTGGTTTTGACCATCGTGTTGCAGATGGGACGTCTGTGATGCACTTCATGAACACATGGTCTGATATGGCTCGTGGCCTTGACATCACTCTCCCACCCTTCATAGACCGGACCCTCCTTCGTGCACGGGACCCACCACGACCAGTTTTTGATCACATCGAATACCACCCAGGTTCAGCGTCGCTCCAAGTCCCCTTTGATGAAACCAAAACCAGCTTTTCAATGTTCAAGTTAACGCAAAACCAGCTCAATCTGCTCAAAGCAAAATTAAAGAAAGAAGTTAACACGGTCAGCTATAGCTCTTTTGAAATTCTCTCGGCCCATATTTGGAAGTGCGTGTGTAAAGCCCGTGGTTTGCCAAACAATGTGGAAACGAGGCTCCATTTCGCAGTTGATGGGCGGTCCCGCTTACAACCACCACTTCCACCTGGCTATTTTGGGAATGTTGTCTTCAGAGGCGCTATCATAGCGAAAGCAGATGACATCCAATCGAAACCTACTAGGTACGCTGCAAGTAAAATCCATGATGCGTTAGCAATGATGAATGACGATTATCTAAGGTCAGCACTCGATTATCTGGAACAACACCATTGTCGGAAACCTGAGGTTAATTATAGCTACACGAATCTTATAATAACTAGTTGGGCTAGGATCCCGATTCACAACGCGGACTTTGGATGGGGTCGGCCCGTCTTCATGGGGCGTGTAGGGATCCCATCACCAGGTAGGTGTTATGTGTTACCAAGCCCGATAAATGATGGGAGCTTATCGGTCATCATTGGATTGGAAGTTGAACAAATGAAGGTTTTTAGTAAGTTGTTGTATGCAACAATAATTGATTGTAATGTCAGTAGTTTATAGTTTTAGGCAACTCCTTGTATGCAATTTGAAATTAGTGTGCATCTTCATTACAATAACTAGTAGGAATGCCCGCGCGTTGCGGCGGGTGCATCTGTTTTGCCCTTCGTGCATCGTGCTTGTTGGTTATTCGTTATGATGAAGTAGAAAACAACGATGTATAAAATATATGTTATTAAAAACTGAAACTCATAAGTATATCTTCTGAATGTTTTAAATGGGTACATCACAATAGGCAGTACTATTCCTTGCAACACCCTTAGATTGACCCATGTCCTTCAGTGGGACCCTTTTATGTATCTTGAAGGCAGATAAGTATGCCATCGTAGAGCGGTGCTTAGCGTAGTGAAGTTGTAACACCCCAACCGATGGCGGAAACATCGAGGTGTCACGTAATGATGATTGTTCAGTAGCTCATGGTGAATAATAAGTTTCATTAAATAATTAAAATGAATTACATACAATAGTTCTAGAGTTTGTACATCAAATTGAATAAAACTATACACATATCTTCAAGCATCAATTCAAATCTTCAAGCAAATAGAACCTGAAACATGTTAAGTTGAAAAGGTTTTGGGTCAACAAAAGTTGGTGAGAATACATAGGTTTTTGGAAATAATTGATAACCATAGTTTGTACAACATTCAGAGTTGTATGATGATAGAGTATGATACCGACATGCAACAATGCGTCTTTGTACAACCAAACCTTGTGTCGACTGATGACTAACTCGCAAGTTAGTTAAATGTTATTACTGTTATCGATCATCCCTGAGTCTAATGCGGGTGGGATGGGTTTGTCAGACCTATAGCGCTATAATCTAAACAGGCGGCTTGATCATTGTTAATGATTGTACTGTGTCTTTTTGTTACAGTCAAATGATAGAATGATGATGTACTTGAATCACAAGTAAATATGAGTAAATGATAGTATAAAATGTTTAAACATGTTTCACCCCAAAAATAGTGAAAATAGAGAAAAGGGGCTATGTAAACTCACCTTAGCAAAAGTTAACTTGTTGAAAAGATATGATAATTGTGTTGCCCAAAGTGATTCCAAATATTACCCTATAATGAGGTAATATATAATAAGTCTAAGTCTATGTAACTAATATGTGTATCCTAGGGTTTCGATTTGGGGATAATCAATTGTTAAATTTAATTTAAAAATGTTAATTAAATAAAGAAAATTGGATAATTAATGAAGAATAGTCTTTTTACAAAATTTGAATTTTGAGTGTGCACATTAAAGTGTTTGAAGCAATAAAATAATTTTTATAAAATTATTTCATTTAAAATAGATTTTTAAATCTATTTATTTATAAATAGCCAATTATTAACTTTAATATTCAAAAATACTAAAATTAAAGAAATCTTATTTTAAAAATCATAATTCTGTTCTAAATGATTAAAAATAATTTGTATAAAATTTTGGTGCAAAAATGATGAAAATTGGATTTATTATGAATTAAATATGATTAAATCTAACAAAAATTGATTAAAAATAATAAATAAATGATTTTACTGAATTAAAAATTATTTCAGTAAAGTTTAACTTTATAAAGAGTTAGGATAATTTTTGGGGAATTTAATAAAACTGTTTTGATATAATAATGGATTTTTATAATTATAATAGTATAAAAATGATTTAATTATTATAAGTATTAAATAAAAGAATTTCTGAAAAATAAAAATTGTAAATAACACTTTTATATCAGATTAAGTAATTATAATTTTTTTAGAGTTTATAAAATAGTTTAGGTATTTTAAAAAGAATTTAAAAGATTTAAAGGATTAATATATATATATATATAATTAATTATATTGTTAAAAAGAAAAGAAAGGAAAAGAATGCAAAAACCCGGTCAGAGCCGGGACTCGAACCCGGGTGACCTCAGAGTCAAACAAGGGTCACAACCACTTGGCCTAGGCCGGTGGTTGTGTTATCCTTTGATTTAAAATAAATAAATATCATATGCAAATCCAGTTTTACCCCCAAATCAAATCGTGATGAACCCTAGATTAACAATTGAACGATTCAGACAACAATAGCCCGATTAATGTTAGGGCTATTGTTGCTGAGATGCCGAAGAACAAAACCCACGAAAGAAAACAGACTCACAGTGTGATATAGATGATGATGGTCGGGTCAAAGGGAAAAGTCAACCACGAGCAAAAATTTCAATAATCAGTGTATAATAGAAAGAATTGGAGGTGAAGAGAGTGTTATGAGCGAGTTGTTAAGCTACGCAGACCCTCAATTTATACTAAAGGATTAGGGTTAGGGTTAATTAGGTGGTTGACTTTCCATATAATAATACGCGTTCAATTTGATTATTAGGGCAACGATTGCCGTGTTATTGTTGTGCAATTTGGTTGTATTGGGCCGGATTATACACGAATTTACCAAAGATACATCAATTACGCGTTAAATCTAAGGATTGCTCACCAAGGAATCCCACAGTTGACTTTCCTTGTCAACTGTGGGAGTTTTGATATGTGCTTAAGTATAATTCGCGTCCGGGTTTATCACAAAGAAGTGGCCAGCCCAGCTGGTTAAGCCCGTGTGTTAGATTGAGCCGGCCTTTGGCGCGGGTTCGAACCCCGGCCAAGGCAAAATATTTTTTGGATTTAATTATAATATCACACACATATATAATAATATATAGAGCATTAGGGTTCCATAAATGCGACAAAATAATAAATGCGAAGGTAAATAAGAAACTTGACGTTTTTATTAATGTCGATGGTGTAGCGTACAAGTATTTAATGCGTAATGTTACAGTCTCCCCTACTTTTAGGAACTTCGTCCCGAAGTTAAGAGAAACACTAGTCCCACAATTGGTCATCTACTGAAAACCTTGATAAAATTCACACTACCTTAATGTACCTGTAAATTCATGATTACGTTCCGGACCGTAATTACCAATTTACCTTACATTAGGGTTTTGCGTCCTTTTATGACCTTACCGATTGTTAAGCAGGTCTGATAGTCTCCGCCAGTCGTTCAGGTGGTAGGGCCTCTCCCGACTGTTGGAAAGACATGGTGACCTCTACCAATCGTTAAGTTGGTTGTTTGGTAGTTAACTAATTGTTGTACAAGCAAGTATGATTATAGATATAGCAATTAGTTCACATTCAGACAAACATGCACACAGATGTTATGATAATATTTGAATCTTATTATTTGAATCAAAAGTGCAATACATGAGATTAACGATAAAGTAGACATTATTCAAATGGTAGGACTTTCTGCTAAGTAGCTGGAGGGTCTTGATCTCTGTTCAATTTAGGGCATCGGTTACGGAAGTGATTTGGGTCTCCACATTCATAGCATTGACCATAGTTGTATCGATTAGGATTAGCAGCCTGAGCAGGGTTGATGGGTTGGTTGGCATTAGGATTTGGGGTCTCGCGACATGTATTAACTAGATGGCCATACCTACCACAATTGGTGCACAAGCGACATGCTGAAGCAGTGGGATGATGTCGGTTGCATGTGTTGCACAATGGATGGTTTCCTGTATGAGGTTTCTTGTTAGAAGCTTGTGTAGTGAGGTTGACATCAGGATCCTTGGCCTTACGCTTCTGATTCTCAGTAGTTACCGCGGCTACAATACTTGTTTTATTGCCTTTCCGAACTAAGGTCCCGTTCTTTACGTGATTATCGGTTAAGGTAGCCGCTAAACGTTTGGCTTCTTCAAGGGTAGCAGGGTTCCTTCCCCATACCGTGTCTTGAATCTGCATAGGCAAACCACCGATATACTTTTCGATGGCTACAGGTAGCGGAGTGACTTTATGAGGCAATAACAGGCTGAGCTCGTGAAAGCGGGTATTATAAGCAAGGTTTTCCCCACTATCCTGAGCAAGGGTGTGGAATTCATCCTCAAGTTTCTTAACTTCATTGCGAGGACAAAACTCTTCCTTCATGACCTCCTTGACTTGGTCCCATGCCATAGCAAGAGCAACTTCGGCCCCACGAGTACGCTTTTCTTCATTCCACCATGTGAGTGCTCGTTTATGGAGAACACTCATGGCGTAACGAACCTTGAAGTTGTTTGGGCACTCACTGTTGATGAAGGTATTTTCAATACCCTCAAACCATTGGAGGAGTCCTGTAGCTCCTTCTTCACCACTAAATTTTGGAGGGTTACAAGAGTTGAAATGCTTAAGGGTGCAGGCTTGGGGTCCATTTCCATTGCCATTGCCGTTCCCGTTCCCGTTGTTGTGACCATTCCCGTTGCCGTTCAATTGGATGACCTGAGCGAGTAAATTGGGAACCAGAGTTGCGATTTGCTGCGCCATTTGTTGAGAAATGATCGCAGCCAGTTGAGCATCGACACCATTGTTGTTGTGGTTAGGAACTTGGTCATGGTTATGGTTGTCACCACCTTCTTCGTGGTTCTCACCATTGCTGTTGCGAGTGCTGCAACGAGGAGGCATGATCTGTAATAGACACAATGAAATGAATGAGAGTTCATATAAGGAATGTAATCATTTATTCATTAATTAAAACGAATAAACGAAAACGTTGACTTATCAAAGATTCTAAATTCTAATAACATATGAAGACATGCTTTAGCCTATAAGTGAACACTCATCCCGAGAATTCCCAGGTAGGCATCCGGGTCCCTCGTCTGATTGGGATATATGCGCAATGCCAGCCTAGACAGAAGACTCAGAATACAGGCGTTCACCCTTCCAGATTGCACGTGTTCGTTATTAAAATCTAGAACTTCGACGAGATCTCAAGGTGGTTCAGGTTAAACCTGAGGATTTTGCCTTATTAGTCTAAGAGTAGATCCACTGATGGAGAGCAACCTTCTTGTAGGGATGAAAGTAGGGATATGAAGTAGGAGGGAGATAGAGAATAGCAAGTAAAGGAAGCAAGTACTTGTTAAATCCTATGGTTATAGACTAGATTATTTTTCTAATAACCTAATTCCCTATAACCATGGCTCTGATACCAATCTGTAACACCCCAACCGATGGCGGAAACATCGAGGTGTCACGTAGTGATGATTGTTCAGTAGCTCATGGTGAATAATAAGTTTCATTAAATAATTAAAATGAATTACATACAATAGTTCTAGAGTTTGTACATCAAATTGAATAAAACTATACACATATCTTCAAGCATCAATTCAAATCTTCAAGCAAATAGAACCTGAAACATGTTAAGTTGAAAAGGTTTTGGGTCAACAAAAGTTGGTGAGAATACATAGGTTTTTGGAAATAATTGATAACCATAGTTTGTACAACATTCAGAGTTGTATGATGATAGAGTATGATACCGACATGCAACAATGCGTCTTTGTACAACCAAACCTTGTGTCGACTGATGACTAACTCGCAAGTTAGTTAAATGTTATTACTGTTATCGATCATCCCTGAGTCTAATGCGGGTGGGATGGGTTTGTCAGACCTATAGCGCTATAATCTAAACAGGCGGCTTGATCATTGTTAATGATTGTACTGTGTCTTTTTGTTACAGTCAAATGATAGAATGATGATGTACTTGAATCACAAGTAAATATGAGTAAATGATAGTATAAAATGTTTAAACATGTTTCACCCCAAAAATAGTGAAAATAGAGAAAAGGGGCTATGTAAACTCACCTTAGCAAAAGTTAACTTGTTGAAAAGATATGATAATTGTGTTGCCCAAAGTGATTCCAAATATTACCCTATAATGAGGTAATATATAATAAGTCTAAGTCTATGTAACTAATATGTGTATCCTAGGGTTTCGATTTGGGGATAATCAATTGTTAAATTTAATTTAAAAATGTTAATTAAATAAAGAAAATTGGATAATTAATGAAGAATAGTCTTTTTACAAAATTTGAATTTTGAGTGTGCACATTAAAGTGTTTGAAGCAATAAAATAATTTTTATAAAATTATTTCATTTAAAATAGATTTTTAAATCTATTTATTTATAAATAGCCAATTATTAACTTTAATATTCAAAAATACTAAAATTAAAGAAATCTTATTTTAAAAATCATAATTCTGTTCTAAATGATTAAAAATAATTTGTATAAAATTTTGGTGCAAAAATGATGAAAATTGGATTTATTATGAATTAAATATGATTAAATCTAACAAAAATTGATTAAAAATAATAAATAAATGATTTTACTGAATTAAAAATTATTTCAGTAAAGTTTAACTTTATAAAGAGTTAGGATAATTTTTGGGGAATTTAATAAAACTGTTTTGATATAATAATGGATTTTTATAATTATAATAGTATAAAAATGATTTAATTATTATAAGTATTAAATAAAAGAATTTCTGAAAAATAAAAATTGTAAATAACACTTTTATATCAGATTAAGTAATTATAATTTTTTTAGAGTTTATAAAATAGTTTAGGTATTTTAAAAAGAATTTAAAAGATTTAAAGGATTAATATATATATATATAATTAATTATATTGTTAAAAAGAAAAGAAAGGAAAAGAATGCAAAAACCCGGTCAGAGCCGGGACTCGAACCCGGGTGACCTCAGAGTCAAACAAGGGTCACAACCACTTGGCCTAGGCCGGTGGTTGTGTTATCCTTTGATTTAAAATAAATAAATATCATATGCAAATCCAGTTTTACCCCCAAATCAAATCGTGATGAACCCTAGATTAACAATTGAACGATTCAGACAACAATAGCCCGATTAATGTTAGGGCTATTGTTGCTGAGATGCCGAAGAACAAAACCCACGAAAGAAAACAGACTCACAGTGTGATATAGATGATGATGGTCGGGTCAAAGGGAAAAGTCAACCACGAGCAAAAATTTCAATAATCAGTGTATAATAGAAAGAATTGGAGGTGAAGAGAGTGTTATGAGCGAGTTGTTAAGCTACGCAGACCCTCAATTTATACTAAAGGATTAGGGTTAGGGTTAATTAGGTGGTTGACTTTCCATATAATAATACGCGTTCAATTTGATTATTAGGGCAACGATTGCCGTGTTATTGTTGTGCAATTTGGTTGTATTGGGCCGGATTATACACGAATTTACCAAAGATACATCAATTACGCGTTAAATCTAAGGATTGCTCACCAAGGAATCCCACAGTTGACTTTCCTTGTCAACTGTGGGAGTTTTGATATGTGCTTAAGTATAATTCGCGTCCGGGTTTATCACAAAGAAGTGGCCAGCCCAGCTGGTTAAGCCCGTGTGTTAGATTGAGCCGGCCTTTGGCGCGGGTTCGAACCCCGGCCAAGGCAAAATATTTTTTGGATTTAATTATAATATCACACACATATATAATAATATATAGAGCATTAGGGTTCCATAAATGCGACAAAATAATAAATGCGAAGGTAAATAAGAAACTTGACGTTTTTATTAATGTCGATGGTGTAGCGTACAAGTATTTAATGCGTAATGTTACAGAAGTGGCGTTGTATCTCTTAATGACCATAAGATTGTAGTGGAGGTGATGTAATTACTAAAATGCAGTTTGTAGTGTGCAACATATTTCTATTATTTTAGGGCACCCGCGAGATGCATTAGAGTCAATGATTTGCACAGATACTCTCGTTTTATGTTAGTTTGACAAGCGCCGTAACAAATATATTGGACTAAACAAATTAGTAATCAATATAGTTAAAACTACCAAATTGACTGATAAGAACTTGTCTTCTTTTGGATATGTAAACAATTGGTGACTTCGTGAGATAAGAAACTTAAATTCTATTCCTAGAAGTTTATAGTAGCAGAGAAAAAAAAACCATCGAAGAAGATGATGACGTTGCTCATGAAGTATCTCTACCATATTTTCTTGTATAAACATCAAGCCTACATATATCGCTCACTTTAACGGGTTGAAACGTGTCATGGGTTGGGTGTGTTGGCAAACTTTAAGCCTACATATTCATTTGTGTGTAGAAGTGTCAGATCATACCATCCTGTAACCACATAAATTTAAAAAGAAGATATAAATACATAATATATTATGTAATTTATTTAGTATAAACATTGAAAGATATGTAAGTTATGTATGTGAAGAGCCACCACATTATTTATATACCAAATACATGACCACTATTTATATGACTATAACATTGATACAATAATAATAAAGGCATGGAGGTTATGAATGTAAAGAGCCACCACATAATTGTTAATTTACTCATCAATTTTATAATTATGTTTAAATTAATTTCTTCAACAATTTAATATTTAGGTAGAAAGACAATTTTACCCCCTAAATGACTTCAATAAGCATTGTTAAGCAATAAAGGTTGTATTTACTTAAATTTTTCAGGTATCCTTCACTGATGTTTTATAATATATTATAGAAGATAAAGATTCGGATTGATTCATTAGCGTGAGCATGAATTTATGGCTTTTCAATTTCTTATTTCTTAACACAAATAACACAAGTAATTAACAAAGAGTTAAGTTTTTGTTTTCTCTTTATGATAGTGTTTAATTTATTTTATTAATTAGAATTAGAACTTAAACAATATACAATTGCTGAAAGCAAAATAATATTGTGAACCACACTTCATACAACGTTTAACAAGAACATTAAATAGATAAACAAATACCTTAAAAGCTTTAGAACAAATATAGTTTGCGTATAAAGTTATATTTGAGCATGCATATATAGATTTATAGAGTTAACTATTCCATGGCGTTCAAGGAGACCATGTTGATTGAAATTGAGGAAATTATCCATACCCTTCTCCAACCATCCTCTCCATCATCTGTCATTCATGTCTATTTGTTCCCTGCAACATCAGTTTTCATCCCATGTAGTAAGTGGAAGTAATATATATATATATATATATATATTAGAAACGTATTAGCAAATCTAGAATGTTATATTTATAATTTGTCCGTTTTATTTAGTTAACAATATATATGATTCAAGATACACAACTTCTTAACAAGGATAGTTAGGAAAGCCATCTGTCACCTTCATAGGGGCCATATCATCCAATCAGTAGAGTTAAGGTCAATAGGTCATAGAACATGCTCGCTTTTGAAAGCTTCATGGAGAGAAACTAAAAATGCACAAAGAAGAGAAAAAACTGTACTAATTAATTTTGAAAAAAGGTCCGGTTTGGCTGTTCAAAAAAAAAAAAAAAATTAATTTTGAAAAATATTTTTTCATCAATAATTCTGAATATTGTTTGTTTATTGTTAGTTGCACAATTAAATTACCTCAATTTGATTCTGCAACGATCCAACATAGTTGATTATTACATCCAACATCACTGGCATTCCCATTGTCTATAGCAAATAACTATAAATGGAGCAAAACAATGATATATTATGAAGATAAATTTTTGTAATAGTCAAAGAACATATGAACAAGTATAAAAAAATGTATATATGTATATAAAGATTAACTCATATCTTTATACCTTGTATGCAATTTGAAATTAGTGTGCATCTTCATTACAATAATAATATCCATGCTCATATACAGCTTGTATAATTTGTAAAATGTCAATAGTACGTATGTTTGTTTATACTAATGTGTGAATGTATATATGCAATATACAATGACAAACTTGTAAAGTCATGTTACATTATGATATTTTTATTTTTACCTTGGTTTAAAGTAAATGTAGTTTTCACTCGTCTAGAAACATTACACGACCGTTGGGTACACACACAAAACAAGCCATAGTCCCTAGTGTTGGAGATGTTGTCTTTGTCAGTCCACATATAGGCCCAGCCCAGTATGAGTAACTTGGTGATTAAGTTTAGCATAGGGTTTAACCTAATTAGGAGCCTATAAATATATCTCTTGTACTTGTAATCTTTGTATCACTCAATTCAATAATAAGAATACTCCAGTTGCCCCCGTGGACGTATATCAGCTTAAACCGAACCACGTAAAATCTCGTGTTCGTGTGTGTTCTCCGATCCTAACACCTAGTTGCCTGCTAAGTACTAAACGACTAAACCGGCAAAGCTGACTTAGCTTATTTGATTGAATTAAATAGTTTTGAAAAGGCTGTTATTCGATTTCCTTAAAAAAATTATAATAGTGTAGTTTATGTATAATTTATTATGGCTTTTTTAGTTTGATGTAGCATATGATTCTTAAGCACCTGGTAAATTTTTAGTTGATAGGTGATTATTAATCTCCTCACTATGCACGCCTCTTAGATCGTTTTTAATGTATGTACTTTGAAATTGACTGACATGTGGTGATTATTAAAATAGATACTTAAATTATGCTAGAGAAAATAGCCCGGAGACATGAAAAGTTACCATCTTACAATATTTTTAGTCGACAGTAGTCAAATCATTTTTATTTATCTTCAAAATGGATCTTCACTGCTTACCTATTGATTGTTTTATTTCGGTATCACCCAAGGTAATCGATTGTATATCCATACTAAAGATTGAACATGTATGTTATTCTTTCACATATGCTCGCTTTACACATTAGAATAGCTTATCATCATCATGACATATCATTTGATACCAATTTGGTTGTTTTTTGTTTCCAGATTTATATCATAGCTTTGGGTTATTGTCTAGCTTTGATAGACACGTATAAAGAAAAAATATATAACAATTGTTGGTGCAATTAACAATTCACATATATAGAGACGTGCAAACATAAAACAACGTGATAAAAAGGATACAATATCATATGATATAGATTATTTGGCCGCCATACGTTTGATCACATCAGTTACAGTTGATATACATGGATTGTCCTAATATTATATACATATCGAGAACTGAAGAAACAACACAGCAGTTTAAGATAGATGAAGGTGGTGGTTAGAGAATTGACGATGGTGAGGCCAGCTGAGGAGACACCGATAGTAAACCTATGGAACTCTTGCCTTGATCTCACTGCAGCCAAGTTACACACACGAGGGGTGTATTTTTATCGGCCCAGTGGTGCTCCTAACTTCTTTGATGCAAACGTGATGAAGGACACTTTGAGTAGGGTGTTGGTTGCGTTTTACCCGATGGCGGGGCGGTTTAAACAAGGCGAAGATGGCCGGCTTGTGATTGTTTGTCGAGGTCAAGGGGTGTTGTTTTTGGAAGCTGAGTCTGATGGCGTTATCGATGATTTTGGTGACTTTAAACCCACGTTGGAGTCGTTGAAGCTTACTCCGGTGGTTGATTACTCACGGGGAATTGAATCGTTTCCTCTACTGCTCTTGCAGGTATTAAACTAGAGTGTTGATGTGACTAATATAGCAATAGGTAGGAAAAAAGTTACATTAGTAAAAAAATAGATGAATAGAAAAGATGTACCTTCACTACAACCCATACTATCTTTTGTATATTTAACATATCTTTTTGCTCTTTTAGTAGAAAATCCAACCTTTTTGTGCCTATGGAAGATGCCAGAAGTGGTTTTTGGGTTTTGGTAGATTGCGGTTCGTCTTATGTGGCAATTGAGTCGAACAACATGGATGGATGACTGGGACGAAAAGTGCAAGATGATGTTGAAACCCGCAATCTCAAATTGCGGTATTGGATTTTTATAATGAAACCTGCAATCTCAGATTGCGGGTATATGCTATATGTTTATGTCAACGATGCACATCAGTTGACTCAGCTACCACATAAGACAGAACCGCAACCTTAGATTGCGGTTCTACCAAAAACCACTTCTGACATCTACCATAGACACAAAAAAGGTTGGATTTTCTACTAAAAAAATATATATAAAAAAAAATCATATTTAACAATTGTGTTTTGAGTAGGTAACATACTTCAAATGTGGTGGGGTTTCTCTAGGATATGGTTTTGAGCATCGGGTCTCAGATGGGAAGACTTTCTTTCACTTTATGAACACATGGTCCGATATGGCTCGTGGCCTTGACATCACTCTCCCACCCTTCATAGACCGGACTCTCCTTCGTGCACGGGACCCACCACGACCGGTCTTTAAGCACATTGAATACCAACCAGATCCAACGTCGCTCCAAGCCCCTTTCGATGAAACCAAAATCATCTTCTCGAAATTTAAGTTAACACGAAACCAACTAGATATGCTAAAAGCAAAATCAAAGGAAGATGGAAACATGATCAACTATAGTTCTTTTGAGATTCTCTCGGGCCATGTTTGGAAGTGCGTGTGTAAAGCCCGCGGGCTGCCAAACGAAGTGGAAATCAAGCTCAATTTCCCCGTAGATGCACGAGACCGCTTACAACCACCACTCCCACCAGGCTATTTCGGGAATGTTGTTTTCATAACCAGTGCTTTAGCGACAGCGGGTGAAATTCAATCCAAACCTTTATGGTACGCTGCAAGTAAAATCCATGAAGCATTAGCAAGGATGAAAGACGATTATTTAAAATCGGCACTTGATTATCTTGAACAACACAATTGTAACAAGCCTGAAGTTAATTATAAGCACACAAATCTACTAATAGTAAGTTGGGCTAGGCTCCCGATTCATGACGCGGACTTTGGGTGGGGCAGACCCATTTTCATGGGGCGTGTAGGGATCCCAACAGCAGGTAGGTGTTATGTGTTACCAAGCCCGATAAACGATGGGAGCTTATCCGTCATCATCGGGCTCGAAGTTGAACAAATGAAGCTTTTCAGCAAATTGTTGTACGCAACAATAAATGATCGCTTTATTAGTAGTTTATAGTTTTTCTGCAATAAATTTGTATGTATGTCTAATGTATGCAGCGACATACAGTGACAAACATGTGAAGTGTTACATTATGGAATGTCTTTTTAATAAGAGTGTTAGACTAGGGGCTTTTAAGTTTAACTTGGTCAATATTATTAGCTAGCAATTGACTCTTATGAGTGTTCTGATAAGCTTAAATTCATATCCACTGCCTAAACAGTAATTACCTTAATCTTGCCGTATTATATTAATCATTTAACCCCAGGGCCGGCACTGGAAGAACGAGTTTTGGTTTATTTATCCGACATTGATATCTAACACAATCAACTACAGCTCTTTTGAAATGCTCTTGGCCAATATATAGCCACGTGCAAAAAAATAAAATAAAATAAAGAGTTAATGTAATTAACAATTCACATATATGGACATATACAAAAATACTAAAACGTGATAAAAAGGAACTTGTACAAATAATCATCGAGAACTGAAGAAACAACACAGCAGTCTAGATATGATGAAGGTGGTTGTAAGAGAATCGACGATGGTGAGGCCAGTTGAGGAGTCACCGACAGTAAACCTATGGAACTCTTGCATTGATCTCACTGCCACCAAGTTACACACACGGGGGGCTGTATTTTTATCGGCCCAATGGTGCTCCAAACTTCTTTGATGCGAAAGTTATGAAGGACGCTTTGAGTAGGGTGTTGGTTGCATTTTACCCAATGGCGGGGCGGTTTAAACAAGGCGAAGATGGCCGGCTTGTGATTGTTTGTCGAGGACAAGGGGTGTTGTTTTTGGAAGCCGAGTCTGATGGCGTTATCGATGATTTTGGTGACTTTAAACCCACATTGGAGTCGTTGAAGCTTACTCCAGTGGTTGATTACTCACGGGGAATTGAATCGTTTCCTCTACTCCTTTTGCAGGTATAAAAGTAGAGAGATGATGTAACTAATTTAGCAGTAAGTAGGTAGGAAAAACGTTACATTAGTAAAAAATAGATGAATAGAAGAGATGTACCTTTAGTACAACCCATACTATCTTGTATGTATTTAACAATTGTATTTTGAGCAGGTAACATACTTAAGATGCGGTGGGGTTTCGCTAGGATATGCTTTTGAGCATCGCGTCTCCGATGGAAAGGCTTTCTTTCACTTTATGAACACATGGTCCGATATGGCTCGCGGCCTTGACATCACTCTCCCACCATTCATAGACCGGACTCTCCTTCGGGCACAGGACCCACCACGACCATGTTTTGAGCACATGGAATACAAATCGGATCTAACACCACTCAAAGTGTCGTTAGATGAAACCAAAACCACCTTCTCAATGTTCAAGTTGACACGAAACCAACTCGATGCGCTCAAAGCAAAATCAAAGGAAGATGGTAACACCATCAGCTTTAGCTCTTTTGCAATTCTTTCGGCCCATGTTTGGAAGTCACTACTACACAAGTGATTTGTTGGTGCTGCATATTAGTTTTTAATGGTGCAGTTATACATTCTTCCGCACCTTTCATTCAATGTTGATTTAATGGTTCTTAAGCTTTTATTTGATGGTGCTGTTAGAGGTGAACAAAAAAACCGGTTCTAGAACCGGAACCGTGGAACCGAACCGGAACCGGTTCCGGTTCCAAACCGGTATACAGTGGAACCGGTTCCGGTTCCTCTAGGAACCGCCGGTTCCAGCACCGGTTCCACTATTTTAGCCAAAAATGGTTCAGAACCGGAACCGGAACCGATCTCAAGAACCGGTCCTAGAACGGGTTCCAGAACCGGTTCCACCGTTAGAATAGGCAAAATTCGTTTTTTTGATCGTTGGGCTCGTTTATAGCCGTTAATTAGCCGTTTTTTTCACCTAAAATCACCATTTTACCACTCTTGTTTAGTATAAATAGGTTTTGGATGTTTTGGTTGATCATAACACTCAAAACCGCCAAAAGAAACAATCCGAAAACGCAAAAACCGCTATCGTATGCACTTAATATTGTGTTCGCTTTGCTTTTATTACATCATTCTGTGGCTTCATCTTCAAACTCATCCCAAACCGGTTCCACAAACGAGCATACCGTTGTTTAAAATTTCGAGACGACACGAAACGCCGAACTTTTTGGCGAAAATGGTTATTTCGACTTGTGTCTTATGTCGAATGGCAAAAAAAAACACGTTAGTAGAAAGTTTTAATTTCATTTTCCATGATTTTGTTTCGAAATACTAAAAAAAATAACAAAAGTCGTAATTTTATGTTTATTTTTTTTGCCATCGGCTTATGTATTTATTTTTTATTTGTGCGCGTAAGAACCGATTCCGGAACCGAAACCGGAACCAAACCGGAACCGAACCGAATCGGAACCGGTCTTAAAAACCGGCCTTTGGAACCGATGGAACCGGGACCGAAATCGGATGGAACCGGAACCGGAACCGGTTCCGAACGGAACAGACACTGTAGCGGACCGGTTCCAAACCGGAACCGGTTCCTCAAAAAAAACCGATTTGTTCACCTCTAGGTGCTGTTAGGATACATGCCATTTAATGGTTCTTTATGGTTTTTTTAATGGTGTTGTCCAAATTCAAAATAATAATAAATAAATTCAAAATAATAATAAATTAGAAATCTAAAGGTAGGATTTTTTGATGGTGCTGTTCTTTATGTTTTTTTAATGGTGTTGTTCACAATAATATATATATATATATATATATATTAACAAAATGTTTTTAAGTTATATAATAAATAATTATAAATATTATTCCAGAACAAGAAAAATTACATCAAGATAACGGGCAGGCGGGCAACAAGCTGCGCCACCATCGATCGCTTGCTGAATAGCAAATCCTAACCTACTAAAAACGTAACCCTGCCTACCTGGAGCCGAGACACTACTATTAATAACCCGCTGGATGCTAGTCAGGAAACGGGTAGCCTCCGGTGCTAATGAGCCAAAGGTATCAAAGGCCAAGGGTACAAAAACATGCTGGTTCTCCTTGCAGGCTTTAGCATGTTTTTCTATTTTCTTTGCCTCTGCTTTCCGCACCGCTTGGCCTGCTACAAAGCCACTATCCCTCAACCCAACTAGGGGAGATACACCCGTCAAGTCAACACAAACATGCTTCCCCCCGGCCCACCCAAAGACAAGGAGATCTGCTGGTCGTAGAGTGGATCTCCCTTCTGCTAGATCCGAGAGGAAGTTCACAGGGGCCTCCTTCTTGGCTGAGATCCCAGCCCGTCTTAAAATGTCCCACAGAATGTCTCGAACCCAGTCATGCCGATATTTGAAACCGGGTAACTCCTTACAATGAACCGCATGTTCCCCGTATTCATCCAGGCAAACCTTACGGCAAATCGGACATATTCCATCATCCTGGTACATGGGGATCATTAGACGATATTTAAGAATGGCCATGTATTCAATAGCGGACATGCTTTGTCCTAGACCTTTGATCGGGATAACAGTCAGGAAATCTTGTGCATAGGGGCTTTGCAAGCATTCAATAACTACCCTCTGACGGGGGGACAAACTAAAAACTTCACCTAGGCTCTGAGCGATTTTGCCAAAAAGGGCATTCGCCAAAGTTTTCTGATGCTTTGGGGAGGGGGTGTCCTTATTAGAAAAACCGCCAATATCAAAACCTGGGAGATAGTCATTTAGCTTTTCGAGGGCCTGCACGTAGTCCAAGTCTGCGCCGAAAACCCCGCTATTTCGTAGGATGTGATCTTGAAGGTTCCAGGACTTGGCTCGCGACGCCACAAACGCATACATGCCGACATCCTTCGCGGAGAGGAGCCCTAATCCTCCCATGCGCATCGGCTAAGATGCCATTCGCCATTGTAGGTCACCAAAGAAAGGCCCCCCACATACCACTATGTTTTCAATGGCTTCCCTTAGACCCTTCTCAAAACATGACACTGCTTCATCCATCATGGGGGGTTGGCAGGTTCGTAACCCAAAAAAGCAACTTAGCAACCCCCATACAGGACCTGAGCAAGAGGAGTTCATTCTGGGGATCCCTAAGGCATGGCAAGAGTTTCATAAGTTCAACCGCGCGCGATGCCCTCCGCCTTGCCAATTCGCGGATAAAATGAGAGTCCCGGCTAATGGCACCTCCGAGGAGCTTCACCCCTTTTTTCTGGCCTACCAAACTCACTGGGAAAAAGCCCATCCCGAAGTTTCACCCATTACAAGATGGCCAAAAAACCTCCGTTTTCTTAATATTAAGCTGAAGCCCCAAGGATGGCCCCACCAGCCGAATAATGTCTAAGGATTTAGCAACTTCGGTGGCCTCACCAATAATCGTCCCATCGTCCAGGTACCACGCATGAAATGGGAGTTTACAATTTTCTTGTACCCGGAGAACCATAGGGTGTAAAGCAAGGGCAAAAAGGAGGGGACCTAAAGGGTCCCCCTGTTGAACCCCCATAGTAGCCCCTATACACTCATTACCAACATACAACCTAGCTGGCTGAGCATATAAGAACTGGACCCATGGATATATAGACGGGCAATGTTGATGGACCTCTCGAAGAAGAGCAGTGCGGTCGATCATATTAAACGCGTTCGAAAAATCCACCGTGAGCATAGCTAAGGACCCGTCCGCATGGAAGGAGCTTAAGAACCTGTTCGCGCTATGAAGCACCGTAATCGACCTGAGGGAAGCATTATTGAAGGATATACTTCTGAAGGTAAGGGAGTACTTGGTGGCAAAGAAATCATACCAACTCATGAAGAGGTACAAGTTGCGCATTTAGTGGTCCTAAAACACATGGCATGTCTTGCTCCATATGTTGATGAACACATGGACACGTTACGGTCGACATACCCGGGTAAGGAAGAAATATGGTATGTAAATAATCATAACAAAGAGTTATCAAGTTGGATGAGAAGGAAGGTAACCGAGACTAATGTTGATGATATTGTGAAAAGGTTAGGAAAGGGTCCAAAACCTAGAGTTATATCCTACTAAGGGTACGACATTAATGGTTATACGTTTTATACCAAAGATCAAGATCAAAAAAGTACAATGCAGAATAATGGGGTTACAATAATAGCATCAACGACCAAATTTGACAGACGACATCATGATACAATGATAAGAATCGCAAAAGAATCATATTATGGTGTTATACAAGAAATATGGGAATTGGACTATTATGATTTCACTGTTCCTGTGTTAAAATGTAAGTGGGTGAATAATCGTACAGGTGTTCAAGTTGACAAATATGGTTTTACACTTGTCGACCTTAAAACTAATGGCTATGCATCTGAACCATTCGTTCTCGCAAAACATGTAACACAAGTTTTCTTTGTCAAGGACCCAAGCAAACCAACATACCACATCGTTTTGCAAGGTAAAGGGATGTCAATGTATAGATCGCTAGCAACATTTTTTTAGATTAAAGGGATGTCATGAAAATAAATCACACACTTGAATTGGTGGACTGCATCTGAGAGAGCCCGCTAATCAGCCTTCAGTCCGCAATCCACATGTATCACTTGGTAACCGGTTAATAAATGAATAATGATTATGCCTGCTAATCAGCCTTCAGTAACTGTTTACAAAGTTTGGCTTTGAATTTTAAAGCAGTTATAGAACTGGGCTTTAATTAGTTACAATCGCCGGGTCTAAACGAGTCAAAATGTGCAGTTCTGTGATGTAGGCATGTAAGAGTATGTGGAGCATATTTTCATAAAATTATTATACATATGTTTAACTTTCATGGTCGCTTCTTAATTAAGTAATCCTACACAACACCATGGTCGCTGATGATATGTTAAGTAAAGTCCTTCATTCTTTACTGATGATATGTTAATAAATAGATTTATGCTTGACTTTTTTTTTTCTTTTTTTTTTATAGCGGACATTGGTCGCTGATAATTCTTCATCCTATTCACCAACGTGGGTATATTGTTGACTCAATGAGAAAGAACAAGAAACCGGAGAATTACATGCTTGTGTCTATAATTGACAATGTTTTTGGGAAGCAACATATTAAGTGGGAAATGGTAAAGGTACGTGATTAACAGTTTACAGTAGAGATGGCAAAATGGGCGGGGTAGGCTGGTTGCTAGTTAAGGATGGGTTTGGGATTTGGAAAAGATTGAATCTGAATTTTTTTCATTTTAGTAGTAAAGTTTTTCAAATTTCGTAAAAAAAAACAAATTTTCCACTACGCGCGTGAAATTGAGCTGCAACGTCCGCGACCACTGCCTCTTCCCTATGTCCACCCCAATCGGCCTGACCTGACATGTTTTGATCAATACCAAAAGTTAACCATTTTGACTCAAACCGTTGTCACCCAATATCTACCTGTCCTTTTTTCATTTGTTTTCCCAGGCCTGCCATGTAGCAAAGTTAGCTTAATGATGGAAGTTAAACAATTATAAAAAACTAAACTACACTCGGAAAACAAGCATGAAGATGGAGCCTTTAGTAAGGGTGAATACCTTCTTTGGACACAACTAAGTACAAACATTTGTGTCTAAGTCTCAATTGTAGAATCCGTGTTAAAGTTATCCATGGAACCCATAGTCCATTTTTGTTTGCTTCATGTTAATAACGCCATTTGTACAGTCTTTCAAACGTTATTTTTTTCAAACAATCATGCACTTCTTGACTTAACATAGCACCCAAAGACACATAAACCATGATTTTATTGTTATTTTTTTTCACCTTTTAGCACTTCTTTTTATTGACTGGTCTATAATAAAACACGATTCAAATCACAACTTTCAACACGAAACTGTCACATATGCGAATCTTGAACTATCTAAAAAATAATCCATTGTTAATATCACGAATACAAATCAAACCTCCGATAATTTCATCGAAGGTAGCTCATAGCGATTAGCTTACACATAAGTAAGAACTTAGAATCGCGTAATCAGAGCTGAAACGTTTATATTTTGTTGAAACAATGATTTAGTCATAGTTATCAACATAATCTCATGAAATTTGGACGTCAAAATTATAGCGAACACAACATCGGAAACAATAGTCTGATTCAGCATTGCTGGTTCACATGTTAAACTTAGAGTACCAAACATTTCATTAAACACTTGGAGACGTTATTAAGTTAATTTTCACTTGGAAAATCAACTGTGCACACAGTAAACATTTCAATTACTAGTTAATGTCATTGAACTTATATCACAACAAACTATTTAGTTAATTATGCTGTCCCAACATGTCAATCACATCAATGATTTGGATTACTGGGTTGGGTTATTCTACAAAGGCTACAAAAAATGAGAAGGGTGAGAAGGATACAAAAAACACAATAGATCATCAAATATGACACAATAAGCCACAAAATATAACACAGTGCCAAAAAATATAACACAATGCTGAAGAAAAAAGACACAATGAATTGAAAAAATAACACAACGATGAAAATAAGAAAAAGACACAATGGTACATAAAAGACACAATGATATAACACGTATTCTAAAAACTACAAGCTAAAACCCCAAAAAAACGAAGACCTAAAAACTAACGACGTAGGGTTCGATAAGACGATTCCAATGCCGCTTGAATGAGTTCAATCGGAGTTCGTTTGATACCCTTCCTACAACTTCCTATTTTTCTTTCACTATGTATTTGATCCTAACCCTTGGATTACTAGCTCACCAAAAAATCGGTTCTTAAGCATAAGCAAAAACATTTACATGGTATTTTAAGTTTCAACACATGGTGTCGTTTAAATTTTAAGGCATGATTTTATACACTAATTTATGTCAAAGTCAAAATCACATACTTACAATTTATGTCTTTATAGAATTTGAGGCCCTAGAAAAATGGAAGGCCAAACACCTTGCTTTATTTCACTTCCCTTGAGCAGGTCGGTCATGTGTATTTATTCGAGGGGCTCTAACTGTCATTTTTCATTTGTATCGTAGCATTGGGGATGTTCATGAGCCGAGCCGAACCGAGCGGACCTTTGCTCGTGCTTGGCCCATTTACAAACCGAACCGAGCCAGAAAACGAGCGAGCATTTTTTGATCGCACATTTTTTCGAGCGAGCGGCAAGTTTTCCGGACAACCGTAAATTTTGGATGTTTCCTTTAATGTTCTCGATGCCTAGTGATGGTTCGACTATCCGTGGATGACACTAAGTCCGAGGTCCGGTTATTCGAGAATGAGGCTCAGGTTGAGGCCAGTGTGGCGAAGAGCATACTACAGAGAACAATTGTCGCGTTGTGGCATAGGTTGATAGCGGGAGACGATTGATGGCGGACAACTAATGGGAATAGGAAGTTAAACATGTCTTTTTACGACTTAAGTTTTACAATTAAACTTAGTGTTAAGTTATCATTAGGTTGACTGAGCCAGTAACTAAAAATATAATTGTATATATGCATATATTAGGCCAAACCCAAGAGAGTGATATGTATAAAACCATAAATTTAATTGTAAGTGTGTACATATATAACCACATATATATATATATATATATAGGGTAGGGTTCAATTGAGAACCAACCCTTAGTTAGGAACTTTAGGAACCAATCTCATCCATCCATCTTCAATGGCATGATGGTAAATATGTTAAACATTAATTAACTTTTTAATTAAAGCAAAGGGTAATATTGTCTTTTGGTATTTAATTATTAATAGGTTATTTATTATACATTATAACTGACAAACACCACAATAATATCCATAATTGTTTCTATAATTATTGCTACAAAAACATTGTACAGTACCATAAAATTTCAACAACTATACGTCAGTGTATAGTCATATTTCAACAATTATACATCAGTGTATAGTCAAATTATTGCTACAAAACCATTGTACAGTACCATAATATTCAATAGCTATAAGTCAGTGTATAGTCATATTTCAAAACAATTATACATTGGTGTATAATCCAATTATTGCTACAAAAAACATTGTACAGTACCATAATATTCAACAACTATACGTCAGTGTATAGTCATATTTCAACAATTATACATCAGTGTATAGTCCAATTAATGATACAAAAAACATTGTACTGTACCATAATATTCAACAAACTATACGTCAGTGTATATTATGTCTGGTACAACAGGCGTCCAATATCTCGTCCCACCAGGAGACTCATATACTTTGCTGGACGAGGAACCTACAATAAAAAATGTACATTAGAACTTAATTAACCAATATTTTATAACTAATATACACCTGTGTATAGTTAATGTTATTGTATCTGTACGCTTCAAAAAAAATTATTGTATCTGTAAGTTTCAGCAAATATACACTAGTGTATAACAACCTAATAAACTAAGATGAAATCTAATTGTATCTGTGTGCTTCAACGAATAACACTAAGTAATACACCAGTGTATAATTACAAATTTTGTACGTGAAAAAAGATGAACTGTATAATCCAAGACAAGTATTTCGCAAAATATACACTAGTGTATAATTCGAAGTGTACTTCGAAAACTGAATCTGGGCAATCCAAAAACTGCTATTTTCGCAAAAAATACACTAGTGTATATTATACGTTGGTATATAGCTGTCGTAAGTTGAAGTGTACATTGGTGTATATCAATTTTTTTTTGTTCATTCATCATCAACACATATATACAATGGTGTACATCAGTTATACATTGATGTATATCAGTTTTTTTCTTTCATTCAACATCATCAACACAGATATACATTGGTGTATATTCGTTTTTTCATTTATCATCACCAACAAAAATATACATTGGTGTATATCAGTTTTTTTTATCATCATCATTGACACAGATATACAATGTATATTCGTTTTTCCATTTATCATCATCATCGTTGACACAGATATACATTGATGTATATCAGTTTTTTTCTTTCATTTAACACAGATATACATTTGTACATTAAACCAATGAGGTTGTACAAAAACTATATACACCATTGTACAAATTCCATATTACCATACGAACTCGTTATTAGATATAAGAACTTAAAAAATTTTGCCATTGTACACTCATGTACATTCACAGTTACACAAAAAATTGGTTTATACACGTATGTACAACCATGTATACATCCTTGTATAAACAATAACTACCTAAACTCATTATATGGGTTAGAAAAATCAATCAAACAAAAAAATACACACACGCACCATGGAAGATTGAATTGCTTCATAATCATCAACAACAACCAATAAAAAACACCAACATTTACTCGCAACAATGAACAAAGTTAAAAGAGGATTGGAAACAAAAAAGAAATCATTTTACCTGGGATGATGTAATGACTGTGATACCCATGTCACGTGCAAGCCTATAAAGATGCTCTTCCACGTCGACACTTGTAGCACTGGAAAAGAAAGGATAAAATTGATAATCTAGTGATACTAATGATATGATTGTTATTGTGATTGGCAGTGTTGCTTACTTGGTGATTAATATGAATTTTTCTAGTCGATAGTTTATGAGTTGGTTGATTTCAGGATTATGATCTGCGTGAGAGAGAAAAGAGATATCTAGGGAGATAATTAAGAAAGGCTCCGGATATTTGCACAAGAAGAAATTTTATTCAGACAACCCTATACGGGTCGTAGAGAGCTCTACGGCTCGTAGAGCCACTTTTTTCAGACTTCTACGAGCCGTAGAGGCCTCTACGGCTCGTAGGTACTCATTACCAATGATTGGTAATCATACAATCATTGGTAATGATTGCCTACGAGCCGTAGAGGCCTCTACGGCTCGTAGAAGTAGTCTGATTATTTTTGAGAATGAAGAAGGAGAAGGTTGATGTTTTATGGTGCCTACGGCCCGTATAGGCCTCTACGGGTCGCAGACAAAAAAAAAAACCAAAAACGTTTGGGACGAGGTTCGATCTTAGGCACATTATCACACAAACACACACACAAAGTCTTATTAAGCATATGGGGACCATCTGGGCTACCAGTTCGCTGGTTTCTTAGTTGGAAAGTTTTAATATAACATAAACCAGTCTTAGGCAGCCTCTACGGCCCGTATAGGTCTATACGACCCGTAGATAGGGTTTTTTTTTTAAATCATTTTAATTATGTAATAATTAATCCCGAGCGTGTAATACATTAACACAAGCATGTAAAACGTGAACACAATTGTTTATAACATAAACCAAAATAAACCAACGTCGTCTCGATAAGCGTGTAAAATAAACGTTAACAGAAACGTTCAAAATACAACTAATCGTTTATATACGCAACAAAATAAAACTAAAAGTTAACAGAAGCGTTCAAAATAAAGATTGTTTAAATACATAAGATGATCAGAAATAAAACATCGTAGAGTCAGTCGGCGGCGCGGTCCCGGGCTCCTGCGAAGACGTGTCGGGCTGCTGGGAGGACGTCACGGGCTCGTGCGTGCTGGTCCCTAAAGTCGGTGGGACACGAGCCTGCATGCCTAGGTGGCGATACATATCCTGCTGGCCAGCAATCAACCAGCGCATCGCGTCGTCCTGCCGATCACGCCACTGACGCGTATCGGCGTCCTGCTGCTGACGCCAGGTGTCCTGCTGCTGACGCCAGGTGTCCTGCTGCTGACGCCAGGTGTCCATCTGCTGACGCCACGCACGCATCTCGACAGCCTCCTCGGCAGCCGCACGAACGTCCGCCCTAACATCAGGAGGCAACCTGAGGGAGTGATAAACGCGCGCCGGTATCTGCAAGTCCTCAGGCTGCTGCTGAGGCATCTCGACGTCCCTAAGACCGCCCCCCTCCTGCTCATGCACAAACTGCAACCCGACCTCCACAGCATCACCTGTAATGGATAACAATAAATAATTAATAAATAATAATAATATTCCAGGATTTTATAAAAAAATTGGGCAGAGTTTCCCCTGTTTTTAGGCAAACCAGACAACACAAGTTGTCTACAAGTTTCCCAAATAATAATAATAATAATAATAATAATAATAATAAGTATAATAATAATACCTCTAAGGCCCTGATGTACTAACGGCTCATGCACAAACTCCACGCCACCGGGACCAATCAGATAGTGGAACTCATCATGATCCGGCGTCTTCGCCTTCTTCGCCGCACAAAGCATAGCCTTCATCGTTTGTAGACCTATTGGGCTGAAAGAAACTCAAAAACATTAACATTAATAATAATAATAATAATAATAATAATAATAATAATAATAATAACATTAATAACCGAAATACCTGGGCGGTAGTGACGGAAACCGATTACGGTTAACATAACCGTAATACTTCACGGCATCGCAGCGCTCAGCAATCCTGCTGATGAGCCCCCCGCATGGGATGCCTCCTTTCAACGGCTTATGGGGGAAGGAGGCAAAAAACTCGGCCATGACCCGATGCAAGGCAATCGGCCTGCCGGTGAGTATGCAATGCAGGTACATCAGGTCCGTCTTCGTCACCCGCTCGTTACTATTCCCCCGTGCCGTTAGGGAATAAGTAATGCAACGGTGAATGTAACGAACTACGGGGTGACGAATGTTGGATGCCCTGTCACACCTCTCCCTGCACAGCATAATAATAGTAATAATAATCAGAACAAAGATATTGAAAAATAATAATAATGATGATGATAATAATAATAATAATAATACTTCTGTGCCGGGTTGCCGAACTCGGGACCGCCAATGGTGGGCCACCACGCATAGAGGACGTCATCAGCGACAGTAGTCACCGCCCTAGTGTAGACATCCTGAACATTAACATTAACATTAACATTTCGAATAAGAACAAAAACAAAAATAATAATAATAAAAATAAAAATAATATTAATACCTCTACAAGGTCGTCGCGAGTGTACCACCGGATGTGCGTAGCCCACTCATCTAGAGAATAACCATACTCAATGCCGAGTATGGAAAACTCAATATCCCTCGGTGGGCGGCCTGACGATCCGGCGCCCGACGATCCGGCGTCCGACAATCCGGCACCGGGCGGGCGAAACCGAAAGGTGGATAGAAACTCTATCACCAACGGCCTATGGGACGGCGCGCAAAAGTCGTCGAAAAACCTGTCCAGTGGGCTCCCTTCCGGGATCCACTGTCGGGCAATCGCCTCAGCACCCCTACACGCCCGAAGCGCGTCCCAAGAAATCCCACGCGCCGGCACAATCTTCTTCTTCCTCAACCTATGAAATCTGGCACCCGCGTAATCGACTCGCAGAAAAATGCAATGCTCATAGCCTGACAAGTCACCCCCTGCCATGGCAGCCCCCGCCTGCACCGCGGCCTCATCCTCCTCCTGCTGCTGCTCCTCCTCGCCCATGTACTGCTCGTCTAGAAAATCTGCCATAACTGCAAAATCAAAGAATATATAGTTAGTTAGGGCGTTTCTATAATTAAGGTGTTTCAAAAGAATCGCCAAAACTATATATAGTTTTGGCGATTCAAAAGAATCGCCAAAACTAATATAGTTTTGGCGTTTCAAAAGAATCGCCAAAACTATATAGTTTTTGGCGATTCAAAAGAATCGCCAAAACTAATATAGTTTTGGCGATTCAAAAGAAACGCCAAAACTAATATAGTTTTGGCGTTTCAAAAGAATCGCCAAAACTAATATAGTTTTGGCGATTCAAAAGAAACGCCAAAACTAATATAGTTTTGGCGTTTCAAAAGAATCGCCAAAACTATATTAGTTTTGGCGATTCAAAAGAATCGCCAAAACTATATAGTTTTTGGCGATTCAAAAGAATCGCCAAAACTAATATAGTTTTTGGCGATTCAAAAGAATCGCCAAAACTAATATAGTTTTGGCGTTTCAAAAGAATCGCCAAAACTAATATAGTTTTGGCGATTCAAAAGAAACGCCAAAACTAATATAGTTTTGGCGTTTCAAAAGAATCGCCAAAACTAATATAGTTTTGGCGATTCAAAAGAAACGCCAAAACTATATTAGTTTTGGCGATTCAAAAGAAACGCCAAAACTATATAGTTTTTGGCGATTCAAAAGAATCGCCAAAACTATATAGTTTTTGGCGATTCAAAAGAATCGCCAAAACTAATAACATTATACTCGCTAAACCCAATCAACAACAATCAACAACAAACCCAATCAACAAACCACCACGACGACCCCTAAACCCCTAAATCTGAAAAAAACTGAAAAAAAAAACTAAAATCTAACAATTATCTACAACCATCAACAATAATGTACAACAATTAACTAATTAAAACATAAAAACTAATTATAATTAACTGAAAAAAAATAACCTGTTTCGAAAATGGGGGATGGATCCGGGTTGAAATTAGGGTCTTGATGGTCGGATTCGGGTGGTGGTGGTGGTTGCAGTGGTGGGCCGGTCGTGGTGGTGGTGGTTTAGGGTGGTGGTGGTGGTTTAGGGTGGTGGTGGCGATAGCAGAAGAAAGGGGGGCAGAGGGGGTTAGGGTTGGGTTATTTTTTGTTGTGTGAGAAATGAACAGATCGTTCTGTTCAAAATGGGGTTTTAATAACTTACCTACGGCCCGTATAGGTCTCTACGGGCCGTAGATAACTATAAAAAAAATGGTTGGGACAAGGATCGAACCCGGGCACTTTATCAAACACACGTTATACACACACACACAAACCATCTGGGCTACCAGTTCGCTGGAATATTTTCCAGAAAATTTATATATAACATATCACTGAAAACCAAATTTTTTTAAAAAAAATCCTCGTCTACGGCCCGTAGGGACCTATACGGGTCGTAGACTCCAATTTTTTTTAAAAACTACTGATTAACTTTTTATAAACTTTACAAAGTTTTTAGAAATCAAAAGATGGTGTCTACGGCTCGTAGAAGCCTCTACGGCTCGTAGGCTCAATGGCCTCTACGAGCCATAGATGGTGTCTACGAGCATGTCCCAGAAGCCTACGGGTCGTAGAGGGCCCTACGACCCGTAGATAAATCTTACCTACGGCCCATAGGGCCCTCTACGGCCCAATACAAGTTTTGTTTTTTTTTTAAATTTTGTTAGTTTTAATTAGGTGGTATAGGTTTTTTTTATAAAATAACGTTTTCATTTCATATTGTATATGTAAAATAATAATAAAAAATAAAAAAATGTATTTAATAAATCATTATACATTATAAAAACAAATTTACACCGAATTATCAGAAGAATCAGGACAGCCTGTTAGGTCAAACAACTCTGGATCTCTTTGAGATAGCCTACGCCCCTCATCAAGACGATCCCTGTATAGTGCTAACCATGGGTTGTGATTTACATCTACCCAACGCATCCATGTTCCATTCGGATAAGGCATCGGAGCGTCGTCTGTTAGCTTTAGCATGATGAAGTGGTTGCCGTTCACGAAGGCCATCGAAATGACCCGATGTTCTGGCACGCTTTGAGGATGCTTGTGAATAGGGAAGAATGTGCTCGTTCCAAGAGGACTGAAGAATTGAAGGACCATACCAAATGCCTGAGCAATCACTAATCCAGTCAAAGGCATCTCCATCCACTTTGAATTAGGTGTGTTCCCGACTCCCGTCCAATCTAAGGACGAGTATATGCGGGCGAAACCGTTATCGTCGAATTGGTTCAAAATCTCGTACCAATCCTCACGGTATTGACCCATCATCTCTTCTTTAAGAAGGTGGCGGATCAAATGCCAGTCTTCCTCCTCCATATCCAAAGCCAAAGCTACAAATCGGAACCCACAGTTACCGTCTGGCTGAACATTTTGAATATGCGTGACAAACCGTCGATAAAGGGGATCAATCTGATGCTTAAATTGTCTAAGCACAAATTTATACCTGTCATCGCCAAACATTGGGAAATCATGATTAGGGGATGTGTACATATGTATGTATGTATAAATAGTTATTTATGTACCTGTCCCCTACTAAGAGTGGATACTTTTTGCTACACACTCTCATTTTATCTTTACCCGGGTCTGATGGCCTACGTCTTCTAACAGGCTCGTCTTCCTACAATGGATAATAATAATAATAATAATAATAATAATAATAATAATAATAATAATAATAATAATAATAATAATACTAACATCTTCTTGCGCATCCTCCTGCTGTTTTTTTTTCTTTAATTTTGTAGTTGGGCGTCCGCGAGTATTCTTTTGTACCTCAGGAGGTTGAGTGTCAGTCATACTTGGATTTACCACCGACTTTATTTTTGACAACATATTTCTTTGAACGCGTGGTGATTGAGACATCAGTGTCTCTTTGACTATCTCCCACTCACTCGCAAGGTCACGTTCCCCCCATACTACTTCCGGTTCGTAATTCAGTCGTGTCCAGAAGACGTCTATTTCGGACAGCTGTATTTTTATTCCTGTATTCAATAAACATAAACATAAACATAATAGTTGTAGTAGTAGTAGTAATAATAATAATAATAATAATAATAATAATAATAGTAATAATAATAATAAAGTAATGGTATTACCTTTATTTATATACGAATCTAATTGACATGCACACGGCAACCCAGAACTCGTGAAAAGCTGGTGACCACAACTCATTTTTCGTTCCTTCAACCTCTCTATATTTTTTATCTCTTTTATCAACTTCTCGATCGCTGCATGGGAAACTTTACCGAGTAGGTCCTCAAAAAGAGGTATGTCATGGTGCACCTTTTTCACAGATAAACTCTCTTCAAACGAGTGGTTTATTGCCCTCTCTTGTGACGTTACAACATCGTCTACAATCATCACAAGTTTGTGGAGTGAGTTGTTAGCCCCCTTAATGTGCATCTTAAACCTTGCATGCTGGCTCTCAACTCTGTTGGTCGTATACTGACCAAAGTTGTAGTTTGTGTCTGTCCATGCAGAAACAAACCTTTCTTTGTAGTCACGGAGCCAGGCCCGGTCTATATATTCAAAAACACCTGTAAAAGATAGAAAAAAGATATTTGTTAATGTGTGTATGTATGCGTTTTAAACTAAATTAATAAAATACGTACCAGCTCGTTCGTCCTGACATAGTCGTTTGTAGAATCGGTCTAACCAGAGACTATAAAATTCCGGAGATGAAGATCTACATAATCGCTTAAAAGATTTCACGAATATTTCCCAATCTGCATTTCCAAAGGCTTGTCTGCAGTGCTTCAATATATTTCGTTGAATGTGATACCTGAATGTATAATAAAAAAATAATAATAAAAAAATAATAATAAAAATAATTAATAATAATAATAATAATAATAATAATAATAATAATAATATGTATACCTGCATAACAACTTCGAAGCTGCTGGAAATACAATGTCGCATGCATTCATCAAGGCTTTCTCACAATCAGTTACTATAGCACGGGGCTCCGTACTATCTTCTAGCAACTCTTTAAGCCTTTTTAGCACCCATAGGTAGTTATCCTTTTTTTCACCGGAGATGAATGCATGGGCGACACAAAACGACTTGGATGTTGATGTCATACCCACAACTTGAACAAACGGAAGTTTATACTCGTTTGTTTTGTAGGTCGCATCAATCATCAGCACATGCGGGAACGCACGCCATAACCTGTGCGAGGTGGGATGGACAAACAAAATATCCTCGATCGCATTTGTCGAGTCATTCCTCCGGGTGAAGTAAACAAATTTTTTTTCCACCAATTTGGCTTCGAGTACCTGCATAGCAATAATAATAATTAAAAAATAATAATAAAGAAGTAATAATAATAATAATAATAATAATAATAATAATAATAATAATACCTGCATTTGAGTCCTGCCGCCGTATAACAAATGCTTAACCTTGGTTATTGTGTTATGTATGTCTCTTAAGATGCAGGGACTATCCGGGTTTTGTTTTCTAACGGCCGAATGTATGTCTACTGGCGTAACATTTTGAAAATAAAGTGTATCCACCAATTTTAACTCGGCCGGACCCAGCCTCCTAGCATACGCGTGACCCTCGATGTGTTGGAAAGGTTTGTGATTATGTGTTTGGTTTTGGACCTCCAAAATATAACCATCGTGGCCGTAGTGGTATCTCCCTATTAGTTGAAACGGGCAATTACATTTTTTACTGCCCGTCTTTCGAACCGTGGCTACACTATGATGTACGCCACTACGGTCACATCGTATCCATGCCGTCGTTACCCTCCTATTCGGCCCCCTGCCTTCCGAAACAGTACGTGAGTATACGGTAATGTAACCATTTTTTTTTTGCTCTTTGATAAACCCACTCTGTGAGGTCTTTAAGAGACCTGAATACCTGCAAAATTTATATACGACTTCAAATAGCAACTAATATATACGAGTTCAAATCTCACAAACCTTACGAGTTCAAATCTCACAAACCCTACGAGTTCAAATAACAACTAATATATACGAGTTCAAATCTCACAAACCCTACGAGTTCAAATAACAACTAATATATCACAAACCCTAAAACAAATTTAGGTACGGGACTAAATATACGAGTCTAAATATGTACACGGGTCTAAATATCTCACAAACCCTAAATATACGAGTCTAAATATACACGGGTCTAAATTATAAACAAGTGCAAATTCATAAACACACCTGATTCGTTTCGTACGAAACATCCGGGACAGGTTCCTCGCCACCGTTATCACCTCCCTCGTACTGTGGATGACTTGGCGGAGGCAAGTAAAATGATCCCGATTCTTCTACGTACTCCTGGTTCAAATCGGGCAGCAGGTTCAAATCGGGTAGTGCATTCCCGTCACCATAGCGAACAACGGAGCTAACCTCCTCCTCACCACGTTCCACCACGGCTCCGAAAAGGCTTTCCGAGACGTGAGATAGGCTAAACGAATGCTCCCATTCATCCGAAACATTACCGTAGTGACCCGAAGACATCGTGGTAGCTTGGAATCGATCGGATTTTTGTGCACCGCGTTTTTAAATTTTCTTTCGTTAACTGAAGAAAGAAGACAAGGAAGAAGAATATATCTGGACCCTCTACGGCCCGTAGAGGCCTATACGGGCCGTATAGGGTTTAATGCTCCCAACAACCAGGTTTTCTACGGGCCGTATAGCCCTCTACGGCCCGTAGAGGGTTAGCTTTTTCAGACTGACACACTGAATGTCAGACACTTCATTCAATGACATCGTACCTCGTACTGCCTACGGGCCGTAGAGCCCTCTACGGGCCGTCTAGGGTTTAAATGCACTCGACCAACCCACCTCTACGGCCCGTAGAGGGCTTTACGGGCCGTAGAGGGTTGAGCATTTATTACACTTACACTCTATACGGCCCGTAGAGCCCTCTACGGGCCGTAGAGGGCTGTGCAAACTTCCTTTTTGATATTGTGTAAATAACATGACTCTTAAGAAATTCAAATGGAGAAGATGAATTAGGGTTTTGATTAGGAAAGAGTATATGTAACAAACTATTTGATTAAAATAATTAAAGGATTTGATTGGTTTTTTTACACTTTTACCCTTATGATCAAGATTGTAGATGGATGGTTAGGATTAGTTCCTAAGTTCCTAACTAGGGTGGTGGTTCCTAATTGATCTCAATCCTATATATATATATATATATATATATATATATATATAATAAATTAATGAAAATTATATCCACCCGAACCGAGCCCAACGGACCTTTGCTCGTGCTTGGCTCGTTTACAAACCGAACCGAACCTAGCCGATCGGTTCGTTTACAACCGAGCGGAAAATCGAGCGAGCATTTTTTGAGCAAATTCCAAACGAGCGGCAAGCGATCGGTGAGCGATTGGCGAGCGTCGAGCGATTTGAATATCACTACTTACCAGTAGGGGTGTACAAAAAGCCCGCGATTCGAGGCTCGCTCGAAACTCGCTCGAAAAATATTCGAAAAAAGCTCGCTCGAAAAGGCTCGTTTTGTTTTCGAGCCGAGCCGAGCTGGCTCGTTTTGTAATCGAGCCGAGCTCGAGCCAAGGGTGTTCAGCTCGTAGCTCGGCTCGTGGCTTGACTCGTGGCTCGGCTCGATGGCTCGACTTAGGCTTGTGTATGTGTAATTAATATATAGATGAAAGTAATATATTTTGGCTCCAAACCCAATTTTAAAACTCCCACCCATACTACCTATCTACCTCACCTCTTCATAATCTAATAAACCCTAACATAGAAAAATAAAAAATATACATTTATATTTGTAATTTTTTTTATAAATATTTGAAAAAAAAATAAAAATAAAATAAAATAACGAGCTGGCTCGAGCCAGCTCGAGCTCGGCTCGAACATTTACGAGCCGAGCTCGACTTTTCAGCTCGACTAGAAAAACGAGCCGAGCCGAGCCGAGCTGGCTCGTTTTGTAATCGAGCTCGAGCTCGAGCTCAGCCTAGCTCGGCTCGGCTCGTGTACAGCCCTACTTACCAGTGGATATGTTTTGATACAAATTTTGAACCACACATGCCCTTGGTGTTGTTGAAATTTGTATGCTATGAATGTATGATTTGTAAATATATGACTGACAGTGGGCCCCCTCAAATAATTGAGTGCTCAATGGATTTATAATTTTTCTTTTTTTTTTTTTTGAACGGCAATGGATTTATAATTGAGGCTGAAATGGGTTTTACTCTTTTAGAACATTATCGAAACTTGAAAAAAAAACGTAGATAGATGAAGGTGGTGGTAAGAGAATCGACGATAGTGAGGCCAGCAGACGAGACACCGAAGGTAAAGCTATGGAACTCTTGCCTTGATCTAATTGCCCCCAACTTTTACACACTATTGGTGTATTTTTATCGGCCCAACGGTGCTCCCAACTTCTTTGATACGAAAGTGATGAAGGACGCTTTGAGCAGGGCGTTGGTTGCGTTTTACCCAATTGCTGGGCGACTTAGACAAGGCGAAGATGGCCGGAGTGTGATCGATTGTCAAGGACAAGGTGTGCTGTTTTTGGAAGCCGAGTCTGATGGCATTATCGATGATTTTGGTGACTTTGCACCCCAATTGGAGTTGTTGAAACTCTTTCCCTCAAGGGGAATTGACTTGGATTTTTTGGTGGTCTTGCAGGTATAAAATATTAATTTTACCTTAAAGGGTCTGTAGAATTAAAGGGCGTGTGAGTTAGCTGGTTAAAAAAGTATTAACTAATTTTAAATGTAAATATATGTAAGAGTTAAGTTCACGTACAAATAGGCTTTATCGTACGAACAGTACGAACTGAAGTAAAAAACACGCGGTGGCATTTCTGTAAATATTGGAAATTTTATATAACTAGAGTAATTATATAATTACTCTAGTTATATAACTAGCGTAATTACTCTAGCGTAATTATATAACTAGAGTAATTATAAAATTACTCTAAAGTAATTATATAGCGTAGTTATATAACTAGAGTAATTATATAATTACTCTAGGGTAATTACTCTAGAGTAATTATATACACTAGAGTAATTATACAACAAGAGTGGTGGTCATTATTTACGAAAATGCCACCGCCACTTTTTTTTTGTTCCCTTCGGTTCGTACTGTTCGCATGATAATTTTGTTTGTATTTGATCTTTTGTCATATATGTAATATGTTACAATTGTCTTTGAGTAGGTAACGTACTTCAAATGTGGCGGGGTTTCGCTAGGAGTCGGTTTACACCATCATCTTATGGATGGGATGACTACTACACACTTCATCAACACATGGTCCGATATGGTTCGAGGCCTTGACATCACTCTCCCACCTTTCATAGACCGAACCCTCCTTCGTACACAAGACCCACCACAACCTGTCTTTGACCACGTCGAATACCACATGGATCCAACACTCCCATCTGATGAAACAAAAACCGTTTACTCAGCTTTCAAGGTAACACGAGACCAACTCAACGCGCTCAAAGCAAGAGCAAAGGAAGCCGAAGCTAGCACAACTAACTTCACCTCTTTTGAAATCATCTCGGCCCATGTTTGGAAGTGCGTGTGTCAAGCCCGCCAACTGAGAGACGACCAGTACACCAAGCTGAAAATTGTGGTTGATGGACGGGCTCGCTTACAGCCACCACTTCCACCTGGCTATTTTGGTAATGTCATATTCACTGCGGCCACAAAAGCGACCGCTGGCGAAATTCAATCAAAACCTTTGTGGCATGCTTCAAGTAAAGTCCGTAATGCTTTAGCAATGTTAACCAATGATTATCTTAGATCAGCACTCAATTATCTGGAACAACATCTGGATCTTAAACGTGAGGATTACATGCATACAAATCTTCAAGTAATAAGTTGGGCTAGTCTCTCGATTCTCGGTGCTGACTTTGGATGGGGCCGACCCATCTACATGGGCCCTGCATGGATCCCATCAGGAGGTAGGTGTTATGTGTTACCAAGCCCGATAAACGATGGGAGCTTGTCGATCATTATTGGGCTGGAAGTTGAACAAATGAAGCTTTTCGGTAAATTGTTGTATGCAACAATAAGTGATCCATTTGTCAGTAGATTATAGTTAGTATGTATTTATTGGGTCTGCACTGTTATATTATAGTTGTTAAAAACTAATGATAAATGCAGAGGACTGGTACTTTTAACTTTGTGAAGAAGTCAATGGTAAGGTGTTATCAGTTAGTTAGTTGTTGTTGATAATGTTTGGTGTGTGTGCAATGTTAAACTGTTTCACAACAAAATCAAACGTTAGGATCAAATACACAGTGAAAGAAAAACAAGAAGTTGTAGAAAGGGTATCAAACGGACTAAGATTGAGTTCATTCAAGCGGCATTAGAACCCTCTTATCGAACCTTACGAATATGATCTTAGTTTTTAGATTTTCGTTGTTTTGGTTTTTTAGCTTGTAGTTTTAGAATTTAGGTTATATCATTGTGTCTTTTATGTAGCGTCGTGTCTTTTTCTTATTTTCATCATTGTGTCATTTTTGCGATTCAATGTGTCTTTTTTCTTCAGCATTGTGTTATATTTTTTGACATTATGTTATATTTTATAGCTCATTGTGTCATATTTTGTGATCTATTGTGTTTTTTGTTTTCTTCTCACCATTCTCATTTTTGTTACACTGTGTAGGATAACTTGATCCCACAAATCAATTGCAAAGACAAGACTAAGCTTTTAAATTTCATGTGAACTTTTGTTTCTAGAACGGTGGTGAGTCGGGTCACCTGCAAGGGCGAAGCATAGTGGAGGCCGGGGGTGCCATGGCCCCTACTGTTTTTTGGCGTAGTGGTGGAATTTTGTGATTTTCGTGGGTAATTTTTATATGAATTGAGTCCGGCCCCCATCGATTTGATCTTCCGGCCCCCTACCGATAGAAAAAAAATGAGTCCGGCCCCCGCCGATTTGATCTCCAATCTTCACCACTGGTCACCTGTAGGCCTGTAAACGAACCGAATGTTCACGAATTGTTCGTGAACTTGTTCGATGGGAAATTCGTTTATTTAGTAAGCGAACAAACACGAACATGAACATAGATGTGTTCGTTCACTTATAATCATGAACGTCCGTTTATGTTCGTTCATTTATGTTCGTTTAAGTTTATTAATTACATAAGTAGTTATATGTATAGAAATATAAACATAAATTGGGCTTTAGCTACTTGTATAAATATAACCAATTAGTAATTTTTTTTTTTAATAAAATTGATTCCATTAGTAAATGGAATTTTAGTAATACAAAACTGTTTACATTTATTATGTTTGTGAACGTCCGTTTACGTTTGTTCATTAACTGTTCGTTTAGGTTTTAAACAAACGAACATAAACGAACACGAACATGGCAAATTTCTTAATGAATGAACACAAACACAAAAATATGTTCGATTATGTCTTCGTGTTCGTGTTTATTTAAAGTTAAATGAAAAAATACGAACATGCCTT
This sequence comes from Ambrosia trifida, assembly GCA_028751855.1. Taxonomy (NCBI): domain Eukaryota; kingdom Viridiplantae; phylum Streptophyta; class Magnoliopsida; order Asterales; family Asteraceae; genus Ambrosia; species Ambrosia trifida. Next base: position 175,338,602 of record CM054122.1, read on the forward strand.
TGTTCTTGTTCGTTCAATTCGTTTACAGGCCTAGTCACGTGCGCCGTCTACATTCATGGCCTTTTGTCAATGGATTTACGCGATTGAACGGCTTTTTGTTTGTCATTAAAAAAATTCATGGGACCTTTGGTGGTTTCTCTTTTAAGTTCATTAAGTGTAGCTTATTTGCATGAGTGTTTCTTTCTTTTCTTTTTTTTTTTTTTTATGGTTAAAGCACAACTCGACTTTTTTCCATTGCGTTGTTAACGGTAGAAAGGCGAGGAATTCTATCCCAGGCTTGTTATAAATGGGGAATGGGTTTCGAAACCGACTATTGTGAAGCGAGAGGTGTTACGTTTTTTGAATGTGGTTCCACAAAAGCTCCGAGTCCAGACGGTTTCAACTTTGGCTTTGTTAAACATTTCTGGAATGGCTTGGAAGATGATTTTTACAGGATCATGGAGGAGTTTCGTTCAACATGAGTGATTAATTCGGGTTGCAATTCGGCGTTCATCTCTTTAATACCTAAGAATTAAACTCCTCTCGGGCTTAAAGATTATCGGCCTATCACACTCATTGGTATGGTTAGCAAGGTAATTTCTAAAATACTTGCTAATCGTATTAAGAGGGTTATGGGAGATGTTATTTCGGAATCACAGGTGGCTTTTTTGAAAGATCGGTTCATCCTTGACGGGCCGCTAATGGTGAATGAAGTCATTGAATGGTTAAAGAAGCGAAAAAGAATAATATAAATATAGGCTCGTATACGCTCGATAAGTCTAAAGCTCGGATCGGCTCGTTTACTAAACATCTTTAAATGTGTGGTAAATATTAATAAAACTAATATTATACTAAGGTTCGATAAGGCTCAACGAGTCTAACGGGCTTTATATGCCAAGCTTGAGCTCGGGCTCGATAAGTAAACGAGCTTCATTTGCACCCCTAACTGATTGATATATTGATATTGTATACCAAACAAAACTCATACCATTTCGCCTTGTTTTGTGACTTTGTGTTCCTAACTAAACCCAAACCTCATTACCTAAACGACACTGTTTCAATAATGTAAACAAATATTCATAACTTATGTTACCTTAACAATCAAAACAATCATCAACATTGCCTGCCAGCAGACTACGTTTATTGATAAGAAGATAAATTATTATTGCAATGAAAAATTACAAGAAACCTATCAAACATTAATTTCAGATTACATACAACAAGTTGCTGAAAAGCTTCATTTGTTCAGCTTCTAACCTAATGATAATCGATAAGCTCCCATCATTTATCAGGCTTGGTAAAAAATAACAGCAACCTAATGGGATACTAGTAGGCCCCATGAAGATAGGCCGGCCCATCCAAAGTCGGCCTCGTGAATAAGGAGCCTAGTCCAGCTTATTATTCTAAGATTTGTGTATTTATAGGAGACCTTGGGCTTATGATCAAGGTGTTGTTCCAAATAGCCCAATGCTGATTTTAGATAATCGCTATTCATGGTCACTAAAGCATTATGGATTATACTTGCAGCGTACCAGGTAGGTTTCGATTGAATTTCGCCTGCTGTTGCTATAACAGCGGTTGTGAAAATAGCATTCCCAAAATAGCCCGGTGGAAGCGGTGGTTGAAAGCGAGCCCGTCCATCGGTTGGGATGTCGAGCTTGGTGCCCTGATTGTTTGACAGCCCGCGGGCTTTACACACGCACTTCCAAACATGGCCCGAGAGAATTTCAAAAGAGGTGTAGCTGATTGTGTTGCCATCTTCCTTTGATTTTGCTTTGAGCAAAGCGAGTTGGTCTCGTGTTAGTTTGAAAATTGAGTAGGCGGTTTTGGTTTCGTCTGATGGGACTTTGAGCAGCGTTGTTGGATATGGGTGATATTCGACGTGCTCAAAAACGGGTTGTGGTGGGTCCAGTGCACGAAGGAGGGTGCGGTCTATGAAGGGTGGGAGATTGATGTCAAGGCCACGGGCCATATCGGACCATGTGTTTATAAAATGTAGTGCGGATGGCCCATCCGCAAGATAATGGTGCATTGCAACCGTTAGCGAAACTCCACCACATTTGAAGTAAGTTACTTGCAAGACGAGCAGAGGATAAGATTCAACTCCTAGCGAGTAATCAACCACCGGAACGAGTTTCAAGAACTCCATTTGGGGTGCAAAGTCACCAAAATCATCGACCACGCCATTAGACTCGGCTTCCAAAAACAACACACCTTGTCCTTGGCAATCGATCTCAACACGACCATCTTGGTCGTGTATAAATTGCCCTGCCATTGGGTAAAACGCAACTAACACCCTGCTCAAAGCATCCTTCATCAGTTTAGTATCAAAGAAGTTAGGGGCACCATTGGGCCGATAAAAATACACCACTGGTGTGTGGTAATTTGGGGCCATGAGATCAAGGCTAGAGATCCATAGCTTTCTAGTCGGTGTCTCCTCAGCTGGCCTCACCATCGTCGTTTCTCTTACCACGATCTCCATCTAGGTAGATCTTTTATTTATTTATTTATTTATTTATTTATTTATTTTTTGCTTCAAGATGATATTTTAAGAACCCACTTCTGCCTCAACATATTATAAGATAAGTGTGGATCTTATTTAAGGCGCATCACTATCACGTGGATACATATTTTGAGGTCCTAACATTATGTATGCACAGTATTTGATACAGAGGTGTAAAAAAAACCGTTTAAAAAAAAACCTATTATTATAACTGAAACCGGTTTTTTTAAAACCGGTTTAAAAAACCGCTTTGAAAAAAACTGATGTGTTGCAAAACACATCTAATTTTCTATGTATTTTGTATATTATTTGGTCAAGTTTGTATTCGTTTCGTGTCAGTTATATTATTTATTTATTTATTTTATTATTTTATAGGTGTTCGTAGAAAATGAGCTCAAAATGAAAGAATTTTAATCGAGACACCAACACTTTAGAGCCGGTGTTCATGGACGTTGAAGCGTAAACGAGAAACTTTTGTCGAGCCAAGAACACCCGACATGAGAGCGTGGAGTATACTACTATTAGTACTATTATAATAATAATAATAATAATAATAATAATAATAATAATAATAAATAATAATAATAATAATAATAATAATAATAATAATAATAATAATATAAATTAAAAAAATAAAAGAATACTTGACCTTTAATGCACACGTGACCCTAGGCCCAAGAGTGGAAATAAGTGGTCATTATTATCATTTATCAATGATCAGACGGCACATTTTTTTAGAGAGGAAAATAGATTATTTTCGGGGGAAGAACTTCTTGGACAGAGAGCAGCCGCCATTCAAGTCAAAAGGAGATCGAGCATCAACAACACTAACAGATTTTTAAGGCACGGGTTCAAGATTGAAGGCACGGGTTTGACTATAATAATTTCTGGCTTTATATTTATTTACTTCGTGTTTATAAATATTAGCACCATGACTAAATATTATTTTGAACCTTTGTTTTTATCTTGTTCCGTTGTTATGAGTGCATGTGTAGTGGTTTATAGTTATGAGGGGTTATGGGGATTAAAATATTAAAAAGTAATAGAAGGGGGTTATGGAAAAAGAGGGTGTAGTGGGAAGGGGGGTTATGAGGGGTTATAAATGATTGGGTAATCATTGGTTAATTATTCTTTTTCTTATTTAAATAATAATATTTAATAGTTTAAATATTCCATTAAATATATAAATATTACAAATACTAAAAAAAAAAATACAAATACTTAAAAAAAAATATTACAAACCTAGTCTTCGTCGTCGTCTTCATCTTCATCTTCATTTTCTTCTCCTTCTCCTTCTCCTTCTCCTTCTTCTTCTTCTTCTTCTTCTTGGTTGTGATGAATCGGGCGAATCGCTCATGCTTCCTCAACCAAATCCGCCTTCAACGCGTTATGTATATCCTTGGAACGCAACATGGAACTGTTTTGGAATCTCTCCTCCTGTGTCGCTTGCGTCCCTTGAACATCTTCTTCTGCTACATAGTTTGGGCATATTGCCTGTCCTTCATCTTCAAGTATCATATTATGCATTATGATACAAGCATACATGACCATCCTAATCATTTCTTTTTCCCACATACGACAAGGATTTCTAACAAAATGCCATCGTGATTGAAGAACGCCAAAATACCTCTCGACGTCCTTTCTTGCAGACTCATGAACTGTTTTAAAATATTGCCTTTTTTCATCTTGTGTCTGACTAAACGTTTTGACGAGCATTGAATACTCCGGATATATACCATCCGCCAAGTAGTATCCACGCTCGTAGTAATTATTATTTGCATAAAACCCAGCTTTCGGTATTGTTCCGCCAATGTAAGACTCTAGCAATGGCGAATGCTGGAAAGTATTTATGTCGTTCATACACCCGGCGAGACCAAAGAAGGCCGACCAAACCCACAGGTCTTGTGAGGCAACTGCTTGTAAAACCAACGTTGGTCCCTTTTGGTCACCGCGTGTATGTTGACCTCGCCATGCGGTTGGACAAGCATACCATCGCCATTGACGACAATCTATACTACCAATCATACCGGGTAATCCATGTCTTTCTAAATGCGCTTCGTAAAGTTGTTGAAGGTCGCTCCATGTCGGGTTTCTTAAGTATCGTTTCCCGTATAATTGGCATATACCTAAAAAATCAAATATATATATATATATATATATATATATATATAAAATGTAACTACTAATGTATAAAAAAATATATGTATATTTGTAAATACCGTAGCAGAAATACTCCAAGGTATCGCGTGTGGTTTTCTCCGCCATCTTCAAATACTCGTCATTGATATCGTATGTGTTCCCGTATGCGAGTACACATAAGGCGGAAGTGACCTTTTGAATTAGGGTGAATCCTAAACACCCTCTAGCGTCGGGTTTTTGCTTAAAGTAGTCATAGGCGGACTCTAAATCTCCGGTGATGCGCAAAAATAGGTTTTTACGCATCCGAAATCTTCGTCTAAACAAATCAGGGCCGTAAACCGGATTGGCATTGAAATAGTCATTCATCAAACGCTCATTGGCGGCTACACGGTCTCGCTCTATATATTGCCTAGACAATATCGGCCGTGGGGCGGAAGTACTTAAAAGTTGCACCGCGCTAAACGCTAGTTGAACCGCACTCGTAACGGCCTCGTCCTCTTCCGCGCCGTCATCTTTAAAAAACCGATTATATAGATCGACAAACGAGTCATCGGAGTGAGGAGGGGACGACATTTTGGTGATTTGTTTGTGTGGGGAATTTGTTTGAGAGTTGAAGGTTGTATGTGTGTAGTGTATATTTGTATTGTATGTGTGTGAATTGTATGTGTGAATTGTATGTGTGAAGGTATGTTTATATATAAGTTGAATTTTTTTTTTAAAGTTTTAGAACGTTGGTTTAACGGTAATAATCATCAAAAGTTGTGCCACAACGCTCGTTCTCTACAAAACGGCCTCACCCTAAAACGCCTCATAACGGGGAGGGGGCGGTGTTTTGTGGCGTTTTGAGGGTTAAAACGCCTCAAAACGATTCCACTACACAAGACCTGAATAGCTAAACTTCTTAGGCTACCTAGGTCGTGTTGATGAATACTTATCATTTTTATAACTTTCGGATTCGTTTAATTATATAATTGGCTTATGTTTTGGTAAAGGTTTAATTGTGTTTGGTTATAATGCTTTTGCATATTTAAGTCTAATTTATGATCTTTGATAGTTTCACGTGTGTCTTGTTGAATGTCTTTCAGTTATAGATGCATGTTAGGTTACCTGCTTTGTGCTTGTAACTAGTTTATGGTTTTTGACGTCTAATTCCATAGGAACTTGATTTGAGAGTTTAGAGGACTTAGGTATTCTGCCATTCCTTGAGATTGGGAGGTGATAGGGTGTCGGGTTGTCTAGATCTTTAGGTATTGGGTAGAGGTGAGACCGGGAGGTGATCCTTGCCTAGTGTGTCTTTAGATTCTTGTAATTCTGAATTATTTCCAAGCCAGTTAGATTACTCCTTCACATTTTTGAGTGTGTTGTGACTAGCGAGACCGGGAGGTGAGCGAGTCTTTCGAGTACCTTAGCATTCCCTAGTGAGGTGAGACCGGGAGGTGATCCGAACTAGTAACCAGTGATTTACACGTCCCTTAGGATTTTATGAGATGTGTTAGTGAGACCGGGAGGTGATCTAGCATGCTGTAGGGGTTTCCTGGGTCGGGCGTATCTTTAGAAAACCTGGTAGCCAATCCATTATTCGATTCCGAAAGTTGTGAGTCTGCGGGTAGGATTCTAGACATAGGTAGTTGGCTTCAATATTATCTGAGTTCGATCCAGTATTCTTAGTTTCCTGTTTTCGTCTCTGTGTTATTTATTTTAATTGTTTTTATTTTATTTGCATTTAGTTTAAAAATAATTCTCAAAAATCCAAACTATTGGGCTAGGAGTCGACAGAGGTTTAGTATCGAGAGTCGCCATATTGTGTCCACGGTTCGATATTCCGGACTTACTTGCTCTGCTACACTGCGACCGGTACACTTGCCGTTAGTGTGTGGTTTTGTAGGTTTTTCCATTTTTAAAACTTGACCGATTTATTTACTACACATTTCACACATCAAAAACCGATTTTTTTCAGTTATTCATCACCAATGAACAAACCAGTTCTAAAACCGATTTTTTAAAAAAAACGATTTTTAAATAAAAAAACCGGTTTTGTATGATAAACCGGTTTAAAAACCGATCCTAACCGGTTTCACCGGTTTGGATATTTTGAAATAAAAACCGGTTAAAAAAAACGATTTTGAACCAGGCAAAAAAAACCGATTTAAAAAAAACGTTTTTTTTTTTTTAAAACCGGTTAACCGATTTGTACACGTCCTATTTGATATAGCAACCACATCCTTATCCATAAGAACGAGTATAACTTTGTCTTCAACCGTCTTCCTTATAGGGATGAATGTGTTCTTAAACATTTTTTATCATTTCGAGCCTTATATATGAGCAAAAAGGTAGTGAGAAACACCGCATTCACCACCATCTTCCAATCTCTCGAACCCGCTGAATTTTCCGTCCTTTCAAGAGTTTGAATACATGTCAAGTCGGTGCTCGGAATATCCAGCTTCAGCTACACAAATATATGCCACCAAATACCTTTAACCCAAATACACTTGGTTAATAAGTGGTATGTCAACTGTTGGTTCAGGCCCCTTGTTAAACACACACTCAAAACTCACTGATGAATGTGAACTTGTACAAAGAAAATATGTGGAACAAAATTGAAGGAAAGCTTATATTATTATCAACTAATGAAAGCTTTAAATAGCCAAATACATACAACGGTAACAAAGAGAAAATAACAAACTTAAACAAGTATGACCTAGTAAACAGGAAAGTAGCTATAGACTAGGTCCTTTATTCAAGACTTGAACTTCATTCACGTGACTTGGTGATCAAAAGCTGCTTCATGAGCTAGACATCCATTGTACTTGGTCAAACACTACCTAATATGCAAATACTTTACTACTCCAAATATTTCCAGCCATAGCCATGCAAATTAATATTTGGAGTTTAGCTTATTCCATGCAAACCAACTTTAGCATATGAACCGGACGACCAACCGATTAATCCAACATCGACTCCTCTCCAATCTCACATCTATTGCATATTCTCCCTGACGTGTAAAGCCTCATTGGATGGGATCCGGTACAAACATGCCCTCCAAACAAAATAACCCACTTTAGTCGGGACACCTCTATTCCAATATTTCCAATCGTTCCAACCCATATTGTTGTATTAATCATCAATTGCTCCTTCAGATTTGCAACCAAAAACACCCCGTTTGAGTCCAACTTCCAAGCCCATTTGTTAGGCCCATCTCCCTCCTTGAATCATGCACTTCGTAACTTAACATAGCACCCAAAGACACATAAAGCATGATTCTATTGTTTTTTTTTTTTTTTTTTTTTTTTTCATAACATTAATCATGAGCCCAATTCCTTTTAGCACTATTTTTTTTATTGACTAGCCTATAATAAAACACGATTCAAATCACAACTTTCAACACGACACTGTCACATATGCGAATCTTGAACTATCTAAAAATCAAACCATTGTTAATATCACGAATACAAATCAAACCTCCAATAATTTCATCGAAGGTAGCTCATAGCGATTAGCTGTCACCGAATAAAGACTTAGAATCGCTTAATCAGAGCTGAAATGTTTATATTTTGTTGAAACAATGATTTAGTCATAGTTGTCAACTTAATCGATCTCATGAAATTTGGGCGTCAAAATCATAATGCACACAACATCAGAAACAATAGTCTGATTCAGCATTGCTGGTTCACATGTTAACTTAGAGTACCAAACTTTAGTTCATATCAGAATTCTATTTGGAACATTTCATTAATTTTTCACTTGGAAAATCAACTGTGCACCCACCAAACATTTCAATTACTAGTTAATGTCGTTGAACTTATATCACAACAAACTATTTAATTAACTATGATGTCACCAACATGGTATTTTAAGTTTTAACACATGGTGTCTTAAATTTAAGGCATGATTTTATACACTAATATATGTCAAAGTCATATCACATACTTATAACTTATGTTTATTTAGAATTTATGGCTTTAGAGAAATGGAAGCCCAAAGACCTTGTTTTATTTCACTTCCCTTAAGCCGGTCTGCCCTATGTAATTATTCGAGGGGCTCAACTGTTATTTTTCATTTGTATCGTAGCAGTGGATATGTTTTGGTACAAATTTTGAACCACACACTTGGTGTATAGTACAAAATTAGTGGTCCAAGAATGATGTTGAAATCGCTGTATGATCAGTGGTGGAACCATAAGTTTTTAACTGGGGGGTCAGAATGAATTTATATTTAAGTTCCTTGCCAGTATTCAATGGGTCTTTCATAACAATTTTTCGACCCCTAGGGCAAGGGTTTGTCTTTAGTAGGTTTAGTTTTGCTATTTAGAAAGGGGTGGTGGTTCAGCTTATTGCCTATCTGCCAGTCATTATGTAAAATTCTATTAATGTATGAATGGAGTGAATTGAGTCAAAAATAAAATAAATTAAAAAAGTTTCAAAGAATATAGAAATAACGTTTTTTATTTAGTAAATACAAAATAATGAAGTATCAACGATTCAAAAATTTACAAGAAATACCAGACTTCCTCCATTAGTGTTTAGAAGTAGAAATTTTTTGGACTCATGTGAAAATAAAGAGAGCTATGAAATAATGAAGGTATAAAAGAAAAAGGTTTTATGATGGGCTTATTTCAAATAGGCCCAAAATACTAAACCTAATTAAAAATACTAAAAGCAACCTCTTTCATATCGTCTTCTTAACATCTTATTTACAGAAACACCTGCAAATTTAAATAGCTTCCCTCTAAATTAGATCTACTTTTTTTTTGTCACTTTTCTCTCTACAATTCAGCCTCTCTACATTTCAGCCACTGTATAGAAATATGAGGGGTCAGACTCTAATAAACAGTCAGGCTTCGTATATCTCTGTTAAGAAAACGTTTCGCCGGCCGGAGGGTTAACGGACCCTCCTGACCCCCCTGTAGTCCCGTCCCTGTGTATGATTACCAATAATCAAACAATACTTGTCGAACTCATATATGTTTTTCACCCTTTCGGTGTGAGAGACTTGTTATATATATGTTAACCAACGTACAAGTAAATAATTTGATAGCCTCTTAATGAGGCTCTGAACCATTTAGCTCTGAATGTCTCAGCGTTCAAACTGTTTGTTTCTAACCTAAAAAAACTTTGAATGGAATGGTTAAGAGCTTAATCATTCAGACTTGGTGAATAGCTGAACCATTCAGCACTTAATCATTCAGAGCCTCTTAATCATTCAGACCTCTTAATGGTTCAACACTTAATCAACCAAACAGCCAGTCAGCTTGTTTTGTTAAAAAAAAAAAAAGGGTAAAATAACATGTTGAATTTTGTATGCTATGAATGTAAGATTTGTAAATTATTGACTGACACTGGGCCTCCTCAAATAATCGAGTGCTCAGTGGATTTATAATTGTGGCTGAAATGGATTTTACACTTTTAGAACATTATCGAACATTGAAAAAAAAAAAAAACACAGATGAAGGTGGTGGTAAGAGAATCGACGTTAGTGAGGCCAGCAGACGAGACACCGAAGGTAAAGCTATGGAACTCTTGCCTTGATCTAATTGCCCCCAACTTTTACACACTATCGGTGTATTTTTACCGGCCTAACAGTGCTCCCAACTTCTTTGATACGAAAGTGATGAAGGACGCATTGAGCAGGGCGTTGGTTGCGTTTTACCCGATTGCAGGGCGACTTAGACAAGGCGATGATGGCCGGAGTGTGATCGATTGTCAAGGACAAGGTGTGTTGTTTTTGGAAGCCGAGTCTGATGGCGTTATCGATGATTTTGGTGACTTTGCACCCCAATTGGAGTTGTTGAAACTCTTTCCCTCAAGGGGAATTGACTTGGATTTTTTGGCAGTCTTGCAGGTATAAAATATTAATTTTACCTGAAAGGGTCTGTAGAATTAAAGGGCTTGTGAGTTAGCTGGTTAAAAAAATATTAGTTAATTTTACATGTGTATATATGTTACAATTGTCTTTGAGTAGGTAACGTACTTCAAATGTGGTGGGGTTTCGCTAGGAGTCGGTATGCACCATCATCTTATGGATGGGATGACTGCTATGCACTTCATCAACACATGGTCCGATATGGTTCGTGGCCTTGACATCACTCTCCCACCTTTCATAGACCGAACCCTCCTTCGTACACAAGACCCACCACAACCTGTTTTTGACCACGTCGAATACCACATGGATCCAACACTCCCATCTGATGAAACCAAAACCGTTTACTCAACTTTCAAGGTAACACGAGACCAACTCAACGCGCTCAAAGCGAAATCAAAGGAAGCCGATGCTAGCACAACTAACTTCACCTCTTTTGAAATCATCTCGGGCCATGTTTGGAAGTGCGTGTGTCAAGCCCGCCAACTGAGAGACGACCAGTACACCAAGCTGAAAATCGCAGTTGATGGACGGGCTCGCTTACAGCCACCACTTCCACCTGGCTATTTTGGTAATGTCATATTCACTGCGGCCACTAAAGCGACCGCTGGCGAAATTCAATCAAAACCTTTCTGGCATGCTTCAAGTAAAGTCCATAATGCTTTAGCAATGATGACCAATGATTATCTTAGATCAGCACTCAATTATCTGGAACAACACCTAGATCTTAAACGTGAGGATTACATGCACACAAATCTTCAAATAATAAGTTGGGCTAATCTCTCGATTCATGGTGCTGACTTTGGATGGGGCCGACCCATCTACAATGGCCCTGCACGGATCCCATCAGGAGGTAGGTGTTACGTGTTACCAAGCCCGATAAACGATGGGAGCTTATCCATCATCATTGGATTGGAAGTTGAACAAATGAAGCTTTTCAGTAAATTGTTGTATGCAACAATAATTTGTTGAGAATGATACAAATCCTCCCATGCATGCACGTGAAAAATTGGGTTGAAGATCTATTCAAGGTTGTTGCACCTGTGAGCCAAGTTTTTAGCTGGATATTTTTATTATTTGAATTAGTCCTTTTTTGTCGTTGTTGAATAAGCCTTTTTCGGCATTTCAGTTTCCTATTTTTATGATGTACGTTGTAGTCATGCCTATTTAAGGATGACATCTCTTTTCATTATGTATGCAATTGATTATCCAACATTAATAAAAAATACTCTCAAAGTTCTTGGCTTTCCTTGCTTTGTTCTGAAACCATGAGTGGTATCAGAGCATCTTCAACCTCTGTTCTCCTTATTCTTCATTTATTCATCCTTCAAAAAAAACAAAAAACACCTATGGCCGATCAAACCAGTACGTTGCCAACAGCACCCATCCCATCCTTGTGTTTAAGGGTGAAGGGTACGACTACTGGAATATACGCATGAAAACTATTCTGAAATCCAGAGATTTATGGGACCTAGTAGATCTTGGAATTGATTCAAAGGAGACGAATCAAACAAAACTTAAGAACTTGAGGAAGCGAGATGCTCATGCAATAGCCTTAATTCAGCAGGCTGTTCATGACGTCCTGTTATCTCAAATTGCATCAGCAAATTCAGCAAAAGAAAGTTGGGAGATATTGAAGCTTGAGTTCCAGGGCGATGATCAAGTGAAGGCGGTTAAGTTACAAGGGCTGCGTAGAGAGTTTGAAAATCTATCGATGCGAGAGGGCGAACTTGTCGGTGACTATTTCTCAAGAGTCATGGGAATAGTTAGCCAGAAGAGGTCATATGGAGAAGAGGTGGCTGATCAGGTTGTAGTTGAGAAGATTTTAAGGAGTATAACTCCTAGGTTCGATCATGTCGTACCATTTATCGAAGTTGCCTTTGATCTCTCTAAACTATTGCCTATTAAACTAATGGGCTAACTGCAGTCTCAAGAAGAACGGCTCAACAGTAGAATGTGTAACACCCCCCGATGGCGGAAACATCGAGGTGTCATGTAATGACGATTGTTCAAAAGCTCATGGTACTAAAGTGTAAATATTATTTAAATTCATGATTAAAAGTCAAACATCAAAGTCAAACCAATACATCAAGTCTCAAAACAAAACGATACATAAAGCTTGTTTATTATGCCTAAGTCCAAGCCTAAGTGACAATCATCAAGTGTTCCCTGAAGCATGTACAAAATAAAACGTCAACAATAATGCTGGTGAGTACACTTAGTTTTGTGTACATAAAATTCAAGTGTCATGAATCATTCATGGCAATATGGTAAACACGTAAGCACACAATAAAAATCAAACCACAATGATGACAAAGTCTAAGACTAACCTAGGGGTTACCACACGCATAGGTACTTTCCTTCCCACATGCATAGGTACTCTCCACTAGGCGGGACCTAAGACTTCCTTCTCGCATTGGTACTTACCTTTTTGCCCATCCAGAGCTCATGGATTTGTTTTTGGTTGCCCAGTGGAGACTTCCTAGGAGGTCACCCTTCCTAGAAATTTCTCCCACCTGCGCACGCTTAACTGTGGAGTTCTCCTCTCATCCACTAACATTAAGCCCCAAAACGCGTTGGTGATCTCAGAGGCAAGACATTACTTATGAACCAAGGATCTCTCCTGGGCACGGCCGATGTGGGATTTTCATGGAGTGTCACATTTCTGTAACATCCAACCGATGGCGGAAACATCGAGGTGTCATGTAATGACGATTGTTCAAAAGCTCATGGTACTAAAGTGTAAATATTATTTAAATTCATGATTAAAAGTCAAACATCAAAGTCAAACCAATACATCAAGTCTCAAAACAAAACGATACATAAAGCTTGTTTATTATGCCTAAGTCCAAGCCTAAGTGACAATCATCAAGCGTTTCCTGAAACATGTACAAAATAAAACGTCAACAATAATGCTGGTGAGTACACTTAGTTTTGTGTACATAAAATTCAAGTGTCATGAATCATTCATGGCAATATGGTAAACACGTAAGCACACAATAAAAATCAAACCACAATGATGACAAAGTCTAAGAATAACCTAGGGGTTCCCACACGCATATGTACTTTCCTTCCCACATGCATAGGTACTCTCCACTAGGCGGGACCTAGGACTTCCCTCTCGCATTGGTACTTACCTTTCCCTCATGCTTAGGTACTTTCCACTAGGTTCCCAAATGTAAATGAATATGTTTCCATTTACATTTATGAATACGAATATGTTTATGAATATGTAATGATCACAAGTATACCACGTCTATGTCTAAGCATAAAGCACAGGAATTCAAAGCATAACACGTATATGAATTGTATGTAAAAGCGTTTATGACTATGTGCAAGTGTAAGTTTCATAGGTGTACATGTTTCACCCCAAAAGTGTATGAAAACAAAAAGGGGGGTAAGTATACTCACAGTTTTGCTAAGCGTGATAAATCCAAATAAACTCGTCACAAGATAAAACTTGAGAATTCCAAAGAACTCAACCTATTCGTATAAGAATACTAATGAGGAAAATGACTTACAAAAATCTAAGGCATCTAAAATCTAAGGCATTAGGGTTTGCTAGACTAGTTGAGGAAGATGAGTGTTACGATTATTCGAAAATAATAATTTCGTATTCAAAAAGTATAACATGATTTAAGTTCAAACACATGACTAAGAAATAATTATTAATATTTGAATATTTTGAATAAAAATATTCTAAACAATTTATTCAAAGATTTTAGTTAATCAATTAACTAAATTATATAACTACAATAATTGTAATTAATTACATAAATGCATACATATAAGTAAAGTATTAAAACTTATGTGTTATACACTTGAGAAAGTTTTGTTTTATAAATAAAATATTTACAAAACAGATTTTATAATTTATAGAATTAAATGATTTAATATAACTAATTAAGTATAAATAAGGCTAAAAATACAAGATATGGTCAAAAAATAATATTTTTGTGAAAAATAATTACTTTCTGATGTAAAATAATGAAAATAATTTTTCCATAATTTTTCTCAATTTATATGCATTTAAAACGGATTTAATGAATTTAAATCATATTTAAATGATTAAAAATAGGAAAAACTATAAAAGTTGTTGAGTTCTGGGCCAATAAATTTTATTCAAGTTTAACATGTCTGTAAATAATTACCCAAAAACTTTGAGATTAAATATTTAAAACTGAATTTTTAATCAACTAATTATGATTAAAAAAATTTATATTAATAAAATTATGAAAATTAGATATTTTCCAAAAAATAAAAATATGATAATTTTCTATTATGAATCAAGAAACTACACTTAAATTTTCATGATTTTTGGAGCAAAAATGAATTTTCTATGAATAATTAAAGATTAAAGCATATATATATATATATATATATACATATATAAAAATAATAAAACGTAAATAAAAAAAGAATCAGACCTGCGGGCTAATGGAGTCGAACCCGGGTCTTTTATGCATGTACACACAAACACAACATGATTTATTTGTTGAAAAGCTTAGAAACAAATTTTATTTATATATATATATATATATATATATATATATATAATACTTCATCTTCCTCCCCTTCTAACTCATGCCAAAACCCTAACCCTAACCAAAATTTGATTAACCCGATACAGAATAGATTAGACATCATATTCATGGGGTTAATGATGGACAACAACTAACCAACATAACGGCAAAACAATAAACGACTTACAAGTTTGATTATAGACCGAATAATAATAAAGAGAAGCCGAGACTTATGAGCACCAATTATGAGAGTTTCTGAACACGATTCATATGTTTAGAGTGCGGGTTTATGATGGGTAAAGGTCCAAGAATGACTTAGGATGCTTAATTTATAGTGTCACGACTTTGAAACTTAAAACTTTGATGATCATAAAGGGTTGACGGTTTCACCATGAATACATCATTAATCTCGATTTAAACCATGTTTAATACAGATATTAAGTGGCGTAACGGGTTGTATTAGATGGAGAAGACCAACTAAATCAATAAAGCGGGTCAAAAGCGACATAAAAATGGCAATAATTGCCCCTGAAGTTTTATATTGATATATTATGAAAAAAAAACTTAATAATTACATTAACAAACCTTAACAAAGTTTAAAATTTTAAATTTTTATAAACTTAGAAAATTTTAAACAACCAACATGAAACCTTTTCTATACTCTCGATAATGGTTTAGTTTTAATCTTTTCAAACTTGAAATATATTAACATATTTATTCTTTTAAAGCGTAATTAATAGATTCCTGCAAATGTACTTGAACTTTTATTTAATTGCGAAAGACAAAAAGTATGAGGTCTTAAATTGTTAATAAATACAAGGACTAAAGTTGTAACAATGAATAAATAGAAGGGACGAATGTCACAGTCTCCCATACTTTAGAAAATTTCGTCTCGAAATTTATTCACGGGCAACCAATTTAAATTGAATTGAGCAAAAGTTAAAATTTTTTTATGCTTTAAGAAGATGAAAGGCTTGAGGATAATCAAGGATTCTCTACAAACGCTGAAGGAATATTAGAGGTTTAAATTAAGCCGCTCCAATTAGCAAAGAATACTCAAGATTAGAAAGAACACTAAGAATTTCGCAGTGCCTAACACCAGACTCAAGGGATAGAAGTTTAAATCAACATGATGTTTAATGTTTAGGTTTAAAATGAATGACTTACGCTAAAGACTAACTAGGGTTTGTTCTTGGTTAGACTTCCAGTCTCATTTCCGATGCACCATCAGAGTTTATATATAGGGTGTACCGCAGCTAACCCACCACACCTTTGATATTTCGAAAATGTATTGGAAATCTCTCCTAAAACCCTAATAGAATTCCACACCACCTCATTGTACCTGTAAATTCGTGATTACATTCCGGACCACAATCGCCAATTTACCTTACATTGGGGTGTTATGTCCTTCTACAACACTAACTCAACACACTAAAACGACTGAAAGTTTGAAGGCTACGCAAAAAGAGGGGTGTCATGTTTTACGCACATCTAGGGTATGATGAGGTCCTTCCGTTCGTCGGGTTCACCTCTTAAGCTAACCCATTCACTGCGTTAGACTACAGACACTAGATACACACTGTGACAGAGTAAACATATGCATATTTTCCCTCACAACGAAAACACATTTCAACCTGAGAACTAGTATTCCTCGTAAGCTTCCATGTTAAAAGAATACTTAGCACGTTAGCACGAGCACGAGCACTAACTTGGTTCATTAAGTCACGAGTGAAAGGAATACTTTCACACAACTCTAACATGAACACTAGTTTAGTTCGCCGTTCTCAATGTCATTTAGTGTATCAAGTGTTCATAGTCCAAATGTTTGCACAAAGAGAAACTTACACACGTTTTGTTTCAGGGATATGAATAACCTATCTTGCAAACAAAATATGAATCCAAGAATATGCAGGTATTATGATTGCTCATAAGTAATTCTTATAAATAATGTTCACATATCACGTATTTTGGAAATAAGATATCAACAAGGCATGTGTAATCACGTAGCACAATATTGTATCAAACCAATTATAACATTCATTTATATGTGTATGAAGATCGTAACACAAATAGACATATAGGTTGTTTATGTGTAATCAAGATTCACGTAAGTTCTAGCTATGACATGAAGACTAAGGCATACATGATTCATGCAAAGATAACAAACAACTTGCAATATAGGTCAACACTTATGTAACATCCTGATGAAACCATAGCATGTTAAGAATTTCCTTCTATGAACATAATTACAAATTGATCTTGTCTAATGATTTGAGTTTTTAAGAAAATATATGAGTGTGGAAAGTGTTATGATCAAAGATCGAATTTAAAGTGAAGTTCCAATTTCCAAGTCTCCATGAGGATGTCTAAATCACAAAATAAATCAAATTTGTAGGTTTTAAGAAAATTCTTTGACTTCAAACATCATAAATGACCATGTTAATTATTTTGAATTCAAATTTCAGATTTCGAGGAGCGTTAGAAAAAAAAATATATGTTACAAGAGACGTATTACATGTCACGGGGCTACAACTTCCATCAATTATAAGAAAACACATGATTAACACGTATTGTTATTAAAATTAAAGTTGAAACTCAAACACATCAAGTACAGAATTAAAATCCATACAAAAGAAAAAAAATGGAAAAATAAAATGAACGTGTTAAATGAAATCACTCTTCGTTGACATCAAGGTGATGAAGTTGCTCCTTAATTGACCAACAAGGCTCACGTCTTTTGGTTCGCTTGCAAACTTTTACTTGACACGTGCTGAAAGGTGGTTGTTTAGATAATATTAAGGATGATCCCAGGTGCCCTGATAATTTTTTTTTAAAGAAAATTCTTGTATATCTAAATTTTCTGTCAGTTTTGTAAACACCATTTTATTTATTGAAAATTATTATTTATTTTCTTTAAATGCGAAATGTTTTACGAATTCCAAACTACAAGTTAGACGTGAGTAATTCCAAAATATTTATTACCACCAATTGTTGATGGTGGGTAGTTTGAAGAAATCATGAGTTTATAAAGTATTTGATAAGACTAATATGGAAATTGTCAAGGCATCCTTTTTGAGATCAAACTGTGTCCCCACACAAGGTTAGTCAGGTGTAGTGTACTATGGTTGTATAAAATGCGTACTGGCTGAACGAGAAAATCCTTCCAATATTGGATAGTGAGGTGTTGTGCCCTTGGGATATAATAATGGGCTATGGAGGGTTGTTTGTATAAAGGGTTGTTGTAATGGTGCAATGTACCGAGTATAGGAAGTAAATGTATATAAGTTTTGGTTAAATAGATGAGTTTTCCTTGCAATGGTTTATCAGAACATCCCAAAACTTTATATGTCAGACACTAGGTTAAGGATGTTGGTAAAAGTCAATGAAAAGAATTTGAAAGTACAAGAAAAGGCCAACCGATTATAAACTTGTAGGGTATTAGCACATTCACTAGACCAAATGAGTATACTTTTATGTCGTCATGGAAAATCATCACCGAAAGCAATCATAAAGATTCACGAGTTTTGGGTTTACAATTGGTTTGACCAAGTATAGTGACAAAATCACTAAACAACCTTGAATGATCATGGGGGAAATTGTAGCATAGAGTAATAACGACAAAGGTTATAAGACGTCAGTATGATATATTTCAAGAATCTAACGCAAGGAATCGTATATTTACAAAATTTCTTGGAATAACAAATTTATACATTTGATTATAATGAAAACTGGAGCTTAAATATAATTATAAATTGCAACATGAAACTCATGGGGTATAATGTATAAAGCAGCTCATTATGAAAACTAGAGATCAACGATGGAACATAAAACGTTGGATTGTTCCTGTCTAGTCATAAGACTCAACAAAACTTTGACTATTCAAGGAATCGAACTCAATTGGAGATTAATAAAGGCGTGCTTTAGCCTATAAGTGGACACTGTGACACCCCATGAAAATCCCACATCGGCCGTGGCCAGGAGAGATCCTTAGTTCATAAGTAATGTCTTGCCTCTTAAATCACCAACGCGTTTTGGGGCTTAATGTTAGTGGATGAGAGGAGAACTCCACAGTTAAGCGTGCTCAGGTGGGAGAAATTTCTAGGATGGGTGACCACCTAGGAAGTCTCCACTGGGCAACCAAAAACAAATCTGTGAGCTCTGGATGGGCAACCCATCGGGGCAAAGCGGACAATATTGGTGGTGAGAGGGGCCGGATGTTACAGACACTCACTCCAGAAATCCCTAGGTAAGCATAACAGGTCCGTCGGTTGATTCGGATTTAGGCGCTATGCTTTGCCTATGCCAGAAAACCTAGTGTACAGGCATTCACCCTTCCAGATTGCACGTGTTCTCTCACGTAGATTTCAACACTTTGAAGGGATGAAAAATGAGGTCAGGCAATTAAGCCAAGAATACCCAACATGCACCAAAATTTAGACCTTTTCCCCAAGTGAAGTCATCCTCAAAGCCCGTGATGAAGAAAGAAAGAAATGGAGAGAGGTAGGCAAAGAATGAGAGGTGACAAAGGTGAAAGGTTAGTGGAGCAAATACACAAATAAACAAAAGTAAGGTCAAGTATAGGTTCTTAGTTATAGTCTAGGTCATTTTACTAATAACCTAATTCCCTATAACCACGGGTCTGATACCAATCTGTAACACCCCAACCGATGGCGAAAACATCGAGGTGTCATGTAATGACGATTGTTCAAAAATTCATGGTACTAAAGTGTAAATATTATTTAAATTCATGATTAAAAGTCAAACATCAAAGTCAAACCAATACATCAAGTCTCAAAACAAAACGATACATAAACCTTGTTTATTATGCCTAAGTCCAAGCCTAAGTGACAATCATCAAGCGTTCCCTGAAACATGTACAAAATAAAACGTCAACAATAATGCTGGTGAGTACACTTAGTTTTGTGCACATATAGTATAAGTATAAAAATGTTTACAATTCAAGTGTCATGAATCATTCATGGCAATATGGTAAACACGTAAGCACACAATAAAAATCAAACCACAATGATGACAAAGTCTAAGAATAACCTAGGGGTTCCCACACGCATAGGTACTTTCCTTCCCACATGCATATGTACTCTCCACTAGGCGGGACCTAGGACTTCCCCCTCGCATTGGTACTTACCTTTCCCACATGCTTAGGTACTTTCCACTAGGTTCCCAAATGTAAATGAATATGTTTCCGTTTACGTTTATGAATACAAATATGTTTATGAATATGTAATGATCACAAGTATACCACGTCTATGTCTAAGCATAAAGCATAGGAATTCAAAGCATAACACGTATATGAATTGTATGTAAAAGCGTTTATGACTATGTGCAAGTGTAAGTTTCATAGGTGTACATGTTTCACCCCAAAAGTGTAAGAAAACAAAAAGGGGATAAGTATACTCACAGTTTTGCTAAGTGCGATAAATCCAAATAAACTCGTCACAAGATAAAACTTGAGAATTCTGAAAAACTCAACCTATTCGTATAAGAATACTAATGAGGAAAATGACTTACAAAAATCTAAGGCATCTAAAATCTAAGGCATTAGGGTTTGCTAGACTAGTTGAGGAAGATGAGTGTTACGATTATTCGAAAATAATAATTTCATATTCAAAACGTGTAACATGATTTAATTTCAAACACATGACTAAGAAATAATTATTTATATTTGAATATTTTGAATAAAAATATTCTAAACAATTTATTCAAAGATTTTAGTTAATCAATTAACTAAATTATATAATTATAATAATTGTAATTAATTACATAAATGCATACATATAAGTAAAGTATTAAAACTTATGTGTTATACACTTGAGAAAGTTTTGTTTTATAAATAAAATATTTATAAAACAGAATTTATAATTTATATAGAATTAAATGATTTAATATAACTAATTAAGTATAAATAAGGCTAAAAATACAAGATATGGTCAAAAAATAATATTTTTGTGACAAATAATTACTTTCTGATGTAAAATAATGAAAATAATTTTTCCATATTTTTTCTCAATTTATATGCATTTAAAATGGATTTAATGAATTTAAATCATATTTAAATGATTAAAAATAGGAAAAACTATACAAATTGTTGAGTTCTGGACCAATAAATTTTATTCAAGTTTAACATGTCTGTAAATAATTACCCAAAAACTTTGATATTAAAATATTTAAAAATGAATTTTTAATCAATTAATTATGATTAAAATAATTTATATTAATAACATTATGAAAATTAGATTTTTTCCAAAAATTAAAAATATGATAATTTTCTATGAGGAGTCAAGATACTACACCTAAATTTTCATGATTTTTGGAGCAAAAATGAATTTTCTATATATATATATATATATATATATATATATATATATATATATATATATATATATATATATATATATATATATATATATATATATACAGGGGAAAGATCCGGTACAAATAGTTTTTTTGGTAAGAACTGTGAGATATAAAGGAGGATATTTTTTTTTTTATTTTTTTTTTCAAATTTTTTTCCCATATTGTTAAACATGTATTATAGTATTGAAAACTAAAAAAAAAAAAAAATTGGTGTAGAGTAATTACATAATTACTCTAGTGTAAACTAATGTATTTACCTTAATGACGTAATTACACTAAATTTTTTTTTTTAATTTTTTTTGTATTATTCATCTAGAAAGAATGTTTAAGCACATGGGAAAAAAATTCTAAAAAAAAAAAAATATTTTTTTACCCCCTTTGATTCTCACAGTTCTTACCAAAAAAATTATTTGTATTTGATCTTTACTCTATATATACATATATAAAAATAATAAAACGTAAATAAAAAAAGAATCAGACCTGCAGGCTAATGGAGTCGAACCCGGGTCTTTTATGCATGTACACACAAACACAACCACTACACTACATGATTTATTTGTTGAAAAGTTTAGAAAGAATATATATATATATATATATATATAGGAAAAAGATCATTTAAGAACCAAGGTACTAGTTAGGAACTTAGGAACCAATCTGAGCCATTCATCTTTTAATCTTGATCTAAGGGTAGGATGGTAATTGAACAATTATGTTTTATATTTTAATTTAAAAAAAAATGCTCCCCTATATATTCCCCAATTCCGATAATCAGTTATCAAAACTATATCCCAAATCTTCATCAATCTCAATCAAACACAACTTCATCAATCCCAAATCTTCATCAATCTCCACCACCATCGCTACAATGATCCACCAAAACCACCACCGTGAACCACCATCCTTATCTGCGAGACCCCAATTCCAAACCCTAACCACCGTCTCCTTCCTTCGAGACCCTTCTCGTACGAGGTGTTAGACCCGGCTTCAATCGATTAAGATAAACAAGTGATGGATAATAATCATATACATGAAATCATTCAATCAGTTTCTCACGATATTGAGGATCATGATACACAATCACAACCTTTTTTGCAAAATAGTGTTGAGAATCAAGGTATTTGTGTAATGTTTTTTTAGTTTTTTAATTTTTTTTGTTCGCAATTAGGGTTTCAGTTTGCAGAGCAGTTTTTTTTTACGTGCAAAAATTTTCCGTACGTACAAAGTTTTGGAATTATACACCGATGTATAATTCAGATCATGTTGCGTTATAGCAGTTTTCATACGTACAAAGAGTTATACAATTATTCACTGTCGTATATTAGTTTAGTTTTTGGAAGTATACACCGATGTATAATTCAGATCATGTTGAAGCGTACAGATACACTAACATTCATCTATACACTGATGTATAATTGTTGGAATATGAATATACACTGACGTATATTTGTTGAATATTATTGTACAGTACAATGTTTTTGTAGTACTAATTGGACTATACGCTGATGTATAATTGTTGGAATATGAATATACACTGACGTATAGTTGTTTAATGTTATCGTACAGTAAAATGTTTTTTGTAGCAATGATTGGATTATACACCGATGTATAATTGTTTGAATATGACGATACTAAACACTGTTCTATAGCATCAATTTTATTGGGGTCTGATGTATATTGTATGTATACACTGATGTATATGCTAAACAACCTTTTTCTTTGTTTCAGGTTACTCTTGATAAGACCAACCTATCAGTTCGTGTGAGTGCATGGAATATGAATATACACTGACGTATAGTTGTTTTAATGTTATCGTACAGTATAATGTTTTTGTAGCAATGATTGAAATATACATTGATGTATAATTGTTGGAATATGAATATACACTGGCGTATAGTTGTTTAATGTTTATCGTACAGTATAATGTTTTTTGTAGCAATGATTGGAATATACACTGATGTATAATTATTGGAATATGAATATACACTGACGTATAGTTGTTTTAATGTTATCGTACAGTATAATGTTTTTGTAGCAATGATTGGAATATACACTGATGTATAATTGTTGGAATATGAATATACACTGACGTATAGTTGTTTAATGTTTATCGTACAGTATAATTTTTTTGTACGCACAAATGATATTAGTTGGGGTTTTTGTCAGTTACAATGTATACTAAATAACCTATTAATACTCACATACCAAAAGACAATATTACCCCTTGATTTAATTAAAAAGTTAATTAATGTTTAACATATTTACCATCATGCCATTGAAGATGGATGGATGAGATTGGTTCCTAAAGTTCCTAACTAAGGGTTGGTTCTCAATTGAACCCTACCCTCTATATATATATATATATATATATATATATATATATATATATATATATATATACATAATACTTCATCTTCCTCCCCTTCTAACTCATGACAAAACCCTAACCCTAACCAAAATTTGATTAACCCGACACAGAATAGATAAGACATCATATTCATGGGGTTAATGATCGCCAACAACTAACCAACATAACGGCAAAATAATAAACGACTTACAAGTTCGATTATAGGCCGAATAATAAGAAAGAGAAGCCGAGACTTATGAGCACCAATTATGAGAGTTTCTGAACACGATTCATATGTTTAGAGTGCGGGTTTATGATGGTTAAAGGTCCAAGAATGACTTAGGATGCTTAATTTATAGTGCCACGACTTTGAAACTTAAAACTTTGATGATCATAAAGGGTTGACGGTTTCACCATGAATACATCATTAATCTCGATTTAAACCATGTTTAATACAGATATTAAGTGGCGTAACGGATTGTATTTGATGGAGAAGACCAACTAAATCAATAAAGCGGGTCAAAAGTGACATAACAATGGCAATAATTGTCCCTGAAGTTTTATGATATATTATGAAGAAAAAACTTAATAATTACATTAACAAACCTTAACAAAGTTTATAATTTTAATTTTTTATAAACTTAGAAAATTTTATACAACCAACATGAAACCTTTTGTATACTCTCGATAATGGTTTAGTTTTAATCTTTTCAAACTTGAAATATATTAACATATTTATTCTTTTAAAGCGCAATTAATAGATTCCTGCAAATGTACTTGAACTTTTATTTAATTGCGAAAGACGAAAAGTATGAGGTCTTAAATTGTTAATAAATACAAGGACTAAAGTTGTAACAATGAATAAACATAAGGGAGGAATGTCGCAGAATGACTCAGAAAACAGAAAAAATGGAGGAGCATGCCTTGCAGGCGATGCAAGAGACTAGCCGGCCAATATATGGGAACGGTTCAATGAGTCGTGGACGAGGAAACTTCAGGGGCCGTGGTAGAGGACGAACACTTGATAGGAGCCGAGTCCCACAGTGTTATGTATGCCAAAAATTCGGGCATATCTCAACCGATTGCTGGTATAATCAAGAACCTCAGGCAAATGTAGCTGCTGAAACAAATGAGAAGAAAGAAGATAGTTATGAAGATCAACAATTATTTATAGCATGTATTGAAGAAGATCCCCTGGCCCTGATGTCAAGTACGGCTAATAACTCCAACAATTTATGGTTCATTGATTCTGGTGCTTCGAATCATATGACAGGCGCAAGATCAAGCTTTATGGAATTAGATGAGACATTCAAAGCTGAAGTTCAACTGGGTAACAAAAAGAAGCTTTCTATTGAAAGAAAAGGTACCGTCCAAATTAACACTGGTCCTAATTCTCATAAATTGTTAAGTGATGTTTATTATGCTCCAACATTGGAGTACAATCTATTAAGTGTGGGCCAGCTTATGAAGAAAGGGTATTCACTAGTCTTTGAAGATGGGAAGTGTGTAATACGGAGTCAAGGACGCGAGATTATGAAGATTCATGTACTCAGTAATAATATGTTCTTACTTGATGTTTCATCCCATGAGGTCAACACTTCAATGCTAAAGTCCACTTCACAGTTATGGCATAAGAAGTATGGCCACTTGAATTTTGATAATCTAAAAGTTCTTCATGATAACCATATGGTAAATGGAATACCTAGAATTGTAAAGGGGGATGTATGTGAAGGGTGCTTATTGGGTAAACAAACAAGAACTCCTTTTACTTCTCATTCTTGGAGAGCTAAACAGAAGCTAGAATTGGTGCATGCCGACCTGTGCGGTCCCATGCAGGTGCCTAGCCTTGGACGCAATCTTTATTATTTCCTATTAATCGATGATTTTTCAAGAATGTCGTGGGTATATATCATTGCCAACAAGTCTGATGCTTTTGCTAAATTCAAAGTATTTAAAGCTCTAGTTGAAAAACAAAGTGAACGGTCAATTAAAGTATTAAGAACGGACAGGAGATGAGAGTTTTGTTCGAATGAATTTAATACATTTTGTGAACAACATGGCATAAGAAAATAGCTCACTGTTCCGTACACACCTCAATCTTAACGGGGTTGCGGAACGGAAAAATAGAACCATCATGGGTATGACTAGAAGCATGCTTAAAGAAAATGATCTCCCTAATGACCCGCATAGGTTGCATGGGTCATCTGTACAGCAATCTCCTCCCCAATGCCCGAGTGGCGGCCCATTGTGCGCTCGTACAATGTAGTCCACGGATCACACTTGACGTTTAGGTCGGCCCATTTTCTTTGTAGACTCTCGATTGTTCGCCCACTTGGGCCGACCTGCTAATTGAAGTCACCCAATACACGGTCCCAGAACCGTGTGTCCCTGGAGCCAACCATGGGCGGTGTTGGCGTTGCAAGGATGGGTTGTTTTGTGCGTCTATGACGCACACAACCAAGGCGATTTCTTCGATCTCTGTCCAACGGGCCATGCTTATGTTGTGTGGTGGGGATGTAATGTTGATATTGTGTTGATTTGAATTGTGTTTTCACCACCGTCATATGGTGATTTTTATAGTAAGAAAATCCAACCGTATTGAATGTAAAATTAAATAGAATCTGACGGTTAGATTACACCGATATTAATGGAAATAAATATATTTGACCGTGTTGGATGGAGACGGTTGAAATTAAAAGTGATCTGACGGTTTGGTGTTAAAACCGTGTGAATTTAAAAAAATATATAATTGTCTTTAAATTAAAAAAAAAAAAAAGAATCAGTGGAGTGCTGCCTCCAAAAAAGTGTTTCAGTGAAGGAAATCAGTTAAGTGATGTGGCAGTGCATAATTGGTTAAAATCAGTGAAGTGAAAAAAAATGTCATATGAGCGCCCATTCCCCCCCCCCCCCCCTAAGGGTACAAAAAGAAAATGACAACCAATTTTAAGTTGAATCAGATGTTTTCAGTTCTTAATAGATTTTGGTTTAGTTTTGTCTGTTTTTTTTGTTTGGCTTCGGTGAACGGTTTAGTTATTGCTCACTCCTAGATATCGTTAATTACGTAGTACATAAAGATTTTTAAAATAAAAAAAATAGCAACACTATACTCAAATTAAAGAAAATAAAATGCTCATTATTATGATGTAATTTTTTTATATAAAAGTATAAATGTATACAAAAAATATGACTATTTAAAAATCATCGGGGATGGTTTGCTTAAAATAAGGAAAATAAGTTTAACTATAATTTAAATAAGCAAAAATTAAGTAAAGCTTAAGGGATTAAATTGTATCTAAGATAGGGTATTAAAATGTAAATAATGTATGAATGACTATTTTACCCTTATTTAAGGGTTATTAATGAAAAATGAGTTCTTAAATTTTGGGTATCCTAAACTACCCCTCCCTCATGTATTATAATACAGTATAGATAATATAATTAAGAAAACTTTTGGAGGGAAATTAAAAGGTGTGAAGGCCTCATATAGTGTCATGTGGCATACCTCTATTCTTTATATATATATATATATATATATATATATATATATATATATATATATATATATATACAAGTATATAAACTAATTTGGCGCCCGTTAAAAGATTTATGAAATAATTATTTATACATTATACATATTTATAATTAACTAGTATTATGCCCGCGCGCGGCGGGTCAAACTGTGCAAGAGCACAAGTAAAACACAATTCTGTAACACCCGGCCCCTCTCACCACCAATATTGTCCGCTTTGCCCATCCAGAGCTCACGGATTTGTTTTTGGTTGCCCAAGTGGAGACTTCCCAGGAGGTCACCCATCCTGAAATTTCTCCCACCTGAGCACGCTTAACTGTGGAGTTCTCCTCTCATCCACTAACATTAAGCCCCAAAACGCGTTGGTGATTTAAGAGGCAAGACATTACTTATGAACCAAGGATCTCTCCTGGCCAGAAAATCCCACATCGGCCGTGGCCAGGAGAGATCCTTGGTTCATAAGTAATGTCTTGCCTCTTAAATCACCAACGCGTTTTGGGGCTTAATGTTAGTGGATGAGAGGAGAACTCCACAGTTAAGCGTGCTCAGGTGGGAGAAATTTCAGGATGGGTGACCTCCTGGGAAGTCTCCACTTGGGCAACCAAAAACAAATCTGTGAGCTCTGGATGGGCAAAGCAGACAATATTGGTGATGAGAGGGGCGGGGTGTTACAGATGGTATCAGAGCCACTCCTGTGCCGTTCGGGATGGTGGGTACACACCTCATCAGGGACGATGAGACTCTAACAGGGGGTGAATGTGACACCCCAGCAAAATCCCACATCGGCCGTGGCCATGAGAGATCCTTGGTTCATAAGTAATGTCTTGCCTCTTAAATCACCAACGCGTTTTGGGGCTTAATGTTAGTGGATGAGAGGAGAACTCCACAGTTAAGCGTGCTCAGGTGGGAGAAATTTCAGGATGGGTGACCTCCTGGGAAGTCTCCACTTGGGCAACCAAAAACAAATCCGTGAGCTCTGGATGGGCAAAGCAGACAATATTGGTGATTAGAGGGGCGGGGTGTTACACAATGCTTTTAACTCAGTTCGGAACAAAATTTATGTTTATGCTTATCGTCGTGATGGTGATTGGTAGTTACCCCGTGAGTGACCCGTAAAAGGTCAAACCCAACTTATATATAACTGTAGCGCGTCTTAGAAATGGCCGACAACGTAGGCATACGACAGCGGTGGTGACGTCGTTGGTGGTCACGACGACACCATCGTCGGTAGTCGGATGGTTTTTCCCAGCGACGGAGCGGCTGGATCGTTGGCTGATCCGATCACCATCGTCGGTAGTCGGATGGTTTTTTCCAGCGACAGAGCGGCTGGATCGTTCGCTGATCCGGTCAAAGGCCAAGTGAAGAAGACAAAGGAAAAAAGAAAGGGCAATACCGTAATTACATGAAACAGTGAGAGTTTTAAGAAGATTCTTGCAACTTGCAAGGGCCTAAACTGTAAAAGAAAAAAAAAAAAAAAAAAAGAAGGTTGCAATTGAAAGAAAAACGCACCGACATAACATTTTTAGTAGGCAAAAACAGGCAATTGGTAACCACATATTTATCAAACGTGCGTGAATAAAGTCACGCCACATCCATTAAAAACAAAAGGATATCATTGTATATTAACGTGGTACACTTTGGTCTCTTTTTGTAGGTTATGTGGAATGATTTACTCTAGTTTGATTTATTAGAAACCACTAGATTATGTTCGGGTGTTACGTGAGATACACAAATCTAATATAAAGTGATAAAATCATAAAAGGAATAGACCATTTTTTTCACAAATTTTTTTTTTAAAGGATTAACACTTGAATACTTGATAACTCATAAAACCTACTTCTAATTCTACTTGTGCACATCTTGCTTGAGTGAAATTCCTGCATAACTTTGTCACATCCCTAATACGTTCTAAAGCTGTGATGTGAACCTGAGATAAAAAACAACCAAATTGGTATCAATTAGTATGTCATGATGATGATTGATTTAAGAGGCGTGCATAGTGGGGTGATTAATTATCACTTATCAGCTATAGATTTACCCGGTGTCTAAAATTCATAAGCTACATCTAACCAGCTTAGCAACCATTGTAATAAATGTTCCTAAAAACACCAATCAAAATATAAAAAAAAAAATTAGATTCTTACAAAAAAAAAATTACTATATCTGTGAGTATATACGTAGTTAGCGGATTTTTATATATAATGTCAGGTTTAAAAGCATATATACTATCATACCATGATTAATAACTTGTCTAGACATGATTAATGAATTATTTAAACACTTTGTATTTTTTTCAGCATGAAAATAACCCAACTAAATTCTTTTTTTTTGTATAGCACTATGGTGCTTGCTGGAAAGATAATAAAACGCTCGTTAATTTGGTGTAATTTTTTTAATAAAAAATGTCGTATATAAAAGTTACTAACATTTAAAAACCGTGAGTGAAAAATAAGGAAAAGGATAAATATAAAAATAGTAGTTAACATGTTTAAAATAATAATTAATAGTTATCTTTATTTAAAATATAATTAAAATTTTTTTTGGAGGTAAATCAAGGGGTGTGAAGGTCTTACATAGTGCCATGTGTAGGGCTGTTCAAAACGCTTGACGCTCGCCGATCGCTCGCCGCTCGTTCAGAATTTGCTCAGAAACGCTCGGTTGTAAACGAGCTGATCGGCTCGGTTCGGTTTGTAAACAAGCCAAGCACGAGCAAAGGCCCGCTCGGCTCGGTTCGGCTCGATATAATTTTTATTAATTTATTATATATTATATTATATATATAATATATATACACATTAATTACATTTATATTTATAGTTTTATACATGCCACTATATTAGGTTTGGCTCAATATATGCATATATAGAATTATATTTATAGTTATTTGCCCAGTCAATCCAATGATAACTTAACACTAAGTTTAATTGTAAAACCCTAAGTCGTGGAAAACCATGTTTGACTTCATATTCCCATTAGTTGTCCACCATCAATCATCTCCAACTATCAATCTACGCCACAACGCGACAATTGTTATCTGTAGTATGCTCATCACCTCACTAGCCTCAACTATAGCCTCATTCTCGAACGGTCGAACCTCAGTCTTCACTAGGCAGCGAGAATATTAAAGGAAACATCCCAAATTTAGGGTTGCCCGAAAACACTCACCGCTCGCTCGAAAAAATGTGCACTCAAACAATGCTCTTTCGGTTTCCGGATCGATTGTAAACGAGCCGATCGGCTCGGTTCGGTTTGTAAATGAGCCAAGCACGAACATAGGTCCGCTCGGTTCGGCTCGGCTCGTGAAAAGCCATGTGACACACCACTTTTCAAATATATATATATATATATATATATATATATATATATACTAGGTGAAATCCCGTGTGAAAACATGGGAACACTAAATCCAACTAAAGCTGAAAATCCAATCATTGATGGTTGTGCTTCTGCCTTTAGTAACCACTGATAAATGAAATAGCTGATTGGAAACCACTGATGAAAGAATCAGCTGATGATTATCCACGGATGAAGCAAGCAACAGAGGATGAAACAAACTTCTGATGACAGCAGTGGTTTGCATTTAACAAATGTTGTCATCAGAAGTTTGTTTCAGAGTAGACCCATCGAACAGGGTAGACCCATTAGTAATAAAACGCTCGTTTTTTTCGTTCTTTGTATAGCACTATGGTACTCGTTGGAAAGATAATAAAACACTCGTTAATTTGGTGTAATTTTTTTTTTAAAAAAAGTGTCGTTTAAAAAGTTATTAACATTTAAAAATCATGGGGAAAGTGCATGTGCCATACACATGATAGAGAAAAAATAACTTAATAGTAGATGGAGTATCCATGGCCCATTTAAATGACCCAGTAAAATGAGCGGGAATAAATTAAAGGAAGCTCCCATAAGGTGTTATGTGTCCCTCATTAGCTTTCATTTATATATTATAGAAGATATATATATATATATAGATATAGATCCACAGCGACAATAACGCACCTCTAATTGGTATCTAAGTAATAACCTCTGTTGTCAAAGCCCACTCAGGCGTGCGCCTAGGCCCACTTTTCAGGCTCAGCACAGCCTTCTCGCTTCGCTTCAAAAGCCCTACTTTTAGGCCCTTATGTGCATTTTCCAGGTCAAGTTCCAACAGAATTCTGGCCAACAATTGTTTGAACAGGTCTTAAACAATTATACCAGCCCTAAACAAGTCTATAATCAACTTAAAACAACCTAAACTAACCCTAAAGAATCCTAAAACATGTTTAAAACTCCTAAAACGTATTTTTTATACTTTGTGCCTCGCTTAAAAAGCCCTTGCTTTTTAGGCGCCTTGCACTAAGGCCCAAGGCTCACCCTTGGCGCCTTAAGTGCGCCTTGCGCCTGTAACAACTATGGTAATAACTAGCCTTAAGTGGGTTTTAGAAGAAAAAATTCAGCAGATTGTAACAGGTTTTAGAACTTAGTTGATAATCGTCTTTAAAATATGATCATGTTCTTATCATTATTTACATTTTGCATTGTAGATCAAGATGAAGGTGATAGTAAGACAATCTACGATGGTGAAGCCAGGGGACGAGACACCAACAAGAAAGCTATTGATCTCTAGCCTTGATCTCAAAACTCCGAATACTCACACACTAACGGTCTACTTTTACCGGCCCAACGGTGCTGCTAACTTCTTTGATGCAAAAGTGATGAAGGACGCTTTGAGTAGGGCGCTAGTTACGTTTTATCCACTGGCAGCGCGATTTAAACTAGGTGAAGATGGCTGAGTTGAGATCAATTGTCAAGGACAAGGAGCGTTGTTTTTGGAAGCTGAGTCAGATGGCGTTATCGATGATTTGGGTGACTTTGCACCCTCATCGGAGACCTTGAAACTCATTCCGATGGTTGATTACTCGCTGGGAATTGACTCATATCCTCTTCTAATCTCTCAGGTATTGTGATCGTATGAGTCGAACTAGAATATATCCCGGGAGGTTTCCGGGATAGACAATTCTAATATGAAGTGATAAAATATGTATTACGATATAACATAGAAATTAATGTATTATAATATGAGAAAACAATAATTTAATCATGTGAATAATAAATAAAAATATACATTATAGGGAGAATGTATGTTTGGATGAGCAACAGAGCCAGAATCAATCATTGACTCATTGTAGAGCGCAATTAAGGCAGTGGTTTTTAAGGTGTAGCTTTTTTAGAAACGGTTTATTTTAACCTATTCTGTCCTAAATGAAAACGAAACTCCCATTTACAATTCATTCATTTAGTTGTGTATCACATGGGTTATAAATTTTTTTTGTTTTATTTATTATTTAGAAAATTTAATATTACATGAGGTATAATCAACAAAATAATGGTTTTTAATAAGCGGAAATATAAAACGGATTAGCTAAAAAAGTAAATATTATATAAATAAGAGATAAATTTAATAATTTTATTTCATATAAGAGAGAATTGAGATAATCATAAGATTTTATTTTTTATATAGTAAAGATATAATAAAGATAAAGATTAAAATTATAAATCAATAAATATTGGTTTAATTTGGGTTATTTTGTAGTGTATGAACAAAAACCCACTAAAAACATTTTTTTGCGTTTTTTGTATAACATTATGGTACTTGTTAGAAAGATAATAAAACGCTTGTTTATTTGGTGTAATTTTTTTATATATCGTATACAAAAGTTATTAACGTTTAAAAATTGTGGGAGATGGGGAACATGAGAGAGATAAAGACTTTTATAGGGATTTAAGGGGGAGAAAGGCCCCACCAAGTGTCACGTGTCACTCAATGAGTTTGAGAGTCTAATCTAATGTCATGTGTTACACCATACTTTCATTTATTATATATAGATATTACTAGATACATTTGTTTGTTTCTTTGTTTGGTGGTTTGTTTTTTCTTCAGATAACGTACTTCAAATGTGGTGGGGTTTCACTAGGAGCTGGTTTACACCATCATGTCGTGGATGGGTGGTCTTCGTTGCACTTCATAAACACATGGTCCAGTATGGCTCGCGGTCTTGACATCACTCTCCCACCCGTCATAGACCGAACCCTACTCCGTGCACGTGACCCACCACAACCCACTTTTGAGCACATTGAATACCACCCAAATCCAACACTGAAGTCGCCACCACAAGTCCCATTAGATGGAAATAAAACCGTCAACTCAATTTTCAAGTTAACACGAGACCAACTCAATGTGCTGAAAGCAAAAGCAAAATCAAAGGAAGATGGTAACACAATCAGCTATAGCTCTTTTGAAATTCTCTCGGCCCATATTTGGAAGTGCGTGTGTAAAGCCCGCGGGCTGTCAGATGATCAGGACACCAAGATCATAATCCCCTCCGATGGACGGTCCCGCTTTCAACCAACACTTCCACATAATTATTTTGGAAACACTATGTTTAGAGCCGCTGCCATACTAACAGCTGGCGAAATTATGTCAAAACCTACCTGGCACACTGCAAGTAAAATTCATGATGTGTTAGCGATGATGAATATCGATTATCTAAAATCAACACTCGATTATATGGAAAAACACCAACGCCTTGATCATAAACATGAGGCCCCTTCTTATAATTACACAATGCTCGGAATTGTAAGTTGGGTTAGGCTCCTAATTTACGATGCTGACTTCGGATGGGGCCGGCCGATCTTCCTTGGGCCTGCACGGATCCCATTAGAAGGCTTGTGTTTTGTGTTACCAAGCCCAGTAAACGACGGGAGCTTATCGATCTTCATTAGGCTAGATGTTGAACAAATGAAGCTTTTTAGCAACTCATTTTATGCGATCTGAAATCAATGCTGGATAAGCTTTTTAGCAACTTGCAACAATAATTTATCGTCTTATAAATAATTTGATTATAGCTCATATTGAGCTTGAACAATTTGTCAAGCGTCAGAAATAAGTTTGTATTGTGTGGGCTAATTACAATAATTTATCATGTTATGTATAAGAATACTTGATCCTTTTTATTGTGTGGGATGTTTCGTTATTTCTGTTTGGATCACTTAACCCTAGCTTATTTTCACCTTTTTTTACATTAAATCAAATAAACCACCCTTAAAGTGGTTATTATTATTGGATGGTTGATGATGATTGTAATTAAAATATATTCTTAAAAATAATAGAATTTTACTTTTGGTTCTAAATTGTATGACTTTAACCAATTCTTTTTCCATTGTTGAAGTTGTTTAGGTAAGAGCGTAGGGTTTAGCTATACCTCAAAAAATGGATCTAGGTCGAGCCTAGTTAGTTACAATGGCATTCGCTTCTTGCTTTAATTTTTTTTTTTTTTTCAAATGTCTTTGCTTTGGGTATGTAACAAGACATAATACCTTTGGATCTCACCGCGAATATTAGACTCTTGCCATCCGGGAGGGAGGGGTGAATGGATCCGTAGTTCATTGTGAGAGGGAAAGGGAATATAAAGGGGGGGGGGGGGGGCGTGGAAAAGAGACAGGGTGTAGAATTTTGGCTGATCATCTTGGGCAAGGGCTGAGGTGGACGCCCTTCCATCACTCTCATTGAGGACAAAGAAGTACAGCCATGTACACTACCTTCTTCTCTTCTAATTTCTTTCAACTAGGTCGATACTAAAGAGTCAAAGTGTGAATACACGTCAACGTACCCCCTGTAGTTCCGCCACTGTGGGCAAGGGATGAAGTGGACTCCCTTCCACCACTTTCGTTAAGAATAGACTTATGTCTAGAACATGCACTCATGTTTATCAAGTACAATCAAACAATAGGAAAATCTTTACATAAGGTATCACAAGCAACCAACACTAAAGATAGTTGCAACAACTCCATTGTGGTATCACA
Source organism: Ambrosia trifida (assembly GCA_028751855.1). Taxonomy (NCBI): domain Eukaryota; kingdom Viridiplantae; phylum Streptophyta; class Magnoliopsida; order Asterales; family Asteraceae; genus Ambrosia; species Ambrosia trifida. The sequence goes on from CM054122.1 coordinate 175,373,695, forward strand.
CGCAAACAAGCAAACTAAATATACAGAAACAGAAAACCATCAATAAAATAACATAAAGTGGGGAATCACTAACATAGGACAAGAAACAACCAATAGCAAAGTTATTAATTTGAAATTTAACTATGTGAAAAATTATCTATTAATTAATTAATATATATAAAAGAAAAGCCCTTTGATGACATGGCATTCAATGGAGCAATCCCCCACTTTTTTAATGTGCCATGTGGCATTATATGAGATTTTTTTAATTTTTTGAGTTTTTTAATAAATTAAAAATATTATAGATAAAACCCTATATCCTACATCCTCTCCCCAAATTCAAATCCTAATTGTTTTCTTCCAAACCCTTTATCACCAACAACCTTTCCCTCTCACTCTATCTCTCTCCCTCTCGGTGGTTTTATCCTAATTGTCAAAGAGTTCGGCTCAAAATATTGTGATCATCGTCCCGAATCAGAAGGTTCCATCTGGTGATAATTGTACTTTTGCATATTATTATTGTTATTGGTAGGGTTTATATATATATTAATTGATGTATTTTTATGTGTATTTATTACTTTAAATCCATCTGTGTACGTATGTAAGATTATTATCTAATAAGCAACTCTATTCTAATTTAGAATAATTGTGTGCATTATTATTATTATTATTATTATTATTATTATTATTATTATTATTATTATTATTATTATTATTATACATTATTTTAAGTTAAGTATTGAATATTGATATTAGAGTTATGCATTTGTAAGCCTTTATGATAGGTGTTAATATTAAGTAAAACAATATTAGGATTATGATGTTAGAATTGGATTTATAGATTATTTTACGTTAGGTATTGAATATTAATATTAGAGTTATGTATTTTTTTAACCTTTATGACATGTATTAATATTAGAGTTATACATTGTTTTAGGTTATGTATTGAATATTGACATTAGAGTTATTCATTTTTTAGCATTTGTGATAGGTGTTAATATTAGAGTTATACATTTTTTTTTATGTTAGATATCAATATTAGTATTGTGAGACTTGGTACATAGTTGTGATAAGTATTTTAATGGTTTCAACTTTCAACTTAAGTGATTGTTTAGTTGATTAGGTTAGGAATTATAGAAGTCATTAGAATGTGAGAGATTAGAAAGATGTAATGAGTTTTTTACTCTAATGAGATAGTAGAGAGATGTTAGAGTTATGTATTTTTTAACCTTTATGACATGTATTAATATTAGAGTTATACATTGTTTTAGGTTATGTATTGAATATTGACATTAGAGTTATTCATTTTTTAGCATTTGTGATAGGTGTTAATATTAGAGTTATACATTTTTTTATGTTAGATATCAATATTAGTATTGTGAGACTTGGTACATAGTTGTGATAAGTATTTTAATGGTTTCAACTTTCAACTTAAGTGATTGTTTAGTTGATTAGGTTAGGAATTATAGAAGTCATTAAAATGTGAGAGATTAGAGAGATGTAATGAGTTTTTTACTCTAATGAGATAGTAGAGAGATGTGATGAGTTTTTGAATAGTTGCAGCTTACATAAGTGATTCTTTAGATGATTACTGATTAGGTTTTAGGTTAGGGAATACGAGTTATTACTGATTAGATTACTATAGACATGCAATGATTGAGAGATTTTGTGGTTAGTTAACTTGAGCCATTTGCAATAGGTTATCACGTCAAATTAGATTTTTCAACCCTGGGATCTTCCCGGGGTAATCAGCTAGTAAACTTATAAGGCAATTTATTTAGTCACTTATCGTAAATGGAAAAATATACATCATTATATACAAATTAACAAGTTATTTATTTATATTTTATTTTTTTATTTCCTCAGTTTCAGATATTCACAGAATATACGTGTTGATTTGTCCAGAGAACGCCTTTAGATCTTTCCTTTTGTCCATGAGTGACCGGCGCCAATCCGCTCTTAAATATATTCGAGGCAGAAGTTGCTCTTAGAAGTTCAGAAGGATCATCTAGGGACAACAACAAATTAGTTAAGATTAAAATGAAGGTAGTGGTAAGAGAATCAACGATGGTGAGGCCAGCTGAGGAGTCACCAACGATAAAGCTATGGAACTCTTGCCTCGATCTAACGGCCCCGAATTTTCATATACAACTAGTGTACTTTTACCCGGCCTAACAATGCTGCCAACTTCTTTGATACGAAAGTGATCAAGGACGCTTTGAGCAGGGCGTTGTTTGCGTTTTACCCAATGGCAGGGCAATTTAAGCAAGGCCAGCATGGTCGGGTTGAGATCGATTGTCAAGGACAAGGCGCTTTGTTTTTGGAAGCTGAGTCCAATGGCGTGATCGATGATTTTGGTGACTTTGCACCAAGATTTGAGTTTTTGAAATTTGTGCCGCTCCACTACTCGTTGGGAATTGAATCCTATCCTCTACTAGTCGTGCAGGTAACTTACTTTAAATGTGGTGCGGTTTCGCTTGGAGTTGGTTTGCACCACCGGGTCGTGGATGGGTCGTCCGCCATGCACTTTGTAAACACATGGTCTGATTTGGCTCGTGGCCTTGACGTCACTCTCCCACTCTTCATAGATCGAACCCACCTTCGCGCACATGACCCACCAAAACTTGTTTTTGACCATGTCGAATACCACCCTGATCCAATGGTGAGCTTGCCGCTTCAAGTTCCATTAGATGAATCCAAAACCAAGTCCGTGTGCTCACTTTTCAAGTTAACACGAGACCAACTCGATACGCTCAAAGCAAAATCAAAGGAAGCTGATGGTAGCACAATCAGCTACAGCTCTTTTGAAATTCTCGCGGCCCATGTTTGGAAGTGTGTGAGTAAAGCTTGCGGGCTTCCAGATGATATGGACACTAAGCTAAAAATCGCCACGGATGGTAGGGCCCGATTTAATTTCGACCACCCCTTCCACGTACCGGGCTACTTCGGGAATGTTGTCTTCACAACCCTTTTGTTAAATCCATGGCCTCTTGGCTTCACCACCAAATGGGTGTTTCAAAAGGTGGTGATGTTTTATTGCTCTTGCCAAATTCAATACAGTTCCATATTGTTTTCTTTGATATTTTGTGTCTTGGTGGTGTTGTAACCACCATGAATCCTCTTTGTACTATCTCAGAGGTTAAAAAACAAACCAGCTAATGCAATGTGACTCTTGCTTTTACTTTGTCTACTAGACTTAAAGAAGTGAGTGCATTAGGGATCACTTCCGTCTTCCATTAGAGTACCGGAAAATGCAAACTACGATCCAAACGCAGTTGATTTCTCATGTTTACACTTCAACTGTCGACCACTTCAACTACCACCCTTGTTGACCACCTCAACCACCACCCTCATGCCATTCTCCAAAACTCTAACCCACTACTGCCCTTTGACTTAACGTCACCACCCTCCATCACCAATCTGATTATATTAATAAGAACATTAAGCATAAACACAAAATGTAATTATGTGTACCTGATATGCTTAATCATTCAGGAACCTCAGTAATGAAAGACATCATCATCTTAATTTGGTTCCCTATAGTGTGTACACTAATGATGGCTAATGATCACAAAGTGATCGAATGAGAGAGAGAGAGAGAGGTGAGTGGCGGCTACATTAGGTTATGGTGTTATTAGAGTCCAACCTAATACCTCTAGTTATCTCTCTATTTATATACACATGGGACACCCTAATTAGATTTAGTAAGGGTAATTCCGTCCATCAAAGAATCACCAATTATAAACTTAGGGATATTATAGTAATTGATCAATATAATATAAATGATAATAACAGCCATATAATAAACATAATTTATATTTACTCTAACATTCTCCCACTTAGCCGAGTAATCATTTATTATAAGTATTACGTAAGTCTGCAGAGATTAATACTCATTTTAGTTCTAAACCCAAAATGTAGCAGAGAAATACAGTCGTTAAGTCTTTATTCGACTTAGGACCCCCATTAATCATACAACACCCAAATTTACAACTTAACATTAGGATCAATTAACGTTATGCCCTTAGTTGATTTGTTATATTATTGTCTTTATGCCATTATGCTAGCTTAGCATTCTAATAGACAAACAAATCATAATGAGGAAAATTAATCATTAGTCATTAGTCATAAGTCATTCATAGTACGATATGTAATTGTACATAGTCATTAGTAATACCCTTTTCTCTTAGTTGGCCCTTAGTGAGACTTGTGGGTAATAGACCTTTAGTTATTGGATCCATAAGCATATCATGAATGCATTCGATACAAAATTCTAATTTCCTCTATTTGTTCTTAACACAAGCGAACAATAATTTCGTATCGAACTCTAATACAGCTCCTCTCAAACTGTTACTGTTCGAGAAATTAGGGCAACAGACTTTATCACAGTAAGTCTTCAACTTAGTATTTACATGGAGTTAATAAGTTATGAGTCAACTGATAAATTTACCAACAACATTTAATGACCATTCTGTTGTGATCAGCAACACATTATGTCATGATAACTTAGGTTGTTGTTACAGTTCCTCATGACTCCTCCATAAGATAGTTATGTTTGCCAACGTTATGATATACCCCGAAATTGACACTTGATTTCCTTGGAATATAACAAAGTTAGAGTAAGAGTAGTCAATCACTTTAGGTTCTCACTTCTTCTTTAGATTATAGTCCCTTGTTTCTTAAGGATATTGTAATGTTCCATTAGATGCTTTTCATCAATCTAGACAAGTCTAGTATCAAGCAATACGAACAATATCATAAACAAGCATAGACTTAAATTTACATCAGTCTTCTAATTAATGAAGCGTAAGGTAATAATCTCATTTATCCTATTATCCTCTAAAAGAGAGCAATGGTGTATGTTACTTACTTAAGGACCCGCTTAGAGTTAAACCTATGGGATGAAACTAATATCCCCTTGGATCTATCTCGGTAAATTTTTGATTCCTATCACATAAGAGGAATCCCCGATGTTCATCATGTCAAAATTATGCATGAAAAATGCTTTGACTTAGGTAACATATGTTTGTCAAGAGAAACGTCATCTATGTAAGGAAAAGTTTTCATTAGTTGCTTCTGACCGATGTCGAAGGGTCAGTAAAAAATAAGATTAAAATCAGTTCCTTATTACCTTATTAGATAGGGTAAGTCAGGTGTCGAACCACGAGGAACACTATGGAAAGTGTTTGGTTTACTTAATTTATTACTAATTAACTACTTGTAAGAAAAGTAAAATTCGGTTGCTTGAGAGTGATTGTGAAAACAAATAAAAATTAAGATGTAAACAATTGGAGAAAAGGTGATTCCTCCAGGTTTTGGATTCAAAGTGGCTTCAAGTAATTAGTTTTTATTGAGAAAATCACATAGACATGATTAAGTTAATTAATTAGTTGATTGTGATAAACGAGGACTAAGTACTTTGATTGCAAAACAACGAAAGGTTATCACACGATTATCAATTGAAGATTACCAAACCAAATCCCTATCTAATATATCCCAATTACTAGAACTCTAGGGAATTGAAAGAATCAAAACTAGGGTTTAGATAAAAATCAACCGTTTACAATCAAACTAATAATTCACTAAGCAAAAAGCATCGAATGCTTATATTGCTAATCTCAAATACAAAGAAAAACTAAAAACAATCATCCACTTACAAGAATCCTCCACCCGGAGGAAACCACGAAAAGATTAGCCACTCATGTTCTTGATTTGATCTGATCTTCAATCTTGATGTTTGATTGCATGTTTGATGTTAGAATGATGATTGGAATGGTTAGAATGGTGAAAAGATCTCCAAGAATGCTCCAAAAATCGTCCCAAAAGTCCCCAAGAAAAGCTAGAATGGAATGGTGGCTAAAAACCCTATTTTTTATGACTTTTAATGAGTTTCCCGTCTTCCAGCGTCATAGCCTACACCAGTCAGCATCAGAGCCGCAGGCTACGCTACTGCACAGTCTAATGTGATCAGCCAAGAGTTTGCTGTAAACTACTCCAATCAGCACCAGCTTCGTAAGCTACGCCTCTGGCAGCTTTCTACCCAAAACTTGTTTTTTTCATAACTTTTTCGTTATAACTCCGTTTTCTTCACCGTTTGCGGCAACGTCTTCTTTTTTAGACCATTTTTCATGTAATCCATTTTAATATTCAGGCCCAATCCATGAGTTTTCTCCAAAACACGTCCAATCTTCGTATTTAACCTGTAAATCCATGAATTCGCGTAGTTATCTTGTTCAAGCTATATAATCATCCAAAATACAATAAAACCAACCATTTTAATCACATTAACACTCGGGTTTTAGCCTCTCCATCACATTCCCACACTTACCTTTGATTGTCCCCAATCAAACCATCTCAAAACATGACTCACCTTATTAACAAGCCACCTCCAATTCCTTTACATATTGATTATTCAAGATCCCTAATCATACCCGTCCCATAGACTTACACAATCTAGCTTGACAATCCGGCGAGCAAGTGTTGTGTAATTCAAAACAAGACTTGCCTATCCAAAACTAACATGCTTATTATCATCTACATATGCTACACACCCCTCACAATGTTCTCTCCTCTCGGTTTAGTATCTGGACTAGCGTGTAATGTGCTAGTATATATATCACTCAAAAAACCAAGAATGTAACCTTGTTATCATAGGTTTGTATAACAATCACACATAAGCTATAAACTATGCACACATCAAAAGGACTTACGGGTTTTGGGCTTAGGGTAAAGGTAGGATAATTTGGTTAACAAATGGCTCGAAAACAAAAGGTTTAACACAACTGATTGAACATCCTTATTCACATACTAACACACAAACTTGGGCATAATTGACCTATAACAATCACTTCTATTTTTGCATTTTTCTTTTTTTTTTCTTTTCTGATTTTTTTCTCTTTTTTTTATATATATATTTTCTTTCTTTCTTTTTTTCTCAAATTTGAATAACTCAAACAATAAACAAGACGAACATATTGGATGTCAACATTTTTATTCAACAAGGTAACTGGGTCGATTTGGGTAACAATGTAGGTTTAACAAATGAAAGGTCTAGGCTCAACATGGTTTACTAATGGAGAATTTTAAGGAACGGGTCAACACAAACAACACAAGGGTATCAAACAAACAAATGGTTTCCTACATTGCCTTTCTCATCTATGCGCACATATCGTCTAAAGCTTTAACATGTATTGAATTACATAAATTCTGCAACAAAGAAACATTTGGCCTACTCTCATGAAACGAAACATTTATATCAATAAACATCTAGTAGGCTCAAGATCTCACAATGTAGGGAAATAGGCTGCCGACATGTAGCATAGGCAAATCCTATAAGCATGTTACCCCTAGTTAGGCATCTCCTTTTATTTTCTCTAAAAACATTCACCTGAAACACTCTCATGAAACTTAAAGGGACAACCATGATTAAGGATCCCGTATATTCATATTTGGCAAAAGACACTTTGGTGACTGAAAATTCAGCTTTTATGCCTGATCAACTAGAAAGGGTGAGAGAATTGCAAGAAAATTTCCATTAAATTTTTCAAAATTTCCAATTTTTCTTGCAAAGTAAGTGATTCCAACTTAACTTTCCCTAGGGTCACCCCATCCCCACACTTGGGATACATTGTCCCTAATGTATGGTGCTTTTAATGTTCACCCAATTCTTTCCCAACAACCAATCTCAACATATACGACTATTAACTATCACCCGCAATGATTAGTTACTTAGCAAACAACCACAAAAATAAAAACACACAAGAAAATAATAAAAAAAACAAACAAAAATAATAAAATAAAGAAACTCCCGGGCTGCCTCCCGGTAGCGCTAAGTTTACAGTCTTCAGCCTGACTTTACCTGGTGTTCTAATCATGGTGGGCGAGTGGGATGCTTGCATCCCTCAGCCGCTAAGCATGCATCCTCTCCATCCTGCGATAATGCATCAGCCATCCCATAGCTAGGATCTGGAGCTCTTACTCTCATGCCCTCCTGGTTGACCCTAGCTAGGATCCGGAGCTCTTACTCTCGCGCTCAAATCGATTCAAGTTTTGTTTTTGAAGCTTGGGCTCATTTGTTATTTTTTATTTATTGTAAATATTATTTTTTATATAATTTAGCTATTTTTTTCATAATTTTATAATTAGCAATTATTATTACTTAAAGATATAGCTAAGATTCTAATTAAAATTTATATAAATAGTAGACTTGTTTAGGCTCGTGAGCCGCCTACTAAACTTTTTTAAATTTCTTAATGCAATCTTTTGTTATAAAGGTTGGAAATTATAGTAGAACATTGCAACCTCTCAAGAAAAAGGTTGCAATTTCAATATAGTTTTGCAACCTTTTATGAGAAAAGGTTGCATTAAATCTTCTAATGCAACCTTTATGTTCAATGAAGTTGCATTAGAGTCAAATGCAACACATTTGAAAAAGGTTGCTTTTAAAAAGTTGCATTAGGCCTATTTTCTAGTAGTGAAGGTTTCCGAATGGGAACTCTCTTAATAATTATTTCGTTGGTATGCTTGGTTATGGGGCTGCGATTAACTTTTGGGGAGACACTTGGTTACGCAAACATCCTCTCCGTATTATTTATCTGAACTTGTTCAGGCTGGAAAGACAGAAATGGGTCACTGTTTCTTCTCGGCTCCGATGTGAGAATGGTGTTTAGGTGCTTGATTGGGATTGGTGATCACTTCCATCTACTTCTGAGGAGATTACTGAACAATTTCACATGCTTGATGATATCCATGAGTATAATTGGAGAGGTGGGATTGATGAATGGAAATGGAAGGCGGATTCTAATGGGGTCTTTACTGTCAATGCGGCTAAGATATTACTCGCCACAACATCATCGCATACGGTTAACAGTTCGAACATGAAGTGGAAAGGGTGGGTTCTTTTAAAGTGCAAGATAATTGTTTGGAGGGTTGTTTGTGACCGACTTCCTACTCGAATGGAGCTAACTAAACGTGGAATTTCGCTGCAAACTGTTTCATGTGTTCCGTGTCAAGCAGACCACGAAACGGCAATGCACTTGTTCACGGGTTGTGGATTTTCGGAAGAGATCTGGAATAGAGTAGGTGCTTGGTGTTGTTTGGGTCCAATCTTCGCTTTTGATGTGACGGATCTCTTGAACTTGGCGGAATCTCAAACTAACATGAAAAAGGAGAAATACATTCTAAGAGGTATCGTTTTTATTAAAATGTGGGTGTTATGGAATGAGCGGAACACCTGTATTTTTAAAGAAAAGTCTCGTAGAGAGATTGAGGTGATGGAAAACATAAAATCGGCGTCGTATTTTTGGATTCGACATAGATCTAGATTAAAAAAGTTAGATTGGAAAGCTTGGTATAAATATCTATTGAATTTGATGTAATGTCGTTTGGTTACTCGGGGGGTCCTTGTTTTGAGGACCGCATGTGGTGTTTTTTTTAAATGAAATTTACCTTAGAAAAAAAAAGAATTACTTCCCTTGCATTTAAATATATTTTGACATTAGAGCTCCATTAATTCCTTTCACAAATTAATTTATGATTCATGCCTTCAAGTTAACACAACACAACATATAATTAATAATAGTTCAACCATAAGATTATTAACTAATATAATTAATCTTCAATCAATTTCAATTTGATGCAAATTGAACTCAAAATATGTTTCTTTTGTTGTTTTGGATTTTCACGATCATTTATATTTAGTAATTAGGACAACGATAATAATATGTAAATAACATGATATTAACCGTACACTACTATCCGAACATTCTTTTTAGGTTAATTGAATCATTTTAGCTCGTTTTCTCTTTATTTATCATACGAACACTTGTCACACGTTATCACTAAATAATAACTATGACACACTACAAAAGACTCAAAATTATACGAAACTATCAAATAATATGATGCCTTTAACACCACATCACAAAGCACGGTAAAACACACTATATTCTTTTGATTAAAATATCATAATAATTGTATTATTAAAATTCTAAACCTCTTTGTATAAATGATTAACACTTTATAATAATAGTGTATTTGTATTGTTAACGTTTTACTTCACACACAAAACGAAGACAAGTCATTGGAAGACAGTGAAACCCATAAGTGGATGATATTGTATAAACAAAACTCATACCATTTCGCCTTGTTTTTGTTGCTAGCTAAACCCAAACCTCGTTACCTAAACGACACTGATTCAATAATGTAAACAAATATTCGTAACTTATTTTACCTTAACCATCAAAACAATCATCAACATTGCCTGCCAGCAGTCTATGTTTATTGATAACAAGATAAATTATTATTATTATTTTTTCTTCATTCATATATTTACAATAAAAGTAGCATATTACATAAGGATAGCAGGTGGGCATGTGGGCGGACAACAAGCTGCGCCGCCACCCCTTATGAATAGATTATTATTGCAATGAAAAATTACAAGAAACCTATCAAACGTTAATTTCAGATTACATACAACAAGTTGCTGAAAAGCTTCATTTGTTCAGCTTCTAACCCAATGATGATCGATAAGCTCCCATCATTTATCAAGCTTGGTAAAAAATAACAGCAACCTAATGGGATACTAGTAGGCCCCATGAAGATAGGTCGGCCCCATCCAAAGTCGGCCTCGTGAATTAGGAGCCTAGTCCAGCTTATTATTCTAAGATTTGTGTATTTATAGGAGACCTTGGGCTTATGATCAAGGTGTTGTTCCAAATAGCCCAGTGCTGATTTTAGATAATCGCTATTCATGGTCACTAAAGCATTATGGATTATGCTTGCAGCGTACCAGGTAGGTTTCGATTGAATTTCGCCTGCTGTTGCTATAACAGCGGTTGTGAAGATAGCATTCCCAAAATAGCCCGGTGGAAGCGGTGGTTGTAAGCGGGCCCGTCCATCGGTTGGGATGTCGAGCTTGGTGCCCTGATTGTCTAACAGGCCGCGGGCTTTACACACGCACTTCCAAACATGGCCCGAGAGAATTTCAAAAGAGGTGTAGCTGATTGTGTTGCCATCTTCCTTTGATTTTGCTTTGAGCAAATCAAGTTGGTCTCGTGTTAGTTTGAAAATTGAGTAGACGGTTTTGGTTTCGTCTGATGGGACTTGGAGCAGCATTGTTGGGTACGGGTGATATTCGACGTGCTCAAAAATGGGTTGTGGTGGGTCCCGTGCACGAAGGAGGGTGCGGTCTATGAAGGGTGGGAGATTGATGTCAAGGCCACGGGCCATATCGGCCCATGTGTTTATAAAATGTAGTGCGGATGGCCCATCCGCAAGATAATGGTGCATTGCAACCGTTAGCGAAACTCCACCACATTTGAAGTAAGTTACCTGCAAGACGAGCAGAGGATAAGATTCAACTCCTAGCGAGTAATCAACCACCGAAACGAGTTTCAAGAACTCCATTTGGGGTGCAAAGTCACCAAAATCATCGACCACGCCATCAGACTCGGCTTCCAAAAACAACACACCTTGTCCTTGGCAATCGATCTCAACGCGACCATCTTGGTCGTGTATAAATCGCCCTGCCATTGGGTAAAACGCAACTAACACCCTACTCAAAGCATCCTTCATCAGTTTAGTATCAAAGAAGTTAGGAGCACCATTGGGTCGATAAAAATACACCACAGGTGTGTGGTAATTTGGGGCCATGAGATCAAGGCTAGAGATCCATAGCTTTCTAGTCGGTGTCTCCTCCGCTGGCCTCACCATCGTCGTTTCTCTTACCACGATCTCCATCTCCGAACTTCAACTTTTAGAACTCACTTCTGCCTCAACATATTATAAGATAGGTGTGGATTTTATTTAAGGTGCAAACTGCACCCTGTTGTTTATTGTTGTTTATTTGAGGTCCTAACGTAATGTATGCACGTACGGTATTTGATATGTATTTGTTTGTAAAAGAAGTTGATCTTTTTATTCAATGTAACTTTTTTTTTTTTGTCCAAATCTGTGGCAGTGATAGCATTTGTTTGTGGTAATGGCTTTACTCTAGTTTTGTCCTTGTTTACAGACCTGGATGGGTCATCATTATCTGTCCCATTTTGTTTTTCAAGTGTTGTTCCAAATATGTAATGAAAGCTAAAGTCTCATGTTGAGAGATTGCAAAGTACCTATAACCTAATAAACTTTCCAAAAATAGTGTACAAATATCTTTTGTTTTTTGATTTATAGCAACCATAATATGTTCATACTTTCTTCTTGGACTACTGAGAATTTTTTCGGTAATTCTTCTATCTTATTTTTTTTTGAACGGCCAACGAATCAATTTCCGAGCACTCTCGGGCACCCTTTTGTCGAATCAGGTACTCGAGAGTACCCGGGCCACCAATTCCTGGGAAAACCCGACCACTCACCCGCCCGAAGGCACGACAGTGAAATAATTGGTAAAACCGGTCGGGATCAGGACTCGAACCCAAGCCAATGGCCGGATCATCCCTCATTTCCCCTCCACCAATGTCCTCCAAATGTAGCTAGTGGGAATTGAACCCAAGCCTTCCATAGGAAACTTTAGGCCCTCAACCAACTGGGCTACAAGTGTTGGACATTCTTCTATCTTATTCTTCAGTGTTTTCACCATTAATCTTTATTTGATTAACTATAAGAATCATGTAGTAGTAGTCGCAGTTGTGTCCTACTTCTATTTTCAGAAGATCAAACTCACATATTTGGGTTTGGACTCCTCCACTGTGTCGGACCCTGCTATTTATATAGAACTCGAATCTGGATGCTCCAAAGATGAAATTTGGAAGTTGCTGTTGTATAACTGTGGTTGTGGAAGGGATCGAGGCCATGCGCTATGATGTATTATAATATAGAACTAGTAGAAGTTACCGAGCGTTGCGCCGGTGTGGTGCTAAACGCGATGGATTTTCAGTCGGGATCGACACGTTTCGTTATATTACTACTATGATACAAATACTCAGTAAAAGCAATCATCACGTGTTTTACATCAATCAAATAACGGTATTGACGTTGTTAAGAATGTATTAATTTGGTTAGTCAAGGTACCAGTGCGGAATCAATACTCGATATAGTTTACATTGCAAAAAAAAAAAAAAATGTATTGCAAGCACGAGTGCGTTTTCAACAAAATTATACCATAAGGTTTAGAAAGTATAAGAACGAATCTTGGTACCGGTCTCATTGTTTTCTATAGGCTTTGACCCGTTCGATTTTAAACTAAAGTTTTATGGAAAATAAAAACTTCGCAATGGTATATTCGGATTGTTGTAACACAATATGTTACATCTGTGGCATTACGTACGCTAGTGTATTCCAATTCGGTACATCACGTATCAATACAGAATTCGCGGCTATATGAGCGAATTTGGTAACTATGAGTAACACCACACACTCGTAATGAAACTACAAGCATACCATGTCTTCCATTAAGATAGCTAACTGCATGTGCATGATCACATTGATTGCCTTCATAGTAAACCAACTCATAAGTTTTTTTTTAACAAACCAGCAATTTTTTTTAAGTTAAATATTAGTTCCATTAAAACCAACAAGGTTTACATGTGGGTGGCTGATAAACGGGCTAGAAGTCGCGCCGCTACCCCCCTTTTGAATAGAAAACATACTCTATTAAAAATAAAAGTTGAGTCCTTGGTCGCCGGCGAGTTAGTCTGCACCACCTTTTGTACTCTCTCTAAGAACCGGATTGATTCGGTGGCAAGACCTCCAAATGTGTCAAAAGGAATCACTTTCATTTATCTCTAAAAAAAACCAACTTTCTAGCAAGATATAGAAAGAAGAATACAACCGAAGTCTCCAAAAAAAAAAATCAAAGGAAATTAACATCATATCTCAACCATTTATCTAACGTTAAAGTTTTCCATCTCGCTCGAATCTTCAGATTGAAATAGGAAGTCTCTTTAATGTCATCTAGAATCTTCGCCACGGGATTAGATTGTTTGTCGAAAACCACTTTGTTTCTGCCCCCCCCCCCCCCTATATAATCCATGAGAAAGTATAGGATAGAAAGCATCCTTAACGTGAGAAGTGTAGGAAGCCACCATGTCAACTATGGTTAAGGTAATTAAACTCAATTACAGTCAAATCGAACGGCAAATCAGACATTTTATATGTATAATTGATTTACTACAATCACATTCTATATACGGTTACGATTTCATAATTATGTTTTTTTTTAAATCCGAATTTGAATTAAACAACTTCAATCGATCACATTACGATTACATAATCTCATTCAAACACATTACTATTACATAATCACATTCAATTGAAGTTTTACAAGATGTTCGGTATGTATTAGATGTCGTTTTTAATCAGTTTTCAGTAGAACTATGTCTAATTATTGATTTTCTTTACCAGATTTAAACTTATTTGTTGATGGTCCGAGCGTTTCTGTAGAGAATTTGATTCCGGATCTCGATAATATTGTATTTCATGATATATTTCATGATGCTCTGTTTTTTGTTTCAGTTTTTTCAATTAGTTTTTTAAGTTTGATTTCAGTAACAATTTATTTGTGTGTTATTCAGACCTGATTACAGATGAGTCTACCGAGGATAGGGATATTCATAGTTTGAACATCATCAATGAATACAGAAGGATCGAAGGTATTTAAATTGTGTTTTCTGATTATTTGATGCGTTTAAAGCATTATGGATTATACTTGCAACGTACCAGGTAGGTTTCGATTGAATTTCGCCTGCTGTTTCTATAACAGCGGTTGTGAAGATAGCATTCCCGAAATAGCCTGGTGGAAGCTGTGTTTGAAAGCGAGCCCGTCCATGGGTAGGGATGTCGAGCATGGTGCCATGATTGTCTAATAGCCCACGGGCTTTACACACGCACCTCCAAACGGCCCGAGAGAATTTCAAAAGAGCTGTAGCTGATTGTGTTGCTATCTTCCTTTGATGTTGCTTTGAGAAAATCGAGTTGGTCTCGTGTTAGTTAGAAAATTGAGTAGACGGTTTGGTTTCATCTGATGAGACTTGGAGCGGCATTGTTGGATATGGGTGATATTCGACGTGCTCAAACACGGGTTGTGTGGGTCCAGTGCATGAAGGAGGGTTCGGTTTATGAAGGGTGGGAGATTGATGTCAAGGCCATGAGCCATATCGGCCCATGTGTTTATAAAGTGTAGTGCGGATGGCCCATCCGCAAGATAATGGTGCATTGCAACTGTTAGCGAAACTCCGCCACATTTGAAGTAAGTTACCTGCAAGACCAGCAAAGGATATGATTCAATTCCAAGCGAGTAATCAACCACCGGAACGAGTTTCAAGAACTCCATTTGGGGTGCAAAGTCACCGAAATCATCGACCACGCCATCAGACTCGGCTTCCAAAAACAACACACCTTGTCCTTGACAATTGATCTCAACGCGACCATCTTGGTCGTGTATAAATCGCCCTACCATTGGTTAAAACGCAACTAACACCCTGCTCAAAGCATCCTTCATCAGTTTAGTATCAAAGAAGTTAGAAGCACCATTGGACCGATAAAAATACACCACTGGTGTGTGGTAATTTGGGGCCATGAGATCAAGGCTAGAGATCCATAGCTTTCTAGTCGGTGTCTCCTCAGCTGGCCTCACCATTGTCGTTTCTCTTACCACGATCTCCATCTAGGTAGATCTTTTCTTTTTTTATTTTTTTTTTTTGCTTCAAGATGATATTTTAAGAACCCACTTCTGCCTCAACATTTTATAAGATAAGTGTGAATCTTATTTAAGGCGCACCACTATCACGTGGATACATATTTTGAGGTCCTAACAATATGTATCAAGGGCTGGCAAATTGTATTTTAACAGGTTTAACAGGTCTCTGACGACGCGAACAACTCAAGTTCTAAACATGAACACGACTCGTTTAACTTATTTATATCTCATGTTTATAACACAGTTTTATTTTTTATGTACTAAAAATGGGGAATGAAGTATCTTTGCCTCTTAATTATATGTATTTAAAAAAGTGTAAAAAATAACATAGTGTACTTTTTAATTAACAGGTCTTATCGTGTCTTATACAGGTTACCCATTGCCAGCCTAATGTATGCAGAGTATTTGATATAGAGCTGTACAAAAAAAAACCGTTTTTTTTTTAAAAAAAAAAACCTGTTATTATAACCGAAACCGGTTTTTTTTAAACCGGTTAAAAAAACGGTTTTAAAACCGATTTAAAAAATAACCGGTTTTTTTTATGATAAACCGGTTTAAAAACCGATCCTAACCGGTTTCACCGGTTTTGGTATTTTGCAATAAAAACCGGTTAAAAAAAACGATTTTGAACCAGGCAAAAAAAAACCGATTTAAAAAAAAACGGTTTTTTAAAACCGGTTAACCGATTTGTACACGTCCTATTTGATATAGCAACCACATCCTTCCATTATTCGTTATCCATAAGAACGAGTAACTTTGTCTTCAACCATCTTCCTCATAGGGATGAATGTGTTCTTAAACATTTTTTATCGTTTCGAGCCTTCCATATGAGCCAAAAGGTAGTGAGAAACACCGCATTCGCCACCATCTTCCAATCTCTCGAACCTGCCGAATTTTCCGTCCTTTCAAGAGTTTGAATACATGTCAAGTCGGTGCTCGGAATATCCAGCTTCAGCTACACAAATATATGCCACCAAATACCTTTAACCCAAATACACTTGGTTAATACGTGGTCTATCAACTGTTGGTTCAGGCCCCTTGTTAAACACACACTCAAAACTCACTGATGAATGTGAACTTGTACAAAGGAAATATGTGGAACAAAATTGAAGGAAAGCTTAGCTTTAAATAGCCAAATACATACAATGGTAACAAAGAGAAAATAACAAACTTAAACAAGTATGACCCAGTAAACAGGAAAGTAGCTACAGACTAGGTCCTTTATTCCAGACTTGAACTTCATTCACATGACTTGGTGATCAAAAGCTGCTTCATGAGCTAGACATCCATTGTACTTGGTCAAACACTACCTAATGCAAATACTTTACTACTCCAAATATTTCCAGCCATAGCCATGCAAATTAATATTTGGAGTTTAGCTTATTCCATGCAAACCAACTTTAGCATATGAACCGGACAACCGACTGATTAATACAACAATCACCTCCTAAATCGGTTGTTCACATCATCCACTCGTTCACAGAACCGAACCACCGTCTTTCGAACCATCCCGACTTATCCCGGACACCCGACCTTCACCTCGATCACGTCCTAAGTCTTCTTGGTTCAAACCGAATCAAATCGCCACACTTGTAACATATCCCATGGCATCCCGTTGGAAACCCGTTCACTAACATCTTGACTTATCACGGATTGACGACCTCCTCCGGCCAAATCCAAAGCCACCCAATTTGAACTCCAACGCCATAATGTCACACCGTGTGTTTTTCATTTCTCTTCTAGTCTTGACAACCCGTGTATTTTTCCAATCAAATATGTTCCAAGAGGCATCCCCACCGACAAGAAAACAAGGCCACCGCCTTCTAACGTTTTCTTTCTCCCGCCAAGCGAACTGAATCCAAAGCCACCTGCTTTGACGGACCTTTACTGCTCGCTTTTCCCGCGTATACCGGTCTCCTCTTATCATGAAACAATCCGATCAAGGCACTGATGAGCCGTTCGTCACAGGTCATGCAAAACCTAATTAACCTAGGTAGCTATGGTAAGTAGGGTATCGAATCCAGAGGAGCGTGTGGTTAGTGGATAATATTTTAGTTGATTAAATGGTATTTCTTATGAAGATGCTAGAAACTTATACCAATGGGGTTGGTGGTCCAATGGCAAAGCAAAGCCTTTTAATACACTTAAACTGTGAGGTCTTGAGTTCAAGTCTCACAATGAGCAAGAAATTCGCCTTTCAAAAAAAAAATGGTATTTCTTATGAAGATGCTAGAAACTTATGAAGATTTTGATTGGTTCATTTAAGAATTTGATTTAAAAAGATTTTGTTTATTATATTAAACTTGAATTGAAATTATATGAATAAAAAATAATATAGATTGTAAACAATTTAATTAAAAAGATCACACTAGGGTTTCAATTATTGAATACTAGGGATTTCACAAATGAGTAAACAATAGTAATGTGATTGGTGTTAACAGAGTGATTGCTCAATAGGCTTAGGTGTCAAGTTTTATCATTATCGAAGATAGAATAAACTACACTTCATTATCTAGAACATACAATCCTATGTTTGTGTTAAAGCAAGGAACCATGTTCATATCATTAGAAATTGGCACAAGATCAATTAACTAAAATGAGTTCAACATAAGGTTAATCACAATTCAACACAGTTAATTCAAACACACAAAAACATAATCAATAGTTTAAAATCAATACCCAATTTGTTTAACCCTAGATCTTCAAAAGTTTACATCCCCAATGTGATACAAAGGGATTAGCCAGCCACTCATGGCCATGGAACTTGATTCTTTAAAAGTTAGATCTTCCCTCTTGAAAGTCTTGGATCCCTTGTCCTCTTGATCCTCTTGATCTGCGACCTCCTTTTTTTTCGAAGTTGCGTCCCCTTTTTTTAATATTTCCGATTCTCTTTTTTGTTCCGCTCTAAGATCTCCTTCGAAATTAATGAGCTTTTCCCAAAAATAGTATTCTCATTTTCTATATAACGAGTTGACGCCAACCCGCACGTTGCGACGGGAGCATTAAATCGATCAAAAAAACAAACGTTATAACTTTAACATATGCCCATCGATTAGAGT